>OV884011.1:179349756-181749756 GCA_930367205.1 Acanthosoma haemorrhoidale | reverse complement strand
TCTTTAACATCAATTCACCATTAATATAGATATTGAACAATTTATTTTTAAGGTTTATTTTTCCGAAATAAATTAAATGCTGATGCTGTAATTAACACAATAAAGCATACACAAAGGTATATTCAACTGACAAATTTAATATCTCAGAGGTTTATTTATGAAATGAAGCTCGTCGAATAACCCGTAAGCACTTAATCAGCTAATAGGAGCATTAGCCTTCACAGACAGCGTATACGAGTTATATATATCTAATTAGGAATCCACCAACGTCACGACGTAATAGTAGGATTTAGGGCCAATAATGACTGAATCACACCCCAGCTTATATTTGCATGCATGCATCTGCAGGTTTGGTGCTGGCTATACGTTTACAACTAGTCCCATGCAATATGCATTTGTGATACAAGTTAAATGCACTGTTAAACCAGAGGAAATATGAGATTTTAAATGTAACAATTAATTTACATCCTTCATTCAAATATAATTTCTCATTTTTTAATAATTTTATTTATTATAACAGGTTGATACCATTTTTAAAGCAAAGTTTTACCGACTTAAAATGTTTTAAACCATTTTAAATACTTTTGTAAAAAAAGCCGGCTTTGTCACTGAAAATTTTGAAAATATAAATTTATATAACAATATAGTGATAATCAGAACAACATTAAATTCGTGATTTTCATAGCTGGAAAACTGCATTTAAACAAATTAATTATAAGTTATAGTCACTAATTTATCTTCATCCATGATGTAAAACTTTTTTTATTTCAACAACAATTTATTAAGATAAAATTACAATCTGCCTTTTTATTAGGCAGTAAGTAATTGAGATAAATGTTCTAATTCATACCATATTTACAATTCATCATTTACTCGCTCAATCGTACAGTATTTACAAACAGCCCAGAGGCCCCCCAAGTCCACATGGTTGTCACCTCCCTCACATGCGAAGGAGGCAGCGTAGCCTTGGGAAGTCATCAGCCGCGTCACTGGATAAGAGCAAGCGGAGGGGCTGACTAAGAGCGCGAGAGCCACTGACGATCAGGACATGATTAGAGAAACTGGCCATTGCCAGGACTCCCACTAATACTTAGCTATAGCAGGCCACGAGGCCACTGCCGTTTTAATCTCCGAGGAGGATTATAGGGATGAGTGGTGCAGTGCAATGACTGTGCTAGGGAATTAGGGTGGTTGGATAGGTTACTATAGAATCTTATGAACTTGGAAGGGATGAGTTCAAGAATATGGGGTATATTCAGATCATTGTGAAGGGTTTTGTTGCTGACGTAATAAGGAGCATTTACTATTGCTCTCAGGACTTTTGATTGAAAGTGTTAATGTCAATGAATAGTTTCTGGGTTATAAATTGTAGACAATCATTCCTGGGCAAGCATGAAGGTAAAGTTTAATTGTGGACAAAAAAGAAACCAGACGATCCAACGAGCTATATATACCCTTTACAAATAAGACCGTAGGATGTTCTACTTTTTAGAACTGGACCAGCAACTATCCTGTGGGAATCATTCTTTCTATGAAAGTAAGAGAAACTCTTTATCTCTATACGGCAATGATTAAAAAAAAACGGCCAGTGGGCACAGTTATTTTTGAGAGTAAAAACCATTACAGTCACAATGGCTGCTTGAACATTACACACATTACTTTCAATTGCTTATAGCAATAATTTGATAGTTGACCGGGTCTTGAAACAAGTCATTATAACAGCACTTCATCAACATGACAGTTGTCTGTGTATGGTGTCTATTTTTGTTTCACTGTTGTACGAGTATTACAAACTACATGAGGTGTGGATCCGTAACATGCCTTCGATTGGTCGGTTGTACGGATTCATGATGACGACACTATTCATGTACTAGTGTAACTCTCAGTTCACTGGTCATCGTACTTGTTGAGGCGAGTTCACGTTTTCTTTTCGTGTTAAGTTGCTGCTATGTTTCTCATTCTTAGTAACGTTAGCTAAACTTAAGACAAGGTATTCCGCTGTACAGTCTTTCCTAAATTAATCTTTAGTTAGTTCTAAGGGTGTGTTGGTCTTTTTAAAACCTGTCTTTGAAAATATCTTCACCCTAAAATGTGTTCTGATGGTTGCAAGTCTGTTGTTTGGCTAAGAACAGAAACATGATAATTTGTATGGAAATACTCCGAACTAAATGAAACCCGAATAAAAATGAGAATGCTGTAGCGGACATTGGTTATATGAAGTCATTGACAGTGCCATCGAAATTTTCGCAAACCTAATTTAATATAAGGTGATGCTATTTAGCATGGTATGTCCACCTGATTCAATGATGATACAAATAAAACAACCCCATCGAGAAAATGAACAATCAGTCACTTGCAATTGAATTAATTTTGTTTCCTGTGTGGGGTATTAAATCAAAATTCTCGAGGATCTGATGTCATATATTGTATGTGATTGAACCTAAGTTGTGTATAATTATTAAAAACTATTAGTAGTGTAAAGCCTATTTGACTAATTTTAACAAAATAATGTTTTTTATTTAAATGTTTTTGTCTGACTTTTTATCTCGTTTGGTCACGAACTATTTAGAAATCGGGATTTACCTTGAACACTAAGACAATATACTATCTAAATATCAATATAATATCTAATTTTGTAGAAATATATAAGTTAATAATTTATTACAGAATACGAATGGCTGATGTATCATTATGTTAAATTTAAGAAATGCAATTTACTGACGTAGAGGCAATTCGGCTGACACAGAAAGGGTCAAAAGGGAATGGTATTTTGGCGACGTAAGTGTTCTAAACTATTAAATCCATTACAGGCCCAACTGCTTTCAGAACATATTAGCTTCAATTAATTGAAATGGTTGCGTGTCGTGTTGCGTGCAGTCACGCCAAGAGCGGTGTTCATTACAGAAGCGGCAACTTCACCAACCAATTTAAAACACTACCTCGATGATTGTCAATAGTTGTGTATAGCTCTGATAAGAGCAATTGACACATCAATCTGATTGGATTCCCTTACTAACATAGTTTCATATCTGTAGCAACCGCTAACTACATAAAATAAATCACCCTATACTCTATTGTATATACATATATTGTAAATTGATTATAATATGTTGTAAATTAATTTAAACAAATGTAAATAACATTACCAAACCATAAGTCATACCAGTGTAAATATTGTAAACAATAAAAGACGCAGCTGCAAGAAACTAGCCAGAGGGCCTTGAAGGGAGAGTCAGGTAGCGCTCCAAGGCTAGTCGATTTCTGCAGCCAAATATTCATGGCTATAATATCTGGCAATCAACAAAAATGGTAGATCACCATATACTAAATTTTAACGTCGATGGTCTCCTGACGAAAATAGATGAGGTAGAAGTGTTGTTAGCACTCTACTGACCAGATATTGTAGTTTTGAAAGACACGAGGGTGTCTACACAATCGATTCACATTAAAGGTTATTCAACTGCCATTGAAAGGGTCACCGGTTACAGTGGTGTTATCATTGCAATACTCCTTGGTATTAATTAGAAGAAAGTGGCTTCACCACTGACTACAAGTGATCCCAAGCTTCACCGCTCGACAGTTAAGGAAAATTTGGGGAAACCCATTTACCTTACCGCTCTATACAGAAGACCGTACGCGTCTCTCCAGCAGTCCTCAGCCTTGCTACACGCATGTGCGCAGAGGTCTAACCACTGGGTGGTGGGAGATCTCAATGCGAACATACCGTGGTATGATACCGTAACAAACAAGGCTGGGGGACTCCTGTTGAAAACGCCCTTTACGGTCGTTCACCCCCAGATTTTTTCTTTTCGACATAGAGGTAACCCGCAGGCTACCTCGACGATTGACTTACTACTGACAAGACCACCCCATCGTATCACTAGTTGCACCACACTTGACTTAATTACGTCTGATCATAGGCCAGTACTGTACGCAGTGTATGGTAAAGTGGTGACCCCTCCCCCCACGAGATACAACTACCGTCGTGCCGACTGGGATCTGTATCGGTCGCAGATTTACCATAACCTGCATACGGTGCCAATTCTCTGCACGAAAGAAGAAGTAGATCTTCAACTAACTTTCGTAACTGATGTGATTAGACGCCGCAGACACTGCGATCCCGAAGTTCACCCCCATCCCACCTTTCCTGCGACCACCTCCAGACCACATTCTTAAAATTATTGCCTTGCGCAACAATTGGAAGAATAGATGGTACAGGACGAGAGATCAGC
This sequence comes from Acanthosoma haemorrhoidale, assembly GCA_930367205.1. Classification (NCBI taxonomy): domain Eukaryota; kingdom Metazoa; phylum Arthropoda; class Insecta; order Hemiptera; family Acanthosomatidae; genus Acanthosoma; species Acanthosoma haemorrhoidale. The sequence continues at coordinate 181,745,524 of OV884011.1, read as the reverse complement.
AAGTGAAGGTAGCTCAAGTGAATTCTCTCACAACGCAAATCCGGGGCTTGATGAAACTTGGAAAGTGGCATGAGCGACTTCGTAGCACTCACGGCGATCGCAGAAAGCTTTGGAAGCTGCTGAAGACTACAAAAGGCAAGACAGTCACTGTCCGTCTTCACGAAGGCGACAATATTCTTACGGCTGAGCAACAGGCAACAAAACTGGCCGACCACTATGCTAGGGACATTACGGCTAGGACGGGCTACTACCACATGCCTCCTCCGGTAGATGCTGAACAGAACCACAGGTTTGTATCACCGAAGCAGCTCAAGGCGATTCTTCACCGGTGTCCGGGAAACCGAGCACCAGGGCACCACGGGATACAAACAGTGCTGCTCAAACAAATGCCGAGGAGAGGGATAGTACAACTAGCAAACTTATACAACTCTTGTATAAGATTGCGGTACTTTCCTGACACATGGAAATAAGCCATCTTGTTTCCATTACTCAAGTCAGCCAAGAGCAGAGATCACCCAGCCCACTACCACCCGATCAGCCTGTTACCTCAGATGGGAAAATGTTTTGAGAAATTTTTTTTGAATTATCTCAAAAATTACTGCGAGGATAATGAAATTATTCCACCCGAACTGACTTGATTTCAATCCAGTACGAGGGCAGAGCATCCTCTTCTGAAGGTACAACCAGAAGCTAGCCATAATTTGAATAGAAACATAGCCATGGCTATGATTTCGATTGACTGCATTCAAACATTCGACTCGGTATTCCACGGGACATTAGGTCAAATGCTCTGCGACCGGGAATGCCTGAAGCAACTCTATGGAATTTTGGTTAGCTTCCTGAACAACAGATCGATGCGGGTGCGGGTGGGTGGTAGCTTCTCTGAAGCTGTGCCACTGACCTGTTGGGTACCCTCAAGGAGCCGTCTTATCCCCTGTACTATTCAGCGTATACACGTCTGAAATTGTAGGAGCCCGATATAAAAACACAACAGTCACTGCTTTCGCTGATGACATAGCGGTGTACAGTAGCAGCATGAGCGCCAAGGTAGCTCTTAATTTTAAAACGGAATACTGATGAAAGTGGTCTTCACGAGATCTTTGAGCTGCCTACGGTGGATGAATTCATACAACGTAGACGTCAATTTTTTCGACTCCTTGCAATACCTGACAAACCCGGTGTTTAACACGATAACCCCCGCTCCGTTCCCCCATCGATGGCAAGACGCAGTCGAGGCAGGAGCGCTTTATTCTTAGGTTCTAGTTTTAGGTTTTAGTTTGTAAGTTTTTCTCCTAATTGTGAACAGAAGGTGAGCCCCATCACCTTGTATTATATCCATTGCATTGTAATTTTAACGACAACCTTTAATTTAAACACAACGATTTGTTATTTAACCCAACTTCGTTCGAATGCATCTGCGCATCGCAGAAAGAGGAGAAATTGTAAATGGAAAATTGTAAAATGTTAATGAATTCAGGGGTTTAGGGGGGAAAAAAAAATCATTTGCCTCTAGTGGACTCTCACCACTGTACCGCAACATTTCCACCTCTACCCAGGCTTCCTCACTCCTTAATTCCCTCACTCCACCTTCAAGCAAGTACTCCTAGTACAAGGATCCGCTCACCCCAAATAAATTCCCTTTATTTTTCCCTTATACATAATCTTAAAAATTTGAGAGCTAAGAAAAAAAAAAAACCCCAAAAAACAAACCTGTAAATCATTCTAACTACGGCTCTCTCTCACTGACTGGTACCTACCTGCAGCTGCACTGATGATTCAAGATTTGGCCTTCTCATTTATGAAAACCTCTAGATCTCTCTTCCTAGCCTCGCTAAAACTAGCACCTCCTTGTGAGAGACCTCTCCGTCGTGAACGACGGTTGCCGTGGCCCTACACACTTTACCGAGTGGTGTCTCCCACGGCAATCTAATCTGCCTCTCTTCGGTTCACATTCGCCTTTGGGATCCTGACGGTTTTCAACTACCCTCAGACACCGAGTGTAAATTCGTGGTCATTCCAAGACCACATAAACTACCTATAATACCTACCCTATACCTCTTATCCTGAACATAATGCACCGTTGGGGCCGATACCTATCAGATATGAAGTCAGATAGTACAGTAGTAAGACCCGTCATGAAGAAATTGTCCAGATCATAGCCTAATCAACCCTCACTTCGTCACTAGGACTAGGGTAACTAGGTAACCCCCTCGTGACGACCCGGCAATATCGTTGAATGGTATGGCTGGTAAAAGCTAACTGGATCGAAGTGATATTAGTTAACATTTTTCTCATTGTTTGGTAATTACAAATGAACTAGATAGTGGGGGGGGGGAAATTACACTCACGGTTCTTAGCCAAAAATAAAACATATGTAGTGGCACAGAAGTGACCTCGATAACGTCTCCAAGGCAATGACTGGATATAGAAGGATCAACAAATTTAGTATCTTATTGAGAAAAGATTGCCAGTCAACAAGCATTCTTGTTTAAGTTGTATATAAGTGTTTCCAAGTATTTCCTGTCAGAAAGCGGATTCCAGAACGCCCTAAATTACTTTTGAGCCTTGTACTTAGGCAAATATTTCATTTTAATTTTTGTTGACAACGGATGCCGTGTCCCTACAAACTTTACCTAGTAGCGTCTTCCACGGTGATTCAGTCTTCCTCTCTCTGGTTCACAGTCGTCTTCGGGATCCGGACGGTTTTCGCCTACCCTCAGATACCGAGTGTGAATTCGTGGTCATTCCAAGATCACATAAACTACCTACAATACCTACCCTGTACCTCTTCTCCTGAACAAGTACACTGTCGGGGCACATACCTATCAGATATGGAGTCAGATAGTACAGCAGTAAGACCCGTCATGAAGCAATTGTCTAGATCATAGCCTAATCAACCCTCACTTCGTCATTAAGGGTTAAGCATCATATAGTTATGATTTCCGTAAATTACTTTTTGTCAAAATGACCCAATTCTACCTGTCAGTGTATTAGTGTGAAGTATTGCGAAAATTGTAGAAACTTGTTCTTGTTTGTCAGAAGTGATATACGTGTCACATGAAAAGTGACACAACTCAAAAATAGTAAATTTGTCATTGAGGCAAAAGAAAATTCTAGTTATTGTTATACTAACTTGTATTTTCTGTGGTGACAAGTTAGCCCATTGGTTAATGTAGCAGTCTTCCGGATTACGACACTGTTGACAAATCCTGCAGTAAGGCGCGTATAAGTCAGGTAGATTAGTGAAATTATTCGCTAAGTGATATTTTTATTTTAGCTGGGTCTGTTTTCTTCCAAGTGAGCGATATGTAAATAAAAATAGGTTAATTGAACTTTTCTATCATCCGTCATTTTCCCAATTATCGATTAGTAGAGAAGTAATGACATACTTACATCAAATAAGTGATTTATATTGGAGGAATTCAAAACTAGCTTAATTTTTTGAATAACTTTGAAAATGGAAAAATCATAACTTTATAAATTAACTAGCTATTGAGTTGGTGCTTGAAAATGGTACATATTATTTCTTTAAGACGTAATTTTGTTCTAACCTTTTTGTTGTTGTATTTTAACCAAAAACAAATCAGTATATTTCAAGGTGACACTTAAATGACTTAGGACACTCAAATTTCATATATGACCTCTATTTTACAAGATACAGAGGCTAGACAATCAAATGAAAGACGATCGCCACGTATCTAAATCAAAGTAGAGCCTCTCCATTAGAGCTAGGCAATTAACGAACTGAGCATCTAACTTGAAAAAAAAAACAAACATAAAAATTTCAGTTTAATACATCCCTAACTTAACAATAATATTTTAAAATGAATTTCTCAGTACGCATACGAAACTACATAACAATTTAATGAACATAACTTACTCTGGTTTATTACAAGATTGAAAATAGCAGATCAAAATAATATTAAACCTAGAATGTCAAACATAAATGTATTTATAACCATTCAGTATGGTGTAAAATTGAATGTTTACCGAAGCTAAAATTGTAACAATCATGAAATTTATATTGCGTGAGTATTTGAATAAATTATGAAGTAATACCCCGTTACCTAATATTATTTACTTTACTCATTGTTTTTATGAAGTCAGAATCTGTTGTATATATTTTAAACCTTTCATTTAATAAAAAAAATCTATCTATGTGAATTTATAAATAATTAAAAAAAAAAATTTCTCACAGGTATATGAAGCTCAATAGAGTACAGTAATTAATCACATGAGTAAATAAACGAAAATTTCACACCATGAATGTTTACATCAAAAGAAAAACTACTAAAAATAAACGGAAAAATTCACGGTGAAGGTGTTTCAGTAATTCTAAAAAAAAAAAAGGTTTTAACATCCTTTCATTCGAAAAATTCTTCTTTGAACGAAAAGCTGTGGGGAAAACGGTACATTTAACAGAAATAATTACAGAACCTTTTACCTATTTATGAATAGGCGATGATGGCTTGGTGCTGGGGCAGATTGTCACAACCTGTGAAGGATAAATTCTCGATATTAAAGTCCAGTGGCATAATAAAGTCAGTTGATGAACTTTGTTCGTTCAAAACTTAACTGTTCATTCCATGACAAACTAATTAAACTAAATTTATAATTTATATTCATAATGAATTATCTTTATAAAGTTAATCACCCAGTCAGCAGTGCTAAAACATAATTCTACGGCTCTGAGCTAATGTGGGAATAGCAAGATGCAATCTCACCAAATTCTGTATTTCTTTTCTAAATAATCGGGCGAAACACACTTTATTTTAAAAATTATTTTATAAATATGTGACAGATAAAGTAAAATGCGTGCTGACTAAACAGTATACTTACTTATGGACCATGTACTTTATAAATATATATTTTTATTTAATATTATTTGTTGTGATAACATTAAAATCTGCAAGTAATTGTGAGAAATGATCTCATTCATACCCTATTTACAATTTTCATTCACTCACTCATTCATACAGTATTTACAAACAGCACAGAGACCTCCCAAGTCCTCATGGTTGTCACCTCCCTCGCGTGTGAAGGAGGAAGCGGCGCCTTGGAAAATCCCCCACCAGCCAGTGGAGACTGACCAAGAGCGCGAGAGCCTCAGACGCTCAGGACATGATTGGAGAAATTGGCTATTGCCAGGACCCCATCTGTCGCGTATTTATAGCAGGTCACGAGGCCATATTATAAGTTATTGATAAGATAAATTGGCGTTAAAGAAATGATGTTACTTGTATATAGCGTGTGTTTTGTCACCAATCGCATCCGCTAATGATCACCATTATCACCCGTTGGAGAGAAACTGACTAATAGAGGTAACCGGAGCACCAATAGACGAAGGCTTTCAAACACTCACCACAATAAACAATGGTTGATAAGATCAGTAGGAAGACAGCATTTTACGTTTTATGTTGAGTATTAATATCGTGACCTGCTATAATCAAGTGACAGTGGGAGTCCTGGCAATGACCAGTTTCTCCAATCATGTCCTGAATGAATGAGCGAGTGAATGATGAAATGTAAATATGGTATGAATGATCGTATATCTTAATTACTTATTGCCTAGCAAGGCAGATTGTAATTTTAGCACAATAAAGGAATTTTATTAAAGATTAATATCCATTAATAAAGACCAGAAGGAGCGATAACACCAGGGAACACTAATAAAAGTCAATACATTAGTAGAATTAAGTAATAAAACAATTTTCCAAACGTAATAGTTTTTTTTTTTTTTATCGTTTATTATGTATTATCCCATCAGCTGTATCTTGGCTCCATAGTGAATCATTGTTTTCTATTATTTATTCAATTTTATTTAATTTATAGTTATAGCTAAGGCATGTTATATCATTTCTTATTATTACCACAGTATATTTAATTTATATTTAAAATATAGTCCACTAATAGCACTTATAGTTTATCTGCGAAGTGAAAATAATAGTAGAGTAATTAAAATTGTATTATTATTTTTTGTATTTTAATGTGCTATTGTAAAATTAGAGCTATAATAGTTATTGCTAGGGTTTATGTACGAACATTATACGTAATTAAACATTTAGTCGTCTGGTAGTCATGAATATCACAAAAAAAAATCATCTGAAATCACAAACAAAAAAAGCTCTGGTAGCAGCGTACTTAATTAAAAAAATAGGTAAACTAAATGAGGGGGATTACAACATTTAATCTCAAGCGATGACGCTTAACAACGTCATAATTAACTTTCACAAATAACATAGAATACATTAAATAGAGTGTATTGAGCAATCGGAAAGCAAATGTGAATGCAAACACTCATGTAAGGTTTGACCTTGCCAGAAGGTACCTAATGGCTAATGAAACCTGCCCTACCTGTGGATGCTTTGGATCTGAGCTTGTAGTCAAGCAACGACAGGAACTCCTCAACCTCGCCATCTCTGCTAAATTCCTTATAAACACTCTCTTGCGGGAACTGCTCAAAATTGAATAAGGGAGGTAACCCATAACTGATAACTGATAACTGGTAACCCATAAAAATAACAAACTCTCTACCAATGCTAGAAAGGGCAGTAAAGAAGTAACGCCACTGATAGGGTTAATGTGAGGGTGGTCTGAAAAGTTTCCGACCTCAACATGAAGATAGCAGCTAGTGAATTTCGTTGTTCATCTGTTGACAGTTACTCACCAAAGTTTCAGCCATTTTGGACGCGCACTTGTTGTGTAACAGTCGTTTGAGTGAGTCGATGTGAGTGTTTTTATGAAAATGGACAAAATCGAGTATTGAGCTGTCATTAAATATTTGTTTTTGAAAGGCAATACGCCTACGCAAATCAAAGATGAGTTGGATTCTGTGTATGGGGACTCTGCAACATCATTTGCGACAGTGAAATTTTGGGCAGCTGAATTTAAAGGTGGTTGTAAGAGATGGGAGACCATGAACGTCCAAAAACTGCAACTACCGACGAAAACATCGCCAAAGTTCACCAAATGGTGCTAGACGACCGCCGAATTAAAGTGAGAGAGATAGCAGAGGTTATGAAAATGTCAAAAGAACGTGTTTGTAACATATTAAATCAAAATTTAGAGATGAGAAAGCTGTCCGCGCGTTGGGTGCCGCGTTTGCTCACGTTAGACCAAAAACGTGTTCGAATGAACATTTCCAACGCTCTGTTGGCGCAGTTTAGGTGCAACAAATCCAAGTTTTAGTGCCGATTAATTACTGTGGATGAAACTTGAATACACCATTATACGCCCGAAACAAAAATACGAACCAGCTCCAAAAAAGCAAAAACTGTTTTTTTGGCTGAGAAAGTGATGGCGACTGTTTTTTGGGATAGTCATGGGTTTATTTTAATCGATTATCTTCAAAACGGAAAAACCATTACAGTAGCATACTACGAATCATTACTTGACAAGCTGAAGGCAGAACTTGCGGAAAAACGACCACATTTGCAGAAAAAGAAAATCCTGTTTCACCAAGACAACGCACCGTCTCACACCTCGGCGGTTGCCATGGCGAAAATCCATGAATCACGGTTTGAACTGCTTGACCATCCGCCTTACTCACAAGATCTAGCCCCAAGCGACTTCTTTTTGTTCCCTCATCTGAAAATTGCGCTCGGAGGACAGAGATTTTCGTCAAATGAAGAGGCATTCACCTTCGTGAACGATTATTTTGCAGAGAAAAACGCCAAGTACTATTTGGACGGGTTACAGAAATGGGAGCATCACTGGGAGAAGTGTGTAGAGTTACAAGGATTTTACGTGGAGTTATCTTTGTTAGTTCGGAAACTTTTCAGACCTACACCCAAGACCTCATCACAAGAACATCTTCATAAAGATTTCTGTGGGAAAAATTGTCCGATCCATCATTGAGTAGCGCATTATAAATGGAGTAGGGATATATTTAATGAGTCTTTAACGATATTTATCTCTTGTCATAGTGGATTCTACAGGGTTCGTGGTGGAAGAGTTGAACCTTTTTGAAGATTTTCCACTCTTTTTATGTGCAATATGGGTACTAAAAATGATCTGATAAACGATACTTGATAAGTAAAACTCATTCCGGAACAATATCCCTGTTAGAATAACAAAAAGGAAACCCAACTAGATACCTTGACGAGTGCGGTGATGTTTTGGTCTATACGATAACGACAACACAAATACGACAAAAATAGGTGATATTAAGGTTCTGTTTTCAAATTTTGGTTAGACAGAGGATTTATTTCCCTTCCATAAATAGAAGTGTATGGCGACATATGGTGTAGTGTCTAATGACATCAACGTGCGTCAATAAGCAATCCAACTATGCGTAGTAAACCACGAACATTTATGTTTTGGCATTCTGAAGTACTTATTTTTACTTCAGGAAATGCTAATTTAAAATATTAATCTTCTCTTGGTGATGATAAAACTTTGATGTCATAGAGCAACGTTAGTTAAACAGATTTCTTCTTCGTGTTTCTACGGCATGAACACAACTCGTCAAAAGTAAGCTGTTCCAGACGAAGAGAACATATGGCCGTCGTTTGGAGCACACGGTTGGCGGGAATGCTGACTATCAGCTTGACAAATAAGCGGAAACGGGCAAGGCGAGAAAGAACAGGCAGAGCGCCCTATCCGCCAGATACGGAGGTGATGAAAAATACATTCCTTACAATCGGCCCAAGGAAGGGCTAGGGAAACAGAAAAATAGGGGCAGGAGATAGTGAGGGAAAGTTTGAGGGGGCGGTTTCAATCATGGTAGATGGCGCTGCGGGTCGGAGCGCTATCTTACACTGGATATATGATAGCCGTTTGTCTTGAGGCTGGCCTGTCTGAAGGAGATGTCTGCAGTAACGGCTAATGTTATTGTCGGATCTACAGTTAAGGGAATGGGGTCATCTAGTCAAGATCAGACAGCAGTCCTAACTTGAAAAACTGGGATCTAGGAAGTGATGGAATAATAGCCGGGAGCTTACGCCCTGTTCACAAATAATAGGTATTAACAAAAATACTGATTTTTTAATACATTAAAATATTATAATTATTAATAAACTGACTTTAATCAGCTGCAACAACAATTTATGATGTTGGGTTCTTAAGCTGTTTTTTTTGGAGAGTATTATTAAAGTTCATTTTGCTCCAACTTTCATTAACCATGGGAAAATTTCGGAATGCAAATCAATAAGAGCTTCTAAACTGCGACTTTTTTCGTTTATTTTTTTCAATATAGACAGTATGACAGAAGACAGTCGTTCACCAATACCAGTTTGAAAGTAAAGTCTGTCCCTTCAGCCTGGGCACACTTTTTATGTGCGTAGGAAAATCATTCTGTATTCAACAATCATTCAACTCGAGATTACGATATTGGTCTTAGGGTCGAGTATCAACATTTAACAGCTGTGAGAATAGTGTCCCCTTCCACACTATTTGCATAAGCCACTAGTTTGTTGGAATATCTTTCAAATAGTTTTTGCTATACCATCTCTGAAATGGCTTCAACTATGGGGGAAAATCATAAGTTCAAAACCTACGTAGCTTGTTCGATGCTTTTAACTAAGTGGCTACAAAAATCTTTAGGGGTAAAACATTTTTTATGTGTAATATTTTCCCCTCACACTGGTTATTGTATTGTAACGGTAACATAATTAGTACATTTTAAGCAATTTTGAAGTATACATTTAAATTTTGAGGAAGATTTTACAGGAATTTTCACAAACGGAGTCGTAGAACATGTTCAAGAGAAAGCCCGATTGACATACATGTCTGAAATTGTGTGTATCCTCTCCCTTCAGCCATATTGGTGAACTGTTTTGTCTATTCCATTAATAGATAATTAATATATCTAATGTTTGCTATGCATACATTTAAAGATCAGAACTCCATTATACTCCATCGTTCTATTTACAAGTGTTAATTGAGGGCTCACCTTTAATTAAAGCTGTAACCATTTGAGCACAACATACTCGTATACCACAACATATATATATTGAATTGAAATTCAAACATTTAATTATCTAAGGTAAATAACACTAAGACTACATACTTCGGCTACATAATAAAATATCAAACATTTTACATAATAATGACGTAATTGGTTGAAATATTCATTGAAATAGAGATTGCGAAGTATTATAGACCCAATTAATTATGACAGTGCCATTGTGAATTATGAGAAATCATTGTTGGTTACATTTACTAACTATTGTACCCAGTGTAATTGCGTATAAGTAATTATTGCTTGTTAATTATATGTTGAGATATCTGGTGTAAGGTGGGCAGAAGGAAAGAAATTATCAAAAATTAGTCTCCAAACTAATCTTATGTTTTTTAATATAGTGTTCACCAACGTTACACCATCATATCTGGCATTTTCAAGGACACCAACGTCCAACTCAAAGTCAAAATAAAATAAGTAATTTATATTAAGCTACTAGGATTATTAACAAATTAGTGGCCGTCATGTAAGTGGATCAAGAATTTTGAGCCTTATCTATTCTTGTGGGAGACTACAGGGTATCTTATAAAAAATAGCAAATATTTATCAAATAATTTCTGAAACCGTGGTAATAGCATTCCATTACTAATAATCGTTCGTTAGTTAATTAAAAGCTGTTGGTTTGTTAAAACGTATTTAGTTTTCTATTTTGAGCTCATTGATTCTGACTGGTGAGTAAGTGGAAGAAATCACTAGACGTTTCTGTACAATTTCCTCTTTTTAATCACAGTTCTTAATCGAAAGGAAAAAAAAAGTTTCATTACAGAGTACAGAATGGGTTAGCAAGTTTTTCAATTTGTTAACGGGAGAAGGTAAGATAAATATTTGAATACTTCTACTATATTTCAGAAAATCATCAATAATGTCTATTGGTACCAAAAATACTTTTTTTTATAACTGCTGTAGAGTAGAGTAGAAAAACAATTTACTTCAGGACAAAGTCCCCCATGAATAACATTAATGTTCAGATGAAAAATTCACATTTAGGAAATAAAAATAACTATTACATCACAATAAAAAAAAAATGACAATGTAAAATAAAGTGTAAACCTCTACAGGAAAGATAATAATAATTACGAAATAAAATAAAAATATATGATGAATTTACCAATGAGAAAAAATAAATATGCAGAAGTCTGTGTAATTCAATATGACGTTATGTAAAAACCAATAAATGAATACAAAAGAAAACAAAGAAGATGACGTACATAGCCAGCCAACATACGTATATCTATATGCAGTTAACAATTAAATAAAAATATTCAATAGGGGTCAGAGAGACGGGACCTTGTGTTCCGGGAGTAGAGTGGGGATTTGTACTGTAAAAGATTGTGTATCTAAGAAGGGAGGTGATGCGAAATGGTGGTTTGAAAAACGAATGAACTGAGGAGGAAATATTGTGGAAGAAAAGAAGAGGAAAAGCCACCCTGATTTTGAATTTGAAAAAAAGCCGGAAAATGAGTCGGAGTATTTACGGAGTTGTTAATTTTGCATACGGTGTGTATGTGCTAGTCGAGAAGCTAATTTTGTTTTATAAGAATAAATGGTGCAATAATAAAACGATTAGACATTGTAAATTACCTCAGAGCCTGATGGTGTGGCTTGGTATCCTACCTGTGGCAATCGTTGGTTAGAAAGGAAGGTGACAAGCAAGGAGGCGATATAAGGATTGGAAGCTTCTGATATCTGAATACCACACTCTAATAAAACTTTTACTAAGAGTACAACACGCGTTGCTTTGGCTGAATAGCTCAGCCTTTTTCTTGTCCAGCTGTTATTTACTGGCAATGAAACCTTACTATAATATAAGGGGTGTTCCCAAAAGGCCTGTGGTACCTGGTGCAGGTACCTGACCAGTTCTTAAACAGTCCATGACCGAAAACTCACGTAAAAACAACCTAATTCTAATAAATAGATTTAATTTGATAATACAAATATCATTATGTATTCTAAACACGGTCTTTTCTTAAGTATACCTCGGTAATTACAAGACACTATAGATACTTGTCTATAGGTTTTTCGATGATGAGAGTGATCCTGGAAGAAGCGATCTTGGCCCAGATCGGTTTCAATAATGGGCAGCGAGTGGCCGCTATATTTCCCTCAGGCCGACTTTCTTATCTGCTCGCTTCAAATGTACGCTTCGCGGTCGCTGAATTATGGTGAACTGATAAGCGGGAATATTCCTACCGACAATGGCTGTTCCATATTCAGCGTGGAACCGCTCTAGCGCGCACACGACGCTTGTCAATGTTTCTACATATTGACCGCGCAAGGAGAGACTCCTAAAAACCGTTCTACTCAGGACAGCGTCTTATAGTTCAGCATAATAAACAATCATTTTAAATATAGACGTGAATTTAATGGACTGTGATCTGTTTATTATTCATATATTAATTCCACGCTTAACAGGGAATGATATTACGGGTTACATCGATCTACTCGCAATTCATAGAATTAATAACCCTTATTTACTGCTATATTAATTCTTATTCTTCATTCAAGTAGTTGACTATTAAATGTGAATCCACCCGTTTGAATAAACTTTTAATTTTTGAGTATATACTTCTAGAGTATATATAACATACATAAATTACAATTTGTAGATCTAGGGTCTATTAATTTGATGATGAACATTTTATTATTTATAAATTGATTACGGTACTACTATTTAGAATTATACCTATTTAACTTCTTATTCTTTTAACTAATTGAAAATCTAGTATTAGAACCTATTAATATTTATATTAATTCTTATTATACTATTGTTAATTGTAGCACTGAAGATGCCTGTTTGACAGTCAAATATGCTTTGTCAAATGTAAACTTTTTAATTTTCAAAATTAAAACTCCGTAACCAGTACTAATATATATTATTCTATACATTTGAAGTATGATACAATGTGAGGAGTCTCTGGTCGCCAGAGAGTTATAAATAGTTGGTCTTGTGCTAAAATAGATCACTTTTGTTATTTATTTCACATTTATAATTAGTCCTGGTAACAACCGACTTAATTAATGACTATTGTAACATGAATAATAAGTAAAATGGTAAATATAAACATATATTTCTATTTGCCTTGTGGTGGATTTTTTTTTTGGAACCCCCCAAAAAAAGGTGTAGTTATTTACTCTGTGATCTTACAAGAGAAAGTTTCCGTTTATAGAGGGCTGAGTAAGTTGTTAAGTAAGAAAGTTTACCCTCGCCGTAATCCTACTAAGACGCTTATCTAATATAAACATTAATTAATCCGAGATATATTTTCGTTAGCGCCTTGGGGGAGAACGAGGGTTAAATGAAAATGAACAACCCACTAACAGATAAATGTCAAATAAGGAGATTGTAAACAACAGTGAGGAGAACCAGGTAGGCTAACTAAAACCCCGCCCTCAAATATGTTCGCGAAGTGGTATTTGTGATGCGGTCCGGTGTAATGTGTTGTCCACCTCAGTGAACTCGTTCATGGGCCCATTAAACAGTTTATGACATTGGGCCTTGGCTTTATTTGTAGACTATATCAAGAAGTTCTTGAAATCATGGCATGTTTTTTATTGGGGGGTTGTAGGGTTTTTTTTTTTTTAAACCAGAAACTCTTTTGCCATAACCCGCCTGTCTGCTCTGGTCTTTGTGAGGCACCAATTTAAGCAAGAAACGTAAATTTGTACGAAAGACACGTTTGATACTAGGAAGAAATTCAAAACATAGCCATCTCTATAAAGCATGATTCAGGCTTACTTATTATTTATTGTAGTCGATATTAGCTATTTTGTAAACCGAGCAGGTAATCAATTTATCTTTACAGGCTTTTGGGCATTACATGCTATTGGGGAAACTCTAGAGGCTAAAGTAAAATATTAAAATAATTAAGTTCAATAAATTGTCATCTCAAGTACTGATATCGTAGTCCATTAGTAAATACAAATTAAAAAGCAGATGGGTGCTTACTTTAATTGTTTAGGCCGGTTTTGCTTTACTTTCATTCATTGCAATTGTCTTTCATCTGTCAAGTTCTACAAAGTCGTAAAAATGATTCAATTTCAAGTCACTGAAATTTCAAAGGAACATTCTCGATATGAACCGATTAGTTTTTGGTTAAAAAGCAATACCAGGAAATAGGAAAATAAATTAGAAAACCTTAATTATGATTCTGCTAAGATGCTATTTAAAATTAAAATTACTGACCCCCCCCCCTGCACACACATCAATCTATGCCAAGCATAAGGTATTGAAAGCGAGCTATAGAATTCACGTGTGTTTAACATTTTCAATAATTTACCGGGTCGAAAAAGCAAATTTTAATGACCTTCATTGTTTGACAAATAAAATAATTTTTTTAAAAATATCAGTAGTTTTTTAGTGAGTTTTTAAAAAATATAGATTTTGGCATTGGTGTTTTCCTCGTCTCGTTTATAGATATTAAAAAAAAATGTAATTTAGTTCATAATTGATGTCAAAAATGTTTAAAAAAGGACTATGCTGCTGATCTTCGGGTCAGCCGGCTAGAAAATAGTTGTATTTACTAATAGACATCATTCTGTTGCAGCATTATTTAAAGAAGGACGTAGGTTTATCACAGTCGACAATCCACGAGGCCCAGGGACTGGCTGTACACAAGCTAAATATGATTTATGAAGTACCTATCTTTAATAATGCAGATTGGATGAAGAAATTTAATACAGTATTGGCCATTGAGCGGGGAGAGTATTAAACTTCATATTCAATCGGCCATTGATTATTATTATCAAGGAGGCGTTGAAACATTAAAAATTTGATCGAGAAGATAGGGAGAAAGTTTTCCATACAGAGGTGGCCCTTTGAGGAAAGTTCTGATCAAGGCGAACCCTAATAAATGAAGCCTTCAGCTGTGAAAGATGGAAGGCATTCTGTAACAAAGTAAGAAGTCAGGCGGAAATTGCCTGTTCCAACGATGAGCTCTGATCCAGGATCACAACAGTCACAAAGGACTGCTCTATTTGTTCCGGTCTTTCACATGGGATCATTTAAATAACACCTGGAATTGTATCATCTCGTTGTATTCAGGAGGCTTGTGAAAGAGGAAGAGTTAAGCGAAGTTTCCGGTTAGGGAATTCGACTGAGGTTTTTACGAATGTCTGAAACATCGGCACTTAAATCGGTTCATCAGTAAAAATATATGGTAGCATTTTAGACGATTGGTTTGTAAAGTTATTATTTATTAGCAAGCACCCCCTTAGCATACTTCCAACTGTAATGACCTGGGTTCAATACTAGGCCAGCCCATCGATTTTTCCCCCTTAGGTCTGGTGAGGTCGACTCAGCTTCGTGAAGATAAATAAGTAGCTGTTTGAATGAAAGAAGTAGCGAATCTGGTAAATAAAATAAAATTATAAGTTGAGAGATAAAACACGTGATGCTAACCACCCCAGCACCTTCTATGCTGGAAATGCTTCCAGAATGAGATATGGTCACCAAAATGTCACAATGAATAACCCAGAAACCTAGAAAAGGATCGAGAGACCTCCGATTTAGGTTTATTGAAATTTGTGTACGCATCTCGTGTAAATACATAAACATTAAAACGACGATGGCAATGAACGAAACGAATAATTTCTTACATAATTGTATTTATGATAGCGTGTATATGGGAATGGTGTTCGTTAGTGGGGTACAAATAAATAAGGCATATTATACTTGTAGACCACCTTGAGAAGAATATTTATTATAAATATAAAGAGTCAAGCTTATTTTATGTATCTTGGGTCAGATCAGTGGTACTGATATTCGGATGTGTCTTCATCAGACATCTCAGAGCCTTCGAGAAATGAATAAGTGAACGCGCTTGATCGGTAGACTGTCAAATTGCTGGATTACCACTGACCTATATTGTGGGGCCAGGTCAAGTGCTGTATGGGGGGCAGCTGATAAATGCTCTTAAAAATTTGAATTATGCATTCTCCAGCCACATCGAACAAAAGCTTTTAAGGTTTATCGAGGCGATAATGATTAGTGAAATATTTTGAATTGGTCTTCGTAAATGTTTGAACTTAATTGATCTCTACACAAGTTGCTTGATTTTTGTTTTCTTATTTTCCAGGGGCCTATTTTATTTACCGATTCGCACCTCCGTACTTCATCAGAGTCTGCTGCGACTATGAAGATAAACATGGCCTAATCCTTTTTTACAGCAAAATCTAAGATAAGAATACGTTCAACCAACAGTTCCTTGAAAAACTAAAACACAAATAAAAAAACCAAGCAATGCTCAGTAGCATCTGCGGCCAGTATTTTCGTAACATATTAAAAAATAACCTAGGCTCTTCTTCAAACATTGGCATCCTAGGGAGTTGCCTACCTAAAATAGCAAGTTTTACACTATGGGCACCAGATTTGTACAAATACCCAGTTTTTATTATTACTTCACTGCATTTTATTATTACTTTAAAAGGAACTCTTATCAATTCAATTCTTTTTTTCTTTTTTTTTTTTTCCCTTAGCTCTCAAATTTTTAAGATTATAGATAAGGGAAAAATAAAGGGAATTTATTTGGGGTGAGCGGATCCTTTTATTAGGAGTACCTGTTTGACGGTGGAGTGAGGGAATTAAGGAGTGTAGGAAGCCTTGGTAGAGGTGGAAATGTTGCGGTGCAGTGGTGAGAGTCCACTGTAGACTGAGCCTAGAGTCTCTATAGGCTGTAGTGGAAGCTCATTCAGTTGTAATTATCAATTCAATTTTTTTTTTTTTTTTTTTTTTTTTTCTTAGCTCTCAAACTTATAAAATAGGATGTGGGAAAAATAAAGGAAATTTATTTTGAGCTAATGAGTGCCTTTCACTAAGGGGAGTCCCCCATTTGAAGGATGTATGAGAAGGATATAGGGTGTGGAATGCCTAAAGGAGGCGGGTGGAATCAGGAAGGTAGTGAGAGTCTACCGAGGGTGGAGCCTAGGGGTACCTAGGCAATGGTTTGTAGTCGGCCAGGTCATGCCTACAGTCGCCCTACAGTCGGCCTCTCGGCCGGAAGGTCGACCCTGCTTAAACTGAAAACCTGGTAGAGGGAATTCAAAAGATTGACGAGAGTACTTATATTGCATCTGTCGTATAGGTTTAACGAGCAGAGATAATATTTTGCAAATAATGGCTGTTTAAAAGATATGTTAAACACTCTCAACGGTTTTACGAGATAAGTACCAATGGATTAACATGAAAATGTGTGCCTATTTAGTATTCCATTAAATAATACGTGCTTAACTAAGAATGAAACAGAAAGCATATAATAATAGAATAGAACCAAAATCAGCTTTTTTTTGCTCTCCTGAAAAATGCAGTTTTTAGACGTTTGCTCTTTGAGTGATATGTGGGTACTTAGTAACAATATACTACATATTACATCTACGTGTAACTTAAATATGTATATAATTAAGAATGAGGTAATTATAAATCAAGCGCCTATGGTGTTATGGTCACTTCAAATGAAGGGATAGACGGTAAATCCGTTGAGTGGTTGCCTGAAGAAAGAAGGAGGATCGTGGGTGGCCAAGAGCAGTTGGATAGAAGGCATTGACAAGGAAATAATTGGAACAAGATCGTTAAGAGATATCTGGAGTTCTGTTCTGACATGACATACTGACCCGTTGCATTTCATACCGGTATATAAATGAAAATTTATTTATTTAAAATGCCCCAGAACATCGAAATCATTGGTATTAATTTGTTAGAGACGTTGACACAGATAAGAGAGAGAGAGAGATAAATATCAATTAAATTTCACAGAAGCAAAAAGTCAGTTCAGACTACGAGGAGAGATGATATTATGAATTCCCTTGCAGGCGTTTTAATTTGGTTCTTAATTATAAAATTTTAATAAGCTTGCTTCTGATAATATTTCATTGTTAGAAGACACATTTAATTTTTTTAATAAATTTCGAATTACTAAGTACCTGAAATATTAAAAAAGTACGTTAATTTGAAAGGCCCTTAACCATTAGTAAAAAAAAATCATTTATATTTAATAAATTCTGCAGTGAAAAGTTTCTTTAGTGACGTCAAATATTTGAATTTTCTGGGGTGTTAAAATTTTCCTTTTATATTAAAATATTCTTGAATTAATTATTAAATGAGCTAAAATGTTTTATGTTTATACGCTAAGTGAAACTTTTATGGAAAAATCCATGCTCCTATAAACCTTTAATTAATTTGAAGGTGTTCGCGGTACATTTAGAAGAATACTTTTTGTAAACTTATGTACGTTTAGTTCAAACAGGGTATAGTATATAGTATATACATAAGTATTTAAGTAATTGAGATAAATTATCTCATTTATACCAATTTACAATTTTCATTCACTCGCTCATTCATACTATATTACAGACGCCCCCCAATTCCACATGGTTGTCACCTCCCTCGCGTGCGAAGGAGGAAGTGGAGTCTTGGGAAGTCCCCCACGCTCCTACGTCAGCCGCGTCACCGGATACTAGCCAGTGGAGGCTGTCCCAGAGCGCGAGAGCCACAGACGCTCAGGACATGATTAGAGAAACTGGCCAAGAGCCATAACTCCCACTGTCACTTATTTATAGCAGGTCAAGAGGCCACTGCCGTTTAGTCTCCAAGGAGGATTATAGGGATGAGTGGTGCAGTGCAATGACTAGGGAATTAGGGTGGTTGGATAAGATACTATGGAATTTAATGAGCTTAGAAGGAATGAGTTCAAAAATGTAGTTTATATTCAGATCATTATGAAGGGTTTTGTTGCTGACGTCAATCAAAGTTGATGAAGCAAAATGTTCCCACATAACCTTTGCCCCCTGCCGCATGTTCTGTCCGCTAGTCTTTTTAAATTCGATTCCTCTCCCTGTGTCTGAGACAGTACGGTATTTAGGCTTCCATCTCGACAAAAGACTGACATGGAACACACACACGAGGCTAAAAAGACAAGGACTAAATAGACGCTTTGGACAACTGTACAGACTGCTTCGAAGGACATCCCATCTCTCAATAGAAAATAAACTACTTATTTACAAAGTTATACTTAAGCCATTCTAGACATACGGAATAGAGCTATGGGGGACAGCAAAAACGTCGAACATCAAGCGCCTCAACATCAAGCCCAGTATATAGTAAAAGCTAAAACACGAATACATCAACAAAACTACTTCACATGTACCTATACAAGTTGACTACGATTTAGTCATTATTTAATTCATTTTATATGAGATCTCATTTACATTTTTATATTAATAGTATATTACCTATTAACTCGACGTCTATTTAAATGTATATTGTACATATACATATATTATATAATTAGGAATCGGTGGCTATGGCGATATGGCCACTTCAGAAGAATGGCTAGATCGTCTAATAAAACTATTTAGAGGGAGCCTCCCAGTATTTATTATACGTATTATATATTTAACGCTTATTACTAATATACTTGCAATTATAAAAATAACAACAAAAATATAAATTATAATTAATGAGACCCACTGAAAGAAAATGGATGGGACCACGGTCAGGTATATTGGTGGGGATAGCTTAATTGGACTTTAGCATCTGAAAGGTAATCACAAGGTCTTGGGTTTGAATACCAATAACAATACTGTTTAAAAATGACGCCTGTTAGGATTACATACCGCAGGTTGATTTATGCATAAACCATGTTATTTACTATACATTAGATATATTATATAATTCTATATACATGATATGATATAATTATATACGTGGATTATATTATATATTATTATAATGACTGGACCAGATTATTATAAAGACTGGACCAATAAGTAGAGATGGATATGCAGGAATACGCGACCAGCCTCACCTTGTGGCCGCACCCTAGAGCTTAGAGGGTATGTTGGAAGCCGCAGTTAAGTCTGATGTGGACACTGATGATGGTGTACAGACTGTGTCCGAGGGAGTCCGCCTTCTTGCTATCTTACGCTACAGTTTGTAGTCCATTAAATAGTTATCTAAATCAATCAAAACAGTGTTTCTATTATCAATCCAGACCCGACTATTTCTGATTCCCCATTCTCCCACATATATATATATATATATATATATATATATATATATATATATGTAGTTTGATTCCTTTATTGTCCTAAAATTACAATCTGCCTTTTTTTTATTAGGCAATAAGTAATTAAGATAAATGCTCTTATTCATACCATATATATATGTAAGACAATTATTAAAGGTGGGCTGAATAAACTGAAATCAGTTTCTCTGTAAACAAAGTTAGCAATTTTATTCACTATATATTATATTATAACAATTATTAATATTGATTTACACAATCTTACTATTTAGTAAACAAAGAAACGACAATTACAGTATATAACTATCACTTCTCTATTCGCATTCTATTTACAAGTTTTGTTACCTAACGTAACCTTCTCTATCTGATAGCTGCTCCATCTGGTGGTGGCCAGTGGAAGCAGCGCGGCAAATTCAAATTAAAGAGAGAATACTTTCATTACATATATATTTTTTTTTCTTTTTTTTTTTTCTAAGCTCTAAGTTAGAAATTCAGGATGAGGGAAAAATATAGAATGTTTAGGTTAATCGGATCCTTACACTAGGAGTACCTGTTTCAAGGTAGTGTGAGTGGATTTAGGGGTGTGGGAAGCCTCGGTGGAGGTTGGTTGTTTCGGTACAGTGGTGAGAGTCCACTGGTGGCTGGGCCTAGAGTCTCTCTAGTATTCTTATTTAGTCTGATTTCAGATTACATATATATATGTAAGACAATTATTGAAGGTGGGGTGAATAAACTGAAATCAGTTTCTCTGTAAACAAAGTTAGCAATTTTATTCACTATATATTATATTATAACAATTATTAATATTGATTTACACAATCTTACCTGTAAACAAAGAAACGACAATTACAGTTTCTAACTATCAATTCTCTATTTACACTATTTTATTTTACACACTATTTACATGTTCTGTTATCTCACATAACCTTCTCTATCTGATAACTGATGCTCCATCTGGTGGGGGCCAGTGGAATTACATATATATATATATATATTAGTTCGATATCATTATTTAAACAGATAACGCATAAATCGAGAGAAAAAAACTTCTATAATATTACACATATGTCGCATTATAACTGGACGTTTTTATTAAGAATATATAATTTCAAAACCATTAACATCCTACCGCAACATTCTCATATTTTTTAAAAAGCATAATATTTAGTATGGTTGTTGCACTTATGCAGGACTTTAGCGGACTATAATAAGAAAAATTCATTAAAATCGTTTCAATAGCCGAAATTATTATTTGAGTAAACATCACGTTTGACTCGATTTTTTTTTTCATTTTAAGAAAATTACTTTTAGTTCAATATTACGGAACTTTTATAAATTTCGACAGTTATTTTGTGACTTTGTATCTGAACAGTTTTTACGTAGAAGGATCTGGGAAGGACAAATATTTATGGAAGAGGCACTTATGGGGCCTTCGGGACCAGAGGGTGGCCACACGTCGCAGAGGTCACGGATCTACAGGGAGAGGGAGTGCCACTATTAGCAGAACGGTCTCTGCCAAAACAGAAGAAGTGGAGGCTACGTGACTTTCAGGAAATAAAAGAAGATATCTTGGCACTGGGCAGTTCAGGATAGACTGCTAAATATAGATATATCTCCAGCGCTGGAGGCTAAAGGCTAATAGCTTTCTGACACCTTCACGGCCTTCATCGAATTTAAGTGATTCTCGAGATTCAAGGGATTTCTGTCTCACTGCACTTTTGTTACAGGGTGCGATAACTTATTAAATCTTATAATAATAAAAATAAATCGATCAACCTACATTTAATGGACTGTTGGAATAAATTTAAACATAAACATGTAAAACGTCAGGCCAATTCGTGTAAGTTATAGTTCTCAAGCAGAAACTAAAGTACTACTTAATATAAATGATTATTGGTTAAAGAGAATATTTAAATACAGGACAGGGATTTGTATCCGGGATAATGAAATTCAATAGAATAGTATACTCAGGCCTACACTGCTGTATGGTGCACCGCTTTTTCGTCATCTGAACTATACGACACCTCGAAAGTGGTCAGAAATTCTTCATTCGAGCAACGGAGCAACAGTGAACTTCACGAGATCTTTGATTTGCCTACTGTGGATGAATTCATCCAACGAAGACATATCAAATTTTTTGACTCCCTACAGTATTTAGCACGATAACCCCCGCTCATATCCCCTATCGATGGCAGGTGCTGTCACGGCAGGAACGCTTTAGTCTTAGGTTCTAGTTTTTGGTTTAGCTTTTAGTTTATTCACAATTGTAAACTGAAGGTGAGCCCCATCACCTAGCGTTGTATATATGTTGACTTTTTAACTTCAATCTGAAATTGTATTATATTTATGCCCTCCTTCGAATGCATCTGCGTATGCAGCACGAGGAGAAAATTGTAAAGAAAAATTTTTGTTCATTGTAAAACTTATCAATAAAGGAGGTTTTGAAATAAAAAAAAAACAAAAAAAAAAAACTCCAATAGGAACCACAAGATCTTTTCAGGCAATATTAAACCAAAAATGCATTGCAGCAGTGTGAAGAGTGTAAAAATGAAAAAAATAAATACTTTTGATCTACAAAAAATGAGCTTTTAGAGTCCGAGTTTAAATGGTATTGAGTTCTTGTTTATTTGAAGCAATAAGAAGATACCATGCCATATACTGTATGTACTCTTTCAACATTTAATTATTGTTTGGATAAAATACTATACCGCGTGTTTCAGGTGATACCTTAGCCAGGTGCAGCACGAACGCAGGCTGACATAAGCTAAAATAAAAGCTCCATGTTACTGACAATCGCATATTCCGACGATACAAAGTTATAATAGAAAGAACCATTTTTAGTGATTGTGCCCAAAAGAGTTTTCTTCATACTAGTCCTGAACTAATCAAGTGCTCCTTTCATACCCATATGAGTATATGAGTATATGAGTACTGCGATTCAGATTTTGTATGTTTTAACACGCAGATAGGCTGATGATTTGAAAATAGCCCATCGGGCTTCTAATTATTTGTCAAACAAACTGTTTGTATGCTATCGTGTGTTGTTGTATCCCCACGTCTATTATAACAGATCGGTCCTTGATGAATAGGCATTGCGATATAGGGTTTAGCTGCTGGTTAGATAAATACATGAATTTCAAATACATAGAGTTGAGCCAATTAACTACAGATCGTCCGAGATCATATAAAATTGTAATAATCATTTAAATTGGTCCTAATTGTATCTGATAGAGGCTTTTGGGCAACGAGAATTTTGTTTTAATTTCCATAAATAGAAGTAGTTGGTTCCCATAGACGGCCTTTCGCAAAAATAAAAACTGAAAAATATCAAACGTTTTCTTTAACTGTGTGATAGATGACCGTTCGCTTTATATAATATTATGTCTGCGTTATAATGTTGAGTCTATTTCACAGCTGAGGCCCGGTTATCGGTCGTTATGCATCAGGCATTGTGTTATTCCGCCATAAATATCACTGTTACTACGTTAACAGCACATACAGGGGCCGGGAGCCAAGGCGAATGCAAAGAGATGAGAATTTATCGAGTGGCTGGGGCTGTCAGTTTGATTTGTTAGTAGGTAGCTCTGATAAAAGAAAGGCCGTCATCGCGCATTTTCCACCCGCCGATGCTACAGTGCTTGGGAGACCTCTCTCCCCGCCCTTGTTTCCATTTCCTAAGGGGATTTTTCCTCGATAAAACAAATGTCGGGCCATCTCAGGTATTATTCGGTTGACTCAGCTCGCGAATTTCAGCTTCAGAAAAATAACAGAAACAAAATGTCTATATTGTGCGTGAGCACACATACGGCAGTAAATATGTATAAGATAAGATACGTCACAGTGCAATGTTTGAAAGTTTAAGATCTGGCAAAGCTCATATAAGTACAGTAATATCGGAATCATGCGATTTTCGGGACATTGTTTTGTTGCGATTAAGTGGTTCAGATTTCAACATTTCAATGCTGTAGCGACCGCTAACTACATAAGATAAATCACCCTGTACTCTATTGCTTATATATTGTAAGCAAAAGTAAAATAACATGAACTAAATGTATTATAAACAAATATAAATCATTGTAAATGTGTTA
This sequence comes from Acanthosoma haemorrhoidale, assembly GCA_930367205.1. Classification (NCBI taxonomy): domain Eukaryota; kingdom Metazoa; phylum Arthropoda; class Insecta; order Hemiptera; family Acanthosomatidae; genus Acanthosoma; species Acanthosoma haemorrhoidale. The sequence continues at coordinate 181,721,459 of OV884011.1, read as the reverse complement.
AGCAATAAAAGACGGTGACCAAGCAAGTAACCTGAGGAGGGTCAGCAGCTGGCAGTCATAAACATAACAACCTGGGGCCTCTCTACCTCCATGGGTAGGTAATTAGGCGTCGGTCACGTTCCTCGCGACAGGTGGGAAAACCAACCACCGGCCTAGGCAACCTTGCAGCCTCCCGGCAGGAAGTAGAGAGGATACTTAAGCCAGGGCTTCTGGCCCTGTAAACCATCTAGGTTTTAGTTTGTTTTGTTTTGTTTGTTTTTAGTGTTTTAATGTTTAGTGCCGGTAACAAGCTGAAGGTGAGCCTCATCACCTAGTGCTGTGGATATGGTTATGACTTTTTATACTACAGATTGAATGTATTTATATTATGCCCTCCTTCGAATGCATCAGTGCATCACAGTACGAGGAGCAACTTGTAACTCTATAAAAATTTTTTTGTTCATTGTATTATTTTTTGAAGTTTTGAAAAAAAACAAAACAAAAAACTGTAAACCAGTCTCCTCGTCAGTCTCCTCGCGAGTTTCCTTGCGAGTCTCTCGCGACCTTTACTCGGTGACGCTTGCTTGGTTTCCGCTCGAACTCTGAAAACTTGACTAATTCTTTATGAAACCTCTGTACCTCTTCTCTTGAACATAGTGCATTGTCGGGGCACATACCTATCATAAATGGAGTCAGATAGTAACGCCATCATGGAACGATTGTCCAGGTTATAAACTCGAACAATCCGCACTTGTCACCAGGGCTAGGGTGATCAGGCACCCCCCCCCCTAGTGACGACCTGACAAATGCTTTTCGATAAATAAGTTTTTTTTTTATATCGATTTCCATTAGTCCATTCTCCCTTGCTTTCCTGTTTTGCCCATTTCTTAGCTGCGATTACTTCTTTGTGACTGATTGTAGAGAATCTATCTTTGCCACGTAACGGCAGGGGAAAGCGACGAGAAGGCTTTGTCTGAGACCAGTCTCCTGCCAGAGTGGAAAAGTGGATACCTGTGTAATGAACTGGGTCTAACATAGCCAAGCGTGATGTTTTCGCAGACCCATATACGATGCTTCCGTAATCCAATTTAGAGTGAATTAGAGCTTTTTATCACTTTAACAATGTCGTTATGTCAGCTCCCCACGTTATTCCACTGACTATATGAGATTGTAAATATTATGTATAGAGTTTGTTAGGTTAAGTTAATAGCGTACATATAGATTATAAAGATAGTGGACACACTGTGTGGTATCACAATTTTAATGATTATTTGTTTTCATACTCCGCTGAAGTCCTGATTCATATAACACATTATCAATAATTACTTTTAGGTCTTTGATTTGATATCCCACTCAATACTGATTGATTATCATTTTCATCAATAATTTTTTATCGATATAATAGTAGTATTCATGCCACCACAAAATAATGTATCATATACCGTCACTCACAAATTCGTTCACAACATCTTATAATTTAAGCATTTTGATAATTTATATCGTGAACTCGATCTATAATGGTCTATTATCAAACCATAAAAAAATATTAGTTTTAAAGCATACATTATTTATTAAAAGAAATTTATCTCAAAAATGTATGTATGTTGTAAGTAGAAGCATATTAATTTTTTTCCTTTTGATTTGCCACTACAATAAAAAGGCATATCTGATGAAAAATATAATGAAAAAATGTAGGGTTCGTGGTTAAAACTGACCTAAACCATCAATAGAATTTTCACTCACACAACTGTTCACATGAATAATTTAATAAGACTACCTTCAGTATAAAGAGAAAACATATATGGGGGAATGGTATTAAAAATTTGAATACTAAAATGTTGATAAACTTGTCCATGTTGTTTGGATGGATTAATAAATACTTCTTTTTTGACAGTGAAAGCATTGAAAATATTTCATTCGTGAGAACGTATTTTATCTAGGTCAAACAGCAGACTCACAAAGAACTGAATAAGCAGAACGAGTACCTAAAGTACAAAAATAGGTGAATACATAAGAGTTTTTTTATTGAAAAATACAACCAAAGGAAAATACTCAAAGTTGAATACAAAGCTAAAGTTCTGGGAATTAGAGGAGGGTGAATTAGTCGGATTTTATTCATTCCATGTATGTAGTCTAAAATATATGGATTGAACAAAAATAAAAAGCTCCACAATTCTGAAAAAAAAAATATTTTATAAAAATATATTCCATTTAAAATTGTAACGCCAGTGGTGGCCGTGGTTTAATGGGCCCTTAACAGCTTTCCTCGTCAATTACTATAGCAGGACCTTCTGTTCCAGTTAGTTATACTTTTTTACACGTTTTTTTTTTCTTATTTTCTGATGCGGTTGCTAACAATTGTATAATTTCGAGAGATATTATAAGGAACATTAAAAAAGTAAATAGCATGATTCATGTAAATCTCAATTTCATGAATTGAGTTGAGTTGTCTACAAGTTACGGCAGGGAAATAGGGTTAGCTATCTTCAGTATTTGGGCGAATTTAGTTTTATTGTTCAAATATAATAAAATCTGGCCTTCACTGTTGAAAATTGAACTAACTCTATTCCTATTATTTATATATATAGAATTTATTTTTTTATTTATATAGAATTTATCTGCCATTTTCCTAGGATTACTATTTCTAGATGTGCACTCGTAGTTCATACTCGTTCTTAGAAAATCATTCTTCTATTGAATTTTCAACATTAACGAACAATTTTCATCAATAAAATAAATAGTGTCGGTTTTTATTCTGCTTACAGAACGTTTTTTTTTTTTTTCACAATTAGGAAGATTTCTTCTCTATATTTATTTGTCCATACATTATTTTTACATAGTTATTAATGTTTTTTGCTACCTTTTATGTCCATATTTCTTCTAAAATAGAATATAAGAAGTTTTCAGATTCATAGATGTATCAAAATAATTTACCAGCATTATTTACCCATTGTGTAATCAAAAACCAAAATTTTCACATATTCTGTAAAGGCAATCTTGGGGATTACTAGCTAGTTATTTGATTAGCAATGCAATATAGTATCAAGCTCCCTCCAGTCTCGTTAGCAGGCTGTATGTAGTCAACTTATTCCCAATCACTATCTGCTCACTTTATATTTATCTTTCCCAATAATTTTCAATGGAATATTCTCTAAAGAAATGACTAGTGGGAGCTCGGTGTATAAACTCCCCTTGCAAGTTGTTTCTGTGTGATTTTAACAGCATGAACCCTCTGTGTGGTTTCACTCACTTACATAGTAAGAGAAATTTGATTGAGTGCATTATAGACCTCAACGACTTACTCATTTTAAATGGCATACTTCGTATCTAAGTACAGGTGACCTAGAACAGGCATAATGTCTTCCATGCTTTCATCCATGGTGTTGGGTCGTCACGAGGGGGGTGCCGAGTTATCCTAGCCCTGGTGACGAAGTGAGGGTTGATTAAGCTTATGACATGGACAATCGTTTCATGACAGTCTTACTTTCTGACTCCATATTTGATAGATATGTGCCCCGACAATGCACTATGAGAAGAGGTATAGGGTAGGTAGTGTAGGTAGTTTGGGTGGTCTTGGAATGACCACGAATTCATGCCGTGGGAGACACTGCTAGGTAAAATTTGCAGGGCCACGACAACCGTTGTCCGCGAGGGAGACATCTCTCCCAAGGAGCTGCTAGTTTCAGCGAGGTGAAGGCAGAGAATCCCACTAGGAGAGTGTTGGGTCTGACAAGGCCGGATTAAAACATAGCGAGGTTAGAAAAAGAGAGATCCACAGGGTTTCATAAATAAAATGACAAGTTCTTGAACATCACCACAGCCGCAAGTAATCAGTAGCTAGTCGTCGGGAGAATGAATTACAGCCCCGAACCGCGGGTCTTATATACCCAGCTGGCTTCGTAAGTAGCCAATCAGCTTTGGTTTTACTGTACCCAATGCCAGCTTAGTATGTAGTGGCCTTTGTTCTTTGACAGCCCTGGTCTGAGTCACTGATACCTGACCCGGGTAAGGGTCTCTAGCCTTGGTTTGGTTCGCTTTAGTACCTGCTACGGGTAGCGGGAGGCACAGCTAATGACTAATTGGCTCGCAGCTGCGTCTTTATTATTTACATCGATTTATGGTTTGGTAATGTTATTTACGTTTGTTTAAATTAATTTACAATATATATATATACAATAGAGTATAGGGTGATTTATCTTATGTAGTGGTCGCTACACATGGTATCTCCTAACAACTCCTGGTGGCGTGTGGTTTTATTTTTTCTACAACTAAAAAAAAAAATTTGTAAATATACATACCATTAAGTTTTAACCAATAAAATTTAACATGGAAAGGATGCCGGAACATGTAATAAAAATATAGTAACTGAATTGTAAATAAAGCTTTCTTATTCTCCTGGAGACCAGAATAGAGTACGAGTGAAGAACACATTGATGGTGACACCATAATTCTTAGAATTTTATGTAATTCCAATCCAATCCAAAAAAACTGTTAAAGATACTTTTTATAAATTTAGTTATACCCAGCGAAAGATATTTAGGGTTTAGAATTTAGAACAAACATAGCCCTTCAATACTCAATTATTACTAATAATTTTTTAAATACAGATTCAAACACAGAGGGAACTATTGTTCTGGATTACTGGCTTACCATAATCCTTAGCCTCTATAATCCCAATCCTACAATTAACCTGTACTAAAGCAGCTTGTGTCCAGTTACTACTCCATTGGTCTAACCAGTTGCATTTTTAAGCTATTGGAAAAAAAAAATATCAACTAGACTACAAAGATGGGGTTCTCTTAAAGATCTCTTCTTATAAACTGTTGTATTGTGTGTAATTTTGTGCGGTATACAATATGTGCTCTATGAAAGCAAAAAAAATCATAAATACTCATAGTATTAGTAAATTGTTCCGTTGAGAACAGTTCTATTAGTGGGGAACTTTGCACAATTACTAAATTCATAAACGATTAATAAAGACATAGCTCTATGTCAAAGAGGGGACAGTTGACGAGGGCAGAAGAAAACCAGTTTGAAAATTAATCGTAGCTAAAAATGAAATTGTATTTTGCTGATGGGTGGTGGGGAGGAGGGCGCTATAATGCCCCACTTTATTACTCACTGGCCCGTTGATTTCGTTACAGGGAGTAATTAAAAGGAATTTTCACGTCCGCCCGGCTCAAGAGTTGTTTCTCAAACGGGCATTCTAATTAAAAAGAATAATGAAAAGATTTATTCTGGACGCTGTACTTTCTGGGATCAATTCTATCTCCTTGTTACAAAACGTGGACGATATTCCCCCGGCTGTCATCTGTTGGCAGATACCGCATCGCTTCCTAAATATTTTACAATATAAAGTTATTAACGTTTTTAACAATATAAAGGCTTTTTTCACTTTAATACAATATGATTTTATTTTTAGAATCCTTTTACTTCTTACGAATGTTTAGTATACTTACGATATTATCGATGTTTGCTATAAATTGCATCATACAACATATCTTATAGTCTTGCAACTCCAATAACTCTTTTTCCTCAGCAGAACCTTCACCTCTAGGCAATTTTTCTCCACTTGTAAATAGCCTTTCCTGTATTTCCTTATTTCTGGGCAAGACTCGACTAAATGGTTGAGTTATCACGTGTGTCCATTTACCTACATAACTTATTATTCTTCCACTGGCCAACAGTGTCGCTATATTTCTCTCCTGGGACTTATCAATTCCTTTCCTCTACATTTTTTTAATCTAGGAACATCTTAAATGGCGATTTGCTCGCGAGTTGGATTTTTTAGAGTTTGTCCAGTTAAGTCCTTAAGGTCTCCTCAATACTGATTTTTTATTTCTAGAAAATATCATTCGTCACTACGGTAAATTAATTAATTTTTTGTTTTTTTTACTATGCTCTCTAGTTAGAAGATTAGGGATGAGGGAAAAATAAGGAATATTTGGGTTGAGCGGATCCTTGTACTAGGAGTACCTGCTTGAAGGTGGTGAGAGAATTAAGGAGTGTGGGAAGCCTTGGTAGAGATGGTTGTTGCGGTACAGTGGTGAGAGTCCACTGGTGGCCGGGCCTAGAGTTTCTCTAGGCATGTAGTGCAGTCTTAGTTAGTCGGATAGCATTGATGGGTGCCCCTTAGAGGCTTGTTGTTGGTGGGCCTATTGCCGTGATTTGGTCTTGCACCATTTGGTTTATTCGATCTTGTGAGTTGCCATCGTGCCGGTAGTGGTGGAGGTGTCATGTCTCGGAATAGAGGGTTTAGGCTATGTTTCATCGAAGAACTTGATGTGTCTTCTTTTGATGACGTCAGTGATGGTGGGGAGCTCGAACTTTTCGTGCATGTCGGAATCCTTCATTTCACGAAAAGGGGTATGCCATAGTGCCGTGCGCAGGATGTTGTTCTGGAAGCTATGGAGCCGAGTTATGGTACTGGCATGTAGGAATCGAAAGAGTGGAGTCCCAAACAGTAGAGCTGGCCTCAGGACGCTCTTATATATTAACAGTTTCAGTCGAAGGGATATAGCCTGGCTTGTGATGTGATGCTGGAGAGAGTAGTAAGTCCTGCGTACTCTTTTCAATTTCTTCTGCAGGTGTGTGCCGAACGTCATGTGTCTGCCTAGATTGATTCCTAGGTAGCAGATGTTGTTGGCAATGGGGTAAATTAATTAGATATGAAATTCAAACTTTAAGAGAAGTGTGTGAAGTACATAAACGGGTGTCTGTCCTCCCAGCTCAGGGCCCGGGTCTATTTTGGGCAAGATGACACCTTCCCTCATAGTTTTTCGGACTTCCTATCTAAAGGATTGCCAACATAACAAAGCACTTTGACACTCAAAAGTTGAAAGCTAATAGGGGAAAAAAGGCACGCAATTGCCAATTTATATAAAGCAACTGTTCAGGGAAGAGCGTTATACATTATCTCTAGCCTCTAACAGCAATTACTCATTGACTGTTGCTGTTGCTGCAGGCCTATGAGAGGTAGCAGGAACTGCCTCAGCTGTCTGCACTAAGCCCTAAACTCAGATATATACCCTTTGAACAGATAAGTAGTAGCTAAAAAACTGGAACTGAAAAGAAAAGAGCTCAGAAGAAGAAATGTTTGTATACTAATGAACTTGAGCGACTAAACCAGAGCGGAAGGAGGGAGCGAAGAAATAGGTTGGGCAACCACTTAATTAATCAGTCAACAAGTAAGGACTTCTAAACAATATTAACCTAGATCTAATTAACACTAATTTATCAATCACCCTCAAGCCGTCAACCTCCAGCCTTCAATTTTACTACTGCCCATCATTTATTTTTATATTAAGTTTTCTTCTGAAAAGGCAAAATTTACTAACAAACTAACAACTATACTGGATACTAGATCCGTACCCTGCCTGATTCGGCTAATAAACCCCTTGTTTTACTGTAAGTATGGTATCAGTGAATATCTATGTATATATGATGTCGTTCCACAATATCATTAAAGCATTCCTTCATACGATTTATCAATATAAAGTCAGTTGATGTAGTGACATCAGTCCATTATTTACCAGCGCGCCCCATATATCATTTATGGTGGTAATATCCATTACCTAGGGCGATAACTACAGAGAACACCCCATATAGGGTTTATTGATGTTTTGGTACGAATCTTCATTCTTTCGATTTCTTATGCTTCCACTAATTCGACGTGTTCTGCACGACAGTTTCATCATCCACTCACACCAATTTCAGTAGAATTTTATATTTAGGTAGAATTTCTAAATAAATCCGAATTAATTGATTTTTTTGTTATATTATATCCAGTGTTTATCTAGAAAATCTTAACAGAGAAAAAAACACTTTGGGTGAGGGTCGAATAAAATAAAAAAAACCACTCGGGACTCCTTTTCAATGTCTATTCCACGGTCTCTGTCCACTTCTTTGATTTTCTCGGTTCCTGAAGAAGTAAGAAAATGCTTTTTGTTATTTTAGGCGTGGGCTGGAATCCAATCCATTTTAAGGCCCGTCGTTGGTTTGACAAAGAAAAGAAAGTGTTTTTCCATTAAATGTGTTGTTTAACGATTTAACAAAACACTTAAAGGGACTTAATTTATCTCCGAAGGATTATTCATTCACTTTATACTCGTGTCTATTTTGCAATGAAGTTATTTTATCATATTGCTAAAAACATGAAATAATCACAGGTCTAATAAAACTAATTTATGCTAAATGATCCACAGACTCACTTATCTAGTAAAGTACGTTATATAGTTTTACAGCATAGTTTCATAAAAAACAAAACAGAAACATAATTATTTTTCAACATATTTATTAAAAGATAATATTTGAATAAATTAGTAATGTCTCCGTGATTATCATCAATCTGTTAGAAAAAATGTTTACTTTATATTTTCCTTTTCTTAGCGTAGACATTATAATAGAGATATTAAATATATAGAGATACAGCAACATACATTAATAGACGCGCAATAATTAACCTTTCAATCAAAAGTCCTGAGAACAATAGTAAATGTAGGGACATTACGTTAGCAACAAAACCCTTCATAACGATCTTAATATACTCTACATTCTTGAACTCATCCCTTCCAAGTTTATGAAATTCCATAGTAACCTATCCAACCACCCTAATCCCCTAGCACAGTCATTGCACTGCGCCTCTCATCCCTATAACCCTCCTCGGAGACTAAAGCGGCAGTGGCTTCGTGACCTGCTATAAATTCGTGACAGTGGGAGTCCTGGAAATGGCCAGTTTCTCCCATCATGACAAGCGTATGCGGCTCTCGCGCTCTGGGTCAGCCTCCACTGGCTCGTATCCATTGACGCGGCATTCGGAGGAGAGTGGGGTACTTTCCAAGACTCTACTCATGTGGATTTGGGAGAACTCTAGGCTGTTTGTAAGCACTGCATGAATGAGTGAGTGAATGAAAATTGTAAATATGGTATGAATGAGAACATTTATCACAATCATTTATTGCCCGATGAGACAGATTGTAATTTTATCACAATAAAGAAGTTTCATCATCTAAAATAGATGTGGTGAAAATATTTCATATTTCAACTTGCTTATCAACTTCTCAAGGACAACTATGAACTTGTTACATAAATTTTACTAATGAATAAATTAACCTCTTTGTATTATTTTGCAACACACGAAATATTTTCGTCTGTAGTCTTCGAGCTGTTGACCAGCCTCCACTGGCTCGTATCCGGTGGCGCGGCTGACGGAGGAGCGTGGGGGACTTCCCAGGACTCCGCTTCCTCCTTCGCACGCGGAGGAGGTGACAATCATGTGGACTTGGGAGGTCTCTGGAATGTTTGTAAATACTGTATGAATGAGCGAGTGAATGACAATTGTAAATATGAGAACATTGAACCCAACTACTTATTGCCCAATAAAGCAGATTGTAACTTTATCACAAATATTTGATTAATAAATATATATTGTTAGTACCACTATAATTGTATTGCGATATATGTCGCTAACGTATGTCGATAACATGGGGCTCTATAGTATATGGCAGAGGCTGGAGATTCATGATATTTTATTTGAATACATATATAAACAAACTATCTCAAGAATAGCGTTAATGGGATATACGAGAGTGGTCTGAAAAGTTTCCAACCTCAACATGAAGATAGCAGCAGTCGTAAATAAAAGCTAGTGAATTTCATTGTCCATCTGTTGACAGTTACTCACCAAAGTTTCAGCCATTTTGGACGCGCAGATGTTGTATACCAGTCGTTTGAGTGAGTCGATGTGAGTGTTTTTTATGAAAATGGACAAAATCGAGTATCGAGCTGTCATTAAGTATTTGTTTTTGAAAGGCAATACGCCTACGCAAATCAAAGATGAGTTGGATTCTGTGAATGGGAACTCTGCACCATCATTTGGTACAACGTGGTCGTAAGAGCTTGGGAGACGATGAACGTTCGGGACGTACAAAAACTGCAACTACTGAAGAAAACATCGCCAAAGTTCACCAAATGGTGCTAGACGACCGCCGAATTAAAGTGAGAGAGATAGCAGAGGTTATGAACATGTCAAAAGAACGTGTTTGTCACATATTAAATCAACATTTAGAGATGAGAAAGCTGTCCGCGCGTTGGGTGCCGCGTTTGCTCAAGTTAGACCAAAAACGTGTTCGAATGAACATTTCCAACGCTTTGTTGGCGCAGTTTAGGCGCAATAAATCCGAGTTTTGGCGCCGATTAATTACTGTGGATGAAACTTGGATACACCATTATACGCCCGAAACAAAAATACAGTCCTAACAGTGGACTGCAAAGGGGGAACCGGCTCCAAAAAAAATCAAAAACTGTTTTTTCGGCTGGGAAAGTGATGGCGACTGTTTTCTGGGATAGCCATGGAGTTATTTTAATCGATTATCTTCAAAAACGAAAAACCATTACAGGAGCATACCACGCATCATTACTTGACAAGCTGAAGGCAGAAGTTGCGGAAAAACGGCCACATTTGCAAAAAAAGAAAATCCTATTTCACCAAGACAACGCACCGTCTCACACCTCAGCGGTTGCCATGGCGAAAACCCATGAATTACGGTTTGAACTGCTTGACCATCCGCCTTACTCACTAGATCTAGCCCCAAGCGACTTCTTTTTGTTCCCTCATCTAAAAATTGCGCTCGGAGGACAGAGATTTTCGTCAAATGAAGAGGCAATCGCCTTCGTGAATGATTATTTTGCAGAGAAAAACGCCGAGTACTATTTGGGTGGGCCACAGAGATGGGGGCATCGCTGGGATAAGTGTGTAGAGTTACAAAGAGACTATGTTGAAAAATAAAAAAAAAATTTCTGAAAAAACGTCTTGTATCTCTGTTAGGTCGGAAAATTTTCAGACCACCCTCGTACTGTATATATTAAGCTATACAATTTTGTCTAGTACTAACCAATCCCATATAGTGGAAGATACAAACATTGTTAAATGACAATTCGTGTTTAACATAATTTAGGAATTATACCTTCAGGACTTACCGTGAGTTCTGCCTTAATTTCTAAACCAACGGTAGTTAATTCCTCATTTCGTGCCGCAGTAACTCTTTACATAATGCGTTCAGAACTGTGTAAATTTCCTTTTTTCAGCTGTTGAATATAGTTAGTATGCAGTCAATGTTTTCTGCGAAGCTGCTGTAAAAATTCCGTATTAGTGCGCTGATGTCTGTTTTTTTCCGTTTTTTTTTTTACTCTCTTAGTTTAAATAAAATAAATGATAAATCTAGTGATATGTTTTTTGTGGTTGTAACAATTTAAGAAAGCAGAAATTAAAACGATACGATTAGCAGTTAAAACATAATTAAAAGTTGATAGTTAGGAGATTATTTAGAAATGATATGAATGCTGGTTTGGAAATCATCTTTGGTATACGGAACAAAAAATGTTTTTGTGCACTACACTTTGAAATTGAAGTTGAATCAGGTCCTGGTAAAAAGAGAAGAAAGGGTGAGGATGTTAAAACGAATGAGATAAATTTTACTAATAAGGATACTACAGATAAGTGGTAGATTTTAGTGTAAGAGAAATAGCTTATTTACAATATATTTACCTCAATAGATTTACAATTTTTATGCCTCAAATTCTGGGCCAAGAGTTGCAGGATTCTTTTTATAGTTATAGTTTTTAATAGTTATGCAAGAACGGTACTTATTAGGCAACCAAAGTAAGATAACTATCTAAATTTTGGCTGTGGTTATACGAAAACTCGGCGGTGAAATAAACTTTATTAGGACAGCGGGATTACAACAAACGATTAACGACAAACACCCATGTTGCTGCAGAGAGTAAAAGTGGAACTCCAGTTAATGTAAAGTAAGAGTAAACATGAGTATATTTTGGACTGTGAAATACATATTAGAGGGTGGTGTTCTGCTCCAAGAACATAAGGGATTCTCTAATGCGTTCTCGGAACTCTGAGTCTCTTAAGGAAGGTAAGAGCTCGTAAGAAGCTCTCTCTTTGATTTATCTGTGCGCAGCATCATTAGACTAGGCAACATAGGCCTAGAAAGAGGGCGCAAGCTGATTTCCCGAAAGCTGGAAAAATTTCTAATTTATTCATTTGGATGTAAAAAGAGTTTATTGAAGTTTGCATCAAATTCATGACCCTGGGGTGCTTCAAAAACCTAGAAAATTTCGAAAAAAGAAAACTTTTTCAGTGTTTCACTAACAACTCCTAAACAATTTATTTCTAGGAATAATTTATTATTTTCTAAATTCAGTCAATCAATCAATTTTATTAAGATAAAATTACAATCTGCCTTTTATTAGGCAATGGGTAATTGAGATAAATGTCATCATTCATACCAATTTTATATTTTGATTATTCCATAGTAACCTATCCAACCACCCTAATTCCCTAGCACAGTCATTGCACTGCACCACTCACTCCTATAATCCTCTTCGGAGATTAAAACGGCAGTGGCCTCGTGACCTCCTATAACTAATTTTATAAATTAAAGAAAATACAATTTTGAGTTGAATGTTAAGTTCAAAAGGAAGAAATATGAGGCCTAATAGCGACCATTTAAAAAAATAATTCTTGTTATGGATTTTTAAACCTTATTTTCTCAATGTAAAAAGTATTGTATGAAATAAAAAATATATATGTATATCCTATAGTAACAAATCTTGTACCAGATCGTATATTCAAATACTGGTACAAGTTTTAACAAACGTCGTCTACTACTTCATTCCTGCTAGCGAACCAATACCAATTTCGGTGAACCAAGAGACTTCATATTAAAAACGCACATTGCGTTGTAAATATGTAATTAAAACGTGAAAAACTGACTTAAAGTACTAAAAGCTTTTATATGTAGGTAATTGACATAAAAAACAAGGTAAATTGAAACAGCTGCGTTTGGAAGTAGAAGCTAACTGGTGCAATTGGTCCGAAGGTGCTCGTCACTGGGAATGTCTACTCATTCGTCATCTTCACCGCCGTGCAAGTTAAGTTCGTTTTCATCTGGTGCATTAGTGCAGGATGATATTCTGTATAGCATATTGGAGAACATTTCATCCCTTGCTCCCAGCAACTGCAAGCATTTCTGCACCCCTTGGAACATTTAGAGGCAGTATTATAAATCAGTTCCTGCGGGGCTTGTTCGACTGTAGATGGTAATAAATGCAGCCCATGCTTATTAACCTTCCAGCCCCATTGAACTGGGTCCATCATTGCTTGTTGTCGATCAACTTCTTCAGTTGGAGGAAGTGTAGCCAAGTTGAATGTATTCTCTACTAAGTATTTGGGGAACAGTTTAAAGTGTGTTTCATTCAGAGTGTAATATTGAAGAAACGATTCGGCATACAAAGCAGCAATTACTTTTTCGCCTGGAGTACCGACTTCTTCTGTAGTCACACCACAGTTTTTGAATATCTCAACAGTCCTTTGTACCTCCCCATGTTTATTGATCAGAATCTTAAGATATTCAATTTGATACTCAACATAATAGGAACAATATTTTTATTTTATTTTACACCATTTAAATTTTTTTTTATTTTTCATGGGTTTGATTATGTTTTCAATGTATTTAAGTTTAAGTCCTCTAAATAACAAAATATTCCATACTACTAATCATAACGTCAAGATTTTTAATTTGGGACCCTACTACAGCCATAGACATACGTTTATTAATAACTGCACTATGCTCAAGGGCGTTGAAAACATTTTTCATGTTATCCAGAGCGAATAATACCAATACTTTTTTATGTAGGCACGAAATATGAATGTTTTTGTGTCAATAATGGAAATCGTATATCACTTATGTTGTATTATTTCACATTAGAAATATTGCTAAAATATTCGAAAGGAAGGGTAGAATTGAAGTAGTGTATAGTTCGGTTAAGAAGAACAAGGTCTGGGAGAAAAGATGCTACAGAGTCTGTGGATAGCTGAAGGAAACACGCATTCCCTTTTAGCTAATGGAATCTTAGTTGTTAACATACCCTCTCCTAGCTGCTCCTTCTAATTTACCGAGGGGAACCTCACCATGATAGTTCTAGTTATTATAAATTTGGATTTTATTTTCTTACAGGAAACACTCTTCCAAGTGGTTTCTTTCCTCTCTTCTACAGCACTCTAAAGAATATATTGTTTCCGCTATAGTCACGGGGGATGAGATAGAGATGGCTGAACTGCATCTTCATGGAGACCGTGCACTGCAAGAACCAGAACGACTTGACTCCTCCACCTGAAGCCTAGAAGTCAGTATTGGTAATAAAAATGTAATTGATATTTGATACCCACTGACGGTAATAATAAAATTTCATTAACGATATACGTATCTTACAATTGACCAAGTAAAAACCTTTTTTTTTTTACCCTAGTCTCCCATACTTGGCCTTTTAGGCATCTCCGAGAATCATCTTTAATTTAAACTAATAATGTTTTCTAATATAACACTTAAATTTGCCTCTCAATATACAGAGGGGTCCAAAAAAATGTATCCACTGTTTAAAAGTCCATAACATGCAAACTAATTGACGGAGTTGTCTCATTTTTGGTAGCGTAATAGTTTGTAGTTCCGGCAATCGCCATACAAGCATTGTATTGCGTTGTTTTGTTTTGTCAGACGACAGTCGCCAGATAGTTAGTGTTTTATTGCTAGTTCTACCTTGTTACTCGAGTAAACATGACTGGCGTAAGGCTTATATTTGATGAAAGGAAGTCTGGTTTAAAGTGGTATTTTAAATACGAAAACATAAATGAGGTTCAACGGCAATGGCAACCGGTGAGGTGTACCTTCAGAAGCTTCAAACATCCATTTTACCTGCCATCCAAGACTTGTATGGAGACTGAAGATTTTACTTTCAACAAGATGGTGCCCCAGCCCACTACCACAATTGTGTTAGGGCCTATCTCGACGAAAATCTACCAGGAAGATGGATAAGCCGTAGAGGTGCTGTAGAGTATCCACCACGCTCCCCAGACTTAACTCCTCTGGACTTTTACCTGTGGGGAAAGACGTCGTTTATCGACAAAAGCCATTGGATAAACCTCGAGAATCCATCGTACATTCATGTGCAAATATCCAACTGAACACGTTGCAGTCAGTAGTTCGTGCTGCAGTTCGGCGGCATCGTTTGTGTGTGGATGTTAATGGTGACCATTTCGAACACCTACAGTGATATCTTTAACTTGGACTTTAAGCTACACTTTCACCAAAAATGAGACAACTCCGTCAATTAGTTTGCAAGTTATGGACTGTTAACCAGTGGATACATGTTTTTGGACCCCTCGTATATGAATATAACATGTGAGCTGCAAAAGGATATAAATTGGCGAATTAAACTATAATTTTACCCTTGAAGCTGGCTAATTAGATATTTTTTTTTAAAACGGAGACCACAAGCCTATTCAAGTTATTTCTTTAATAGGATATACTTATCCAATGACGTGGCTGACAGAGGAGCGTAGGGGACTTCGCAGGACTCCGCTTTCTCCTTCGCACGCGAGGGGGGTGACGGGAGGTCTCTGAGCAGTTTGCATATACTGTATGAATGAGCGAATTAATGAAAATTGTAAATATGATATGAATGAGATCATTTATTACAATTACATATTGCCCAATGAGGCAGGTTGTAATTTTATCATAATAAAGTTGTTGTCAATAGTATATAACCCACAAAATTAAGGCGCTGGCCCGAGTTTCATTTAAGAGAAAAAAGGTGCGAGAGTAAAATATAATACGAAAATTTAATAATTTCAGAGTTAGTAAATTGTACTATATTAAAAAATAAATGACAATTAACAACCAGTATCAACTTAATAGGTCACTAAATACAAGTTTAATATCTATTGCGTGTGAATTTTTTCGTAAAGTTTAATAATTTAAAAGATATTGATCATTCGAGTTTATTCTACAGATCGAATCGAGGACTCATGACAGTCCTTTGTCCTAATCAAAAGATTTAATCTTAACACAAGGGTTCAATTCCAATTTATACAACTAGGGCTTCTACTATAGTGGGAATTCATTTATAATTTATAGGAATGTTTAAAGCATTTAAATGTCATTCATTGTATGTTATAAAAGCTGCTTGTAGGATACTAGCTGCAAAAAATAACAAAAAAAAATGTTCACGAAACACTTTGATAATATTATTTTTCGACGTTATAAATACCACAGCCTTTTCGGCAAATAGTCGGCCGTGGTTCGCTTTCGATATGAGGTAGGGCCGGAAACTACCCGGATCCAAGCTAAGATACGGCTCAGTTCCGGTTATCTGATCAGAAACAGCGGTTCCTCTATCGGCCACTGCCTTATATATATCTGCTCGGCTGTCGGTTCTCGCCAAGTTTAATCTGCTCTTGTGTGTACCTTGTGCTGGAACTCTCGGAGTATACTTCCACATTCTCTTACAGCCCAGGGGCACTGCGTGGCCAGATCAGATTTTAAACTTTAACCGAGTTAGAGTGTTATCTACGTCTGTGGGATAAACCTCAGGGAATAACAGGGGATATTAGAAATGTCTAGTAAAGTAAAGGGAATATGTAGAATTATTTAGACTTTGAAAAAAAACTGTTGAGTCACAAGGGAGTTTTTTTTTTTTTGAAAGTAGGTTAATCTTCAAACAGGGAACTGAGATTCTTTTTTTAGACACAGTTTTTAGATAGTCATTAAAGTGCCTTTTTCATTTTACTGGTATTTATTTTATCAATAACATCTTCAACAAAATAAGAATAATTCTGGGTATGTATTTCGTTAGTATTGTTTTACAAAATCGATCAGAAATGTTTAACCGATTATTAATCCTTATTCACCAAACAAAAAATATATTGGCATGATTGGGATTTGAACCGGGACCTGTTCAATATCTGCTTGGGTAATCTAACTCACAAACTGAGTCAGTTCTTTGTCAAACGACTTGGCAATACGGATCTTCTTTGGCGAAGATCTCTCAATAATTGTAAGCATTTCAGATAAGCTGGACACAATGTAACTCCTTAATTTAGAGTTACTGAGAATTATTGTACGTATATTTGTTGTCTATAACATATTTCAATATATTACACTCGATATTGCCAGTTTTCATTGTGTAAATCCTACTACTATTTACAAATGTCAGCCAAAGAAAACATATACTAGCAGGATCTGGCCTCCGAACCTAAACCTTCCAAATTAGCCCATCTGGAGGTTTTTTCCTGCTAAAAATTGTTGGTCTTGTTTGCCAATAGTCACACATCGACATGGTCAGCAAACATACCGTCCTTCCTGATGACATTTTTCAGTGAGTAAGGATATTTAACCGATTAAGGGTTGGTGAGGGACCAGTCAGCAGCTTTACGAAACCGTTAATAATTGTAAAAATTAAAGAGATCCATTACACAATTATGAGAAAAAGGTTTTATTGGCAAGTTTAATGATGTTTTGTAACAATAGCCTACCAGAACAGAGGATACATATTATTAATCAGGACATTGGACCTTTAATATAACTTATTTAATATGGCACGAAATATTTTCATTTGTTAATTGAAAGTGACAGTTTAATATCAGACCTTTCATAACTGGTTAAAAAGATAATTTTGGTTTTGTTATCTCTGGACCATAAAGTACAACTCTCAAGCAAAAAACTGTCGCTCTATATGATTCCAAAGAAAATACTGGTCAAGATAAATTTGTTACCTCAATGTCACTAACAGTTAAAATGACTGAATTAGTTAATGATTGAATTAATTTATGAACAAAACTTTCGCATGTTTTATGGTGACGGGTATATTTTTCGTGTTATCCTAGTATTGAATTAAACCTTACGTAAAGCTTCATAACCCCAGATTTAGCAGAGCAGTCATAAATACTAAGAAAGTTAAGCAGGTGAAAACATAAGGGTTTCGGGTTTTCGAAATACACAAACGAAAAAGTGGTATAATAAATAGTAAATATAACGGGTTTTTGGTTAACAGACTACATGTTTACAATGTATAGAGAAGAACTCCATAAAAAAATGCTACTTGGAGTTATGTGGAATAATATTCAACCTTGTACAAAGTGGAAACGTCGTGGCACTGTCACAAAGATTCTAGGAGTATCCTAAAGGAAGTCCAAAAACATAAATGTTTACTAAACTTAAACGAACACTGCTACCGAATAATTATTGAGCATTAATATGCTACGTGCAGTATTGGAGCAGTTAGGGCAGCCTGGCAGAGTGTAAGAGAACTCGGAATCCCAAAAACAAAACTAAAAACTAATACATTTCAATCTTTTTGTTAACGCTCTATGGTCGTAAATAACCTGAACGGGTTATTTGGAGATAATGGTGATTATTTGAGACTGAGACTGGTAGCCGTATTATTCTTGCCGAGCTCTACGGGTGCCGTCAAAACTTAAAAAGGAAATTTTATGTATATATGAAAAACAAAATCAGTTTTTGGATCTAATGACAGAACTTCTTTCTCTATCCCTCATCAGGGTTGTAAATACATTGTATTTTGAATTGAGTGCGTACATTTAAAGCAGTGAGTGAAGTACTCTGGAGTGCGGACCCATATTGTTAGCCCACGGCTGGTCACGCTTCATTCCAGCTGCCTGATCAAAGACCGCGTAATGGGTCGTGGCCGTCGTGGACTGTCATCTGTCTTGAGCCGGGTCTTATCTGGTACCTAGATCAAGTGTCTTATAGCTTTCCGATGTAAACTTGCTAGCTACCAGAGAATGATTATATTACGCTCTTTACAATTCAGTATAATGTACAAATGTGTTAAAGTTAGGCTTGCAGGATCTCTACAAACAGGATTAAATAATATGAAATTGAGTTTATTTCAAAGTGCTATATCTGTGTAATAATTAAGTCAAGTTATGTGTAACTTGAGTGTAAGATCACCAATCTTTGATTTACTAATTTGTTTGTTTTTTACTATTTCTCGATTGTGATAATCGACTCAGATGCTTTTAATAATGACTTTCCATATATTAAATATGCACTTGTTAAATATGTTATATTTGTTTAGGAGTGAAATTGGTGAGATCACAGCGAGAAGTCGGCCATAGTGGACGGCCCTAGTAGCACTTGCCTCTGCCGGATTACAGACATCAAGCAATAAACCTGGCGCCACTGACAGGGCGATTACCTCCGGCACTAAATATTTTTTTTAATATTAAAATTAATTTAAATATTAATAAATATTTATAATATGATAAAATGAGATTTTATGAGCAATTAATGTCTCAAAAAAAAAATTAAAAAGATCAAGGTCCCCAGGACCAACTCCGAAACTATCGCCTGTTAAGCGAACTCCTCTGCAGCTAGCTCGATGGAAGAGATACCGCTAGAGGGCAGCACATCCAAAGAGAAACCGTCGAAGAGTCCCCTTTCTTCACGCCTAACACCTTTGAGGAGTTGGAAAATATCCAAGCGGAGGACATAGAAGTAACTAAAACACCTACACAGCCCTACAATAGTAAATGCCCCTTATTACGTCAGCAACAAAGTCCTTCATAACGACCTTAATATACCTTACATTCTAGAACTCATCCCTTCCAAGTTTATTAAATTCCATAGTAACGTATCTAACCCCCCTAATTCCCTAGCACAGTCCCTGCACCACTCATCCCTATAATCCTCCTCGGAGACTAAAACGGTATTGGCCTCGTGACCTGCTATTAATGCGTAACAAAATCCTGGCAATGACCAGCTTCTCCAACCATGTCCTGGGCGTATGTGGCTCTCGCGCTCTTGCTCAGCCTCCGCTGGCTTGTATCCGGTGACTCGGCTGACGAAGGAGCGTGGAGACTTCGCTTCCTCTTTGGCATGCGAGGGAAGTGACAACCATATAGATTTGGGAGGTCTCTGGACTGTTTGTTAATACTGTATGAATGAAAAAAATTATCACAATTACTTATTGCCGAATGAGGCAGGTAATTTTATCATAATAAAGCTGTTGAATATTAAATATGAACTTTTAGTTATTGTTGTCTTTATGTAGTTTTTTTAAGCATGTGGTATTCTTAATGAAAAGTTTTCGTTTTAATTATAAATATATAAATTTTTTTTAATATAAATTTCTCAAACGTATATATCTAATAAAATTAATACGCTTTAGAGAAGAAAATATACAGAATGTTCAAAAGTGCTAATATGTTTTCCTTCTGAATACCTGACGGTGTGGTAGAGTGCGGATATTTATTTGATAAGTAAAGAATATTTATCATTGATTCTACATATAACAACTCAACAAAGTAGAATAAAAAAATATTACGATAGTTGCGCGTGTGGCGCTCTCTCCCTGCGATCCTGAAATAACGATTGACTGAAGAGCTGCCTCTTGTATGCTGGATGCTTAAGTAGAATCGGGTACATCGAGAACATATCCCATGAGTGATATCTTCAACTCTATCATCATTTCTCAATTACTTTACTTCTAAGATGATTGAGTTAGAGAGACTCTCTGCCTCATCGAGGGAAGAGCTGTAAAAGATAGAGAATAATAACTGGGCAGCAGAAACTTACTTTAATTAACTTATTTACATCTATAATATTCAATATAGAATAATGATTATTCACCATAGATAACAGGAAGCTGCATCCAATAATAGAACATACCATCTGCCCACCGTTGCATTACAGAAGAGTATAATATGTTATAATTCCCCCTTTTGTTAACTTTATAAATTGGTTCACTAAAAACATTAACCTCGTTCTTTATTCTTTTTGGCCTTCATCACACTGGTACATTTTCTAGATTGTTTTCTCCCCATGGTCAGTTACTCCAATCATGTCCTGAACGTCTGTGGCTCATGCGCTCATAGTCAGCCTCTACTGGCTCGTATTCAGTGACGCGGTGGACGGAGGAAGACTCCGCATGCGAGGGAGGTAACGACCATGTTGATTTGGAAGGTCTATGGGCTGTTTGTAAATATGGTATGAATGAGAACATTGAACACAATTACTTATTGCCCAATAAGGCAGATTGTAATTTTATTACAATAAATATTTGATTTGTGTGTAAAGATATTTCTGACTAATTATCCACTTGTCCGTCTTGCCCAATCCACAAATACTATCATACAGGTGTACTATTCAATTACAAAGTTGACTGGGTGCATCCAGATCCATCATCGGGCTGAGAGCTTATTCGACAAATTTATAATTTGCATTATGCGTATGTGGGTGAAAGAGCGTTAAGTCATCTCGGCATTATGATTTGAAGCTCAAGTGTGTCTTGAACAGCAATCTATCGTATTTGAAAATACACTGAATAAGTACCCTTGCAACTGTCATAGTTTTTTTTTTTAATTCCTATTTGTTATTATTAATTATGGAAATCGGTATAAACTATTTACAATTGTTCATTAAATGTCCTGTAGCTTGGCTACATTTCATAAATTTTTTAATAAGTTTACATTGCGATTTGTGATTTTTACAAAAGTATAAGGTACATTATACAAACGTCATAGATGTTTCACAGGTCGTCCAAATCGCCGGCGCGTAGAACTACCTCACCGGCAAGGTAGCTAAGTAATGTTGAATTGCTTACCAAGTAAGAGCGTCGAACCCAAGGAGCTCTTTTGAAAGTTACTTATTTTTTTCAAAACTAGAAACCCTAATGTTTTCATATGTATGTTTAATGTTCGACCTAAACACATGTAATTTTACGAGTTTCTCTATGCAAAAGGAACACCTTCACGACTTAATGGTTTCACACAGAACTCTCTTGATAATACTCACTGCATGACACATTTCTTATACGCAATAAACCAAATCTCTGATATGACCAGACATATCGGAAAAAAAAATAAAAAAGTGATCGATGATCTTACTCGATTAGTAAATTAATTACGCTCTCGTGACAGAACGGTATACTCTAGCTCCTAATTGCACATTTTGCAAATTATGAAGTATATTATCATTTCATATTGATGAAAACCATTTACGCCTACATGAAATGAGTAATAAAATTAAGTTATTATTCAAGATTTCTTTGTATTTATTGTTGATTGTGTATTTTGTTATTTTCCACGTTAAAGCTAGGTCATGAATCTTTTGTGACTTTTTTTTTTTCTTTTCTTCATAGCCCTTTTAAATTTACATATAATTATATACAAGTATAGATCCTCAGGTAAATCTAATTATTATTATAAAAATTATTTTTGTATTTCCTGTATGGAAGTTATATATTATATTATTTTATTATTATATTATATTATATACAGGTTTTATTATTTTTTTAAATTATATAATGGAATAAACAAGTATAATGATACACATTATACGTGACTGGACTGAACTGACTAATAAAGGTGGTGGGGCTCACCTTTTTGATCAAACTTAAAACTAAGTCACATATTAATTCTTAACCTAATTTTCCCTGACAGTCTGTTACCATCGATGCGGGAGAGGTGGTGGGGCTATAGTGTTAAACACTTGGTTGGTTAAGTGCTCCAACGAGTCAAAAAACTTGATGTGTCTCAGGTGGATGAACTCACTGCACATCAAGCAATGGTTGTCGGTCAGCATTCTTCAACCTCTTTTTGTGATTTATAGCTTAGCTTCAAATATAAGTTATGTATTCTTTTGAAAATTGAGAATATGCAGCCAATTAACCTGTGGTGGTGGTGGTTCTGGTATTAAGTATTATTGAACTATCCCCTGTAAAGCGTGGCTGGGAAGTTATAAGAAGTAGCTGTGATAGACAGAATAGATATGCTATACCATTACAGGAAGCCTTGTACAAACACCTTATGTTATGTTCCCTGCCACAGACTGTTTGCTTTTGGCTACGGTTCGGGTTATGTTTCTGTTAGCTCTGCCTCCATCGCCTCCCAGCATTCTCACAAACAAACCATCTGATTTTATTAGCCCTTATGAAAGGAATCAAATTTTGCTCTCGAATCATTTATGGACATTTACGGTCAAAATTATATTTGTTCGAGCACAGTGGCTACTGTTTAATGGTGCTGTGATTACGATAAATAAACACCCGGGTCTCATCTCAAGGTGGCAGTGAAGCTGCTTAGGGAATAAAGTAATAATTGGAAAACAATAAGAAATGGCATGGTAAAAACCAAGAAGAATAGCTCATTATAGGTCACAGGTCAAATGCCAAGCAACGAATTCTGCTAAAACATCGTTGTCAATACCAAAATCACACAGTGATATGTTAGATTGGAATAATATAATTTAATTAGTTTTCTTCAATTGACAGATGCTTTTACAGTCAAGGAGTTTTCAATAGGTTATAGCGGTGGATTGTCCGCTCTGTGGAACTTCAGAAAAGACCTGGGCTGATGAAACTGCTTGGCAATGAAAGAAAATCTTCTGAAGAGAAACGAACGTTTCTATTCTTTAAATAAAAAAGTTAATCCATAGTTATTTCATATATCATTCCAGATAATTCCACAAGTTTTTTAATTAGACCTAACCTGAAGAAAACTACCATTAAGTGACGTGAAAACTGAGTCAATTCATCATTTTCACAAGCCCTTGATAGGCTCAATAGTCCAAACAATATACTTATGCATATTGGGGTACGAAATAGAAAATAAATGGGTCTTGACTGTGACAATGATATCACAAAAATTAACATCTTACCAAGGTGTTTGAACAGTTTCGGGTAACAATAGACACATATTGAGTTTCATACAAACCACGAGATACTTTCATAATATGAACAAGGTCTTAAAGCATGAATACTATATTATACAATGTGCTGTTATTTTAAGATACCACACTATTCTGGTATTAATAGAGCTGCTAATACTCGTAGTACATTCGACTGATAGGTAGGCTTTAAAGTATGTTTTTCCCGTTTTAAATGCCTGCTTCAGCCAAAGATGGAAGAATAACAACCTGCCTAGAAGATAGGAAGTAAATTATGACTCCCCAGAGAATGGGCCACTCTCGCCTCACCAGCAAACATCTGATGTCTCGAAGCCCACAGCCACCATCCTCATCGAATGTCTTGGACAGCAACGCCACAGGAAACACCACAGGCTTCCGACCGATAACGGTGAATGAACACTCTGTCGATGAGAGTATTTCAATTTGTAAAGGACCCTGTTGGGAGTAGATAAGTAATTTTTAAGCTGTAAAAAATAATTTTTTATGTAATTTGTGATTGCGAAACTGTGGTATAACCGTCCTTACAACTAATAAATAAAAGATTGTCAGGTACAACTGGGTAACATACAACACAGACTATCGGGCGTTACGGAAAGAAATGAACATGGGACAACGGACGCTGAGACGATAAACAGAGCCATACAAGAAGCGGAAAACAACATACTCAAGCGAGCCTGCCACTTATGTGATTCGGAAAAAATATCTCCAGGACTGGAACAAGAAAAGCGCATCAGGCGGCAGCGACAATTACTGGCTGGAGAAGGGCTTCTTCCAAGGGGTGGCCAAACAAATTGCTGTTTATTTTCTTCATTTGGGAAGCTTCCTTCTCTCCTCTTGCTCTTTCTGTCTTTTTTAGCAATTGTTTTTGGTTTCGGCAAAACAAATAGTCGTGATTTCCTGCCAAATGGCGCCGGTAAACGGATCGAGAAAGAAACTTCTCCTTAGTCCCACTTATTCTTTCTCTTGTTCTTAGTCCTGCTCCAGTTCTTTCGCTAACAAAGTGGCTCTCTTAGAAAAAAGGGGATCTTTTGAACAACCCCGAGAGTATTTCATTCGTTTAATTGATTTAAACAATGTGGAGAGCAGGAAAGACGGGGAATGGAACAAATGGAATGAAACAAAAAAAAAATTACGAAAAACAGGTTTAGATTAATTTGACAAAGGAACGAAATAAATTCTTCGGAAAAAAAACGCAAACCAAATAAAAATCTAAGTATGACTTCTTTAGTAATCTTTTTCTTTTCTATTATTTCTAAAACAGTAAAGTGGAAAAATACATTTAATCGTGTAATGGAAGCACGTGGCAAACAAATTTTAACTCCCTCTTTGCTAAGCGGTACTGGAGACGGGAAAATATAAATAAAATATGCTCTCATTGAATGTACCTTGGTGTAATAGGCAGGTTTTCATTTCATAGTTCACACTTTGTTCGAGTATGTGGATAACAGTCCAATAACCAGGGACATTTGCATGCAAAAGGTCAGGTAGAAGGTTTTGTGTTTTTCTTAAGATACTAATAGTAGTAAGAAGAATAAGACCCCCCCCCCCTCCGCTTGATATTTAGTAGCCGAAAAATCTTGAAAATTTGGAATATGTGTGGTTCTACCTGCATTTAATGACGCGGTATAGGTTGTATATATATGATATGAATATATACGAGGGTGGTCTGAAAAGTTTCCAACCTCAACATGAAGATATCAGCAGTCGTAAATAAAAGCTAGTGAATTTCGTTATTCATCTGTTGACAGTTATTCACCAAAGTTTCAGCCATGTTGGACGCGCAGTTGTTGTGTAACAGTCGTTCGAGTTAGTCGATGTTGGTGATTTTATGAAAATGGACAAAATCGAGTATCGAGCTGTCATTAAATATTAGTTTTTGAAAGGCAATACGCCTACGCAAATCAAAGATGAGTAGGATTCTGTGTATGGGGACTCTGCACGATCATTTACCACAGTGAAATTTTGGGCGGCTGAATTGAAACGTGGTCGTAAGAGCTTGGGAGACGATGGACGTTCGGGACGTCCAAAAACTGCAACTACCGACGAAAACATCGCCAAAGTTCATCAAATGGTGCTAGACGACCGCCAAATTAAAGTGAAAGAGATATCAGAGGTTATGAACATGTCAAAAGAACGTGTTTGTCACATATTAAATCAATATTTAGAGATGAGAAAGCTGTACGTGCGTTGGGTGCCACGTGACCAAAAACGTGTTCGAATAAACATTTCCAACGCTCTGTTGGCGCAGTTTAGGCGCCGATTAATTACTAAAACGTGGATACACCATTATACGCCCGAAACAAAAATACAGTCCAAACAGTGGACTGCAAAGGGGGAACCGGCTCCAAAAAAAGCAAAAACTGTTTTTTTCGGCTGGGAAAGTGATGGTGACTGTTTTTTGGGATAGTCATGGAGTTTTTTTAATCGATTATCTTTAAAAAGGAAAAACCATTACAGGAGCATACTACTCATCATTACTTGACAAGCTGAAGGCAGAACTTGCGAAAAAACGGCCACATTTGCAGAAAAAGAAAATCCTGTTTCACCAAGACAACGCACCGTCTCACACCTCATCGGTTGCCATGGCGAAAATCTATGAATTACGGTTTGAACTGCTTAACCATCCACCTTACTCACCAGATCTAGCCCCAAGCGACTTCTTTTTGTTTCCTCATCTAAAAATTGCGCTTGGAGGACAGAGATGTTCGTCAAATGAAGAGGCAATCACCTCCGTGAACGATTATTTTGCAGAGAAAAACGCCGAGTACTATTTGGACCGGGTACAGAGATGGGAGCATCGCTGGGAGAAGTGTGTAGAGTTACAAGGAGACTATGTCGAAAAATAAAAAAAAACGTCTTGTATCTTTGTTAGGTCGGAAAATTTTCAGACCACCCTCTATAATATATGAACGTATGGAACATATGTTCCAAAATTTTAGTGGTTTTTTGTCTACCAAACATTAAGCCGGGGGGAGGGGGAGGAACTCATATTGTTTTTACAACTAAGAATATCCACACGATAAAAAAAAACCTTCTAGCTGACCTTTTGCAAGGTAAAAGTACCGATGGTTGCCGTCACTAAATTAGAAGCTTGAGAGCCGCAATACATGGGACAAGCCTTCTGTGTACTACCTGTTTCTTTTCAATGCACGGGATCCCTTTACTTCGATAATGCCAATCACTAAGCAATAACCAAATTAGTGACTAGCCCCCTACACCATACCGGCCTCAGAATGACTGAATGACGAAAGTCCATAAATAACTGCCCAGTCAGAAGGGGAGAGGGTCTACTTGATTGAGGTTATTTGCATAGTCTGTCTACTATAGGGGTCGTTAAAGTAATTCAATAGGTGTGAGATAATAATTCATAGAGCTTTCGAGAAAATGACGCGAGGTCTTAATTCAGACATCCCTTGATATTGTTTCTTCTCGTACTTCCTTTGTAAAGCAAATATCTATGTCAAAAAAACACAAGTCATTGTAAAATTGAACTAAACAACTCGTTATTAAAAAAAAATTATTTGTCTGAAGACAATTAAAGTGACGTGGAAGCTCTGAAAATTAAAGTGGCTACCGGACTACATAACTTTTATCTTAGTAGTACTATTAAGAAAGAAGATTTACTTAAAGAGTAGCTTATGTCGGACGTAAATAGAATTTAGTGAACTTTTTCCTTATGTAACGTTCCATCCGGAGGGGGAAATGCCGGATGGGTGGGTGGTGGGAGAGGGGGCAGAAGAACTGGTGGCCAATAGATGCCGAAGGGGCTCACTTGTAGTAAATATCCAAAGCACAAAAAAAGAAATAAATTTTATCCCACCCGTATAACTTTTCTTTCAATTGTCATCTATTATTTTTCTTCTCTCCCCTTTTGTTGCCTTTTTTTCATTCTTCTTTGTGCTTCCCCTTTTATTCTGGGGCCAAATCCATTTGACGTAAATGAACCTTGTCAAATACGAATTTATCATCATCAAGTGGGCACCCTGTCACTTCACTTTCTCCGCCATGTCGCTTAAAAGACCATTAAAAAACAACTACGTCAAATATCATTCAATGAGTTTTTTTTTTTTTTGAGTTTTTAATATAAACCGGTCCAATAAACAATTTTTATGATTTTTTTTTGCAAATAAATCCTATCAACAAACATGCAGTATCTTCATTCGAAAATACTTATAGTGAAGTTGTGTAGTAAAATACATATACTAATAGTTCGTAGGAAACCTTAATGTCCATGTTGTAATATTTTTTTAGTATTTAAGAATTTCCCACAAATGAATTCACTTGTTATTTTTTTTCAAAGAAAACCTTATTTTCTGTACGTGTACTTTTTACTGAATAAATTTAAATTGGTACAGTTAATTATGAAAATATTAGATAATATAAAAAACATTTATTTATGTTAAAATAAAAATTGTCATATTTTTTTATTTAATAAATGAGATATTAAGTAATTACTTAATATGCAAAATACAGGCTGAATAGAAGATCTTTATTAGAAAACTACAATTTTCTTATACTGCATTAATTAATATTGTGATGTAAGAATTCATCCCCCCCCCCCACTCCAAAGGAAATTCCCCAGTAAACTGAAGGAAAAGCCGTAAGCAGCGGTGTTAAGACAATTTGTCAGTCTTTTGAGTGTTGTGCGAATGTTCCAAGGTAGTATTTTGTCTAAATGAAAAACATTGTTCTAAAAACACATTTAAGTATGTAGGTGAGGGAACTTATTGCTTTGGGTGGCAGTTGTCGAAGAAGAATTCGAGCAGTGAGAAGGTCATATGAAGTGGAGTGGTAGGTTGCTTAAGAGGTATTCGATCTCAGAGGGATTGACTGACTTAGGAGGAAATGAAAGAGGAATCGGAAAAATAAGGATATCTTTAAAGTTAGTTGCATGGACTGGACTTCGCTGGATAGGATTGGTAGTAAAAGGCGTTTTGCGAATGCTTGAGATCTTTCTCCGTGTGGCGTAGCCCAGGACCTATCGCAATGAAGGAGGTTGCGATACATAATGGTATTTTAGGATCATTCGGGTAGCTCTCCAGAGAGGATTGCCCTGAGTAGATAAAGAGTAGAAGTAAGAATTAAATTTAGTAATGAGAAGGATGCCAAGGGTCATTGTGGCAATTTAAAGTTTTTATTGTAACAGCGATGATAAGCAGAGTGTCAGGTTTTTTTGCCGTAAGGATTTGGATCGGGGTTTAATGTGGATAAGGTCGATTGGGTTTTAAGGTATTGTTTTGTTATGGACTTTGGATAAGGCCAAAACTTTAAAGCGTTCCATTGTTGGATTGAGGTAGTAAAAAAATCTACAGCATTCTGAACATCCTGAGGCGTTTTAGGGTAACTAGGAGGTCAGCGGATTCAGTTCAAAGTTCACGAAAGAGATTTCAGTTACCAGAGAGATTCCAGAAGTGTACCACTGATGACTGAAGGTGATGGTAGTTTGGCAATGGGGTGTATCGAAAGATTGAGAAGTCAAGGGGGTTGGACGATAGGTCATCGAGCCGTGTAGTGGACGAATTTATTGTTCCTAATCAATGGCGGATGAAAAAATCAAGGATATTGAGATTTTGATAGAGATATGCAGGTGATAATGAAGTAGAATAATTTATTTTCATAATATTATAATAATGAGTAGAAGTATGAGGGAGTAGTGGAGTTTGTGGATAAAAACACAGATAACAATAGACGCTCTCGGGAGTTAGCGAATCTTGATCTCCACTGTTAGTGCTTCACGTTGAAACCTCCACCCACAAGGTAATGATGTCCAATTGAGTTTTATTTAACTAGAGAAATAGGTTTGTTAGGTGGACAACGCTTCTGGGTTTCACTGCCTGCTCTGTCTGTGGATGCCGTTGATGTTTGAGGATGGCTGTTCATAAGCTGCTCAGCCCTTGTGATTTTCCAGGTGGTTTTGCTGGTAAAAGGCACATACAGCGGGGGATTGACGAGGATTTTTCTAATCAATGAGTTTCTAAGGCTTTGTCCCTCAGAAAGACATTGACTATTTCCCTTGGTTTGAACCCTTGGGCTTCTAATTCTTGTTGAATTAGGTTGGGTGGTGTTGTAGGGTGAAGGTTCGTGATGACTTCAAGGATCGATCTTTAATTGGTAGGTCACATTACTTCACCCTTTTTCGCAAGCCTTGTCCTCTAGTTTATTTTAATTCTATTCCTCTCCCGGTATCCGAGACAGTACGGTACTTAGGCTTCCATCTCGACAAACGACTGACCTGGAACCCACATACGAGACTAAAAAGGCAAGAACTAAACAGACGCTTTGGACAACTGTACAGACTACTTCAAAGGACATCCCATCTCTCAATAGAAAATAAACTACTAATCTACAAAGTTATACTTAAACCAACCTGGACATACGGAATAGAGCTATGGGGGACAGCAAAAAAGTCGAACATCAAGTGTATCCAATCCTTTCAATCCAAAGTCCTGAGAACAATAGTAAATGCCCCTTATTACGTCAGTAACAAAACCCTTCATAGTGACCCTAATATACCCTATATTCTTGAACTTTTGAAGTTTATGAAATTCCACAGTAGCCTTTCCAACCACCATAATCCTGTAGCACAGTCATTGCACTCATGCCCTGAGCGTCTGTGGCTCTCACGCTCTTGGTCAGCCTCCACTGGCTAGTATCCGGTGACGCGGCTGATGGAGGAGCGTGGGGGACTTCTCAAGACTCCGCTTTCTCTTTGGCAGGTGGATTTGGGAGGCCTCTGGGCTGTCTGTAAATAGGTAGGTATGGAAATCAGCTTTTATATTTCCTAGATATGATATTTAGCAATCGTTCAATAAGTTTCTGAGGTATCGGGCGTGATCTTCGTGTCCCTACTTCTATTAAGGCAGGCGAACTTGCCAATGCACACTATTTCGATTGCTTCTTTGTATTACTACTGTTACGTATGTATGAAATGACACGATTCATGGAGAATGGATTCTTTTTAAGGAGATGGTGAAAGATGAAAAAAAAATGTAGTCTAAAAGATGTTGAGAAGACTAACTTGCTCGGCTATGATCGGGTGTTTATCTTCTTGGCTAGAGAGGAGTTGTCATGAATGGAACTAACGCTAAAAGGTAGTGTACAGTTGGAGTGGTGTTGCTTCCATGGACTTTCCATTGGAATGAATGTTGTTGATGTTTGTTGTGTTAAGTTGTCATGACGAGTCTGTGAGCTGCGGATGGAGGCAACATAGGCTTTAAGACAATGCAACGTACAATAACAACTCAGACTAGCCCAACGGAATCGCAGGTGGAGGTTTGTGATACGGTAATCACATCGGATATCGATGCTCCCCAAAATGAAGACGTCTCTCCATAAACGCCTGGTCTGCAGCTAGACTGGTTCAGATCTACAGAAGAAGAGCCTAGTAAACCCAATTGTTGAAAATCATATGTTTATAAATTTCTTTTAGTTATGTTGTTCATTTTTGTTTGTAATAGATATTTTCAGATTCATTCTCGAGAAAGGTTTTTTTTTTTTTTTTCTTCATAGCCCCTTTAAATTTCCAGATAATTATATATAATTATTGTTGTATAATTATTATAAAGGAGCGAGAAAGGTTAGGATGGTGTTAAGCTTTTATGCATTTGCGGTATCATGGTTTTGTTCATATTTGTAAGTTAGGATATTCCTCGTATCTTTAATAAAAATGGTGTTGCCATGGTTCACTAACATTTGTATTAGTTATTTGTCAACCATAAGTATTCAAACTAATAATGACTAAAAGTTAAGACTAATAGCGGATATTTACTACCTATTTTTTTTTATCTTTCTGACACGTATCACGTTTGGTGAACGAAGATGGACTAAATTATCAACCCAGGCATATTTCCTTTTGATTTAACTGCTAATCTAATACTAAATTATATTAAGGGCTGAATGCTGTTGGTTATGTAAGGGTCAGCCGGAGAGTTTGAGGTGTATATATGAAAGTATTAACTTTATAAGACATTGCATTATATTAGATCATCACACAATTAGTTAAATAGTATAGAACATATTAAAATAATACAATAGGTGTCGATGCTTAAGTAATCCCCGCATGAGTCTAACTGTTTTCTAGTCCAGCCATATTGCTGGCGCGAAACGACACCTCACCGGCAAGGCAGTTAAGTAATGCTGGATTGCATAACAAGCGAGAGCATCGATTCGCTCCTTGTCAATCTTTTTCTTGATTTTTCTATAACCACAAGCTCTGATGCTCTGACCTGCGTGATGTCTGTCGGCCTATCCTGGTATTTCTGAGTTTACTGTTTGAACAAAACAAATGACATTTTACACGGAGGTCCCATTTCATAAAATGAACTTGAGAAAAAATATAGTTATTTCCAGTAAACATAATCATTTACTGTCAGTTCTACAAAAAAAAAGTGTTCATGTCTGTGCTACGCCATTTTCGTACAAAGTCACATGCCACCTGGTAGGGGAGAGTGGGGATGAGGATTCAGCTACGTTAGCCATCTTGACGGCGTAACGAGTTTCGTTTATGATAACTATCCAGGACATAAAACAAGGCATCGTTTTCCCTTTATATCATAGAACTGGAAGCTGGTGTCTAGCGGTGGTGTGTTAGCTGTAACAACGAGAAGTGAGAAGAACATTGGCAGAGGCGATAGAGCAGGTAAGCGAAGTTTCCTTCTCTTTTCTCCACAGTGTGGCAATTTCATATTATTGTACAGTCCATTTTTACATTCTAAATACCCTGGTGTTGAGTGTGCTGACGGGTACAATAGTTTTTCTGCAATTTTTAATTTATATATGGTACTACACTTTTATAAAAGGAAAGATTGAAAAGGCCTTTGAACGGCCCCCTAATTATTACAATTAGCTTTGTAGTCTTAATTATTTAAATTAAATTTTGTTACTTAATTTACTAATTACCTTGGTAAAGAAGATTTTAGCTTGAATTTACCTTTTATTATATATCCATAAAACATTAAAATTTAATTAATTACTTTATTCTAAAGCATTGTCCCTTCCTAATAACAAAAAGTAACAAATAACAATCTCTAGCCGACAAAGAAATATAGTATAGTAATATAAAAACATATAAGACATCATGTTAATATATGTTTAGCTTGTGAATAAATGGCCTATGTCCAAGTACGATGACTACAATAAACTATCATCATAAGATTGAAATAAAAAATGAGTACTTGTACAGGAGAAAATGAGCATGGATTGTTGTTGGGATGTATTGAAATAGGAAAAAAAGTAATACAAATAACTGAAGGGAGAAAAGGACTAGTAAGTAAGATTTATAGTTTGTGAGGGTTGATAAACGACGAAAATTGATGGGAATAGAGTTATAAAGGATCGTGAAGATCTGATAAGAAAAAACGATTGAGAGAATTTGTGCGAGATTCTAGGATTGGTACTAACTAGGGCGATTGATAAATTGTCTGGGAATTTACTTGTCTTTCAAACTCTTCAAAGACGTTAAATACCTAGGGAATATGCAGGACAGGCGAACAAGCTCTAGATTTTGCCTTTACTACCAACTACAGAAACAAACACAACTGGTCCACTCTTATATACAAACCTTGACTCTACCACTCCGAAGTATATTTGCTTTATAAGTTAATCCTTAAAGCCCCGTTTTTGAAAGAAACCAACTAATTCAGGATGTAATAGAATCCTGCTAATTTATGAGCGAGGTAAGGTGTGACTCGCGAGATTTAACTCCAAATTAATGTTATCACCAGGAGCAGCTCAATTCAACGTTGGAAAAGCAACAAACGACGGAGGACTTAAGAGCCTTCTTCAATAATAAGTAGACTTATAAACCAGAAAAGTAATTGCTTTTCAAGTAAATTTTTCATTTAAAAATAGTCAACCTATGTCCCAACACATATCATATATAATTATTCATCATTGAATGATTATTAACTTGCTACCCTTCTCAATGTCATAGAAAAATGTTTATTATTAACTTATTAAAGGCCTAGTGCAGTTTAAGTAATTGGAATTATAGTATAAAAATTACACATTGACTACAAGAACGTTTCGATCTTTACTTGAATAAATTTTACACTAAACTAAAAATTATAGTAAAACTTTTTTTTTGGATTGATGCTGCGTGAGTATGTTTATTGGAAGTAGCTATATTTCAGAGTTCAGTATAATACATATTTAATGAGACCTGCGTGTCAAATGTCATCTGTTTTGGTCAAACAAAAAACTCAAAAATTTCGGCCTAGGCCGACAGATAGGCACACAGGTTAGAACGTAAGGGTTTCTGGTTTTGAAAACATCAACGTAACTCAAAAAGTCCGGAAACATAAATTGCATAGACGCGCCTTGGAATTTCTCTCGCGCTCTTGACCAGCCTCCGCTGGCTCTTATTCTGTGACGCGGCTGACGTAGGAGCGTAGGGGACTTCCCAAGACTCTTCCTCCTTCGCATGCGAGGGAGGTGACAATCATGTGGACTTGGGGGGCCTCTGGGCTGTTTGTATATACAATATGAATGAGGGAGTGAATGGAAATTGTAAATATGGTATGAACGAGATCATATAGCACAATTACTTATCGTCCATTCAGGCAGATTGTAATTTTATCATAATAAAGTTGTTTAAAAGCTGCATAGACGCGCCTTGGAATCCACGCTCTCCCTTGTTATGCAATCCAGCATTACTTAACTGCCTTGCCGGTGAGGTGTCGTTTCGCGCCGGCAATATGGCAGGACTAGAAAACAATTATGACCTAGGACGTATTACTTATTTAATTATTAGTAAGTATTACTGCTAAGATTCAACACTTATTGCATAATATTTTCTATTGGAATTTAATTAATGTGTGATGATCTAATGTAATGCAATGTTTTATAAAGTTATTACTTTCTTTACATAAACACACTCAAACTATGATCGTTGCTACAGCATCTTCAGAATATTCCACCATTAAACGGACTTGTTTATTAAAAATTTATCTTTCATGCAGTGACATAATTTTACACATTACTTTTGCGCATGTGACAGATAGAGGATATACACTGTCCTTTTCACCTACACATTAATTGATTGCCATTGCTGAAATTAAGAGGATCCGTATTCAACTGTTCTAGCCCTAGTAGTTGGTGAACTCATCCCTGCCAAGTTCATAAAATTCATTGTAACCTATCCGACCACACTAATCCCCTAGCCCAGTCATTGCACTGCACCACTCATCCCTATAATCCTCCTCGGAGACTAAAACGGCAGTGGCCTCGTGACCTGCTATAAATACGTGACAGTGGGAGTCCTGGAAACGGTCAGTTTCTCCAATCATGTCCTGAGCGTCTGTGGCTCTCGCGGTCTTGACCAGCCTCCGCTGGCTCTCATCCAGTGGCGCGGCTGGCGAAGGAGCGTGGGGGACTTCCCAGGAATCTGCTTCCTCCTTCGCACGAGAGGGAGGTGACAACCATATGGACTTGGGGGGTCTCTGGGCTGTTTGTATATACAATATGAATGAGCGAGTGAATGAAAATTGTAAATGTGTATGAATGAGATCATTTATAACAATTACTTATTGCCTAATGAGGCAGATTGTAATTTTATCATATTAAAGTTGCATAAAAAAAGAAAGTAGTTGGTATTGTGTTAAGTAACACAATTATCATCATGCAGATTAGTTGTGAATATTCCTATACTTATAAAAGTGTTAAAATAACATTAAGGTACACTGTTTAGAATGTGGTTAAAAGAGCAGACACGCATCAGCTATTGAGGCGATGATGCAACCTAGTGGGTCTCAAAAGCAGCAACTGGGATCAGAAAAGATTTCCTTCGCAACCTCTTATAGACTACATTTTTATTTTTACTCTTATACTAACCTCTCTCAAATAATCATTTCCCCTCTCATTCTCCATGAAGAATGAGATTTCATCACATGGAATCGTAATAATATATTTATATATACACACAAACAATTTTGTTTGTACTAGAGGGGTTAAATAAATGTCCCACGTATAAAAAACTGTTTTATTGACAGGGGCACTCTACAGCCGGTTGAGTGAGGAAACGTTGGCGATACTCAACAGTTCTACGACACCCTCACGCTATTGAAGGGCCACGCGGAATAAGGACGGAAGCTCCGGGGCATAAAGTGCCTGACAGGCTCAGAGAGAGGAGCTAATCACTTTGAGAGGCAGGCACACACACACACACACAAGAAGCAGTAAAGCAGTTAAGTAAGTGCCCTTCAGCAAGCCAAAATAAAGGCTAAGTACCATTTAAGGGAACTGTCCCGGCTGAGATGGCCCCCTTACATTTTTACTACCCTTATAAAAAAGGAACTTACTTCTTATACATTGTAGCCTTTTGGAGGACACCGCAGGATTGCTTATTCCTTCTTGGGGCATTAGTAGGTTATGATCGATTATGCTCAGCTCAACCCGCTTCTGGGGTGTCATAGGTCTGGGCTAAGTCAATAAGTAATTGTGATAAATGTTCTCATTCGTACCATATTTACAATTTTCATTCACATGGTCATTCATACAGTATTTACAAACAGCCCAGAGACCTCCCAAATCCACATGGTTGTCACCTCCCTCGTCTTGGGTAAAATATCCGAAAGGTAGCTTAGATGAATAAGGGGAAGCATGGTACACTGTTTAAAATGTTGTTTAAAGAGTAGACACGCATCAGCTATTGAGGAGACGATGCAGCCTAGTGGGTCTCTAAAGCAACAACTGGGATCATAAAAGGTTTCCTTCGCAACCTCTTCTAGACTACCACACCTAGTCCCTATATCTCTCTTTTAGACAACAGGGGATAACTAGAAATAAAGAGAATATTTTATAAACCCATCACGGTATTCTCTCACGGGTACATGTCTCACTTGACCCTACAACTCCGGAAGAGTGTGACTAGCAATGAGGCAGACAAGAATGAAAACATCAGCAATAGTAAATCTCCGAACTGACAATGGGCCTACTATAACTTTCTATTATTCCACCCTCATTTTATTTCACTTTTAATATAAATATATTGTTATTAATTACACATACCATAATTTTAGCCTATTCAACCATATTAGTTTTTATTATATAGTCCGCTTAGATCAGTTTTTAATACTAGAAAACTAACTAATAGATAGAATGTTACATCTCTCCTCACAAGGAGACAGAGTAGCACACGTTTTCAATTTAGTAGTCTTTACTTTCGGGTAAGGTCAATATTTATTTTTAATATAATATAATACTGAAACTTCTTTATTGTGCAAAAATTACAATCTGCCTTATTCAGCAATAAGTAATTGTGATAAATGTTCTCATTCATACCATATTTACAATTTTCATTCACTTGGTCATTTTTGGATTTTATTTATTATGTTGTTTTAGATAGTCTATTCGTATTACGAGCAGATGATGACTTGATTAGTCTTTACCCAAGTCTAATTATTGTTTCATTAATTGACAATGATGGCAGTGAATTTTTTCGTAATTTATTTCGACTAAAGACGTTAGAAAAAGGTTCCTTTTAATTAAAAACTTTTTTAGTAGTCTGAAGTTTATAACTATTTTAACACTTGATGTTTTGTAATATGTGGAATGTAATCTATTTTAACTCACTCACTTCAAATATTGTGTCGTGTTCGAATCAGAAAGGTCGAAAAAATGTTATTAATTCGGACGAATCATTCTTTAAAGCTAGTATATCAATAATAAGGGTTTTGGCAAGCTTTTTCTTCTCCATTGCTTTGGTCCACACCTACATTTTTATTTTTTTAATATATGTTCAGGTGCTTTACTTAATTGTAACTTGCTTTGTTTATTCACAGTAATAATTTTTGAACTATTCTTGAAGCATAATCACGTTATTCGTTATATATTGAAATTTAATAAAATATTATACAGAAATATTTCCATAAAAAGAAAAAGGTCGAAAATAATTTCGTAAAATTCGTTGGGTGAATGTTAACGAGTGAAATTTTTATCTTTACCAGTTAGATGATCAGTTGGGAGCAGTGGCTTCACATTTCTTTATTTAACTTAGTTATTGATTGAGTTAATATTTATACATTGTTAGGTAGTAAAAGAAAGTTAAAGATTTTATGGGACCTTTCATGGGTTTTTAAAGCTTTTTAATTTGATTTTGTGTTTATAACAAAGGTCGGAAACCGGTGTCTTGATGATTGCTAGCGGACCAATAAATGGTTAGTTCGAATTCACTAGGTTTAAAGTGACCATGATTTGACTGAAAAAAACTCCTTTGACTTCGACTCAAATAAACCGTATAGTGCATTTTTTTTTAAATGTGAAAAAAAATATTCTGCCGTTCTTTGTGGTTTCTGTCAAGAGTCAAGAGTGGGGATTCCTTAGAGACTACCGCATAAAGGACGGAAAGCAGCCAAGTCAGAGCCGAACCAAAAATCGTAAGGCCTTTCAGCGTACAGAGGAGAGCCCTATTTGCCCCCAAACACAATTTGGATTATACCTCTGGAGAGGGAGACATCCTCTGGACGGACCGGGCCGAGGGAGAGGGAGTCTGAAAGCCACACCTAAAAGGGTCGGCCGGCAGAGCTTTCAAGGACTGCATTAGGGACAAAGCGACCGAGGACCGAAGAATGGGGACACTTGGGGGCCGGGCGCTCTAACCACCCACTCCACCAGATAATAATAACCCCTTACCCCTTTATATCTGGGCAGCTCTTTCCGATCCACGATATCTTGCCACGGAACACCTTTTGTCTCACTTGTACAAACTTCAGCTAAAAGGTTGTGACAGTTCATTTTGATTCTCTTCAAAGGTTTAAAAGACCCATCTGAATAGCGGCAAAAGTTTCTCAATGTTTTAAGCCACCTCTGCCACACTCTGAACTGGTTTTCTTTCACTGCGTCTATCGAGCTCAGTCATTTAATTTGAATAAAAACAAAGAACTAGTTTTCCGTCAAAACGTTTCTGAAAGTTTAACATTTTGAAATATATGATATTTGGAAGTGGAAGGCCATTAGAAAACAAAAGGGCACAAAGATCACACTTTTCCAAGGAAAAAGTTTATGTATCTCATTTGGACTTTGAAAGATACATATTAAGTAGATGTGAAAAGTTACATGTTAATGTTATAAACTAGAAAATAAACGACGAACCCATTATGTAATGGCAATAATTTCATTCTGCAGCTCCCTCAATTGTTATAAACCTGAAAATTTAATTTAAATTTATACAAATAGGCTCCCATTAGCGTGTGGGTGGAGGTTTGACGTATACGGGGGGTATCATTAGTGACATACCTCGAAAATTATGGATTTAGCACTAATTTTTTTTTTTTTTAATTTCACAGCACCTTTAAATTTACAGATAATTATGCAGTTATAGATTCTCAGGCGAATCTATTTACATTGCTTCATTGTATCTCCTGTTGCTTGGCTAAATTTTATACAAGTTATAATATACAAAATAATAATGGTCTGAAATGTACCAAGTATAATGATATACATTATACATGATGAATGGACTGAACTGACTCTAATAAAGGTGATGGGGCACACCTTTTTGATCAAACTTAAAACTAGATCTATCACTAATATCGGTCTTTTTTTCGATTATAATTACATGACATCTCCTCCACACTCCAGTGTATTTTACAGATTGTAAGTCATGTGTGGTTTAGTATAATTTACTCTAGGCATTCCAAGGTTACGCTGGAATTTTTACACACATATGTATATATTCGAACGTACTTTGCTTCCTGATGAGTGTTCAGGGCGTCAATAAGTACAATGGTCTAGCCAGCTACTAGGTTACTTTTAATAGTAATAATAATAATAACTGAAGCGGCCCCCACCACTATATTAATAATAGAAATAATTGTCTTTTACTTTTATAATTGAGTAGTTAATAGAACAATCGAATGATTACTGTTTATAAATCAAACCGTTATCCTTAATGATTAAATACCAAAAGAAATCGGTAACGATTAATGTAATAAAAACTTTATTCACTATAAAATTTATTACTCATTACATACATTATATACATAACTCATTAAAAATGAAATTCTTGATATAAAATGAAATTAATGTCTACAGAATAATTATATAAAGTAATGTTATACAAATGAATTAAAGTGACCTCTTAGCTCTAATCTTTACTTTCTATTAAATTCTGAAGGAATCATTTAAATGATACTGATCAGTTTATCTTAGAATTTCCGTTTACTGTTTTATTTGGTGCCTTAATTATTATTCATTGGGAGTTCTTTGAGCACCGGGTCGTTTGATGATTCCTTTCTTATGTCCATACAAATCCTTTTGCTTGGTTGAGTTTCCTGACTAAATCCTTATTAAGCCTTTAATATGCTTCTTCCATGATCAGACTAATATCTTATTACCAATTGACTTAATTTATAACATCTTTAAGAAAGATCACATGTCCATTCCTGTATTTGATTGGCCGGCACTGTCATCCAAACAGCTGGGGCATCCGCGTCTCTCTCACCACTATTTTCTGAGAACCTCCAGTCAGCTGACCGGAAAACGGTATCCAGGCCTTGGATCTTACCTTGAATATTCAAACTTCTTTTCTTTTTTTTTCCCCCTTCCTGAGGCTGAGCCTCAAACGGGCTTACCCCACAAGCCCGTGAAGCGAGCTCATGGGGTTACGTAGCCTGTAGTGCGCGTATTCCGGTGCAATGGGATTGTTGCACCGGTCAGCGCACCTTGAGTAATACTGTTTTTCGTTCTTTATTTTTCAAAATCAACACATAGAAAAATTCCAAAGAAAACAAAATAAAATAAAAACTTTTATACTTAAATCTACTTTGTGCAATCCTTACTAGCTTTTTTTTTTTTTTTTTTTTTTTCCGAATATTCAAACCAACTCGCAGTTTTAACTTTCTTATATGAAATTAAACACGATTATTTAAGATTACTAAAGGTAAACTTGGGTTTTGGAAGACCCAAAATCTAATTATTACTTTCAGGACGTCTTAATATATATATAGTGTTATGAAAATACCTTTTTGTGTCACTTGCTCATTTCTTAATCTTGTCTGTGCTGGATCGGATCTTTGTTCTCAGTTGAAGAGAATTTTAGGAGTCTCAAGAGTATAGGTGAAGCGAAGCAATAGTGAAAACACTGATGATTGAAGAAATGATCCGCAGGCCTAAATTAGAATTTGTATTTTAGATTGACAATACTCTATGAAATATGCAGTAAAAATGTGACAATGTTTTTCACCATTTTAATTTCAAAATTTGTCAAAGTTAGCCGAATTCTCTGTCTGCCATTTTCCTTTAATCTTAACATTAAACAATTTTTCCAGCCTTTTTTCACAGTGTTGTTAATGGCTTCTACTTCACCTGCAGGAAAAAAATAACAAGATTTAAGAGCTCACTTAATTTTTATGAACTGATTGTGATTACGTTATACAGAAAAAATATCCTCATTGAAGAAGCATGTCCAATTTTTACAAAGAACCTCTGTAAAGATTTGAAACTGATAATATTGATTGGCAACACAGAAATAATGCATCAGAGATATTGAACTTAAACGGTTCTAAAGCCTCCCGTTCAAGCGTTCCCAAGGCAACTACGCAGTGACATGGAACAGAATAAACAGAATACGCCAAGGACTGCTGTTGATGGAATTAAATTTTTAGCTTTCAATGAGTTTTTCGAAGAACGGAAAAGGCGTGCTGTTATAAATTTCTCGGAACTCAGAGAAGTTATTCCTACATTGTTACACCAGACATTATTGAAAAATTATGGATTTCATCGATACTTAATTAAACCAGATACTGGATTTGTTTCACGAATTCCAAGAGGTAAACCAATTCCAATATAGTAATATAAAATAAAAAGTATAAATCAAGCTTTTTAATTTCACTGTTTTCCAAGTAAGAATAAACCCTCAAACATGTAACAAGTAGTTGTTATATAGATGAATAAAAGTGTTCACAAAATATCAAAAGAATTTTTTTTCAGTTTAGAATACACTAATGAAAAAATAAATTAATAAAACTAAGAAGATATTACAAACACAAACTATATATCATGAAAATTAATAAAGTCAAATTTAAACATGAAAATTAATAAAACAATAAATTGTACAAAAGTAATAAAGCAATCATAAAAAGATATTTTTATTTCTATATTCCTAGATCATTGATATGACTTACTTTACTTACCTTGTCACTACAGCTCATCTGATATATA
Source organism: Acanthosoma haemorrhoidale (assembly GCA_930367205.1). Classification (NCBI taxonomy): domain Eukaryota; kingdom Metazoa; phylum Arthropoda; class Insecta; order Hemiptera; family Acanthosomatidae; genus Acanthosoma; species Acanthosoma haemorrhoidale. The sequence continues at coordinate 181,679,766 of OV884011.1, read as the reverse complement.
TAGAAGAATGAAAACAAATGTGTGGTTTTAATAGAGTATATTTCAAGCTCAATCAAACGATAAATTTATAAAATGAAACTTTTTTTAGGTTTTACTTCCAGACTTACAATGAACAATATCTATTGACGTAGCTCTGTCCCTTGTAAAATTTTTATATTTACTGGATATTGCTAATTGATTAGACAAAAATATGTATTCTTTGTAGATTTGACTTTATGTTTTTTTTTATTTCTTTAAAAATGCAGACCTATGGAATAGTTCTTACGACGCTCCTGACCGACATGCAAAATCCCTTCCGAATTCATGAAATTCCATAGTAACCTATCCAACCACCCTAATCCCGTAGCACAGTCATTGCACTGCTCCACTCATCCCTATAATCCTCCTCGGAGACTGAAACGGCAGTGGCCTCGTGACCTGCTATAAATGCGCAACACTGGGAGTCTTGGCGATGGCCAGTTTCTCCAATCATGTCCTGAGCGTATGTGGTCGCGCTCTTCGTCAGCCTCGCTCGTATTCGGTGGCGTGGCTGGTGGAGGAGCGTGGGGCACGTCCCAAGACTCCGCTTTCTCTTCAGCATGCGAGGGAGGCAACAACCGTGTGGACTTGGGGGCTCTGGGCTGTTTGTAAATATTGTATGAATGTGCGAGCGAATGATGAATTGTAAATATAGTATGTATGAAAACATTTATCTCAATTATTTATTGCCTATTAAGGCAGATTGTAATTTAATCATAATAAAGTTGTTTATACTGTTATTTATTTTTTTTTAGTGTTCAAGTAAAATTCTTAATTAATATTAAAACATATAAGATCTATGAAAACATTAGCCGGCTATTTCCAATCTAATATCGTTAGTGTATTTATTTGTAAATTATTGGAAAATTTTAAATGAATCAACTGTCTTAGTTCCCTTAACTATTAATGTGTATAAAACAGATTGACATCAACATCGGTATTCCAGAGATGCCTGTATTAGGAGGATGTGTACTTGATGGGTATGCTTCCGGTGAATCAAACGGGCCTCAGTGCCACCTTTCGGAGGAAAAGGGGCATGCGGATGCCCATTTCATGGTTGCTAGATCAAGGGTTATGAAGACAACGTCGAGGGAACGTTAATTAAATCGATCAGAGTACCAGAAGATTTATGAAGCACTCACCGTCTGACTGTTAAGGTTCAAACATCGGGGTATCAAACAGTGTCATGGACACTCATGAGTACACGTAGAGTGCATAAGTCCTATGTGAACTTTCCATACTGATAGCAAAGGGTTATTAAATCATTGCCGTTGAAAATGTCTAGATCATGAATAACGACGAAGCTGTTTGTAAAATTAACTGATAACTAGCTGCTCCATTTTTTCTTCATTTCTTAATGTTTAATGTTTAATATTAATGAATTACATAGGCCTGAAAAAAAATAATAATCGTATTTTATTTTAGCTTTGGCTAAAATAAATCGGGAAATTTCCCACAAACATTTATATTCCGGAAATCGGCCGCAAACATTAAAATTCAGCAATTTAAAAGATTTTCCTTCATTTAGTAATGATATGACATATTGTTTTATTAATCTTGGTTATTTATTAATATATCAGATCTTTCCCCTCCATGGCTCAGACTCCAGCCTTTCTCATTTATTCTTTGTTTTTGATTGTGTCTAAAGTCTGTTTCCTATCATGACTGCACAGAAAACATGGGGGCTTTGTGGAACCAATATTTAACATAGAAATCACATTTCAATCGCCACAAACAGCCCATTTATGAAATACATTAACAATTCGTTAAGGATCCTCACAAGAGCAAACCTCTTAATAAGCATTGTACGAACCAAATAACAATTTAATATGTATGGATATGAAAGTTGAAACAAATTTCTTTACAGTAAAAACTAAATGTGATAACATTAGATCTCAGTTTTCAAACAATTTTATTAAGATAAAATTACAATCTGCCTTTTATTAGGCAATGAGTAATTGAGATAAATGTCATCATTCATACTATATTTACAATTCATCATTCACTCGCTCATTCATACAATATTTACAAACAGCCCAGAGGCCCCCCAAGTCCACAAGGGTCACCTCCCTCGCATGCAAAGGAGGAAGCGGAGTCTTGGGGAGTCCCCCACGCTCCTACGTCAGCCGCGTCACTGGATAAGCCAGCGGAGGCTGACCAAGAGCGCGAGAGCCACAGACGCTCAGGACATGATTAGAGGAACTGGCCATTGCCAGAACTCCCGCTATCACTTAGTTATAGCAGGTCACGAGGCCACTGCCGTTTTAATCTACGAAGAGATTAAATAATAGGGGTGAATGGTGCAGTGCAATGACTGTGCTTGGGAATTAGGGTGGTTGGATAGGTTACTATGGAATTTTATGAACTTGGAAGGGATGAGTTCAAGAATATAGGGTATATTCAGATCATTGTGAAGGGTTTTGTTGCTGACGTAATAAGGGGCATTTACTATTGTTCCTAGGACTTTTGATTGAAAGGATTGGATGCGCTTGATGTTCGACCTTTTTGCTGTCCCCCATAGCTCTATTCCGTATGTCCAGATTGGCTTAAGTATAACCTTGTAAATAAGTAGTTTGTTTTCTATTGAGAGGTGGGATGTCCTTCGAAGTAGTCTGTACAGTTGTCCAAAGCGTCTGTTTAGTTCTTGTCTTCTTAGCCTCGTGTGTGGGTTCCATGTCAGTCTTTTGTCGAGATGGAAGCCTAAATACCGTACTGTCTCAGACACAGGGAGAGGAATTGAATTTAAAAAGACTGGTGTACAGGACTTGCGGCAGAGGGTAAAGGTTATGTGGGAACATTTTCCTTCATTGACTTTGATTCGCCATTGGTTGCACCAATACTCGATCTCGTCGAGGTGTTTTTGAAGGTTTTGGGATGCTATATTAGGGTCTGGATGGGTTGACAGGACTGCAGTGTCGTCTGCGAATGTTGCCAAGAAGGTATTGGTGGTAGAGGGGACATCAGCGGTGTATAGATTATAGAGGGTGGGACCCAGGACGCTGCCCTGTGGAACTCCTGCTTTAATGGGATAGTAGTTAGAATATTCTAAACCACAGCGGACTTGGAAGAAACGGTTTGAAAGGTAGGATTGTAGGATTAGGAATAGGGTTTGCGGTAAATATCCTTTGAGCTTGTAAAGCAAGCCTGCGTGCCAGACCCTGTCAAAAGCTTGAGCTATGTCCAGAAAGGCAGCAGTGCAATACTGTTTGGTTTCAAGGGCTGAGGATATGTGATCAACAACGCGAAGGCCTTGTTGAGCTGTGGAATGTCGTTGGCGGAAACCAAACTGATGAGTAGGGTAAAGGTTTTTGGATTCAACAATTGGAAGTAGGCGTTTTAATAGGAGTTTTTCAAATATTTTTGAGAGGATAGGGAGTAGGCTAATTGGACGGTAAGATGAGGCGTCATTGGGTGGTTTACCGGGTTTGGCGAATAAGACAATAATGGAATGTTTCCAGAGGAGAGGAAAGTGCGTCGTTCGTATAATGCAATTATATATATAGGTTAGGAAGATTATGGCTTTAGGAGGAAGTTGTTGGAGTATTCGAGGAGTAAGGAGATCATATCCTGGAGATTTTCGGTAAGGTAATTTTTTCAGAAGATATTTAACCTCGGAGTGGTTAACGGCTTTTGGTGGTAGTGAGAGAGGGATAGGTGAAGTGAGGAAATCTTCAACAGTTGGACGGTGATTATTTTTTTGAGGAGTGAAAGTATGGGAAAGATGCAGTGCAAATTCTTCCGCCCTCTCGCCATCCGAAGCCGCCCAGGACCCATCATCACGACGGAGTGGGTGTGAAACAGGATGGTATTTTAGGATTTTCTTAGTTAGATTCCATAAGGAGTTGTCCCTGGTAGACAGGGAGGAGAGATAGGAATTGAAAGAATCGGAACGGAAGGATGCCAATTGCCGCTTTACCAGCCTGCAGTACTGATTGTATGAGCGACGATCAGCAGGATGTCGGGATCTTTGCCACAACATTAGATCTATGATTTATTATAAAACTATACGTGATATATTTTTTTCATTGTTTTTTTCCGTAATCAGCACCCAAGTAAATGGGACTGGGAATGGTTGGGCAACCAGCACTAAAGGAAATATTCTAATGGCCAAGTCCGTTAGCAAGTAAGTCAAAGATGGGTCGGAGAATCTAAAAATTACGCTGATCGTCGAAAAGACCCACTGCTTATTATTGCTATATTATATGTGAATCTGCTGCCTAAAAACTATAGGAAAACGAACCCCCCTGACCAGCAGTATTGTATGCACAGTCTTAAGAATTACACGTATGTTTTTCTGCCCATTTTAATACAAAACTGAAAAAAAAGAGCGAACCAATCCTCGCCGGCGTTCACACATTTATCGTTTGCAAAGCATACAACAAGATTTGATTCAAAACTGACGATACCTAAAAGTATTCAGCGGTTACCTCTGTATGGTGTTCCACCCTTCAGCCAAGAAGTACGCCACTGAAAAAGACAAAATAGTTCATCTGATGTTGACCACACGAGTTCTTCAACACCGTGTTTAGCACCGTTAGCACACGGTTTTTTTTTTATTATTAAATGGGGTGAGTGAACACTTTTGTGAACTATAAGTAATCGGTATTAGTTTTTAACGAGTTGAATTGTGACAGCCAATTCAAAAGTTAAATTTTGAGCTATAAATGTAATGTCAGGCCCGGAATCGATTCAGGCTGTCCCTTAGAGTTTTGAAATGTCACACAAATGCCATTTCTCGATTAGCATCACGGGCGCGGTATCTGAGATTAAACGACCTTCTCTTCGCGTCAGGGCATTGCCTAGAGGGATTATGGATGTTTTTATTCTTTTAGTCTCTCAAAGTTACAGTCCTTATATTTATTTATTAGTACATGCTGTAAAGGTAAGAGTTTGGCTTATTATCCACTTAATTCGATCGTCATCACGATGCATCATCTCAAAACCATATCTAACCACTATGCTGAGATAATTATCAGTAGTTTATTAAGACTTATTTGGTACATGATATTCATCAAGACCTTCAAAGGGAAGGTCTGTAGAAATTTTGCACCAAAACGGCACCAGAGAATTTAGATATACTTTAAAAATTATGCTTAACTAACACCGGCCATGAAATATTCCCAAGATTAATTTTAACTTTTAGAAAAATACAGGAAATATTATTTTTTATTATTCAGTACCCAGTATTCACCAACAATTACAAGAGCATTGAAAACGAACACAGTCAAAAAAAAAAAATATATGTTAATAGAAACAAAGGCAAAACAATTAACAACGTTTATATATTTTAATAAATTTGTTCTATTTCAATAACGTCCAGTCAGAGAGGCCTTTTCGTAGAGTTGAGGTTAACATCCACGTTTGCTATTTACGGTAACCTGGGATTGATTTCAGGTCCCCTCTAAGGATTTCTCTGAGTGGGTTGGATCTGGTTGGATTCATTCAGCCTTGTGAGGGGAAATTGAGTAGCGGCTTAATTAAAAAGTAGGGAATCTCGTCCGGTATAAATATAAATTGCTTGAGGAGTCATGACGCAACTTCAGAATATCATGACTTCCTATCTAGCAGACAGAACCTTTTCTGTGCGAATAGGAGCCATATCAACCACCAGAAGAGATTTCGTCGTCGGAGTTCCCCAAGGGTCGGTGCTGGGATCCCTAGTCTTCAACATCTACACCGCGCACATAGTAGGAGCATCATACTCCAATTGTGAGGTAGTGGCATATGCAAACGATATAGGGGTCTACAGCACCAGCCTCAGCCCAGCAAAAGCTCTAAAGACACCAGTCAGTTAATCACCGACAGGCTACGAGCTGTACATATTCAGGTGAACCCGGCCAATACTCAAGAGATCGTCTTCTCCTTCCAGCATGGAAAACGAAAGCGTCCACCCAGCTTCACCATAGACGGGACTGAATGCAAACTTTCCAACAGCATGTGCTACAAAGTTCGAAGTCCCCACCATCACCGAAGCCATCCAAACAAGAAACATCAAGTTCTTTGACTCGATGAAACATAGCCAAAACCCTCTGTTCCGAGACATGACACCCCCACCGCTACCGGCAAGATGGCAACTCTCAAGATCTGGTAAAGCAGACCAAATGGTGGACATCACGGCGCTTGGCCCACCAACAACAAGCCTCTAACGGGCACCCAGAACTGCTATCCAACTAAATAAGGCTGCACTACATGCCTAGAGGGACTCTAGTCCCAGCCACCAGTGGGCTCACACCACTGTACCGCAACAATCAACCTCTACCGAGGCTTCCCACACTCCTTAATTCCCTCACACCACCTTCAAGCAGGTACTCCTTCCCTTTATTTTCCCCTCATCCTTAATCTTATAATTAGAGAGCAAAGGAAAAAAAAAGAAAAAAAAAAAAAAAAAAGTAACATACTTATCCGGTGAGTTTACCTCTCTGTTGAATGATCTCATAATTTTCGTTGAATTAGTTTTAATTTACATTCAAATTCATAAGTGAATTTCTTAACGCACCCTCCCCCCCATTGATTGTAACATCACATGTACGATTTTCAAAGTTGTCTTATTTTACTATTGCATGAAAAATTAATTTTATTAACTTTAACGATTTTCCGTGTTTATAGCCTAATAAAACCGAAACACAGAGTAAATAGTATTGATCTTTATTGTACAGTAATGAATGACAGTTAAATTATGTTTCATCGGATTGTTTGCGTTCTTTTTAGAATATACATGCAAAATATCATCAAAACGAGCTGATTTGCTAACATGATTTTAATGACTACGCAGTTACAAACCAAAAAAGTTTTTAATTATAGATGAGGGCGTAAACATATGCCAGGAGTCAATTAATATGCCTAATTACGTGTTATGGAGTTGAAAATATTTTCCATGTCATGGGATAATCTTATCGAATCTTCAAATAAGATTTGATGTATGCTGACCAAACAAGGAATTACAAGCTCCAAAGCAGACAGGGGATTCTGTGATAGAAATGAGGTATTTTGTTATTGAAAAAAAAAAAATATTACTCTAAACGTGTACACTCAAACATTCACTAAACGTGATGAATATGTGATCCATGAAGAAGAAACAAATCTGAAATGTATTGATATCTATTGCTCCTTGAAAGTGAAGTTCTCTACTGTTCATCTGGTGAGACTGAGGGTGCTGCTGGCTGCAGAATGGAATCACCGCTTGAATACTGAGAGTTCCACTGCATTGCTATTCAGAGTGCGTCTCGCATCAGACTATTGTCACTTGGTCTAATCTTATTTTTATCGCGTTATCGACTTCTCCCGGACTGGTGCGCTGAAAACAATGCGCGAACAAGAGGGATCCTCGTCCGCCAATAGCTGCATGCTGATTGTAAGACCAAGCAAAGAGGACGGCGTCTGTAAACGTACTTATCATTTTAATATTTATTATATAGGTTGCTAGGAGGGGAAAATCCTTTTGCCAAAAGAGCCTTAATAAAATTTTCTTATATCCAAATAAGTATTTATAACCAAAATTTCAAATGCTAATTGTATATCAAACGGTAACAGATCAATCAAACAAACAAAAAATACTTCATAGGAAATGTTACATAATTGTAACACTGAACAATTGATAAATTGTCTCACTGCTTACTGTTATAGGTTGTAACCACGCTAGTTTGATAAGTAATATCGAAATATGAAATTAACGATACAACTATCATACAACAAACGTCAGACAATGTAACATTAATTAAATTCCTCATCATTAGATGCGTAATTCATTTCCTGAAAGAGGCTAAGAAACTGAGGTAGTGAGTGCTGAAAGGAGGATAAAACGCTTCTGATGTCTGTAAACCACTTTATAATAAGTACTGAAGTTTTGTGGTAGTCCTGAGAGAGGACATGTGTTGCTAGATAAATAGATGAATTCATTCTGTTAAAGAGGAGAAGCCGAGGGGGATGGTTCACATAGGGCCACGACGGATTATACTAATCCGATCGTTAATAGGGAAGAACATATTAAATGTATTTAATACATTACAACAAAAGTTATAATTTTGGAAATTTATATTGCGTTTCAATTTTGAACATTCAGATATTTCTCTATCTCTATATTTATCATTTTTCTCATCAAAGAGTAATATTTTTTATTCGAGTGTCCATTATAGCAGTCTATGAAGACCAGGATAGTAAAATAGGAAATATGTCGTATTTTTTCCTAACTCATATAAATTTAAGGCTTATGAGATTTCTTCATTGTACGAGCTCACAAAAGAGGGGTTCACCTTTCTTCGAACTGGATCCATCGAGTGAGGCACTAACGAGGTTCTAGGTATTCTAGATGATCGTGGTAAAGGCCATAATGTATTGGGGGGTAATTATGAAATTTGTGTAGGTGGTGTGGTTGTCATGATCCCAAGAAGAAGGTTAGTGAGGTTGAATTAAATCAACTGTATAATTGAAGGATCCGTCGTTTCTACAATATTGATTTTGTCTTTTTAAATGTTAACTAAATGAGTTTTGTTTCATGTTATTACTACTTATATTAGTTATTTAAATGTATTAACTAATCTTTCTTAATCACTGTAAAGAAATCAAAGGCCTCTCAAACTTTAAGTTTTGGGATTTATTAGAATTTCTCGTAGAGCTACCGTCCTTAATTGACCTTTAACAAAGGGAAAAAGTCATAATACTTAATATAAGATTTCTTATATTATTATATTATAAGTGAACTGTGAGCTGAGAAATTTTAAAAGCAGATAAGGCATTTCACGTTTATTTTTTTTTTCACCTACATTTCAATTAAGTATGTCTCGCAATCAAAACATATGTTGACTAATCTGGAGCATTAATAAATATCCTTTAATAATTTATGATCAATGGGATCATTTTTACCAACACTGTCGTAGGACATACAGGCAAGTGAAAGTTCCTGATAATAACTAAATAATCTCAATTCGGGCTCAGCAAAACAGCCATAAATCACCACTCTAGGTGGAGTGAACCCGCAACCCTAATGCTTTATAGTATCAGGAGCCATCTTCGGGTGCTAAAGCCCCCGTAAGGAGCATACACCGCCACCTGGGCAGCACTGGCTGTGGTAGATAAGCTCCATATATGGCGCCTCAAGTGTTCATGGTCGAGTTATACTTAATTTCCTGGCTGCCATCCTGTCGCTTTCCATACTGCGCAGGATATTGGCACCCTCGCCTGTTCTAAAATTAAATTTCCTAATACCCAACCATCCATGAGAATATTTTTATTTCACACCAGGTATTCAAAAAAAAATATGACAACGCCAATAGCTTCAATTTTCCACATCAATTGTTCTTAAAATCCATATTAAAGTCCAATGGGCCCTATAAATTTGCAAAATTAAATAGTAAAAAGAAATAGAACACTACTTTATAAATTCAAGAAGAATCTAGTATAGAAGTGTAATGTTGAAAACTGTAATATTACTGTTTTCTAGAAATTTAAGTGATAAACTTATTGGTAATTAACAAGATATTTTTTATAACCAATTTCCTGCCCGTTTGTTGCTTATCTGGGATTTAATTACTATCGGTAATGGGAACTATGCCATAACAAATATTTCTGATAGTGAAAACTGTACGTTTGACAGTAGTTTAGTTTTTGCAGTAGCATCATTATTTCATATTTTTTTTCTAGTTATAGATTATTAAAAACATTATTTAATTACAAAACAATGGCAAGGAAATGTTCAACTAAAAACTGTAAAATGAATCGTTATATGCATTGAAATATTTCGCTGCAGAGTATTGAGGCCAACAAATGCATTAAAATCATTAAAGTGCACATCTACCAATTCTAACTACACCCCATACAACATTTAATTAATACAACGCATTAAACTCATTTGGTATCAGTAAAAACGTTCCAACTTTTTATTTAATTGGAATTTGGCGTATCTGGCCATAATTATCACGAAAGCACAACACGAATCATGATGCTGATTCAGTGATCGATTGTCGAACCTTTATTTCTTTTGAGGAAACCAACTCAATCGGTTGAATGGTCTGGGTGTTCTCTTAGACTTGAAAAATTGACTGTGTCGGGTCGTCGAAAGAGATAGAGCGGGTGGACCTATGGTCTTTCACCCTGGCTGCCGACCTAGTTGGCGGGCAGCTTTAATTCGCTTTGATCTGACTCCATAAGATCTTTAGAAGGTGTTTGTGCCCCGCCAATGCACTGTGTTCAGGAGAAGAGGTACATGGTAGGTTTATAGGTAGTTTATGTGGTCTTGGAATGACCACGAATTCACACTCGGTATGTAAGGGCAGGCGAAAACCGTCCGGATCCCAAAGGCGAGTGTGAACCGGAGAGAGGCAGACTGGATTGTCGTGGGAGACACTGCTGGTAAAATTTGTAGGGCCACGGCAACCATCGTCCGCGAGGGAGATGTCTCTCCCAAGGAGGTGCTAGTTTTAGCGAGACGAAGGCAGGGATTCCCACTAGGATGGTGTGGGTCTGCCAAACACCGGACTAAAACATAGCGAGGTTAGGAAAGAGAGCCGCTTGGGTAGAGCCGCAGGCGCCAGTGCAGAGAGAGAGAAGTGTTCAAGGTCCCGGTTGGCTTCTGTCTGAGCTCTGACTCAGGGGCTCGGGCTTATATAGCCGGCTCGCCTGGAGGGGATGCCCCCCCCCACCAGGTGGCTAGAGAGGAAGTGGGGATGAGCCCCACTCTACTGTCTCATTCCCCTACTCTCACTGACGTCATAATCTTTCTTAAGATAATGAAAAATAGTTACATATTTTCTGATATTCATTGATGATATAGATACAAGGTCTGATACGAGAAGAGGGTGACTTATAATTGTTTGTGATTAAGAGGTGGCCACAACAGACTGTAACCGCTATTTATTCCATGGATATGTCGTGATTATTACCAGTTATAACAAGAAATGCAATGTCTGTGGTAGAACGAAATAGTGAACGGTAGGACGAAGAGTGGGAAGCGTAGTCAACAGGCGACCCATACTAGGGTGTTCCGGAGCCCTCACTCATCTGGACCTGATAAGTGATATGTGGATACGAATCACACCATTTGCAAAAATCCCTAATAGAATATAAACGTTTGAAAAATAAAGTTGAGACCTTCAGTTTGATAGCCTACTAAAAAGGTTCTAGTCTGTTACAATATATTATCTCGCAGGTTTTAAAAGCTTTATTGTCTTATTTACTTTAATTAAATGATTATGCAGCTCGATAATGTTAAAGATTTTTCTAATAATTCAAAATAGCTTAAGCTGGATAAATTCAGAAAAAGTACCAGTTGATTCAGTTTCAAAACTTTTAATAATGAAGTATTTTTTAAAATATATATAAATATAATAAAATAACTTGTCTCTAATCATCGTCCATCATGCTTGAGCTGAAGGTGAGGCCGAACCTCCCTGAACAGTCTTATTTTTCAAGATTTTTTATTTCAAATAAGTCTTGCCTTGTTTTCCCAGCCACTTCTTAGATTTATTAGTCCGAAGCTGTCCGCTTGCTTGTCCAAAATCTTCCAGATCTCTGAACCATAAAAGAGAACAGGAACGCAGTTCTTCATTTTTAATTATATTACCCTAGCCCTAAAATGTTTTACACAAGCTTTAACTCGCAGTTTATGCTCTCCATCAATAAGTATGACCGAGCTTTGGGTTGTGTTGATTTTAAGCCCTTACCTTCTAATCGTTCATTGCAATGTTCAACATATGTTTGGAGCTGGTCAGGGAAATCAGCAACTAGAACGATCTCATTTGCATATTTAAAAGGCTGGGCCAGTACGGGCAACAGTGTCCAGTGCCCAGCAGGCGCCTTTGGCATTCTCTTCTTGCGTACCTTCCAAACTTTATCCATCACTATACTGAACAGAAGGCGGCTCAAGCTGTCTTCTGTATAACTCGTTTATAGATTTAACTGGGAAAGGCGTTGAACCATTTAGATGTATGATTCCTATTTTTATAATCAGGGATTTAGGCAGACTGTAAGTTATCCCGATGTTAGGTATATCTTCTCATAGACAGTAGAGCCTGCCCGTAATGGTCAGGTGACCAAATTATACCTAAATTTCAAAAGAAATGTTAATTATCTTTATTTATCTCAAGCCAATCCTTTCAATCAAAAGTCCTGAGAACAATAGTAAATGCCCCCTATTACGTCAGCAACAAAACCCTTCATAATGATCTTAATATACTCTACATTCTTGAACTCATCCCTTCCAAATTCATGAAATTCCATAGTAACCTATCCAACCACCCTAATCCCGTAGCACAGTCATTGCACTGCTCCACTCATCCCTATAATCCTCCTCGGAGACTGAAACGGCAGTGGCCCCGTGCCCTCCTATAAAGGCGCAACAGTGGGAGTCAGCTTCTTCATGTCCTAAGCGTATGTGGCTCTCGCGCTCAGGGGGAGCTGGCGGACCGTGGTGGACTTCCCAAGACTTCACTTCCTCTTTCGCATGCAAGGGAGGCAACAACCATGTGGACTTGGGGGGCCCCTGGGCTGTTTGTATATATTGTATGAATGTGCGAGCGAATGATGAATTGTAAATATGGTATGAATGAAAACATTTATCTCAATTATTTATTGCCTATTAAGTATTAAGGCAGATTGTAATTTCATCATTATAAAGTTGTTTATATATATTTATCTCAATCGTATTGAGAAATTTATAAAACCAGAAAGAGGAGGGAAATAACTCTTTTCCATCATTTCTTATTAAAATGTGAGGAGAGCCATACTTTTTATAATTAATGAAGCATAACGGAAATGAGCACAAAGGGGAGGGAAGACATAATTATTTAATTTTGTAAGACATCAAAAGATTGTAGGCCTTGTGTAGAGTTTTTATTAAATGAACGAAAAGCAAAAATAAGAGGAAGAACGAATAAGGAAAATAACGGAGATAAAAATCTGTAAATTCATAAAGAGCTCTGGGATAAATAAACCATAAAGACGGCCCTATTCTCACCGAATTTAATTAAATTGAACGGTCCTGGATATTGTAGCTAGATACAGATACAGTGGCAAGTATTGAGAAGTGAAAGGACTAGATAAGGGAAAACTTGGGTAAAGTCTTATTTAATAACCATCGGAGGGGATGGCAATTTTGACCTTGTTCCAGCCAATATCCAGGGTGTGGAGGAAGGGGCAAGGCTCTATGGGAACCCCATTACAAGGCAACAGTCAGGTCCGTATAGGGCAGCTGTCTGCTCTTCAGCCCCCGGCCTTATAAGCCCACTTCATACTTTACACATTTACATTACATAAAATATTTTATAGTGCAATGCAAGACTGTATCACACTCAAAGCTAGTTAAGATTTAGTTAAGGGACTCTCGATAGGCAGGGCTTCACAAATTTGACCAGCATTGAACTGTAATATCAGAGACAGTACATTTCTTCATAACTACCACCTTTATGGGCACCTTCAGGCTTTTCAAGGGATGGATGTGGGTTATACGTTATGTTTAACAATCTTTTAGGTGTACTTCACTTCCCAGGGGCCAGTTGACAAAGGGTCTCACCCTTTTACAACAACCATGACAGTAGGAAGCAATTTCATCGTGAAATAGAATGAACCACCAATATAATTAAGAAAGGGAAGTACAACAAAGTCGTGGTAAGTCATAATTAATACCTATATTATATTAGATGTAGATATAATTTCATAAACATAATTTAAATATATATATAAAAAAAACCATTGTTGCAGAATGAAACAGGATTCATGAAATTATATAATTTTTCTTATTTAGTGAGATTAGGGGGGGGGGGTGACAAAATATTTTCAGAGACGGTGAAGGGGAATTTTAAAGTTATTTAAGATAGCGACCACTAACTACATAAGATAAATCACCCTATACTCTATTGTATATATATTGTAAACAAATGTAAATAACATGAACAAAATATATTGTAGACAAATGTAAATAACATGAACAAAATATAAATCATAGTAAATGTGTTAAGCAATAAAATGCAGGGTGCCAAGTAGTTAGTTACATGAGATGGGTCACAGCTGTCAGTCCCTTCTACCTGGGACTGACAGCTGTGGCCAGGTGAGGCCACAAGACCCTGCCAGCCCTCCCAGAGAACAAAGAAGTCGTTTACCATTGGTTATACCAATCTCGATCATGGTTGGCTAAGGACAAGGCTGGCCGGGTACTTAAAGCGGCGGTCCTAGCCCCTGTAAATCATTCTCTCCTGGCAACTACTCACTGGCGTGGCTACCCTGCTTGAAACTCTGAAAACCTGGCTGCTTCTTTATGAGAAACCTCTACATCTCCCTCTCTCTTAACCTCGCTATGTTGTAGTCCGACGTCGTCAGGCCCCACACCATCCCAGTGGGAATCTCTGCCTTCGTCTCGCTAAAACTAGGACCTCCTTGGGAGATACCTCTCCCTAGTGGACAACGGTTGTCATGGCCCTGCAAACTGTTCAAGCAGTGTCTCCCGTGACAATTCAGTCTGCCTCTCTCCGGTACACACTCACATTTGGGATCCGGACGGTTTTCGCCTACCCTTACATACCGAGTGTGAATTCGTGGTCATTCAAATGACCACACAAACTACCTACCTACCCTATACCTCTTCTCCTGAACATAGTGCATTGTCGGAGCACATACCTATCAAAAATGGAAACAGATAGTAACGCCGTCATGAAACGATTGTCCAGGTTATAAACTCAAACAACCCTCACTTGTCACCAGGGGCTAGGGTAACCAGGCACCGCTCTCATGATGACCCGACAGATGGTTTAAAGTTGTTTAAGTTTAAGTGTGGTTTAGATTTGTTTAGGGTGGTTACAGAGTGGTTTAGTCTGTAGTTTAGAATGGTTGAGGGTTGTGTTTTATTTTCATTTATTAGTCAATTTAATCCGCTCACGTATAAACGTTGCCCATTAGTAAATATTATGAAAACCTGGTATCTTTCTTCACTAACCTACGCCTGAACACCCACACTCACTTGAAGACTAATTGGACATACAAGCTGCTTTACAGAAAACAAACTTCTAAAATCAAAAGGTTTTATTATGACCAGGAACGCCTCGATTATGAAGATATAGAAGGATTACATACTTTACAAAGGTATATAAACATTAAAATTAGAGTGATTGCTGCTTTTTGTTGTTGTGTACGATATAATTAATGGGGTTCATAAACTAGGTGGAGGAGAAATGTGGCAACTTGTCAGATAAGGGCATGTCAGTTTGAAGTGGCCAACTCTGCTTCTCTTCAGACAGGTTTATTGCACTCTTGTAACTTAATTTACATCTCTAATGCCATTAGAGAAAGGGGGTACATAGGGGGGGGGGTACAACCTCCGAAAAGATCCAAGATGTATTCCACAAATGAACTGGGTAAAGGTGGTACATCAGGTAATGCATGATGATTTTAGACTTATCTTTTTGAAACATGGTAATATTTTAAATGCCTTCTTGGAAGAGAAATCATTCTTAAATTACTTTATTACGATTTCGTAAAAGAAAATATATACCATTTCTACGTACGAATTATTTATAGGGCGTCGGTTGCAATCGACCATGTTTCTGTTTAACCAATACAAGGCAGTAAAATAGGGATAGCACTATAATTGTGGAATGATAACAGCCATCCCTAGGACTTTCCATACCTGTGTGCATATGGAATTGAAAAGCATTCTTAGAAATCAAAAACCGAATTGAAAAGAAACAAGAAATATAAGAAGCCCATTAGGTAGTCTTTTTCCCCCCTTAATTCAATTTTTACGTCAAAAATCAACTAAAAAAGTAGAAAAACGAAAACTGCTCACGCACTCTAACCAACTTCGCCCAGGAGAAACAAATATGGAAAATTAAAAAAAATTTAAAAACATCAAACCACGCATCCTAACCCTAAAGTTAAAGAATTTGTCAACGTAGAGAGAAAAAGCAGACAATTTTAGCTTCCCATTTTAAATTTGATAGTATTTTGACCAAAAATTTAGGGACAGCAAACCATGACCGAATTGTAAATAGAACCACCTCTCAAATCCTTAGAATACCTATAGCGCATTTTTCTTACACATATCTCAACGAATAAAACTGCTGAAAGTAAGAAAATCGCCAGGAGTAAACACAATCCCACCAACAGTCATTACACAGTTATTACAAATTTCATTAAAAATGCCCCTAAACAATTAATCATCTATCAAGCTCTTGGCTAACTCCTACCCTTTTAAACCTTTACATAGCCGACTTCGCCTTTACCCAGTTCATTTGTGGAATACATCTTGAATTTTTTCGGAGATGGTACCCCTCTATGTACCCCCTTTCTCTAATGGCATTAGAGATGTAAATTAAGTTACAAGACACAGTCAGTCTGAAGAGAAGCAGAGTTGTTGGCTACTTCAAATTCGGCTTTCACATCCCATCACACAGGAAAGTTGAAAGTATTATAGGCAGACGACAAAACATTCGCCACCATTGTAACACAGGATCATTCATCCACAATAACGTAAAGATAACAGGTACAAATGGAAAAAAATGAACACCTATTTCATTAAATGGAAAATCAAGTATAACCCACTTAAACTAACCTCTGAAAACCAATTTATGCTACATAAAACAGTAATCCATCCAACATATGCTGATCCATATTGGGAGTCACATAGGATCAAGAGTAAGACGAAAATTGGAAGTTGTACAAAAATCAGTATGTGCATAATTAGCAATTACCCTCGAAGGTAACCCCAAGGTAGCCACCATCACAGACCTGCAGTACCCACAATCCAGCAGTATATACACACTCATACAGAGCATTTATTTTTTTCTAATTTCCATATCCGAAAAACCATTGATAACAGAAATAAGCAATCGCAGTATGCATTCCCTTAAAACGTCCCCGTCGAGATTTAAATCTACTCAGATTCAATTCAAGTTCATTTTATAATTACCGAATAACAAATTATTTATTAATTTTTTTATAGGGTATAAATTGTGGAATATAATTTTTTTTTGTTTCATATCCCCTTGTTACAAATTTTTGTATGTACAAAATATAGATTCTACAAACGGATCTATTTATAATTGCTTCATTGTATTTCCAGTAGCTTGGCTAGATTTTATACGAATTCTAGTATACAAAATAGTGATCTACATATTATAAAAGTATAATGATGTATATTATGCCTTAATGTACTGAATTTTTCGGGGCTGACCTTATTTATCATAAACTTAAAACTAACCCACATCTAACAATGAAAACTTAAACTAAACTTAATTTAACCATAATAAGGTTGGTGGGGTTAAAGTGTTAAACACTGGGTTTGTGAGTAAGACGAGTCTAAAAACTTGATGTGTCTCCGGTGGATGATATCAGCCACCGCAGGACTGAAGTTAAAAGTTTAAATAGCGATTTTAAAGGACCTTTGTAATTATATTCATTGGTTACCTCCAAGATGAGATGATTAACTTGATACTCAATATGACATGAAAAAAATATTTTTTTAAATAACTCATTCAGTTTGAGCATTGAAATAATAATGGAAGACACGACGTTGTTTGAAAATTTTAATGACATTTTGCATTTATAATCCACTAAAGTCAGAAAAAGCAATGAATGTTATCGTTTAGGATTCCAAGATCCCTAGTGCGATGGAATCCTATTATCGTAATATACATATATATATATTGTAACATTCATGATATTCATGTCCTGCAACCCTTCCATCTGGTCAGCATCGTCCCTTTGTGCTCTTAGGAGTGGGGAAGAGATGAAGGGCCAGTCTTAGCCAGTCTTAGCCTAACAGCCAGAGAGCGAACCAGAGCAAGCTCCCGTTTTTGGCGGTCACCAACAGAAAAAGAAGAAGAAGAAGAAGAAGAAGAAGAGATCAAAAGTAACGGGGATTGGATTATACGGAGATCATCGATTGGGTGATATTGTTATTGTTTTTTTTATTATTATGGATCCATTAAAAGAGA
Organism: Acanthosoma haemorrhoidale; assembly: GCA_930367205.1. Classification (NCBI taxonomy): domain Eukaryota; kingdom Metazoa; phylum Arthropoda; class Insecta; order Hemiptera; family Acanthosomatidae; genus Acanthosoma; species Acanthosoma haemorrhoidale. Next base: position 181,661,833 of record OV884011.1, on the reverse strand, counting down.
TTGAGCTCAATTTTCATGTTTTTTTATTGTAATTAGTAGTAACTATCCTTGTTCAAAAGGAATTGAATATTTTTTATATAATTAATGTCAGCACTCTATATAATTATAATTATTTGTTATAACCATTTTATTGTATATATTTCACAATTCCCAGTTTCTCAATTTATTAATAACTATAACATTAACCTTGAGATCGGGCGATTCAATCGGGATAATTTCCTATGTCGAAGACATAAAAACAATTTGAATTAAAGATCTCATGACGGACCTACCAAATTAGTTAAGGTAAATTGATCTAATAAATTAGGAAAAGAAATGGTAGAAAATGAGGTAGGTTTCAATATATATAATATATCATCATATCATACACTTCATAGACAATCTTACTTGTGTGGTCCAGGGAAATAACTTGGTAAGTCAAGTTACCATTAAAAGAAAAAAACAGTACATACATTGATTGGAGAGCTTTGTTCTTGAAGAATGTATTTATTTGCTTATTCCATGGATTTTTATTAAATTAGTTCTTGACTGAACTTAAAAGTCTCAAAAAAAAAAAAATTTAAATCTTATCTAAACATCATTTTCGGGAACGTCTAAAAAAAACAGTCCCCTGAAAATAAACATATTTTACCAAGCCACTGAAACCACAGACATTATTTGGGATCCCAGAGAGTCGTTCTTCATTTGATAAGAGCTGTACTAATCACCATGGTGATCTATTGTCATCTCTTCCTTGGCAGGGACATGCTGATAAAACCTACCTCGTGTAATCAGAGAATTCGTTCAAGTAAATAATGTCACATAATCATATTCAAGCAAGTGGCAGTATTTTTTATGTCTTTGGGCCATTAAATACTTTTGTAAAATTTTATGTCAGTATGCCAAACAGGGAATACAGGGTAATTAGGTCGGCTCAGAAATGAAAATTACATGATTTTGGTTTTGAACAAAGCAACGAAACCCTAATGTGTCTGTGTCTTTTACTGTTGAGTGTTTTGTCTTAAAAAGTATATCTGGTATAATTACTAATCTGAAGTACCTTTCTAAAGTTTGAAAGCTTTAATTTTATTAATGAAAAGAAGTAATTAAAAGTTACTAATTAGCTTTCTTCGCTCTTGATAATTATCGCGCCTAAGAGTAATTATTTATGCTACGTGAATTAGAATGTCAGCTTTCTAATATGACTATGGCAAATTCAAAAAATGGATAAGACACTCTTCAAACTGTTAATATTAAATTTATTGTATTTACGTAAGTCATGTTTTCCACGGCCTTATTATACAATTGACATTCACATATATTTCTTATCAATGCAACCAATTTTTGGTATTAAAACGTGATGTGGATTTGTCTACTGTTTTATGTGTACCAAATATTTTATTATGTTATTACCACTTAAGGTATACATATTGAAGGAAAAAGCACACGTAATAACAGAAAATATCTAGGAATGCAAAAAAATCAGAAACAATAGTTCATAAAATAACGTCTAAGCATTGAGTATTTCTTGTCTTCAGCTGAAAGAGAGGATTTACTTCCTCTTAAGAGGGGCGGAGGAAGCCAACCATGAGATCTGGCCTGAAAGGAGAAGACGACGGTAGAGGGCTTTTTCTCTCCAGACAGAATGTTAACCCTATAACATACTGAATGGTGTTGCTCAAGAACTTTCTGCTGCTCGATGTGCACCCCAAGGGTTTAGACCAACTACCCTCACTTTCTTTATTGTGCAATAATTACAATCTGCCTTTGATAAGGCAATAATAATACAGATAAATGATCTCATTCATACCATATTTACAGTCATCATTCACTCACTCATTCATACAATAGGACATGATTGGAGAAACTGGCCATTGCCAGGACTCCCACTGTCACGCGATTATAGCAGGTCACGAGGCCACTGCCGTTTCAGTCTCCGAGGAGGATTATAGGGATGAGTGGCGCAGTGCAAAGACTGTGCTACAGGATTAGGGTGGTTGGAAAGGCTACTGTGGAATTTCATAAACTTGGAAGGGATGAGTTCTAGAATGTAGGGTATATTAAGGTCGTTATGAAGGGTTTTGTTGCTGACATAATAAGGGGCATTTACTATTGTTCTCAGGACTTTGGATTGAAAGGATTGGATACGCTTGATGTTCGACTTTTTTGCTGTCCCCCATAGCTCTATTCCGTATGTCCAGATTGGTTTAAGTATAACTTTGTAGATTAGTAGTTTATTTTCTATTGAGAGATGGGATGTTCTTTGAAGTAGTCTGTACAGTTGTCCAAAGCGTCTGTTTAGTTCTTGTCTTTTTAGTCTCGTATGTGGGTTCCAGGTCAGCCGTTTGTCGAGATGGAAGCCTAAGTATCGTACTATCTTGAATACAGGGAGAGGAATAGAATTAAAATAAACTAGTGGACAAGTCTTGCGACAAAGGGTGAAGGTAATGTGGGAGCATTTTGCTTCATTAACTTTGATCCGCCATTGATTGCACCAGTACTCGATCTCGTCAAGGTGTTTTTGAAGGTTATGGGATGCTATGTCGGGGTCTGGGTGGGATGACAAGACTGCAGTGTCATCTGCAAATGTGGCCAAGAAGGTATTGGAAGTAGAGGGGACATCAGAGGTGTATAGGTTATAGAGTATGGGGCCTAGGACACTGCCCTGTGGAACTCCTGCATTTATGGGATAGTAGTTAGAGTATTCTAAACCACAGCGGACTGCTGATTCTTTCAATTCCTACCTTTCCTTTCTGTCTACCAGGGATAACTCCTTGTGGAATGTAACCAAAAAAATCCTAAAGTATCAACCTGTTTCACATCCACTCCGTCGTGATGATGGGTCCTGGGCGGCTTCGGGTGGGGATAGGTCAGAGGAATTTGCTCTGCATCTTACCCATACTTTCACACCTCACGTTTCTCATCAAAGCCATACTCACAGCACAACTGTGGAAGATTTCCTCACTTCACCTATTCCTCTCTTTCTTCCACCAAAAGCAGTTAATCCCTCTGAGGTCAAATACCTTCTGAAAAACTTACCTTACAGAAAATCCCCTGGATATGATCTCCTAACTCCTCAAATTCTCAAACAACTTCCTCCAACTACCCTCACTGAATACCATGCTTGAAGGGAGAGGTTATACTATGAGGCTACGTTGCAATCGTCTTTCGAGTGTCTGATGGCATTTAAGCTCTGATTTTCTTTTACTTTTCTTGTTTTTGATTGGTCGGTAAAACAATAAACCGTTGGTAGATATCAGAATTAAGTATTATTTTTATTACTATATTAGTAGCCTTTCCAACCACCCTAATCCTGTAGCCTAATCCTCCTCGGAGACTAAAACGGCAGTGGCCTCGTGACCTGCTATAATCGCGTGACAGTGGGAGTCCTGGCAACGGCCAGTTTCTCCAATCATGTCCTGAGCGTCTGTGGCTCTCGTGGTCTTGGTCAGTCTCCACTGGCTAGTATCCGGTGACGCGGCTGACGGAGGAGCTTGGGGGACTTCCCAAAACTCTGCTTTCTCTTCGCATGTGGACTTGGGAGGCCTCTGGGCTGTCTGTAAATATTGTATGAATGAGCGAGTGAATGATAAATTGTAAATATGGTATGAATGAAAGCATTTATCTTAATTATTTATTGCCTAGTAAGGCAGATTGTAATTTTAGCACAATAAAGGATTTTATATAAGTTAAATGTGACCTACAGGAGTAAGAGCCACTAATCCCAAAGCACCCCGATAAACACTGATAAGGTATAAATAGAGGATTAGGTTGCTAATAAAGTCAGTTGTTACCCAGTCTTTGAGTGTTTCATTTCAAGCCTAACTTATTCTTTTTTTTTACTCTTTTCGATCCGATACACATAAGTGGTGCCGAAACCCGGGAGTCTGTCAGAGATAAGAGCGAGAAGATTTTTTTTTTTCTCTTTTCTTCCTTTTCTCTCTCGTTTTTCGCGAGTCTGTGTCGTGGTGTTTTCTGTGACGTCACGGAAGTCACTTATAAATATGAATGAACAAGGACAGAGCGTGCTTAGACCCGCAACGCTGACTCTGGAGCCACAACAACCAGAACAGAATCATGGAATCCCGCCGCTACCGTCAACGACCTTGGCAATGGCACGGGCGGACTTGGCTGCTCAGGAGGCGAACAGAATAGCCCAGGAGACCAATGCACTGGAAAGAATGAAAATAAAAAAAGCGAATGCCCAAGATGTTAGAAGAGAAATATCCGACCTGGAGAAATTCAACGGGGATATAGGTGAGCTTAACCATTTCCTTAAAGGCGGGGATGGGATCATGGGTAGTATTCAGGATCAGGTTGCAGCGGACCTACTAGAGGAGCTAGATGCCAAACGGTTACGGGTGGCCCTGGTTCGACGAGTGAGGAGAAGCGTCCTGAATTTGATCCAAGCCGACGAGGATACCACTTGGCCAGTGATCAAGGAGAGGCTGAAAAAGGCATACGGAGGGGGGCGATGGGCCCCAGAAGAAGACATGCTGCAAATGTTCAGGGAGTCGAAGAGACCGAACCAGACGAATGGCCAGTACGCCGCAAGCCTTCTCGCAAAGTTGAACAAAATAAACGAGAAGCTGCGGGAGGTAATGGACACGAGCGCTGTAGAGGCATGGATGATATTCATGACCACGGTCCTGAAGGTCCAGGTAGCCAGAGACACTGGGAGAAAAGATGGCCTACCCCGAGAGAAATCGTTTATGGAGTGTGCGCAAGAAATGGTAGACGCGAGTGCTCGTGACGAAGAAGAGAAGGAAGAGGTAGAACCAGGGTGGAGCCGAGTGTCGTATCGGAGAACCGAGTCAGGAAGGAATAAAGGTAGACAGGAAGGGGGAAGAAGAAGAGAAGGAGATTTCGGGAGAAGGGATAGAACATCGAGAGAGGGAAGACAATTCATGGAGAGGAGGAATGGCAGAAGAGAGGAGAGGAAGTGCCATGAGTGTGGCAGAACAGGTCACCTGGTAGCCCAGTGCCCACGTACCAGATGCTTTGAGTGTCACACTGAGGGACATATGGCAAGACAATGCCCCTATATACGGCGCAGGGAGCACGACCGAGGCGAGCCTATGGAGGTCAACGCGCAAAGAGTATGGCGAAGAGGCAGGATGTCGGCAGATTCGGCCAGATCTTCGGAGTCATCAGAGTCTGAGACGGAGGGCAGCGAAGCCGGCGGCAGAGGAACCTCGGGAGGGAGCAACAAGCGACAGAGCACAGGGAGGAGAGTGGAGCAGGTGAGTAAGGAATGAGAGTTGTGTGACTGGAGGGGCAACCTTTTTGTAAATAGTGTTGTGAGAAAGTGGGACAGGTTGCCTATTATCGAGTTTTGTAAAGGGTGGAAGTGCTTAGTGGATACGGGGAGTTCGTGTACACTAGTGAGTCGAGAGAAACTAGAAGTACTATTTAAGGGTAAGAATAAAACACAGGTTAAGCCCTGCCAATGTAAGGTGGTCACTTTGAGTGGGCCCTGTACGGTAGGCGGGGAAGTCGAGTTAGCCCTGGATAAATGGGGAAAACAGGGGAAGATCGTGACATTGCACGTTGTGGAGAACATGCCGCGGGAGTACGGGGGAATCCTGGGATGTGATTTATTCAGCATACTGGGGATACGCATTCGTAGTTCAGGGGGTCAGTGGGTAGTACGGATTGGGAAAAAGAAGTACCAGATGACACAAGAGGGGCCGGAAGCGGTTAGGCGTGTGGGAGCGATAACTAATGGGGCCGAGTGGGGACAGAAGTTGAGGGAGGAATTCGGAGACTTATTTTTTCGCGACGGGGATTCGCTGAGCGCGACGGGCGAAACTCTCCACGAGATTCACTTGAAGTCAGAAAGGGTAACATATGTCAAGGAGAGGAGGTACCCCCAGGCGTTACGAGGGCATATTCGAGAGGAAATCCAGGAGCTGAAGAGGCAAGGAGTTATTGTGGACAGCGTCTCGCCTTTTAATAGTCCTCTATGGGCCGTTAAAAAGAAGCCGATTGAAGGGGAAGAACGGGACAGGTATCGGGTGGTGGTCGATTTTCGCCACTTAAATGATAACACAAGCGACGAGAAATACCCAATTCCACGATTGGAGGATATCTTGGATCGGCTGGGAGGAGCATCTATCTTTAGCACGCTTGACCTCAAGTCCGGATATCATCAAATCCGGATGCACCCTAGGGACCAGGCCAAAACGGCGTTTACGTTCGAAAGGGGGCATTACGAGTTTACTCGCATGCCATTTGGACTCAAAAATGCGCCTATCACCTTCCAAAGACTCATGGATGAATTTTTACGCGGCCTCGACGAGAATATGTGCCAAGTATACATGGATGACCTCCTGGTCTTTAGCAGGACAGAGGCGCGTCACATCGACGATCTGCGGCAGGTTTTCGACAGGTTACGCCAGTTCGGACTAAAACTGTCCCGAGAAAAGTCCATACTGGGGCAGAAACAGATCGGTTTTCTGGGGCATGTAATTTCGGCGGAAGGGGTGAGGCCGGACGGTAAGAAGGTAGAGGCGATCGGGAAAATGGCGATGCCGCACGATGTGAAGGGGGTCAGGAGGCTGTTGGGGACCCTCAACTATTACCGCCGATTTGTGCCGGAGATGGCTGAAAGTCTGGTTCCGCTCAACGAACTGCTGAGAAAGGGACGCACCGTTCGAATTACACCCGAGATAGAAAGTAATCTCAAGAAGTGTGTGATGCAGCTGCAGAAGGAGCCAGTCCTCGCATTCCCCGATTTTGCGAGAATGTTCTCGATCACCACGGATGCGAGCGAATATGCGCTGGGGGCGGTCTTATCGCAGGAGAATGAGAAGGGAGATCGACCCGTGGCATATGCAAGTAGGAGGCTGACCGAGGCAGAATCGCGTTACAGCGCACTGGAACGCGAACTGTTGGGAATAGTATGGGCAGTGCAACATTTCCGACCGTATGTATTTGGCCGACGATTCAAGGTACACACGGATCATCGGCCGCTGCTGTGGGTGGGCACTCTGAAGGAGTCCTCATCCCGAGTCACGCGTTGGAAGGAGATCTTGAGTCAATACAACCTGGAAGTCGTCTACAAGCCAGGCAAAGACAACGTCGTGGCCGATTGGTTGTCTCGGGCTCTACAGGTTAACGTGCTTGAAACTGAGGTAGGAGAAGCATCGGGGGATCTACAGCGGTTCGTGAGGGAATGGACGCCGGAAGGGGAAGGAGAGCGCGAACCGGAGCATCAAAACAATGAGGATTCGTCAGAAGAAGAGTCGGACACCGGGAGACCCACCGAGATGGAAGAGATAGACGAAATCATCAATGATAAATCGCGCCAGGTCATCTGGAAGACGAGGACGACGGGGATGGTGAAAATGGAGTTCTCCAAATACGAAAAGCACTCCGTCATCACCATTTGGTCACAACCGGGCGTTAGAGAGGAGCAGATATGCCAAGCACTACAAGACGCATCTAAGCCAGGAGTCACCCATTACCTGTATGTGGGAAATGCGACGGTGTGGGATAAGGTGCGTAACCTGTGGAGGTACGAGAAAATTGGGATCGACCGCGGGTTCATAAGATGCTGCCGGATGGTCGATACCATTCGCGACCAGGAACAGCAGAAGGACGTCACGACCGCATATCACCAAGGCAAGACGAACCACCGGGGAATCACCGAGACGGTGGCGGCCCTCAAACGCAAGTATTACTGGGTAGGGATGAGGAAAACGGTGGAGGAGATTGTGCGCGAATGTGTCGTTTGCCACACCACAAAATACGATCGTCATCCCCCGGTAGGATTGCAGAGTGAGACGAGTACTCCTACAGCACCAGTAACGGATCTGCAGATCGACACGTTTACGTGGAGAGGATTCAAGTGGGTTACGGTGATAGACCTCTTTAGTAAAACGGCCATGGCCCACCCGGTGAAGGAGAAATCGGCTGAGGCGGTCAGTGGCGCCCTCCGAAGGTGGTTCCAATTTTACGGGGTCCCGGACGTGATCTCCTCGGATGGGGGCAGAGAGTTCGACAACGCGCCGTTGAGGCAGGAGATGAAGCGGCTGGGGGTTACGTGGCAGTGGAATACACCCGGTCACCCTAAAAGCAGGGGAGGGATTGAACGGCTCCATAATACATTGGGGGAACATCTCCGAGTCTTCCATGCCGACAAAGGGTTGGACGCGAATGAGGCAATGCCCCGAGCCATAGCGGCGTACAACCACTCTGTGCACATGGCCACAGGGTTTTCCCCGTTTGAAGCGCTTTTTGGGTTACGCGCCCGAAGGAGAAACGAGGGAGAGACAGTTGTCGATGAGACCATGGCGGAACAGCTAACAACCAACAGGGTCGAGCTAGACAGGTTGCGGGGGAAAGCGTACGGACGCATGGTCGCGGAAAAAAGTAAGAGAGTGGCGAGGGACAACGAGGGGGTGAAAGATGTTATAGGGACCGTGAAAATAGGCGACATTGTTTACCGGCGGGTCCTGTCGAATCGGGCGAAGGAAGTCCTGCGGTATGAGGGTCCGTTCAAAGTGATCACGATCAGGGAGCACAATGTTGTCACTATTCAGAGTCTGGCCGACCCCAGGAAACGAAGAACCGTCCATGTGGAGCAATTGAAGTTCCCAGTGGGAGGGGCCAGACCATAAGATTCTTATTGTACTATCATGTAATTTGCTGTTTTTGTTAGAAGTATGTAATAAGTCTTTTCTTTTTGTTTTGTTGTATATAGCGTTTGGGAGCATTACCCAGGTTTAGTTGTGTATCTTATATAAAATGTTAGGCTAAGGTAGTTAAGCATAGAGAGTAAGTTCTGTTTATGTTAAGTTAACCAATGAAGTACAATTTTGGTTTTTCTCTTTTCTTCTTTCTGTTTGTTTTGTTTTGTTTTCTTTTCGGCGGTGGTTTGAGTTTACGAGGATTGTTCGTAAACTGGCAGGGGGGAGTTAAATGTGACCTACAGGAGTAAGAGCCACTAATCCCAAAGCACCCCGATAAACACTGATAAGGTATAAATAGAGGATTAGGTTGCTAATAAAGTCAGTTGTTACCCAGTCTTTGAGTGTTTCATTTCAAGCCTAACTTATTCTTTTTTTTTACTCTTTTCGATCCGATACACATAAGTTATATGTATATATATATTACTATATTCACATAATGTGACAAGAACTGTATAGCAAGTTCAAGTCATTTGGTCGTTATAATAATTGCTCCAAATAATAAAAAATGTTATTCTAATTGCAACTCTGATTGTCATTACTAAATAATGGATTCCGTATATGTATTTATTTTCTTCGGTCAGTTTGCCGGTGGGATGAACCGGTCCCTTTATGTTAAAAAACTGTGGGGAGTCAATTTTTTTTTTTAATCAATTATATGTATATATTGTTGTGATATTAGAGATTGTGGAGTTTTTATATTATATTTAATCCAACTTATCAAGAAGGCAAAATAAAAACAAGTGAGAGTGTATAAAAAAACAACAAAAGATAGTAGAGTTGTTGTGGTATCAGAGGAACACACAGTATTACTCTCTAGTTTTAGCCAGTTATAATTAGTTGTTGTCGTGGTTCTGAGAAAACACAAAAACTCTAGTTTTTGGAATCAGCGAAGAAATAAACAGTGATGAAATAAAAAGCCCGTAATACATATTATTAGCTTGAGATTGTGAGTAAGAAAAACTTAAAAATTTGTTGATTAGTGGTTATTGACTTGAAGCGGAACGGAAGAGAAATAGCACGAAGAGAAGAATTAGAAATTTGAATAAAAAGAAGACCATTGAAGAAGAAAAGGAATCGAATTAATAGACAAGTATTTATGAAATTAATATAAGTTTATTTTTTTATGTTTGTAAAATTAAATTCATCTTTTTGCCAGAATTATTTTTGTTAATAGAACCTAATAATAAATAGTAAATAAAATAAATTTAAAGTAAAAGAATAAAAAATAAAATTATCATATAATAATGAAGAACGTAATAATATATACATATATTGTGACATATAATGTCCAACTAATGAAATATAAAATGAAATATTAAGCCTTTTGATTGGACACTATTTTGATGTGGCATACTTAAGTCAATTTTTTTTTTTTTTTTTTTTTCAATTCAATAACAACTTTATTATGATGAAATTACAATCTGCCTACTTGATAGGCAATAAATAATTGAGATAAGTGTTTTCATTCATACCATATTTACAATTCATCATTCGTTCGCACATTCATACCATATTTACAAACAGCCCAGGGGCCCCCCAAGTCCACACGGTTGTTGCCTCCCTCGCAAGCGAAAGAGGAAGCGGAGTCTCAGGAAGTCCCCCACGCTCCCCACCAGCCACGTCACCGGATACGAGCCAGTGGAGGCTGACGAAGAGCGCGAGAGCCACATACGCTCAGGACATGATTGGAGAAACTGGCCATTGCCAGGACTCCCACTGTGCGCATTTATAGTAGGTCACGAGGCCACTGCCGTTTCAGTCTCCGGGGAGGATTATAGGGATGAGTGGAGCAGTGCAATGACTGTGCTACGGGATTAGGGTGGTTGGATAGGTTACTATGGAATTTCATGAATTTGGAAGGGATGAGTTCAAGAATGTAGGGTATATTAAGATCATTATGAAGGGTTTTGTTGGTGACGTAATAGGGGGCATTTACTATTGTTCTCAGGACTTTTGATTGAAAGGATTGGATGCGCTTGATGTTCGACTTTTTTGCTGTCCCCCATAGCTCTATTCCGTATGTCCAGATTGGCTTAAGTATAACTTTGTAAATAAGTAGTTTATTTTCTATTGAGAGATGGGATGTCCTTCGAAGTAGTCTGTACAGTAGTCCAAAGCGTCTGTTTAGTTCTTGTCTTTTTAGCCTCGTGTGTGGCTGAGGATGGGATAGAGTTTGTGGATTGACGGGATGAACGGAATGCTGGGAAAGGTGATCTTGTGTACAGGGGGTGGGCGGTGCCTGTGGCTGCTCTCTGTTGCGAACGGCATCGGCGAAAGAGACAGTAGGCCTCAAGTTTCTGGCTGGGCCGCTTCTTGCTGCAAGTTTTTCCACTTCTGGCTGATGGCGTTGTTCGGTCTTCGACTTCAGCGTTCTGTAAGCCTCGCAGCCCTTGTAGTTGGCCGGATGGCCTTGCTTGCAAAGTACGCATACCGCAGGCGATTTTAGGGGCTTTTTGCACAATTCGCTTTTGGGCTGCCCACTACACTTTACACATCTGGGAGGGTGGTGGCAGTAAGATTTCGTGTGCCCATATGCCTGACAATTATGGCACTGGACGATGTCTCGTTTGGGGAACGGTTTTTCAACCTGTACCCTTGTATAGTACAGGTGTGTTAGTTCATAAATCTTCTCTACTCCAGGTGTTCGCTCGAGATCGACGAAGAATAGTGGTAACGCCGTTTTTATTGATCCCTCTTGTTGTTTATCCTCACGTAACACGTTCGTTATTTGGCGAACTTTGAATCCAAGAGCATTACTACTCGGAGCGAGCGTTCTTGTTTCAGCTGATAGGTGTGAAAGTCAGCATTGGTTTCGTCCAAATATTTGATAATTGGCCGATAAGTATCGGGAGTGTCCGGAGATATTTTTGTGTCCCGAGAGCGATTTAGGCACGTATATTTTCCGGTACCTACAATTTTCTCATTTGTGAGCATAGTAATTTAAAGTTGCTAATGTTGCGTACAAATATAGCAGGCGGCTGGGGCTGTGTTGGAGTTTTGTTGACTTCCATTTCTTCTGCTGGGATATTTTTCAACGCCTCCAAGGTGTTTGGCGTTAAGAAAGGTGACTCTATGGCGGGATCATTTTTGGATGTGCTGGCCTGTGGAGGTATCTCTTCCATGGAACTAGCCGCAGAAGAGGTTATTTGTACGTTCCTGGTAGAACGTCTCGGTTTACGCTTTATAGGCGACGTTGTCGGGGTTGGACCTGGTGACCTAGCCTTTTTTTTTTAATTTGAGAAATTACTTGTTGATAAAATTTCATTTTATCATAACAACGGTTTTTTGTTTGTAAGGAAAAAAGTACGTAGCGCCGGTGGGAATCAAGCTCACAACCTCCAGTGGGGAGTCACGGGTCTTGGCTCTGAGCCACAAGACCGACTGGCTCAGAAACAATTGTCAATTTTTTTATATATAATATTCTTTATTATGCTTGTTTCTGTATAATTCCTTTATTGTGCTAAAATTACAATCTGCCTTATTAAGCAATAAGTAATTGGGATAAATGTTCTCATTCATACCATATTTACAATTCATCACTCACTCGCTCATTCATACAATATTTACAAACAGCCCAGAGGCCTCCCAAATCCGCATGTTTGTAACCTCCCTCGCCAGAGAAAGCGGAGTCTTGGGAAGTCCCCAAGCACTTCCCACAGCCGCGTCACCGGACACGAGCCAGTAGAGGCTGACGAAGAGCGCGAGAGCCACAGACGCTCAGGACATGATTGCAGAAACTGGCCATTGCCAGGACTCCCACTGTCACGCATTTATAGCAGGTCACGAGGCCACTGCCGTTTTAGTCTCCGAGGAGGATTATAGGGATGAGTGGTGCAGTGGAATGACTGTACTGGGTTATTGGATAGGCTACTATGGATTTTCATAAACTTGGAAGGGATGAGTTCAAGAATGTAGAGTATATTAATCTCGTCATGAAGTGTTTTGTCGCTGCCGTAATTAGGGACATTTGCTATTGTTATGAGGACATTTGATTAAAAGGATTGGATGCGCTTGATTTTCGACTTTTATGCTGTCCCTATAACTCTGTACCGTATGTCCAGATTGGCCTCTAGTATAACTTTTTAGATTACTAATTTATTTTCTATTGGGAGATGGGATGGCCTTTGAAGTAGTCTGTACAGTTGTCCAAAGCGTCTGTTTAGTTCATGTCTTTTTAGCCTCGTATGTGGGTTCCAGGTCAGTCGTTTGTCGAGATGGAAGCCCAAGCATTATACTGTCTCAAATACAGGGAAATGAATAGAATTAAAATAGACTAGTGGACAAGATAAGTCAAATTATTGAAACGAACCATTTATTCAAATATTAATCTGATTGCATAAGCGTATATTACTGTGTTATTGTATTGTATGTGCCAATCTGACGTAACATTTTTACAAATATTGGTTAATGTAACGTTATTTTCTAGAATCCGAATTATTTGTTGTTGCTGGTAGATACTATCAGTTAATTTAATAATAATAATTGATTGGCTTTACTTGTTATTATATATTACAAGTCTGGCTGGAAAGATAACGAAAAGCCATTTATTTGTTTTATAATAGGATGATTTACGTACTAGTATTTTATAAAAATGAATCTGGTATGTGGAATGGTTTTGAAATAATTATTAGCAACTTATAGATTGGTGTTATACAATACAATAGAGCATTTTAATGGTTAACTTAATGAGCTCAAATATATTATTTACCCAACATTACACTGGTGACATCTTCGGTTGAATGTTGAGCTGCTATGTTGATATGAATGGACCTGGAAACAAATCCCTGCGTGCCTATTGGGCTAAATTCCTTTTGAATTTTACCAAAAACTTTTTCCACTTTAACGCTATATTCAAAACTTGACTTTAGCTCTACATTTCTTCCTCTAATCCCTTCCGGACTATGCGTTTCTCGGCCATGACCTGATTGGCAGGACAGATCGTGGAATAGGTCTGTATGTACATGAGAGCCTGAAGTCCCGGAATCTTTGAAATTCTTAATGCCCATGGACCCCTAAAAACCTGTATTCTTTGTATTATTATTTGTATTCTCCTTCTTCGAGATTGTGGCAGGAGATCTTGTAAAGAAAGCATGAGGTTGCCCCAGCTTCCAGCTTTACCCCAGGTGACATTCAGTCAGTCCAAGTCCTTTCATGCAGCCCTCTTTACTGCTCCTGATTCCAAATCCAAAAGGCAACTCCTTCAAAAACTGTCCCTCTGTGACTACTCTCGGAGCATCGTTCTCAGACTTATTCCCCGTTTCACTTGATGTGTTAAACTTATATTTTGCTTCTATATCCTCAAACACTTCACCATCTCCTTCATCCTTTAGTTCTTGCGACCCTCATTTGATGGTGACAATATTTATTTTAAATATGTCTCTCCCACATACCTCTGTAATGAGAGGGTACATAAGATGAGGTTGGCCAAAACAGGAACAATTTTAGTTAGTAACAATTTAATAGGTTGAGATATGATAAAAATAAATCGATGTACAAAGTGACTAATGTGGTGGCCGAACAAAAGATGAATGGTGATGAATGAAGCCAAGTTTGAATTTTGATTGAAGTGTAGGTGGAGTTGCTTGGAGTCAGACGCATTAATAAAATTGATCAGTTCAGGATGGATAATATTGTAATGGATGTAGGGGCAGCTGGTCAGGATCCTGTTATTTTCCCCTTCCTCCACCTGGAGGTTGAATGAAATCTACTCTCTTATGTTGGAGAGCGGTGCAGTAGAGAGACAAAAAGTTAATTATGAAAGTGCATACAATCTCGTATGCTCTGGTTCAGACTGTAACCTGCTTAGTCGTGTGAGAGAGGGGCTATGTAGTTCCCTAAGCTGCCACCAGATGGGTCTCCTAAGACAGTTTTTATCTCACTTCTTTCGTTGACACATGGCATAACAAGGGTCTTGAAGATGTGTTCCGGGGGAAGCGAACTATCACTGAACCGTTATTGTACAATATTTTACAGTTCATATCCTCAGTCCACTCCTGGAACACAAGACTTATCTCTTTAACCTTATACTCTTTACCAAAAAACTGCAGCATACGATCGGTCCTTCCTTGCTCACTCTACTACCATTTGGAAGTCTCTACCTCCTAATATCCACCATACTTCATCCTTACAAGATTGTTGAATATCCCTAAAGTGGGGAGGAGACGCCCACCACGGGCTAGGGTCACAACAACCTCTAGCCACCGTCTGGCGAGCGCCAAGAAAGAGATAGAGCGGGTGGGCCTGTGATATTTCACCCTGGCTGCCAGCCTAGTCGGTGGGCTGCTTAATTCGTTTTGACTCCATAAGATCTTAGAAGGTGTGCCCTGACAGAGCACTATGTTCAGGAGAAGAGGTATAGGGTAGGTTTATAGTTAGTTTATGTGGTCTTGGAATGACCACGAATTCACACTCAGTGTCTAAGGGTAGGTGAAAACCGTCCGGATCCCAAAGGCGAGTGTGGACCGGAGAGCAAACTGGATTGCCGTTGGAGATGTCTCTCCCAAGGAGGTGCTAGTTTTAGCGAGAAGAAGGCAGAGATTCCCACTAAGAAGGTGTGGGGTTTATCAACGGTGGACTAAAGCATAGCGAGTTTGCAGAAGTAGCTGAATGAGAAGGCCATGTTTTGAGTAGAGCAGCAAGCGCCAGTGCAGAGAGAGAGAGAGAGAGAGAGAGAGAGAGAGAGAGGAGAGAGAGAGAGAGAGAGAGAGAGAGAGAGAGAGAGAGAGAGAGAGAGAGAGAGAGAGAGAGAGAGAGAGAGAGAGAGAGAGAGAGAGAGAGAGAGAGAGAGAGAGAGAGAGAGAGAGAGAGAGAGAGAGAGAGAGAGAGAGAGAGAGAGAGAGAGAGAGAGTTGTAGGTGCCGGTTTGGTTCTTTCTGCTGTCCGTTTTTTTTTTCAAAACCTCCTTTATTGATGTAAAAGTTTTACAATGAACAAATTTTTTCTATTTTTTCTATTTCTATTTACAATTTTCTCCTCGTGCTGAATACGCAGATGTATTCGAAGGAGGACATAAATATAACACAATATCTTTTTGAAGTTAAAATTACAGTGCAATGCGTACAGGACTAGGTGATCTGTTAACAGTATGGGAAACTGGAACTAGAGCCTAAGACTAAAGCGTTCCTGCCTCGACAGCGTCCTGCCATCGATAGGGGAACGGAGTGGGGGTTATCGTGTTAAACACCGGGTTTGTCAGGTATGGCAAGGAGTCGAAAAATTTGATATGTCTACGATGGATGAATTCATCCACCGTAGGCAGCTCAAATATCTCATGAAGCTCACGGTTGCTCCACTGCTCGAATGAAGGATGTCTCACCACTTTCATCAGTATACTGTATTGGAATTGTTGGAGTCGCCGAGCTGTCGTATACGTCAGATGACGAAAAAGCGCTGTGTAAAGTCTTTAAATTTACTAAAGGCAGTTAAACAATTTTTTTTTTTCTTAATTATTATTATCTTTCCTATAGAGTTTACCACTTTATTTTACATTCTCATTATTTTTTTATTTATTATGATGTAATAGTTCTTTTTAATTCCCAGATGCAAATTTGTCATCTAAATATTATTCAAGGGGACTTCCCGGAATAAATGTTCGACTTTCTTTGTTATAGACGTACTACTACAATCATAATTTCCGGTTACATGAGATTACTTCAAGCTATCGTTTGTTTAATATCTCACCTGAGTATATATAACCAATTTACCAGAGAATATACTCACCATGTACGCTGAGAACGTAGCATGTTCCCACCTATGTAAAAGCATGCGGAGAGCATATAGAAAAGTTCTACAAATTAGAAGAATACTTATTGACATACGAGTGTGTTTAAGAATCACTCTTTTTATGTCCAATAAATTAAGTGTTATAGTTCAAACACAGGTTAAATTCGTAATGACGGATTTAATGTCGCTCCAGACTATAATATTTTAGCTATAAAAATTTATCAAAACTTTTGTAAAGGCAATTTTACAATCGGTCAAGATGCTTCGAAAACATACCGTCCGTTCTGCTATCCAGGACGATTGCACGATCCCCTGCATCTTACAGACCTACTGGCGTCACCACACCGAACTTTTGACTCGGGACTTTTTTTTTCTTCCAAATTTCAACACCATTCTCTTTGCAAATGAACTGTAGTTAGTTAATTATTTTGAAACTTACATGTATTACGTCAATGGTTCAAGGAAACCCCTACATAACAAACATGGGAGGATATGTTTAGGCCATTATTAACCAATATGATGTCAGGTTATAAGTCAACTGAGACAGTGATGAAAATTCTCGGTCTGTTGGCTAAACTGGGCTAAAACAGTCTCCATTATCGGCGACAATAGGGCCCTCTCCGGCAATGCATATTCATCACAGATGCAAAAATGTCAAATTAGAAGCTTCCCCTTTGAATATATAATTGGCTTTTATTTCATCCTTCCGATCAGCAACCGAATAGATCTACATTTTAAAGCTTTTTAATGTCGCCTGCCACCGGCGTCCATTACTGTGCCTGTCTGCATTCCCTATTGCACCGTGTTAATGCGATAATGTCAGACCTCATTGATGACGCCATGAATTAGTTGATTAAGTATGCACATGTTTTATACGGGCTTTCAACTCGGCAAATGTTTAAATTCTGTTTTTCAACCCCTCTTCTTTTTTTCAGTACTTTCTGTTCTAAATCATTGCACCGCTTTATGAGAGAGCTCTATTTTTAAACAGGCACTAGTCTATTATCTGTTTGTCCCTATTTATGCATTTGTGCTCTTTAATAGAGCCAATAAGCACCATGGTCCAGCCAGCTACTAGGCTACCAGCGGCCCACACCACTATATTTATGGTGCAAATAATTTACTTTAATATTATAATTGACTATAACAATCCAATTATCATATGATAATATAATAAAAACTTAATTTACAATAAAATTTATTACACATAACTTATTAAAAATGAATTAAATGTCTACAGAATAATTATATAAAAGAATGATATGCAACTGAATAAAAATGAGCTGTTTAGTCTTAATCTTCACTGCCGATTGAATTCTGAATTAATTCAACATTGCTATAATACTGACCCGTTTACCTTTTTTTAACGATTCGTATAGAATTTAAGTTTGCTCTTTTATTCGGTACCTTGATTATTGTTCATTGAGAGTTCTTTGACTAGCGGGGAATACTTGGAACCTGGGTGGCGTTGGTGGAACCACCACTCACCAGCTTCTTCTGAGAACCTCCAGTCAGCTGACCGGAAAATGGTATCCTTGCCAGGATCACCAGTCATTGGATCTCTAACTAAAATTAGCCCGCTCGCGACAGTAACCGTTATGTGTTCCTTGTACCAAGGGCGAGTTATCACAGCGTCTGGAACTGGGGAAATAGGACATGTTCCTATGTGGAATATGTACAATGAAGCTATATTAAATTTTTTTATTTATTTTTTTATGTAATATGGGAATAAAAATTTTGTATTGACTGTATTTGACTAAAAGTCTCAAGGAAAACTAATAACAGATAACTAATAAAAATATTAATTTCATATTCGAATTACGAACTTTTTTTTTTCTATTAGAAAAGGGACCTTATTTTCTTAATGCCTTGCAGCTGCCGTCACTTTATTGCATTTGTTCAATTTATTACAAAATTTAAACAATTATAAAAATTAAACAACTTCTACACTTATAAAAGAAAAAATCTCATATAATTTGATATATGAACAACTTGTTCTATCGTTATCCCCGTTAAACAAAATCCATAAGTGGATCCTTCTGACTCCTTATCCATTCTCCTTTGGAATGCGAATGGTGTTCGCACCCACACTAACGAACTGACAGCACTACTCCACGACAAAAACGTCGACGTAGCTCTTATTACTGAAACAAGACTTACGAGTAAACGACCATTTACCGTTCGACAGTACCAGACTTATCGAACTGATCACCCTGATGGAACAGCTCATGCAGGTACCGCTGTCATTGTCCATAAATCCATATCCCACCACATAGTTCCTTTGGTAGCACATGATTTCCTTCAATCCACTGCAGTGTCAATCACCACCTTCACTTTTCCTCTTACACTAGCATCAGCGTACTGCCATCCCAACAAATCCATTTCCGACTCCCAATTCATCTCCTTTCTAGACTCCATCGGACATCGTTCCTTGTGGGTGGGACCTCCACTGGCTCGTATCCGGTGACGCGGCTGATGGAGGAGATGCGAGACATGCGAGGGAGGTGACAGACATGCGGTCACCTATTGGCCATCTGATCTCAACCGAAATCCTGATCTCCTTGACTTCTTTTTTTACAATAGTTTAGGAAAACTAAACTGTTCACTCACGCGCCTTGATGACCTCTCCTCTGATCATAGTCCTTTATTATTAACCTTTTCCCTAAGACCAATTCACAAACTGCCTCCTCCTTCATTTATTAGGGGCCCAGTTGACTGGGATCACTTCCGCCTGCTTCTTACAGAGTCCGTAAACCTAAAATTGTCCTTAAAAACATCCTAAGACCTAGACGATGCAGTGCATTCTTTCACTACTCTGGTGCAGAGGTCGGCTTAGGAGGCATCGTCACCCCATCGTCACCCAAAAATTCACAATCATAATCGTTTACCTCAGCATCTCAAAGATCTAATCCAATCCAAACGCCGCTCCAGAACAGTGTGGCAAAGATCCCGGCATCCTGTTGATCGCCGCACGTACAATCAGTACTGCCGATTGGTAATCCTTCCGTTCCGATTCTTTCAATTCCTACCTCTCCTCTCTGTCCACCAGGGATAACTCCTTGTGGAATGTAACCGAAAAAAATCCTAAAGTATCAACCTGTTTCACACCCACTCCGTCGTGATGATGGGTCCTGGGCGGCTTCGGATGGGGATAGGTCGGAGGAATTTGCTCTGTATCTTACCCATACTTTCACACCTCCCCTTTCTCATCAAAGCCATACTCACAGCACAACTGTGGAAGATTTCCTCACTTCACCTATTCCTCTCTCTCTTCCACCAAAAGCCGTTAACCCCTCTGAGGTTAAATACCTTCTGAAAAACTTGCCTTACCGAAAATCCCCTGGATATGATCTCCTTACTCCTCAAATTCTCAAACAACTTCCTCCTAAAGTCATAATCTTCCTAACCTACATATATAATTGCATAATCCGAACGACGCACTTTCCTCTCCTCTGGAAACATTCCATTAATGTCCTATTCGCCAAACCCGGTAAACCACCCAATGACGCCTCATCTTATCGTCTAATTAGCTTACTTCCTATCTTCTCAAAAATATTTGAGAAACTCCTACTAAAACGTCTACTTCCCATTGTTGAATCCAAAAACCTTTTTCCCACACACCAGTTTGGTTTCCGCCAACGACATTCCACTGCTCAACAAGGCCTTCGCGTTGTTGATCACATCTCCTCAGCCCTTGAAACCAAACAGTATTGCACTGCTGCCTTTCTTGACATAGCTCAAGCTTTTGACAGGGTTTGGCACGTAGGTTTGCTCTACAAGCTCAAAAGATATTTACCACAGACCCTTTTCCTAGTCCTACAGTCCTACCTTTCAAACCGCTTCTTCCAAGTCCGCTGTGGTTTAGAATACTCTAACTACTATCCCATAAATGCAGGAGTTCCACAGGGCAGTGTCCTGGGCCCCATCCTCTTTAACCTATACACCGCTGGTGTCCCCTCTACTCCCAATACCTTCTTGGCCGCATTTGCAGATGACACTGCAGTCTTGTCATCTAACCCAGACCCCGACATAGCATCCCATAACCTTCAAAAACACCTTGACGAGATCGAGTATTGGTGTAATCAATGGTGGATCAAAGTTAATGAAGCAAATTTCCCACATTACCTTCACCCTTTGTCGCAAGAGTTGTCCACTAGTTTATTTTAATTCTATTCCTCCCCCTGTATTCGAGACAGTACGATACTTAGGCTTCCATCTTGACAAACGACTGACCTGGAACCCACATACAAGACTAAAAAGACAAGAACTAAACAGAAGCTTTGGACAAATGTACAGAATACTTCAAAGGACATCCCATCTCTCAATAGAAAATAAACTACTAATCTACAAAGTTATACCAAAGCCAATCTGGACATACGGAATAGAGCTATGGGGGACAGCGAAAAAGTCAAACATCAAGCGCATCCAATCCTCTCAATCAAAATTCCTGAGAACAATAGTAAATGCCCCTTATTACGGCAGGAACAAAACCCTTCATAATGATCTGAATATACCCTACATTTTTGAACTCAACTTTTCCAAATTCATAAAATTCCATAGTAACCTATGCAACCACCCTAATTCCCTAGCACAGTCATTGCACCGCACCACTCACCCCTATAGTCCTCCTCGGAGATTAAATTAAAACGGCAGTGGCCTCGTGACCTGCTATAAATAAGTGACAGTGAGAGTCCTGGCAATGGCCAGTTTATCTAATCATGTCCTGAGCGTCTGTGGCGCTCGCGCTCTTTGTCAGCCTCCGCTGGCTCTTATCCAGTGACGCGGCTGACGAAGGAGCGTGGGGGACTTACCAAGAGTCCGCCTCGCACGCGAGGGAGGTGACAACTATGTGGATTTGGGGGGCCTCTATGCTGTTTGTATATAGTATAAATGAGCGAGTGAATGAAAATTGTAAATTGGTGTGAACGAGATCATATAGCACAATTACTTTTAGCCCAATCAGGCAGATTGTAATTTTATCATAATAAAGTTGTTATAAACAGTATTATTGGATTGTGTAGCTTCCTAGTAAATATTTTAGATGAGCTTACATGTAAATGGTTTTTGCGATTGTTTTCCCTTATCCAGGGTCCTCCCTCGATGAAGCAGGGGGCCTCTCTCAACTCAGTCATGTTAGAAATGAAGTGGTTGAGACATGATGAAATGGTAGGGGAAGATATCGCTATGGGAATCAGCTAAGGCATGCAGTGTAAACGTGGCAACTCTTCTGACCTTGGGTCACTCGTTTTTCCAAAATGGAGTTAGACGACGCCACAAGCGCAGCTACAGGTCCACGCCACTCCTTGTTTCAGAAATAATATTTTTTGAACACCAACATTAAATAAGAATAGACTTGTCACTGTTGTAGGTAATACAGCGGTAGAAAACGATTTCCTAAATTACTGCCTGACCAAATGATTTAGAAATCAGAGAGATCTTTATCGAGGGATGTGACAGTAATGTGGGATATTGTATCGTAGTCCCTGATGATTTCCTCGTCTGACACAAACTATAAAGGTATCTGTAATATTAGGATAGTACTTGTACATCTAACAAATAGGAGTCCATTTCTACATAATCTATAATAAAAATGGCTGCGGACGTTATAAGCAAAATAAAAATGATTAAATCTGTATTTATTAAATATCAAATCAATGATTCAAATGAATTACGTAAAATTTATTATGATTACGAGATGTGGTGATGTCTATAATATTGATATGATACAGTTGTGTCAATACATTGTATATTCGAATTTTCCTCGAACAGTTGTGTCAATACATTGTATATTCGAATTTTCCTCGAACAGTTGTGTTTTCAGTAGCTTATATACTAATTAATTTGTATCACATCAAATAATCCGTCATTCAAAGCTGTCTACAACCACTGCACATTTCTTTGTTGAAAACTGTTGTAATAGACAATTTTCGGGAGCTCCCCACGAGACTCTTTTTTTTTCTTAAAAGTGGTATTTCACGACTTTGAATTTTCATAGCTCGTATACGGCCGCCATTGTTGAGCCAGGGCACATCAAGCACTGACCGGGTCAGAGATAACAGGGCATAATAAGCAAGCCTTCACTACTTTTTCCATTGCCGAGCGACGTATAGTACGGTTCGTGGTACCTCAAGTCTGCTTAATTTTAATTACTGACCTTATTTTTCATAATTCGAAATGCAGCCCAGTTGTTGTGTAACAGTCGTTTGAGTGAGTCCATGTGAGTGTTTTTATGAAAATGGACAAAATCGAGTATCAAGCTGTGATTAAATATTTGTTTTTGAAAGGCAATACGCCTACGCAAATCGAAGATGAGTTGGATTCTGTGCATGGGGACTCTGCACCAACATTTACCACAGTGAAATTTTGGGCAGCTGAATTTAAACGTGGTCTTAAGTGCTTGGGAGACGATGAACGTTCGGGACGTCCAAAAACTGCAACTACCGAGGAAAACATCGCCAAAGTTCACCAAATGGTGCTAGACGACCGCCGAATTAAAGTGAGAGAGATAGCAGAGGTTATAAACATTTCAAAAGAACGTGGCTGTCACATATTAAATCAACATGTAGAGATGAGAAAGCTGTCCAAAAACGTGTTCGAATAAACATTTCCAACGCTATGTTGGCGCAGTTTAGGCGCAATAAATCCGAGTTTTGGCGCCGATTAATTACTGTGGATGAAACTTGGATACACCATTATACGCCCGAAACAAAAATACAGTCCAAACAAAGGACTGCAAAGGGGGAACCGGCTTCAAAATAAGCAAAAACTGTTTTTTCGGCTGGGAAAGTGATGGCGACTATTTTTTGGGATAATCATGGAGTTAACCAAAAAGAAAAACCATTACAGGGGCATACTACGCATCATTACTTGACAAGCTGAAGGCAGAACTTGCGGAAAAACGGCCACATTTGCAGAAAAATAAAATCCTGTTTCACCAAGACAACGGCACCGTCTCACACCTCAAAGGTTGCCATGGCGAAAATCCATGAATTACGGTTTGAATTGCTTGACCATCCACCATACTCACCAGATCTAGCCCCAAGCGACTTCATTTTGTTCCCTCATCTAAAAATTGCGCTCGGAGGACAGAGATTTTCGTCAAATGAAGAGGCAATCACCTTCGTGAACGATTATTTTGCAGAGAAAAACGCCGAGTACTATTTGGACGGGTTGCAGAGATGGAAGCATCGCTGGGAGAAGTGTGTAGAGTTACAAGGAGACTATATTGAAAAATAAAAAAAAAATTTCTGAAAAAAAGTCTTGTATCTTTGTTAGGTCGGAAACTTTTCAGACCACCCTCGTACGTCTAACAAAACCCCCAAAAACACACAGCTTAAAAAGATATAACCTGACCACTTTTGTTAACTGTTCAATTGAGGAAATCTAACCGAACAGGCATTTATAATAAACTATGTATAAAAAACAGTTATGAAACTTTTATGAAATACGGAATAAGCTATAAAATCTATACAGACAACGAACCAACATTAAATGAAATCAATATCAAATCAGAGTATCTCCAGACACTTTTGACACTTTTCCAGCAATTATCAAATATTTGTGAGAGACAAAAGCTAATACCGACACAAAGCATTTTAAAAATAGCGAGTGTAGTGTTGTAGAAATCGCCATCTCTCTTCTTGGGTTGAAGTAATAGAAGGTTAGCTCACCGTTCTGGGGTTTACTTTTTACCTCCCCCCCCCCCTTACCGTAGCATAGGACTAATAAATTAATTTACAAAATAGTATTTGCAGATACAAAGAGGACAACAACGATATGACAGTTGGAAATTATATTTGGAAGTTAATAAATTTAAGGCTAACAATAAACTTCCAGTACTTAAGTGATTGAGTTTCGAAATGAATTCATTAATTAATAAATCAAAAGGATTTTGACTCATCCTAGTGATAACGAAATATAGAGATCAACAACAATTTTTATTAAGATAAAATTACAATCTGCCTTTTATTAGGCAATAAGTAATTGAGATAAATGTTATCATTCATACCATATTTACAATTCATCATTCACTCGCTCATTCATTCAATATTTACAAACAGCCTAGAGGCCCCCTAAGTCCACAAGGTTGTCACCTCCCTCGCATGCGAAGGAGTAAGGGGAGTCTTGGGAAGCCCCAACGCTCCTACGTCAGCCGCGTCACTGGATAAGAGCCAGCGGAGGCTGACCAAGATCCCGAGAGCCACAGACGCTCAGAACGAAATATAGAAGAAGTGAATGGTGAATGTTGACCGTTTACGAAGATTTTGTTGTATATTGAACATGGTGTATCATATTTTGGGTTATATTGTCTGTGATGAGAACACCGCTTCTCTGAAGTGATTAACAATGTTGTATCATTACCCTATTCCTACATCAAAAGTAAGTTTGTTATCAACCATAGGAGCTTAGTGAACCCACATGTTCGAATTATAAGGACAAGTTGAGTATGGGACGAATTACCGAAATGACCCGTTAGACATAGAGCTAACATGTCCGCACGTGGCCGTTAAACTCCCTGGTATTAAGCGCAAACTTTATCAAACATCATTAATCAAATCACATGTTTTCCGTTAACGCATTTAATTGGCCCTTCCCTGTTTCGCGATGTTGATGTTTCCAGCGAGAGTAAACACTTGGAAAGATATTTCCCTGCCACCTGGAATGTTATTCGGTCCCTAACCGAAGTGAAAACACGAATGTTAATATCTGACATGAAGAGATACTTTACAGCGAAGTAAGTTCGGTAATGTGTTTGCTTAAATGATGAAATGTAAATGAAACATCCTTTGTATAATGGAAGAAAAATTCATTGCTTTCATTCCCTATTTTAAATGGATTCAAAATATAAATTATACTAATATTTTTCGAAAAGTATTCCAACGAAGAGAGAAAACTTAAATAATTGAAAAGATAGCACACAATGTGGAAAGACAATAAGAAAAATGAGAAATGAAAATAACCTTTTCACTTGAAGATTTTCTTTGAAACATTGTCTTGCATGGATATATGGTCCTTATGAGAAGAAGACCATACATTTGTATATATATTTATATTATTATAATTTTAATATTATATTATTATATACATATATTTTATTGTTAATCCTTTACCACATAATATTAATCCTTTTAATTGAATAGTCACAAAGCCAATAGCTGTTTTATGTTTTTAGCATATTACACTACTATGCTTTGGTAATTGTCTGCAGCTGTAATGGTGCAAACAGCATTCTCATTTCAACTATTTTTCAGGTAATTTGGGTAAAGACAGCGATGAACAAGAAGAGCGATGTCGTGCTAAAATAGTTAAAAATAATTAACTTTCTGACCACAAAAATTCTGTAACTGTCCATCCTGAGACGATTCTGTTAAAAAAAAAAAAAAGTTAGTTTTTCTGCAGGTGAGTACAATTAATCACAGATTTAAATGAAAAATAGGAAGATTTTTGACTCTGACAAAAATATTTGGTGGATGATTTTGACGAGTGGACATTTTTGATTAAAAGATTAACTGGTGGATGAGTAGGCTCTGGAAGGATTCGGAATATAATGAAATTAAATCATACATTGCTTTGTATACAGAAGGCATTAAAAACAGTAATAACCCTATTATATGCTAAGGTATCATAACCAATTTTTATTAGTCAAATGACTAGCATCAAAAGATGTTATTTGAATAAATTGTTTGTTACTAATTTCTAATGTACAAGAGTTATTTTTTTTTGAATATTTGAATATAATGTAGTGTTTTGTTAGCCAATTGTTCTATATTTCCAATGGTTTGGATGTCTTGGATGGAGTTAGTGATCGGGAGTACTGTAAGTACATGGTTGAAGGTTGAAGTGTATGCATGCATGTCTGTATGTGCAATGTGTAGGCTTTTGTTTTATTCCCTCAGTCTAGTTAGTCAGAATAGTTATGCCCAATAGTTTGTATGAACTATTGATGCAGTTCACGGCTCTACTGATTGTATTTGATTGCTCCGTGATTGCTAATGTGTGTTGAGTTGCAGTCACTTTGTTTATTTGCTAGCAACAGTATCCTGAAATTTATTGAACTGAATGTGTCATGTCAGTTATTATTTCATATAGGTTATAGTAAGACCAGCGAATAGTTTTGTAGCTTCATTATTTTTTTCCCCCTAAATGCCACGATAAGCGAAACTAATCGATTCCAGTAAATGAGCAATCATAGCAACTATCCCTACTGGATGTTCTGTATAATAACTATATTCTGATGTTTGACTAATTTGTTCTATGAAGTAACGGTCTTAGTATTATATTGTCATAATGGCACCAAGTAAAATTTGAAGCGGTCATGTATATGTTACAGTGTGGTTAGTATAGTTTGACAATTCATCAAAATAGTTATTAACACTAAGTCACGGTGACATTAATTTACAGCAGACCTATGGTTTTAAAGCAGGCGTCGAAGAACAAATCTAAAGCGGCATGGAATATAATGGATTAAACAATAAAATATTAAATTATAATTAAAAATATATTAATATTTTTTTGCTTTTAAATGTTGTTTACTATCATTTTATTTGTTTTAGCACACACAACTTACAAAAATAAACTGTAACGATAAATTTATAAAATAAAATCTCAAATTAAACCTGCTGTATGTGTATATTTTAAAATAAATAAAAGAAATTGTAATTAGCTGAAGGATCGACAAAAATAATGAGAAGAAAATCCGCTAAAACAGGTCCTAAATCTACCTCTGTAACCAGATTACCTGACGAAACTATTTAAAAAGTAATTCTAAGAACTGGATAGCTTTGGGTGTCAAAAGCGCTTTGAACGTCTCCTACAGATTAACTGTTAGTCCAAGCAGAATTAGTTTTATTAGTTTTTTTTTACATCTTTAAAGGATCGCACTAAAAGGTAAAGGGAAAAATGAGAAGAAAATAAGATAAAACCAAATACCAAAATTAACAGTCTCTTTAATACTATTTCTGGACCATATGAATTATCTATCACAATACTAACGCACATTTATTTACTATATCTGTTTTTGTTTCCTTCATGTAGAAGATAACTAATAAGGAATTCAAGTTTTGTTATCTGTAATTTGTTATCTCGCGGTAACAATTTATGAAATCTGCAGAGGAGGTTATTAATTCTGTTGGTGACTGTTTGTTCTTGAAAATAATATATATAAGGGTTGCTAGGTCTTCTTATTATAACAATAAGTAATCTGTTTCTCTGTAAAACAAAAGAAACAACAATTACAGTTTATTGTTATCACTGTTTGCACTTTACTTAATTGTTTACACTGAACACCTTTTAATAACCTTCTGGTCATATGTCTCTAGCTCCACCTAGTGGCAGCCAACTGAAGCACGCGCGTGATAACAGAGCGCTGCTAATTTAATTGAAGAAAGCTTACTTTCTTTACATCTCCCCCTCCCACTGTGAAAATTCTCGTGAGAATTTTTATTATATAATGTTTATTCTGCTGGTATCAGTTTTGTTATGTGGAATAATCCTGTGTCTTCGTTTCTTTTTTCAGTTTTGATTTTAAATATAGTATTTGATATTTTCTCTGCAATTTTGAATGGTCCAACCCTAAGTTCATCTAATTTTTTCCTATTTAATCTATGTCCGTTTTCGATATATACTAAATCACCTGTATTGAATTCCCTTTCCTTTCTGTTTTTGTCAAAGAATTTCTTATTGTATTCATGTGATTTTATAGTGTTATCTAGAGCTAATTTTCTATCTTCTTTCCAAACCTCTGCATGTGTTAGTTTCCTTAGTTCTTCAGGTAGCATACTTGTGTTAGTACCATCTAGTAAATATTTAGGTGTAAAACCTGTAACTGAGTGTTCTGTTATGTTATATTTGTCAACACATTCTCTTGCTATTGTTGTCCAAGCTTTCTTTTCTTTAGATTCATTGATTCTACATCTTATTTTATTAATTATTGTTTGATTTAATCTTTCATTTATGCCATTTGAAAATGGTGCATTTAAGGCTGTATAAATGAGTCTGATATCTTGTTCTTTTAGGTAATTTTTGAATTCTTTAGAATTTAGTCCTGGATATTGGTCTGTTAATATTGTACCTATCTTGTTCATTTCTGATGTATTTTGGACTATTTTTATAAAATCACTTGCAGCTTGAGTTTTTGAAGTTAATATATGTGCGTATCTTGTATAGTGATCAACTAGAAGATGGAGGTATCTTTTCGTTGATCTTTGACCACCAAATCCACCGATCGTATCAATCGACACTATCTCATACGGCTTTGTTGCTGGTCCTAATTGAGACATTAATCCATATTTTGCTTGACCTCTAGATTTATTCTTTTTACAAATTTCGCAAGTTCTGCATATATTCTGAATGTTTTTTATTAATTTTTTTGAAGTGTAGTAAGGACATATTCTGTTCATCATTTGCCTTATTCCGATGTGACACCAGTCTATATGTGTATCTCGTATTAATTTAATGCTTAATTTTTCTGATAAAACTATCTTCTTTTTGTTTTTAATTTGTTTATAGATTATACCATTTTTATCTGTACTTTTTTTCTTAAGTTCTCCTAATGCTGTATTTTCATTTTGATCTTTAATTATTTCTTGTAGTTGGATCATGTTTACTATTTTTAATATTTCTTGGGTATTATCTTTTGACTCTAATACCGGATTTCTACTAAGACAGTCTGCTTCAATATTGAATTTCCCTGGTATATATGTAATTTTGAAGTCAAATTGAGACAAATAATATGTTAAGTCACCTAGTTCCTCGTCTGTTCTTGATTTTATATTAAGGTTTTCTAACGGTTTATGGTCTGAATAAACTTCAAATCTTCTTCCAATTAACCAGTATTCCCAATAACTTATCGCTTCCTTTATTGCTAAGCATTCCAAATATACAGCTTTTTTTCTTTTTTGCGACTCATTTAATTTTTTTGAGAAATAGGCTACTGACTTTTCTTTTCCATCTTGTTGGGTTTGTTTCAGTATTGCACCTATACCTTCTATTGAAGCATCTGTAAATATCTTAATAGGTAAATCTTTATCAAATATTTCTAGGACTGGTTGAGAGCACAATAATTTTTTTATCTCTGTGAATGATTTTTCACAATCTTCAGACCAATTATATTTTACATCTTTTCTTAACAATCTATGTAGTGGATCTAGTATTGTTGAGATTTTTGGTATATATTTGTGATAGAAATTTATTTTACCTAGAAATTGTCTAACGTTCTTCTGCGTTTTTGGGGTCGGAAAATTGAGTATTGATACTAAATTGTCTTTAATTGGTCTTACTATTTTCTATTATATGTCCAAGATATTTAATTGATTTTGATGCGAACGTGCATTTTTTTTAATTTTAATCTGAATCCTTCTTTTATTATGGCTTCTAAAACTTGTTTGATATGCATGATATGATCTTCAAAAGTCTCTGAAAATATTAATATGTCATCTATATAATTTTCTGTAAAGTTCTTTAGATTATTTTTTCTTAGTATACTTGATAAAATTCTTTGGAAGATTGCTGGTGCTGTTTTTAAACCGAATGGTAGGCAAGTCCATTGATAGTGTCCTTCTTGGGTTATAAAGCCTGTTTTTTTTCTATCTTCTATCCTTAGTGGTATTGACCAAAATGCTGAATTGATGTCCAGTGATGTAAAATATTTACAATTTCTAGCTTTAATTATTAAATCATCAATTAGCGGAAAAGGTTGGGCCTGGGTTGTGACAATCTTGTTCAGATCTCTAAAATCGACACATAATCTGGTTTTTCCTTCACCTTTTTTTAATGTTAGGGTCACTGGTGCAGCAAATGGGCTATACAATTCTTCAATTAAATTTTTTTCTAATAGTTTTGCCACTTGCTGTTCTATTTCTTTTCTGTCTTCGATTGTGCATCTATATGGTCTTTTACTACAAAATTTTTCCATCAAGAGATCTATTCTTGCTTCATAATCTTTTACAGTTCCTATATCATACTTGTCTTTGGCAAATATTGTTTTATATTCTTCTATCAATTGTTCTATTTTGAATTTTTTTTCATTATCTAAATGATCTAAATTTATTTTAAAATCTTTCTCTTTAATATGTTCATTAAAATTTATTTCTATTATATCTTTTCTTTGCGATTGTTTTTGGCTTATATTTAGATTTTCGTCTTGCCTTAATTTAAATTCCTTTATTATGTCTAGGCCTAACAAAAAATCATGAAAAGTCTCATTTTCTACAATAAATACATCTACTTCTTTTTCAATATTGAAAATTTTTAATTTTATTCTTGCTAATCCCTTTGTGAGTGCCACACCACTAATTGTTTTTAATTGTATTTTGTTCTTATCTATATTATTATTTTTTATAGTTTTTATTAATCTTTTATTAATTAATGAAACTTGAGATCCTGAGTCCTAGATCCCTTCTATTTTTATCTTATCTTCCAATATAATGTTTAATTTAATTAGTGGTGTGTTTACTCGTTTTTTGATTCATTATATATTTCTACATCTAGGATAGAATTGTTATTTACTTTTTTTGGTGTAGTGTTCTTTTCTCTACTTTCTTCATGTTTTTGGAACCAGAATTTATCTTTTGGGTGGTATCTCACATCTTTACCTAAATCTCCACACGTTTTACAAGGTATCTTTACTTCATATTTCTTTTGAGAATCTAATGTAGGTTTTTTTTGAAAATTTCTTTTATTTACTAAACATTCAAGTTGTCTCAATTCATTAAATAAGTCTGTAGTTTCTTTTAATTTTTCCTTGTTTATTCTATTCAATATAAATTCTGGTAACCCTACTGCTATTAATGCTATAAGTGACTTTATATCCATATCTTTGTTAAAATCTATCGAAAGTTTCTCTTTCCTCAAAGCATAATCCGTTAACGAACCTTCTCGATATTTAAATGATAGTGCATAGGTTATATTATTCCATCCATTATCTGTGAAACATTTTAAGAATCTTGTTTTCCATTCAGACCAACCAGCATTTATTGTTAGTCTTATGAGTGTGGAAGAGTGCCAGTCTAAACTTGGTTTATCAAAAAATAGTTTCATTAATTCAATTTTTTCCTCACTTTTATCTATTTGAAATCTAGAACACTGTTTTTCAAATCTTTCTATCCACTGTTTAGCATTAGTATTTTTGCTTAAAAATGTTTCTATGAGAAGTTTTTCTGATATTTTTTTAAAGTCTTTCTCGTTATCTTTCTTCTGTGTTGTTTCTATCAGTTTCTCTAGTATTTCCTTTAGACTATGATCTTGTGTTTTGTTTGTACTTTCTTCATTTATTTCCTCCAAATATTGATCTTTAAATTGCAGATTTCCATCTTCATCTATGTATGTGCAATCTAATTCTTTTGTCATTGTAATCCACACTCTTCTTATCTGATTTCTTCTGTTTAATGAATTAACTAACTTTGTGTACTTACTTGTCTTTTTCAACTCCACATGATCTTCCATATATTTGAATTCTTCTGGCAATATATACCTTCTTCCATCTCCTGTACCAATTGAGGTGATGGCAATTGCATTTGCTTTACTGTCTTTTGGTGAAGTCACTACCGTAAATTCATACTGCAGTTTTGACATCATAAACAAATTGTTGTTTTATAAGGGTTGCTAGGTCTTCTTATTGTAACAATAAGTAATCTGTTTCTCTGTAAAACAAAAGAAACAACAATTACAGTTTATTGTTATCACTGTTTGCACTTTACTTAATTGTTCACACTGAACACCTTTTAATAACCTTCTGGTCATATGTCTCTAGCTCCACCTAGTGGCAGCCAACTGAAGCACGCGCGTGATAACAAAGCGTTTTTTTTTGATAAAAAAAGTTTTTTTTTTCTTCTATACGCGAAAGAGACAAGATGACTGAAGGAGGAGTTTTGAGACAGCCCGTCTTGAATCTCGTAGAGGGATCAGATATTAGAAGAGTGGGAACTATGCCAGAAGTTCATGCCACGGCACTCGCGCTGATGAGGGTAAAAGCGATGAATACCCAGGATCTGAGGAAGGCGGTTTCGGAGCTGGAGAGATTCACTGGGGAACTGGGTGAGCTGAACCATTTCCTAAAAGGAGGAGACTGTCTCACAGCTTTAATTGGAGCTAAAGTAGAAGAAAATTTAATAGATCCCAGAGACGCGGAATCGTTGAAGGCGGCCCTGATATTTCGGGTCAAGAGAAGTATACTGAATCAAATTCAGGCAGATGAAGAAACCCCGTTGGAATTAATTAAGATGAGATTGAAGAAGGCGTACGGAGGAGGACGATGGCCTCCCGAGGAGGACATATTCCAAATGTTTAGGGAGACAAAGTCCCCAAGACAAAGTAACGGGCAATATGCTGCGGGGTTAGTAGTCCGTTTCAATAAGATAACGGAAAAGATGAGAGAGTCGATTAGCGTAGAAGAGGTGGAGGGTAGAATGGGATTCTTATCCACAATTCTAAAAGTGCAACTGGCCAAGGAGACAGGAAGAAAGGAAGGATTCTCTGATGAGCGCTCGTTCTCGGAGTGTGCACAATCAATGATCGACACTAGTGCCAAGGAGGAAGAAGTGAGGGTGCAAGACGTCGACAATGAGTGGAGCCGAGTTGCATACAAAAGAACCCGGACCCTGAAACCAACCTGGAGGAGACCAGAAACGTCCGTTATTGGCAGAGACAAGGAAACGACAGGAGAAAGAAGATTTAGAGGAACGAGACCGAGGTATGCCCCGCCCAGGGAAGAAAGAAAATGCCACGGATGTAGGAAGGCAGGACATTTAGTGGCACAGTGTCCTCGAACGAAATGTTTTGAGTGTGGCGAGGAAGGACACATCGCGAGGCATTGCCCATATATCTTCCGGAGGAGAGAATACCAACGACCAGAACCAATGGAGGTAAACACTCAAGAAGTAAGAGAGAGACGGAGCATGACACATGGGGAGAGTGGATCATCAGAAGATAAGTCATCAGGGACTTCGGGAACTGAAAGAGAAGAAGCGAGGCGCAGCAGAAACAGGAGACAGACAGGGCAGAAGGTCGAGTCACGTAGATGGGAGCAACGTGATGAAGCCTGAGGAGCGTGTCGGCAGAGAGGTGACCGCATCCTGAGATGTAATGCAATTCGGGAGAGGATGTGTGCGTTGCCAATAATTAGGGTCAAAGGAGGAGAGATGTATCTGGTGGACACGGGAAGCACCAACACCATCATGTCCCTCGGAGCGCTGGAGAGGCTGTATGGCAGAGAGAGGGCACTCCAGATTCAGGTATGTAATTGTAGTTTAATCACCCTGGGAGGCCCTTGCGAGGTAGTATGAGAGTTAGTCATAGGGCTAAATAGGTGGGCGAAGAAAGGGGGAGATCTAAAGATACATATCGTAGGAAACATGCCGCGGGAGTACCAGGTGATAGTTGGGTGCGACATGTTGGGGAAGGTAGGCGCGCGTGTGGAGAATATCGGGGAAAAATGGAACAATTAGTTGGGGAAAGTGGAATATAAATGTCAAGGGACTATATGGGACGGAAGAGCGCGGATAGGGGCGGTTAATAAAATAGAGGGCTGCAGGGAAGGCCTACAGAGGGAGTTTGAGGATATTTTTTACGTAGAGGGAGACACACTAGGAGCGACTGGGAAGACGGTCCACGAGATCCAGTTAAAGAAAGAACGCGTCACATACGTGAAAGAGAGACGATATCCACAGGCGCTACGTAGGTATATTAGAGAGGAGCTAGAGAGTCTCAAACGGCAAGGGATTATAATTGATAGCACTTCACCATATAACAGTCCTCTATGGGCAGTGAGGAAGAAAAATAGACCTGGGGACGAGACGGAGAAATACAGGGTAGTTATCGATTATCGGAAGTTAAACGAGAACACGACGGACGAGAAGTATCCTATTCCCCGATTTGAGGACATATTAGACAGATTGAACGGGGCGACAATATTTAGTACCCTAGATCTAAAGGCAGGCTATCACCAGATCAAGAATACCTTTCAACGCCTAATGGATGAATTTTTGAGGGGAATAGACGAAGCGGTATGCTAGGTCTACATGGACGATCTGTTAGTTTTCAGCAGAACGGAGGCAGAGCACGTTGAGCATCTAAGAAGTGTATTTCAAAGAGTCCGCGAATTCGGATTAAAATTGTCCATGGAGAAGTCTCTGTTGGGGAAGAAAAAAATCAATTTTTTGGGCCACACCATCTCACTGGAGGGGGTTAAGCCAGACTCTACGAAGGTCGAGGCGATTAGAAGGATGGTGGTGCCTACAGATGTAAAGGGGATCCGTCGACTTCTGGGGACGCTTAATTATTACAGAAGATTTGTGCCGGACATGGCGGCATACCTGGTGCCTATTAATAATTTACTGCGAAAGGGAGCGAGGGTGGTAATTACCCCAATCATGGAGCAGAACATCCGGAAATGTATGTCTAGCTTATAAGAGGAACCAATATTAGCATTTCCCGATTTCCAACATCACTTCACAATCAACACTGATGCCAGCGAATACGCACTGGGGGCAGTGTTGTCGCAGGAGAGAGACGGTGGGGAGCGCCCGGTGGCGTACGCTAGTCGACGGCTCACAGAAACGGAAGCGCGGTATAATGCTCTAGAGAGAGAGCTCCTAGGTATCGTCTGGGCTATAGACCATTTCCGCCCATATGTCTTCGGCAGGAAATTCCGTGTTCACACCGACCACAGACCCCTACAATGGGTAAGAAAGTTAAAGGAGTCCTCGGCGCGGGTCACGAGGTGGAAAGAGTTTTTGTCCCAGTACAATATGGAGATCATATATAAACCCGGGAAAGAGAACTGTCCAGAGCCATTACTGTGAATGCATTGGAAGAAGGGGAACCATCCGGGGAAATCCAACAGTTTCTCCGGGAATGGACACCCGGGGAGGATGGAACCCTTGGTACGCGAGGAGATAGCGAAGGTGAGGAAACCCTTGAAGAGGAAGATTCCGCCGCCGAAAGACCTGTTGAAATGGAAGTAACAGAAGGGATCGTGAACGACAAAAGACGGCAGATCATTTGGAAATCCAAGACCTCAGGGCGGCTGCAGATCGCATATGACAGTTATGGGAGAAGTAAAATCGCGACGAATTGGTCGCCACCAGGGGTTAGGAACGACCAAATTTGCCGTGCATTGAAAGATGCCTCGGAACCCGGAAAGACCCATCATGTATTTGTAGGGAATGCCACTATTTGGGAGAAAATTCGTAGACTCTGGCGAACGGAACAACTTGGAGTGGATAGGATATTTATTCGGTGCACGTCGATGGTGGAGACACTCAAAGACAGAGAACAGCAGCTGGAAGTGACGCTGGCCTATCACCAAGGAAAAACGAACCACCGTGGAGTTCAGGAAAAGTTGCAAGCGTTGCGGCGGAGGTACTTTTGGTGGGGAATGAAAAAGAGCATACAAGAAATGATAGGGGCATGTGCAGTTTGTCTCACTACGAAGTATGACAGACATCCGCCACGGGGGCGACAAGAAGAATCGCCCACCGCCGAGACACCGTTGAGTGACTTACAAGTGGATACCTTCACTTGGAGGGGGTATAAGTGGGTTACCACAATCGACAGCATTAGCAAAGTGGCCATGGCGCACCCGGTGCAAGATCGGTCATCAGACGCGGTAATGCTGGCATTAAATACCTGGTTCCAGTTTTACGGAGTACCAGACCGGATCTCGTCGGGTGGGGGCAGAGAATTTGACAATGAAGAATCAGAAAAGAAATGAAGACTCTCGATGTCTCTTGGCATCTTAATACCCCAGGGCACCTTAAGAGTAGAGGAGGGATAGAAAGATTGCACAGCACCCTGAGTGACCACCTGCGGGTATATCACGCGGAAAAGGGTCTGCCGGCGAATGAGGCAATGCCGAAGGCGGTGGCCGTTTACAATCATTCGATCCACACCACGACGGGGTTCTCCCCGTTCGAGATCCTCTTTGGGCTGCGCGAAAGACGGAGAAATGGGGCAGAGACGGTAGCAGACAAGGGAATGGCGGAGAAAATGGCGAGTAATACTGTCGGTTTGAGGAAAATATGCGACAAAGTCCGAGAAAGGATAACGAGGGACAAAGCGAGACGAGTGGAACGGGAAAACCTCAAAGTCCGGGATCGAATGGGGGAACTTAAAATTGGGACTATCGTCTATAAAAAACTAGGGTCAAATAGGAGCAAAGAGCTGGTGCGATATGAGGGCCCATTTAAAGTGGTCGTGATTAGGGAACACAACGTCGTGACAATTGAGAGTATACGACCCCCTAAGAAGCGGCGAAATGTCCACATAGAACAGTTAAAGCTTCCAGCAGGGGGGGGGAGGTTGTAGATCAGGAATGAGCTGGAGTGTCCTCGCAGCATACACGCGAGGAACATTGTAAATAGTTATAGTTATGTGATTTTTCCCACAGAAGTATTGTTTTGTTTTTTTAAAAGTCAAAGTTTTCTTTTATGTTTTTTGTTTACAAGTGACAGTTGGTTTTTACATTTTATAGGATTAGAGCTTAATGTGAGGGATTACAGGCTGTGTACGGGCGGGGCTGGCCTTTGCTCCTTTGTAACATTAGCGGAGCATTATTTGAATGGACTAAGACGTCCGAGTGTTGGACTTCAAAGTTTGCGAATGGGTGTTCGTAAACTGGTGGGGGGGAGTTAAGTCCAGGGGCCACTAGTGCCCAGCTTTAATCCCCATCCATATGTTATCTGTATATGTTTACAGGTAATACCTATAGATAGAGGTATCTTGGTCTAAATAAAGCAGTCTTGTTATAACGTTCTACGTGTTCTTATTACCAACCTTTCTTAGCTTGTAATTCAATAAACATTAACTTATATATATATATATATATATATATATATATATATATATATATATATATTATATTAACTTATATATAAGTAAAAGCCAGAGGCAAGTTTATGTAGTCAACTAATCCGATCATGGGAGGTAAACAACCCGTGATCCTATGTAGGTCGGATTACTAAAGACAATAAAGCAGTCTCTTTACAGAAGTTCGAGAGTGTAGTTCGTTTCCCTCTTTCCTATTCTTTCTTTAAGCTTAACCGTCGACGATTAACTTATATATGATTCTTTATTGTGCTAAAATAACAATCTCCCTCATTAGGCAATAAGTTATTGATATAAATTTTTTCATTCATACCATATTTACAATTTCATTCACTCGATTATTCATACAATATTTACAAACAGCCCACGCAAGTCCACATGTCTGTCACCTCCCTCGCATGTGAAGTAGGAGGCAGAGTCTTGGAAAGTCCCCCACGCTCCTCCATCAGCCGCGTCACCGGATACGAGGCAGTGGAGGTCCCACCCACAATCGTCTTCTGGCCGATGGCATCGTTTGCTCTTGGACTTCAGTGCTCTGTAAGCCTCGCAACCCTTGTAGTTGGCCGGGTGGCCTTGCTGGTAGAGCAAGCATACAGCAGGTGATTTTAGGGGCTTTTTACACAATTCACTTTTGTGCTGCCATTGGACTGTGTCACGTTTCGGCTAAGGTTTTTCAACCTGTACTCTTGTATAATAATATATAATACAGGTGGGAAAGTTCATAGATTTTTTCTACTCCTGGTGTTCGTTCTAGATCGACAAAGAACAAGAGCAGTGATATCTTGTATAATTGTTATTTAACATCACATCAGGAACAATGACTATTAGAGATGACATTATCCTTTTGAATCTGTCCAATTCGTTCGAGCAAGTTTTGCTGGAAGCCTTTTAGTCTAATTCCTTCCCTGGAAGCCAATCCGGTTATTTGTGGAGCAATTTAGAATTTATATCACCTAGCGATTATGTGATGAACGGTTATTAGTTCAATATCTCACTTGAGGATAATCGATGAGACGTATACTAACACATGTCGGGTCGTCTCGAGGGGGTGCCTAGTTACCCTAGCCCTAGTGACGAAATGAGGGTTGATTAGGCTATGACCTGGATTGCTTCATGACGGGTCTTACTACTTCACTATCTGACTCCATATCGGATAGGTATGTGCCCCGACAGTGTTTAGGAGAAAAGATATAGGGTAGATATTGTAGGTAGTTTATGTGGTCTTGGAATGACCACGAATTCACACTCGGCATTTGAGGGAAGGCCGAAACCGTCCGGATCCCAAAGGTGAGTGTGAACCGGAGAGAGGCAGTCTGGATCACTGGGAGAGACACTACTAAGAAAAGTTCGTAGGGCCAAGTGACCGTCGTCTGCAAGGAAGAAATCTCTTCCAAGGAGGAGCTAGTTTTAGCAAGACGAAGGCAGATAATCCCACTAGGAAAGTTAGGGGTCTGACAAGGCCGGGCTAAACCATAGTTAGGATAGAGAGATGCAGAGGTTTTCATAAATGAGTAGGCTAAAGCTAAAAACATCAGTGCAGCTGCAAGTACCAGTCCAGAGAGCCGTAGTTAAAATGAATTATCGGCTAAAACTAGGGGGTATATATACAGCCGCAAGTAGCCAATGGGCTGGTGTTTTATTCTGACCAATCGCGGCCAACCAATAGGGCGAGGTTTTATTCTGATCAACCGCAATGGAGGCTTGGATGAAGCTTGAATGTTCTAGACCAGGATCCAACCCCCGGAGCACCTGACTCCTTCTGCAGGGGCCTCTGAGCTAGTTTTTTGCAGCTGCGTCTTTTATTGTTTACAATATCTACAGTGATATGAATTATGGTTTGGTAATATTATTTACATTTGTTTAAATTAATTTACAACATATTATAACCAATTTACAATATATATACAATGGAGTATAGGGTGATTCATCTTTTGTAGTTAGCGGTCACTACAACACTCTTATCACCAATTAATTCACAGCAATACCAAGAAGTTGGTATCAAATAGACCAATATTCAAGTCAAATCCATCGGGACTTATCATGGGAGTAAAGTTGAGGTTAGTTTTGCGTAAAAGGGGGAAACCGAACAGACGCGTAGGATTTCGCTTGACTTAATTATTATGTGCGATTCAAGCAAGGGCTTTTGACAAAGTTAAGGGCTGCCTTGGGTACAATAACCCCTGTTCGTTCCCCTATAGAGTGCGAGTTCAATTATTAGTAATTTAAGGAATCATTGATCCCAACGGACTGGCCGCTCGTTCCATTTCTCAGCAAGAGGAAGAACATCGATGGTTTAACGGTTCCTTCAGCCTGCTTAAACTGCAGAGGTAACACAGCTGATACGTGGTTACTTCCGGGATTACTTAGACCACTATCAGTTCGGGGAATGAGACAGCTGACACTTGTGCGAAAGATTCCTGTCTTTAATATATACATATATATATTTATACTATCGCATTACTCTTAAAGAGTTGCTGGATCACATACAAGTAGCATGTGAAAGAGGTTGGGAAGATGTTTGGCTTTGTGGAAGTCATATAGGCTAACCAAAGACCACCCGAATCTAAAACTAAAACCAATAAAATAAGTCGTGTGACGGATATTGCCTTGTTTGCAATTTCATTTTTGTTTCTAACCACTGTGAAGACAGTTTTAATTAGTTGTATTCCACTCAAAGTCGAGTATATGGTACTTATTTTATTATTAAAAACATTGATATCATTAATTGATCGTTTTTTTGTTGTTGTAGGGCATGCCAAGCGGTTTACCCAATATGATTTGAAAATATCTAGTAACGGATGTGGTTGCTTTTATTTTTACCGTTCTATAATGAAACTATATACTCATGTTTTTTTGGAGGGTGGCTTAAGAGTTCTGATGACCATCTTAACAACTTTTTGTAGTGCTTTTTAAAAAAAAATGAGATACTACATATTGACACGTAGCAAACCAGATCATTAATTTTATAACTTACTCCAAAATGTATAAAAATTTAATTTCCAATTAATGAATTAATTAAAATTAATCATGTTTTATATTCAAATTACTACTTTTCATGCCTTTTTAGCATCAAAAAGTACATGCTTGCACAATTTTATGTTTCTACGATGAATATATATATAAAAAAAAGGCAGAGAAAACATAAGAGATTACATTTCTAAATAGCGATTGTTTGGAAAACTGGTGATCCTAGTCTTGATACCTAAAAAAAGTAAATAAGTTTAATATAGATACTATTGATGGGCACGGTGGGAGTAGTGACAGTGGACTGACAGCGGC
This sequence comes from Acanthosoma haemorrhoidale, assembly GCA_930367205.1. NCBI lineage: Eukaryota > Metazoa > Arthropoda > Insecta > Hemiptera > Acanthosomatidae > Acanthosoma > Acanthosoma haemorrhoidale. The sequence continues at coordinate 181,621,338 of OV884011.1, read as the reverse complement.
TGCAATGGGGCCTGAAGGCAGGACTACCCCACCATTTGCTTCTTTCCTTACACGGTCTCAAATGTCAGGATATTCCATGCAGGGTTGAGGCTCGGCAAAATCCTGATACTGAACTATTCTGCTATTCCATGCTTAATTACAAATAATTATAATTATAATACATTGCTTAATTACAAATAATTATAAGTCACTTTCTTCTCGATCAGATTATATCATATCTATCATTTTTTCCATATGTTTAATAAATTAAGCTTATCGAAGACAGGTGAGTGCTTTTGATTATTATAAGTGGGGCTCTCCCCCCCTAACTGGACGTGCGTCGCACGGACCTTTGCAGGGTATGGCAAGCCGTAGGGACCCCCCAGTTGATGAATTTCAACATCCAAAAAGAGTATGCCGCAAGCGTACTCCCCCAGGCCCCAGAGGTTAAAACCTCTAACTCCTTCACCCCCCTAAACTCGGCTACCCAGTCCGAGGCCAGTACATCCACCGCCCCTTCTGCCCCTAAATCGCCACCCCCCTTATATTAGGGCGCATCAACAGCTATGACCTCACGAGGTTATTAGCCGATTACCACATTAAAAACTACAAAATAGTGCAGACGCAGCAGGACACTAAGGTGTTCTGCAACTGCATACTAGACCAACAGCAAACAATTGCTGCAATCAGGGATTTAAAGATCCCATTTCACACGTTTGCCCCCCATGGTACCAAGCCCAATAAGAAGTACTTACTTCATGGATTCGATCTCTCTCATCCGATCGAGGAGATAAAAGCCCACATTAAAAGCGTGGGTAGCAACGTAATCGATGTATATCGATTACGGCGCTCCAACCAAAATGGCGCTCGGACAGAGATCGAACCGATACTAGTGATAGGGGATCACACATTGAAGGGGGAGACCTTGAGCAGCTCCGTCATATAAATAATGTGCTTTTTCGAGTGAGCACTTTTCACGAAAAAAGAGGGATCCCGATGTGCCTGAACTGCCAGGAATACGGCCATACCAGACGGTACTGTTTCAAGCAGGCCAAGTGCGTGAGGTGCAGCGAGCCTCACGACATAAAAGACTGCCCAAGAGACGCTTCAATTCCCCTCAAATGTGCCAATTGCGGGGGAAATCATGTCGCGTCGTACCGACAGTGCCCGTACAGGGTAAAACTTCTAGAGACTGCAGAGATAAAAAAGCAGGCACAGAATATTACAGCCGGGCCGAGAAGGGCCACATACATGCCTGCCCCCCCTCCACCACGACTGACTGCCTCCTATGCTCAGATGGCATCCGGAAACACCAGGGCTCCGGAAGTTCTCCCAGAGCCCCTATCTCAACCTACTAACAGTAATAATGATGCCTTGATGGGTATCTTGGGCAGTATGATGAACATGCTGAGCAGCATGACCGCTGCCATGAATAAAATCACCGAGGCGGTAACGCAGATGATGTCAGAATTCAAAAAATCAAACATCTAAATGATGGGGCACGTAATTTTAAATTACAACGTCTGCGGCCTTCGGCCCAAACAAGCCGACGTAGAAGTAATTCTACGGTGCCATTCGCCAGACGTTGTCGTTCTCACCGATACCCGGTTGAAGAAAATACACTTCTGCCGCTTCCCGGGTTATACTGCTTACCGCCAAGACACCGAAACTATCTCTGGAGGAGTAGTGGTGTTAGTTAAAAACGGAATACCCTGTAGGAGACTGCCCCCACCCGTCAGCCTAGGCCCCGACCAATTCATAGTTACGCTCCAGCTACGGCTCACGAACAACATCATCGTGTCAGGAGTCTACAGAAGACCGAAAGCCGTCTGCGACCCGTATAAGCTCCTGCTCACTACGATAGCTCATGACCGAAGGCACGTCATCGTGGGTGACCTAAATGCGAACCACAGCTGGTGGAGCAGTACTACGGCAAACGCCCTAGGCCGTTACATCACTAAAACTCCATTTACGGTCATCCACCCAGGATTGCCGACCTTCCGTCATTTCGCTAACCCAGACAGAACCTCCACGCCTGATCTGCTCCTGACACAACTGCCACACCGGATCACCGGATGCTCCGCCTTAGATTTCACCACCTCCGACCACCGGCCTGTTCTCTATGAACTAGAAGGCGACATGCCAGAGCCGCCTGTTTCTAGGTACAGGCACGATGAGGCCAAATGGGAGCTCTACAAGCATCTCATCAAGACCGAGTTGCCCACATTCTGAGACACACTTGGGACATAGATTACGCTATCTATCAGCTGCAGGACGTCATCGATCGAGCTGCCGATGCATCGATCCCGAAATTTTCTCCGAAGCCCCCTTCTCTGAGAAAACCTCGGGATCACATCATACAACTGATTAGACAGCGTAATAACATCAAGAACAGGTGGTTTAGGACCAAAAAAAGGGACATAAAACCGGTTTTAAATGCTCTCACAAACCAAGTTAAGTCCCTGATGGCCCAATGGAAAAATTCGATTTGGGAAGATCGCCTCACCAGTCTCCACGGTGACCACAAGCAATTGTGGAAGCTTGTAAAGACCTGCAGGTCCAAAAAGAACGGTGTAAGGCTGGCCGTGAACGGGCAGTTCATTCTCACCACCGAACAAGCGGACATCTTGGCGGCCCATTATGAGGAAGACAGTCGTGGCCAGGGACAGCCAATAGGAGCCCTCGACCCCCCCTCCCCCACCCTCCCCACCACTACCGAAATCTACACCTCACACCGGCAATGCGCTACATTCATTCGAAGAACGACCGGCAAGAAGGCCCCAGTTCAGGATTCCATCCAGAACATCCTACTCAAGCAGCTGCCGAGGAAAGGAATCTCATTCATAACGAACGTGTTGAACTCCTGCTTCAGGCTGCACTATTTCCCCCAGAGCTGGAAGCACGCTGTAGTGGTCCCTCTTCTGAAACCAGCGAAAAGCGGTTATGAGCCATCTCATTACCGTCCCATCAGTCTACTGACTCAACTCTCAAAGCTGTTCGAGAGAATCATCCGCGTACATCTCTCCGGGCACTGCGAGTCACAAGAAGTCATCCCACCAGAGCAGACTGGTTTCACCACAGGCTTAAGCGCGAACAACAACCTGGTGAGATTGCAACACCACGTCGCATCGAACGTCCGGAGCAACAGAGCTACCGCTATGATTTCTCTGGACTGTTCGAAAGCTTTCGACTCTGTGGACCACTACATCCTACTCCAACGTCTGAGGGAATACAAATTCTCGGATCAGCTGCAGAACCTGATAAGATCCTACCTTACAGGCAGAACTTTTTCGGTTCGTATAGGCACTACGTCTACGACCCGAAGAAACTACACTGCCGGTGTCCCCCAAGGATCGGTGCTTGGCCCCCTGCTGTTCAACATTTACACCACCCACATCGTAGGAGCCTCGTACCCCAACTGCGAGGTATCCGCGTATGCAGACGATATAGGTGTTTACAGCACAAGCATCAATCCCTCCAGAACCCTGAAATTCGCTGAGAGCGCTAGTCAACGGATCGCCGAGAAACTCGATGCAGTCCACATTCAAGTCAACCCGGCCAAGACGCAAGGAATCATATTCAGTTACAAATCCGGAAAAAAGAAGCTCCCGAAATCCTTCGTCTTAGACGGCAAAGAGTGCCCTGTAAGCAACAAGCTGTGCTACCTCGGGATTACCCTCGGTAGGCACTTGTCGTTCATAACGCATCTCGGCAAGAAATTAAAGAGTGTTAGGAAGAAATTCTTCAGCCTCGGACACTTACTTCACAGCCCGGCTTTATCGGTACGCCTCAAGCTGCTGATATACCAGAGCGTCCTAAGACCTGCTTTGATGTATGGGACCCCTCTCTTCAAGTATCTGACTCCTAACACTCTCTAAACGCTCCAGAAATTTCAGAACAGAGTTCTCCGCACCTCTCTCAAACATACCCCGTTCGACCGAATGAAGGCAGACGAGATGCATAAAAAATTTGAAGTGCTAACCATTCAAAATTTTATCAAGAAAAGGCACATCAAATTTTTTGACTCACTCAGACATAGCCACAACCCACTATTCTCCGACCTTCAACCACCACCAATGCCCGTCAGATGGAAGCACTGCTGGACCGCCGAAGCCTGGAGGATGATCGACGTCATTGAACCCGATGACTGAACGACCTACACCCAGCCGAGAGATCGAGGCCGATCTCCCGGCCGACTCAACCGAAACCACATTGACCCCATCTACCTGTGTAAGCAGGGTCGACCTTCTGGCCGGAAGGCTGAGTCATTTCAGGCCCCCACCGGGGCGGGCCAGGCTTTGCCTGGCCGACTACAATCCATTGCCTAGGTGCCCCTAGGCTCAATCCTTCCTGATTCCATCCGCCTTTTTAGGCATTCCACACCCTATATCCTTCTCATACATCCTTCAAACGGGGGACTCCCCTTAGTGAAAGGCACTCATTAGCCCAAAATAATTTTTCTTTATTTTTCCCACATCCTATTTTTATAAGTTTGAGAGCTAAGGGGAAAAAAAAAAACAACAAAAAAAACTGGCTGGCCTCCTATATAAGCCCGAGCCCCTGAGTCAGAGCTCAGACAGAAAGCAACCGGGACCTTGAACACTTCTCTCTCTCTCTCTCTGCACTGGCGCCTGCTGCTCTACTCAAAACCATGGACCTCTCATTCAATTACCTCTGCATCTCTCTTTCCTAACCTCGCTATGTTGTAGTCCGGCTTAGACAGAACCACACCATCCTAGTGGCAATCTCTGCCTTCGTCTCGCTAAAACTAGCACCTCCCTGGGAGAGACCTCTCCCTCACGGACGACGGTTGCCGTGGCCCTGCAAATTTTACCAGCAGTGTCTCCCATTACAATCTAGTCTGTCTGTCGCCGGACGGTTTTCGCCTACCCTTAGATACCGAGTGTCAATTCGTGGTCATTCCAAGACCACATAAACTACCTATAAACCTACCCTGTACCTCGTGTGCTTTGTCGGGGCACACACACCTTCTAAAGATCCTATGGAGTAAGATCAAAGCGAATTAGGCTGCCCTGCTGACTAGGCCGGTGAAAGACCATAGGTCCACCTTCCTTATCTCTTTCTGGGCGCTCTCCTAGCCCGCGGCGGGCGTCTTCTCGCCACTTTGGGGATACCCAGGTATACTGAGCCCCCTAGTCACGACCCGACATACATTATTAAGTAAAAGATGTATTCGGGTATTCCCCAAACTTTAGCATAGAAATAATATTAGGTTTAGCCTAATTATTTATTTAATAAATCCAGTTGACTATCCACGATACGACGTTGACTACTCAATTTTATCGTAAGCCAGATTAAATCTTAGCCCTCTTAGTCTTATTTGAAATTCAAAAATTTTAACAATATAACAGTACTTAAAAATGATCGTACAGGACAATTAATAAGGTCTAGTCCCAATAAAGCTTTATGTCGAGACTAATTTATTCCTGTTTGACTCTAAAAATAATTATGATAAACAAAGTGTGCTCAGAAAGAGTTATAGATATCTAATGAAACTGTGGACGAAACCCTGGGTCTTCTATAGACCTAACCCTGGGTCTTCTATAGACCTAACCCTGGGTCTTCTATAAACCTAACCCTGGGTCTTCTATAGACCTAACCGATACTGTTTTAAGTGAATATTTTGTTGAGCTCTCTCGATCAATGCAAATTGCTTTTTGGAACAGGGCTAAGAAATGTTTATTTAGTAAAGAAGAAAAAGCCTGGCATTTTTGAAATTACCGTTCTATTTTTCGTTTTAATGTTGACTTTTTCCTGTGATAAACATTTTTCCTGGGATATCTTATGGTTCAGTATGAACAAAAGATCAGTTTTGGCTTTTTACACACTTATTTATTGTTATGGTTACCGGTATTCCAGCATGTATCTTAAAACGACGCATAATCAGCTTATTCTAGAGCATTGTGCTGTGTACTTCCAAACCTAAGTGGACGGAATTGCTGAGATTTAGCTTAGTTCATCTATTATTTTATGAATCCATTCTTTTTATTCATTCATTCAAAAATCTTAAGCCTTTCTTCCATCAGTATAAGCCGGTCGCTCAACAAATGAGCTAAAAATGAACTCTGTTGAATTGGATCGTTTTTACAATATACCAAAGGCAAACAAAACACCATTCACCCTGCCTTTTTCAAAGTAAAATATTGTGTTGGGTGCCAGTAGTAAATAAAAGATTTTTAATTTATACCGTGTAATTTGAGGAAAATAAATTTAAATATTAATTATTATTTTTACACTAATCTGACAACACGTCAATTTTAATGTAGAAAATGCTTTCAGGAGGTGCCCACCGGTAATCAAAAACCGCCAAAGTTTATTATTTTTATTACTGTTTTACTCTAAAAATTAAAAATAATTATGATAAACAAAGTGTGCTTTGCCACGAGTTCACTTTAAGGAACACCATAGGAGCACGAAAAGGATATTTTTCTTAACATCTCTCCCTCATAAAACGTATTATGTGACAAATACGGACATCCTAAAGGCCTGTACACAAATATCCTTACCGATCCCGTTCCCGTTGGAATCCCCCCCAACGTTCTGATCTGAAAATTAGATTTCTGTGAAACGATTTGAACCTAATATCTCTTTTTGTTTCCCACGAATGAAAATCTGATAATTTGTCACATTAGCTCCGCTATTCACACGCGTTCAGTCATTTCCGAGCGGTGAGATGTGTCGCTGCTGCCTTTGTTTCTTGTTGGTATATCTGTCGTTAGTGGGAACTTTTAATCCTATTCAAGTGGTGAGTCGTCAGTCTCCTGTTATTGTATAATATATTTATAAAATTCTATTCTAAGCAAATAATATTAAAATGATCCTGTTATTATATCAAAAATTACTTTTTTTTTATGGCCTAGAATGTTATTATATCAATTATACACTATATTTTAGCTATTAAACAAATCATGGGATGTGATTAAGATATAAAATAGATATTTATTACTTGTTTTTGACATTTATAATGTGTTGGTAATAATGGAAAAAAAAATCAAAACAATAAATTAAAAAAAGCCTGTGACAATTTCCCCCAGTTAAATTTGTTTTTGTATATGTTCTTTATTATATCTTAACCAAAATATGTGCATAATAGAGGCTTTTCTGTTGGGCTCAAGAATAAATGAATTCTAAATACTAACATACTTTTATTATTATAATCCTTTATTGTGCTAAAATTACAATCTGCCTTATTAGGCAATAAGTTATTAAGATAAATGCTCTCATTCATACCATATTTTAAATTCATCATTCACTCGCTCATCCACACAAAATTTATAGACAGCCCAGAGGCCTCCCAAATCCACATGCGAAAGAGAAAGCGGAGCCTTGGGAAGTCCCCCACGCTCCTCCGTCAGCCGTGTCACCGGATACGAGCCAGTGGAGGCTGACCAAGAGTGCGAGAGCCACAGACGCTCAGGACATGATTGGAGAAACTGACTATTGCCAGGACTTCCACTGTCACGCGTTTATAGCAGGTCACGAGGCCACTGCCATTTCGGTCTCCGAGGAGGATTATAGGGACGAGTGGTGCAGTGCAATGACATTATACGAGTGCTACAGGATTAGGGTGGTTGGAAAGGCTACTGTGGAATTTCATAAACTTAGAAGGGATGAGTTCAAGAATGTAGGGTATATTAAGATCGTTATGAAGGGTTTTGTTGTTGTCCTTCGAAGTAGTCTGTATAGTTGTCCAAAGCTGTTTAGTCCTTGTCTTTTTAGCCTCGTGTGTGGGTTCCATGTCAGTCTTTTGTTGAGATGAAAGCCTAAATACCGGACTGTCTCAGACACAAGGAGAAGAATCGAATTTAAAAAGACTAGCGGACAGGAATTGCAATGTCAATGTGGCAGAGGGTAAAGGTTGTGTGGGAACATTTTCCTTCATTGACTTTGATTCGCCATTGGTTGCACCAATACTCGATCTTGTCGAGGTGTTTTTGAAGGTTTTGGGATGCTATATCAGGGTCTGAATGGGTTGACAGGACTGCACTCTCATCTGCAAATGTTGCCAATAAGGTATTGGTTGTGGAGGTGACATCAGCGGTGTATAGGTTATAGAGGACGGGACCTAGGACACTGCCCTGTGCCCTGTGTGAACATTGATCGTACCAATTATCATAATTGATCTAAAAAAAATTAGATGGTACTTAGGCAAATTAAGTAAAACATAAGGGCAAAGCTTCATTCAGGATAAACTAGCAATGATAATAATTTCAACAGTTAATGTCCCCCTAAATTTTACAAAATTTTTACTTTGAAAACAGTTCATACAATATATAATAATAATATAAAATAAATGTGAATATCTCTCAAAACTGATGGTGTGAGATCTTGCTTGCAGGGACCTTTTAACTCGTTGGTACGCTACGTTGAAGAATGTGCCGACACTGGGACTGGCGACATCAGAATCTCCGCCAGGATCAAGAGGTTCAACAGAACAGTAGTGGCGGCAGACTTCAACGTGTCACTCAATGTGTGCTACGATGACAGAGTATCGGTGAGGTTCACATTAGTCATGATATTTTTGGCCCCCAAAAGTTTAGTATAGTTGTTTCCTTCAACTTTAAAAAGAGTTCTGTTACAGGTTTTTCAAACAAATTTTTGTTAGTCCCCTACCAAACAAGACATCTAGATTTAATAGCCATAATTCTTTTTTAAATTTTTAGAGTGATTAAATAGTTTGATGAACACGAGTACATTTTATTATATTTCTGAGATTTGTTGTTTATAAAATGCTAAAATTTATTTTACCTTCTGGGCTGCCATTTGTGAAATCTTGAAAGTTTACGAAACAGGACTACCTATTTTCAAAGTTAGATTTTTTTTTTGCTTTTATTTATACTTATCCTTATTTTGTTATAGCCGTCACACATTCAGTTAGTTTTTAGTTTATGGATTATACGGTGTACTATACCTAGTTGCATAAATAAACCAAACATCTAGGTTTAATAGTTATTACTTTATTTAAAATCTTTAAGTGATTAAATAGTTTTATGTACATGAGTTTGTTTTAATATATAAAGCCTCACTTTTTTTTCTATTTTTGTGAATTATAAAAAGTTCTATATTTTTAAAAATGTAATTCGCCTTACATGATTTTAAGATTATTATTATTAAAAAAAATGGGAAAAGGTAAGGTTTATGTTGTCTCTATGTTAATTATTAATTATTCTTGATGCAGCCTTTAGTTAATTGGTTCTTTGCAGTGTGAAAAAAACGGGGGATTCGATCTTAAATAACTTCAATTTGAATTTAAATGCAGTAAGAGAAACAAAACCGATCTTTTTAATATTATCATTTTGTTACTACTATCAGATGAATATCAACGAGCATAAGCAAGGATGGCATAGAATGTACATTATACTTTGAGATAGAACGTGTGACCTAAGTTGTTTCTATTGGTAGTTGTGTACAGGCCATGTATTTTTATTTGAAAGGTTGGAAAAATAAAATAAGGTAATTGTAACTAACGACAACGACAGCATGTAACTAACTAATAACAAACAATATGAAATAAATCATGTAAATAAACTAAATAGATAAAACGGACTAGAACCGAAATTTGTGAATGTAAATCTTTTCAGCAATGTGAAAGCAAATAAATGGACTGTATTAATAAAGGATTCTAACCTTAGATCAGCGATTAGAAAAAAAAAACGTACCAAGATAAGAAAAATTTTTATGCGGTTAGGCTTCTACAGGATGTGATACTTAACATTTTACAATGTTCCTAGCGAAGAATGTTTTGTTAATTCGACTAGAAAACGGAATATTGGACCTTATAACTAAAAAAAACAAAACATTGACTACCAAATGTACATCAATCACACAGTGGGGACGATTGTGAATATAATAGGACTCAGCTTTCAATCTAACTTGTGGCAAGACCATCCATTATACTCGACATCTCTTGGGACTCGACGGTACTAAAACGAATCAGTACGGAAAATATGCGAACGAAAATATTACTAATATATATTAAAAAAAAAACACCTAAAATACCGAGAAATTAAGACATTAAAAACGGAAGTAATACAAACCATTCCTCTGGGCTTTAACTGTAAAGTTTATTTTTGTTAATTTACTTGTTTGTAGAGTTAATCAATAATTTAGAATATCTTAGGTACATTTTTCAATGGCCCAATTCACCAATGGAGGTTTTAAAGAAAATTTCTTCACTCATACCACCCCCAAAGCCTGCTCTACAATACTGCAAATGGTTCCGAAAATGTGGACGGAAGTGCTGGGTGCAATGCATGCGTTCACTTGTCAAATAAAAAAGGTAATATGGATAAATGAATTTATCTACAATGCAAACCTAATCATTATTTTAATGATGTGGTCCATTCAATAAGAACTTGATATATTTCAGAATTTTATTCGTAAAATATTTGTGTTTTCTTTCATTGGAGAGATGATCGATATGTACTACAAAATAAATTAATCTTAAACTATAAATAAACAAGAGGAAAAATCATCATTCTAAGAATAATAATGTTAGTTTCGTTACGAAAACGATTTGAATGACTGTAATTAAAATCCACTAAAACTAACATAATTTACAATAAAGTTACATTTATCTTTATTACGATCAGCTCATTGAACAAAACTACCATTCAAAGTATCATTTCTGTAATAATAATAATGGGCTGATGCCATTTTGGTGAAATTTCAGTTATGTACACTTTAGCCGCAACACATATGCTGCATTATTAATCGGGGCGGTAAGACCTGTAACGTGATACTAAACACAGTATCATAGGTAATATATATTTTATTACTTATTTAAATTTATTTAACTTTAATGTTACTTATTAATTATTGATTACTTATTAAATAATTAATGACTCTTAGTAGTTACGGGCTGGTTTTTTTTTTCATTTCTTTCCAATATCAAATAGAACGTTTTTCTAAAACTGCATATCTCGTCACATTGAGCAAGGGATTCACGTAGACCAAGGCAAGAAAATATACACAGGAGAATGATCGTTCAAAAAAAGCAACGGAGCCCTAAATGTTTCAACCTCAAAAATATTATGAATAAATAATGTTAGAATACATATTCTTTCGAATGATAACGATGTTGATGTTATATTCTTGTAATGGTCATGCTATTCATTATTTTTCCAGGGATTTTACTCTGCCAAGGACTTCACGTCACGAGAATATATGAGAAATATGACAATATTCTACTACAACAAGTACAAGACTACGCTCGCTTTTAAAAAGCAAGGTAAATTACTCGGATGCTTCCACGTGTACGTTGATTTGGTTCCAAAAGGAAAACATTAAATCACCTCGCTCATTTTTTGTATTCTATAAAATTGTTTGTTTATATTTTTTTCTTCTAAATGCGTTTCAGTCAATGTGAGATTTAACTGTAGTTAAAAAGATCAGAACATAGCTTTTGCCTAATACTAGCAAACTTATTGAAACAATAAAGTCGTAAACACTCAATATGTATGTCATATAAATATAAAAGTTACTCTTACGAGAAAGTTATTATTTCATGTAAACATGTGTATAATTAAAATAAGGTGTATTAAATCAAATAGACACGGATTTTTTAAGGTGTATAAGCCATTATAATAAACTGAACAGACATTTCTAAATAATTAATTTCTTATTTTGAATTAAGATAGCGCTCTCCGCCCCTCTATTCTGTACGTACATAACACTTTTTACTACAAACCCGGTGTTTAACACGATAACCCCCGCTCCGTTCCCTTATCGATGGCAGGACGCTGTCGAGGCAGGAACTGTTTAGTCTTTACGTTCTAGTTTTTAGGTTTTAGTTAGTAAGTTTCCCTTTATATGTAATCCGAAGGTGAGCCCCATCACCTAGTCCTGTTTATATTATATAATTAAAGGTCAACATTTAATCCCAAACATTGGATTAGACTCCCCCTATATATAGCCTGAGCCTATGGCTCTCGCTCTCATTCTTTCTTTGTCAGTCATGCGATTCACTTAAGTCTTCACAGTTGTTCATTATATTTCTTCTAAACCCAGTGTAGTGTACTTTGAATAAAGAAGCTTTTTAAAAACGTCTCTCGCTTTGCTTGTGATTTAACTGGCGCCCGAACTTGGAACTTGAGGGCTGTTCAAGATAACCGAATTCTATCCGATTATAGAAAATTCGTAGAATTCAACCATCTTTCTACTCCGAGAAGAACGTCACTGACATCATACCGACTTCAGAGGAGGAACCGCTGGTGTTGCCAAACATCCTACGCTCAAGCCATTGAACGTTGTCACCTGCCAGAGCTACAGAGGCCTTAAAAGGACGCTTTGGACGAAGGACTCTACATCAGGGTAGGAAGACACCTTTGTATTATATTTAATTTTAATTTTTTTAATTTTTATTTTTATATATATTTATGTCTCTAGTAGACAGACTTAATACTATTAGACAAATTAACTCTGACGAGACTAACACAGAAATGGAGCACGAAAAGGCAAAGAATAGTGACTGTACGTTCATTCCGATCTATAACGGAAAGACAGAGAACCTCATATTATATATCGATAATGTAACTTACCTGATGACGAGGTTTTGCCAATATGAGAACCCGAATAGGTTAAGAAATGAGGATCTCATACTCATGTGTGCTAAAACGAAACTAGAGGGAAACGCAAAAATCACTACGTTCGATAAACAATTCACCGCGGTTTCAGAATTGCTGGGATTCCTTAGGCTACATTATCAAGATAACCGGTCCATTTGTCAATTAGCAAGGGAAATATCCAACATGAAACCTAAACATAATGAGAACCCCATTGACTATATAGAAAGACTGCAGATAAAACGGTGCGACCTTTATTCCCGAATATATACGGATAGTGAGATAAGGGACAAGGAGCAAGAAATGGCGCGTTATGATAATGATATAAGCCAGGAGGCTGTAAAAAACCTGCACCCAACAGTAGCTATATTCCTACAGAACAGTCATTACCGAACATTGAATGATTTATATAACCTCTTGAGAAAAGAAGCTTCTTTTGTGGTAGAGTCGGTTTATGGAAACCAAGTGTTTAATAAAGAATCGAACGAAGAAAAAAGACAATATAATAGACCAATTAAAAGACCACAATATCAACAGAAACCTCATGGCAATTATAAGGGAAATAATTTCAATCCCAACTATCAGAGACAGCAACAAAAGCAACCAACAAACAACCAACAAATTCCGAATTACCCGCAAACGGTGTCCATGCGGACAGCTAGTGACAGAGCGCATCATGTAGAGGATGACAAGGATAGGGTAATACAAGAACTCCAAGAGAGAATAGATCGTCTAGAAAATCATTTTTTAGATCCAGGACAGTTACCAGACGATCCACCCCCCTTAGAAGACAGGGAACAATTCTAGACAAAAACAAAAAAACTATAGATAATAAAAATAAAGGTTCAGGTAACAAACAAAATAAAGCGACCAAGCAATGTGAAGAATTGCATTATGCAAATGACCTACCTTATATTTTGGATTTCAAGAACAACAGGTGGCTAGTTGATACAGGGGCGACGAAGAATTATATACACCCAGAAGCGGTGAAGAAACATGGGTTCAAATTTTCCATAAAGACACACACCTACGGGTTACGACGAAGGCAATTCGAGCGTAAAGGTAAACATTAAAAATGAATTAGGCGTAGATCAAATGATCGAATTTCTGGTTTACCCCTTTTCAAATAGGTTCGACATCTTGTTGGGATTCGAAACAATGAGAGACTTAAAAATGAAAATATGCTGTACGGAAAATCACATAGTGATCGGGGACAACATATTCAAATTTAAGGACTCTAAAAATGAATTAAACCTTATGCATAACGAAAAAGAAATAAAAGATGCATTAAGAACGAAACATATACCAATAGAATTGGAAAATAAATTGGTAAAAATAATCTCCGACAATGGGGAAATAATAAAGAAAGAAGACGAAAGGCTTCAAGCAACCAACCTAATAAAACATCGGATTAGTACCAAAAATAATGACCCAATATATACAAGGAATTACAGGTACCCCGAGCAGTTTAAGGTTCAAATCAAAGAGGAAGTACGAAAATTGTTAAGGGATGGAATAATCAGGAAAAGCAATTCACCTTACAACTCGCCACTATGGATAGTGCCGAAAAAGGTGGATGCTAGTGGGATTAAGAAAGTGAGAATGGTCATAGACTACCGCAAACTTAATCAGCAAACCACGAATGATAAATTCCCCTTACCAAATATCGAAGACGTACTAAACAGACTCAAAGGAGCAAAGTACTTCACAACAATCGACTTAAAATCAGGATTCCATCAGATCCCGATGGATGAAGGGTCAATTCCGAAAACAGCATTTAGCACAGACGATGGGCACTATGAATTCGTAAGAATGCCTTTCGGTTTGTGTAATGCGCCACCTACCTTTCAGCGCATGATAAACATGGCGATTGAAAATTTGCCAAGAACCATGGCGTACATAGATGACATTAAAATCTATTCAAAAAGCGAGGAAGAGCATCTAGAAGATATCGAAAGGGTGTTACAAACACTAAAAAGGAACAACTTGAGTATTCAACTGGATAAAACAGAGTTTTTCAAGAGGGAACTAAAGTTCTTAGGGTACATAGTAACGCAAAACTGGTTAAAGACGGACCCAGATAAAATAAAAACAATAACAGAATTCGAACAACCCAACGACGAGAAATCCCTTAGAAGATTTTTGGGAATGACTGGGTATTATAGGAAATTTATCAGGAACTACGCAAAAATAACCAGACCCCTTAGTGCAGCCATTAACTCGAAAGATTACCAATCCAAAGAATTTAAAAACAGTTTTCATCACCTAATCGAACAGATGACGAACACACCAATTCTGGCGTACCCCGATTGGAATAAACAGTTCGTCCTAACCACAGACGCGAGTAACCAAGCAATAGGCGCGGTGCTCAGCCAAATAACAGATAATAAAGAACATCCAATAGCATTTGCCTCAAGGGTGCTATCTAAAGCGGAGGAAAAATATAGCACGATAGAGAAGGAACTATTGTCTATAGTACATTTCACCCAACATTTCAAACCATACCTTTATGGAACAAAGTTTCTCCTATTAACGGACCACAAGCCTCTAACGTGGGTCTTCACAATGAAGAACGGAAACAGCAGGATTATGAAGTGGATATGGAGGCTGCAGGAGTTCGAATTCGACATAAAACACATTCAGGGTAAAACAAATTACGTCGCCGATTGTCTTTCAAGAAGAAATGAAATCCACGCGTTGGAGGGTGAAGTAGAAATTAATATTAGCATTCCAGAGGAAGGAACGCAGGAGTATGATGATTTTCTCGACCAACTTTTAGAACTCGAAGAAACGTATGATCAAGTTACCCCAGGACCAGCAGAAGAACTGCCGATACTGAGTAACGAGGAATTAGATAGCTTGGTAACACAGCATTCACAGGCCAGCAATTATGAACAGGTATGGCTGGTGGATAACGACAAATGCTTAAACGTCGAGAAAAATCAAATAGTAATAAAAAGAGGAACCCATGGAATCACTTATAAAAAAATATTTGAGAAAAATAGATACATATTACAAATTAATAATGTTGAAAGATTAGATGAATTATTACTGGAGGTATTACAACCGGACAAGGTATACGGTATATACTGCCAAACAGATTTTAAAACATTGAACGAAATTTATGAAGACTACTTTAAACGAATACAAAAATTAATTGAAAAGGAATATAAAACAGTGAAACTTAAGAGGTATTTCCTGTTGTGTGAAGACATTACCGAGTTAAGTGACCAAAAACAAGCGATCTTGGATTACCACTACGGTAAGACTTGTCATCGTGGTATTTTGGAAACTTATAACCAATTGAAAAGAAAGATTTACTTTCCAAACATGAAGGACAAGATAACAGAAATCATAAACCAATGCGATATTTGTAAAACAAATAAGTATGACAGAAACCCGATACAATGCAAATTGATGCTAACACCAACTCCTAATAAACCATTCCAGGAAATAATGATGGATTTGTTACAGTTTGATAATAGGATAATATTTACAACCATCGATACATTCTCGAAACGCCTATATGCCCAGGTTATTAATAACAAGAATGCCTTAACCATTTGCCAAAGCTTAGAACAATATATCAGTCTTTATCCTATACCGGAGCGTATTTGCGCAGACCACGGTAAGGAATTTAATAATATTTTGGTCCAGCAATTTTGCAAAGCCACGGACATAACGATCCATTATACCAGCACAAATCATTCGAATTCACTAGGAATCCTGAATAAATGTCACGCAACGCTAAACGAAATCATGCGAATAAATATTAATCAGAATAAGAAAATCAAATTTGAAAGGATTGTACAAACAAGTATGATAGCCTATAACAACACCCTGAACCAAAATTTAAAACTAACTCCAAACGAAATTACTTTTGGAAAAACAAAAGATACATATGAAACTGACGACATACAGGCAACATATATCAATGATTATTTCCAACAATTAAAGAACTTGCACAACACAGTCAAGGAAAAGATAGAATATATAAAAGGAACAAGAAACGAAAAACTGAATCAAAGTCGTGAGGAACCTCCTGAGCTTAACTCAGAAGAATTTATTAAGACACCCAGGATAAAACCAAAAAGGTATCCGTTGTATAATAGAATAAAAGTAGGCAACACCCACATCAACAATGTCAAAAGACCTAATAAACAGAGGAAGAAATATTTTATTGCGGAAAGCGACAATGACACGGACACTCATCGAGATCCAGGTCCCAGTAGCCGCAGTAGTATCTAAAAGGCAGATTTAGTATATGCTTTAATATTTATTATTCACTAAATTGGTTTATAATTGATATAATGATGAGAACATTTAAACTACTGGCTTTACCACTAGATGATTCAAGGTGTTCAAGATTGTTTAACCGTTCTTTGAGGATAGCTGTAGATCGGAATGAAAGTATGAAGTTGCTTTAAAATTCTTAAGTTAGTTGTGTGCTTTTCATTTCACTCACGTATACGTCAGAAGGGATTACTTTAATTCCATTTAAAATAACTGCCTACAGATCCTTAAAAGTACAAAGAATCTGTTATTTAGGGATTATAGCAAATTTAGAATTAGGCTATTTTTTATTTTTTAAGGATTAAGTTGTTTACCGCTTAAGAAGTAAAAATCAAATCATTGCAATCCTCGAGGATCAAACTGGGAGATGTTTAAGCCTTTACATCTAATCAGCTTTTTGGAATTAAATATTTACTTGTAGTTTGAAGGATTATTACCCAAGTCAACAGCTATTAAGCATGGAACTAATTGGTAATTGTTTATTCTTCGTATAATCTAACTATAATAAAAGAATAATTATCCATATGTATAATTAAGTAAGAACTATTAATTATAAGTGGAACAAACTTTTCCATTACAATGTAACCATGAAATATTTCTAGAATATATTCTGAGCAACAAGTTAACTTGTAATTAATATTTTATATATTAACCGTTTAAGGAGATATAATTTAAGGAACTAATAATTTTAATTATTCTTGTCTACGTATAAATGATTGAATAATTAATGGAGTTATTTTCTAGTATTTAAGCGTTTACCAACGTTATAAGAATAAAGCATATTAATATTGATTTAATAAGAAAATGTTATTTTAATTTTTGTATTTATAATTTTGATTCATTAAGACTACGAACTAATAATAGTAATTTTCATTTCATATTGTCTATCTTAGTAATGCCATATCAAATACTGTAATGTGCCATTTACTAAAACTTTGATACTTTGTCAAATCGAGGAACCAATAAAAATACTATGTTAAGTATAAATTCCTCTTACATTTTAAGTTACTTTTGATAAAATTTTATGTTCACTTTATGCCCTTTTGTAAAAATTATTATACCTCTGTAAGAACAACTATGAATACTCTGGGTATGTCAAAATCTTTGAAAATAAGATTAGATTCTTTCTTTTTTTTGCATTTCCGGAGTAATGCTTAATCTTCGGGAGGGAGGAGTTAAAGGTCAACATTTAATCCCAAACATTGGATTAGACTCCCCCCTATATATAGCCTGAGCCTATGGCTCTCGCTCTCATTCTTTCTTTGTCAGTCACACGTTTGCGATTCACTTAAGTCTTCACAGTTGTTCATTATATTTCTTCTAAACCCAGTGTAGTGTACTTTGAATAAAGAAGCTTTTTAAAAACGTCTCTCGCTTTGCTTGTGATTTAACTATATATTTCTCTAAATTTTATGATTGATTTATTATTTTGGTTATTTTTTGCTATATCATTTAATTGGAGCAAACACTTTTGAACTGATTATTGAAAATAAATAAATAAAGTCTAAAAGGTTGCCAACTTTGATGTAATAGATTATTAAGACATTATTATTTTTGTAAATGATCTTTGTTCCTCCCTGTTTTAGAAGCTTACTACTGAAAAGGCTCAACTGGGAAGCAGCGTACCTCCTGTGTACCTGTCAGCTGGAAAACTAGACTTCTTGATTTTACCTAGATGGACAGAGATGACTGTGGAGGCGTTTCGTTCAGCAGGAGTAAATGTCACATACAATTACCAGCGGGCCTCAAGCCACTTCATGACCAAGGCTACCGTTGAGGGCCTTTTTGACTTTATCAACAAAAATATTTTATGAAATAAGTATGAACTATAAAACTTTATTATGTCCAAGTGAAAACAACAAATCAGTATCAAATTTGTTCAATTTCATTAAAGAGAAACAATGTATTAATGAAATCCTCTATTTTTATCCAAAGTAAGTTTTATTTATAAGTTAATTGACTGTTTAAAGAGGTATATATTGGCATGATGTGGGTAGTGAATGAATTCATAGGAGTTTCTAAAACATCACTTCAATCATGAAGCCTTAATTACCATCCCGATCAAACAGACTTGCAAGAACCAGCTTAAAAATTCCCGACAAAAAATAATTGTAAAGATAGTTGAGGTAATTGCATCTTCAAGTTGACAAAATATCTTAACTTTTTATTTACATTATAATGTTATTATTAGTAGTATTATTTACTTTAAAATGATAGTGATGGCCAAACAAAAATATGTTAGATATTTTGTCTGCCAATAATGTAACAAACACTTTTTCAGAAGACTTACCAAATTTTTTATCTTTCATTGAATCAAATTGAATGTATTTTGTTTTACGAAATAAAAGCCAATTTCTTTTTCTTAATCAATAAATCAACTTTTTATTCACCAGCCATTATCAACTGATGCAAAACAAAGAACAAAAACTGGGAATTCTACATAGATGTGCTAATGACATTAAACATAATGTTATAAAACATTAAAGTAAAGTTTTATTAAGTCTTAGTTAGTAACAGAAAAACGTATAGTAAATTTAAACAATAAAAAGTTTTTCCATGACTATACACAAACAATATCCTATAAACAGAATGACCATGGATAAAAATTTGTGCAGACATTTAAAGTCTAGAGAATAAATTATGAGTATTTTTGTTTAAAATCCTAGCATTTTTAGGGTTTTCATGTTTTTTTTTTGTTTTTTTTTTACAAAACCCCCTTGTTTTCATCAGTGTGTCTGTCTGCTCATCTTTGCAATTCCACTTTTCTATAAACACATGAAATTTTACATGCAAGGGTCTCATATCATACAAGGAACTCATGAAAAATACAGCCATCTCCATAAAACATAAGTGATTGTCATTAATTAATTAATTAATTAATTACTCGGTAAAAAAAATTGTTTTCTAAAATTTTCAGTAGGGTATAAAATCAAAGATCTAGACATACTAATGAACTCTTTAACTGGGTAGTAATGCTGGAGTTATTCAGTAAGAGCCACTATAGCCTCTTTCTTAAAATGCTATACAGAAGGCATGGCTGGAAATAGAGGTCTATAGCTCGTTGGATATACTGGTATGACCAGGATCTTATCAAAACATCATCAAGTATGGTCCGAGATGTGTTGACATGGATAGAGGAATCCGCAAAGTACATGTGTACCAAGTCTCCTTATGAATCGTTAACTGTGTATGTGACAATTTGTTTCTCAGCATACAGGTGAGTAATATCTTGGATAATATCGACGCCATTATTGCTCTGAACTAGCACTTGTGGCGTAGTACATGTGCCATTGTTTCACTATTTGAAGGTAAGGATCTACACTACCCTTGTTGGGTCCATCCTCGTATATGGCACTGAATGCTGGACCATGGCTAAAGCAAATGAATCCTTTCCTCTTGACTTGAGATGAAAGTTTTCAAAAGCATTCTTGGTATAATATGCTCCCCACGAATCTAGGGGAAAAGACAACCACGCAGAAATTAATATGGATTATATGGGAATGTGGCCCACTTCGAGCCAAAAAAAATTAAATTAAAATTAAGTATTTAAACAGAGGTTAATAATTGTGGACTGTATAAAGGGTGGTTCATAAATTAAGCATACACTGCCAGCAACCCTATATGAAATATATATTGACACATAAAATGCATAGTAATAAACGAAAAGAAAAGTGGCCACCCGGTATGAACAATTAATATTAAGAATAATAAAACTAACGAAGTAAGAATTATAACTAGCAAAAGAAAATAAACTCATAAAATGTATATTCTATTAAGTGTTTAATTCAAAGAATAAAATATATTCAATAACATGGCTGGGTAAGTGTGTTGAATTTTACCTCCATCCGGAGATACGCGAACTTGACTCGAAATATAAGTTGGTCCATCCAGAAGGTGATGTGTTAAATCGGTCCTCAGACCAAGAGGAGGGCTGCCTCGCGGGGAACTCAACAAAGAAGAAGATGAGTCATCAACCTGAAATCCTCTCTGAAGGGCTGCCACGCTTTGACTGACGGAGAACAAGATGCGCCATCAGGCTGAGACACTCTGCAGGGCTGTCTTGCTTTGACCGGCTGATATGAGGCATTTGACCGGCAGAGAAAGAGCGAGAAGAAACTGAGAGAAGGGATTCTCCCCGCGCGCCCGAATACTCTACACTAGTGTGAACCACGTGCACAATTCGCACTCATAAACATAAAGCACATAAACATAAATAAAGAAAAATACAAAATAGAAATAAATTTTAACTAAAAACAAATTATGAGCGCCTTCAACACGAGGTGCACCTCTACTACCATACTACCAGGAGTGGTAGTTGTGGGCGAAGAAAGAAACACTGTTGAAGAGAAACGAACACCGGTGATATTAAAAACCAAAGTTTTTTTTAAATTATATAATATAATAATAATTATATATAACGGAATAAAGTACGGGCGAGTCTCCTAAACTGCATCAGATAATTACGATTATGATGTTGTTGAATATAAATGTGAAATATGGGATTATTTGCACTTGCATTCAGGCAATGTATCACATAAAAAAGATGTAGCTATTCCTAAAACTTGAATGTGTTCACATTAAATTAGTCTGATGTTATGATACATACGACTATGTTGACATCATGTGCATCTTTGGCTACAGCAGCCAAATTCAGTGGTAATTATAATCGTTGGACTTGGCGAAACAATGGCAGTCCGTGACTGCGCGCCAGTCAGGCTAGTCCATTTTGAACCTGAGCCGTGAGTACTCTTTGTTTCCTTACGATACATCTCAATAGGTGGTGATAGAACTTAGATTTTGATGATAAAAGTGACGTTAACATAATGTACTAATATAATAGTTCTAATCTTGGGTCAAATTTATTACATTGAAATACCCCGAAAATACTGAATGAAGTGCAGAAATTACGTGAAAACTGACAAATAAACAGACTGATATTTTCACTTGTGGGTGACGGCATGGAAAAGACTACCAACTCCACGAACATTGATTAATTGACCACATAATAATAAAAAAGTCAATTATTGTCTATCGTTTTGGGTAAATTGTCAAAAGGAAACCTCAACGTCCTGGATTAGTACTATACATCGTGTGTTAAGGCTTTGATGGACTATAATTACTATAATGATATCGTTAGACTGACGTAAAATGCTGTTCCAAACTTTAGGTAGCCTGCGTTTTTTAGTTTTGCATATTAATTTCATTCGATGCACCACTGATGCTTCTTAATTGTGCTATAATTACAATCTGCCTTTTATAAGGCAATAAGTAATTAAGATAAATGCTCTCATTCATACCATATTTACAGTTAATCATTCACTCGCTCATTCATAAAATATTTACAAACAGCCCACAGACCTCCCAAATCCACATGCGAAGAGAAGAGGAGTCTTGGGAAGTCCCCCACGCTCCTCCGTCAGCTGCGTCACCGGATACTAGCCAGTGGAGGCTGACCAAGAGCGCGAGAGCCACAGACGCTCACGACATGATTGGAGAAACTGCCCATTGCCAGGACTCCCACTGTCACGCGTTTATAGCAGGTCACGAGGCCACTGCCGTTTCAGTCTCCGAGGAGGATTATAGGGATGAGTGGCGCAGTGCAATGACTGTACTACAGGATTAGGGTGGTTGGAAAGGCTACTGTAGAATTTCATAAACTTGGAAGGGATGAGTTATAGAATGTAGGGTATATTAAGATCGTTATGAAGGGTTTTGTTGCTGACATAATAAGGGGCATTTACTATTGTTCTCAGGACTTTAGATTGAAAGGATTGGATACGCTTGATGTTCGACTTTTTTGCTGTCCCCCATAGCTCTATTCCGTATGTCCAGATTGGTTTAAGTATAACTTTGTAGATCAGTAGTTTATTTTCTATTGAGAGATGGGATGTCCTTTGAAGTAGTCTGTACAGTTGTTCAAAGCGTCTGTTTAGTTCTTGTCTTTTTAGTCTCGTATGTGGGTTCCAGGTCAGTCGTTTGTCGAGATGGAAGCCTAAGTACCGTACTGTCTCGGATACAGGGAGAGGAATAGAATTAAAATAAACTAGTGGACAAGTTTTGCGACAAAGGGTGAAGGTAATGTGGGAGCATTTTGCTCATTAAGTTTGATCCGCCATTGATTGCACCAATACTCGATCTCGTCAAGTTGTTTTTGAAGGTTATGGGATGCTATGTCGGGGTCTGGGTGGGATGACAAGACTGCAGTGTCATCTGCAAATGTGGCCAAGAAGGTATTGGGAGTAGAGAGGACATCAGTGGTCTATAGGTTATAGAGGATGGGGCCCAGGACACTGCCCTGTGGAACTCCTGCATTTATGGGATAGTAGTTAGAGTATTCTAAACCACAGCGGACTTGGAAGAAGCGGTTTGAAAAGTAGGACTGTAGGATTAGGAAAAGGGTCTTTAGTAAATATCTTTTGAGCTTGTAGAGCAAACCTGCGTGCCAAACCCTGTCAAAAGCTTGAGCTATATCAAGAAAGGCAGCAGTGCAATACTGTTTGGTTTCAAGGGCTGAGGAGATGTGATCAACAACGCGAAGGCCTTGTTGAGCAGTGGAATGTCGTTGGCGGAAACCAAACTTGTGTGTGGGAAAAAGGTTTTTGGATTCAACAATTGTAAGTAGACGTTTTACCACTGATGCTAAAAATTAAAGCAGCCCCGTGAAAAATAATGAACGTGATTTATTCATCAATTGGTAATAAAAAAAATTAATATTTTTTCGTCAAAATTATTAGGGTTTAACATTAATAGCTCGTCATCCTCACTCTGGAATGCGCCTTGGAGCCTTGGTGGGCTGTAATTACAAATATTCATTAAAATTCCGACCGAAAATTTGTCACATCCCTTAATTGTGTGTAATAACTCAACTTGAGTTATTTTTCATTATTTGTCGCGCGACCTCACAAGAGTGACATTTAGGTGTGAGTCAGGAGCGATGATGGCAGTTGCCCCGCAAGTCGGATATGTCTGTTGAATCCTGGCCACCTTCCTGGTCTGTTGACACTAGCTAGTTACCAGTACTAGGGGCAGCAAATTCTACTAACGAATTGAAAAGAAATTATAGTAATTCAGATCCATGTTTTTTCGTCACGGAAAGGCCCTAAAGACCACGCGAATATCATTACTTTCGGTTCTTTTCTTGTTTTTGTTTTCTTTCCTCTGTCCACGCTACTCCCTTTTTCGATTTTTACCTTCCCACAAGAACCTTGACTTCTTTCAGTCTTTTCCTATATCTTTTTCCGTCCTGACAATCCTGGTCCGTTATTCCTAGTCTTTCCATTTCTTCCTTCATCTGCTTGGTGTATCCCCTTGAGCTTTTGTATCCTCGGATTTGGAATATTTCCTTGTTTAGTCTTTCCGGGGTCATTCTTATATGTCCGTGGAATTTCAGTCTCCTGATCCTTATGTCCGTTTCTAGGTCTTTTGTGTCTTTGAAGATTTTCTGGTTGGATCTTAGCCTGTATCCTTCTTGTGTCTTTTTGGGGCCGTAGATCCTTCTTAGGATTTTTCGTTCTATTCTCAGTAGTTTTTCTAGATTGAGGAGGCATGATGTTTCCGTCCCATATAATATTACCGGTTTAACGACTGTGTTGTAGTGTCTTATTTTCGCCCTAGTGGGCAGGTTTTTCTTGTTATATACGTTACTGATTGGAAAACTTAGTCTCTCTAGTTTGGTGATTCTTTCTTTCTTACTTTATTTTTCCGAACCGTTGTTACATATAGTCTCACACAAGTACTTAAATTTTTGTGTTACTTTTATTGGTCCGTATTTGGTTTCTACTAAAATTGTTGGGACAAACTACAAGAAAGCCATGTTAATCGCTTTCACCGACGATAAAGCAGCATGAATGCACACAGAGCACTTACTCAGGCCAAGTCAGTTTGTAATGTTATCAGTGACAGACTGGGTAGGTTAAACACCAGTTTGAACGCCGGGAAGACCGACTGCGTAATCCTCTCCTTCCAAAAGGGGAAAAAATCCTTGTCAAAATCCTATACTGTAGGAGGGCAAGAGAACTCACCGGCTTTCCCAATGTACTATCTTGGTATAAAAATGGAGAGGCATCTCAATTTCTCTACTCATTTTATAGAATACAAAAAAGTACGGCACAGGTCTCACCGGCTTCCCCACTTGCTAACTTCACCGAACTTGTCGCTGCGTCTCAAGCTAATGATATAGAAATGTGTCCTCCGGCCAGCTCTGCTGTACGGTACCCCGCTATTTACCCACTTGACTGACAATACAGCCAGAAGTTTCCCAGAAGGGGGGGGGAATGGGATCATGAGAAAAATGATCCGTCATACCTCTCTCGAGAGGTTAAAAAAACCCGACCTGCACCCGTTGCTTGGTGTGTCATCGGTAGGTGAGTTTTTTTTGACTCGTTGCAGCACCTCATAAACCCAGTGTTTAACACTATGGCCCCACCACTCCCCCCGCATCGATGGCAACAGACTGTCGGGGAAAAAATAGGTTATGATTTAGTATGTAAGTTATAAGTTAATGATAAAAATGGTGAGCCCCATTACCTTTAGTAAATTCAGCCCATTCATGTATAATGTACATCATTATACTTTGTACATTACAGAGCATTATTATATTGTATATTAGGACCTGTATAAAATGTAGCCAAGCTACAGGAAATACAATGAAGAAATTGTAAATAGATTCGCTTGATAATCTATATTTTGTACTATACATCTGTGTAATTTTTAACAAGGGGATATGAAAAAAAAAATTTCGAAAAAGTCTTTCATAATTGTCTCAAATTTATTAATGATTTAAGGGTTTTACACATAGAAATATTTTTTCAATGCGAATTACAACTATGTAAGGCTTAGCCAGCATTCAATAGGACAGGACTATTAATTACTTAAATAACCATAAATTACAATTTATCGTTCAGGACATTCCGATGTTATTCCCACGTTCATCTACGGGAGGAAGAATATTCCCACACTAAACAAATTCTGATCATTAGAATAAGTGAATATTCAACGTTATCAAGGAAATCCTTAATTTTGTACAACCGAATCCGCATTACTGATGGTTTTTAGTTGATTTTACCATGACACAAAACTCATAAACATTTATGTACTATGAACTCTGAACCAGGATGCATGGAATGTACATTCTATGAATAAACGTTCCTTCGACAGGGTTATTCTGCAAGGAAAACAAATTGCAATGAGTAGCTATAATTTAATTTGAATAATACCAAAAATGGTAGTAAAATGGGAGTCAACAACTGTGATATCTATTACACTACTTAGCCATGGAATTTTGTACTATCTAGTTACTCCAAATATATTGTAAAATATCTTCCTGGTATAAACTTATGTCTCATAGCTTGAAGTAATCCAAGAAAAACTACAATAATTTTCAACTTGGTTAAATTACTTGTGATGTGTTTCAATGAATTTGTGTAATAAATACTACATATTTAGGATGTAAATAAGTGTGTTGTTTATCTTCCTGTTAGTATGTTTTTAAACTTAATAATTGTTTCCACTTACACAATTCAAAGGATACGAACAGAAATTATACCATAAAAAATTTTCTGAATACATATATAAATAAGAAGAGCATGAATGTTCCGCAATCTAAAGTAGACTGCTTTACACTGCAGGGCTGCTTGTCACATCCACTTTTCTTGGTATTTTTTTCTATTTTCGTTGTTTTTGTTTATTTATCAGCTATGGAAACGGTATTTTGTGTACTGGCCTGTATTTTCCCCTACCTGTTCTACTGCTGCCAGCCATACAAACAAGAAACCGATATAATAGAACCTGATCTGCCAGCCACATCAGCTGTGATATTTTTACACGGAGCAGGTATGTCAAGTGCCTTACTTATCATCGTATAAAGTACAAATTTTTAACGTAGACTAGATTTTACGGGAGGGAAACCGTCATGAAAAAATTGGTCATATTAGCTGAGATCCCAGGGGAACACGGTTATCAGTATTCAGTTGTTGATAGTATTAATTGAGTGAGTATTGTACTTTGAAACGTCCAATTTTTTCCCCTTAAACTATGAAAAAAAATGCTCATATTTAATTGTTGGCAGTGTGCAGGCATAGTACGACAAATATGGATATACAATTCAGGTCCTTGCGGTGGCAATTATTGAAAGTGACGCTTCCTTTTTGTATATAAATTGTCACTTTTAGGGTTACGTTGTTGTTGTTTTTTTAACTCTCATACACACATACTCGTACACATAACACACATGTCTGTTTGACAGACATGAAAAATATTACCATCTCCATTAAAATTGTGTTAAAATAACTATATTTTTTTACATGCTATTAAGAAAATTAAAGAAAATGATAATACGTAATATGTCTTGGTACTTACTTGACGTGGAATATAATTTCAAAATATCATTAAAACTGGTATTAAAATTGTTTTTACAGCACTAAAAAAATCCGCAGGTGTCGATTTTGTAATTTTTTGTGTTCTTTCAAAACAAAACCCATTGTATTCCCGGTGTTGGTGAGTGTTCTGTCTATCTGCCAGTTGTAGTCTTTATGTTTCCTAAGTTCGACCTTTTTCATTTGAAATGACACAAAAAATGCTGCCAATATGCTGTCATATTCTCTTGATTGTGATTGGATTTTTCCGGTTAGTAGCGGCCAAATTTGCATTATCGTCTTAAGTAAATTCGGTATTCATTGAAAGCAGTCCTTATCATAACCTACAAAACCATAGTGACCTCAACATAAGTTGATTCTACATTATAGCTGGGAAATATTCAGTCATCTGTCCTTGGAGGTAAAATATTCTCAGGTTCTTAGGAGTCGCATTGTTTATAATAAATAATAAGGAAATTAACCTTGATGTATCTCCCTACACATCTATATTAATATTTAAAAAAAAAAAAAATTGTAATCTTGTAATCGTACAGACATGCTTATTACAAAGAATGTAATAAGCAAACACTTAATAGCCAATGGGCACTAAGCTACTTTTATTTATAGTTTGAATAATCTGTTAATGTTAATATTTAGTTACTATAAATGTTTACCCACTGAAATGTTTATATATCAATCATGAACTAAATACTATCGATAATAGTCGCAGAACTCGGGACTAGTTTCTTAAGAAGCATAAAATGAATGATGACTAGA
Source organism: Acanthosoma haemorrhoidale (assembly GCA_930367205.1). NCBI lineage: Eukaryota > Metazoa > Arthropoda > Insecta > Hemiptera > Acanthosomatidae > Acanthosoma > Acanthosoma haemorrhoidale. The sequence continues at coordinate 181,593,353 of OV884011.1, read as the reverse complement.
ACGTATTAAACATTTAATTTTATTGTTGAATCCCAAATTAATTTTTTGGGGGAATATCTTTGTGATTCTTTTTGTTTTACAGTCTTTAAAGTGTGATTAAAAAAGGGGAGAAAATGCGAATGTAAAATCTTAAAAGGGTTCTGAATTGGTACTTCTCAGAATTTAAAAGAAACCTTATAGTTAGCGAAAATGGCCCTTGATTAATAGGGTTATACGTTTTTTAAGTAGATACTATATCATGGAAAATATCAAATAATTTCATTGGTATTATTAGAATTTTTTCACATTTTATTTTGTTTTTTAAACTTTATTATTGTAATTTAACGATAAACTATTCAGCCACTTTTGAGTTTATGTGGAATATTCCTTTAAAATTTCAGTTCGACTGAATAATTTTTATGACCATGAAATTTTAACGACTATTTAGTTACGGTGAAGCAAAACCTAATACTGCTTACTTTAAAATATTTATGTGGTTAAAAATAAACTAGCAGAAACAATGGTATCTACTAGGATACTGACTACAAAAGTTCTTGTACAGAAAACTTGTTCAATGTTTCAAAACTTGTTCAATGTTTGTTCAAAAACAAATAAAAATTAATTGTGGCATTTAAAACATATTGTACCCACCAATCCTCGTATGAGTGTCACATAATAATCCTGGCTAACTGTTTCGACTGATTCATTGTCACCTACACCTGAAGAGCGGCCTGCTCGAGGACTGCCATTACAGTAGAAGAAGACTGGTATTCTATATTGAAGCGTTTGTACCAAAACACTGCCGCTTTTTCATGCAGCACCCTTTCAAATTTCATCAAACGAATTTCTCGAGTCCTTTTCACCAGAACTGTCTTAAAAGACAGTGAAACACATTTTTTCTTCTGAAATTCCCGCTGATAAATGTAATATTATAATTGAATAATGGATTAGTCAAAGAAAACAATGATTTTTAGAAACATTAAAGTCAAATAAGGATTTAATATGTTATTTTTGGAGTCAACAATGTTTTCAATTACAAGAACTTTTGTAACAAGCTAGCAGCATCGGAACAAATACGAGGCAGCACTAAAATTAATTATAAATATTCACCCTCACGCTTTTCAAGATTAATCACATTTTCTCGAATAATTAATTTTTATTCTATTTTGTTAGGACAAAGCGGACCAGTATACAGGCAAAAAGTTGAAAAATTAATTGGAAATTTTTCTCGCTTGCCCAGCACTCGACTCATTTTTCCGACAGCTCGTCCGGTTGAATTACCTCCGTTCCCATGGAACAATATGGTATGAGACATGAGAAACAAATTACACAACACTTTGAGATATCGAGTAGTTTTTCTAATTACTTTATTTATTTACAGACAGTTAATATGTGGTTTAGTTTTGACAAGCTATCACATAATGCAATATACAACACTGACGAAATGGACGAAGCTGCAGAACTCGTGAAACAGCTGATAGCAGAGCAGGTATCATTAGGTATACCTCACGAACGCATCTGTCTTGGTAAGTCACTTCAGGGGAAGGATTTGGGGGCAGGTCTACCGTAAAGAGGTGTCAGGCTCAGATATGTGAGTCCCCAAGGTGGGGCGGAGACGCCCACCGCGGGCTAGGGTCGCTACAAAGTCTAGCCGCCGTCCGGCGATGGTCGATAAGGAGATAAGATGGGTGGATCTGTGGTCTTTTACCCTTGCCGGTGGTCTAGTCGGCGGGCAGCTTTAATTCGTTTTGATGTGACTCCATAAGATCTTAGAAGGTGTGTGTGCCCCGACAGAGCACTATGTTCAGGAGAAGAGGAACAGGGTAGGTTTATAGGTAGTTTATTTGGTCTTGGAATGATCACGAATTCATACTCGATATCTAAGGGTAGGCGAAAACCGTCCGGATCCCAAAGGTGAGTGTGAACCGGAGAGAAACAGACTGGATTGCCGTGGGAGACGCAACGAGGTAAGTTTGTAGGCCCACGGCAACCGTCGTCCGCGAGGGAGAGGTCTCTCCCAAGGAGGTGCTAGTTTTAGCGAGAAGAAGGCAGAGATTCCCACTAGGAAGGTGTGGGGTCTGGCAACGCCGGACTAAAACATAGCATGATTAGGAGGGAGAGATGCAGAGGCAGTTGAATGAGAAGACCATGGTTTGAGTAGAGTAGCAAGCGCCAGTGCAGAGAGAGAGGAGAGAGTAGTGTTCCAAGTGACGGTCCGGTTCGTTATGCTAATTCGGTCTAATGCCGGTGCTTATATAGGAACCCATCCCCACGTGCGGCTGTTTACCCCTCTAGGTCCTCCCCCCCACTCTCACTGACGTCATAACCTTTATTAAACATATTGAAACATAGATACATATTTTCTGATATTCATTTGATGACATAGATACGAGAAGAGGGGAACTTATAATTATTCATAATTAAGAGGTGGCCACAACAGGAGGTTTATTATTTAATCCATTAAAGGCCCAGCAGTCGTAACATTTCTTGTATTTTATTAGAAACATCATTGCTCAAGTATATATAATTAATAATTAAATTAATTTAATATCAGTTATCTCCCCGTTAGATCCCTTCTTTTTCGACTAACTTACGAGGGTTGCTAAGCGTGGTGGGGGCGGGGGCATCCTAGCTAGATATTTTACAACGTTATCTCTCCATGGCAAGTCTTCCAATCTCAATCCTTTGCAGGATCAAGACTCAAACTCTAGACATTATATTGGGACAATAATCCGATTGGATGCTCTGCTTAGGATTTTGACAACAAAAATTTTCTCTGGGAAAGCTGTGGCATTGAGGGTATACAACGCAACACGGTAGACACCGAGGCTGGCAGTGGAGACACTATGTAACCCTTATTTTGTAATTATTATTGATGGTTGTGATCCATCAATAATAATATACATATAAATTAGTTTTTATGTAGAACCTGAGCTATGATTTTAATATTAATGACAACCGAACGTTTATTTTTTTTTTTTTTGGTTCTACTGGTGAGAATTGTTTTGAATTTACATGCTCTATCCAACAAAGGTACTACTGTATTTATTCTTATTTATACCATTGAAAAATAATCATACAATGAAGATAGAAGTCAACTAAACAAAAAAAATACATATATGTTGTCCGGGGCGTCACTAGGGGAGTGCCTAATCACTCTAGCCCTGGTGACAAGTGCGGATTGTTGTTGTTAATAACATGGACCATGTTCCATGTCGGCGTTAATATCTGACTCCATTTTTATTGATAGGGATGTGTCCTGACAATACACTGTGTTCAGGAGAAGAGGTTCAGAGGTTCATAAAGAATAAGACCAGTTTTCAGAGTTCGGGTGGGAGATCGGCATCGTAAGGTACAAGTTGTCAGAAGGTCGGCTAGAGGCTGTGAGACAGGGTGACGGCGTGGAGGTGCGGCAGAGAGAGTAGGCTGACGAGGAGTCTGTGTGTCTGCCATTCCAGGGCCAAGCGGCCCTGGCGTATATCGATCGAGTAGAGCGGCTAAGGAGACTGGGAAAGAGTGTGACTACAGGGCGCAACACCCTGATTTAAATATATTTTCCCCTTCCTAGTGGAAGGCGGAGACGGCTGAACGGGGTATGTTTTATGATGCCCAGGTGGCCAATACCCCTTAAGTTTATGACTGTTGGCCTAAAAGGGTGTGTTTTATTGCTGCTAGGGACTCACCTACTTAGGTTTTATGACCGCTTAGAGGTGACCCTAGGTCTGCCGGGTTTGGTTTTATGACAGTCAGGTGGCTTACCCTCTCAGGGTTTATTGCTGTACCTTCGATTCTCTGTTACTTGTTCTATGACTGCCGATATCTCCATGATTTATTACCAGAAAAGCATGTTTTACATCTAATTACAGTACATTAGTTGCACCAGAGTATAGGGTAATTTACATATATGGTTGGCGCTCGCTACATATGTAAAAGGCATGACAGTGCTAGGTCAGTTTTTTGTCAATGAATTTGTTAAAATCGGTTTTATATTTTAGGAGAATTTCACGTTTAGGTCAAAGGCTATTGTCCGTTTGTGAGTATCATTTTAACGATTAATTTATTTCTTGTCCCTTCCAAGAGTTTACAGGTGCATACAAGGTGCTTGCAGGTTTGTCCGGTTTCTTCACAAGTGCCATTTGGATTTTATATTAGTCCGAATCGGTGGTGGTAACTTTTGCCCAATCCGTGTCTTGTTAACTCCTGGGTTACAGCTAGGAAAGAAGTTTCCGAAATTCCATAGCTTTCCCATTCATGAAATGCTTGCAATATTTATATAACATTTTAATTAATTTCATATCAACTAGTAAATTTTAATGAATTCTATCCATAAAGATATGACGTTATTTTAATCCGATTATTATAGTATATAAAAAATTACAAGTCTACATAACCTCGAAGTCTTATCATGTTACTAGAGAAGTATTGCTCCAATTAAAAAAAAAAAAAAGGTAATGCTAATAACGTTTAAAATTACAACATTAATAATTATAATTAGTGATATGAATCTCAGTTGTGAAAATTAGACGCTAGATTTTTTTTACAGTTGGTTACTCATCTGGGGGAATGATGTCATTGCATTTCGGCTACGAGTACATTAAAAACCTGGCTTGCATTGGAGCGATCTCCAGCTTCATGTCTACCAGTACTGGTCTGTACAAGGTAGGTATTCAATTAACCATACAGTCTAAATTACGCTCTATAAATTAAAATTATTTCGTTTTTCTTTTTTATTAGGGAACGGATTGGCCAAACAAAAACTGAGCCACCTAACTATGAATAAAGCAAGATTTTTTTTTTTAAATTAGGGAAAAAAAGGAATTTTTATTTCCTTTGAATCGCTCCAAATGAAAATTTATTACCCATTGTTTAGCTAATTATACGTTTTTATTTTATTCACCTTTGATCTTAAAACCAAATCCGTTTCCCAACTTCAGGACTGGAATCAACTGTTATACTGTTTTAATAATACTTTACTTTATTATACTCCACTGTATTTATTCATTTAAGACATTTTTATTTATATATATATAATCCTTTATTGTGCTAAAATTACAATCTGCCTTTTATAAGGCAATAAGTAATTAAGATAAATGCTCTCATTCATACCATATTTACAGTTCATCATTCACTCGCTCATTCATACAATATTTACAGACAGCCGTGAGACCCCCCAAATCCACCGCGAAGAAAAAGCGGAGTCTTGGGAAGTCCCCCACGCTCCTCCGTCAGCCGCGTCACCGGATACTAGCCAGTGGAGGCTGACCAAGAGCGCGAGAGCCACAGACGCTCAGGACGTGATTGGAGAAACTGGCCATTGCCAGGACTCCCACTGTCACGCGTTTATAGCAGGTCACGAGGCCACTGCCGTTTCAGTCTCCGAGGAGGATCATAGGGATGAGTGGCGCAGTGCAATGACTGTGCTACAGGATTAGGGTGGTTGGAAAGGCTACTGTGGAATTTCATAAACTTGGAAGGGATGAGTTCTAGAATGTAGGGTATGTTAAGGTCGTTATGAAGGGTTTTGTTGCTGACATAATAAGGGGCATTTACTATTGTTCTCAGGACTTTTGATTGAAAGGATTGGATACGCTTGATGTTCGACTTTTTTGCTGTCCCCCATAGCTCTATTCCGTATGTCCAGTTTGGTTTAAGTATAACTTTGTAGATTAGTAGTTTATTTTCTATTGAGAGATGGGATGTCCTTTGAAGTAGTCTGTACAGTTGTCCAAAGCGTCTGTTTAGTTCTTGTCTTTTTAGTCTCGTATGTGGGTTCCAGGTCAGTCGTTTGTCAAGATGGAAGCCTAAGTACTGTACTGTCTCGGATACAGGGAGAGGAATAGAATTAAAATAAACTAGTGGACAAGACTTGCGACAAAGGGTGAAGGTAATGTGGGAGCATTTTGCTTCATTAACTTTGATCCGCCATTGATTGCACCAATACTCGATCTCGTCAAGGTGTTTTTGAAGGTTATGGGATGCTATGTCGGGGTCTGGGTGGGATGACAAGACTGCAGTGTCATCTGCAAATGTGGCCAAGAAGGTATTGGGAGTAGAGGGGACATCAGCGGTGTATAGGTTATAGAGGATGGGGCCCAGGACACTGCCCTGTGGAACTCCTGTACTTATGGGATAGTAGTTAGAGTATTCTAAACCACAGCGGACTTGGAAGAAGCGGTTTGAAAGGTAGGACTGTAGGATTAGGAAAAGGGTCTGTGGTAAATATCTTTTGAGCTTGTAGAGCAAACCTGCGTGCCAAACCCTGTCAAAAGCTTGAGCTATATCGAGAAAGGCAGCAGTGCAATACTGTTTGGTTTCAAGGGCTGAGGAGATGTGATCAACAACGCGAAGGCCTTGTTGAGCAGTGGAATGTCGTTGGCGGAAACCAAACTGGTGTGTGGGAAAAAGGTTTTTGGATTCAACAATTGGAAGTAGACGTTTTAGTAGGAGTTTCTCAAATATTTTTGAGAGGATAGGGAGTAGGCTAATTGGACGGTAAGATGAGGCTTCATTGGGTGGTTTACCGGGTTTGGCGAATAGGACAATAATGGAATGTTTCCAGAGGAGAGGAAAGTGCGTCGTTCGGATAATGCAATTGTATATATAGGTTAAAAAGATTATGGCTTTAGGAGGAAGCTGTTTGAGAATTTGAGGAGTAAGGAGATCATATCCAGGGGATTTTCGGTAAGGTAAGTTTTTCAGAAGGTATTTGACCTCAGAGGGATTAACGGCTTTTGGTGGAAGAGAGAGAGGAATAGGTGAAGTGAGGAAATCTTCCACAGTTGTGCTGTGAGTATGGCTTTGATGAGAAAGGTGAGGTGTGAAAGTATGGGTAATAGTGATTATATGATAATGTTTAAAAGTGATGGGGCTTACCTTATGAATCATAGACTTATATCTAACTCATATCTTATATCTAAGAACAAAATCTTAACCTAATATTTCCCGACAGTCTATGCGTTCTGTACAGTTGATCTCCAGAATGGAATTATGAGAAAAGTGGAGATCAACTTTTTTTTGTTTTTACATCCCCTTGTTACAAAATTAGTCTTGACCCTTGAAAATCACTTACTTATTCAATAAATGAAAAGAATTATTTCAACAAAAATTGGCTTTAATAACATTAAATCTTGAATTCTATTGTTAATTTTTTTTTCAATTCTCCTTTGTAGCTATTTTAACAATGGAGGAATAACCATAAATTTAAACATAAAAAATCGTTTAGGCTGTGACTTAGTTAAGTCTGAAATAAATTATCGATAAGGGTGTTGTTGCATAACATACTGATTTTATAATTATTAGTTAAAGAAGAAAGGTATTTATGATAATGACATCGTGATCAACAGATATCAGGTTTGAAATCCTGGCACAGTCGATTTAGGTTCAGTTTTGAAACCTCTTTTCTGGTCCTTGTGATTTCTCTGTTCAAGCTGGAAACGTGATATTTCACATTCAATTGATGTATGAAAACCATTTCTATAAAATACGAATAAGCCTCAATAATTAATAATAATATATTTATTTTCCTGGGACTACTCCCCTTAAGAACAAAAACTCTTTTTATAGAAAGCGAGTTCTTCGGCAGTATTACTCATTATAGTTGGATTATCACAACAAATTGCCCATTAGTTTGCAGTTATGTAAATATGATAGTTTTTAAATAGCAAATAAAAAAACATGGGGCATGTAGGGGAGGGGGAGGGATCCGGAAGGATATTGCGATTATGACTACGCAATTGTGTAGTATTGTTGTATTGTTGAAGGACATAGGATGGATTGGCGGGAGCGGATTTTGGATCGTAAATACGAAGAAGAGTTAGGCTAATTATTTGGTATTTAAAAGATAAACATTTTCTTTTCATGTTTTGTAGTGTATCAAAATATAGATCTCAACGCTTTTTTTTGCTTCGGCTAATAGAAACATAGAATGCAAATATAGACTATCAAGAAGTGCTCCATGCACTTTAAAAGTAGAGCCTCTCCCTTCGGGGGAGGATTTTTTCCTCATGCCCACATTGTGCTCTCTGTGCGTTTCAGAAGGTGATCTCCCAGTCCCAGACGGACATGTGGCAGAAGCGGCCCCCGCTGTACATGTACTCAGGAGGTCTGGATGTGATCGTCCTGTCCAGATGGTCCGGACATACCGCAGAGATCTTCAAGTCAGCAGGGCTATCGGTCACCTTCCAGTACGTGTGGACAGGCACACATTTCCTTGACGAGCACGGTGTGGAGGGTCTATTCCAGTTCATCCAAAGCAACATATACACCAAGAAGCCGGAGCTTCATTTAACCACCATTTCGTCTTCGTGTTCCGGACCATAAATCTTTATATAGTCATGGTTAAAATGTAAATTGTAAATATATGTTTTTTTTTAATTTCCACTTATTATGCCTATAGAATATCCTTGTATCCCACTTGCGCCATTATTTAGAAGTAACTTAATCGATAGAAATGGGTTCCCGCTGTAAACCTATGTGCCTATCGGGCACATTACTTACAGTCTTTGTGAAAGTTTGTCCAAAGAAAATCCATATCAGGAAGGTTGTCTCCCAATACAGGGTAGTTCAGTTGTTAGCATTTGGGGAGATCCGGGGCTCGAGTCCCCGTCATGCCAGTAATTTTTCCATCGACTGTTAGTTATTAATAATTAAAAATAAAGCCCCCAATAACAGATAAAAACTGCAGTACTCCCTACTTCACAGAGGATCCGAAGTGCCGTGTAAACGTAAACTGCAAGAACATTCATTTTTTTTCAACTCTCCTTAGTAAAAGATGGGCTCATGAACGATATATTATTTACTGTGTCTGTTAATATTACGAATAAAAGCGAGTCTATCGTACTATCTCGTATGCCCGAAGCCCAACCTGCGGTGCTCAAGTATTGTCACGTGGAGAAGACGATAAAAATACAGAAAATTCGGATAATTTTAAAAATAAAAATTTTGGATATTAATAGAAATTAAGCTTAATAATCCTTAATCCTATTTTGTCCAACCGTTGTCCGCGAGGGAGAGATCTCTCCCAAGGAGGTGCTAGATTTAGCGAGACGAAGGCAGAGATTCCCACTAGGAAGGTGTGGGGTCTGACAACGCCGGACTAAAACGTGGCGAGGCGAGGAGAGAAAGAGATGTAGAGGTTTTTCATAAAGAAGCAGTCAAGTTTCAGAGTTTCAAGCAGGGTTGCCACGAGTCGGTAGTTGACAGGAGAATGATATACAGGATTTTTTTTATTTTTTTATTTCAAAACCCCTTTATTGATCAAAAGTTTAAAAATTACAAATGGGGCTCACCTTCATATTACAATGTGGGAAATATACAGGACCCAAACCGCCGGCCTTAAATACCCAGCTGGCCTTGCCAGTAGCCAATAAGCATCGCTAATGCAGTACCCAATGATCTGGCTTTCCTTTGTTCTCTGACAGAGCCGAGAGGTTCTCCCGGCGGTTGGGTCTTATACCTGCTTGACAGCTGGTGTCTCAGCTCACATAACTGATTGGCTCCCCGCATATTTTATTGTTTAACACATTTACAATGATTTATATTTTGGTCATGTTATTTACATTTGTTTACAATATATATACAATAGAGTATAGGGTGATTTATACTATGTAGTTAGCGGTCGCTACATACACCTTTTCGTCAAGCAGAGCCTACAGAAACGAAATTTTCATATCCATTTAAAATGTTTGGTTTTCGATTCGATACTATATTACATGTACTTATTCATAGTAAGAAGCAGTTTCACACTACCCGTAGTGCTACGGCTTTTTGTACACTCGAAAACATTGATTACAGCTATAAAAAGGCTGTGTGAAGTAATCAAAAAGTAATTCCAGTCAGGAGTGATCCATCATACATTTAATGATTTGCTTATCAGCAACATATTTACCCACAAATAAATAATTTATTATACACATTGGCGCTTTTAACAGCTCTTGCTCAGTAAGGCAGATTTAGGGACGGCAATACAAAAATAAACTCAGAGATGTTGGAAAAATAAAGTTTTAAGAACCATTATTAAAGAAAATTTAGTTGAATTTAGACACTGGGCGGATTTAACTATTTTTGTTTGTTTGAACATTTCAGCTTTTTATACATACTTATTAAAGAAAATTTTTCAGAAAAAACTGACCATTTGTATACATTTAAAAAAACCTTGTAGAAGAAACTCGTTTTCCTTAGTATTGCTTATTTTCATGATTTCAAGCATTCTTATTTACATAAATTATTAATTAAACTGTTCTTTTTAAAAAAAAATGTAATAGGAAGAAATAATTTCAAGAGGTAATAGCCTTAAATAACATCGGCCATTAGTTAAAATATTACCAAAAAAAAGTACCTATTAAAATCGGTCGAAATGACAATAAATTTGTTATTTCTACAAATAGCTCCTGAACTTTGATTTTCTTTTCTTCGTTGCTAATACGCCAAGTGCCTTTCGTAAAGGCTCGAGGTTCCAGAGACCAACCAATGCAAGTCGAGACAACGCTTCACTCTCTCCACCAGCCCAAATTTCTACAAGCTCTCACATTCCCAAATCTTAACCTCAATAACAGAAAGGCTCCTTAACCCATTTAATACCTCTGATCTTACCAGCCTAGGGACAACATTCCTAACCGATTTCAGAACCCTCATAATTCCACTTATATCACTCCTCACAAACCTCGTTTCACACCTCCTACCCCCACAGTCAAACTCATCAACTGTTTTCCTTTGGAATACAAAGGTGTTCGTAATAATTCCAATGAACTGACAGCTCTACAAAACGAATAGAATATTGACGTGGCCATAATTAAAGAAACCAGACTGGCTTCTAATAGACGTTTTGGTGTCACGAAAAACAAAGTTACAGAATGGGTGATCCGACATATTGAACAGCTCAAGCTGATACTCCTTTTCTGACCCACCAATCCCTCACTCACCAACCTCCAAATATTACTAATATATAGTAAAACGCCTACTCAGCCTTCCGCTAATCTACTCTCGCTAGGCCGACCTCTAAGACGGCACTTTGCCTCACAGCCGCTAGCAGACCTCTGACGACTTGTACTTATTACGCTGCCGATCTCTCGCTCGAACTCTGAAAACTGGTCTTATTCTTTATGAACCTCTGAACCTCATCCTGAACACAGTGTCTTGTCGGGACACATTCCTATCAAAAAATGGAGTCAGATATTAACGCCTACATGGAACATGGTCCATGTTATTAACTACAACAATCCGACAATTGTTGACCTCCGACAATTGTTCACCTTTTCCGACAATTGTTCACCTCCGACAATTGTTCACCTTTTCCGACAATTGTTCACCTCCGACAATTGTTCAACCATTTACCGACAATACTAAAGGCAAACACCATTCACCCTGCCTTTTTCAAAGTAAAATATATTATGTTGGGTGCCAGTAGTAAATAAAAGATTTTTAACTTATACCGTGTAATTTGAGGAAAATAAATTTAAATATTAATTATTATTTTTACACTAATCTGACAACACATCAATTTTAATGTAGAAAATGCTTTCAGGAGGTGCCCACCGGTAATCAAAAACCGCCAAAGTTTATTATTTTTATTCCTGTTTTACTCTAAAAATAATTATGATAAACAAAGTGTGCTTTGCCACGAGTTCACTTTAAGGAACACCGTAGGAGCACGAAAAGGATATTTTTCTTGACCCCCCCCTCATAAAACGTATTATGTTGCAAATACGGACATCCTAAAGGCCTGTACACAAACATCCGACATAGTGCGCATAAAAAGATGCATAGTTTCTCACCTTTTCAGTACATAACGTTGGAATCCCACCCAACGTTCTGATCTGAAAATTAGATTTCTGTGAAACGATTTGAACCTAATATCTCTTTTTGTTCACCACGAAGGAAAATCTGATAATTTGTCACATTAGCTCCGCTATTCACACGCGTTCAGTCATTTCCGAGCGGTGAGATGTGTCGCTGCTGCCTTGGTTTCTTGTTGGTATATATGTCGTTAGTGGGAACTTTTAATCCTATTCAAGTGGTGAGTCGTCAGTCTCTTGTTATTATATAATATATTTATAAAATTCTATACTAAACAAATAATATTAAGTTGATCCTGTTATTATATCAAAAATTACTTTTTCTTATGGCCTAGAATGTTATTATATCAATTATACACTATATTTTAGCTATTAAACAAATCATGGGATGTGATTAAGATATAAAATAGATATTTATTACTTGTTTTTGACATTTATAATGTGTTGGTAATAATGGAAAAAAAAATTAAAACAATAAATTTAAAAAAGCATGTGACTATACCTTGAAAAATATTGGAAGAGAAACGTGACCGATTTCCCCCAGTTAAATTTGTTTTTGTATATGTTCTTTATTATATCTTAACCAAAATATGTGCATAATAGAGGCTTTTCTGTTGGGCTCAAGAATAAATGAATTCTAAATACTAACATACTTTTATTATTATAATCCTTTATTGTGCTAAAATTACAATCTGCCTTATTAGGCAATAAGTGATTAAGATGCTCTCATTCCTACCATATTTACAATTCATCATTCACTCGCTCATTCATACAATATTCACAGACAGCCCAGAGGCCTCCCAAATCCACATGCGAAAGAGAAAGCGGAGTCTTGGGAAGTCCCCCACGCTCCTTCGTCAGCCGCGTCACTGGATACGAGCCAGTGGAGGCTGACCAAGAGCGCGAGAGCCACAAACGCTCAGGACATGATTGGAGAAACTGGCCATTGCCAGGACTCCCACTGTCACGCGTTTATAGCAGGTCACGAGGCCACTGCCATTTCAGTCTCCAAGGAGGATTATAGGGATGGGTGGTGCAGTGCAATAACTGTGCTACAGGATTAGGGTGGTTGGAAAGGCTACTGTGGAATTTCATAAACTTGGAAGGGATGAGTTCAAGAATGTAGGGTATATTAAGATCGTTATGAATGGTTTTGTTGTTGTCCTTCAAAGTAGTCTGTACAGTTGTCCAAAGCGTCTGTTTAGTCCTTGTCTTTTTAGCCTCGTGTGTGGGTTCCATGTCAGTCTTTTGTCGAGATGAAAGCCTAAATACCGTACTACCTCAGACACAGGGAGAAGAATCGAATTTAAAAAGACTAGCGGACAGGACTTGCGGCAGAGGGTAAAGGTTGTGTGGGAACATTTACTTCATTGACTTTGATTCGCCATTGATTGCACCAATACTCGATCTCGTCGAGGAGTTTTTGAAGGTTTTGGGATGCTATATCAGGGTCTGAATGGGTTGACAGGACTGCACTCTCATCTGCAAATGTTGCCAATAAGGTATTGGTTGTGGAGGGGACATCAGTGGTGTATAGGTTATAGAGGACGGGACCTAGGACACTGCCCTGTGCCCTGTGTGAACATTGATCGTACCAATTATCATAATTGATCTAAAAAAATTAGTTGGTACTTAGGCAAATTAAGTAAAACATGAGGGCAAAGCTTCATTCAGGATAAACTAGCAATGATAATAATTTCATCAGTTAATGTCCACCTAAATTTTACAAAATTTTTACTTTGAAAACAGTTCATACAATATATAATAATAATATAAAATAAATGTGACTATCTCTCGAAACTGATGGTGTGAGATCTTGCTTGCAGGGACCTTTTAACTCGTTGGTACGCTACGTTGAAGAATGTGCCGACACTGGGACTGGCGACATCAGAATCTCCGCCAGGATCAAGAGGTTCAACAGAACAGTAGTGGCGGCAGACTTCAACGTGTCACTCAATGTGTGCTACGATGACAGAGTATCGGTGAGGTTCACATTGGTCATGATATTTTTGGCCCCCAAAAGTTTAGTATAGTTGTTTCCTTCAACTTTAAAAAGAGTTCTGTTACAGGTTTTTCAAACAAATTTTTGTTAGTCCCCTACCAAACAAGACATCTAGATTTAATAGCCATAATTCTTTTTTAAATTTTTAGAGTGATTAAATAGTTTGATGAACACGAGTACATTTTATTATATTTCTGAGATTTGTTGTTTATAAAATGCTAAAATTTATTTTACCTTCTGGGCTTCCATTTGTGAAATCTTGAAAGTTTACGAAACAGGACTACCTATTTTCAAAGTTTGATTTTTTTTTTGCTTTTATTTATACTTATCCTTATTTTGTTATAGCCGTCACATATTCAGTTAGTTTTTAGTTTATGGATTATACGGTGTACTATACCTAGTTGCATAAATAAACAAAACATCTAGGTTTAATAGTTATTACTTTATTTAAAATCTTTAAGTGATTAAATAGTTTTATGTACATGAGTTTGTTTTAATATATAAAGCCTCACTTTTTTTTCTATTTTTGTGAATTATAAAAAGTTCTATATTTTTAAAAATGTAATTCGCCTTACATGATTTTAAGATTATTATTATTAAAAAAAATGGGAAAAGGTAAGGTTTATGTTGTCTCTATGTTAATTATTAATTATTCTTGATGCAGCCTTTAGTTAATTGGTTCTTTGCAGTGTGAAAAAAATGGGGGATTCGATCTTAAATAACTTCAATTTGAATTTAAATGCAGTAAGAGAAACAAAACCGATCTTTTTAATATTATCATTTTGTTACTACTATCAGATGAATATCAACGAGCATAAGCAAGGATGGCATAGAATGTACATTATACTTTGAGATAGAACGTGTGACCTAAGTTGTTTCTATTGGTAGTTGTGTACAGGCCATGTAATTTTATAGGTTGGAAAAATAAAATAAGGTAATTGTAACTAACGACAACGACAGCATGTAACTAACTAATAACAAACAATATAAAATAAATCATGTAAATAAACTAGATAAAACTGTAGATAAAAGGGACTAGAACCTACATTTGTGAATGTAAATCGTTTCAGCAATGTGAAAGCAAATAAATGGACTGTATTAATAAAGGATTCTAACCTTAGATCAGCGATTACAAAAAAAAAACGTACCAAGATAAGAAAAATGTTTATGCGGTTAGGCTTCTACAGGATGTGATACTTAACATTTTACAATGTTCCTAGCGAAGAATGTTTTGTTAATTCGACTAGAAAACGGAATATTGGACCTTATAACTAAAAAAACAAAACATTGACTACCAAATGTACATCAATCACACAGTGGGGACGATTGTGAATATAATAGGACTCAGCTTTCAATCTAACTTGTGGCAAGACCATCCATTATACTCGACATCTCTTGGGACTCGACGGTACTTCTCAAAAACGAATCAGTACGGAAAATATGTGAACGAAAATATTACTAATATATATTAAAAAAACAACACCTAAAATACCGAGCAATTAAGACATTAAAAACGGAAGTAATACAAACCATTCCTCTGGGCTTTAACTGTAAAGTTTATTTTTGTTAATTTACTTGTTTGTATAGTTAATCAATAATTTAGAATATCTTAGGTACATTTTTCAATGGCCCAATTCACCAATGGAGGTTTTAAAGAAAATTTCTTCACTCATACCATCCCTAAAGCCTGCTCTACAATACTGCAAATGGTTCCGAAAATGTGGACGGAAGTGCTGGGTGCAATGCATGCGTTCACTTGTCCAATAAAAAAGGTAATATGGATAAATGAAATTATCTACAATGCAAACCTAATCATTATTTTAATAATATGGTCCATTCAATAAGAACTTGATATATTTCAGAATTTTATTCGTAAAATATTTGTATTTTCTTTCATTGGAGAGATGATCGATATGTACAACAAAATAAATTAATCTTAAGCTATAAACAAAAAAGAGGAAAAATCATCATTCTAAGAATAATAATGTTAGTTTCGTTACGAAAACGATTTGAATGACTATAATTAAAAAATCCACTAAAACTAACGTAATTTACAATAAAGTTACATTCTATCTTTATTACGATCAGCTCATTGAACAAAACTACCATTCAAAGTATCATTCCTGTAATAATAATAATGGGCTGATGCCATTTTGGTGAAATTTCAGTTATGTACACTTTAGCCGCAACACATATGGTGCATTATTAATCGGGGCGGTAAGACCTGTAACGTGATACTAAACACAGTATCATAGGTAATATATATTTTATTACTTATTTAAATTTATTTAACTTTAATGTTACTTATCAATTATTGATTACTTATTAAATAATTAATGACTCTTAGTAGTTACGGGCTGGTTTTATTTTTCATTTCTTTCCAATATCAAATAGAACGTTTTTCTAAAACTGCATATCTCGTCACATTGAGCAAGGGATTCACGTAGACCAAGGCAAGAAAATATACACAGGAGAATGATCGTTCAAAAAAAGCAACGGAGCCCTAAATGTTTCAACCTCAAAAATATTATGAATAAATAATGTTAGAATACATATTTTTTCGAATGATAACGATGTTGATGTTATATTCTTGTAATGGTCATGCTATTCATTATTTTTCCAGGGATTTTACTCTGCCAAGGACTTCACGTCACGAGAATATATGAGAAATATGACAATATTCTATTACAACAAGTACAAGACTACGCTCGCTTTTAAAAAGCAAGGTAAATTACTCGGATGCTTCCACGTGTATGTTGATTTTGTTCCAAAAGGAAAACATTAAATCACTTCGGTCATCTTTTGTATTCTATAAAATTGTTTGTTTATATTTTTTTATTCTAAATGCGTTTCAGTCAATGTGAGATTTAACTGTAGTTAAAAAGATCAGAACATAGCTTTTGCCTAATACTAGCAAACTTATTGAAACAATAAAGTCGTAAAAACTCAATATGTATGTCATATAAATATAAAAGTTACTCTTACGAGAAAGTTATTATTTCATGTAAACATGTGTATAATTACAATAAGGTGTATTAAATCAAATAGAGACGGATTTTAAAAGGCGGATAAGCCATTCTAATAAACTGAACAGACATTTCTAAATGATTAATTTCTTATTTTGAATTAAGATTAATCATTTAGAAATAATTAATTAATAAAACACGATAACCCCCGCTCCGTTCCCCTATCGATGGCAGGACACTGTCGAGGCAGGAACTGTTTAGTCTTTACGTTCTAGTTTTTAGGTTTTAGTTAGTAAGTTTCCCTTTATATGTAATCCGAAGGTGAGCCCCATCACCTAGTCCTGTTTATATTATATTGATATTTTAACTTCAAAAAGAAATTTTGTACTTGTAAATATTAGCTCCTTCAAATGCATCTGCGTTTAAAGCAGGAGTTCCACAGGGCAGCGTCCTGGGTCCCATCCTCTATAATCTATACACCACTGATGTCCCCTCTACCACCAATACCTTCTTGGCAACATTTGCAGATGACACTGCAGTCCTGTCAACCCATCCAGACCCTGATATAGCATCCCAAAACCTTCAAAAACACCTTGACGAGATCGAGTATTGGTGCAAACAATGGCGAATCAAAGTCAATGAAGGAAAATGTTCCCACATAACCTTTACCCTCTGCCGTAAGGATTTTAAGAAATTAACATATTTTCCGATTCCTAAACTGTCTAATAAATAACTAGGGAACTGCTTTGTAAAGGGTAACTGAAATAATGGAACCATTTAGTGATACAACAACAATAACTCTTTATTCACAACCAGTTTCCAACTGATTCACACTGCTACATCATAACCTCCCTCTACTGCCCACTCAAATATTTTCATAATAGATATCACAGGAACCAATCATTGGGTTTAACTTTTTTTTCATTTATTGCAAATCATGAAGTAAAGCAGATTTTTTTTTTCAGAACTGATGACCCAAATTAGTTTTGTGAATTTAAATAATACCAAAAAAAAATTAAATATATTTTAGGAACCAAGAATAATTTTAGTGCTGGTCTTCTCTGCTTAGGGTCAATGAAGAATTTAATCGCAGTGAACCGTAATTATTTTCTATCCTTTTCTTCTTTTGAAGAGAGTGATTAATGAACTGCTAATCGGCCGCGTCAATTAGGAAATGCGTTTAAACGTAAACGGATTGTAAATTTAATATAATTTGAAAGTGAATTAGGCCGTTTCAGTAGAACTAATCCGGATAATGGTAATTGGGTTTTTATCATTATTACTTTAATTAAAGAATCGTTATCGCTACTTGGTGCAAAATCATTTCTTATTTCTTCTCAAAAATGTTTTGCCATTATTCTCGCATCTCATTATGTGCAGCTTTTGGAATATTTTTTGCAACGGTTTATTGCCTAGTAGCAGTGTTTTTTTATTTTACATTAATGGAAAGGATTTGTATACGTCTATATATAATTTGGGTTGAAAAGAGTTTATTTTTATGTTTGGCAAATAAGAAGTAATTTATCTTTGCGGAAAATTGATTCATGTGCAATTATTTTTAAATAATAAATTTTCTTTTGTCCCGGTTGATGTTAATTACTTAGTAAAAAAATTGAGTAATTGATTGGGAATAAAAATTTTGTGTTTTATAAAATGGAGTTATTATTAGTGAAAATTATAATTGTTGATTGTGTCTCTTGTCAGTCACAATTGTTTTGCTTCAGCATTTTTATTTTCATTAATATTTTAGTCAGTTTCGTATAATGTAGTTTTGGTTTTCTTTTCACTGCACTGATGAAAGGCTTGTGATGTGATACTGGTAATAAGTTTGTAAAGGTCTCATCTGCAGCTGGAAGATAACTTCAAACAGCTTCGACAACAACTGTTAGCTTTTCAGCTTAGCAGTACTCTTATAAACAATGGGAATTGTAAGTCGCAAGAGTAATTACAAAATTGTGTGAAGATAAGAAACGGCACTGGTCTCCAGACGACAGAAAAGCGTCGACAGCTGCCCCCAGAACTTTGGAGGACACTCCGGAAAATAACAATTGTGAGTACCTAGATTCTAGGCTAAAGTTTCTTACAAACGACCAGCGTCAAGACCTTGGATGCGGACCGAAATGGGTAACTGCCCTAGTAGACTTCTGTAGCCAAGTGCTCATGGCTATAATATCTGGTAAACATCAACAATGGTAGATTACCAAGTTTTAAATTTTAACGTTGATGGTCTCCTGACCAAAATAGATGAGGTAGAAGTGCTGCTAGCGCTCTACCGACCAATTATTGTAGTTTTGACAGACACTAGGGTGTCTACACAATCGTTCCACATTAAAGGTTATTCAACTGCCATTGAAAGGGTTAACGGTTACGGAGGCGTTTTAATTGCCATACGCCTTGGTATCAATTGGAAGAAAGTGGCCTCACCACTGACTACAACTGATCCCAAGCTTCACCATTTGATAGTTAAGGTAAATTTGGGGAGACCCATTTACCTTACCGCCCTATACAGAAGACCCTACGCGTCTCTGCAGCAGTACTCAGCCTTGCTACACGCATGTGCGCAGAGATCTAACCACTGAGTGGTGGGAGATCTCAACGCAAAACATACCATGTGGTATAACACCGTAACAAACAAGGCTGGGAGACTCCTGTTGAGAACGCCACTTACGGTCGTTCACCCCCAGACTTTTACTTTTCAACATAGAGGTAACCCACAAGCTACCTCGACGATTGACTTACTACTGACAAAACAACCCCACCGTATCACTAGTTGCACCGCCCTTGACTTCATTACCTCTGACCACAGGCCAGTACTGTATGCAGTGGATGTTAATGTGGCGACCCCTCGCCCCACGAGATACGACTACCGTCGTGCCGACTGGGATCTGTACCGGTCACAAATTTACCATAACCTGCATACGGTGCCAGTTCTCCGCACGAAAGAGGAAGTAGATCTTCAACTAACTTTCATAACTGATGTGATCATAGACGCAGCAAACACTGCGATCCCGAAGTACACTCCCATGCCACCGTCTCTGCGACCACCTCCAGACCACATTCTTAAAATTATTGCCTTGCGCCATACTTGGAAGAATAGATGGTACAGGACGAGAGATCAGCAAGCCAAGGTCGTTGTGAATTCTCTCACAACGCAAATCCGGAGCTTGATGAAACTCTGGAAAACAGCGCAGTGGCATGAGAAACTTCGTAGCATTCACGGAGATCACAGAAAGTTTTGGAAGTTGTTGAAGACTACAAAAGGCAAGACAGCCACTGTCCGTTTTCACGAAGGCGACAATGTTCTGACTGCTGAGCAACAGGCAACAAAACTGGCCGACCATTACGCTAGGGATATTACGGCTAGGACGGGATACTACCACATGCCTCCTCCGGTAGATGCTGAACAGAACCACATAATTGTATCACCGAAGCAGCTCAAGGCGATTCTTCGCCAGTGTCAGGGAAACCGAGCACCAGGGCACGACGGGATACAAACAGTGCTGCTCAAACAAATGCCGAGGAGAGGGATAGTACAACTAGCAAACTTATACAACTCTTGTATGAGATTGCGGTACTTTCCTCACACATGGAAACAAGCCATCTTGTTTCCATTACTAAAGCCAGCCAAGAGTGGAGATCACCCAGCCCACTACCGCCCGATCAGTCTGCTACCACAGACGGGGAAAATCTTTGAGAAAATTCTTTTGAATTATCTCAAAGATTACTGCTCGGAAAATGACATAATTCCGTCAGAGCAGACTGGATTCCAATCCAGTATGAGCGCAGAGCACTCCCTTCTGAAGGTACAGTCAGAAGTTAGCCATAACATGAATAGAAACATAGCCACGGCTATGATTTCCATTGATTGCACCCAAGCATTCGACTTGGTGTCTCACGGGACACTGTGTCAAATGCTCTGCGATCGGGAATGCCCGGAACAACTGTATTCAATTCTGGCTAGCTTCCTGAAGAACAGATCGCTGCGGGTGCGGGTGGGTGATAGCTTCTCCGAAGCTGTGCCACTGACCTGTGGAGTACCCCAAGGCGCCGTCTTATCCCCTGTACTATTCAACGTATACACGTCTGAGATTGTCGGAGTCCGGTACAAAAATACCACAGTTACTGCTTTCGCAGATGACATAGCGGTGTACAGTAGCAGCATGAGTGCCAAGGTAGCTCTAAGACAGGCTGAAGCAGCCTGTAACCAGATCAGTGAGAGATTGGGGACACTCAATATCTCTGTAAACGCGGGTAAGACTGAATGTGTAATTTTCTCTTTTCAAAAGGGAAAAAGCCCGCTCCCTACTAGTTACATAGTAGGAACGGAGGAAAATTCACCAGCCAACAACCTAGTATATCTGGGAATTAAAATGGACAGACGCCTCCATTTTAGTAACCATTTTGCGAAGAAGTTGAAGCATACACGCATGAAATCTTACCGGCTTACGCACTTATTGACTTCCCCCAATCTATCACTACGTCTCAAGCTACTGATTTACAAGAGCATACTCAGGCCT
The DNA here is from genome assembly GCA_930367205.1 of Acanthosoma haemorrhoidale. Classification (NCBI taxonomy): domain Eukaryota; kingdom Metazoa; phylum Arthropoda; class Insecta; order Hemiptera; family Acanthosomatidae; genus Acanthosoma; species Acanthosoma haemorrhoidale. Next base: position 181,572,097 of record OV884011.1, on the reverse strand, counting down.
ACTCTGCTGTATGGTGCACCGGTATTTCGTTATCTGACGTATACGACAGCTAAGAAACTCCAACAATTCCAAAACGGTATACTGATGAAAGTGGTCAGAGGTACTTCATTCGAGCAGCGAAGAAAGAGTGAGCTGCATGAGATATTTGAGCTGCCTACGGTGGATGAATTCATCCAGCGTAGACATATCAAATCTTTCGACTCATTACAATATCTAACAAACCCGGTGTTTAACACTATAACCCCCGCTCCGTTCCCCCATCGATGGCAGGACGCTGTCGCGGCTGGAACACTCTAGTCCTAGGTTCTAGGTAGAGATTTAGTTTGTTTTTTCCTAGTGTTTAGTTATTTGGTGAAGGTGAGCCTCATCACCTAGTGTGAATACAAGACTGAGTACTTTTCACAACAAAAAAAAATTTATTGTATTATGCACTCCTCCAAATGCATTTAAATGCAGGAAGAGGAGAAATTTGTAAGATCGATTGTTTCTTGTTATATTATCACTTGTATTATTGTTTGTTTGAGGTTTTGAAAAAAAAAAAAAAAAAAAAAAAAAAAATCAGAGCTCAGACAAGGAAGAACCGGAACCTTGAACACTTCTCTCTCTCTCTGCACTGGCGCCTGCGGCTCTACTCAAAACCATAGACTTCTCATTCAACTACCTCTGCTTTTTCCTCTCCAAACCTCACTATGTTTTAATTCGGCTTTGTCAGACCTCACACCTTCCTAGTGAGATTCTCTGCCTTCGTCTCGCTAAAACTAGCACCTCCTTGGGAGAGACCTCTCCCTCGCGGACGACGGTTGCCGTGGCCCTGGAAATTTTACCAGCAGTATCTCCCATTGCAATCCAGTCTGCCTCTCTCCGGTTCACACTCGTATTTGGGATCCGGATGGTTTTGGCCTACCCTTAGATACCGAGTGTGAATTCGTGGTCATTCCAAGACCACATCAACTACCTATAAACCTACCCTGTACCTCTTCTCCTGAACACTGTCGGGGCACACACAACTTCTAAAGATCTTATGGAGTCAGATCAAAGCGAATTAGGCTGGCCTGCCGACTAGGCCGGCGGCCAGGGCAAAGAAACCATAGGTCCACCATAGCGGGTCTATCTCTTTCTGGGCGCTCGCCGGACGGGGGCTAAGAGATTGTAGCGATCCTAGCCCGCGGCGGGCGTCTCCTCGCCACTTTGGGGATACCCATGTATACTGAGCCCCCTAGTGACGACCCGACACACATCAAATTAAAGTTTGTAGTATTCAAGCGTAGTTTGTAGTATCTAATTCGGTGGAACAAATGACGAACCAGTAAAAAGAGGAGAAGGGTGCTGGATTTATTTTGAAAGAGAGAAAAACCTAGAAGAAAATGGGATGAAGCCTTGTTTGAGGGGGTTCAGGAGGCTACATCTGGAGATGGAGTGAGATACGGGAAGGACCGGATCGGTTAACGGAAGCTCTAGAAACACACCCAAGACACTGGAATAGGGAAAAAGAGATGTATGTATGAGTATTGTCATATTTTGTAGACCAGGTTGTTACAAAAGGAAACCATACATCGGAAGCGTCGAGTTGGTTTGGTGCTGGGGTTTTTTAGTTCCACTGTCCTAGAGCTGTAATGGTTTCCAAAAATTTATCTACTTAAAATTCGAATCGAGCAGAAAAATGGCTAATTAACCAAACTGATGAGAAATTATGATGAGAAGGTTTGAAAACCTTGCTGAATTTGGTTTTCTAGGTTTATAAACTAGTATGAGTCTTTTTACCATACGGGCACAAGAAAAGGTAAAGAAATCGGCTCAAAATTACTCTTAAGTAATTGTAAATAAACATCACAAACGTCATGTAAATGTCATCATATAGTGTTAGAACAACTGAACTACTGAACTACCCTAACCCGTGCATAATTTTATTTCTATAATGAAAAATACTACCCTACAATTAAAATGTCACAAACTATATTTCTTTATAAAATATGGTACGTTATATTCTATTTATATGAATGAAACTCAACTCAAAAAAGTTCATGCTTAACTAACTTCCTTTCCTTTATTGTGCAATATTTACAATCTGCCTTTATAAGGCAATAAGTAATTAAGATATATGCTCTCATTCATACAATATTTACAGTTCATCATTCACTCGCTCATTCATACAATATTTACAGACAGCCCAGAGACCCCCCAAATCCACCGCAAAGAGAAAGCGGAGTCTTGGGAAGTCCCCCACGCTCCTCCGTCAGCCGCTGGCGCTACTTAACTAACTATGTTTTCATTACGAATCTCACCCTGCTCTCTCTAGTTATTTCATAATCACCAAAGAAACTACTCGTTTTCTTAACAACCATCAAATGAAGGGAGTGGATTTATCTGACCACTAATCACTGTGTTACACAAACCATACCATATCTTATAGCTTCATGAAAATGGGAGGTATAATATCGTGGTTGGTGATGTTTATAGACAATGGAATTTTATCCCACTGCCGTTCAACACAGGATAGCCTAGTTGAGGAAGACTGGAGTAAGGAATGTCCTGAGGTCTTGAATCCCGGACCTGTCTTTATAATAGGTGTCATTTTAGATCATAACCTTTGACACATAAACCTTATAGGCATGAAGTTTTGAATGGGCATTAACTAAATAAAAACTAGTTATAATAACTAATAATAATAACTGGAGTCAGGATATACTTTTTACCGATCGAAGCAATGTTTCTTCATTGAGTACAGTCAGGCAACCACCTTCTTATTTGTAGATGTTAGGAATATCTCTTTTTTTGGATGAAGCAAGATTAGTCGTAATAGAGCTAAATATGGCCCTTTACGTACATCTGTGGTGGTTTTTTAATGTACTTAAATTTATATTTTTTAAACTATTTTTAGACCTATTTATTAAGATGAGTATACTCCAGCTATGCCCATACTCAGCTCATGAATCCTTATTTATCTATTGTTATAAGTATAACTGAGTTCATCAGCACATCTTAAATAACTTAATTAGTAAATGAATTAACAAAACATGTCTTCGATAGAAAATGATGGCATTATTTGGTGTTAACAAAATAGACAGAAACGGCCACATGATATCATCATTCCAATGATTACGAGGGCCATTATACGACAGAGAACAAGGCCAGAAGCGTATATCAGATATCAATTACCCACGCAATAGCGTAGCTCGACAGGGTCTTTGATGGAAGCCATAGTGAGGTGGCTCCTAGCGTCGTGCTTACTGTCCTTTGTCGAGGCTAAGGTCGGGGGCTTGACGGTGAGCTCTTTGTCTTGTACTTTATTCACAATGTCATAACATATCACGAAACAACCAAATTTATCTACTTACAAAGATGGGTTGCTTATGAATTTTTGTTAGGGATGATTATATAAGACATTTATACGCCACAGACACCTAGATAGTCTCTGTTAAAAAGAACAGCGTGTTAACGAGACTGAGTATTAGTGTAATCAAGCTGACGTATCTACATCTCCTTGTAGAACTTCGCCGACCTACGTGTGGTGAATCGTATGAAAAATTGCGATGTTATTGTATTTTAATTAATATTAGCAAACAAAACAATGGGGTCTATACAATCATTTAAACCACCATTGTATTAGAGCACATAGATGATAGATTCAGTCAGGAATCCCCGTACTGTTTAAATGTGAAATCTCTTCCTTGTTGCTCAGCAATAAAGTATATACATATGTGTATTGACCCTAACTACATAAGTGTTAAATCACCCTATACACTGGTGCATATATAATGTATTGTAATTAGATGCAAAACATGGTTTCCTAGTTATAAATCATGGAGGGGCCGGTAGTCGTAAAACAAGTAACAGAGGGTCGAAGGTCCAGCAATAAACCTGAGAGGGTAAGGCACCTGACTGTCATAAAACAGAACCCGGCAGACCTAGGGTCGCCTCAAAGCGGTCATAAAACCTAAGTTGGTGAGTCCCTAGCAGCCATAAAACACACCCTTTTAGACCAACAGTCATAAACTTAAGGGGGATTGGCCACCTGGGCATCATAAACATACACCTTTCAAGCCAGGCTCCGCCTTCCGGTAGGTAGGGGGCCGGATATTTAAATCAGGGGTTTTCGCCCTGTAGGCCACTCTTTTTCCCACTCTCCTCATCTCCACAGCCGCTATGACTCGGTCGCGTTACACCAGGGCCCCGGGGCCCTGGAAGTAAGTCCACTCAGTCTTCTACTAGCCTACACTCTCTCTACCACACCTCTGCGCCATCACCCTGTCTCACAGCCTTTAGCAGACCTTCTGACGACTTGTACCTCTTAAGCTGCCGATCTGCCGCCCGAACTCTGAAAACTGGTCTTATTCTTTATCAAACCTCTGAACCTCTTCTCCTGAACACAGTGTATTGTCGGGACACATCCCTATCAATAAAATGGAGTCAGATATTAACGCCGACATGGAACATGGTCCATGTTATTAACTACAACAATCCGCACTTGTCGCCAGGGCTAGAGTGATCAGGCACTCCCCTAGTGGCAACCCGACAATATGAAATTATCAAAGGTCAATGTATTTTACGAGGTGATATCCAGCCGTTTCAAAGAGTGCCAAAACATCTGGACAGGGGACATGCGTTTGTTTGTCATTTTGCACAAGATGAGCAAGTTCCTAATTTCAACTTGACACTCAACACGCCGATAGACGATGATATAACGGTAAGTGACTATTTTAAATATTTTCAGAACTCTTTTTCAAGCTCTAATTTGGTATAGGCGAGTGTCCTTGAATGTCGTCCCTCCCGTCAAAATACCTTTCATTCAATGAATCCAAGTCATTCGATGCTCTCCAGTAAAGCATTACAGCATTACAGCATTACAGCATTACAGCATTACAGCATTACAGCATTACAGCATTACAGCATTACAGCGTTACAGCATTACAGCATTACAGTACATATGTCTGCCTCTATATACTGAAATTTTGTTTTCAACTAATAATCAGATTTTGGTAAAGCAAATTTCATTGTTGACTTCCATTTTTTTCTTGAATAATAATTTTGTGCAACCGTTTTTGATGTGCCCCTCAACGTGAATAAAGTTGAGAACATTAAAAATTTATGTAAACTCCGTCTAATGATCTAGCTAGCTGTGTTTGTTGTGTGAAGGTTACTTAGCTGTGTTTGTTGTGTGAAGGTTACTTTGTAGATAAGACTTATGTTTATTGTTTGTGTTGTGACTATCCACTAGAATAGCTGGTAAATAACGTGTAATTTAATTAATCTTTACAGGTATGTTCATTTATTTTATTTTATATTGTTTAATCGTTTGATGCTTATAATTCTAATTCCATTGTAAATCTTTACAGATTAATAAAACAGCTGTAACTAACCTTCGTAAATAAAATCTGTTTATAATTTGTCTATGATGTTCTTGAATGTGCAAATATGTTTATATTTTTAAGTATTAATACCTTGGAAAATAATATTAAAAATTTAGTATAGTTTTTAAGCAGTGACTCGTGACTCCTCAATTTAACAATGAATCGGAACGGATGCTTTTATGGATATTGGGAAAACATTTTAATTAAAAATTAAAAAAGCTTAATTTTTATTAAATAACTCCGATTATTCCGTATTAATTATTTCGTTTTTACGAAGTATTATTGAAATTAATTATGCTTGCTCATGCGAGCAGCAATTAATTGAAATTAATTTTGCTTATGATTAATGCGAATTTAAATTACATAAGTAAATGAGAAAATATGATAGCACAGAGCATTTCCCGTCCGTTGAGTTCAGTTATTCGTAATTATACTTTTTTTTTAATATTCCCATTATCTCAATTAAAACAAATAAAATTTAGCGTAGGTACTGTTAAATTAAAGTTTAAACTTTCAGACAGATTATTTTTACAGTAATGACACGGTTGAGTACACAGACAGGCAGAAGAGCTGTAGACCGGACTGATAGATGACATACGAAAGATGTTTGAAAGTAGAGCCCTGATTTTGAAATCGTTTACAGATATCATTTAAAATGGAAAGACAAATAAACGAAAATAAAGTATTCTTCATGTCTAAAAGTTTTGGAAATCTCTGTAGCACAGCAATGAAATTGGCGCCAGACTTCATGAATGATTTTACAGCAGCATTGAAGGTTTCTACAAGGTGTCCGATAAAAAAGGTAAATTAAAATTTTAATTTAATGATTGTTAAAAATACATATTTTTAAACAAAAACGATAAGAAATAAAAGTTTACCTTTCTGAAGGAATTCAATTAATTTCAATTGAACATAAACAACAAGTACACTTAAAGAAAACTTTAAATGACAACATCAAAGACGAAAGTGGTCAATACACTCAGATAACAAATTGTTGTTTCTTAAATTATGTAGTTGCTAAGTTAAAAGAATATCTCTTCGTTTCTGCCCCTTAAGCACACAAACGTTTTTCTTTGAATTAGTTTGTCATTAATGGTTTTTTCGGGGGAAAAATTCTGGAGGACTGTTCCAAAGTCAATATTTGTCCTGTAAAAAACTTTCAACTTTTAATTAAAATTTATGAAAGAATCCAAACATTAATTGGAATATTTTTGTTTAACGTGGTAACGGATCTTTTGTGTAATTGTAATTTCAAGTGTTCCTTACTGTTATTTATTTATTTATGCTTTGAATACATAAATAGATGTTGATTGTTTTTAAGTGTAGTTATTTTTTGGAATGAAGTATGTTCACTTGCTTCATCAATGTTTTTAATGTATTTTGGTTTATTTCAGGGTTTCTACTCAGTAAACGGTTTCACCACCAATGTGAACCATAACATCGTCCCAGCCATGTTCTATAATAAATATATCTTGACTGCTTCTCTTAAGAAGAAAGGAAAAATTATTGGATGCATCATTTGAGATATAAACATTGTTCCTAATACGTAAAAAAAAAATTAGTGGTGGATTGTTAAAATAAATCCCCAACCCATTGTTAAGACTATCCCCAAAGTAGGGAGGAGGCGCCCGGGTCACTTTTAAATTTAAAGGAGGGTCACTTTGGTCACTACAACCTCTTTGCCACCGTCCGGCGAGCGCCCAGAAAGAGATAAGGCGGGCGGACCTGTGTTCTTTCACCCTGGCTGCCGGCCTAGTCGGTGGGCAGCCTAATTCGTTTTGATCTGACTCGATACGATCTTGAAAAGGTGTGTGCCCCGTCAAAGCACTATGTTCAGGAGAAGAGGTACAGGGTAGGTTTATAGGTAGTTTATGTGGTCTTGGAATAACCACGAATTCACACTCGGTGTATAAGGGTAGGCGAAAAACGTCTGGATCCCAAAGGCAAGTGTGAACCGGAGAGAAGCAGACTACGCTACTGGTAAGTTTGTAGGGACACGACAACCGTCGTCCTCGAGGGAGAGTTCTCTCCCAAGGAGGTGCTAGATTTAGCAAGACGAAGGTAGAGATTCCCACTAGGAAGGTGTGGAGTCTGACAACGCCGGACTAAAACATAGAGAGAGAGATGCAGAGTTATTTGAATGAGAAGACCATGATTTTGAGTAGAGCAGCAAGCATTAGTGCAGAGAGAGATGTGTTCAAGGTGCCGGTTTGTTTCTTTCTGATTTTTTTTTTTTTTTTCTTTTTCTTTCGAAACCTCTTTATTGATAATATATATACAATTACAAAAATAAATAAATAAATTTCTGATTTTCACCCTATGGGGCGCTTCTTATTTAGGCGGTTAGTCGTGGTGGGGAGCCATCCCCACCAGCAGCTGTTCTCCCCGCTATCTTCTCCCCCACTCCGACTGACGTCATAAGCTTTATTAAACATATGGAAACAGTGATAGATATGATCTGATCGAGAAGAGGGTGACTTATACTAATTATTCGTAATTAAGAGTTGGCCACAACATAAGGTTACAACGTTAAAATACGTTGCCTTAAATATCTATGTTTTCATATTTTCCAACGTTTTCTCCAGAAACATAGAAATTATGAAGCTACAGTGAAAAAAATATACCTTGTTGGTTTAGAAATAACAACCAAGAACCTTTGTATAATGAAGTGTCTCAACCATTAAATCGTACATCGGGCACAATGGTTTAATGTGTTTATTGTTTATTCTATACAAAATGATTTATTAAGTTAAGTGAATGAACCTTAAATCTGAAAAAAAGGACGGTGTTAAATACAACGGGGAATCAGGGAATCTGTTTGTCGGCCCGTGACAGATGAAGGTGTGCTGATCCTTTATCTTGCTCCAGTCGGGTGGGGCCGGTTTTTAGGGAAGGCTGCTCAGAAAAAGGCAGAAGGATCTTCCAGCCAGGAGCTAGCAGAAAAAGGATATCAATCCTGGCCGATTGGCAGGACCACGACTGACTGACGCAAGGGATGTTTCTCGCTTCTGCATCCCCTCCCTTGCTTTTCCTATCTAACTTATGTGAACTACATCACATTTCTAAAACATTCCACTTTAGATTAATTACTGATATATATGTCTATGTCCATAAAGCCAAGCTCACACGTAATTACAACATATAATTTTCAATGTTTCATAAAATATTGTATATTTGGACTGTGTGATAAAGAAAAATATTTAATCTAATGTAGGACAGAAAGGTTGGCTATTGGGACCTACTTACTGCTATTAATGGTGTTCAAGCCTCACCAGGCCTATTAAGCATACCTGGGGGAGACCGGCCAGGTACTGTGGTGTAACAGATCAAGCACATTTGCTGGCCATCATACCTTCTTTCGATGGTACCGTGTTTAAAGTTTTTGTTTAGCTCATGTTTTACCTAGATGCATGAAATATCGGAAGTTTTTCGCTTGATTAGCTGATGCTAATAAAAACGAATATTAATGTTGAAATTAACATAAAAAAAAATCGTTTAGCGTTAAAATAGAAAAACCTTATTGTGTGATGATTTTCAACAAACATGATCGAAAACATAATGTAACAATCGTATGAGACCGTTTAAATGAAATGAAATCATATATCAACATGTTATCATTGTTATTGCATCTTGGAATGACTATAAAACCATACTGTACCCATTATGTTAATCGCCAACCTGACAAGATCTCGAGAGTACACAGTTGAACGACAGTGTGGCTTGCGGAAACTTAAAAGCGAAGACTGGATGAGAGGCAATAAGCCGGTGGGTTGTGGCTGCGATAAGAGCTACACTCCCCCGCAGGAGACAATCCGAAACAGCCCTCCATATTCCATTAAGAGTAAGGACCAGCCCTGTAAGTTGGACCCTTATTGTCATGAATATTCGACGACAGGATATAGCTGTGGGGTTGGAATTAGGTCTGGCGGGGTTTTGACCCAGCTGTTAGTCAACTCGCCGGAGAGTTGAAGCCCTAGAGCACGAGAGTATACTTAACCGATAGTTAGGGGTCTGTTCAGCACCCAACTTTGAAAAAGAGCTGTACAGTATAAATTATGTTATCAATTTCTTACTAGAGGCATGCATATATGTATCCAGTAAATTGCATTTTTATGCTAATCTGTAAATCTCTCATTATTGGCTCTAATAATTATTTTGGGTGATCCATTATGTAACAGAATGAATCACCCTAAAATTTGTTTGTTTATAGCGATAGGTTTATTCCAAAATTATATGTTAAATACTAATCATAGTTCTCTAATCCATTATTAAATTATGTTACCCAGCTATCTTTGCGTATCGTTCACTGTTATATATATATATATATATAATGAAACCTATATGATATATATATATATTGAAACCTACCTCATCTTTTACCATCTCTCTTTTTACTTTACTTGATCAATGGCAGGTCCGTCATGAGATCTTTAATTTAAATTGTTTTATGTCTTTTGAATTTATCCCGATTGAATCGCCCGATCTCAAGGCTAATGTTGCGGTTATTAATAAATTGAGAAACTAGGAATTGTGAAATATATTCAAATAAAATGGTTATGACAAATAATTATAATTAACATAGAGTATTGACAAAATGTATAAAAAAATATATTGAAACCCTTTTAAATTATGAGAGTTACTACTAATTACAAAAAATGAATTTGAGCTCATTTTTTATGAATGGGTCCATAATAATAAACAATATTGTTAGCACCCACCTACAACTTATCCGCCCATCTGTCTCAACACACCATGTACCAATAAACATTGAACTGCTTTTCTTTTCTTCGCTCAGTTCAATCTTCCTGTAATTCAACCAACGTTACTTTCTACTGTTGGTTCTTCAATAGTATGGCAACCGCCAATTCGGAAGCTTGCCGGCTGGGTTCTTCTCGACGGCTTGGCTAGCACTGCTTTTCAGCTCATCCCCACTCCTAGGAGTTTAAGGGAAAATGACCCTTACCATATGTGACGGTTCATGATCTTTATTCTCAAATATCATGAATGTTACAATAGCCTTCCCTTATAAATAAAAAAATTTTGTCATCAAAATTTTTTTTTCATGTGGATCCACAAATATTTTGTTGCTGCGTTCGATTTGTTGAATTGGTTGTTTATAACGAGTGTTGAAATTTTACAAAGTTTATAATAATAATTTTTCAAATTTGCAAGATTTTAAATTGCTTGAAGAGCGTACAAGTTGTTTGTAAACATTTTTTTTTTTTTACTTAACTAAATTATTATGGTAATTAGTATGGATTAGTTTGAAGGTACATTGTTTTATGCAACATAACGCGATTTGGAAAATATTTGTTGAAAAGACGGTTGAGTGTGATTAGTAATACATATTGGTTTTTAATTAAAATACTAGACAATTCTACTGGTAATTAGTAACAATAGAGAAAAATTGTTGTGTGTGTGTGTGTGTGTGTGTGATTTGAATATTTTACCTGAGTGAAAAGATAGGGACGTCGTTGTCGTGTATAAAATAATATTAAATCAATCAATTAGATGGACTTCATTCAAGGAATATTTACGATCTGCGAATAGATTAAGTGATAAAGAAATCAGAGAGCTTCACTTGCCGATAATTCCATAGACTTTACTAGGTTCAATATTTCTAATAATAGTTTTGTTTTTGTTTGTATAATCTTTCTAGAGTTTATGTGTCATCCAATCAGTATTATTTTCATTTAATAATGAAAATAATAAAAGAAAAAATATAATTTTTTTTCTCTTTTTATAGTCATATTGTATAGAACAAAAAACATCACTGTAATTATTTTTAAATTCCTTCTATTCATTAATTTTAATGTTGTTCAAATCAAACACGCAAAAAGGAATTTCATCAAGATGAGCTGGAATTTGAGATTCAAATTTCTTCATATCCAAAACTTTATTTTGAATTATTTTTAATTTTCTCACCTTATCGCTGGTTGTCTGCTGATGGTCTGTGATTTGATCTTGCAATGAAATCACTTCTCCTTTCTTAATATTCGCTGGATCTTCTAATTCTGAAAATTTATTTTCCAACAAACTCATATTATTCAGTAAATTTGGGAAACCGATCTACCGTACGCGTCTCTCCAGAAGTACTCAGCGCTGCTACACTCATGTGCCCAGAGGTCTAACCACTGGGTGGTGGGAGATCTCAACGCAAGACACACGCTGTGGTATAATACCACAACAAACAGGGCTGGGAGACTCCTGGTGAAAACACCGTTTACGGTCGTTTACCCCCAGACTTTTACTTTTCGACATAGAGGTAACCCACAGGCCACCTCGACAATAGACTTACTTCTGACCAGACAGCCTCACCGTATCATTAGTAGCACCGCCCTTGACTTTATTACATCTGACCACAGGCCAGTACTGTACGCAGTGGATGGTAAAGTAGTGACCCCTCGCCCCATGAGATACGACTATGGTCGTGCCGACTGGGAGCTGTATCGGTCGCAGATTTGCCATAACCTGCATACGATAACTAATTCTCTGCACAAAAGAAATAGATCTTCAACTAACTTTCATAACTGATGTGATCGTAGACGCCGCAGACACTGCGATCCCGAAGTTTAGCTCTATGCCACCGACCCTGCGACCATCTCCAGACCATATTCTTAAAATTATTGCCTTGCGCAACAATTGGAAGAATAGATGGTACAGACGAGACCATCTTGTTTCCATTACTCAAGCCAGCAAAGAGCTGAGATCCTAGCCCATCACCACCCGATCAGCTTGCTACCGCAAATGGGGAAAATTTTAGAGAAAATTCTGTTGAACTATCCTTAATTCTGTTGAAACCGGGAATGCCTGAGCAACTCTATTCAATTCTGCCTAGATTCCTGAACAACAGATCGCTGCGGGTGCGGGTGGGTGATAGCTTCTCCGAAGCTGTGCCACTGACCTGTGGAGTACCCCAAGGAGCCGTTTTATCCTAAGTACTTTTCAACGTGTACACTTCTAAAATTGTAGGAGACCGATATAAAAACACAACAATTATTATTTTCACTGATGACATAGCGGTGTATAGTAGCACCATAAGACAGGCTGAAGTAGCCTGTAACCAGATCAGTGAGAGATTGGGGAGATATCTCTCAATATCTCTGTAAACGCAGGTAAGACTGATTACGTAATTTTCTCTTTCCAAAAGGGAAAAAGTCCGCAGCCAACTACTTACACAGTAGGAACGCAGCAAAAGAGGAGAAATTTTGTCAATATTGTTCATTATATTTGATCATCTCTTTTTAAAAACTTTTGAATAAAAAAAAGGGCTATTTGAGGTGGTCTGTTTTATTTAAATTTCAAGAACATAATTATAAAAAATCTTTTAGTAATTAGTTTGTAAAAACAACTAAGAAAATATTTTTGTATACATTGTAACAAATAAAAATTACAGCTACTGATTATAAAATGAGTTTTTGATAGGAATTACTTTTCTATTGCAATTCCTCAAGAGTGTAATCTAAATGAACTTTGTCTAGCTGATCTTACTATGAATATGCATACATATGCATAGTTCTTGCCCAGTACGAATACCGTATTTAATCAAAATGGGAGTAGGCTGGAACTGGAAAGAACAAAAAAAAACTGATAAAAATCCGACGACTGGTCGCTATAGCCTTACTTGGATTAAGGAAGAGGGGGATGTTGATGGGAAGGCTGATCGGCCAGAGGAGATCACGTTTCCAATTTCACGAGCTGCCGCTGGCCACATAAGTCCCGGCTTATTGTGAACAGATACGTCATTTTACCGAGAGCCTTATTGCCGCCTTCCATGCCGGATTTTTTCATCTTGTGCCGTCCAGAGTGGCTTCTGGGGTCACCGATGTACGATCCCTCGTAGCGGACTTGGTCATTTTCTAATCAAGTCTCTTCGCTAGAGAGTCATTTTTCCTCATATTTTTCCTAATAACAGGTCTGCTAACATTCAATTGCTTTGTCCTCTATACAGCAATCTAGGGCAGATAATGATTGAGTTTCTTCTTCTTTTTATAATTATTATAGAATGAATGAATACCACTAGTTAAACAGTCATGAAGAACCCAGATTCAAGACTTAACAGACAAAACTGACGGTTTGTGTAGTCATACAGATACAGAAACTCTACCACTAGATAACAAAGTATAAATAAACAAACAGCTGCTAAAACCTATTTGGACTCAAGCTCTAGAACTAGAATTATGGGAGACAACCAAACCTTCAAAAATTAAACGAGTCCACATATTTTCATTCAAAATCCTTAGAACTGTAATCAGAATTGTACATAAAAAAATCACCCCATCATACTGATCTCTATGTCCCGACATTCTTTACTCTTCTAAACAAATGAAATCCTTTCCGCTGTTCTAAATGCTCATGTCAACCCCTTGTACAAGAATGCTCAGCTTTATAATTCTCCTCGACACCTATAACGGTGATTGCCGTTCAATTTTAAATAGAAAAGTAAAGTAAATGAGGTCAGGGGGTGCCGGTGGGCCAGCATCCTCACTCATGTCATGTGCATCTGTGGCTCTCTTGCTCTTCCTGAGAGGGATGCGGTGGGGTCCCTGCTACTTCCGGCCTTGCGAGGGGAATCGCTTTTGGGAGTAGTAACCCCATGGGCAGAAGTTATGTGCACACGTTCTATGAATGTGAACCGTACCTAAGTGGGAATGAATTTTTCCATCTCAGTTAGTAATGATATAAAATAATATTGTAATTTTTCATATAAAGGTCTTTATAAAAAGTTATGTTTAGGGCTGTGTGTTTGTGCGTATGCTCAGACCACAGCCGTGGGTCAACATTGAAACGAAATTTAAAATCAAACTAAATTTATCTAATAGGCAGGGGCTTAATTACACAGTGAAATCCCGTACAGACCCTTGGACACCTGAGGGTTTTAGACTATGTGAACAGGTCCCCTCATATAGGCTACTTAAGAACAAAACTATCAAAGCCTCTTTCGAGTAACGTTCCGCACGAATACGTTATTTTAGTTCCAAGTTACGAACTCGTGTTATTTTTTGTCCTGGTATCAGGTGTAGGTCTCAGGTAAGTGGTTTCAGGTATCAGAAAGGTCTGTATTTCCTCCTTTATCAAATACTTCCTTCTTCATATCAATCTATTCATGATTTTCACAGGTATGACATTAAAGTAGATCCATAGATATTGAGGCAAGAGATTCATTTAAATGTAAAATTGTAAACTTGTTTTATTGTTTCATCGATAGTTAAAGTAAAATAGTGGGGGTACATCGTTAGTTCGTTATGAGAGAATACTTCAGGATATATAGTGGCGGAATTCCCATATGTTATCTGTTTGTGCGCTAGGAAGCTTGATTTCCTCAATATTGCTTTGTACTATGGAGGAAAATTTGAAGTATTTTGTACTTTTTCGAAAAGTTATGTGGTTTGCACTGCTCTCTGTTTAAAGAACAGCTGGGAGAAAAAGAGTCCAAGATTTCATAATTTCTATCTTTCCCCTGTAGTAAGCTTACTTGCTTTTATTTTTTTAGGCTCTATCTATTTGTATGCACACGACACGAATTGGCTTAAATTTGCTGGTCACTAATGATAAATTACAATATAAATGGATAAACAGAATTTCAATAAGGCTAACGTGCAAATAAACTATAATAAATCACTACAGTCTAATAGGATATAAAGAAGTTTTTAAGCATCTGAAAATCATAAACAAAATTAATTATAATAGTGGATGAAAATTAGGTAATGAAAATGAGATTGACTTTTAAAAGTCAAATGTCTATTTTTCTATTGTTGTTGAAACTTCTTTATCGTGATAAAATTACCTTATTGGGAAATAAGTAATTGTGATAAATGTTTTCATTCATACTATATTTACAATTTTAATTCACTCACTCATTCATACAGTATTTACAAACAGCCCAGAGACCTCCCAAACCAATATGGTTGTCACCTACCTCACATGCAAAAGAGAAAGCGGAGTCATGGGTCTATCTGTCTAAAATGAATTTCTTTGAAAGTCTCTTTAATGGCATATCATCTAATGCAAGCTATTAAATTGGGTTCTAAGCTATACTAGTTGCTTATATATCGTGTAAGTTTTTGAAATAAAAAATATGACTAACCATCATTATATTTTATATTTATTCACACCCAAAACATAATAGTTACATTCAAAACATTAAAAAAAAATACAGTAAGTATAAAATATATAGATTATTTGATGATTCATTTAAGCCTGAAAGAATTGATACACTGTGTAGCGACCGCTAACTACATAAGATAAATCACCCTATACTCTATTGCATATATATTGTAAGCAAAAGTAAATAACATGAACTAAAGGTGTTATAGACAAATGTAAATAAACAAATATAAATCATGGTAAATGTGTTAAGCAATAAAAGGCAGGGACAAGCAAGTCTCATGAGACGGATCACCAGCTGTCAGTCATAACAGACACTGTAATGATTGTGCCCCGATAATAATATAATCAGTACTACCATTAACTGAATTGACAGCTCTTTTATTGAAAACTGCTGTGGTTGCGACTTATCTTAGGAAGCTGTTGGGTTCAAACCACTAAACTGAGCAGTTACTGAAATTGTTGGTAATAACAATAATATTGGTGATCATTTAACTGAAAGTGAATTATTCTGTTCCGTTGAATGTCTATCCTCACCTTCTGATTGTACACTTTATAGAATCGAATATAAATACCATTCATCCAATTTATATTTTTATTTACTGAAAATGGTTACATTATTCTTATTAATATTACATAGAGTTATATATTTTTTTCCCTTTTAGTTGTTACTCTTCGTTTCGGAACAAGATTCATATAAATTCTCAAACATCCATAAACTGTTCCTTTCTTTATAAGCGAGACGTCGTTGCGGTACTTACTGTAGGTGAAAATTGGTATGAATTTACTCATATTGATATAGACCTTGAAATTCTTCATTGTATAATTTTTCTAAAAAAAAAAAAATGTAATCATTTTATAAAACTTCATTCATATAACTATATTTTTTCTTATTTAAATATATAACTATATTTATTATAACTTTTGTGAGAATAATCAATCATGTTGTGTTTATATCAGTTTGTTTCATTTGTTCTTTACACTTAAAGCCAAGGACCTCAGTGTCCAGGGTGTTATTAAGTTAATGTCTGGATGCTTATACAATAGCTAGCCGTGAATCTAGGTTTGAGTAGATGCATTTTTTAAGACTACTAACTAACTAAGACTACAACTAAGTTGATTAAAGAGACATTGTCGGGGGCGTCACTAGGGGAGTGCCTGATCACTCTAGCCCTGGTGACAAGTGCGGATTGATGTAGTTTATAACATGGACCATTGTTCCATGTTGGCATTTTAATATCTGACTCCATTTATTGATAGGAATGTGTCCCGGACAAGACACTATGTTCAAAAGAAAAAGGTAGAGAGGTAGCATAAATGATAATACCGGTTCAGAGTTCAAACGGGGCACGGCAGTCTGGTAGGCTAAGGCGGCAGGTGCTAGACAGCATGGCGACGCATAGGACAGCAGAGAGAGTGTTGGTTTATAGCCGTACCCTTTGAGTTGCTGTCTACGACTTCCGACCTCTCTATGATTTATTACCGTCTGTCGGTGTTCGTATGTCTGCCTGTTCCTACTACGTGCCGCGACCCTGATTTATTCCCAAGAAGCTTACAAGATTTACATTATATTATAATACATTATGAACCAGAGTGTAGGGTAATTTACATATATAGTTAGCGGTCGCTATAGAGCTCCCACAAATTGCCCTACACTCGGTAATTATTGACAGTTTTTTTTTTTTTTTACATTGCTTACATTACATAATACGTACATGATACAAACAGATTTTTATCAATTTTTCTTAAATGCTTACACTTGTGTGTATATTGGAAATTATTTGTCGAACAATTATTACTAATAAACAATTAAATATATGTTATACTACAAAAAAAAAAAAAATATTATCTTTCACATGGGTGACAATAAAAGAATTCATATTTTACTTGATTAAGTACCAAGTTAGCTCATTACAGTGTAACAATTACAAACAGTTAAAAGTATTAAGATACACATATTTACGTACACATTCGACTGACATAATTTTACTCTATTGATCGCTGTTAACATTTACGACGAGAAAAACAAAAAAAAAAAAAAAAACATATGATATAAATTGAGTTACAGGAGCCAGTGCGAACTTTCGGTCCTAATAAAAATTATTATAGCGTATCTTTCGAAACAACCTACAACAGAGAGAAAAAAAAAAATATTATTAATTATATTTTATCAGTGAGTTCATTTTATATTTACCGTCGTGCTACCGCACTCCTTGTGCAGAGGTATGGTGGTGGAGGGTTTCCTAATTCCTCTGGTTCACCCGGTGGAGGTAAACTTTCGGCTGTGTCTAGCAAATAGGCTGGCTTTACACGGTCTAGGGAGATGCGAGTCTCTTTATTATCTGCCCTTATGACCAAGGTTTTATTTTTCCTGCTGACTACGAGGTGCGGGCCAGTATAAGCCGGTTCTAGGCTACGCCGGTGTTCTTGTCGAACGAAAACGTGAGTGCAGTTGTTGAGGTCCTTGCTGACGAACGTCTTCCTCGTGTCTTTCCGGTGTTGAGTGATGTTGCGTCGGACGTCAAGATCTACTCGTGTTGGTGTAAAGTATTCTCCAGGAAGCCGTAAGGGTTTTTAGTATGTTCGCTCGGCGACACTGCACCCTAGGTCCTCTTTGATTACACTTCGTAGGCCGAGCATGACTGCTGGCAGGCTTCGCGTCCATTGACGGTGTTGTGAATGGGCGGTTAGTGCGGCTTTAAGCGAGCGGTGCCATCGTTCAATTCGGCCGTTTGACTGTGGATGGTAGGCGGTAGTCCGTATTCTCTCGACACCCAGGAGGCGAGTTAGCCTCGTGAACAGGTCTGATTCAAACTGGCGGCCTTGGTCAGTCGTTATTCGCATAGGTGTGCCGAACCTGGCGACCCAGCCACTAAAGAAGGCGTCGGCTACGGTGGTAGCTTCCATGTTGCCAAGTGGGATTGCTTCCGGCCATCCCGTGGCTCGGTCAATCATGGTGAGGATGTATCGCTTCCCCTCTGACGTTGGCAGTGGTCCTACGAGATCGATATGCACGTGCTCGAACTTTCCCGCGTCCGCGAATCGCCCTGAAGGGGTGATGGTGTGATGGTGTATTTTTGAGGTCTGGCATGCTATACAACATCGCGCCCATCGAGCCACGTCAGCGTTCATACCCGGCCAAAAAAACCTCTGGCTCATCATCTTCCGACTTGCTCTTACTCCTGGGTGGCTTAGGCTGTGCAGCTGGTCGAAGGTGGATCTTCGAAAACCCGAAGGCAAGTACGGCCTTGGCTCCCCCAGTGAGGTCTCGCAGATGAGAGAAATGTCGCTGCCGGGGATGTTAACGGGCTCTAGCCTGCATGTGGTGTTCTGTTACCTGAAGAGTGTTAATTCGTGATCTTCTACTTGAGCCGTGTGTAATTTTTGAAAATTTATAAAAATAAAAATAGCTAAAAGCTCTCTATCGAAGGTGCTGTATTTCGACTGAGCAGTGTTGAAAGCGCGGCTGAAGAAACCGATGGGCCTTAGAGCACCTCCCTCCATCTGTTGTAGTGCCGCACCCATAGCTGTGTCGCTGGCGTCAGCGGCTAGGATGAGCTGCCCGTCTGTTGATGGATGAGCAAGATGGGCGGCGTTTGCCAGAGTCCTGCGGGTTTCCTCGAAGGCGCTAGCAGCTTCTTCGGTCCAGTCGATTATGGTACGGTCATTTTTCTTGGCCCCTTGTAGGTAGGCGTTAAGTACCCTCTGGTGTTCCGCTGCGTTAGGTAAGCACCGGCGATAAAAGTTGATCATACCGAGAAAACGTCTGAGGTCTCGTATCGTAGTTGGTCGGGGGTAGTCTAAGATCACCTGTACTTTAGCTGGCGATGGAACGATGCCCTGGGGTGAGACGTGGTACCCTAGGAATCCGACCTCAGGCTGTCCTAGCACGCATTTCGCGATGTTAAGGGTTAGACTATGAGCCGCCAGACGACCGAAGACTGTTTCCAGGTGACGCTGGTGTTCCTCTTCTTTGGCCGAAGCGATTAGTATGTCATCGAGGTATACGAACACAAATTGTAGATCTCTAAAAATGTTGCCCATATACCTCTGGAACGACTGGGCAGCGTTGCGAAGTCCGAACGTCATTCGGAGGAATTCAAAAAGTCCGAAGGGTGTGATAATAGCCGTCTTGGGGATGTCCTGAAGGTTTACCGGAATGTGATGGTAAGCCCTTTTGATGTCAAGTGTTGAAAATATGGTAGTGCCAAACAACTGGTTGTTAAAGTCTGAAATATTGGGCACACCATAACGGTCTGGGATGGTTTTATTGTTCAGTTGTCGGTAGTCTCCGCAGGGGCGTATTGTTCCGTCCTTTTTCGTAACAATGTGAAGGGGGCTGGCCCACGGGCTGTTGGAGGGCCGACAAATTCCTTCGTCCATCATACGCCGGAATTCTTCCTTGGCGGCCTGATATTTTGCTGGCGCTAATCGACGAGCCTTGCTGCATAAGGGCGGTCCCCGAGTGTCTATGTAGTGCTCTACCTTTGTCGGCGGAATTGAGCCCATAGGTTGTTGTGGTCGTGTTAGCTGAGGGTAGCGCCGTAAGAGGCCGGCGTATTTGTTGCCGGGTGGTATGTTTGATATCACGGAGAGCGTAGCGACGTGTGTTCTTCCCGTGGTACGACGACCGGTCATGCCATCGATCAGCTGGCGGTGCTGAAGATCTACCAGTAGGTGATAATGAGCCAGGAAGTCGGCACCTAGGATTGGCTGCTGGACTTCTGCCATAATGAAGTTCCATTTGAAGATTCGTTGCAGGCCTAGGTCGAGGTTCCTGTTGACTTCTCCATACGTTGGAATGGCGCTGCCGTTAGCGGCGTAGAGCTGGTAGTCGGAAGATATAGCCTTTTTTACCTTGGGTGGTGGAAGTACGGAGATAGCTGCTCCCGTATCTATCAGATAATGCTGCCGAGTGCGGACGTCTGTCACGAATAGGCGGCGAAAGGTTAGGCCTGCCATGGGTACCGATTTGACCGTGGCGACTTTTAGTTTCCTTGTCGGTGTGGTAGCGTCATCAACCCACCTACAGGGCCTGCGACATCGATATGCTTCCTTACCAAATCTGTCGTGGTAGAAGCATAAGCCCTTATTACTAGATCCGGTAGTTGGTTTCGGTCGCTGGTATCGCCGAGCGGGCCCGTTTTCTTCTCGTCTGTTCATGGAATTGGCCAGCACAGTTACTTGTTGGGTGAGCTGTGCGATGGCTGTCTGGCAGCCACAGCTGGAGCGTGGCAGGCTGACCTCGTGAGTCGATGCGGGCTGGACTGCGTGTATCGCAGTTGTTGAACTTAAGTCCATGATTTTGTCCGCGATTAACGTCAGTTTCGATAATTTCGCCTCGTAGTGCGATGCCAGTATTTCGCGGACCCTGTCTGGCAAGGCCCGAAGCCAGAGGGTGCGAATGACGTCCTCAAAGGTCGTGGGTCCTGCCAGTGCTTGCATTTGCCGCAGGAGATGTGAAGGTTTCTGGTCTCCGAGGTGTGTCTCTTCCAATAACCGAATCAGTCGTCTGTAGTGGCTCTGGCTGTATGTTTCGATAAGCCGAGCCTTTAAGTCTTCGTAGGGACTATCGCTTGGAGAATACGCTAGGTCTGCGACCTGTGTTAGTACCTTGAACGGAAGCTGAGCGTAAATATGCTCCGATTTGGCCTTAGGCGAAGAGATCCGGCTCGTTAAAAAAATATTTTCGACCTGCAGGAACCACAGTCTTGGGTCTTTTTCATGAAATTCCGGCAGTTTGCACGTCCGAGAAATGGCGTGTACGGTCGCACAGCATGATTCGTTGGACGGGGCTGGTGAGTTGGCCATCGTAAGAAAAGGTTTCTTCTGAGATCACGGTGGTTTCTCGCGGCGGGTTCACCAGTTGTCGCGGTGGCTTGATCGCGTTGAGCTTCTCATTCACGTCGAAGGTTACCAATTGTCGGATTTCTCGTTCACATCAAGTCCACCAATTGTCGCGGTGTCTTGATCACGTTGGGGTCACCAATTGTCGGGGGCGTCACTAGGGGAGTGCCTGATCACTCTAGTCCTGGTGACAAGTGCGGATTGATGTAGTTTATAACATGGGCCATTGTTCCATGTCGGCATTTTAATATCTGACTCCATTTATTGATAGGAATGTGTCCCGACAAGACACTATGTTCAAAAGAAAAAGGTAGAGAGGTAGCATAAATGATAATACCGGTTCAGAGTTTAAACGGGGCACGGCAGTCTGGTAGGCTAAGGCGGCAAGTGCGAGACAGCATGGCGACGCATAGGACAGCAGAGAGAGAGTGTAGGTTTATAGCCGTACCCTTTGAGTTGCTGTCTACGACTTCCGACCTCTCTATGATTTATTACCATCTGTCGGTGTTCGTATGTCTGCCTGTTCCTACTACGTGCCGCGACCCTGATTTATTCCCAAGAAGCTTACAAGATTTACATTATATTATAATACATTATGAACCAGAGTGTAGGGTAATTTACATATATAGTTAGCGGTCGCTATAACATGTTAAAAATAGTTTAACAAAGTTATTTTAAATAAAAATAAGTGCTAGATATGAAAAATCAATAGTTTAAGAATAAAAACACTGATAGAACTGTTAATCAGTTAGAGATTATGTAATAAAACAATTAAATTAACAGTGATTAACTATAATAATATATAAAGGTGGCTAATATTGAAGGTCAACTGTTTTTGAGGAAATAATTCTGAAAATATATATATATATTTCCTAAAATATCCATAACTATATAATATATTTTTTTCCCCAAACCATATCTATTGCTGTCCAGATGGCCTTTCCTGCGAAAAGAAATTTACCGGAAGCTCTGGATTGGTATACTATTCCCGCATGATCCACAATTGACTCCTAAGTGGAAATTCTCACTTCCAACATCCTTAATATCCTCAATGCTCATGCATCCCTAAAAACTTCTACCTTTCGTCAACGGTCAGCTTCGTGGATGTGGCAGGAGATCAGGGACTTACAAAGAAAGCGTGAGGCTACCCTAAGACGCTTCAGGCTCGTAGATGACTATCAGGCGTCCAGGGTATTCCAAAACATTCCAGGTGACAGTCCGAGGCGCGAAGTCCAAGTACTTTTATGAAGCTCTCTTTTTTTGCTCTTAATTCCAATTCCATAAGGCGACTTCTCAGAGGTTTTCCCAGTTTCCTAGTTCTTGCGAGCCCTCATTTAGTGGTAATGATTTTTATTTTAACTGTCTCTCCCACAGACTTTATAACCTCGGTAATGAGAGCACGCATTAGCGCTACTGCTCCTGACAGAATTCCCATTACGTTAATAAAATTTCGCCTTCAAGTCATCCTCCATAAGAACAGGAAGAAGAAGAACCTCCATACATAGAATTTTTCACTTTAAAATGTAGTCTTTCCAACTTCTTGAAAAAAATCAGCAAACAAATCGCAGCTTTAAGTAGATATAATGATAGCATAGATTAATAATAAGAATAATTAAATTGACTGTAGTTTATGGTGGTCAACCAAATGGCGTTTGACAGACGAATTGACGGACCAGTGTTAAACACCCTTTTTACAAGGGGTTGAAAACAGGACAAGGCAGAGGGCTCGGAGTAAGTGAACTAACGCTATTTAAAGACTCATTGGTTTTATATTCACCCCCCGATCACCCCCTTTCTTTACACTGGGTCGAGCCTATAGTAAAAACTCTTAGGAAAGGAATCTAAAAAAGATTCAGTTGACAAAGGTGACCATAAACACCCTTCTTTAAACGCGGTTAAAATATAGGCCAGTCGGAGTGATGCACGAGGAGAAGAAAGGTGAAATATTTCACCTTGTCCCTCACTGGTGTTTCTTAAATTCTCTGGAAAACGGTCTAAGTGGCTGTGTAAATAGTGCACCTTAATACTCTTAAGCGCTAAACTGTGAAGCATCCATTTTACCAGTTTAACATTTGTAAGGTCCTTTTTAATCTTCAAGAGGGGTTTGGGTTCCAATGAGTAAACCACCACAACAAAATCACCTTACTAAAATAAGCATATCTAGCAGCATCACAAACACTTGAAATTTAGTTTTCTCGGGCGCCAATTGTTAAGTTTATATATCTGAGGTTAGATTAGAAATGACAAACTTTTCTTTAACTTTTTAATCCACCAGTCTGTGACAAATTATTATGTTAATAACAATTTTTATTTACCTTTATAATTATTTATATACTGATTAACTGTTAGTCCTTTTTCTTCTCACTTCATTCACTACACCAACAACAACAAATCTTCAAATGTTCCCAACTTCAAATCTTCATCCCATGCGTCCTTCGGGGATAACCAGCAGATCAACCTTCTAGCCATCTTGTTTTCCAAGTACCCCCTCCTTTTCCTAACTTGTTTGCCGCTAATTTCAAATTTAAATCAAAGGCAAAGCATCTAAATATCATGACAATATGAACAAAATTGTTAAAATTTATGATCCTGTTGGTGATCTATCCTGACTTAAAATTTTAGACCCCTTACACATGATTTTCATTCACTGTATGATGACCATGATCCGTTCTTATCAAGAGAGTTTACGAACGGCTTCAATGGCCCAGCTTTATATGCAGTGCAGGAAAGATGATTTTATATTGTTCAACTAAATGGTCTTTAATGATATTATTTCCTCCAACGTCTATGTATTGTCGCTAAAGACTCCCAAATATATTTATCCTTCCCCCTCCGATATTTAGCTGTCTTTGCTAAGATTCAGGGAGATCTAGATTGGATCAGTTTCTTGCAAACTTGAATAAACTGAGGATAAACAAAATGAAAACCCGTGAACTATTACCCGTACCTCCTGATATCTGCCTTGCTTTATCTATACAAACTTTTAAAGCTCTCCTATCCTTACATCTCCTCACCAGCAAAAGAGGTGCTCATTAGTCTGGGAACGATTTATTCATTCATTATATTATATTTCCTGCTTTTTTTTTATTTAATTTTTTTTTTTTATTGACCGATGTTAGTGCATGTATGGCACCTTTTTTGTTTTCTTTTATGTTAGCTAATTGTTTTATATTTAATGTCACATTGAATTTGTTCATGTATATGTTTACACTATACTTTATCTATTGTCATTATTTTAATTTTTATATTGATGCAATGGTTCTTTTTAATTGCCGGATGTTAATTTGTCATGTAAACATGTGCGTAACAAACAAATAACTGGTGCTTTAAATAGCTATAAGAGGGAATCACTAACATCGACTAACTACGAGACCACTCGTTCGTGTCATCGTTATTTAATCGATATATGAAATAGTACTTATGCCAAAAATATTTTCTGCTACTGCAAATGGCTTTAAAAACCTGATGAACATAAATAAAACAAAAGCTTCAGAACTATTCAAAAAGTATTAATTCTTAATTGCAAAATAATGAATTTCTTACTGGAGAAATTGGGCATTTGTCTCCGTCCGGGTAGCCAGCTGCCGCAGCAAGTTTTTTCACCATGCCTGGAACTATTGTCACTGCTGTCGTACAAATCTTTGGGAATTCTTTGACGAAAAAGTTTTCCTTCCAGCCACCGTTCGTGAACTGCGCTGAATTGCAAATAAACTGCCATTGTAAACAAAATTAAAAAAGAGCATTAAACTGATTATATCTGCGTTAATCAAATATTATATATAACAACAGATAATACAAATACAATGATCAATTTCAATTTCAATTTTTTTTTTATAGCCCCTTCAAATTCACAGATAATTATAGATCCTCAGGTGAATCTATTTACAAATTATTTTTGTATTTACTGTAGCATCACTACATTATATACAGGTTTTGTTATTTTATAAAAATTATATAATGAATAAACAATTATAATGATATACATTATACGTGACTGGACTAAACTGACTAATAAAGGAGATGGTGCTCACCTTTTTGATCAACCTTAAAACTAACTTACATACTAATTCTCAACCTAATTTTTCGCCAACAGTCTGTTGCCATCGATGCGGGAGGGGTGGTGGGGTCATAGTGTTAAACACTGGGTTTGCCAGGTGCTGCAACGAGTCAAAATACTTAATGTGTCTCCGGTGGATTAACTTACCCATCGATCTTCAACCTCTCGAAAGAGTTATGTCGGACCACTTTTCGCATGATCCCATTCTGGGAGTTTTGGAGACATTTGGCTGTATTGCCGGTCAAGTGGGCAAATAGCGGGGCACCGTACAGCAGAGCTGGCCGGAGGACACATTTATTTACCATCAATTTGAGACGAAGCGACAGGTTAGTTGAAGTTAGCAAGTGCGATAGCCTGTAAGACCTTTGTCGTAATTATTCTATTTTATTACTAAAATGATTAAAAATTTGAATTTTTGTAGTTACGAGAAATTAAGAAGTATTTTTTTCTTCTGTGGGAGTTACAGTATAAAAAATGACACTTTGTGATGAGAATAATGTAAGTAACTGTAACTAGAAAGGAAGGGAATACCACAAGTAAAGGGGATGACCAGAAACTATATTAGGTAGGGATGTTATTGCAGCTATGAATTCTGTTGTAAGAGAGATCACGAAGTGGGTGGTTTTTCACAAAGCGGGTCTTAATATTCTTTTAAAACATTAGCTAGTGATATTTTATTGGTCTTTTTCAAAATATTTTCACTTATAACATAGACCAACAGGTGTTTTGGTGCCGGGGTGTTTGGAGCTGGTTTCTTATGAAATCTTTGATGATATTTGAATTCAAATATGGCATTAGTTTTGCTTTAGGAGATCGAATTTCTAAGATATAACATTTTATTGAAATGTACGTTACTCTGATTTAAGTTAAGTCCATTAATTAAAAAAAAAAGTAAACACGGTATTTTTATTATTATATTATACGACTATTATTGTACACAAATCTAGAGAAAAAGTCATCGATGAAACCAACTAGTCACTGAAAACTCAGAAGCTTCTTTTCCATGACATTCTTGAATGAATTTCGGAACAGTCTCTTTCTAAACTCCAGGAGTAATCTGCCATCATGTGCGTATCTCACCTTCCCTCCATAAGGACCTCCATATTTTAATATCCTGGAGAAATCTTTTACCTTTTTCATCACTGGTGTCTCTTAAATTTTCAGGAAAACGGTCTAAGTGCATCTTAATACTCTTAAGCTCCAAACTGTCAAGCTTCTCTTTTACCAGTTTAAAATAGTTTTCAGTCCCTGCATAGTGACCATGATCCGTTCTTATCAAGAGCCTTTACAAAAGGCTTCATTAGAGTTAGCCGTAGTCCTCCCCAGTCTTATATGCAGTGGAGGAAAGATGATTTTCTCTCGTTCAACTAAGGGGTCTTTAATGGCATTCTCTTCCCCAATGTCTATGTATTATCTCTTAGGCCACCTTTTTCTTACCCAGTGGTATCTTTTGTCTCTACTAGCCCAGAGAAACAAGAAGCAAGGATATTTGGTGTGGCCACTTCGCTGTCCAACCAGAAAGTTTACCATTTTCATGTCCACACAAATCACCCATTCCCATGTTCATGATACTTTATCTTCTCCAAGACCAAAGCAAATTTTTTTTAAATTTTCGTTGAGTGAGCAATTGGTATTGAACCATTCCCATGGTGTCGAGGGACACAGTTCAAACTTCGCTTTGAGCTTACAATAAATAGGTGCTAATCATCTGGAAAATAGTTAGGAAGGCCCATTGGACTCATAGATCCACTAATTTCATAACAAAATACAACATTATCTTCTTGAGAGAAGACAGGTACCAGACCTTTTTTTCTTGTACGGTTCTAAGGTTATTTTGGTTCCATGTTCCAACAAATTAGTCCTTCCGCTTGGAAGCCAGTAATTCATTCAGAAGCTTCTTTTGACCGGTAGAGATCTCTGGTGAGGTTATCCTGGATAAATTGTTGAGGAATTAATTAAGCAGTTGCGAAACGTTAGGATCAGCATTTCCTTTGAGTGAGGGACGAGGCGTCTTGAAGAGACTATATCAGGATAAGTCCACTTGCTACGGTTGTTTCAATTAATTCCAGTAATATTTAATAGGCAGAAATCGCAGTCATCGAAGTTTTGGGTTCTCTCCAAACCATCGGAACGGTGAAGTTCTGAAATTTTCTTTTCCCATTAGTCCACTGTTACAAATATTCTGTAGTCACTAACATTTTATCTGTTTTATTTTAATGTTTATTTTCCGCACATGTATCAAAACACATCAGGATGATTTACACTTCTTACACTTGAACTCATTTTATTTCCTTTCAAGAACATAAATCCAACACTGTACGTTTAAGGTTAACATTATAACTACTCTTTCCTAAACACAAATATCACGCGAGACCAAATTCGAATTACCCTGTAGGCCGAGAACTCACAAACTAACCACAACTCTAGTGGATGAGTTAAAGGTCACTCAAGGTACCGGCTGCTCCATCTGGTGGATTTTCCTGGAACGAACTAGACTTCAGACTGACATTAGGGCAAATATACAGGGACCATTCCCATGTACATGAGATTTAGAACTGCACAAAATGGAGTTAGAACTGCACGTTAAAAAAAACTCCGTTCTAAAAAACTAGATCAGATAGAGACAGAGTGATTTTTTTCGTAGATTCAGAGCCACAAATATAGCTTAAACCAGTTCTAAAATCGTAGGCAGAAACAAATATTTTTTCTTGTACGCCTGAGCAATCAGTATGTGATGAAGACTTTAATATTGATTAGGTATCGTTTTTGTGTTATTCAAAGATCATAAGGTTTATGCCTACCGTCCCTACAAGGATTTATACATGCACAACCCATTGGGTGTGAATTGCTCAATTCCTTGGGGGCAGTGTCAATTATATATATAGGTTTGGTTTTGTTCTGTTAGATCTGTCACTGAAATGAAAAAAAAAAATTGGAGTCTTAAGCATTCCGTATTTTAATTTATGCTTATGAGCAAAATTGTAAGTTATTTAAATAAGAAACTGTAATATTTAAATATTATACATACAAATAAAGTGAAATACTGTGAAGACAGCGTCTGCGTAGGCCAGCTGCTGCGAGATATAAGGGGTGGGAAGCAGAAGAAATGTGAAGGGAGTACATATTAGAGGACAGGACAGAGCATTGTGGTTATATCCCTTCATCATGGTGGTTTTTATTTTTCAGAATAAAAAGTGGTTTTTGAAAAATTATTAATATAAATTAAAATGTTTGTCAGGTTTTTCGGGAAGCCAAAGTTGATGATGAGATACAATAGAGTTTTGTGGTGACCGTGGTTAACTACTTTATCTACTATAAGATGCCAAAACTGTCAATATGTTCCATTATACAGATTGTGAAAAATAAAATGCGAATTTCGGTTGGTGGGATTGTACAGAGAGGGTACTACTAGGGGGTTGCTACCAGGTTGAGAAAAGTGAAGTGGGGTGCAATCCAACAAATAGGGAAGGAAGTTATTGTTTTTTTCAATCGAAGTTCAAAGTTAGTCAAGTACCAGTTATGGTTTACAAATAAAGACCAATAACCCTCCTAAATACTTTTTTTAAATTATATTATATATATGAAATAAAAAGAAATTATTTATTGTCACTAATCCGCACTTTCCTAGTAAATATTTTTCACTGTACCAGAAAGAGTATCACAGCCTATTATCAAACCTACATTTTTTAGAGATTTGCAATGTCATCTAACGACATGCTGTTGGGTTGCCACTAGGGGAGTGCATAATTACTCTAGCCCTGGTGACAAGTGCGGATTGTTGTAGTTTATAACATGGACCATTGTTCCATGTCGGCGTTAATATCTGACTCCATTTATGATAGGTATGTGTCCCGACAATACAATGTGTTCAAGAGAAGAGGTACAGAGGTTTCATAAAGAATAAGACCAGTTTTCAGAGTTCAGGCGGGAGACCGGTAGCACTACAGGCACAAGTCGTCAGAGGGTCTGCAAGGTGACTAAAAATAGGGCGACAGACTCAGAGGCGCTGAGGAGAGAGTAGGGTGACGAGGAGTCCAAGAGACCGACTTCCCGGAACAGTGGCCTGGGCGTAAAGTGTCACCGAGTAATAGCGTATGAAGAGACTAAGAGAGTAGTAGACTGAGTGGGCTTACAGGGCAAAACTCCCTGGTTTAAATATTATTTCTCCTTCCTAACGGAAGGCGGAGTCGGTCTGAAAGGGGTATGTTTATGATGATCGTCACAAGGCGCGTGACCGGAGAAAAGGGTCGCTTAGTTTACGCCTGTTTATGGCATGGCTTTTAGGTTTATGACCAGACGGGAGGTCTGTTTTATGATGGCCAGGTGGCTTTTAGGCCGGTGTACCTCATGTTCCCCGACTTGCTTACGACTGCCGGTCCCGCGCATGGTTTATTACTAACAACTTACAATGATTTACATACACTTAGTTCCTGTTATTTTACTTTGCTTACAATATGTGTGCACCAGAGTATAGGGTGATTTAACTTGTAGTTAGAGGTCGCTACACATGCCAAAAGCTGTAAATGGAATACTAGCCGTAGCTGCTCATGACACTGTAATTACAGCTAGCGGCTATATCTCCAGTCAAGCAGTAGAAGTCCTTAAAGTACCGTTGTAACAAATAAAAAAGTGTCCAAATGGAACATGTACATCAGGGGTAGCCATCCTTTGTAGGTCATGGGCGAAATTCGTGGGTGCACAAATTTGACTCAGGGTGAGTCAACCCCCACCCACCATTTGACAAAAAGTTAATAGAGATACAATAACTTTAATTTGAATGTAATGCTTGCAATATAAAATATGAACGATATAGAAATCATGATAACGATGACAATGTGTTTCAAAAGAACCTGAAAACGTACCGAGTAGCTGTCATCGATTAGTATCGCGCTTGAAGCATTCGCGTCGAGAGATAATTCAAGTCTGCTGATCCGATGGAGTTTAAAACTAAATCTGAGTTTCCCTTTGCCAACATCGGGACACTCTTCTATGGCCTGGAAAATTACATCGATTGGTCCCTGAAAAATATGTGAGACATATAATAAATACATTTAACACTAATCTATATTCACAAAAACAGTTAAATTGTATACGTGCTCGCTATGTACATACTGACCGCGTGAAGCCAAATTTGGCACAATAATTAAATAGGATAAATACACGCTAATTCAGTGGTTTCCAAAAATAGCTCGTCATTTTGAAGAAGCCATGGGCTTTTCCAAGGGACCCCAAATTCGATTTGTATTAGAATATCATACCAAAATGAAATTAAATAGGTTCGAATTTATAAAAGCAACAATTAATGATAATTAACTTTCTCACTTGTTTGACCATCGTAATTAGCCTATTAAAAGGAAATACGCTCTTCATGAAAAGTCTTGGACGTTCTTGAATAAACCAAAGAATTGCGAAATTCAATCGGGGCCTAGGCTATGCAGTTGTAATGAACCTACCTGCTTTGTATACCAACGAGGGTCAAAACACATTCAGCCATTTTAATACTTCCATTACTGAGGGAATAAGTAAGAAGTTACGTTTGATCTGGATCGATACTTTTACCCACCTTCCGTCCACTCACAAAGGTATTTCGTGACAGATATTTATAAAAAAAAAAATTATTCAATTCCCTCAATTGATAATTAAAACCTCCAACCATACCTCTTATTAGATCCAGATACTTACATGATAGAACGTTAATATAAATAAATGTGCTTTAAAAAACACAGTATGTGAACCTTGAACAACAAGAATTTATTAAAAAAAAATATACGTTATAGATTTAGAAAATGAACATAGAAATTGGGAATATGCATGATATATTATATTTAGTCGTTATTCTCTACTGAGACTATCAAACTGAAATTATTCTTGTTACACAAAAGAAAATATTACTGGCTTATGATATAAACAAAAACATATACAACAATTGAATTTCCTCCAGATGTATATTTAACAGAACTAAGACATCTAAGTTAATTTACACAAATTGAGAACGAGGTATGGTACAATATTTTATGTACATCGAATGTCACATAAAAAACTGTGGTTTCCAATGACCAACATCAACATTACTCTCCAAGGCAGGCTACAGGTCAGATTCCATCATCAATATCCAGTGCCATCACACAACATTCATCCAAGAAGTGACGCCTGCTTTTCAGATTGCGAAGAAACTGCGAAAGTAGGGGAGCCATAATCCCTATTATTTTGTCATATACCAGCCTTAATTATAGATAAAAAAAAAAAATGAACTATATAAAAAGAGAATAAAAATATATAAGTAAATAAGTTGCTCAATGTTTTTTTTAATTTGCAAACCCTATTCAACAACATTTTTACAATTTATGATCATAATTCAATGAACAATATTTACAATGTTCTCCTCTCACTGCATGCGCAGATGCATTGAAAGGAGGTAATATTTACAAAAACAATAATATTTACAAAAACAACTTGCTCAATGTTGTGTAAATTGCTTTTTTTAAGCTGGGTGTGTATGGGAGGGGGTGGGTTTTGGCCCACCCGAGTATGTGGAATCACGATTGTGGCCTACGACTAAAACGTTTGGCCACCCTTGCTTTAAATATAAACAAACAGAGAGTAAGAGACGATACCAACAAACCCACATCACAGATTGAAAAGAAATTAGAAGATGAATGGTCTTAAAACCAACACCTATGCAGTACAAACAAACTCTCCACTACATTTAGTTGACTTTACACTTAACACCACTTTCATTGATGGGTGAGTCACACATCTATCGTGTAAATAAATATTTTTGACAAATTTGATATTTCAAAAGTATAACAAATAATAAAATTTATGTAAAAAATAAAATGACTCGAATCCGCTGGTTACCATTGTGTTAGTGTTGTAGTCAGCCCTGCATGCCAACATAAGGTATAGTATGTACAGGACGCATTTGGTCCGACTCATGCCTGAATACTGTCTGCCTAATTTTATTTCCGTTCAGAGCTTGACCTAATGGTATACTCGTTAGTGACATGGCAATTTGCATGATCATAATCTTCAGTAATGGCAGCGTAGATTTTCTAACAAATTAGCTTGGGCATACTACTATCAAAAATGTTTAATTCAATCGTTTAACAAAAAATGAATGCCCTGGAGGCACGTGTTTGGGCTAGTGCCTGTATCCTTGTTGTACGATATCCATGATGAACTGAAATATTGAAGTTGTATTCACAACACGAGGTTTGGTTTAGATATAATAACAGGAACTATGTCAACAAAAATACTGAACTAATTCTTTGAATTTTTAACGTTTTCAAGTATCACAGCTTATCAGTTTTATTAATTTTTTCCCAAAGTTAAAAATTAAAGTCACCAAGAAAAAAAATATCAAAGTACGTTTTCTTGATATTGAAAAAAGGTATGTGTTTAATTTATTTAAAATTAGTTATGTTTTTGAAAAGAAGTTTCCAGTGAATAAAGTGGTCTCTCAAAATTAAAATGAACACTTTTTTTATCGAGAATTTCAAGCCTTTTTTTAAGAAAGTTAATTTAATTATTTTGAAAAAATATCAAAGGGATATTTGGTTATCCCTATATATTATTAATTCTTTTTTATTGAATCACGTTTCAGTATTTGAGTATTTATTTATGCAAAAAAGTCAATGTACAATTGTTCAGAATTTATGTGAAAAATATTATTGTTTGAAAAATTGAAAGATTAACTTTTCATGCAATCAAACTAAAATTGTTCAGCCAAACCCATACATCTACTAGCCATAGTTGACTTAATATTATAATTGTTTTGTTTATATTCTAATTAAATCAATGTAAAAGCCGCAAATAAAAGAAAGAACGCAATATACATGGATAGCATTGCCTCCTGCATGACTTGGATGTCAGAGACAACATGCGGTGAGCTTGTGGGAGGACTTGGACCACCAACAGAGGGGGTGTGGTAGGATGAACAATGGGGTGAGTAAGTGATGCCAACAGGTGGATCTGCTGGTGCAGCCAGAGGTCTGCCTTGAAACCCTTTCTGCTGCTTTAGATTGCAGCTCCTGAGGACGCTTACCCATCGTTGCAAATTGGAAATCAGATGTTATTATTATTTTTTATTTTATATGCCTATATTTAACGTCAAATATGTTGGTTAGTGGCGACGATGGATCTTGGGTTTAAAAATTAATCGTTTAGGTACTAGATGGTGTTCATGGCTTGTTCTACTTGAGTAAATGTGATCGCAATTTTCATATCATTACATCTCCGCTTCTTTAAGTGTTTTCACCGTGAGTCACAAATGCTCGACTCTCACGTAAGTCATTACAAAAAAAGGAGATGCGAATTGTGTCTTTTTGACAGTGACAATGGAGAGTAAATGATCAATTTTAATACCAGTAAGAAAGAGTATTGTGAAGAATCGTATAATAATTGAATGATGGTAAAATTTGATTTAACGTTATAAATAATAAATTGAGGCATATAACACTGATGGTGATAACTTTAATCATTATTGGTGAAGGAGCTGGGATTCGCACACAGGATTTTCCAATTAGAATCCAGCACTTAGCTACTAGGTCATTCATGCTCAATTTCAAGATGCAAATTGCGATATTTTTCTAGAGAGTTAAGAAACCCACTAAAAATACGGATGGGGACATATTCCTCGGTTTCCGGTATGGTGGTTTAGTAATGGATAATCAAAAAGGTTGGCATCCGGGCTGTCTCTACACATTATCATTGTATACTCTGCACAGGCTTCTTTAATGAGGTTGCTTTGATTGACCCCGACTGATCTGCATGGTACGCTGTTTGGAACTAAACAGTTGGAAAACACAGGGATATGTACAAGGGCGTACCAAAAAGAAACCGAACTATTTTTGTACAAAGTGATTAATTTGATTTTTTTAAGTAATCTCTTTTGGAGTCACTAAACTTGTCCAATATTTTATTCCACTGTTCGAAACTTATTTTAATTCCTCTTTCGTGAGGCCAGAAAGCGCATCCGTTGGTTTTATTTTTAATTCTTCCACGTCAACATAACGCTTTCCTTTCATGTACCTTTTCTTTCAGGGGGATCAAAAGAAGTCGTAAGGGGGCTAGATCGGGTGAATATAGAGGACGGGGTACAGTAATCATATAATTTTTTATCGGCAGCCACCAGAAGTCGAGGAACAAAATTTGCAGCTACCCTTCTCGTCCCCAAATCTTCACTTAAAATTCGCTGTTCATAGCTCCAACTGACTCCATATTTCTTCCGTAACTTCTTCGATGGTGCGGCGTCGATCTTCCAGGACGAATTTTCCATCGAAGGACGTCTAGAGCGAGGTTGATCATTAATTGACATTTCCCCACCATTAAAACAGGGAAAACCTTTTTTTTCCAGCCACGCACTGTTCACAAAAATGACATGCGCGCAAAACAACTGTCACAAATAAACAAGCAGAACGGAACCTTCCAGTGACGGCACCCAATACAAAAAAAAACTGCACCACATACATCATTTGGGTACGCCCTCGTACGAGATGTTTATCCCTTTCATGAAGAAGCTCCACAAATAATGGAAAGTTCACCTTTAGTGGTTTGGAGTTTGGTGCAAGAGGAACCAGGTACAAGAAAGGTATCTTGGTAATGTCAGAAACGATAATTCATAATTTTCCGGGAATCAAATATCATCCAGATTATGGGAACTTATTGTCATTACTGTGATATATTTTATCAACTTTACTCATATTATTCCAATATGAGTTTTATGTTTGTAATTTTATTTTAATTAATTGCAAAAGTATTAATCATTATAGATTTACGTTTACTTAAAAACATCGTCATTTTAGGAGCTATAAGGGTGTGTTTCTTAGGAATTTGATTGGTTTTACTAATTACAAGAATCTTTTAGTGGAAAATTGATTAGTCTGGAAGGACTTTGTACAGCAGACAGTGTTAGTTACCGAATCGATCAAAATGATCTTTATGGTGTTTTCCAATGGAAATCTGAACTGGAATTTTATAAACATAAAAATAATCAACATTTTTCACACGAATTATTTACAACAATTATTATTTCATATAGAGTAGGGCTTCAAATTAAAGGTATGGAGATTTCAATTGTTTGTTTTTTATTTTTGAACTGTAATAACATGAATTCTCATAAGAATTGGAAACTTTAACTTACGGAGATGATATTTTACATATCATTTGTATTTAAAGCCCATGTAGGTAGGTAGTGCTAAAAATAAAACCTGAGTATTAATAATAAATAATTTTTTTCACAGGCATGATGTCAAATAAATGTCATTAATCAATAAATCAATGTGTCTAAATAATTGGTTTCTAATATATTGCGTAGGTTACCTAATTAAAGCGTGTTTAGTGGGGTAAAATTACCAGAAAGAAAACCTCTGATCAGTATCAAACATTAGGGTGTGTAAGAGAAACTAGTTATAAATATATAAGTCACGAGGATATTATTAATAACTTGATTAAGAAACTCTTAATTGTACAGTTAAGGTAATTTTCTTTTAGTTGACTGGGTGAATCGGCACTAGATCCACCAACTTACATCTATAAATAATCTTACACTATTCAACTCCATAGTTTCCCAACTACTTTGTCTATTGAACTGATTATCTGACGGGATTTCAAGAAGAAAATAAAATTTATTTACTATGGGGGACAGCAAAAAAGTCGAACATCAAGCGTATCCAATCCTCTCAATCCAAAGTCCTAAGAACAATAGTAAATGCCCCTTATTATGTCAGCAACAAAACCCTTCATAACGATCTTAATATACCCTACATTCTAGAACTCATCCCTTCCAAGTTTATGAAATTCCACAGTAGCCTTTCCAACCACCCTAATCCTGCAGCACAGTCATTGCACTGCGCCACTCATCCCTATAAACCTCCTCGGAGACTGAAACGGCAGTGGCCTCGTGACCTACTATAAACGCGTGACAGTTGGAGTCCTGACAATGGCCAGTTTCTCCAATCATGTCCTATTGTATGAATGAGCGAGTGAATGATGCTGTAAATATGGTATGAATGAGATCATTTATCTGTATTATTATTGCCTTATAAAAGGCAGATTGTAATTATTGCACAATAAAGATTGTTATTCAAAGTAATAATTGCAAACAAATACAGAACAACATCGTTCTTTTGTGTGGTGAATTTATTAACTATTGAGGAATGATCGATACGTCAAATGTGTCCAATTGAAGAGCAGTGCCGTTGTCAGTAGCCTTTTGACGGATAAAAGAGTCATCAGAGTTGTTTAATGTCGACAAATTAAACCTGACAGTACGTTCTAGCTCTGTGTCAGTTCAGAATCGTTGTATAAATCTTCACGTTAAAAATTAATCGTTGAAAATTTGTCTACTGTACGACTGTTTGAGTGCGTGTGTGCCTGTGTGAAATGGGCCCGAAACTGAAAATGATTTACTCCCTCGATGACAAAGAAAGAGGTAAAGCATTGGGACCGGTGCTCACCGATCGGAAGGGTGGGATGAGGGTGGGAGTTACGACCCCCCCCTACCCTTCACCTTCCCGTCCACCATTAAAATGTAGATTCGGCCCGGTAGCACACAACAATAAAGCAGATTGATGGGGATTTTTACCTGACTGACCCCGCTCCCTGCTAAATATCTCTGCCAATGAGTCAGATAAATCGCATGGATTCACAGCAGACTATGGATCGTCCTTATACGGTCCCCCGAGACAGCACAGTAGAACCACACCGAACAATTGTATCAACTCCTAGTAACTTCTAACATGGAAAACCGACATTTGTTCATAATTGATCACTCAGCATGTCTAAACTGACTTTGCCATCAGCTCAAACGTTCAATATTCAGGAATAAGTTGTATTAGCTCTAGGAAAGAACATATAAAGTTAATAAAAAAGGAGACGCCTAAGTATATTTCTCGATAGCAATGTCGACCAGAGCCTGTAAAACAAATAAACTCTCTCTTGCAATGCCTATTTTCATACTCCGTTTCTTACTTGCGCCGGAAATAAACACGTTGTAGACAGATGATAATGCCATTATGAAAGATACATTCAATAGGATAATTATTAATTTAAGCCCTTTGCTAAAAAGAGCAAAATCATAAATCAATAAGTTATCCGTTAGTAATGGAACTCAAGTATTCCTTTTTGGTTATCAATTCGTCCCCTTTCTCCTAATCTAGTATTAACATGATGTAACAGGTCACTGTCGGTTAAATAAACACCTCTTTAATTTGGGGATAGTTGGATCACCAATCTGCAGATTCTGCAAGAAAGAGGGAGAAACGGCACGTCATATAATATGTGACTGTGATAACTTAGCTAGAAGGCGATACTTTCACTTTGGTAGTGATCGCATCGTAGACCCCAAACTATGTGAACTGATCGATCCATTCAGTATCCTCAGATTTGCAAAGGCCGTGGGCCTGTCACATATTTAGGACAGAGACATGGACGGCGCACGATAGGTCTCAGTGAGGCCGCGGTGCACAAATGCCGGAACAAATAATAAAAAAAACAAAAACAAAAAAAACATGATGTATATGACTTGTATGTCTGTGACAATAATTTGAAGACATCGTTATATTTGAAGCATGTTGAAGTAATAGAGATCATTCGGACACGTAGAGATCAAACATGAAAAATAAAGATCCTGGGAACATGGCTTAAAGCAGGATGCAGATGGCTTTTCTCCAAAAAAAACAAAAAACTTTTTACTCTATGAGATTAATTTGAACGCGCTTGTAAATTTACAATATTATACAGTTTAAATCCTCAGTCAAATACACAAGATCCCGTCTTTCTGACCTCTGATATTTATGTATAGTTTAAAACTCTCCTATTTCAGAACCTCCTCACAACTCAGAAAGACGTTTGCTAATCTGGGATTTTTGTATTAATTTTGACTATTATTATCATATAAATATTATCATATTTTATTATTTGTTAAACTACATTTAATTTATTTTAGTAAACACATAGTTGTTATTTTTTGAAAGAGTAAGCACTCATATTTATGTATTTCACTTTATTACAATTATTTTCTACTATTCTTTTGTTTCTTTTAATTTGATGGAGTTTTATAATTTTTTGTATTTACACAATTCTAGAAACTTTTTTTTAACTTGAGGTATACCTTTTCGTTTTTCATTGCCCTCCCCTTTTTTGTTGTTTCTTTTTAGTTGGTCAGAACTGTATTTATTTATTTGTGAACTCGTAGTTACATCTACTATAGTTGGTAGTCCAAAGATAGAAATTTTTTTTTTCAATTCTGTGTGTTATATTATATTGTGTGGAAGTTATATGAAGATGCAACAATCCAAGGAAGCAATTACGAGGATGACTGCAGCAATTAGTTGCATTTATTTTTTATCATACGTCCATTCATATCACAATAGGATTCAAGGGCAATTAAAGTGCTGAAGCACTGAGGATACAGCATATAAAAATCAATAGTAACCTCAACTCTGGTAAATCCATTTTTTCTTATATTTGATCACTGGAATAGCCATTAACATCTGAAAAGATTAGTTTTTAACGAATAAATGAAGTTTTGAGGGAATATTTCCAGTATTTATAAATCATGGTTTTAATTTTGACAGTTGGATGTTGCAGTACTTGGTCCGTAGAATATTTCTGTGTATAGATTTCTGTGTATTAATGGAATAAGCACTGATGTGAAAGCACGTAGAAGAAGCTGCCACCGGACCTTGTATTGACTGAAACAGAGGGTCCATTTGCGACTGTAGTCCCCAGATAGGTGGGATTTGACACGGACCTCGGCTCACGCCAGTCTACTGGAAGCACACAGGGCGGTATTAATCTTTCGGCCCGATAGTGACCAGTTGGTCGGCGTCATTTACTCGCCACGTCCCACTAACCTCTTGTTGACCATTTGTTCCGGTCTTTTCTCAACAAATGACCATTATTTTATTTTTATGTTTTCTCTATAGCCGCCTAATTTTCGGCAAGACGACTTGAATCACGTTATCGAATACCTTGCCACTATCGATCGTTAAGTTTCTTCTTCTGGGCTAAACATTTCATGCTATTAGAACTATGCTTGATATCGCCAAATTGTCAAAAGAAGTTGAATTCAAGTATCACTTGGATCTTCATACATTGGACATGTTAGGCAGCTCCTGATAGGAATAATAACACTAAAAAAATTATAAAATAATAATAACACTATTAATTAATAATTAATAGGTCGTTAATCTTAAAAATATGCTTAATCTCTTTCTGGTGGTGGTACGACGAGTCATGAAGATTAAACTGATTTTTTGGAAATGACGGAGTGCTAGCGGCTTGGGCTCCACCTCGACCTCTGTCCGGAAACGGCCCATATTTATACCATACAGTCATTTATTTCGTTTATTGAATCAATTATATTAATTAATTGAGTCAGTGATTTCATTTATATGGACCGTTCCCGGAGGTACTGCAATACCGGGTCAACCCGCGACAGAGGTGGAGCAAGCCCCTAGCACTCCGTCATTTCCCAAAAATCAGTTTAATCTTCTGGACCCCCGATGGGAGTCGTACCAGAGATTAAGCTGATAAGAACAGATACTACACTATCCATACTACACTCACAACATAGGTAAGAACCCTGTTTGTACAGAATGTAATTGCTTAAAAACTGTTATATGGTACTTTTTTATTATAGTGAAGGGAGAGAGTTCTAGTCAGATGAATACTGATTTCCAAGAGCAGCAACCCGGAGTTCAATTCAAAGTCTTTTTTCGTTTGGGGATGTAGATCGTTGGAGGGCACTGAAAAAAAAAAGCAGCGATAATAAAAATAAAGTAGAGTAGTGTCAATCTATCACTAATTTCAGCTCTTCAGCGCCATACACAAACTATAGCAACCTCATCCGGTCTTACTTTTTAATGAGATGATTCCACCACTTTTGATAAATTTTTACAAGTTTAGAAATGCCATTATCTTGAAATGGCTTGAGTAACGTTAATCTTGACACTAAAATGATCACGCTGTAAATAAGATAGAGGCTTAAACTTCCAATACTAGGAGTACACTTTGTGTCCACTCAAATTTGAAGAACAATGTTGGGGTGTATTATTATGGTATTTTGTAACACTTCATGCAACCAACGAATACCAATAAAACAGAATGATACCGTACAAAAAACCTACAAAATATTTTTCTTCGGAAGTAATAAAGATTTGACGTCACTACTTCCCACCCTCCTCCCTTCCAATCTTTTGAAATGGGAAAATCGAAAAGAATAACTGGGATAGTGAACGGAGGGGAGAAAAATATCTCTTTTTAGTCGCAAAGGGGAAGGGGATGAATGTGGGGGTCGAGAGCTGTATAGGATTTATTATCGTCCACTAAATGGGACGATCCTGCATTGACGTGGTTCGGTGAAAGCCTAGGGAAATATCTGTGGGTCGCAGGCCTCTTAGTCCGAGTGCGATACCTTACTCAGTCGGTCAGTGAGGCCACAAAAGGTTTTCGACGAAAAAAAGAGAGGAGAAAAGCATATATTTGGCTTTTAGGGGAGCGAATTGCCTTTCAAATGGTCCGACCCTGTTTGGAAAGTCGGGGAGTTTTAGACACCGCCCTCATCGTATATTCAAACCTTCTCAAAGGGTTGTAGGAAAGGATTGGACTTTATTGGTGATTTGGTATGCGCGGCATTATCACAAATTTAATCGTGAAAAATAGTCGAGGAAGGGACACCACTTTTTTACCCTGCAACAATTACGAAACATTTTTAACTGATTGGAGACTAAAGCTTATTTGGTAAATAAACAGCAAACACACGAGAGGAAAGTGCAATTCGACCGAATTCATGAGAGGAGATAAAATTGTTGTATATAGCTTTGCTGCAGTGGTTGACCACAGGATTTAGGCTTGGATTGTTAATATTTACAACTCAATGGTAACATAGGCCAGATATGGAAAGTTGCAGGATTGTCTTAAAGAATTAAAGGTAGAGGTTATTGTACAGTATCATATCGTAACAACATGTTAAGAGACGTTGGCAAGATAGTGGATGTAGGTAGATCCTGTTTGCAATCTATAAGAAATTCTTTTTAACTAGTGTTAAATAGTTTGTTCCATGCTCTTTGGTAAGCGACCAATGTGCATAGATATTTGTAAATAATTCCTTAAAAAACTTACTTTTAATAAATATAAACTAAAATTAAATATTAATTACCTTACATCTACAAAAGTTTTTGTTTTGTTTTTATGTGTTAGTCGAGGAGATTATTTTGGACTATATAATAAAACGAACATAGTAAAACTAATTTACTCTTAAGTCTGATGCTCTAGCTTAATCTCCCCCCCCCGGAATTGGGTAGAAGACGATGTTTAAGAAGCAAAGAGATGAGTATTAAAGGAGGGGGACCCCTACTCTTCAACATCTACACCGCGCACATACTAGGAGCATCATACTCCAATTGTGAGGTAGTGGCATATGCGGGCGATATAGGCGTCTACAGCATCAGCCTCTACCCAGCGAAAGCTCTAAAGGCTGCAGAGGGCGCCAGTCAGTTAATCACCGACAGGCTACGAGCTGTCCATATTCAGGTGAACCCGGCTAAAACTCAAGGGATCGTCTTCTCCTTCCAGTATGGAAAACGGAGCTAAGAAAAAAAAAATTAAAAATTAAAGGAGGATTAGGAACTTCTGATATTTGAAAACCACATTATAATACCACCCTAAAATCTAGCTTTCACGGGGAGTATTCTACGTAAAGCTTTGGCGAATGTTTGAAAAGCTCTGCCTTTCGTACGTCAATATGCTATTAACTGGGCGCATTCACCCACAATAATATAATCAGTTCTCCCAAAAGGCCCAAGCTGTAACTACTGTTGTTACAGATGATGCTAACCGAAAACTCTCTCTCTTAAAATCAACCTAATTTTAATAAATAAATATAATTTAATCAAAAGAATATCACTATAGTATATATATATATATATATATATATATACACATATATATATATATATATATAGATTTGACCTATAGACCGTTAGAGAAAATGAGCTTCTTTTACGGCTAAGACCTAACCATTGCTATTATTTGCACGATGTTTTTTTTTGCCAGAGCTCTGCAGGTTTTTTGTAGGAGGAGGAATACTACTCAATCGTGCTTGCGAATAAGCAGAATTGTACCCATTTAATTTTTTCTTTACTCACACGTAAATTCTCCAGGCTCCACACAATTGTTATTACAAACATAGTTTTCTTAAGATTATTCAGTGATGTATCAATTATGTATTATTTCTTTTATCGATAAATAGAGCTAGTCTTATATTTATTTAATAAATTCTTTTACAGTTAGGTTATTCATAGTTAAATTTAACCTTACCTTTATATTTTACCCTCACAGTTGATACATGTTAGGTTGCAAGGACAGTAAAATGCGTGCCCCACCTATGACAACATTGGAGAAATGGAATTAGGAACGCCACTGATTGGAGAAAATACTAGACAATCCTAAAACCGTCCAAGAGTTTGTCATATTTTTAAATAAAACACCGAACCCAAACTAGAAATTAGAAAAGGAATATTTAAACCCTCTTTAGGCTACTAGTCACTAGGCTACAATAGTCTAATAAAGGGAAAAAGTTCGAAAGCCAATGGTGAACAATATAATTGTTGTGGCCTAGTAATGTATTAGCGGTTCCGCTGGAAACGACCGATTCATTTTATCATCAGATCGAACAAGTTATGACAAAAGTTTTTCATTGTCCGCAATGGCCCGGTCGTTTCTGGACTGACTTATTGATAATTGCTAGAAACCCCCCCCCCCCATGGCCGCCGGCGGACTTTCCTATAATAGTCGTTGACTTCATCGTGCCTAGCGATGCCGGATGGGACAACATTAATCATCTCGGAGCCATCCAACTTCTCGGGCGTATTCAATACAGTAGCCATCGATTAAAAACGGTAATAAATTTCATTCATGTTGCAGCGACCGCTAACTACATAACATAAATCACCCTATACTCTATTGTATATATATTAAAGTACTAGTATATACTATAGTAAGCGAACGTAAATAACATGAACTAAATGTATTATAGACAAATGTAAATAACATGAACAAATATAAATCATTGTAAATGTGGTAAGCAATAAAAGGCGGGGGCCAAGTAGTCACACGAGATGGGTCACCAGCTGTCAGTCGCAGGTACCTCACCACATGAGTGAGGGGGCCCGCAGGTCCTAAGCGACCCTTTTGCAGCCTCTCCCAGGGGACAGGGCTGGCCGGGTAATGAGGCGTCGGCCGCGGGTACCTCACCACATGTGTGGGAACCAACCGAAGGCCTAAGCAACCCTTGCCAGCCCTCTCAGTAGACAAGGCTGGATAGGGTACTTAAGGCGGGCTCCTAGCCCTGTAAATTAGTCTCTCGTGACCTCTACTCGTTGACGCGTGGTTTCCGCTCGAACTCTGAAAACTTGACTAATTCTTTATAAAAAACCTCTGTACCTCTTCTCTTGAACATAGTGCATTGTCGGGGCACATACCTATCAAAAATGGAGTCAGATAGTAACGCCGTCTTGAAACGATTGTCCAGGTTATAAACTCGAACAATCCGCACTTGTCACCAGGGCTAGGGTGACCAGGCACCCCCCTAGTGTCGACCCGACACATGTCATAAAGCAAATCATTGAACTCTTACAAGGTTACATCAGTAGATCAACAAAATCATGATATAAAAAAAAATATCCAAGTTTTTCTATCTTAAATTTTGGTTTGAAGGCTCAGGTTTAATATGTTATCTTAGCACTTAAAACTTTTGCCGTGGGCTTCTTTATATTTGCGTTAGGCAATGGTCTCTTTTAAGCATATATTTATCTTTATTTCCAGCTCGGCTTGACGGCCATGCATAGAAACATAAATGCTAGCACGATTATCCAACAGCAGTCAGCTCCTTCCTTAGTAGCGCCATTCAATATCACGGAAATCCCGGTAAAATCTTTCAGCCTGCTCCTCACTCTAGGTCCCCAAGTATTCAGGAAAATAGTCGATATGAGAGTGTAAAAAATTAACTTTTAAGCTCATCTTGCATCCTTATGCTTTATACAGCATGTGCGTAGATCATTGTGTACAATGGTTTTGTAGTTAGGGTCTTTAGTGATCCCCAAAAAACATGTGCTCTAGGTTCTTGAAAGAGTCCCACGCTTTTTTTCTCCTTTTCTTCCATTACTTCCAAAAAGAGAGGATCAGATAAAAGTTTTTGTATGTTGGAGCCAGTAAAAACTCCCTCTTTCAA
The DNA here is from genome assembly GCA_930367205.1 of Acanthosoma haemorrhoidale. Lineage (NCBI taxonomy): Eukaryota > Metazoa > Arthropoda > Insecta > Hemiptera > Acanthosomatidae > Acanthosoma > Acanthosoma haemorrhoidale. The sequence goes on along the minus strand of OV884011.1, from coordinate 181,527,504 downwards.
CTTGGCTTCAGACAGTTTCACCAAATTTCTGAAACGTTTACCATCGTTAACAAACTGCTTCATATTCTCAAGTTTTATACGCAAAGGGCTATAGTAAAACTTTTTATGGTGTAACCAAGGTCGTATTGACGACACTAAGGAGTCTGGGTGTCCACGGTTTTGTCCAATGCAGATCTCTGGCTCCACTGTCCCGCAAGCATAGAAAGCAGGAATATTTTGTATAACCTACCTGATGGCCCAAACACATTGTTGGTATGTCTACAAACCATCCATAGAGGCTCTTAATATATATATTTTTTTTAAGAATCATAGCCAAATCATTATATTTTTCTTCCATATGCACCGAATGTCCCATAGAAAGAGATGCAAATGGATTACCATTATGGAGCAAAACTGCTTCGAGTATAATTTTGGATGAATTAATGAATAGCCATCACTCAGTTGAACCATATGCTAATTCAAATCACTCTATAATCTCTTGAACATCACTACAAAAAATAGACTTACCTCTTAGGAGAAAAACTGATTAAATTCTTTCTCTCGATGCCTGTTCCACGACAATGAGGTCTCAGGTGGTAATAGGTTTTGGTTTTTAAGCCTAAATCCTACCATTTCGGTTGCGTCTTTGGAACTAATGCATCGAGCTCACTTTGAGGAAAAAGGTCCCTCTTCATCAGAAAAATCTGAGCTACATTGGACCTGTGGAGGTAACGTGCCTCCCTCCGTCCTCAGACTCACGCAGAATATCATCCAAACTGGATGGTGGCTGTGGAATTGGTATTTCGAAGCTAGGGGACACTGGGAGAATAGCTGAGTCAAGGTTATGGTAAGGTATTTTATTTTTTGAACTAAATGTTTCTGCATCTACCAAACGGATCGGTAGTCTGGTTCCTCTGTCCACGGTGTATCATAGGAATGTCTAAATTAAATGGTCTTTTCTTGCCCTAAAACAACAAACGAAGAGCTTCCTTAGAACATCAGCACGCCTCATGAGGAGCACAACATCATGACTAACGATCTCCAAGTTGAAATTTGACGCAAGAAAAATAAACTTTCTTCACCAAATTACTTACGTTTCTTTTTTGACTTTTTATCATTCGCAACAAACAAAAAAAAGTTGTCTGGAGAAACAACAAACCTTCTTGGACACATAATCCAGAAATAAAAACGTCGAAAAGTGCTGAACAGTATAAATCCTTAGCATTCGCTGTAAATTATTTAAACCTGCTTTGGCATGATAATTAGGTGGTCTGAAAAGTTTCCGACCTAGCAAAGCTTTTATTTTAGCTTTTAATTCACTAGCTTTTATTTATTTTATTATCATCTTCATGTTGAGGTAGGAAACTTTTCAGACCAGCTGTGTATAACTTAATAAAGTTAATGTGAGAAGTCATGTTTTTATGGTGACTTTTAAAATAAAAAATAGAATGATAGATTTTAAATTTCAATAAATAAATTGAAATTTCAAGCTAAATGAAACTTAGAACTTTATTTTCACAATAAAACTTGACGTGGTTGATTTTTTTATTATTTTTCCCAGTTTTTGTAAGTTAAAATGTATAAGAAAAAGTAATAAAATCCTATGCAGTATTCTAGTTGCAGACCAGTGCTGTTATTATACTTAAATTAATAAAGTTAATGTGAGAAGTCATGTTTTTAAGCTGAATTTTAAAATAAAAAATAGAACTATAGATTAGAACTTTATTTTCACAAAAAAACTGATGGTTGATTTTTGTTTCAAACGTATATGACTGTGTTACATTTGGCGAAGTATTACAGACTAAGTAGCCTGTGAACGTGTGATATTTTATTTGGAAGCTGTAGTACATATTTATAGTTCATTGGTAATTTATGTTAGTAGAGATAAATATACCAATATTTTTTTATTACAATCATTTAAAAAAGAAAAACTACTTTTCACTTTGTTATACCTATAGTAAGAAACACTGAATAACATTTTAAATAAATAAATAAATTGCTTGTGACAGTCATGAAAAATAATCTAAGTTGAGTGATGTAAAACTGAACTTAGCTGGTTTTTCAGGAAGTTCAAGATGTTTTCCTATAAAATTGTTCTATGTATGAGTATATAAAAAACAAAACTGTTTAACTATTTTTCTTTGGTACAATGTCCACGTAGATGTCGTAGCAGCCAACTGCCATACCAAGTCGTTTAAACTGTACCCTTACTCTGTACTTGTTGTAGAAGAATATCGGCAGCGTGGTGAGTCTTTCTGCCAGATTTAGGTTACAAACATGATATGTTCCCTGAAAAATGAATATTAGGGGAATTATACGCTTGTTATGTAAAGCTAGACATACTAAAAGATACTGGACAACTATCTGTCCCTGTTGCTGATTCACTAACTTTGAAGACTTTAAATACCTAATACCTTAAAAAATGGAACGAAAATATAATTTTAAGGATGTTCTGACAAATACAATCAGCATTTCAGCCCAAAAAAAGGAATCGCATATTTATTTGTTCACAACACAACTGTTGAAGATTTCCTCACTTCTCCTATACCTCTCTCACTTCCACCAATAGTCGTTAACCCCTCTGAGGTCAAATACTTTCTGAAAAACTTACCGAACCAAAACCACCCTGGAGATGATCTCCCTACTCCTCAAGTTCTCAAACAACTTCCTCCTAAAGCCATAATCTTCCTAGCCTACATAAATAATTGCATTATCCGAACGACACACTTTCCTCTCCTCTAGAAACATTCCATGATTGTCCTATTTGCCAAACCCGGTAAACCACCAAATGACGCCTCATCTTTCCGTCCAATTAGCCTACTCCCTACCCTCTAAAAAATATTTTTAAAACTCCTATTAAAACGTCTAATTCTAAATGTTGAATCCAAAAACCTTACTCCTAAACACCAGTTTGGATTCCGTCAACGACATTCCACTGCTCAAAAAGCCTTCGCGTTGTTGATCACATCCCCTCAGCCCTTGAAACCAAACAGTATTGCACTGCTGCCTTTCTTAATATACTCGTAGCTCAAGCTTTTGACAGGGTTTGACACGTAGGTTTGCTTTACAAGCTCAAAACATATTTACCACAGACCCTTTTTCTAATTTTTTATTATTATTTTGTTTTTCTTTCAAAACTTCTCTATTGATAATATATACAATGAACAAAAATAAATAAATAAATTTGAGTTTACATCTTTCTCCTCGTGCTGGATACACAGATGCATTCGAATGAGTGCATAAATATAATACATTCTTTTTCAAGTTAAAAGTCCATAAATGCTTATGGATTAAAAGGCTCACTCTAATCCTACTACCCTACCTTTTAAACCGCTTCTTCCAAGTTCGCTGTGGTTTAGAATACTCTAACTACTATCCCATAAATGCAGGAGTTCCACAGGGCAGTGTCCTAGGCCCCATTCTCTATAATCTATACACCTCTGATGTCCCCTCAACCCCCAATACCTTATTGGCTACATTTGAAGATGACACTGCATTCTTGTCATCCCACCCACACCCCGATATAGCAACCCATAACCTTCAAAAACACCTTGATGAGATCGAGTATTGATGCAACCAATGGTGGATCAAAGTTAATGAAGCAAAATGTTCCCACATTACCTTCACCCTCTGTCGCAAGTCTTGTCCACTAGTTTATATTAATTCAATTTCTTTCCCAGTATCCAAGATAGTACGGTACTTAGGCTTCCATCTCCAAAAACAACTGACCTCGAACCCACACATGAGGCTAAAAAGACATGAACTAAACACACGCTTTGGACAACTGTACGGACTACTTCAAAGGACATCCCATCTCTCGACAGAAAATAAACTACTAATCTACAAAGTTATACTGAAGCCAATCTGGACATACGGAATAGAGCTATGGGGGGTAGCAAAAAAGTCGAACATGAAGCGTATCCAATCCTTTCAATCAAAAGTCCTGAGAACAATAGTAAATGCCCATTATTACCTCAACAACAAAACCCTTCATAACGAACTTAATATACCTTACATCCTCTCTTCCATGTTCGTGAAATTCCATAGTAACCAATTCAACCACCCTAATCCCGTAGCAGTCATTGCACTGCACCACTCATCCTTATAATCCTTGGAGCCTGAAACGACAGCTTCAGTGACCTGCTATAAATGTGTGACAGTGGGACCCCTGGCAATGGCCAGTCTCTCCAATCATGTCCTGAGCGTCTGTGGCTCTCGCGCTCTTCATCAGCCTCCAATAGCTCGTATCCGGTGATGCGGCTGATGGAGGAGCGTGGGGGACTTTCGAAGACTCCGCTTCCTCTTTCGTATGCGAGGGAGGTGACAACCATGTGGACTTGCGTGGCCTCTGGTCTGCTTGTAAATATCGTATGAATGAGCGAGTAAATGATGAATAGTAAATATGGTATGAGTAAGAATATTTATATCAATAACTTATTGCCTAATGAGGCAGATTGTTATTTTAGCACAATAAAGAATTATTTATATTAGTGACGTAGGCTACCAAATAAAATAAAGATTTTGGCCCTAGTAATTATCACAGTTTCTTCTGTTTCTTCGTCATTTCGGTTGTCTATTCACCTTTAGAAAATCATAAAAAAACAATAAAAATGAAGATGCTACTAATTCCCGTGTTGACTTGAAGGTTATAATAACAAAGGTACTTTTGTTTGTGAGCGGCTAGCGTTAATCCAGACTAAGAACACTTAAGCTGTTAATTAGATCAAATAAGGGAAGATCTATCTCTGAAAGTACTATAATTTTCAAATAATTCAGTAGAGATTACCACTGGTACGGGGCAATTTTTCACACCCATCTTCTTGAATAAATTCTTCATAGTCTTTGGGAAAACCGCACCTGACAAGGAACACAATTTTTTAAAATCGTGTTTTACGTAGTTATCCTTGATTCCATTATTCGTAAACTTTCCAGCGTTCATTGACACCTGGAAAAAATGATAATAAATAAGAAAAATAAAATCATAAAGCAATAGAAAAATAGTTTCGAGGTGTGATAAAATATTTCTAAAAAAATGAGAGTAAATTGGGAGATCGATTGAAAGGGTAAGAATTCACTTTAAAAATTAATTTTTTTAGTATCAAATACTAAGCAGTTATGTCACAATCATTTGGTTGACACTTGTTAACTTGTGTCTCCTACCTCTCAACACTCTTCATTTATGTTCAAAAATGAATTTTTTTCTGAATAGTTTTGTATTGTGCAATAATTACAATCTGCCTTTTATAAGGCAATAATAATACAGATAAATGATCTCATTCATACCATATTTACAGTCATCATTCACTCGCTCATTCATACAATGGGACATGATTGGAGAAACTGGCCATTGCCAGGACTACCACTGTCACGCGATTATAGCAGGTCACGAGGCCACTGCCGTTTCAGTCTCCAAGGAGGATTATAAGGATGAGTGGCGCAGTGCAAAGACTGCGCTACAGGACTAGTGTGGTTGGAAAGGCTACTGTGGAATTTCATAAACTTGGAAGGGATGAGTTCTAGAATGTAGGGTATATTAAGGTTGTTATGAAGGGTTTTGTTGCTGACATAATAAGGAGCATTTACTATTGTTCTTAGGACTTTTGATTGAAAGGATTGGATACGCTTGATGTTCGACTTTTTTGCTGTCCCCCATAGCTCTATTCCGTATGTACAGATTGGTTTAAGTATAACTTTGTAGATTAGTAGTTTATTTTCTATTGAGAGATGGGATGTCCTTTGAAGTAGTCTGTACAGTTGTCCAAAGCGTGTTTAGTTTTTGTCTTTTTAGTCTCGTATGTGGGTTCCAGGTCATTCGTTTGTCGAGATGGAAGCCTAAGTACCGTACTGTCTCGGTTACAGGGAGATGAATAGAATTAGAATAAACTAGTGGACAAGTCTTGCGACAAAGGGTGAAGGTAATGTGGGAGCATTTTGCTTCATTAACTTTGATCCGCCATTGATTGCACCAATACTCGATCTCGTCAAGATGTTTTGAAGGTTATGGGATGCTATGTCGGGGTCTGGGTGGGATGTGTTCAAAAATGAAATTTATTTTGTAATATACGAATAAAATTTTGGTTAATATATATATTTAAAAAAAAAATAACCTAATCTTATCGAATACAAAATAGAAAATAAGTTATCAATGGACTCAACTGACAAGACCAAATTCCAGAATTTAATAGGATACTTACCGAAATATTGTCATCGAAGGGTTGTCCTAATGTAATATTGAAGTCGAAAACAGTTTTGACCCTGCTGAGCTTTCTCATTTTCATGCTAACCAGCAGTTCACCTGTACCAAAGTCTTCGCACTGCTCCAAGTGTTGAAAAGAAACTTCATAAGGTCCCTGGAAAATCATAAATAATGATGAGGATCTTCTTTGATTCATGAACGAATTTGAAAATATTAATATTTCAGTTGTGTAAATGTGAGGAGAGTTAAGTGAATGAAATGATGAGGACAACTGAAATGAAATATCTTTTGGCTAAGGTACCGATTACTTTTTTTATAATAATCAATATTAATATATGTAATATAATTAATACGTTTTTTTAAATTACGTAGTTTGTGATACATGCCGATTTTATTCAGACATTTCTCTTTCATTTTCATACTATATGAGTAACTTGTGTAATTTTTCGCAATAAATGGAATCAGAAAATATGGCTTTTGGTGATGGTATGGTGAATCAAAGAACTTTACCACTTTTGTTATCTAGGCTTTGATTTGGCAATACAAGACGTGTGAATGAATCTCTTGAAAGACCAGAAACAAAGCTCGATGATTCAAAACTTTTAAACTTCAGCCATACTTCTGTTATACGACACATTCATGCTCTACCATATTCACCTGTCTTGTCGCCAACTATAATTTTACAGAGCGTTTGACGCCTTTTTAAAAAACAGAACATTCAAAAATGAAAATCAGTCTAATTTTAATTTTTTGACTATATTGATTCAAAGGCAAAAAGTTTCTTTGAGCCAGGAATATAAAACCTTGTTGGGCGCTAGAAGAAATGTACTGAAGCAAATGGAAGTTATAATAATGAAGCTATAAAAATAATGGCGTTAAATCTTGTTTTTTCTTTCATTTGCCTCATACCCTAGGAGCTGACATTACATATGTTCCAACCCTATATATACATGCATAAAACACCATTGGTCACATCTTAATTACATCCAGTATATGAGTTTCTTATTCAAATGCACATTTTAAAATCGCAAACCCAAGCCTTAAGAAACGGTCAAAGATCGTTCCGAAGTAAATAAAATTTCCAGATGAACTAGATGCCTAGGACAGTAAAGACGCAAAGACATTTGGAACTTCTCGCGAATTAGTGAGGTTGGCCATCAAGGCCTTTAGTCTTTACATCAAGCATAGGTACAATTTTTGTTGTACAGTGAGACAAGAGATTTACCCACTGTCTGGAAAATGTAAAAATTAAACTGATATACCTTCAATCCTAATTCATTAAAAATTTCGAAACAAAAAAAAAATCGAACCAACATCTGTTTTTGGTTACCTTGCCCTAAAAATAGCTCAAGAATGATAAAGACTTTTAAATAAAAAACATATTATACATAAGCCATATAACATACTGCACCAATTTGTGAGTGAGCGAAATGAAACGCTAGAATAACCAGCAAGCAAATTTGGCTCTGCATGGCAGCCACAGAGTGAAATGCAATGGTATACTGGCCAACAGAACTGAACAAACTAGCTAACAGGCTGGTTAGTATGTGAAAACTATTAGCATGTTGTCGATACACATCTGTACTGGTCTGATTAACATCGTGTCCGTGTCGTTTACTCTCTGCTCGAGGAAATGTACACAGCACAGATGAATTTTCACTGAGTGAAATAGACCTTCTGTTGTAGTCACAACCAATTGCCGATCTCGTAGGGAGAGAAAACCCAAAAACACATTGGTGAAAAACCTTTTTTTCAGGTAATGAGGAAATTTAACAAGAAATAAAATGAAATTTTTTTAAAAATAAAGTACTGCGTAGTTTATTTCAAAATAGTTTGACTTACGAGTATATTTGACACAATTAAGTGGCTCCTAATCAGGTTCTAATCATTTTTTTTAACGTTACACGTTCTTTATTTATTTTAATGAGAGGTTTTTATTTCACACTACTATATATAATTATTAATAGTTAACATCTAAAGAAACAATCATTGGAAAGAGCGACACTCGAGCCCAGGACTTCAATAGTATCTTTATAGCCTCCTTTTTTCATTGACTGTTAATTATTATTTAATTTATATTTATAACTGTATGCATATTTTAATAATCTAATTCTTTATAATTGATACAATGATATTTTTGTCTCAAAACTCCCTCACGTGCGAAGGAGGAAGCGGAGTCTTGGGGATGCGCTTGATGTTTGACTTTTTTGCTGTCCCCCATAGCTCTATTCCGTATGTCCAGATTGGTTTAAGTATAACTTTGTAAATAAGTCGTTTATTTTCTATTGAGAGATGGGGTGTTCTTCGAAGTAGTCTGTACAGTTGTCCAAAGCGTCTGTTTAGTTCTTGTCTTTTTAGTCTCGTATGTGAGTTCCATGTAAGTCTTTTGTCGAGATGGAAGCCTAAATACCGTACTGTCTCAGACACAGGGAGAGAAATTGAATTTAGAAAGACTGGCGGACAGGACTTGCGGCAGAGGGTAAAGGTTATGTGGGAACATTTTCCTTCGCTTTGATTCGCCACTGGTTGCACCAAAACTCGATCTCATCAAGGTGTTTTTGAAGGTTTTGGGATGCTATATCAGGGTCTGGATGGGTTGACAAGACTGCAGTGTCATCTGCAAATGTTGCCAAGAAGGTATTGGTGGTAGAGGGGACATCGGCGGTGTATAGATTATAGAGGATGGGACCCAGGACGCTGCCCTGTGGAACTCCTGCTTTAATGGGATAGTGTATTCTAAACCACAGCGGACTTGGAAGTAGCGGTTTGAGAGGTAGGATTGTAGGATTAGGAATAGGGTCTGTGGTAAATATCTTTTGATGCCACCCATGACCCATCATAACGACGGAGTGGGTGTGAAACAGGATGGTATTTCAGGATTTTCTTAGTTACATTCCACAAGGAGTTATCCCTGGTAGACAGAGAGGAGAGATAGGAATTAAAAGAATCTGAACGGAAGGATGCCAATTGCCGCTTTATCAGCCTGCAGTACTGATTGTATGAGCGACGATCAGCAGGATGTCGGGATCTTTGCCACGCTCTTATCGAGTGGAGTTTGGATTGGATTAGGTCTTTGAGATACTGAGGTGAAGGATTTGGATTGTGAATTTTCAGTTAACGGTGGGGTGACGATGCCTCCGAGGCCGCCCTCTGGATCAGAGTAGTGAAGGAATGCACAGTCTACAGAGTCTGTAAGAATCTGGCAGAAGTGGCCACAATCAACTGGGCCCCAAATAAATGAAGGAGAAGGCAGTTTGTGTCAGACTGGCTTCTCTTCTTCTTGCCGACGACGTTGCTTGCTCCTGGACTTGAGAATACTATAAGCCTCACAGCCTTTATAGTTTGCCGGGTGCCTTGCTGACAGAGCACGCATACAGCAGGGGATTCCGGGGGCTTTTTGCACCTGGGAGGGTAATGGGAGCACAATTTTGTGTGCCCATATGCCTTGCAATTATGGCATTGGACGAAGTCTCGTTTGGGGTAAGGTTTTTTGACCGGTATTCTTGTGTAATACAAGTGGGTAAGCTCGTAGATTTTTTCCACTCCAGCTGTTCGCCCTACCCCAGCTGCTGGGTGCTGAAGAATTTACTGGGACGATATTAGATAGCCGCGGCTTACGTTTGACCGGCGACGGAGTGGGCGTAGGTCCCAGTGACCTTGAGCGTTTTTTTTAATTTTCTGGCAGCAGGTTATGCTGATAGAAACAGAAACGCATGTTTCATACCTAGCACCACTTTTTTGAATAATTAAGAATTTTTAATTAAATAAATAATATTTAGTTTAAGGCAGCCTCGAACGCACGTATTTGTATTAAGAGCCTGCGACGCTGCTAGGTAGCCACAGAGAGTGTAGTGAGGGTCCGCCGGACTCCCCACTTTCAGCACAGCTGACTACTGCCTTGCAATATGGCCGCCTTCTGTATGAATTGTGAAGTGAAAACTCACGCTTGGCAATACAGCCCACAGCTTTTCTTTCCACTCACCTGTAGACCGTCCTCCGCGAACAGTTCATCCAAGGTTCGAAGGGTACGAACTAGGCACTTCCTACGAACGGTAACATAAAAACAGTTAGTTGCAGAGCGATATGAAAACGACTTTATGTAGTTAGCGCAGGCGCAGTACTCTTTAATTTATTAATAATATTCAAGAATCTCAACACTAATATCCGTTTAAGCTACCAGAAATACAAATCTTCACTTTTTGAAAGTATTGCCAAAAAATACCGACAAATTATGATTTAGCTCCAGAGTATATTCTCAAAATTATACAAAAAAATATAAAAATACTGTAAACGGTTACAGATAACAAGGGTTCATCTGACAAATGTCAAATGGATGAACTTTCCTTACGTGCACTAAAATAGCTACAAATCTTGAAAATTAATCGGCACCAGAGATAACATCTAACGAGATAAATATTTGGAAAGAGACAAACCCAATTGTCTTGGTCTTTCATAAGGCAGGGAAATTAAAAAGTGACCAATTTTGCTTCAGGAAAAATCACCAGTTTACCGAATGGAGCGAGCTACCGAACATTTAATTATAAGCTTTGAAAACCAAAAATAAATCACTGCTATCACAGGAGCATTCGGCACTGTATCGTCCTAGGGTTTACTCTGATAATCACAGGAAAGCCACATCACATCCACATTTATTTTCAATAATTCTATATTTTCTAGAAGAAAAAACGTTTACAGATAAAAATAAATAACTTTTACATTTAGAGGAAGGAAATAAAATCAGGACTCAAGGAGCCAGTGTTATTCTGTAAAATTCCAGAAGCTCTTAAATGAAATGATAATAGACACATACAGTTGATACCAAGAGCAGCCAAGCAGCAGGCGACTTTTAATGTATCGTTGAAGCAAAAAATTGCTGAGTGGTTACATTAATAGTGAGGAGATATGGAATCGTATAGTCCGAGGCGTCAAATGTCTTGATGTTTACATATACTTAAGATATACATATAATATATAAGATCACGCTCTACTTAAAAGAACACTCACTGATCCACAATCATCTCCTATCAGCAAGCAATCCATATGTATGATTCCAGAATTCATCAAACATTAGAATTCATCATGATCAATGACTTCATAAAGATGCTGACATGGAACCACATTAGTAATCATGTACATAAATGTTGAGTACCGCTGCCAGAAAGCATAGAAACTCCAAATGTCTACCATAAGATATTTATAGATAAAGTAAAAAAGAAAAACCTTTGGTATAAAGCAACACACGCTGCTACGAAAATAAACGTGTACAGATATAAGTAGAAAAAAGGATTTCCCCAATGGAGATGTATAAACGGGGTATTACCATTATCAGAAATAGCAGAGATTTTTCGGAAATGGTCCAGGAAAAGAAGGTTGAGATGTTAAGGTCATGTGATATCAATGAATGAAATTGTAAATATGGCTCCCGAACGATCGATGCTAAATATAGAAACCAATTTTTCTTTTTCCTTAATTTCAAATATGAGTGCTTTGGAAAAAAAGTGAATTTCCAATAGATGCTTGTAGAGTTGGGTCATAATGATGTGAAAGAGCATTGTTGTTCTCTTCTCAATCAATTAGAATGGAAACATTTTTATTTTTTTTATGGAGATGCTCTGCTTTACTAAGTTTACATGGAGGATAATTTTGAGTGTATTTATAAAAATATTTTTAATTTAGATTCATTATTCACCTGGAAAAGTTTTGGTGTGGAGAGACTGCCACTATTGTTTGATCGAGTTTGCAAATATATGCAAAAATCGAGACTTTTTATGGCATATTTTGGTACTTTGGTTAATGAAAGGACAAAGTAACAACATATGAGGAAGCTTGGGGAGGAGGGAGAACGTTGTATATTGAAATGTTCAGTCAAGGCAAATTATATAAGGAACATTTAAATAAATATGGTTCATACTTATATAGATACACTTATAAGTTAAAGTCAGAGGCCTGACTACGTCAAATACTAATACGATCATGGAATGTAAACAACCCGTGATCCTATTATGTAGCAGTCTTTTACCGGAGTCAGAGTGCGTCGTTGCATTTCCCTCTTTCGTTATTCTCTTTTTCTCTATCTTAACCACCGGAGATTAACTGATTAACCTATACAACCACCCTAATCCCGTAGCACAGTCATTGCACTGCACCACTCATCCCTATAATCCTACTCGGAGACTAAAACGGGAGTGGCCTCGTGACCTGCTATAAATACTTGACAGTGGGAGTCCTGGCAATGGTCAGTTTCTCCAACCATGTCCTGAGCTTCTGTAGCACTCGCACTCTTGGTCATCCTCCGTTGGCTCTTATCCAGTGACGTACCACGGGTGACGGAGGAGCGGGGGGAACTTCCCAGGACTCCGCTTCCTCCTTCGCACGCGAGGGAGGTGACAACCATGTGGACTTGCGTGGCCTCTGGTCTGCTTGTAAATATCGTATGAATGAGCGAGTAAATGATGAATAGTAAATATGGTATGAATAAGAATATTTATATCAATAACTTATTGCCCAATGAGGCAGATTGTAATTTTATCATAATAAAGTTGTTGTTAAATATAATTGGGGTCTACCAACTGAGCTGGGACGTGGAAGGGTAGTGACTGGGATCAATTAAAAAAAAAAGTTTTTTTTATGAATACTTTAATGATACTGTTACTTTTTTATATTTAATTATTTTTTTTATGTATTTAACTGACGAGAAATTGAACTGAAGAAAACTGTTCATGCCGAGAGGCTACATTGAGCTAGTCGTAAGTTGGAGTTGAGCTAAGGCCATATTATGAGCTTTCGTTATGACTTTTTATTACAATTTAATTTTTTTGTAGCTATAGCACACTGAAGTTCGTATAATACGTATTATCATATTTATTTTTTTTATTTTTATATTGGACTCTGTAGATATATACGAATTGTAACGACCGCTAACTACATAAGATAAACCACTCTATACTCTATTATATACTGTAAATCAATTTAGACAAATGTAAATAATATTACCAAACCATAAGTCATTGTAAATGTTGTAAACAATAAAAGACGAAGCTGCAAGTAAATTAGTTGGAGGCTGGGAACCCTCACCCTCTACCTAAGAGCAGGCAGAAGCGACCAGGACAAGGTCTAAGTCACTACGAGAACAAAGGCCACAGCATGATTGGGTACTAACGAGGGACGCCAACTATAAATAGACCCGGGTTTGGGTCTGTAATTCATTCTCCTGACAACTGGCTGACTGGCTCATGGCTGCTCTGATGTTCAAAAACTTGGCTCCCTCATTTATGAAAACCTCTGCATATCTCTCTCCTTACCTCGCTACGTTTTAGTCTGGCGTTGTCAGACCCCACACCTTCCTAGTGGGAATCTCTGCCTTCGTCTCGCTAAATCTAGCACCTCCTTGGGAAAGACCTCTCCCTAGTGGACAACGGTTGTCGTGGCCCTGCAAGCTTAGCAAGAAGTGTTCCCCACGGCGATTCAGTCTGCCTCTCTCCGGTTCACACTCGCCTTTGGGATCCGGACGGATTTCGCCTACCCTCAGATACCGAGTGTGAATTCGTGGTCATTCCAAGACCACACAAACTACCTACCCTATCTCTGTTCTCCTGAAAGTGCATTGTCGGGACACATACCTATCAAATTTGGAGTCAGATAGTAAGACCCGCCATGAAACAATTGTCCAGGTCATAGCCTAATCAACCCTCACTTCGTCACCAGGGCTAGGGTAACTAGGCACTCCCCCTCGTGACAACCCGACACTAATATTTTTAATTTAATAAAGCGAAATTGATATAGTAGTACATTTTGTATAAAATAAAATGTACAAAATATATTTATGTATGTGTATGTATATATAATACATATAAAAAGTATTATATTTTCAAAAGTGGAAACTGTCTTTAGAAATATTCGTTTAAGCAGAAACGTATGGTTCTATGCTGGCCTAGCTAGAAGAGCCTCCTGAGACTCCGGTTCCGATTCGACTTGGCATTGCTTGACGTAGTCAATCACCATTAGTCAGCCATCTGAGCTGATCGAAAGTGACAAGGGCATTATGCCACCCTGGCCGCTTCTGCAGGAATTAAATGCTTAGGTCAATATGATTACTATTGACATTAACGTCACCGTTCCAATTTGTGGGCACTCCGGCCAAACACAGTGCCATTGACAGCTATTAGCGATTCACCCCGTGATCTATAAACAGGAATGGTGTGCGCAATCCTAAAAATACAGAGCTGCAGGTTTTTATCTTCTGTATATGCATAATAAGGCGAAGTTCAAAAATTCAAGAATGGCCACAGCTAAAAAAAAGTGTACTGGACAGAAAAAACCATGTTTTCCACATTGACCATTACAGGTAAAAAGACATCAATAATAAAAAGTTTGTTTTTAAAACCTTTAATTTATTGAATTGCCAATTGATTAAACATTACTTTATTTTACAGTTTTTCTATGACCCAGTTTGTTCTCTCAAGAAGAAAATCTTGTGTTTTGTCACGAAAATAGAAGATTCCTGGGAAAAATCAGCCTTCCTAACTATTTTCCAGTTGATTGGCGCCTATTTATTGTTAACTTAAAGCGAAGAACACTCAACGAAAATGAAAGAAGAATATAACACCATATCTGCTTTGGTCTTTGAGAAGTTAATGTAATCATGTACATGCATAGGTGATTTGTATTGACTTAAAAAGTTAACTTTCTCCTTGGACAGCAAAGTGGCCAGAACAAATATCCTTGCTTCTTGTGCCTTTGGACAAAGATAAAACACACCTCTGGGTTACAAAAGAGGTGCATTAGAGACAAAACATGGGCTTTGGGGAAAAGAATCATTAACGACTCCTTGGTTAAACGGTTAAAATCATCTTTCCTCTACCGCATAGAAAGCAGGGCATTATGAAGCAGTTTGTAAAGGATTTTGCTAAGAACGTATCATGGAGGGAAGAAATCCACAGTCGAGTACGTATAAAATTACAGCAAGAATATTTCATGGCCCACAAATAAGAAAACTCATTAAGGATTTTGCCTTCGTAAATTCGTTGGATGAGGCTTAATGAAAAGCCTGGACTTGGAGAAGTTGTCGAAAATTTTCTGAGCCAAACTTAAGACTGATAACTATGTTGAAATGGTAAATGAGATGTTTAACAGTTTCAAGTCCCTTGGGTGTAACATGAGTACTACGGGGTACTATCTACACAGACACTTAGACTGTTTTCCTGACAATTTAGGAGACACCAGTGAGGAACAATGCGAAAGATTCCACCAGGATATTAAAATATGGATGCCCGCTACCAAGGAACGCACATAATGGCAGATAATTAAGTTTAAAAAAGAACGCATTCATAAATGTCACGGAAAAAAAGATTCGGAAGTGTTCAGCGACTAGTTTAGATTTTTCCTCTATCTTTGTATAATGATATTTTTACTTTATATTTTTTGATCCGTGTATCCATTTTTATTTCATCTTTAATTTAGCTTAAAGTAGTGTAACGTATATTGCACTTAAATGTTAAACGTTAGACATTTGAGCTTCTATGCAAAATATAATTGAAATTCATCAAATTTATATGAAATAAAATCCAAATACTCCACCACCAAAACACCTGTTGGCCTGTGGTACCGATCAATTACTGGTAGTTAAAAAATGAATATTTCCTCTCATATTTATTTAATTCAAAGTCCTAATTAACAATATGTATTAAGTGTAGGTTTCTGTGGGCTATTATTACGAAATTTAATTATGAAACTGGCTGGTGAGTCGTCACGAGGGGGGTGCCTAGTTACCCTAGCCCTGGTGACGGAGTGAGGTTGATTAAGTTTATGACCTGGAGAATCGTTTCATGACACTCTTACTATCTGACTCCATTTTTGATAGATATGTGCCCCGACAGTGCACTATGTTCAGGAGAAGAGGTATAGGGTTGGTAGTTTGTGTGGTCTTGGAATGACCACGAATTCACACACGGTATCTGAGGGTAGGGGAAAACCACCCATATCCCAAAGGCGAGTGTGAACTGGAGAGAGGCAGACTGAATCGCCGTGGGGAACACTACTAGGTAAAGTTTGTAGGGCCACGGCAACCGTTGTCCACGAGGGAGAGGTCTCACCCAACGACTAGCTAGTTTTAGCGAGACGAAGGCAGATATTCCCACTAGGAAGGTGTGGGGTCCAACAACGCCGGACTAAAACGTAGCGAGGTGAGGAGAGAGAGATGCAGAGGTTTTCATAAATGAAGGAGCTAAGTTTTTGAACACCAGAGCAGCCACAAGCCAGTCAGTAAGTTGTCGGGAGAATGAATTACAGACCCAAACCACCGGTCTTAAATACCCATCTGGCTTCGTCAGTAGCCAATCAGCTTTGGTTTTATTGTACCCAATGCCAGTTTACTATGTGGTTCTCTTTGTTCTCTGACAAAGAGATATGTCACCGATACCTGACCAGGTAAGGGTCTTCGGGCCTCTCGGCGGTTTGGGTCGTTTAGTACCTGCTATGGGTAGTGGGTGCCCCAGCTCATATAACTAATTGGCTTTCGGTGGCGTTTTATTGTTTATAACATTTACAATGATTTGTGATTTGGTAATGTTATTTAGATTTGGTTAAGTTAATTTACAATATATATACAGTAGAGTATAGGGTGATTTATCTTATGTACTCAGCGGTCGCTACACTGGCATTGCAGTCGTTCTTACCTAAGTAACCCCTTGAATGCGTGATGCATGAAACTTAACTTTTCTCAAAACCTAAAACTTTTTTTGTGAATAGAAAGAATTATGTTACTGTTACACCATTTATTTACAAAAAATTAATGTACCTTTGAAATAACAAATATAGCCTGTGACTTTTTTTCTTTCCACTTAATCACATTTGACTGGCATGTTAGGCTATTTAAGTTGCCTGTTCTACGTCAAAGCATGTACGAATGGTAAAAATGTCAGTTATCTATCTTGAAAAAATAAATGATCTTAATAATAAAACAAAAATGCTACTTGTAATTAGTGGAAAGGAAAGGAATCAGGTGGCTGAGAGCAGTTTGAGTGCAGGGGAATTAAGATACTACCAGGGCATGTAATTAAGATAGTGGGTGCTCATAAATCACCGGGCAGAAGGGCCAAAGATAATAGCTCATAAGATTAGGAGAATGTATGAAACGTCGGCCGTATCTTCCTTTATGGCGGCTACCCCTACATTGGTGGACGGTGGGGTTAAAATACTTTTTATGCACTAGTAATTCCCCTGAGGTCCACCTTTTGCCTTTATCATTTTATTTGATATTAATTTTTGTACTCTGAACCGTGAAAAGTTTTATAGACTCTTGGAGAGAAAATGGAGTGGCTTTATATATTTTATAGGTGTAAGTTTAATGGTATTAAAATTAACAATTCATGTGAATAAAAGATGTAAGAGCAGACCACATAACAGAATAGCTTTTGCAAGTCCCGAAGGCAGAGGCTCCATTTACCGTCCAAGTACGATCGTGCCTGTCTGCCTGCCTGCTTTAGTTTTTATGCACTTATTGGTTTATGGCTTGAACACCGTTTATAAACATGCTGTTTATATTTTTACTATTACCTTAAGGATATTAGGAGAGTCTGCTAACTGGAATGAGGCTACGATTTTTTCTCGTTCCCTTGGCTACCTTTGTGCAGAGCTGTGCCGGCCATTAGAAGCAACATTTTGTGTGCTCACAGTGAAAGTTAAATGCTTATTGTGATATTAAAGAGTGGTTTTCATATATCAGAAGTTTCAAATCCTCATTTATTACTAAACTCCTTGCTTCGTAAAACATCTTTGTCGGGCTCGGGTAACTGTGTATCCCCAAAGTGGGGAGGAGACGCCCGCCGCGGGCTAGGGTCACTACAACCTCTTAGCCGCCGTCAGGCGAGCGCCCAGAAAGAGATAAGGCGGGCAGACCTGTGGTCTTTCACCCTGGCTGCCGACCTGGTCTGCGGGCAGCTTTAATTCGCTTCTATCTGACTCCATAAGATCTTTTAGAAGGTGTATGCCCCGACAAAGCACTATGTTCAGGAGAAGAGGTACAGGGTAGGTTTATAGGTAGTTTATGTGGTCTTGGAATGACCACGAATTCACACTCGGTGTCTAAGGGTAGGCGAAAACCGTCCATTGCCGTGCTACTGGTAAGTTTTTAGGGTCACGGCTACCGTCGTCCACAAGGGAGAGGTCTCTCCTAAGGAGGAGGTGCTAGTTTTAGCGAGACAAAGGCGAGATTCCCACTAGAAAGGTGTGGGGTCTGACAACGCCGGACAAAAACATAGCGAGGTTAGGAGAGAGAGATGCAGAGGTAGTTAAATGAGAAGTCCATGGTTTTGAATAGAGCTCAGCATGCGCCAGTGCAGAGAGAGAGGAGAGAGTAGTGTTCTAAGTGACGGTCCGGTTCGTTACGTTAATTTTTTTTTTTTCTTACAAAACCTCTTTATTGATGCTTGTCATTCTTCTTTATTTGATTCTACAATGACAAAAATAAATAAATAAATGGTAATTTTGTCCTGTGCCGTTTCTTATATAGCCGGTCCATCCTGGAGGGGATAGGCCCCCACCAGGCGGCCCGGGGAAGTGGGGATGGCCCCCACCTCACTGGCTCCTCCCTCTACTCTCACTGACGTCATAATCTTTATTCGACAACAAATATGCAAACATAGACAGGTATAATATGAATCGAGAAGAGGGGAACTTTTAATTATTGATAATTAAGAGGTGGCCACAAAAATCCTTTTTACCCAATGATTACCATAGCTAGTATTTCAACATGTACTTATCTGAGTGAAATCTTCATATATTATCCAACTGTTTTATTGTTGCATCGTTTTCTTTAATAATGGCAACAATTAGTCTTAAATTAGAGCATGCAATTTACTCAATTTAAAGTAATAACTGTTTCCCAGGACTTTTGATTGAAAGTATTGGATGCGCTTGATGTTTGAGTTTTTTGATGTTCCCCATAGCTCCATTCCGTATGTCCATGCTTTGGTATAACTTTATAAATTACTAATTTATTTTCTATTGAGTAATGGGATGTCCTTTGAACTAGTCTGTACACTTGTCCAAAGCGTTTGTTTAGTTTTCTTTTGAGCCTCGTTTGTGGGTTCCATGTTAGTCTATTGTCAAGATGGAAGCCTGAATACTGCACTGTCTTGGATACAGAAAAGGGAATAGAATTAAAAATAACAATAGAACAGGTGAACAATATTCAATGCCCCTTGTTACGTTAGCAACAAAACCCTTCAAAAATATCTTAATAAATCCCAGATTCTTGAACTCATCCTTTCCAAATTCAAGAAATTCCATTGAAACCTATCCTACCACCCGCTTCTTCTTTCGCATGCAAGGGGGGAGACAATCTTGCGGATTTGGGAGGTCTCAGGGCTGTTTGTAAATACTGTATGAATGAGCGAGTGAATGAAGAATTGTAAATATGGTATGAATGAGAACATTTATCACAATTACTTATTTCCCAATAAGGTAGATTGCAATTCACACTAAGATTTGATTTGACTCTAATTGCTCCTGTTTTGATGAGGGAGCATTCGAATTGTAACGAAAACAAAATTAAAATAACAAACAAATTTGTTCAAAGCCAACTACAGAAGTGGATGTTAACAGAAGTTGTAATGCTTTGTTATTATTCCAATCCACAAATCAAATCGAAAATATGGAGTAGAGGACGATTTTTCCCGAGGGAGGGAGCCCGGAGAAGGAGAAGGTAAATGACCGCGCGAAGTGGCAAAAACATTTGAACCCCCCCCCTCCTACACATATACAAGAAACAAATGAGAAGCATTAATTTTTATTTTATTCTTTTGTTTTTCGCTTAATTAAATCAGCGGAAACAAAATTTAACTTGCATACTAAATTATAATTTCTTTAGGCAACTCTAAAACAAAAATGTCTTTTATTTTAAGTAGACTTATTCAATCACTAAATTATATTTTTATGTTGTTAATTTATGATACCTTTTACCCTCCTAATTTTATCTTTTTTTTATACAGTCCATTTCAACAGTCACAAACTAGCTTCCTCAATTTAGAGTTATTGTGTCATATCCCTTTAACCTGAAGGAATTATAACAAATAATAGCAGGAATTAACATATGATAATTGGTTGATCATTTGAAGTAGTTAATATTCAACAACATGGTAACATTTTTTTTTTTAACCTCAATAAGTATTTAAAACAGAAACTTCAGTTATCAAATATATAAAATTGAACCATCGTGACAATCTCTCAGTACTACCAGCGTAATACTCTAGAGTTATTGCGGACTACAACTTAGAAACACAAATTTATTGATTAATCTATTTACAACGTAACTATTAATGATACCGTTTCAAAATAAATTTTTCTACGGCTGAATCTAATTTCATTAAATTAATAAATTATTGAGTATTATACCAACGTGTATAGTTAGTTAAATTCCTTTATTGTGCAATAATTACAATCTGCCTTTTATAAGGCAATAAGTAATTAAGATATATGCTCTCATTCATACAATATTTACAGTTTATCATTCACTCGCTCATTCATACAATATTTACAGACAGCCCAGAGACCCCTCAAATTCACTGCGAAGAGAAAGCGGAGTCTTGGGAAGTCCCCCACGCTCCTCCGTCAGCATAGTAAATGTTAAAAATTATACAAAAACAATTAAGTAAATAAGGGTTAAAAGAGGGATGCTATCCGCACGGTTTTGATGAGGTTCTGTTTATCCTCAATTGATCCTAAGCATTGATGAATTTATAAAGTCCTCTTTATTACTCTTATTATTTATGCGGCACAAACGTAATTTCATTTCGATGGTGTTACAATTTTTGCTATATCTTACATTCGTCCCATTGTGTAACAAAGAATAGTCGATTCTGTCAACATTTAGAAGATGATTAACGTCAAGCTGCAACATCAAAGTTATAATGTCACACGGCGTCCTTCATCTTGGAAATATTGGCAGAGTTAACTCGTACTAACACTCACATGTGGGACGCCACACTGCGGACAAACTCAAACAAATCCGACATGTAAGTAATGTGCTACTCCGAGTAAGCACATATAACGAGAAACGTGGCATCCCCATGTGCCAGGATGGTCAAGAATATGGTCATACCAGGCAATATTGCTTTAATTCCCCGAAATGCGTGTGGTACAGCCAGCCTTATGAAACAAAGGAATGCCCACGTGACCAGGCGGTGCCCCTACGCTGTGCTAACTGCGAGGAGGGCCATGTTGCTTCATATCAGCAGTGCCCCTACAGAATAAAACTGATGCAGGCAATGGAGGTTAGACACCAAGGCCAGCATAAAACGATTGCATCATCTAGGGACACTAGATACGCTCCGGCACCCACAACTCCAAGACAAACGGCTTCATATTCTCAGATGACCTCTGGGCAGCACCTGTTAACGGAAGAGTTTCCCGCACCCTCGGCCCCATTAAATTCTAACATGGACGCCATGTTCAACATGTTAGGCGCCATGATCACATCTACGAATCAGCTGATGTCACAGCTGACTGGTCCCATCGAAAGAGGTTTTGCAAGACTCGATAGAACAGCAGCATAATGATTAGACACAATATACTTAATTACGCGGCCTTAGGCCCAAACAAGGAGACATCGAAGCAATACTACCTTGCCATAACCCGGATGTAGCAGTTATAACAGACACCAGACTGAAGAACGACTGCTACTGTCGTTTCCCAGGCTACTCTACTTACCGGCAGAAAACGGAAACAATCTCAGGGGCGTGGCTATTTTAGTCAGGCTGGGAGTGCCATGTAAACGTCTAGACCCAGTGATGCCATCTGACGGGAACCACTATGTAGTCACCCTCCAACTTCGTTTGACTAACAATACTGTTGTGACTGGAATTTATAGAAGGCCTACAACAAATCTGACGACAGATCAGCAAAAATAAAAGGCACGTAATCATTGGAGACCTCAATGCCAATCACAGCTGGTGGAGCGGAACAACAGCCAAAGCCCTCGGCAGACATATTATCAAGACGCCGTTCGCAGTGAACCACGTGGGTGACCTAAATGCGAACCACAGCTGGTGGAGCAGTACTACGGCAAACGCCCTAGGCTGTTACATAACTAAAACTCCATTTACGGTCATCCACCCAGGATTACCGACCTTCCGTCATTTCGCTAACCCAGACAGAACCTCCACGCCTGACCTGCTCCTGACACAGCAGCCACACCGGGTCACCGGATGCTCACCTGGTGATGCTCACACCAACAACCTGGTGAGATTGCAACACCACGTCGCATTGAACGTCCGGAGCAACAGAGCTACCACTATGATTTCTCTGGACTGTTCGAAAGCTTTCGACTCAGTGGACCACCATATCCTACTCCAACGTTTGAGGGAATACGAATTATCGGATCAGCTGCAGAACCTGATGAGATCCTACCTTACAGGCAGAATTTTTTCGGTTCGTATAGGCACTACGTCTATGACCCGAGGAAATTACTCTGCCGGTGTCCCCCAAGGATCGGTGTTAGGCTCCCTGCTGTTCAACTTTTACACCACCCACATCGTAGGAGCCTCGTACCCCAACTGCGAGGTATCCACGTATGCAGACGATATAGGTGTTTACAGCACTAGCATTAACCCCACCAGAGCACTGAAAATCGCTGAGAGCGCCAGTCAACAGATCGCCGAGAAACTCGATGCCGTCCACATAAAAGTCAATCCGGCCAAGACGCAAGAAATTATATTCAGCTATAAATCCGGTAGAAAGAAGCTCCCAAAATCCTTCGTCTTAGACGGCAAAGTGTGCCCTGTAAGCAACAAGCTGTGCTACCTTGGGATTACCCTAGGTAGACACTTGTCGTTTACAACACATCTCGGCAAGAAATTAAAGAGTGTTAGGAAGAAATTCTTTCCCCAAAGCCTCGGACACCTATTTCACAGCCTGACTTTATCAGTACGCCTCAAGCTGCTGATATACCAGAGCGTCCTAAGACCTGCTTTGATGTATGAGACCCTTCTCTTTAGGTATCTGACTCCTAACTCTCAAAACGCTCCAGCAATTTCAGAACAGAGTTCTCCGCACCTTTCTCAAACATACCCCATTCGACCGAATGAAGGCAGACGAGATGCATGAAAAAATTGAAGTGCTCACCATTCAAGATTTTATCAAGAGAAGGCACATCAAATTTTTCAACTCACTCCGACACAGCCACAACCCACTATTCTCCGACCTTCAACCACCACCAATGCCCATCAGATGGAAGTACTGCTGGACCGCCGAAGCTAGGAGGATGAAAGACGTTATAGAACCAGAGGACTGAACGACCTACACCCAGCCGAGAGATCGAGGCCGATCTCCCGGCCGACTCAACCGAAGTTATAATGACCCAATCTACCTGTGTAAGCAGGGTCGACCTTCCGGCCGAGAGGCCGACTCATTTCAGGCCCCTGCTGGGGCGGGCCAGGCTTCGCTTGGCCGACAACATACCATTGCCTAGGTGCCCCTAGGCTCAACCCTAGGTAGACTCTCACTACCTTTTTGATTCAACCTGCCTCCTTTATTATAGGCATTCCACACATGATCTATATCCTTCTCATACATCGTTCAAATGGGGGATTCCCCTTAGTGAAAGGCACTCATTAGCCCAAAATAATTTTCCTTTATTTTTCCCACATCCTATTTTTATAAGTTTGAGAGCTAAGAAAACCCCCCCCCCCAAAAAAAAAAACCAAGCAGCAATCATTTGTCGCACCAGAGGCAACAGAGCACCAGGGGATGATAACATCCAAAACATCCTTCTGAAGCAGCTACCACGGAAGGGGATATCTCACATAGTGAACATCCTCAACTCTTCACTGGGACTACACTACTTTCCCCAGACGTGGAAGCACTCTGTTGTTACACTACTACTGAAACCGGCCAAGAATGGATATGAGCCAGCTCACTACAGGCTCATCAGTCTGCTGCCCTAATTATCAAAAAGTTACGAGAGGATTCTCTACGACCATCTCACCAGACACTGTGACGCTCGGGGCATTGTACCACCTCAACAGACCGGCTTCAGTAAAGGACTCAGCTTGGACTGAAATCTAGTGAAACTGCAGCGGCACGTTGCAACGAACATGCGAAACAACAGAGTCACTGCGATAATCTCCCTTGATTCCTCGAAAGCATTTGACTCTTTAGATCATCGCACACTCCTGCGACGCCAGAACGAGCACAAATTTCCTGCGCCACTCCAGAACATCATGACTTACTATCTAGCAGGCAGAACCTTTTCTGTGCGAATAGGAGCCATATCAACCACCAGAAGAGATTTCGTCGTCGGAGTTCCCCAAGGGTCGGTGCTGGGACCCCTACTCTTCAACATCTACACCACGCTCATAGTAGGAGCATCATACTCCAATTTGAGGTAGCGGCATATGCAAAAGATAGAGGAGTCTACAGCACCAGCCAAAGCACCCGGCGAAAGCTCAAAAGGCTGCAGAGGGCGCCAGTCATTTAATGACCGACAGGCTTCGAGCTGTCCACACTCAGGTCAACCCGGCCAAAACTCAAGCGATCGTCTTCTCCTTCCAGCATGGAAAACGGAAGCGTCCACCCAGCTTCACCATAGACGGGACTGAATGCAAACTTTTCAACAGTATATGCTACCTAGGCAGACACATGACGTTCTACACACACCTGAAGAAGAAGTTAAAAAGAGTACGTTGGACTTACTACTCTCTCCAGCATCTCATCACCAGCCAGGCTATATCCCTTCGGCTGAAACTGTTAATATATAAGAGCGTCCTGAGGCCAGCTCTACTGTTTGGGACACCACTCTTCCGATTTATACACACTAGCACAATAACTCGACTCCAGAGCTTCCAGAACAAATTCCTGTGCACGGTACTATGGCATACCTATTTTCGTGATATGAAGGCTCCCGACGTCCACGAAAAGTTCGAGGTCCCCACCATCACCGAAGCCATCCAAAGAAGACACATCAAGTTCTTTGACTCGATGAAACATAGCCAAAACCCTCTGTTCCGAGACATGACACCCTATGTTATAATTAGAGAGCGAAGATAAAAAACAACAAAAAAACAACTTTACCCAGTTTACATACAGGATAATTTTGAGTGAATGTATATACATATTTTTTAAAATGTAAATTTATTATTTATGTCATGTGTATTTCAAACGGAGAGACTGCCACGATTGTTTGAGGCTGCTGCTGGCTTTCAACTGTGCAAACAGAGAGCCCTTTGATCCTGCACATGATTAAAGAAGAATTTCAATTACCACGGTTTTTACAAGGAGCCAGCCAGCCAGGAGAGAACCAATGAAAGTTTCAGGACTCCTTCCTTTTTCCACGGGTCCTTGCACATGTCCCTGGAGATAGAGGGCAAAAGGTCCCGACTCCCGGGCAAGTGTACACAGCGGATCCGAAGGTCCCTCCATATTTTATTAGAAGGTACAGTGGGAGAAGGTTCTGGGAGATCAGGTGGCTTATTGACAAAACCTGGTGAGCCAGGATGCGAGCTAATATTTGCAAAAGGGGCACCAGATTGGATAAGGAAGGCCCCAAGGCGCCTACTTAAAACTCAATTTTCGTCGCCCTCTATCCTTTATTTATTTATCTACTTCTCTTTTACCCTTCTTCAAAAAAGTCAAGGACCGCTGGGACGAAAAGATTTTCTTTTGATTCCGATTCAACTTCTTCAATAGGAACACCTAGTCATTCCCAATAAACTACCCTCTGAGAATTATCTGACTAATCTATGTTTTATCTAAGCATTACCAATCCATTGTTTCTTTTTCTTATTAATATTTCTTTCGAGAAAATCAACCATTCGGGTCCCTGCACAGATATATCGTCAATTATATACTTTATATTCGGCCCTCACATATGTATATGTTACTTCTCGATCCTATGTGATTTAAAATATTCTGAGAATCAATTATTCACCAACACAAATATACGTGTACAAATGTTATTTTTGTTAGGCGTTTTTGTTCCGCAGTAAAATTTTACTTATTTTTGTCACTACTTTACAGAGAAAAAATACAACCGGTATGAAACAAATTCAAACAAGAGAAGAACACAATACAAATAATAATCAGGGGTGCATGTCATGTGGGTTTCAATGGATGCCACTCCATATTGAGCATTAATTAGTATAAAGTAGGCTGTTAATTAAATCTAATAATCCAAACTCCAGTTTAAAATTTTAACATAAATACATCTCAAAACATATCTGCGAAGATGTTCTAGTTGATCACTGGATAAGTAGCCTCGCTTTTTGAGGAAGATTGTATCCTTTAAGAAATATCTAATTTTATTTTTTACTTTATCTCATGTTCACTAACTACGTTAAATGGTGTACCGGATTTTGCTGTATATGATCTTGATACCGAAGATGTATTTTTCATTTTGAACAATAGTGCATCCTAGCATATGCATAACGTACCTAACACAATACATTTGTCATTATCCAAATAGAATGAAAATTCTTAATGATTTGTGCTTAAATTATAAATGGTAAAAGTAGTTTATTGTTTTATTTAACACTTATTTCTCGATATGGAATACTCTGCCAATATATATATGTAGATGAAGTACATGCAGTAGCATTGCCAATTTATTGATTTCCACCTTAATTCAGCTAGCTTAAAAAGTTTTGTAGTTAGGGATAAATTTGTAATAAGAGTGTGAATTTTTTTAATTTTACCCCTCCCAACCTTTAGCGAAATGTTGTATAGAACCACTTTGCCACATCCCACAGGAAAAGCAATAGACAGTTGATGGCTCGTTTCAGAAATTTGTGTGGACGTTTATGTTAATTCCTAAATCGACTGTACTGCTGATAACTATAATACGGGTTGTGTTGTACGTTAGCTTATACTCCAGAGTCTGTGAGAAGGAGATCGGACGCCTCCCTCATCGGCATCGTCATCAGCATTTGAGAATATCAGCCTGAGATGTTAAAGTAACTAGTAAGTGTAAATAGACATAATACGTTTTTGGGGGGGGGGGGGGGTTAAAACTAGAAAGTACAATCATTCGGCCGAGTATATTGATTTGTATATTGGGATGGAGGCATATTAATCTTTCTAGGACTAAATCTGTCCAATGCCCCTACACGCATTTTCATCGTTAGGTTTGCATCGTTACTTAATAAATCAATAACGGTATTAATTCTGATAATGGAAAAGTTCATACAACTAGAGACAATCCTATAATCCTATAAATATTCATAATTCATATAGAGAAAAAATGTTCTATGATCGCTACATCACGGTACAATTATCTACTTATGTGAGAAAATTATATTATTAATTTTTAAATTTGCAAGGATATTTTTTCATTTAATACAATCTTTATTGCGATAAAATTACAATCTGCCTATTATTGGACAATAAGTAACTGTGATCTCATTCATACCATATTTATAGTTCTTCATCCACTTGCTCATCCATACATTATTTAAAAATAGCCCAGAGACCTCCCAAATCCACATGGTTGTCACCTCCCACGCATGCAAAAGAGGAAGTTCCCTACGCTCCTCCATCAGCCGCGTCGCCGGATACGAGCCATCGGAAGCTGAAGTATAATTAAGGAAATTTATCATCACAATCATAGTAATAATAATTGTATTCGTAATCTAGGCATCCCCTATAGAAATTCAGTTTTTAGATTTGGCAAAATGTTTTTCAATCTCCATCACAATAATGACAATTCGTTTTTGAATTTCATAAAAGTTGGGAATGAGCCGACCTTATGGGAAATATTTTAGTAAACTTTGTGGACTAGTAATTTATTTTCTATTGAGAGAAAATAAACTACTTATTTACAATGTTATACTTAAGCCAATCTGGACATACGGAACAGAGCAAAATCGGAGGACAGCAAAAAAGTCGAATATCAAGCACATCCAATCCTTTCAATCAAAAGTCCTGAGAACAAAAGTAAATGCCCCTTATTACGTCAGCAACAAAACCCTTCACAATGATCTGAATATACCCTACATGCTTAAATAGTCTCTTCCAAGTTCATAAAATTCCATAGTAAACTATCCAACCACCCTATTACGATCATGGAATGTAAACAACCCTTGATCCTATTATGTAGCAGTCTTTTACTGGAGTCAGAGTGCGTCGTTGCATTTCCCTCTTTCGTTATTCTCTTTTTATCTATCTTAACCATCGGTGATTAACTGATTAACCTATGTAACCACCCTAATCCCGTGGCACAGTAACTGCACTGCACCACTCATCCCTATAATCCTCCTCGGACACTTAAACGGCAGTGCCCTCGTGACCTGCTATAAATAAGTGACAGTGGGAGTCCTGGCAATGGCCAGTTTCTCTAATCATGTCCTGAGCGTCTGTGGCTCTCGCGCTCTTGGTCAGCCTCTACTGGCTCTTATCCAGTGACGCTGCTGACGTAGGAGCGAGGGGGACTTCCCGAGAATTCACTTCCTCCTTCGCATGCGAGGGAGGTGACAACCATGTGGACTCGGGGGGCCTCTGGGCTGTTTGTATATATAGTATGAATGAGCGAGTGAATGAAATTTGTAAATTAGTATGAATAAGATCATTTATTACTATTACTTGTAGCCCAATCAGGTAGATTGTAATTTTATCACAATAAAGTTATATATAGGAATATAAAAATTTTCTGTTGAGAGTGCAGTGTCATCTGCAAATGTGGCCAAGAAGGTATTGTGGGTAGAGAGGACAACAGCGGTGTATAGCTTACAGAGGTTATATTGTATAGCTTATATATTCTAAACCACAGTGGACTTGGAAGAAGCGGTTTGAAAGGTAAGAATTTAGGATTAGGAAAAGAGTCTATGGTAAATATCTTTTGAGCTTGTAAAGCAAACCTGCGTGCCAAACCCTGTCAAAAGCTTGAGCTATGTACAAAATGCAGCAGTAGAATACTGTTTGGATTCACGGGCTGAGGGAATGTGATCAACAACACGAAAGCCTTGTTGAGTAGTGGAATGTCGTTGATGGAAACCAAACTGGTGTATAGGAAAAAGGTTTTTGGATTCTACAATTGGAAGTAGACGTTTTAATATGTGTTTTTCAAATATTTTTGAGAGGATAGGGAGTAGGCTATTTGGACGGTAAGATGAGGCAGCATTGGGTGGTTTACTGGGTTTGGAGAATAGGACAACAATGGAATGTTTCCAGAGGAGAGGAAAGTGCATCGTTCGGATAATGCAATTATAGATGTTGGTTAGGAAGATTCTTGAGTTAGAAGGAAGTTGTTTAAGAATTTGAGGAGTAAGGAGATCATATCCAGGGGATTTTTGGTAAGGTAGGTTTTTCAGAAGGTATATAACCTTACAGGGGTTAACGGCTTTTGGTGGAAGTGAGACAGGTATAGGTGAAGTAAGGACATCTTCAACAGTTGTGCTGTGAGTAGGGTTTTGATGAAAAAAATGCAGAGCAAATTCCTCTGACCTATCCCATCCGAAGTCACTCAGGACCCATCATCACGACGGAGTGGATGTGAAACAGGATGATACTTTAGGATTTTTTTAGTTACATTCCACAGAGAGTTATCCCTGGCAGGCAGAGAGGAGAGGTGGGAATTAAAAGAATCGGAACGGAAGTATGCCAATTGCCGCTTTACCAACCTGCAGTACTGATTATATGAGCGGCGATCAGCAGGATGTCAGGATCTTTGCCTCACTGTTCTGGAGTGGCGTTTGGATTGGATTAGGTCTTTGAGATGCTGAGGTAAACATTTTTGATTGTGAATTTTTGGATGACGGTGAAGTGATGATTCCTCCCAGGCCCACCCTGGATCAGAGTAGTGAAAGAATGCACTGCATCGTCTAGGTATTGTAGTAAAATTAACTAATTTATTATTACATTTTTCATCGTTCTAATGGGCTTACGTTTAATAGTAAATTTAAATGAAATATATTAATTAAGAAAAAAAATCTAATTATTTGAAGAGGGTTGCCAATGACTTCATCTATCAACTATTTGTTTACTCTCAAAATGGCCGTATCTATAATTTACTAATTCCACTTATCGGAAGTGAAGGTGCCAAGTTTTATTTTATTACTTAATTATTTGTTTGTTAAAATACGCCTAGTCTTTATCATGCGCTCTAGATTTTATGCTTTGTTCGTCTTTTAATTCTTATGTAAGACTCCTCTGTTTACGTCCAGCTAAAATGATCTATTATACTATGTCTTTGTCGATATGTTTGAGATGATCTGGTTTACTTCTTACATTTATCGGCTCCTTTGTTGTTATGTGTATTTTTTTTTTTTTTTATCTTTGAACTGATAGAATGACACGAGGCAAATGAGTACATACTTTACCGCGGGATCGCCTTGTTCAGTAAAATGCATACAAATGATAAAATCCGTAAGCTATTAGGTAAAGCAAACGGTTTAGTTTACTGTATGCCAGGAGCCAGAGCGCTATTAATCAACCGTTAAATATCAACCTTATAATAACCAGACGTGGATGTCACCCGTCGCAGGTTCGCTTATCGATCAACCGGGCAATTTATCACATAACGATGTGACACGGAAATTTCAGGGGGTTCACTCTGATAATTATGAGGCTAGTGCTAATGTACTCCAGGCACGATATTCGCGAATTGGCGATCACACTGTTTTTAGCACAGACACTACCCTAATACTGGAAGGTGAATATTTCTACATAATCTTTGCCTGGTAATGTGTGGCTCTAAGGTCTTATTACCTCCTAATAGCAGTTGCAGTTAATACTAAGTTCACTGACATGAAAATAATCTATATAGATTTTATGGAGTTTTTTTTTTTTTTCCCTCAGCTCTCAAATTTCTAAGATTATGGATAAGGGAAAAATAAAGGAATTTATTTAAGGTGAGTGGATCCTTTTACTAGGAGTACCTGTTTGAAGGTGAAGTGAGGGAATTAAGGAGTGTGGGAAGCCTCTGTAGAGGTGGAAATGTTGCGGTGCAGTGGTGAGAGTCCACTGAAAGCAGAGCCTAGAGTCTCTCTAGGCATGTAGTGCAAGCTCATTCAGTTGATTCATCAGCTCATTCAGTGATGGGTGCCCGTCAAAGGCTTGTTGTTGGTTGGCCAAGCGCCGTAATGTCCACCATTTGGTCTGCTTTCCCAGATCTAGAGAGTTGCCATCTTGCCGGTAGTGGTGGGAGTATCAGGTCTTGGAATAGGGGGTTTCGGAAATGTTTCATCAAGTCGAAGAATTTGATGTGTCTTCTTCTGATGGCTTCGGTGATGGTGGGGACCTCGAACTTTTCGTGGATTCAGGAGCCCAGGAAAAGGGGTATGCAATAGTGCCGTGCGCAGGATGTTGTTGATGCTGGAGAGTAGTAAGTCCTACATACTCTTTTCAGCTTCTTTTGCAGGTGTGTGCCGAACGTCATGTGTCTGCCTAGGTTGATGCCTAGGTAGCATATGCTATCGGCAAGTTTGTAATCAGCCCCGTCTATGTCGAAGCTGAGTGGAAGCTTACTTTTCCCGTGCTGGAACGAGGAACCTTGGAAAATTAAACGATTTTATATTTACTTGTTTTAAGATGTTGACATTCCCAAGTAATTAAGCCAATAATGTATGTTTTAACATTGTTGTTGCTGTTGATGTTTTAATATCATTTTCAATGGAAATTGACTTTGGATGAAATTAAGACATCTAACTTGATACTTTTAAGTGAAACAGGCCTTGAAAACTGGAAATAGGACCGGTGTAAGCTCAGAAAAACTACTCAGATAACACACAAACTGTCGTCTATGACAGAGCGTCTTTTATGCGGCCTCAGCTAATTTAACTTTACTTACATCTTTTTGATAAGTCCTTCTACCCTTTATTTTACGTAGCTGAGTGGACCACTAGATTTCCCGACACACCCTTGGATTAAAATATTCTTATGGCAAGACTGGAATCCTACCCAGGCTACTTTATCAAGCCAGGAAGGTAAAACACAGGAATGAATGCTTCATGTTAACAACAGTTTTAATTCGTATTTCTGATCACTCTAGCCCCGGTGACAAGTGCGGATTGTTGTAGTTAATAACATGGACCATGTTCCATGTCGGCGTTAATATCTGACTCCATTTTATTGATAGGGATGTGTCCCGACAATAATACACTGTGTTCAGGATGAGGTTCAGAGGTTCATAAAGAATAAGACCAGTTTTCAGAGTTCGGGCGAGAGATCGGCAGCGTAATAGTACAGGTCGTCAGAGGTCTGCTAGAGGCTGTTAGGTGAGGTGACTGCCCAGAGGTGTGGCAGAGAGAGAGTAGACTAGTTGAAGATTCCAGGGCCCCGGGACCCTGGAGTATCGCGACTGTCGAGATGCAGAGACTGGAGAAGAGTGAGCCTACCAGGGCCAAGCGGCCCTGGCGTAAAGCAACAAGTAGTGTGGCTGAGGAGACTAGGAAAAAGAGTGTCTCTGCAGGGCGGAAACCCTTGATTTAAATATCCGTCCCCCCTCTCTACCGGGAGGCGGAGCCTGGCTGCAGGGGGTTTATGATGCCCAGGTGGCTAATCCCCCTTAAGTTTTATGACTGTTGGCCTAAAAGGGGGTGTTTTATGATGTCACACCTACCGAGCGATACGTAACCGCTCGTACCCTATAGGACTGTTTATTGGCATGGCTTATAGATTCTATGACTGCCGGAAGTGACTGAAGGTCTATTTTATTAGGGGGAGTGGCTTATCCTCTCAGGTTTTATTGCAGGACCTTCGTCCCTCTGTTACCTGTTTCACGACTACCGACCTCTCTATGATTTATTACAAGAAGTTTACACAGATTTGCTTTTTTATTATAATTCATTATGAACTAGAGTATAGGGTAATTTACATAAATAGTTAGCGCTTCGCTACAAAATATAAAGGAGAAAAATAGTTAAAGGGCACCCAATAAATAGTAGTGAGTTAAATAATCTTTGTTGAGGAGAGTATTTTAAAAGAAAAGAAAGAAAAGATTTATTATAAAGTACAATCAAAACACCAGTGACTTCCATAAAGTCACGAGGCAGGTATACACTACAAGAGGCTTGCTTTTACTTTTAGCTATATATATAATATTAGCATTATAATATTCTTAGCATTATATAACTGTGGATGCTAAGTATTGTGCATCTAGCGAAACCTGTGCCTATGACCATGTTGTTGCTCACCGCATCAAAAACTGTATGAATACAAATGTAAATTTAGAAGTCAAGCGCTATTTATAATTGCAAACATATAGTGTTCTATTAACAATATAGTAGCTTTGCGAGTATATTGTAGTGTAAGCTTCTTGCCTAACGAGATGCAATGTAACACATCGAGACAGGATATGATCTGTTCGTTAATGTTGGGAGGAAATGTTTGAATGTAGCATGATACGTGCATTAGGTGATGTCAGCTCACTGATTAAAAATAGATCCTTAAGCGATTGTATTTTTGATGGATGTTCTGTTAATGCTTGCTTTACTCATTCAGGTGGAGCAATCAAGAACAGATCCATGGATCATAAGTAATTATATGTAAACTAAGTTTGCATGGATTTATATTGTTCATAATTTGCCAGAGTATACAGTGAGAAAATAAATATTGTTCCATGTACCGTATGAAATTAACACCACCAACAACAAAGAACGTGAAGATATATTCAAATCAATTGGTATTTATGAATTAATGTTTCCGGCATAGGTTCTAAGACATCATCATCAAAGCGTTCTTACTTTTGGAGGTGATGGTGTTTTACATGTGGATGGAATAATATTCAAACTGTAAGTATTCTGCTGTTCTATAATTTTACAAAAATAATATTACTTTATCGTTAATATATCTTATTGGAATTCCGAAATTTGGAATAATAATGAATTCAAAAACCTTTTCTCGAAGAGTTGTATTGAAGGAGTAACATTTGTCACATTGCCAAACGTTTGCGCATTTACTTAGGAACTCCTCCATTTGCGCATTTACTTAGGAACTCCTCCGTTTGCGCATTTACTTAGGAACTCCTCCGTTTGCACATTTACTTAAATTTTTAAATAACAGTGACCAGAACGATGCTCTCCTGCAGTGAAATGGTTTACATTCAATACTCATATAGGAAAGCCAGATTCTATTTAGTGGGCTTTTGAATTGTTTGGAAAATAGAATGATAATGACTTTATTTCAATTGTTGCACAGGCAAGATATGACTGTTTATATTGTCAAGTTCTAGAAAGGTCAAGTCATGTGATGGTTTTATTTTCTTATCTTTAGTTGTATGTTCATGTATTACAAGAGTTTCTAGTTCTTTTTTATTCTTTATTAAATATAATTCATTACGTATTATTTGGCAATTGTTAATTATTACGTTTATTTTATTAATTTTAATTTCCCTGTTCGTTCCCAATTTAATCTCTGTTTCTAGGGTATGTATTGTTTCCATCCCTAATAATATTTCGTATTTGTCACTAAAGTTGTAAATTTTAAACATAACTATTAGATCACGGGTCAAACCCATTCTTGGTGTCAAATTTAGAATGACTGAGCCATTGCCTTTTTCGCTACCAGCTGGTGTTACCACTGTCGGGTCGTCACGAGGGGGGTGCCTGGTTACCCTAGCCCTGGTGACAAGTGAGGGTTGTTTGAGTTTATAGCCTGGACAATCGTTTCATGACGGCTTTACTATCTGACTCCATTTTTTGATAGGTATGTGCCCCGACAGTGCACTATGTTCAGGAGAAGAGGTACATGGTAGGTTATAGGTAGTTTATGTGGTCTTGGAATGACCACGAATTCACTCTCGGTATCTGAGGGTAGGTGAAAACCGTCCGGATCCCAAAGGAAAGTGTGAACCGGAGAGAGGCAGACTGGATTACCGCAGGAGGTCTGCTAGGAAAATTTGCAAGGCCACGGCAACCGTTGTTCACTAAGGAGGTCTCTCCCAAGGAGGTGCTAGTTTTAGCGAGACGAAGGCAGGGATTTCTACTAGGAAGGTGTGGGGTCTGACGACGCCGGACTAACACATAGCGAGGTTAGGAGATAAGAGATGTAGAGGTTTTTCATAAAGAAGCAGCCAGGTTTTTAGAGTTTCAAACAGGGTAGCCACGAGCCAGTGAGTAGTTACTAGGAGAGAATGATTTACTGGGGCTAGACCCTCGGCTTAAATACCCATCTAGACTTGGGGTTATTGCAGTTCTCTTTAGGTAAAACCAAATAATATCTCCAGCTCGGAATCATTTTTATGTTAATCTTTACAAAATGAAAATTTAAATTTAGTGTTTTAGAATAATGATTTCTTCTAACAAACTAAACGGTTAGTAATGGAGAACTCCTTGAGTCCGTAATTAGCTTAACTATACGTAAGCGTTCTTCGCACCATTATAGTCACAAGGCTATGTTCCACTTCCTCATTATTAGATCACATAACATCCTACTAGACAGGGATAACTATGATAAAGAGCTTTGACATATACACTATGTAGCAACAGAAAACAATGTAACAAAACCACAATAACTGGTGTAGCTAGCCTTAAAAGTAAAGTCACTCTACGCAACTCAACTTCCCAAAAAGTGGACCTGGATTCAGTTAAAAGATAGATCAGGGGTGATTAGAATAGAGCGTGGGGAATGCAATAAATCGTGTATTGGTAGAACAAATTTAAATTTATCAATTATACGGCAAGAACATCTTAAACAATTAACAATCCAATTCTACCAGCGTCTTCAGGAAGAAAGGCATTGTATTGAACCCCATAGAGTTAGATTGCCACACCATACAAATGATAGAAAATTAATTAATAGCTTTGAGAGTATTGCAATTTAATTAGATTCCTCAATATGAGATAATATTAATATAAAGGAAGAAATAATCAACAATACAATAAAATTTGTGAAAAATGAACTGATTTTGATTTCAGGCGACTCTGACGTCGATCCAACGATTTTAACTGAAGTGAAATGTGAGTAATTTACGGACAACCTCTTAGGAAATGAACAAATGGACGTGAATCTGTCATTATGTGGAATAGGATAGCGTGCCTCGCAGCTCCCAGCTGCCCTCAATGTCGTGTTGACCGAATCCCTCAACCCTGGGATCATGCAAAAGATTCACGAGGAAGCCACTCTCCCCTTTTTTATGGAGGGACCAACAACCTAGAAGTCAGTTATAACTTTTTTCATTAGTGTTTGTTCATAATTTAAGAAACTCGCGAGGGTGGGGGGTTTCCGGGAAGGAAATGTAATTAGCTCAACTCATTACGAGAGAGGGGAGGAGCATCCCGCAATTTTAACGTTCTTTATAAAATATTAATGGAAGGAAAAATCACATTATAAAAATGACAAATTAAAAAAATAAAATTACTCCGACTAATCTTAAGCCTCGCCCATTATCTCTTTTACATTAAATTAAAAGTTGATTTTTAAATACTTTTAATTAGAAACGAGTATTGACGGCATCTTGTAACAATGCGAATGAAAAAATTATTAAGACAATGACCTTTTTACTGCAAAGGTTCTGATCATGAACGATGACTAATACGAGTACTTTATCGGCGTACTTCTTTGTACCTGACACCATCTTGCACCACCTGTAATGCCACTATGATCTCAGCAGGCCACAATGTCAGTTACGTCATAGTCGTCAGTTATAATACTCATTGTCAACAAAAGGAGACACACTTATTGTCAATCAGTTAATTAGTAGCTAGTCACATGTTAAAACTTATACATAATTTGTTTTACTAAATGAGGTTAGTTTTAAAGATTTCAGAGTTGAAAAAATTATGCAGCATGTGCAAAGGTTTCAATGTAATCTCCAGCTTCAAGAAAATCGGATTTATTTATCGTAATATAATAGCCTTAAATATTAATAAATTAATTAGGTCTACAAATTTATATTGAGGCCGAAATTATTGTACATATTTTCATTTCAACTACGAAATTGTCTGTATTTTACTTTTATGTCCTGAAGATGCTTGAATTTTGGCGTAATGTTAACAATCAAATAAACTGATTTGTTTAAGGGATCAAAGGATTTTGTTGTTTTAAGTTTTAAAATTGTTCGTCAGTAGTTAGGGAGAACCAGCCCCAAATCATAAAAAACAGGTAGTGCTTTATCATTGAAATATTTAGACCAGCAGTGACATCTAATTGGGCGGTCGTTGATAACATACATGCCATAAGAAGGTGATTTAGATAGAAATTTCTGGACATTCTTGCCACGTAATTATTTGAAATTGAGTCATAAGAACTCACAGTGTTGAAATTAACACTGCTGGCTGTCTCATCATGGCGTTTCTTAGCACCTTATTGCATCATACATCAGTGTGACTGATTACCTTCTGCATACTTTTAATTAAGAAAATAGAGCCACTAGGCCATTTAAAAAATGGTGAACCAGTTCATTTATACATCAGCGTTTATAGCAGGAAAGTAATCATTATTTGAAAATTTTTATTTTATCTATTGCTTTATTTCCATACATGGATAGAATGACGGGCTTATTGGATGATCGACTGATGACAGGAAAAAAAAAATTAGTTTTTGATAGATACCAATTTTCACTTTCTTCCTCACACTAGACTCATTATAAATGGCTCATTGGTTATATTGTAAAAAAAAAAATCAATATGGTTGATACACGAATTAGGGACCGTTATCCTGTATTTTTTAAAAATTAACTTTTCAGTAATTGATATATTTGTGCCCATATATTGTTTGGTGGTGGAGAGGGGTAAAAATTATTGTCTTATTGTCAAGTTCTAATTAAAGAAGAAAATCATTAAAAAGAATATATTAATGAATTAAACACAGCTTTCACACTTAAAATTAACATAATAAAACAGAAACACTGAACAAAAATGAGTAGTCTTGTTGCCTAGTCAGTGCCACTTACAAATTTCACTAATTCCTGTTGATACTTTCCTAAAAGTATGATGTCTGCAAAGTATCACATTTTAATGGCATTGATTCCATGAGTTTGCATCGATCGTTTTCATAAGCATAGTTGAACTGAAGCAATGTAAAAAGTTGAAAAAAATTATTATATTTCGATTAAGAATCTATTACATCTAACTATAAAAGCTGTATCTTATCTCATATTATACTATAATATATACCCCCATACTCTGCAATAACAGGACTAAATGACTGGACCTACTCTCAGCTGTGTCTAAATGGATTTGAAATAGGTAATTTTCATACCCTAATTAAAAGTATAGTTGGTACTCAGCCCTTTAAATAAACTATGGCAGCATATGTCCTGCGCTGTATAAGAACTTGCAGTTTAAGTTCCGATAACATTGTTCTATCTAGGACAACCACAGAGATGGTTGCTGCGTCTCTTGGCTCCTTTCCAGACACCAACACCTCCTAAACTAGTTTAATGTATAATTGCCGGAGATGGGTTATTATTGTGGTAAATATATAGTAATGGGCTTTGCAGGCTCATTTAAATATTTATTATTGTCACGGTTGTCAACTTAATTCCATTGGTCCTTGTCGGGTCGTCACGAGGGTGCCAGGTTACCCTAGCCCTGGTGACAAGTGATGGTTGCTTGAGTTTATAACGTGGACAATTGTTTCATGACGGCTTTACTATCTGACTCAATTTTTTGATAGGTATGTTCCCCGACAATGCACTATGTTCAGGAGAAGAGGTATAGAGTAGGTAGGTGGGTAGTTTGTGTGGTATTGGAATGACCACAAATTCACACTTGGTATCTGAGGGTAGGCGAAATCCGTCCGGATCCCAAGGGCGAGTGTGAACCGGAGAGAGGCAGAATGAATTGTCACGGGAGACACTGCTTGGTAAGTTTGCAGGGCCGCGACAACCGTTGTCCACTAGGGAGAGGTCTCTCGCAAGGAGGTGCTAGTTTTAGCGAGACGAAGGCAGAGATTTCCAACATAGCGAGGTTGGGAGAGAAGAGATGCAGAGGTTTTTTATAAAGAAACAGTCAGGTTTTAGAGTTCAAGCGGGGTAGCCACGAGCCGGTAGTTGCCAGGATAGTGATTTACAGGGACCAGACCCTGGCTTAAATACCCAGCTAGCCTTGCCCTTTGCCAATCATCATTAGGATTGTTGTGGCCAATGATGTGGGTTTCCTTTGTTCTCTTGCAGAGGCTGGTTTGCCGAGGGTCTGGGCCCCATACCTGCCTACAGCTGGTGTCCCGGCTCATATAACTAATTGGCACCCCGCATTTTTTTATTGCTTAACACATTTACAATGATTTATATTTTGTTCATGTTATTTAAATTTGTTTACAATATATATATATATATATATATATATATACACTAGAGTATAGGGTGATTCATCTTATGTAGTTAGCGGTCGCTACAGTCCTTTTTAATTGTAATTGTAGCGACCGCTAACTACATAAGGTAAATCACCATATACTCTATTCTATATATATATATTGTAAGCAAATGTAAATAACATGAACAAATAAAAATCATTGTAAATGTGGTAAGTAATAAAAGGCGGAAGCCAACTAAGTCACACGAGAAGGGTCACCCAGCTGTCAGTCGGGTACCTGCAGGGCCTAAGAGACAAATGAGTGAGGGTACCCGCAGGTCATAAACAACTCTTTTGTAGCCTCTCTCACCTCCAGGGGACAGGCCTGGCCAGGTAATTAGGCGTCGGCCGCGGGTACCTCACCACATGTGTGAAAACCAACCTCTGACCTAAGCAACCCTTGCAGCCCTCCCAGTAGGCAAGGCTGGAGAGGGTACTGAAGGCGGGTTCCGAGCCCTGTAAATTAGTCTCTCGTGACCTTTACTCGTTGACGCTTGGTTTCCGCTCGAACTCTGAAAACATGACTAATTCTTTATGAAAAACCTTTGTATCTCTTCTCTTGAACATAGTGCATTGTCGGGGCACATACCTATCAAAAATGGAGTTAGATAGTAACGCCGTCATGAAACGATTATCCAGGTTATAAACTCAAGCAAACCCTCACTTGTCACCAGGGCTAGGGTGACCAGGCATCCCCCTAGTGACGACGCGACAGTAATACTATTACAGTTTTAATGTTATCACAGTTTTGCTTGGAGCTTAGACTTTTTAGTTTAGATATAGTTTTTTCCTTTTGGCTTTGCTGTAAAACTTATTTATTGGCACCCAGATTTAGTTGTATATTATAGACATGAAATCCTCTGAATTTATAAAACTATTGTCCTTTGTACTTTATGTATGTACTTTATAATACCTCAAAAGGTCAAAGTGCAATTTAAAGCAAACTCTAAAAAGGTAATTTATGAATACTTATGTGGGTTATAAAAGAAAATAGCAATTTGACGATGTGATGTGAAATTTTTCGTCTTGCTTATGTGAGTTTTTTTGTCGCTTTGGTAGCATATTATTAATTGGTTTATGGTTTACACTAACACTATGAATCTATATTCGATGTATTTGGACACTGATTAAAA
This sequence comes from Acanthosoma haemorrhoidale, assembly GCA_930367205.1. Classification (NCBI taxonomy): domain Eukaryota; kingdom Metazoa; phylum Arthropoda; class Insecta; order Hemiptera; family Acanthosomatidae; genus Acanthosoma; species Acanthosoma haemorrhoidale. Next base: position 181,486,981 of record OV884011.1, on the reverse strand, counting down.
GGGTCACTTTGGATTTATTTTTGTTCTAATAATTTTCAAACTTCTAAGTGATAAAGGTATTTTTGACTATTAGGTCTTAGAATATTATTTTTTTCCTGTAATAGTATATTTTGAGCAAGAATGTATTATAAATAACACTCTAGCATATTCTGAGGTATTGCAGTACCGATATATTTCTAGAAATTTAATTAATAATTCAATTTTGGGTTCTGTTTGGTGGAAAGTTAGATTTGAAGTTTTTGCCTACAGAGTTCTAGTTCTCATACGTATGTATGAATGTGAAAAAAATTAATATTGAGTAAAAAAAAAACACCCCGAATCGCAATTGAATAACGATTACATATGAGATTATATTCACTGCGCTTTCGCTGATTAGCTTTTCAAATGGTCCATGACACTGGTAATTATGGAAGCTTCACGTCGCAGGAGCGCTCAATAACCCATCAGAGCTCTCATGAATAACATAATAAAGGGATCAACCGGGAATTGATACTTTAATCCGAGTTATTACTAATCAAACTGAGCTTATCCCATTAGTTTTTTCGTCCGGTGGACTGAAATACAAACTGGATGAACGGTTTTTTTTTTATTCGTTTGTTTTGTTTTTGAAGGAAAAAATAGCCCCTAATGATAATTTTAGAATGGTGGGGGCTAAAGACCATTAGGGGGCCTGCAATTAGAAATACACCCTTAATTGAGACGTATACTGCGAGAACAGAAGGGCTACAGGCTTAATTGAGAATTTCGCAATTTACCTAATGAATGGAAAAACAGAGGAAGACTGAGAAAACAGGGGGGTTGTATAACCGCTGTTTCGTCGGTGGATATCAGCTTTTGTTTTACTTACTTTCAAGGGGGGGGGGAGAGAAAAGGATTCTGGAGATCGTCTTACTGAGGGAGAGGCTACTGAGGAGGGAGATACATTAACTTGGAAAAAAAAAAACGAGAAAAGAAAGGGTAATGAAACAATAAGTTTATTTCAATGGTTATAACTATAAGGAACTTGCAACTATTAGGGATATCAGAAGAAGAAAGGTAAAACCAATGTTGGGGTCTATGAGTAAAATTGTTTGGTGTATTGCTCTGTTGATTCTCTTGAAAAATCTTGAAACTATATACTTTAGTGACTGCGATTTTTTTCTTTTTTTAAGAATACACTAAACCACTGGCGATGTTTTCGAAGTGTGGTAAGTAACTCCATCCAGTGACTGAAATGAGAAGATTTTACAGTTCATAGCGGACTATTTTAAAATATCTGGATGCTCTTCTGATGAGGTTCCAACCCTCATTGAAACGTTTTGTGAGCTTTGGTGTGTCGATGTCGGAAAAAGATGGGAGAACTGCCAGAGGATGTTATCCAATTTTATTATTAATCGTAAAAAATGGCTGGACGGGCCTTTCGTTTTGCAGGTGAAAACTTGCGATGCGAATCATCTGTACTCTCCAAGAAAACTGGTGGATGGCCGAAACTGATTTCGAAGAATTTACCGAAAAGACCTGCTTACTCACCAGTCTCGTTGATCCTTGGCAATTTTTTCATTTAATTTTAAATTTGATTCCTACATAAGTACGTACCTATTTTCATTTCTATAGGCATATTACCTTCATTATAAATTTGAAATATTGCAAAATGTTAATAGTAAATAGATTATTTTGAGCTAAAACAATAATTTTTTTTAATTAACATGCTAATTATTAACAATTAATTTAATTGAAGTTGGTTAGTAATTCTTGGTTCAAAGTAAGTGCTTTCATATAAAAACAAAAAAAATTTCTTACTTTCTTTGGATATTTTTCTTGTTGTATGTATTATGGGTGTTAGAAGGAAATGCAACAATGTTTTATCTTGTTAAATAAAAAATACTTATTGGAAGGTGAGATGTGAGATTGGCGTTTCTCGCCTTATACTCGATGCACTGTGCGGAGAGTTCCTTACATTGTTATCCTACTCAATTTGATAGAAATACATTTGTATTATTTTATAAATAATGGTTTAATAATTGAATAATTTTAATCATTATCGTAGCAGTATTTTTCATGTAGTTGGTTTTACTGACTAAGTCTCCGAGTAAAATTTCAGTTCTCTAGGTAACAGGTGGGACTCATAATAGCATGAATGGACGGACAGGCCTAGGGTTGAAAAGCCAACGAATAAAATATGAAAACTAATTGTAGATGTAAACAAAATACAACGAGAAACTGTTTATAGATTGAAATATTCAAGGAATACTTGCCCCTCCCTCCTCAGCACCTATTGACAATTTAATTAATAGGGAGTCATTATTGATATTGGATAAAAAAGAGAATATTAATGTCGAGTGCTTTTACATTTTCAAATTCAGTGTCACTGACTAATTTATTATGTATATATGATTGTTTGTTTTTTGAACGAAAATAAAACGACCAAATAAAATTTTCAATAAAGTTTAAGTGGCTTGCTAATGCAATTATCACGTTGACTTCCTGGTTCCTCCCGATTGGTCTATGTTTAAAAGGATAGAATCTCTGCTGGCATAACTGTGACATGAAGATTTTATCTTCATTATATCTTATATCCAACCTCTCCTGATTACCGACCTGTATATTCTAACCTCTTCAACCTCTCTTTACTTCTGCAAAGGTCTGTCCAAACACTAACGCTAACTGCTCATTGGTTCCTTTCCTTCATCTCAATTCTAGTAAATAGTTTTTTTCTACCGAAGATACACCATCTTTCTTTATCCTAGAAAGCGCTCCATATTTTCATTGCGATGAAGTTCTAACATCAATAACTCTTCTGTCAATTCAACACTGCTTCTCTCAACTGCATGCCCAGGAAACCCAGACTTGTATATTCTTTTCCCTGTCTCAGCTCTCTACTTGTCTAACTAATATGACCTTTGTAAAATTAACGCTTGCAGTATGAACTCCGTTAAATGAAAAAAAATAAACAGCCATGTAAAACTGAAAATGTATGTGTCGGGCTCAGGTATAAGTGAGTATCCCCAAAGTGGGGAGAAGACGTCCGCCGCGGGCTAGGTTCACTACAACTAGCCCCCGTCCGGCAAGCGCCCAGAAAGAGATGAGGCGGATGGACCTATAGTCTTTCACCCTGGCCGCCGGCCTAGTCGGCAGAGCAGCCTAATTCGCTTTGATCTGACTTCATAAGTTCTTTAGAAGGTGTGTGCCCCGACAATGCACTATGTTCAGGAGAAGAGTTACAGGGTAGGTTTATAGGTAGTTTATGTGGTCTTGGAATGACCACGAATTCACACTCGGTATCTAAGGGTAGACGAAACCCGTCCGGATCCCAAAGGCGAGTGTGAACCGGAGAGAGGCAGACTGAATCGCCGTGGGGAACACTGCTTGCTAAGCTTGCAGGGCCACGACAACCGTTGTCCACTAGGGAGAGGTCTCTAGTCGAGTGTGAACCGGAGAGAGGCAGGCTCGCTAGTTTTAGCAAGACGAAGACAGAGAATTCCACTAGGAAGGTGTGGGATCTGACAACACCGGACTAAAATAACAAAATAGTAAAATAGCGAGGCTAGGAAAGAAAGGTGCAGAGGAAGTTGAATGAGAAGACTATGGTTTTGAGTAGAGCAGCAGGCGCCAATGCAGAGAGACAGAGAAGTGTTCAAGGAGGCGGTTGGTTTCTGTCTGGCCTCTGTTTTTTTTTCTTTAAAAACCTCTTTATTGATAATATATATAAAATGAGAAAAATAAATAAATAAATTTGGAATAACAGCTGTCTCCTCGAGCTGCATTCGCAGATGCATACTAAGGAGTGCATAAAATATAATACTTTCAGATTGTTGTTAATATGTCCAATACACATACACTCACTAGGTGATGGGTCTCACCTTGGAGGGGATGGGCCTCCACCAGGCTAGAGGAAGTGGGGATGGGCCCCCCTTTACTGACTCCTCCCCCTACTCTTACTGACGTCATAATCTTTATTATCATAATGTAAAATAGATACATATTTTCTGATATTCATTTGATGATATAGATACAAGGTCTGATACGAGAAGAGGGTGACTTATAATTATTTGTGATTAAGGGATAGCCACAACAGTATGTATTATTCCCACCCTCTGCATTGGTTTAATCCTATTCTTGGTAGATCATAGATCACAAATAGTCCCCAAGACGAACCCTTCACATCCTTTTAACGGCATCCACGCTTTCGTCATCTCATTCCAGAAATAACCTACTACACGGAACTGTTTTGTTATTTATTAACGAAAGAATGTAATATTTTATAATTGAAAGTATTATGGCTGCTATCCCCGTAAGAACTAAAAAAGATATACTAGTTTCTATTATATTGACTAGGGTGCCAAATTGACATTAAAAAATTATTCCTGATATTCGTTTATCCTGATTTACGTTACCGGAATGATTAAAAAAAGTATTTTTGATCAAAATACCGAGTAGTTTTTTTTATTTATTTGATGAATTTCTAATAAAATACTCGAAGTTGTTTCTTCACTTCCAAATTCCTTTATTTCAATACTATGTAATTCATACGAGATTTTTAAAAAGGTATTAACCAATAATACATAGGTTAATGATGAGTGTCGGCCCTTTTTGTGGTGGGTTTTCTATAGATTATACTATATTTATCCAAAGTGTGTCCTACAAACGTTAAGAAACGAGAAGTTAAAGAGAAGGGAGGGGTTCTCCCTTGTACCGGGAATCTGCGCTTGTGGTTTATTGCGGGGGACGATCGGATAGGACCCTGGAGAGTTTAACTTGGCGATAAGAGTGAGACGACCTAAACCAACAGCCATTGTGACCGCTAATCCTGCCTTTGTTTAAGATAATCTGGGCCCGAAGGACCGGCCCTCAAGTACCTATCTAAACATTTGCTTACTAAACGGTCATCAATGCCTTCCATTGGTGTTTCCTTCAAGGGCACAGCCACTCATTTGTTTGGGGACACCCAGCATCTTGTAGCTCTATTGTACATTTCACCTTCATTTAATACTTCTATATCGATATAATAATCGAAATAATTGAGCGAGAATCCCATTGACAATTCATCGATTAGCGTTGCCATAGTTCTCATGAGGGAATATGATTTTTAGAATTTCAATGTTATTTTACAAATTAAAAACCCTCAAGTTTTCACTGTCGTGTCCTCTGAACATTGTGAGGCCTCCATTTTGGTTTACGAACCAAACATTGTATATCAAGGTTTGCCCTTGTTTATGCAATTTTATTTTCATTATTCGTTTTGAAAAGATTCGTTAGTTAAGTGAGGCAAATATTGAGTGCTGGATGGACGAAAATGCGTCTAATAACCTAAGTGTAAGTCCATTATCTTGAAAAGACTGAGGCCTGGGCATAATTGACTATTCCATCGTCACTTGATTTCAGAAAAGTTTTTGCATTGGCAAGTGGATAATTTGTGACCCACGAAAAAAGATCATCCATTGAGGGAAGAAGGTGCTAAGAGGAATATATATGCGAACCATTGAAAGGAGAGAATGATGTGTTTGGTGGTTACTAAGTGTAGCGAGAAAAAATGTATATAAAGCAGTGTTGTGGCCACCTCTTAATCACAAATAATTATATGTCACCCTCTTCTCGTATCAGACCTTGTATCTATATCATCAAATGAATATCAGAAAATATTTATTTATTTTTCATTATGTTAATAAATATTATGACGTCAGTGAGAGTTGGGGGAGGAGTCAGTAAAGAGGGGGTTCATCCCTACTTCTCCCTAGCCACCTGGTGGGGGCCATCCCCTCCAGGTCGGACCGGCTATAAAAGAAGCGGCACAGGACAAAATTAGCATAACTTATCGGACCTTCACTTGGAACACTACTCTCTCCTCTCTCCTAAACAGGAAGATCTAGTCATATTATCAGGAATTTGTTTGAAAAACATGGAATACCTAATAAACTTTAATGAAAATTAAAGATGCTCAAATGTATAATAATGACGCTTTTTTTTTTTCACACAAGTGACAATATTTTTTATTTCTGGAGACCAATTCAGTCCCAGAAGATGTCTTAAACATCTTCTATCTTACATTATGGCCCTTATCATGTATGCCTGATGCGCACCAGTGTGGTATTTATAATGGTTATCCACAAATAAATTTGGTGAAAATATAACATATTTTTTTCATACATTTACTTCTAAGCATCCATTCAATTGTAAGTACACAATAAATAAATGCATCAGCTCAGTTTTCTAATTAAAATTAACTCTCTTCCTCTCTCTCTCTATCTCTCTCTCTCTCTCTTCATCTCTCTCTCTCTCTCTCTCTCTCTCTCTCTCTCTCTCTCTCTCTCTCTCTCTCTCTCTCTCTCTCTCTCTCTCTCTCTCTCTCTCTCTCTCGAATATTTTCAAAATGGAATTAAAGAACATATTCCACGGAGGGTAAGTTATAAATGCACACTACATGGAATTTAATAATAAGGGAATCCGGCGGCCGTTAAAAAGGAGCCATTCCAGCCACGGAACAATAAAAACAGGCCAAGGGAGAGATGCTAGAACGGCAGGCAGACGAGTCGTAATTCGGCCGGGTAATTGTGGGCAGCGGCTTCAGAGCTGAGTTCATTCTGAACCACATACACTCTTCATGTTATTCCGCCTCTATTTGTCGTGGTGGTGTGTTCAGCGTAGTACAGGTACTGGAGTAAATAGTGTACGATTTTAACTTTCAAGAGATTTCAATGACAAGCTAACACTAAAAAGCTAGTAGATAAATAGTGGTTACAATTTTGGATATAATATGCACATTGGATATAGCTTGACCACTACAGCATGCAGTAAAAAAAAAGGTAAATATTGTAATGCTAGAAAATTCCTTATGTTCTGCCAACTTCTTCACCACGAACAAATAAAAGTTACCCTATTTACAGACCATCAACACTTGCCTACCTTTCCATATTTTACCAAGAAATCTTCGGCACCAGTATAGAGAGAGAGAGGACTATTTCACGATCCCGACAGTCCATGAAATCGCTAGGGTCGTGGGCGTAGTAAGTAGCCCCTGATTGGTCAAAATAAACTATCATACGACTGGCCGTAACGAAAGATCTTTTCGCTATAAGCCGAAATTCTGAGATTTTTCAGAAATTGGGAATTAGATACTTGAAGTGAACACCTCTCCCTATCCCTCTCATGGTTTTCGTATTTAATTACCTCTGCAACTCTCTTTCCTATCATATCCAAGTTTTAGTATGTAGTCAGCCCCACAACTTCCAAGTGGGAATTTATGGCCACGACTCACGAAAGCTAGCACATCCTTGGAAGGGAGCCCTTCCATGCAGACGACGTTCTCTGGGACCCAACAAAATGTACCCAGCCTTTTGGATCCGAACGGTTTTCGTCTACCCTCAATACCGAGTGTTAACTCGTGGTCATTTCTCCTCACCTGTACCTTTTCTAGGGCACTGTCGGGGCACACCTTCAGATCTTCGAATTAAGCTGCTCGCAAATAGACCACTAGCAAATACCAAAGACCACTGGGTTATTTATCTCTTTCTGACGCCCACTGGGAGTGGCTGGGTCGACGTGACTTCCCCGGAGAGCGCTCCAAGACACCTTACAAAATTTTATTACGGTCTAGGTAGCTCTTTAATTTTCAATGTGGCATGGAAAAGTTTGTAATTGCAACATTTATTTTCAAAAAACGTTTGTTGCTCAATTTTATTAAATAAATATCGGTGCCAAGGTGGCTACTGCGTTCTTTATTTTGAAACCATTGGATTTAAGATCTGGTGATATTTTGATGAATGAATATTGTAAACCTTGCTTTTCTTAAAAATTTGTAATTTCGTGATAGCTAGTCGGATCTTTAGGGTATGTGGAAACCTCTTTTTTAGGAGTTCTCAGCTCATAAAAGTTAAGCTTGGCCATTGTATTCAAAAACAATAACCATTTGACCGTAGCTTACATCATCGTTAATAAATATTGTAAGATGCTTTATTCGTTTGACAGCTTCCTGATGCATCTGCCCATTTTACTGTACTCTTTCTGCTTGTCGGGTCATCACTAGGAGGCTCAGTTTATACCTGATTATCCCCAAAGTGGCGAGGAGACGCCCACCGCGGGCTAGGGTCGCTAAAACCTATGTTCTTTCAGCCTTGCTGCCGACCTAGTTGGCGGGCAGCTTTAATTCGCTTTGATCTGACTCCATAAGATCTTTAGAAGGCGTGTGTGCCCCGACAAAGCACTGTGTTCAGGAGAAGAGGTACAGGGTAGGTTTATAGGTAGTTTATGTGGTCTTATTGACCAAGTATTCACACTCGGTATCTAAGGGTAAGCAAAAACCGTCCGGATCCCAAAGGCGAGTGTGGACTGGAGAGAGGCAGACTGGATTGCCGTGAGAGACACTGCTGCTAAAATTTGCAGGGCCATGGCAACCGTCGTCCGCAAGGGATAGGTCTCTCCCTAGGAGGTGCTAGTTTTAGTGAGACGAAGGCAGAGATTCCCACTAGGAAGGTGTGAGCTCTGACGACGCCGGACTACAACATAGCGAGGTTAGGAAAGAGAGGTGCAGAGGTAGTTAGTTGAATGAGAAGTCCATGGTTTTGAGTAGAGCAGCAGGTAGCCATAAGCAGTAGACATAATATAATGTTTTGTTTACTCGTCCTATGGTTTTTTTCCCTCAATATAAATCTTAACCCAGTATAAATTGTTCAATATGTTTTATATTGAATTAGTTTGTATTGGCTGAGCCTCGTGTGGGGAATAGAGGGAAAAGAACTTAAAAAAAAATGTTTGTAGTAGTAATATCAAGTGTAGACCAACGACAACGGGACGGCGAGAGTCTGTAAGAGGTACTCATGAGAAATCACATCCGGCACATCCTGAGAGGATTAAGACTTTAGCTCATTCCCTTTGTTCACGTAGCAAGTCACTCTTTGAACAAATTATTTGTGTTTTAGTGATTTTAAAATGGAACTAAATGTGAGAAATCCACCTCTTGAAAAACCACTTGAGAACAAAATTATGATGACATTTCATTACTATCTTTGGCCCCATTTTAAACTATAAAGTTCATCAAAGGTTATGCGCCAACGGTGGAAAATAAAAACAATTGTTAGATCCAATGGATTAGCAATAATTGAAGAACATTAAGGAGTACCACAGCACCTCTATAAATTTTAAAATGTGACTTATATCTTCTATTGAACTGCACAGAAGAATAAATATTATCTGAGCTAACAAATAATGGTGTGAAATCGCACCCTGTTAACAAAAAGCGCAAAAAACAGTTTCTAGCTTTTATATGAAATATTAAGTGTATTGAATGACACTAATGGGGACAGAAAGGTCTTCAATCACAAATTTTGGTGAAACCGTTTTCGTAATGTCACTTCACACATATCCATCAGTCTTAATAAATGTTTACGTTTACAATTTTTTTTTTATAATCTTTATTGCGCAATAATTACAATCTGCCTTTTATAAGGCAATAATAATACTATTATATAATTAATAATATAATATAATTAACTTGAATCATCACACACACACATAAGTTCAAAGGCTAGCCTTAAAATTCTAAACATCAAAAACGTCTAAATATTTCACTTAGCCTTCTATTGCACAAAAAATCAATAAAAATGCTTTAACTATTTTTTTTTTTTTTTAAATATTTTGAGAAAAAAATGAATACAATTAATAAAAACAAACAAAGACTTCTAAACAAAATATTATTTTTTTAATTTTACTGAAGAAGGAATCGCACAATGAAATAATATTATAATGTTTAAAACAACTTATTAAGGCTCAAGTAAATTTATGTAAAATGTATTACAATAATACTTAGGAATTATATTCGTGTCTATCAGATCTTTTATGTCCTTTTTTTACTATCAGACGAAGGAATCTTGTTTAAATGAGCACGAACAAGTTCGAATGAATGCTGGGTATCTTGCGATGGCGAAGTATTTTTTGATGACCGAGTATCTCCTTTGTTGTTAAACCACCTAGAAGCCAGTGCCTACATACGATGTTTTGTAGAAGAATGAATTCGGCTGTTCAATTTCTACTTGTATAACCTGGATTTAAAGCCAGTTTATTTCGATGTTTTCAGTATCCACATGGAAATCGTTAGTACATTGTTGGGTTAGTGCAGCTCGTATGTCATAAATATCAGCAGTACGTTAGCCAAGGTTACTAGCAGTTACAAGGTGGAATTCTTTGCCATAAACAAAGGCCTTAGTTTTGCAAGTTCAATGACGAATTGTAATATAGTAATTCGTACTGATTTTTCTGCTTTCTAGGAATTAAAAAAATTAATTAGTATAATCCAATAGTTTCTTTAACTCATGAAAGCACAGTTCATCTCACAGAATTGGGAATCAAGTCTCTTGTTGGCGTCTCGGGTTGGAGCCTGGGATACATCCTACAGGTCCAATAGAAGACAGGAAGTTGCGTTGGCTCGCCTAAGGATTAGCCGTACCAGACACCTATTGCTACTTAATGTCATAATGAAACCCATCCTACCTGTGGATGCTGTGGATTTTAGATTTTAGACAGTCAAGCATATTTTGGTCACATGTCGTGAGGGAGGGGAGGAGTGAAGAGCATGTGGCACCTCTTCTTTTCATTCTGAAACCCTTGCTACTTCAAAAGAAGCAATATCTTGATTAGTCAGTTTTATGGAGCTCCGAAGAATTCTTGAACATATTTGACCAATCCTCATGCTAGCTATTTTTCTCATTATTTGTTTTCTATAGCGCTCACTTACTTTTCTTTACCCTTGTCAGATACAAATATTTCTTTTCATCATTCCTATTATTAAAGTATAACGTTTTTGTTTTTTTAATTGACCGTCAATTTAACCGAGGTGACCGGGAGAGTGCTTGTAGGACGGGGGGTGTTACTCGGGGCTTTTGGTGTTACATCAGGTCTCACAGAGCCCGTTTCTCTCGGAGGGAGGACTTGGGGGGGGGGGGGCGAAAACATTCACAACAGTTACGTAAACATCACAGAGCAGTACGTATGTCTAAAATATTGGCAGGGATCGTGGTTTTTACCTAAATCCTCTGATCAGTCCTCATGTCCTTAAAATGAGAATACATATCGTTTTATTTGGGTCAAAATGTTTACATATTTCTTTTGTTGTGAAGTAATAATTAATTAAAGGTAATATAATTAGGAAATCGTAAAAATAAATGGTCATATTGAAACCTACCTCTTTTTTTACCATTATATTTTTCTAATTTAATAGATCAATTGACCTTAACTAATTTGGTAGGTCCGTCATGAGATCTTTAATTCAACTTATTTTTATGTCTTCGACATAGGAAATTATCCCGATTGAATCGCCCGATCTCAAGGCTAATGTTATAGTTATTAATAAATTGAGAAACTGGGAATTGTGAAATATATACGAGTATAATGGTTATAACAAATACTTATAATTATAAATAGTGCTGACATTAATTATAAAAAAAAATATTCAATTCCTTTTGAACAAGGATAGTTACTACTAATTAGTTATATAAAAAAAATGATAATTGAGCTCAATCGCTTTTTAATGGATCCATAATAAAAAAACAATATCTATATCACCCAATCGATGATATCCGTGTAACCTTCTTCGGATTTCTTCTTCTTCTCCTCTGCTTGTGTTGATGACCGTCAACGGAACGGGAGCTTGCTCTGCTTTGCTCTCTGGCTCTTGGCTAAGACTGACTAAAACTCGTCCTTCATCTCATCCCCACTCCTAAGAGCATAAGGGCTGATGCTGGACAAAGTGGGAGGGTGGCTGGTCATGATATTCTCAAATATCATGAATGTTACAATTGCCTTCCCTTATAAATAAAAAAAAAATTTATAAACATTTTTTTTTTTTTTTTTTTTTTTAAGTGGACCCACAATATTTTGTTGCTGCGTTCGATTTGTTGAATTGGTTGTTTATAACGGGTGATGAAATTTTACAAGGTTTATAATAATAATAGTTCAAATTTTGCAAGGTTTTAAATTGCTTGAAGAGCGTACAAGTTGTTTTAATTTTTTACTTAACTAAATTATTATGCTAATTAGTATGGATTAGTTCGAAGGTACATTGTTTTATGGATCATAATGCGATTTGGAAAACATTTGTTGAAAAGACGGTTGAGTGTGATTAGTAATACATATTGGTTTTTAATTAAAATACTAGACAATTCTACTGGTAATTAGTAACAATAGAGAAAATTGTTGAGTGTGTGTGTGTGTGTGATTTGAATATTTTACCTGAGTGAAAAGATAGTGTTTATAAAAAAACTATAAATGTTACAAAAAGATAGGGAGGTCGTTGTCGTGTATAAAATAATATTAAATAAATCAATTAAATGGACTTAAGCATTCAAGGAATATTTACGATCTGTTCTATAGATTAAGTGATAATGAAGTCAGAAGCTTCACTTGCCGATAATTCCATAGACTTTACTAGGGTCAGCATTTCTTATAATAGTTTTGTTTTTGTTTGTGTAAACTTTCTAAAGTTTATGTGTCATCCGATCAGTATTATTTTCATTTAATAATGAAAATAATAAAAGAAAACTATAATTTTTTTCTTTTTTTGAAGTCATATTGTATCGAACAAAAAACATCCCTGTAATTATTTTTAAATGCCTTCCATTCATTAATTTTAATGTTGTTCAAATCAAACACGCAAAAAGGAATTTCATCAAGATGAGCTGGAATTTGAGATTCCAATTTCTTCATATCCAAAACTTTATTTTGAATTATTTTTAAATTTTTCACGTTATCGCTGGTTGTCTGCTGATGCTCTGTAATTTGATCTTTCAACGAAATCACTTCTCCTTTCTTGATATTCGCTGTATCTTCTAACTCTGAAAATTTATTTTCCAACAAACTCATATTATTCTCATCGTCAAGCTTTATTAGATCATGTTGACGTGAGGTACACTCATCATTGTTATCTGCAATCTTCTGTTCATCCTCCAATGACGTCATTTTCTCTTCATTATCCTTAATTGAATATAAGCTAAGATCTGTCTGACAATCAGCATCAACTAGTTGTGACTTTGTTAAATTTATTTTTTCATGATCTGTCGTATTTTTCACTAGAATGATTTCTTCTTTTAATTTTGAATTTACATTATTATTTACTTGGAGTGTTCTCTCCTCACAAATTCGCAATTGTCTATCTAATTCATAGTTTACATCCGTGTAACCTTGTTCGAATTTAGCCGATCTTCCCGATTTTATTTCTTCCCTTAATTGATCAAACTTCCCGCTCAACTCTTTTTGTTCTTTATTATTTTCTTTAATTGCGTTAAATTGACTGTTTAACTGGGCAAGGATTAGTTGTAACATCTTGGAATGATTTATCGTGGGTTCGGGGTCGGGGGCTGAGGGGTCTCCTTTAGAGGCTGGGTTTGACCCAACCCCCCCAGTACCTGAGTCAGACCCGCACATGTTTGTGTTCGTCATTTGTGTCTGTGTTTGTGTAACAAATGTAAAATTATAGGAAAATATATAATTTGTTATTGATTAGTTCTAGTTATTATTCTAACATGCAATACCTCACAATTCCTTTGGTTTCTTTAGAATTTTTGAAGTTAATCCCGGAACGGCCCCCATTGAAACCTACCTCTTTTTTTACCATTATATTTTTCTAATTTAATAGATCAATTGACCTTAACTAATTTGGTAGGTCCGTCATGAGATCTTTAATTCAACTTATTTTTATGTCTTCGACATAGGAAATTATCCCGATTGAATCGCCCGATCTCAAGGCTAATGTTATAGTTATTAATAAATTGAGAAACTGGGAATTGTGAAATATATACGAGTATAATGGTTATAACAAATACTTATAATTATAAATAGTGCTGACATTAATTATAAAAAAAAATATTCAATTCCTTTTGAACAAGGATAGTTACTACTAATTAGTTATATAAAAAAAATGATAATTGAGCTCAATCTCTTTTTAATGGATCCATAATAAAAAAACAATATCTATATCACCCAATCGATGATATCCGTGTAACCTTCTTCGGATTTCTTCTTCTTCTCCTCTGCTTGTGTTGATGACCGTCAACGGAACGGGAGCTTGCTCTGCTTTGCTCTCTGGCTCTTGGCTAAGACTGACTAAAACTCGTCCTTCATCTCATCCCCACTCCTAAGAGCATAAGGGCTGATGCTGGACAAAGTGGGAGGGTGGCTGGTCATGATATTCTCAAATATCATGAATGTTACAATATATACACATATATTATATAGAAATGTCAATAAAGAGGATAGTAACCCATAATCCTTAATTCAATTAAAGGACTGTCGTTACCAATGTTTACTTTCCATGGAATTAAAAATGTTTATTCAGTGTCATTTGCGTTTAAAATGCCCTTAAAGTATAATTTTACCAGCTCACTACTAAACTCTACGAGACGCCGTCAGGCGTTTTCGAGAAACTGGGTCTTACTATAGAAAGGCCGGTCTTGGACGGCCTAGGGCAACAAAACCACAAGATGACCGGTTTCTTACTTAAAGAATTTTACGAAACCGACACCTTACCGTTGTTCAAGCGATTCATCAGCTCCAAGAAGTTCGAGGTGTGCAAATTTCTGAGCGTACTGCTCGGAGAAGATTAAATGAGTATGGGCTAATGGCTTTTCGCCCAGTAAGAGGACCAGAATTGAACAGAACTCACGAGTTACACGGCTGGCTTTTGCTCGATAACACAGTCATTGGGCTATGGACGAATGGTGTGCTGTACTTTTTACAGATGAATCTAGATTTGCTCATCGATCTCCAGACGGGCGTGAAAGGGTGTGGAGAAGAAAGTTATGCAGCCTGTAATTTCACCCAGAACCAACCTTTTCAAAAAATTAATTTGTATAATCCAATAGTTTCTTTAACTCATGAAAGCACAGTTCATCTCACAGAATTGGGAATCAAGTCTCTTGTTGGCGTCTCGGGTTGGAGCCTGGGATACATCCTACAGGTCCAATAGAAGACAGGAAGTTGCGTTGGCTCGCCTAAGGATTAGCCGTACCAGACACCTATTGCTACTTAATGTCTTAATGAAACCCATCCTACCTGTGGATGCTGTGGATTTTAGATTTTAGACAGTCAAGCATATTTTGGTCACATGTCGTGAGGGAGGGGAGGAGTGAAGAGCATGTGGCACCTCTTCTTTTCATTCTGAAACCCTTGCTACTTCAAAAGAAGCAATATCTTGATTAGTCAGTTTTATGGAGCTCCGAAGAATTCTTGAACATATTTGACCAATCCTCATGCTAGCTATTTTTCTCATTATTTGTTTTCTATAGCGCTCACTTACTTTTCTTTACCCTTGTCAGATACAAATATTTCTTTTCATCATTCCTATTATTAAAGTATAACGTTTTTGTTTTTTTAATTGACCGTCAATTTAACCGAGGTGACCGGGAGAGTGCTTGTAGGACGGGGGGTGTTACTCGGGGCTTTTGGTGTTACATCAGGTCTCACAGAGCCCGTTTCTCTCGGAGGGAGGACTTGGGGGGGGGGGCGAAAACATTCACAACAGTTACGTAAACATCACAGAGCAGTACGTATGTCTAAAATATTGGCAGGGATCGTGGTTTTTACCTAAATCCTCTGATCAGTCCTCATGTCCTTAAAATGAGAATACATATCGTTTTATTTGGGTCAAAATGTTTACATATTTCTTTTGTTGTGAAGTAATAATTAATTAAAGGTAATATAATTAGGAAATCGTAAAAATAAATGGTCATATATACACATATATTATATAGAAATGTCAATAAAGAGGATAGTAACCCATAATCCTTAATTCAATTAAAGGACTGTCGTTACCAATGTTTACTTTCCATGGAATTAAAAATGTTTATTCAGTGTCATTTGCGTTTAAAATGCCCTTAAAGTATAATTTTACCAGCTCACTACTAAACTCTACGAGACGCCGTCAGGCGTTTTCGAGAAACTGGGTCTTACTATAGAAAGGCCGGTCTTGGACGGCCTAGGGCAACAAAACCACAAGATGACCGGTTTCTTACTTAAAGAATTTTACGAAACCGACACCTTACCGTTGTTCAAGCGATTCATCAGCTCCAAGAAGTTCGAGGTGTGCAAATTTCTGAGCGTACTGCTCGGAGAAGATTAAATGAGTATGGGCTAATGGCTTTTCGCCCAGTAAGAGGACCAGAATTGAACAGAACTCACGAGTTACACGGCTGGCTTTTGCTCGATAACATAGTCATTGGGCTATGGACGAATGGTGTGCTGTACTTTTTACAGATGAATCTAGATTTGCTCATCGATCTCCAGACGGGCGTGAAAGGGTGTGGAGAAGAAAGTTATGCAGCCTGTAATTTCACCCAGAACCAACCTTTTCAAAAAATTAATTTGTATAATCCAATAGTTTCTTTAACTCATGAAAGCACAGTTCATCTCACAGAATTGGGAATCAAGTCTCTTGTTGGCGTCTCGGGTTGGAGCCTGGGATACATCCTACAGGTCCAATAGAAGACAGGAAGTTGCGTTGGCTCGCCTAAGGATTAGCCGTACCAGACACCTATTGCTACTTAATGTCATAATGAAACCCATCCTACCTGTGGATGCTGTGGATTTTAGATTTTAGACAGTCAAGCATATTTTGGTCACATGTCGTGAGGGAGGGGAGGAGTGAAGAGCATGTGGCACCTCTTCTTTTCATTCTGAAACCCTTGCTACTTCAAAAGAAGCAATATCTTGATTAGTCAGTTTTATGGAGCTCCGAAGAATTCTTGAACATATTTGACCAATTCTCATGCTAGCTATTTTTCTCATTATTTGTTTTCTATAGCGCTCACTTACTTTTCTTTACGCTAGTCAGATACAAATATTTCTTTTCATCATTCCTATTATTAAAGTATAACGTTTTTGTTTTTTTAATTGACCGTCAATTTAACCGAGGTGACCGGGAGAGTGCTTGTAGGACGGGGGGTGTTACTCGGGGCTTTTGGTGTTACATCAGGTCTCACAGAGCCCGTTTCTCTCGGAGGGAGGACTTGGGGGGGGGCGAAAACATTCACAACAGTTACGTAAACATCACAGAGCAGTACGTATGTCTAAAATATTGGCAGGGATCGTGGTTTTTACCTAAATCCTCTGATCAGTCCTCATGTCCTTAAAATGAGAATACATATCGTTTTATTTGGGTCAAAATGTTTACATATTTCTTTTGTTGTGAAGTAATAATTAATTAAAGGTAATATAATTAGGAAATCGTAAAAATAAATGGTCATATATACACATATATTATATAGAAATGTCAATAAAGAGGATAGTAACCCATAATCCTTAATTCAATTAAAGGACTGTCGTTACCAATGTTTACTTTCCATGGAATTAAAAATGTTTATTCAGTGTCATTTGCGTTTAAAATGCCCTTAAAGTATAATTTTACCAGCTCACTACTAAACTCTACGAGACGCCGTCAGGCGTTTTCGAGAAACTGGGTCTTCTTACTATAGAAAGGCCGGTCTTGGACGGCCTAGGGCAACAAAACCACAAGATGACCGGTTTCTTACTTAAAGAATTTTACGAAACCGACACCTTACCGTTGTTCAAGCGATTCATCAGCTCCAAGAAGTTCGAGGTGTGCAAATTTCTGAGCGTACTGCTCGGAGAAGATTAAATGAGTATGGGCTAATGGCTTTTCGCCCAGTAAGAGGACCAGAATTGAACAGAACTCACGAGTTACACGGCTGGCTTTTGCTCGATAACACAGTCATTGGGCTATGGACGAATGGTGTGCTGTACTTTTTACAGATGAATCTAGATTTGCTCATTGATCTCCAGACGGGCGTGAAAGGGTGTGGAGAAGAAAGGTATGCAGCCTGTAATTTCACCCAGAACCAACCTTTTCAACGTGGTTCCTTAATGGTGTGGGCTGGGATTTCAATGGAGTGCCGCACAGAATTGGTTGTTATTTGTGGATGGTCTTTGATGGCCCTCCATATGTAGAGGAGATTTTGTAACCTCATGTGTTGCCTATCCTCATCGAAATCAGCGATCATTCATTTCTAATGCACGTCCACATGTCACTCGCATAGTACAGACGTTCCTTCATCAGCACAACATTGAGGTCTTAGCCTGGCCAGCACGTTCTCCAGATTTGAACCCTGTCGAGCATTTATGGGATAACCTCGGAATAAGAGCGCGTTCAGCACTTCCTGGTACACTGCAGGACCTTGAAAGGGCTCTTCGGGAAGAATGGGCTAACCTCCAGCAAAGGGACATTTCCCGACTGGTGGAAAGTATGCCGAGGTGTCTTCAAGAAATAATAAACGCAAGAGGAGGAAATACGCGATATTAAATGATCCTGTCAATAATTTCTTTTAGGATAAAAATGGTTATTTTTCAATTTTTTTTCATGTTTCTTCGCAGTTCACATTTATATTTAAAATTAAAAAAAAAACCCATTTAATAAACGTTAAAAACCTTATTAAAGGTAAAAAAGGTTTTATAAATTCAATAAGTAATAATTATTATATACAATTAATATGTATTATATACAAATACAATTTTTTTACAAGTGAGTGGAATTTTTTGCCTGTCAGTGTATTAACGTAGTCGCAGAGAAGTAGATCGTGAACTGTATCTTTCATCATTCTCAGATAATTTTAACAACTGGAAATAAACTGCGAAGTGTCCCCTTGCACGGGTAAAAAAAATGAGATATATGAAATACATTCACAAGAATGGGTTAGCAAATGAGGCGTGCGTATTAATATCAAAGGCTAGAATTAATGACTACGGGATGTATTTTTACGAGCGGAGGCTTAGGGAGGAGAGATAGCAGTATTAGAGCAGGGGGACAATGATTTACTGGAGTCTGAGGATTCCTCCACTTTTTGCTCCATCTGTTCCGTTTGCCCCATCCTCCTCAACGAACCAAACAGAGCCGCACCTTGGATTAATGAGGGCTCCTTATCTCCTGAAAATCTCATGATAGAGCGTTTTTCTTCCATTAGTGGATTTCCTTATATCATTTTTCTTAACTTTTGCATTCTTCAGCAGCCTTAAAAGCCATCATTCGGTAATGCATCGACTTCACATGATGTGTCCATAGCTAAGACTTAATGAATTGTTTTTGGTTCCTTATCGGAGCACAGAAATAGTATCACAAATATCATATTTATATATATCAATATTATTCTAGTTGGTGGTATAGTAATATTATTCCAAAAATTGTCAACATATATACAATACTAGGTGATGGGGCTCATCTTCAGTTTACAATTTGGGGAAAAACTAACAACTAGAACTTACGTCTAAAGCGTTCCTGCCTCAACAGCCTCGAGCCATCGATGGGGGAACGGAGCGGGGGTTATTGTGTAAACGCTGGGTTTGTCAAGTACTGTAAGGAGTCAAAACATTTGATATGTCTACGTTGGATGAATTCATCCACAGTAGGCAAATCTAAGATCTCGTGAAGTTCACTATTGCTCCGCTGCTCGAATGAAGTATTTCTGACCACTTTCATCCGTATACCGTTTTGGAATTGTTGGAGTCGCCGAGCTGTCGTATCCGTCAGATGACGAAAAACGCGGTGCACCATACAGCAGAGCAGGCCTTAGTACACTCTTATAAATCGATAGCTTCAGACGCAGTGATAGATTGGGGGAAGTCAATAAATGCGTAAGCCGGTAAGACTTCATGCGTGTTTGCCTCAACTTCTTCGCAAAATGGTTACTAAAACAGAGGTGTCTGTCCATTTTAATCCCCAGATATACTAGGTTGTTGACTGGTGAGTTTTGCTGCGTTCCTACCGTGTAAGTAGTAGGCAGCGGAGTTTTTCCGTTTTGGAAAGAGAAAATTACGCAGTCAGTCTTACCCGCGTTTACAGAGATATTGAGTCTTCCCAATCTCTCACTGATCAGGTTACGTAGCCTGTATGTCAGCCTGTCTAAGAGCTAGCTGATGCTGCTACTGTACGCCGCTATGCCATCTGCGAAAATAATAATTGTTGTGTTTTTATATCGGTCTCCTACAATTTTAGAAGTGTACACGTTGAAAAGTACTTGGGATAAAACGGCTCTTTGGGGTACTCCATAGGTCAGTGGCAAAGCTTCGGAGAAGCTGTCACCCACCCGCACCCGCATCGATATCATGTTCAGGAAGCTAGCCAGAATTGAATAGAGTTGCTCCGGGCATTCCCGGTCGCAGAGCATTTAACACAGCGTCACTTGGGACACCGAGTCTAATACTTGAATGCAGTCTATCGAAATCATAGCCGTGGCTATGTTTCTGTTCATGTTATGGCCAGCTTCTGGTTGTACCTTCAGAAGGGGATGCTCTGCGCTCATACTGCATTAAAATCCAATCTGTTCTGGCGGATTGATGACTTGTTTCCATGTGACCGCAATCTTATACAAGAGTTGTATAAGTTGGCGAGTTGTACTATCCCTCTCCTCGGCATTAGTTTGAGCAGCACTGTTAGTATCCCGTCGTGCCCTGGTGCTCAGGTTCCCTGACACTGAAGAAGCACCTGGAGCTTCACCGGTGAAACGAACATGTGGTTCTGTTTAGCATCTACCGAAGAAGGCATGTGGTAGTAGCCCATCCTAGCCGTAATACCCGTAGCGTAGTGGTCGGCCAGTTTTGTTGCCTATTGCTCAGTAGTAAGATCATTGTCGCCTTCGTGAACACGGACAGTGGCTGACTTGCCTTTTGTAGTTTTCAACTGCTTCCAGAGCTTTCTGTGATGACACTTAGATGTTTTACAGAGTTTAATCAAGCCTCAAATTTGCGTTGTGAGAGAATTTACTACTACCTTAGCTTGCTGATCTCTTGTCCTGTACCATCTATTCTTCTAATTGTTGCGCAAGGCAATAATTTTAAGAATATGGTCAGGAGGTGTTTGCAGGGAATGAACTTCGGGATCGCAGTGTCTGCGGCGTCTACGATCACATCAGTTATGAAAGTTAGTTCAAGATCTACTTCTTCTTTTGTGCGTAGGATTTTTACCGTATGTAGGTTATGGTAAATTTGCGACCAATACAGCTCCCAGTCGGTACGAGCATAGTGGTATCTCGTGGGGCGAGGGGTCCTCACTTTACCATCCACTGCTTACAGTACTGACCTGTGGTCAGACGTGATAAAGTCAAGGGCGGTGTAACTAGTGATACGGTGGTGTTGTCTTGTCAGTAGTAAGTCAATCGTCGAGGTAGCTTGTGGGTTACCTCTATATTGAAAAGTAAATGTCTGGGGGTGAACGACCGTAGACAGCGTTCTCACCAGGAGTCCCCCAGCCCTGCTTGTAGCGGTATTGCACCAAAGCGTGTGTCTCGCATTGAGATCTCCCACCACCCAGTGGTTAGACCTCTGCGCACATGCGTGTGGTTTGAGCATTCCTGGACAGACGCGTACGGCGTCTGTATAGAGTGATAAGGTAAAGAGGTTTCTCCAAATTTACCAAATTAGTGGTGAAGCTACTTTCTTCCAATTTATACCAAGGCGTATATTAATGAT
This sequence comes from Acanthosoma haemorrhoidale, assembly GCA_930367205.1. NCBI lineage: Eukaryota > Metazoa > Arthropoda > Insecta > Hemiptera > Acanthosomatidae > Acanthosoma > Acanthosoma haemorrhoidale. Next base: position 181,465,549 of record OV884011.1, on the reverse strand, counting down.
AACGCCACCGTAACCAGTGACCCTCTCAATGGCAGTTGAATAACCTTCTACATCACCTTTTTTGGTACGCATCACAATTAAAATTTAATATAAGGTGATCTACCATTTTTGTTGATTACCAGATATTATAGCCATAATCATTTGGCTGCATATATCAACGAGGGTAGTTACCCATTTTGGTCTACATTCAAAGTCTTGACGTTGGTCTTTTGTCAAGAACGCGTTTGAAGCGTCTTCTGTACGTTCCGGGAACCTGGTCGACGGGGTGGTGGCAGCGGTGACGGTGGCGGTGGCTTTCGCACTGTCAAGGAACTGGTGTTCACGGTAGAGTGGGTTTTGCCAGGCATAGAGTGCGGCGGAGCCGGCCTCATCATTGGCTCGTCCTGTCGTCGCTTCTTCTGCTAAGGCTGCTGCTTGTTCGTCGGTCTAACTTTGGTGAGAAGCTCCTTCCTCTTTACGCAACCTCTGTATTTTTTTTATGGTATTCTGGGTGACGCTTGCTTTTGTTGTTACGAGGATTGGTGAAATATCCTCTTTTCGTCTTGTTGGGTTACTTCTTCTTCGATGTGCGACGACTCCTGGTATGGTCTCAATTATGGTGGCTTCAATTTCCTTGATGTCCTCCTGGACATCTAGCCCGAGAATAAGGAATTTCTTATTCTTTGTGCCCCCTCTCAGGGCGAAGAAGTGGTACTCCTTTCCGCCTGTCTTGAGTAACTCTAATATTTTCACTCGATCCACCTCGAGTTCTGGATAAATTGTTACGCTTCCTGAGGGTGAATTTAATTACATTTGCTCCTCTGAGCAGCTGAGTTAAATTGATCGTTGTCTGTCCAGCGACAATGACTGGTGGTGACTTCTTTGTCACTTAAACCACGGGATTCGGACTTTTGGGTGACTAGCTGGCTAGTGCCTGAAATTTATTTCCGATCTTCGTCGGATTTTTCGCCTTTGTAGGTCTCTGGACCTTAACTGTTATTTTCGGGAAAGTGAAACCTCTTCACTTTTCAATGTCTGTGTCTGGGAAGCAGACCACTTCCTGGAAGTGTCTACTTCCATCTCCATCTTCCACAAAATAAAAGTTCACAAACGGTAAAATTCTTTTTAATGGGAACCGTCCCCATTAGTTAATGCACTAAATCACTGCCCTAAAAGTTATAAAAAAGTTTACCTTAACAGGCGTCACCTGAGACGCTATACAAGCACCGCGTGGTGATGGTGTTGAAGGAAGATGGTGGCTGGTTCAGATCAGGAGATGTTGACACAGTGACAACTAAACTACAACCTATATATTGACTGCGGGAAATCCATTTACCTTACCGCTTTATATAGCAGACAATTGACTTACTTCTGACCAGACAACCTCACCGTATCACCAGTTGTACTGCCCTCGACTTGTTTACGTCTGATTACAAGCCAGTACTGTATGCTGTGGATAGTAAGGTTGTGACCCCTCGCCCTACGAGATACGACTATGGTCGTGCCAAAAAGAAGCAGATGCAGATATCGGTCGTAGATTTGCCATAACCTTCATACTGTGCCAACCCTCCGCACAAAAGAAAAAGTACATCTTCAACTAACTTTCATAACTAATGTGATCGTAGAGGCAATCCCACAGTTTAGCCACATGCCACCATCCCTGCGACCACTTCCAGACCATATTTTTAAAATTATTGCCATGCGCAATAATTAGAAGAATAGATGGTACAGGACAAGAGATCAGCAAGCTGAGGTAGTTGTTAATTCTCCGATTTCTCCGAAGCTTGATGAAACTCTGGAAACCAGCGAAGTGGCATGAGCGACTTCGTAACACTCATGGTGATCGCAAAAACATTTGGAAGCTATTGAAGACTTCATAAAACAAGGCAGCTACTGCCCTTCTTCACGAAGGCGACAATTTTTACTGCTGAGCAACTGGCCGACCACTACGCAAGGGATATTACGGCTAGGACGGGCTACTACCATATGCCTCCTTCGCTAGATACTGAAAAGAACAGATCGATGCGGGTGCGGGTGGGTGACAGCTTTTCAGAAGCTGTGCCACTGACCTATGGAGTACCCCAAGGAGCCGGTACTTTTCAACGTGTACACGTCTGAAATTGTATGAACCGATATAAAAACACAATTACTGCTTTTGCTAATGACATAGCGGTGTACAGTAGCAGCATGAGCGCCAAGGTAGCTCTTAGACAGGCTGAAGTAGCCTGTAACCAGATCAGTGAGAGATTTAATATCTCTCAGGGGAGACTTACCTCCCTGTAAACGTGGGTAAGACTGACTGGGTAATTTTATCTTTCCAAAAGGGAAAAAGTCCACTGCCAACAACTTACACAGTAGGAACACAGAAAAACTCACCAGCCAACAACCCAGAATATCTAGGCATTAAAATGGACCAACACCTCCATTTTAGTAACGATTTTGCGAGAAAGTTGAAGGAAACCCGCACGAAGTCTTACCGGCTGACGCATTTATTGACTTCCCCCAATCTATCACTGCGCCAAAGCTGTTGATATATAAGAGTGTACTCAGGCCTACTCTGCTGTATGGTGTACTGGTTTTTCGTCATCTGACGTATACGACCTCTTAGTGACTCCAACAATTCCAAAACGGTATACTGATGAAAGTGGTCAGAGGTACTTCATTCAAGCAACGGAGCAGCAGTGAGCTTCACGAGGTCTTTGATCTGCCTACTGTGGATGAATTCATCCAACGTAGACATATCAAATTTTTCGACTCACTACAGTACTTGACAAACCCGGTGTTTAACACGATAAATCCCACTCCGTTCCCCTATCGATGGCAGGACGCTGTCGAGGCAGGAACCCATTAGTCTTTAGGTTCTAGTTTTTAGGTTTTAGTTTGTAAGTTTCCCTCTATGTAATCTGAAGGTGAGCCCCATCACCTTGTCCTGTTTATTTGTATTGAGATTTTAACTTCAAAAATACATTGTTATTGAAATTCTACCCTCCTCCAAATGCATCTGCGCATGAAGCACGAGGAGTATAATATTGTTAAATCTTGTTCATTGTATTTTTGATCATATATTGCAAAAATATTTTAATCAAAGGGGTTTGGAAAAGAAAAAAAGCCAAAAAACAAGCATATAAGTCATTCCAACTACGGCTCTCTGGACTGGTAGTTTCAGCTGCACTGATGTTTCTAGATTTAGCCTTCTCATTTATGAAAACCTTTGCACCTCTCTTTCCTAACCTCTCTATGCTTTAGTCCGGCCTTTTCAGACCCCACACTTTCCTATTGGGAATCTCTGCCTTCGTCTCGCTAAAACTAGCACCTCCTTGGAAGAGATTTCTTTCTCCCTACGAGCTTTACCTAGTAGTGTCTCCGCCAGTGATCCAGACTGCCACTCTCTGGTTCACACTCGCCTTTGGGATCCGGACGGTTTTCGCCTAGCCTCAGATACCGAGTGCGAATTCGTGATCATTCCAACTCGCACTGTTGGGACACATACCTATCAGATATGGAGTCAGATAGTACAATAGTAAGGCTCATCATGAAGCAATTGCCTAGGTCATAGCCTAATCGACCCTCACTTCGTCACTAGGGCTAGAGTAACTAGGCACCCCCTTGTGACGACCCGACAATAATTATCTTTCATATATTTTTATTATGATGTAGTAGTTCTTTTTATTTGCCAGGTGTAAGTTTGTCATCTGAATATATACAGTTCAAATCGTATATGCAATATTTTATATTCGTAAGGAACTTCGTCCCGGAATACAATTTTTTTCTATTCCATTCTAAGATAAATTCCCCAATGTTTAGATTAAAAATTATCAAAAAAATTTCCTAATAGTAAGTATAAGATATTAATATCTAACTATTAATTTTATTTGTTAAATGTTAAAAATATTGCCTTTAATACTTTAAACGGGAGTGTCACTTTGGCAAGTGCCTATTTCGTATTTAGCGTAAATGCTATTTGTGGGTCTCATTTTAATCCCTATAATTTAACTAAAGGTTGTAAAATTGTTCTTAGAGTAATATGTATACATATTAAATATTAAAAACAACACAGCGCAAATAATAAATAAAACACAAACGATCTCTCACATATCTATGCCATACAGGCCTTTGTGTATCTTTGTGGTGACGATCATTGTGAAAAAATATAATATAATACGCATGAAAAAATAAGGTGATTCCTTCATAAAATAAGCCTGCAACAGATATGTTTACGTATTTTTTCCGCAAATAACAGTTAAAGTTACGTCATATCTAAGAAAGCCATGACAGGCCCTTAGTACACTACTTAGTACTTAATACATTGCTACCGACCTAATTTAATATTAGCTCCAAGTTTTAGGGAACACCACCACTGTGTACCAAACTTCACCTGACACGTCAATTCTGTTCACTATCACTTTGGTAGTTGTTCCGAGAACGGCTGCTCACCTGATCGGGGTGGAGTCAATACCGACCTACGTGGCTCTGCCAATATTGGTTACCCCCATTGAATCAAATCTACCAATCTTAATGTTTGATTTTCATCGTATGAGACAGACGATTTAGCGTGGTCAAAGGATGTAATGATACCTACTACAAATGTGAATTTAAGGAGTTAGCTTGCTACAGCTGTATCACTCACTACAAAAATTTTTTTAATCATCAAATAATTTCAATATATCAGAAGGCGATTTTCCATGAAGGTATTTTCATATATTAACCATCCATATTTTTGTGCGACATATTGTTTTATTTTTACCATCTGTGACTGAGTTGCACTTTATAAATGGAGAATATGCCCTTAATATGAATTGAAATGAAAAATATACTTTACTCAGACTAAGTTGTCCTATGATGACACATAATGTTTGCATACATCCATAGCTACAATCAGGTAGGTTTATATAATAAAATGAAACTTCATATATTAATTAGAATCATACATAGAACTAAGTGATATTACTATGAATTAACTACTATTACTATAAATTGTATTGAGGTTGGCAAGAAAGTAATTTTGGGTTTTTTAGTGTGAGATAAAACTTTATTTTTTTTATACAAAAATATTTACTTTAATCATTCAAATATCTTCCATTATGTTTTATGACCTTTTTCCATCTTTCTGGTATCCCGCACTCATAGAGGTTCTGGGTCCTTATCACCAAAAACTCAACCAAGTGTTATTTGAGGTACTATAAAAGGTACTGAAATTTTTACCATTCAAGAAGTTTTGTAAACTTCGAAATAAATGATAATCCGATGGTGCAAGGTCGGGGCTGTAGGGAGATGCGACATCACCTCCCAACCACTTCAGAAGGTTGACCAGAACGCTGGTCATTTTTCAATGAAAAATGTCCAGAACGAAATTTTTTAAACCAATTCTGACATGTGCGTTCTGTTAAACAATCAGCACTAAAAACTTCACATATTTCTTTGTGAGCTTCAGCTACTTTCTTGCCTTTATGAAAATAAAAAAGTAAAATGTGTGGAAAGTATTTTTTTTTTTGCTTTTTGCACTCCATGTTAAAACTGACCCTAAACCAATCGTAAACTGATAATTGTTATAGGTTATTAATTAAGTTGTTATTGTTGATAATTTCTTCACGGAATTTGTTTTTATAACGACCTAAAGGTATCGACTACCAAATCTCAAAAGAAAAAACTTCTAACATTGAATAACGAAACAAACATAACGCTATCTACTGGTGCAAACGAAATCACTTTCTTGCTAACCCAATACCATCGATGCAAAATCGCTGTGGGTTATAATCTCATAAACGGCTCAGCATTCCATTTATTGGAGTCACTATGTAACTACTTCCTGTCATAGGGCGCATAAGTTCATTAAAGGCAAGATCCTTAAAAGCAAATGAATACAGAAATAAGATTACTTACCATATATCCTTTTATTTAACATATTTCTCTAATGATGAAAAACAATTTAAAAAAGGGTGTGACGCAGTTTTTTTCTCGATAATTTACGAAATCATTAAAACCAGCTTTCGTTGTGAGACTTGAGATCTTTTCTTATTTATTGTTTTTTTTGTTTCACAAACAATTACATGAATAAAAATTAAAAAAAAGGTTTCTTGTAAAAAATATTTAATAAAGAATTATGCAAAACTAGTTACAAGAAGCCGTTGATTGCTTACACTACATAATAATGATATAACCTAAATATGGCTTCATTCTATCGAAAAAGTGCGGAGTTTTTACCTGCCTTTAGTTAAAGAGAGACTCCTTATCCTCTTTTTTCTTTTTGCATACTGATTTATCTATATTACGTAAAAGTTTTTCATTCCATGTCGGTCAATTATATATTTAACGGTTGGACTAGGACTTTTGGCAGTTGTTTCGATTTGCCGTAGGGACTGGATTCACGGCACAAGTGGAAGTTATGTGCACTGACGTCGATCAACCAATAACCCCCCCCCCCAAAAAAAAACCCCACATTTCTTTGAATATTTTATGTAAAAGCGATGAATGAGATGTGGAAATTTGGTCCAGTATTAGATGATCACAGTAATTTTGAGCGAGTCTTTAAAAATAGCAATACAGAATACATCAGACAGTCGAGAGTTTAAAGCGTGATTCATGTGGGTCAACATATTCAGTCAACATATGGGTTTTTTAATATATAAATTTAAGTTACAAATTTATGAACTTATTATGAGTGAGTTGGCTTGGGTGATTTTGTGATTATCAGCGAAACTGACCGTACTAGCTCCTCCAAACATTCACTTACCAATGATCCTTAGACTCCAGAGGAAGGCTTTTCCCAGGAACTTTCAATACAAATGAAGTGGACCATGATAGTAACTGCCATAAGATCCAGAAGATACATAACGTAGTATTATATAATTCAGTCCATAGAGTACGAGGGTGGCCTGAAAAGTTTCCGACCTCAACATGGAGATAGCAGCAGTCGTAAATAAAAGCTAGTGAATTTCGTTGTTCATCTGTTGACAGTTACTCACCAAAGTTTCAGCCATTTTGGACGCGCAGTTGTAGTGTAACAGTCGTTTGAGTGAGTCGATGTGAGTGTTTTTATGAAAATGGACAAAACCGAGTATTGAGGTGTCATTAAATATTTGTTTTTGAAAGGCAATACGCCTTTGCGAATCAAAGGTGAGTTGGATTCTGTGTATGGGGACTCTGCACCATCATTTACCACAGTGAAATTTTGGGAAGCTGAATTTAAACGTGGTCGTAAGAGCTTGGGAGACGATAAACGTTCGGGACTTCCAAAAACTGCAACTACCGACGAAAACATCGCCAAAGTTCACCAAATGGTGCTAGACGACCGCCGAATTAAAGTGAGAGAGATAGCAGAGGTTATGAACATGTCAAAAGAACGTGTTTGTCACATATTAAATCAACTTTTAGAGATGAGAAAGCTGTCCGCGCGTTGGTTGCCGTGTTTGCTCACGTTAGGCCAAAAACGTGTTCGAATGAACATTTCCAACGCTCTGTTGGCGCAGGTTAGGCGCAATAAATCCAAGTTTTGGCGCCGATTAATTACTGTGGAGGAAACTTGGATACACTATTATACGCCCGTTTTACACTTCAGCGGTTGCCATGGGGAAATCCATGAATTACGGTTTGAACTGCTTGACCATCCGCCTTACTCACCAGATCTAGCCCCAAGCAACTTCTTTTTGTTACCTCATCTAAAAATTGCGCTCGGAGGACAGAGATTTTTGTCACATAAAGAGTCAATCACCTTCGTGAACGATTATTTTGCAGAGAAAAACGCCGAGTACTATTTGGACGGGTTACAGAGATGGGAGCATCGCTGGGAGAAGTGTGTAGAGTTACCAGGAGACTATGTTGAAAAATAAAAAAAAAAATCTGAAAAAGTCTTGTATCTTTGTTAGGTCGGAAACTTTTCAGGCCACCCTCTTATATCTGCAAAATTACGTGGGGCAGTGATATCGCAGAGGTTGGCTTAGAGCGAAAATGGAGTAAAGCGTCGAAGTATAAAGTGGGCAACTATAATAAGAGTTATACAACTGCTTAGAGAATCCTTCATGAAAGATATCCACACTTAATTTATTTTTAGTACGGTCAAATAGTTTATTGCATAACCAGCGATGCCCCAGAACCCGGGAAATACCACTCTCAGCTGCATTTTTCATACTAGTCACTTACCGCTAAGTCTTAGATTTGATATTCTATGATGGATTTACTAATTCAATTGGATGATAACTACATGACCCCCAATGATCAAGAACAGATACGTATTAAGACAGAACAGATAGCTTTGTCTCTATCACAGGTTTACAGAGAGTAAAACACTCCATGGAACAATACACCACTCTCTAGAAGGTACGGGAGTGGGTCCTCAGGCATCGCTATCCTGGACGAGAAACGGTGAAATCTTCCCGTCAACGGAAGCATTCCATCTCTCTTTCTATGAACCGGTCATTTTTGTGACCAATTGTCTGAGGAAGCAATGTCACTATTTATTGCGACCTCCCTGTCAGTACTTACCACTGGTTTAGATAATTGAGCAGAGAACCTAAAGATAAGAAAATATAACTGGCACTGATTTTTAAGACAGAGTGCCCGTGGGTCATAATTTGCTAAAGGTTGTTGGTGCAAAGAAGCAATAATGAAGTATAAGCAAGAAGCCTTTAGCTGAATAACTTTGGCAAATCCATAGATTTGAGAGTCGCGGGATCATTTCCTGGAATAGCGAAATCCCGGAGGACACAATGAAAGCTATACGGATGCTAGAGATGTAGGAGAAAATAATTGACAGGGTTCAGCAAGCAATAGTTTGAAAATTCAGCCACATAATCTATGTCTGATCTATATATAATAATCTAAGTGTAACCTTTGAATAATTGTGTGAGTAGGTTCCGTTTGTATTCCGAGGAAAGGGGAAACTCATAATAAAATAATATTAAGGTAACCAAGTAGTGAGCTCGCGGGAACCCATAGCGACGCCAAAGGAGGAGAAGGTCTCGTGACCTCCTGTAAACCAACTAACATATTGTTAGCTCTGAGGTGACTAATGAAATGACAACTCACGTGTTTTTTTGGCTAATGAACCTTTCCCCCAAAAATTGATACTAACTGTGACTTGATTGATACTTGATAGTGACTGGATATCTAAGCACTGTCTAAATAACTACTTTTTGATTACTTAAAATAATTTCAACAAACAAAATTTTTTTTCTCTATTTACTGACCAAATACCTTGTTAGAGCATCGCTTTATCAGCTTATTCTTTGGTCCGTTCATTAATGTTCAGTTTGTAAAATAAAATGTTCATAGTTCATAGTTAGGTGGATTAGCTACAATTACAGCCAAAATTGATAATTATGGAAAATCTCATATAATATACTAAATCATCATGGTAACTTTAGACCAAACAGTTTGATTCGCTCTTTACAGTGGCTGTGATTGGGCGTGTATTCTCTTGTTTTAATTATAAGAGGTTAGAATGAATATACCATGAATAATCGCGACATTACACTTTTCAATAAGAATTAAAAGCTAACAGCTTAGAAATATGACAGATTAACCGAAGATCTTTAGGAGATGATCAACTTTTCGAGAGGGGTGGGTTAAATGCCCAGGGATAAATGTCACCTGACGTTTATAAATTTTTTATCCTCTACCCCTCCTACTTTTTTCTCTAGTTCCCATCAGCTTCATTACTATTTCCGACGCTAACGGCTCGACAGGAAATTACTTAAAGCTTCCGTTTGAATATTTCAGTCCTTTTCTCTTTTCCAGTTCCTTGGAACATCTGGAGGAACTCGTTTACCGGAGTACCACCACTTAGTTCAATGGAGGGAGCGACCTAATAGAATTAAGTTTTAAGTTGATATACAATAAGGATAATGAAATAGGATATCTTTATTTCTTTTTTTAAGTTGAGTTGCCATCACGTAGCTAATGACAGTTTTAATGACTTTAAGTTTTTATACTTTAACAACAACAACAAATCAGAACTTTATTGTGAAATAATTACAATCTGCCTTTTATAAGGCAATAATAATACAGATAAATGATCTCATTCATACCATATTTTTTTATACTTTAAAACACATCACACATCGCTAACGAAAACGAGCTTTAATTTGATCGGTATGCATCCTTCTCGAAAATTCATATTCCTAATTTTATATGAGGCCCTCATGTAAAATTTAGCGGTAGGAGCATTGGTAGAAAAAAATAGGTAAAACATAACGGATCCTTAATATAAAACCTTTATTATAACATCTAGATGAAAACTTTAGTTATGTAAAATAAATAGGTCTTTCTTTGTTGCTGCTAAAAGTTTCTTTTAGTAACTATATTAGATATTTTTTTCGCTGTGTTTAATCTTTATTGCCTCCTTAGCCAAAGTCGTAAAATTGTAACTTTAAATCTAAAATAACTCCTGAGCTATGAGTTAAAATAAAACAACGAGAGAGAAATCAATAGAGAAACGGGCCAGTGAAGTGATATTGGACCTATTTTTTTTTTCAATTTGTAAACTGCCCGTCCGAATATATTTATGAAAAGGTAATAATCTAAAAATTAAATGGTTTATGGCCCTATTCTAGAGCATATCATACAACAAACCAACAGTCAAAAAGACGGCAGCCCCTTATCTGTTTGAATGTGTAGCCTGTTCCTTTGGGCTTGAGAATTATAATTGTGGTTTATTTTTAGTTCCTAGTGGACTTTATCACATTTCGGGGTGGCATATCACTTGTCAGCAATGTATAACAATGCAGTACAACCAGCTGTTATTAATGTGGTTACTTTGTTAGCTAAAACATCTTCAGGCTTCATTATATTTGCAACATATATATATTCTACGCATCCTTTATTTGACTCATTTGTTTATATAAATAATAGCATTGTTTGTATTAGCTCATCCTTTAGTCAATTTCGTGTGCAATTGAATTTTGTACCCTAACCGACTTTGCGTATCGTTTTCTATTATAAATTGCAATGAGAATGTCCGAAGAAACATTCTGAACTTTTTCCGGTGAAAAGTAAAGGGGTATTGTATTGAAATACAGAAGTGCTTCGGTTCTTACACCCCAATGGTGGAAATAGCAGTATTCAAAACGTGGCTTGATCAGGCCACAGTTGTAAATGATGGTGTATTACTAGAAAGTATAATCAAGTATTCATATGTGACAACACAAGGAGTAACCAGTACATTACGTCTTTCGGATTTGTATTATAAACTTGCTTAAGTCACAAGAACTTTTGTAACAATCTATTCAGTAGTAAATTGGACCCGGTATCAAGCAGCTGTTTCCCATTGCAATTTTGATTCAAGTCAATTTTGGTGAATATAGATCCAGTGCCTCTGCCGCTCATTACAGCTTTAAAATTTGGTATAGTGAATTTTTTTAAGGTGTCATCACCAGGTTTCTTCATATATAATTTTGAAGTTTTATATATATATATATATTTACATCAATTGTACTAGTTTCAACGTTTCGTGGGTTTTTTTTTTCACGATTTGGTTCTGACTATTAATTATTGAGGTGTTTATCAAAACTAAATTATTTTATGCTATTTTTTTTATTGCCGCTTTGAAAAATGATTTCAAGTGCCATTTTTGCTCTAAGAATAAAGGAGGAATAAAAGAAGGCATTGAGCATAATTATTACTAGAATTAAAATTCAAAACAACTATTAACTTTTAATAATTTACAAATTTGGGGAGAAAAATACGATCATTGGGTTGTTCCTATAAAATACCTTTCAAGCAAATTATCCTTTAGTATCATCCTTTATTAGTTTCTGAACATGTAAATGCTAAGGTAGGATCGCATCTCGAGAGATATTTTTTTTCACTAACTCATTTTAACTGATACAATCCGACACGGGGGCTGAAATGTTTTTTACGTGACCCGTTATCTGCTTAACAAATGTTTTGGATACCCGGCCTGAAGATATATTAGTCCGGCAAAGATTAGCCAGCTTATTTATTTTTCTAGTCAGGGTTCGAAGTGCTTCTGTTAAAAGCAGAAGTAATAAAAAAATTACAGAACAGCATAAGTTTCTTTTTTCAACTTTTGTCACTTTTTCTTTTTAATTTTTCGATTCTAAATCTACGATTATTGTTATTATTGTTGAAGAAGATAAATATTTTTTATGATATAATTAAAACGTTTTCCAAAATAATTTATTTGATACAACTTTTTAGAACAATTAGGTTTATTGGAAGTAATACTTTTTTTCTCAAATATAAACGTTTCTTTACATATGCTCTGCGTTATCACTCTTCTAACCGTTGGTTTTGAATATTTGTATGAGTTTTATATCTTTTCTTTATGCTAGTAGTTTTCTTTGTTGCACTTGTATCTAGTGCCTGCTTTCCTTATTGCTGGGGGGTATTTTGTCGCTATTTACAGAGTACCTCTAATGAACACACCACAATGGTTGGTAATATTAGCTTAGGTACACGTGATGAAGGAAATGAGTGATGTATTTAATTATTGTTTAAATAAACTACTAATCTTTATTATTATTATAATCCTTTATTGTGCTAAAATTACAATCTGCCTTTTATAAGGCAATAAGTAATTAAGATAAATGCTCTCATTCATACCATATTTACAGTTCATCATTCACTCGCTCATTCATACAATATTTACAGACAGCCCAGAGACCCCCCAAATCCACCGCGAAGAGAAAGCGGAGTCTTGGGAAGTCCCCCACGCTCCTCCGTCAGCCGTGTCACCGGATACTAGCCAGTGGAGGCTGACCAAGAGCGCGAGAGCCACAGACGCTCAGGACATGATTGGAGAAACTGGCCATTGCCAGGACTCCCACTGTCACGCGTTTATAGCAGGTCACGAGGCCACTGCCGTTTCAGTCTCCGAGGAGGATTATAGGGATGAGTGGCGCAGTGCAATGACTGTGCTACAGGATTAGGGTGGTTGGAAAGGCTACTGTGGAATTTCATAAACTTGGAAGGGATGAGTTCTAGAATGTAGGGTATGTTAAGGTCGTTATGTAGGGTTTTGTTGCTGACATAATAAGGGGCATTTACTATTGTTCTCAGGACTTTTGATTGAAAGGATTGGATACGCTTGATGTTCGACTTTTTTGCTGTCCCCCACAGCTCTATTCCGTTTGTCCAGATTGGTTTAAGTATAACTTTGTAGATTAGTAGTTTATTTTCTATTGAGAGATGGGATGTCCTTTGAAGTAGTCTGTACAGTTGTCCAAAGCGTCTGTTTAGTTCTTGTCTTTTTAGTCTCGTATGTGGGTTCCAGGTCAGTCGTTTGTCAAGATGGAAGCCTAAGTACCGTACTGTCTCAAACTACTAATCTACAAAGTTAAACTTAAACCAATCTGGACATACGGAATAGAGCTATGGGGGGCAGCAAAAAAGTCAAACATCAAGCGTATCCAATCCTTTCAATCAAAAGTCATGAGAACAATAGTAAATGCCCCTTATTATGTCAGCAACAAAACCCTTCATAACGACCTTAATATACCCTACATTCTAGAACTCATCCCTTCCAAGTTTACGAAATTCCACAGTAGCCTTTCCAACCACCCTAATCCTGTAGCACAGTCATTGCACTGCGCCACTCATCCCTATAATCCTCCTCGGAGACTGAAACGGCAATGGCCTCGTGACCTGCTATAAACGCGTGACAGTGGGAGTCATGGCAATGGCCAGTTTATCCAATCATGTCCTGAGCGTCTGTGGCTCTCGCGCTCTTGGTCAGCCTCCACTGGCTAGTATCCGGTGACGCGGCTGACGGAGGAGCGTGGGGGACTTCCCAAGACTCCGCTTTCTCTTCGCGGTGGATTTGGGGGGTCTCTGGGCTGTCTGTAAATATTGTATGAATGAGTGAGTGAATGATGAACTGTAAATATTGTATGAATGAGATCATTTATCTTAATTACTTATTGCCTTATAAAAGGCAGATTGTAATTATAGCACAAAAAAAAAAAAAAAATTATTGTTTACAGTTGGAGTAGTACACATGTGACACACCCTTTTTAGTACTGTTACATTTTTAACAATTGATTTAGAAGCGTCCATTGATGGGTTTTCATAGGCAAATTTTATGTAATGGTTCTAGAGTACCTAATAACTCGTTTATTTTGTTGATATGAACGTGTTGCAAAGGACGGCAAGAGCCTATAGGGTAGTTGTCGGACCATAAACCCATTTCACCCCCTCCTTGATGTATCTTTAACTCGTATATTTTAAAAACAGGAAAGTGTTCAAGGTACAGGTGACTCTTACTAATTTTTGCCAGATTCATTAGCTGTCGAATTCCGGAAGAAAATAAGTCTGGAAAATAAGCCTGAAGAATTAGGTTGTGGGGCTTGTGTAAAATTCAAATATTTCCTAATTCTAATCTTGTCTCAATAATTTCACGAAAACTAGTAAAGGGACCATTTTATGTCTCAAATTACACAATGCAAAAGTATTTATGTGCTTAATTTCAAACGTTTTTGCCATGACGGCTCATTCATAAAAGAAGATTCGCTAGGAACAAGCTTCAATTAGCCGTTTATACACCTCGTAGCCGAGGCGTCTTCACACGCTTGAAGTAACAAATATAAAAACGAAACCCACCTCTTCATGACCCTTTCCTTTTTTTCTTCTTAGACTTTGCACTAAGCTGTTTCCTGTTATTAAGGCTATAAGAACAGCGTGGAGGATCTCCCCGATCCCTCATTCCGTGTGAATTTGGGGGATTTACATGGTATGCAACCGTTTATATTGTATATTGTAACTACAATGGAATGAGAGAGTAAACGAAACATTGTAGGCACATATTTTTCTATTATGGGAGACTGTTTATTTTTAATTTCGAAAAAGTTTTTCAAAAAAATAATAATTAAGTAAATTGCAGGTTTTTACTAATTTTGCCAACTGATTTATAATTATGAGACTTTACATATTTTATACCTGTAGTCTTCCACTATCCTTCCTAGGCAACCCGAAATACTACCAGTAAAGGAAACGGCCTTATGAATCGCTCCACACAAATAATCCTTATTTTAAAACCAAATTTTTCAATTTTCAATTTATCAATATTGTTAAATTATATTGGTTGCACTCCTAAAAGTTCGTTGGATTCCCAATTCTATTAATTTAATTTTCATAGCCAAGTGCAACCTCTGAAACTATGGAAATCTGTAGAAGAAAACCACTGGTCGTTAAAAGAAATCAGTGACATGCAAGGGAAAAATTTGAAGGGGTAAGAGGGTTTATAATTATTGATGATAGAGTGTACAGGATAAGTATATGGTGTAATTTAATTGTTTTGTATGTTATGGTTTTTTAAAAATAATATGTTAGTTTAGATAACACATAACTGTTATTGTTTATTTGTTCATTTAGTTTATGCTTATTTTTTCTGTATTAAGGTAATAAACATATCAGGCTAAACAGAAAAAATTCCCAAATCCTAGTCTGGAGATCGTAAAAATATAGTACTAGTTTCTCTTGTTTGTATTATTATCACGCCTACTTTATCCACTTTTTTCTAACTGCTTATATTCTATTTTATTAATGATTTCATACTATTGGATTGCTTCGAAACTAATTATTGAATGATTGTTTTTTATTTATTATTCCTTCCTATATCCTTGGCGTATTAGGATATATTGAATAGTTTACTATTGATAGTGGGATACTAAGCGAACCCTAGGTTTAAAAACAACCGCCCCTACTCATTAGTTGACTGCACTGGCAGTGTTGAGCTCATTTTCTTCCTTTGGCCCAATTAGTGAGTTACCAGTTACCCAATAATTATTTATTAATTCTTTTGTATTGATTTACCTTGGTGCACAGGCTATTTATTATAAATGAAATAAAAGACTGATTATTAAAAATGAAGCAAGCCATAAAGTATGAACGGACCAAGGGTAGATCGTAGACTAGGTAAGCTGACCTGAAGGTGTATGTATTGTTTATTCGTTGGAATTTTCACGTATTCAGCCACGCCGATATATTCTGCAAGTCCCAAGGGTGGTTGATATTGGAGGTGTCATCCCAACTCAAACCCAAGAGGCCTCTGTCCAGGTCAAAACAAAGGCATACGAGATTTCATTTTTCTCTTCCGGCATCCAAGTGTCACTTTGCCGATTCCTCTGGGAGATCTTGAGGAGTATGCGTAAAGTATTCAGTCAATATCCTATTCAAACCGATAATAACATTCTCTTCAGTGGACGAATGTCCGAGGTTGGCTGCGGACTTTGTCTCAGCACACAATGCAAGAATAGCTGTGTGAGAAATACATAAAAAATGATAATTGAGTTCAATAAATTGAAATTCAGATTGAGCGGTAACAACCTATCTACGTACGCTAGCTAGCTTTTAAGCACCAGTTACCACTTATAGAAACAAGCTTCGGTCGGCCTTCATAAATTGTTGTGCCAATAATTAAATTTTTCATGTTATTTTTTTAAAAAAATAAAAGAAACATCATTGTAGCGACCGCTAACTACATAAGTGTTAAATCACCCTATACTCTGGTGCATATATAATGTATTCTAATTAGATGTAAATCATGGTGAAAGTTTTAAGCAATAAATCATGCTCGGGACCGGCAGTCATACAACTAAAAGGGTTGGCAGAGGGCAGCCATAAAACAGCCAGAAGAGAGTCACTTATAACAGCAACGTTCATTAAACCTTTACTAAAATTTTAATTGACAGCAATGAAAACCATCATGGAAATCCTAAACTTCGGCTAACTGAAAGGGCCACACAGCAACATATGCACTTAGTTGAATTAGTCTATCTATATTTGTGCAATCCGATGAATAGTGCCTGCATGTCAATAAGTCGACCATGACAGGCAACAATGCGATTATATGCCAAATATTGTATCATGTCATTCAAACAATAGACCCAATTGACAATATGTACATGTCTCAATATTGCTGCTGTATTGTACTTGATTGCCGAACCAGAAGGAGGGGGCAGGGGTTTTATGTAAATTTGAACTTGAACTTTGTATCTGATCATCTATTTGTAGTTTCAACACAGAATACAACGAAGGTTGAAAGTTGTTCAGTATTATATTTGACATTTTCAACCATAAAGACAATAATTTCTTAGATCATTCTTTGACTTCTTCTAGTCAAAACACTTACTGGTATTCAAACCATAAAATTATTTCATAAGTTTTTTTAATTTTAAACACCACACATAATTAAAAAAAAATAACAACCCTGAAGGAAAACGTATTAAATTTAAACGATACGATAAAAAAAAAATTCAAAGCACAATCGTTTCGCGTTTATTTTTTTCAGTGAGTTATCGACCCAATTACTTAATCCCAACAATGGACGGCTTGGCACGAACCAAAGAAGAAAACATAAGGCCATAATCTCTTCGCCAACCACTAAGACCTGGTGGGACCTAGAAAGACTTATCTGAATTCCAGGTTGCAAAAATCTACAGCCTTCTAAGTACCTACTAAGTAACAATAATATGCTTTTGGCCCTCCATTTTTTCCGGTAGAATCAAACTGGAACCTAATCACCTCTCCTCCATAAAGCCCTTTCTGTAAACTATGACTTTATTTTGAGAGGATAACATTAGCAGTGGTTTTTAAGCCTATCTCATTAATTAAACTCTTTAACCTTTTGCAAGTCATAAATCAAGCTGTTCGTGGACCAATTCATTCAAAGACGGTATGTATATTCTAGTTTATAAAAAAAAATATAGAGAACCAAACAATCAAATCAAATAAAACTTTTCTTTGGAAATTAACAATCTTTATTGTGCAATAATTACAATCTGCCTTTTATAAGGCAATAATAATACAGATAAATGATCTCATTC
The DNA here is from genome assembly GCA_930367205.1 of Acanthosoma haemorrhoidale. Taxonomy (NCBI): domain Eukaryota; kingdom Metazoa; phylum Arthropoda; class Insecta; order Hemiptera; family Acanthosomatidae; genus Acanthosoma; species Acanthosoma haemorrhoidale. Next base: position 181,447,793 of record OV884011.1, on the reverse strand, counting down.
ATACCATATTTACAGCATCATTCACTCGCTCATTCATACAATAGGACATGATTGCAGAAACTGGCCATTGCCAGGACTGTCACGCGTTTATAGTAGGTCACGAGGCCACTGCCGTTTCAGTCTCCGAGGAGGATTATTGGGATGAGTGGCGCAGTGCAATGACTGTCTTCTGAAATTACCGAGAACTATTGTCATAATTATTTATAGGTATTTAGGTAAGTCAGATAGACCTCAACCTGACTAGCTTCTAAAAATATCATTGTACGTATAAATGCCGTAGATTTTATACTACATGAAAAAAATAATTGGAAGCCCTAGATGGTGACACATGGCCAAGACTACAGACGAGATCTACGGCCCGAGAGGAGCAGGAGAGGCAGAACCACCTACGGTCAGGCCAGGCAGGAATTATAGGCTATTACCCACCGACCCAGACGAAAATTAGCGTATCCACAATAAATTATTTGCTTGTGGTCTGCCGCGGAGAATTTATTAGATGTGAGGGGGCAGTTTTACGACTTGGACACCAGCTGTATGTCTGCCGGCCCTGCTATGGGGAATGGATGAATTTTAAGAGGCACCTTGCTCTTATTGGCACCTGCTTGAGTATATTTCATTGACTGCTTCCAATTGATCAATTGATCAAGTGATTGCTTACAGTGACTTACGATTTACTTTGACACAATAAAAGAATCTGGAATGGACAAGTGACTTTTCACACACAGGACAGCTTGATAATTAATTGGTTATATGAAAAAAAAAATTAAAAAAATAGGAAACTTAAACTACCCTAAAATAATCGATTCGATTTGAAATAATATAGGTATATTTTACAACTCATAGACAGACTGATAAACAACATACTTGATGGAAAAAAAGGCACGTATTTTCAAAAAGGGCCTAACTTTTAACATTTTCAAATTCCCAAATTAAAAGCTATATAAGATTTAAAGTTTTTCCCTTATGGTTAAATTAACTTTTTGAGTGCTAACAATACAACTCGGTTTGTAAAAGTTGGTACCAATAATTTTTAATTTAAGTATTCTAGCATTAACAATTCAATGCAAAGGTACTCTATTACAGTCAAGCACTTTTGTCTCATTCAACAAAAAAGATGTTCAGTGAGCATTCACTTCCCCCTGAGCACATCTTGAAGTCATTCTAACACCATGTGCCTACGCTAGGAACTGAGAAAATTGAGAAAAAAAACTATCTTAGAAGACCCATCAGTGGCAGCTCGGGGAACTAAACTAACCCTTGCTATGCTGATATGCTGACCAGGAACATCAAAACAGTATCAACCATAAGCTAACTACTTTTATCCATTCATCTGACTACAAGTACGTCCACCTAAACTTCAATCAAAATACAACCTTCTGGCTTTAGTCATCACAGAACATAGGCTTCCTCTAAACTTATTAGATGTTCCAATAGAGAAGAGAACTATTGTAATAACAATTTCCACACAATTATTAAAGCTCTATAATGTATTAAATAACATAACAGACCTAATGCTAATTTCCTATACTTAAATTAAGATGTCATTGACTCAACTCTTTGTTTTTTATATTAATAAGTTATGCACTAAATTATATTTTTTCAAATTATTAGCTAAAGAACAACATATACTGGTAAGATCGGGACTTCCCTAATATCTTATAATATACAATTATAATTGTAATAGAAAAAAAAACAACAAATTTGGTTTTGGACGCTACTTCTCAATAGGTGTCAATTTCAGCTGCGGTATTTTGTCCACCGTTTCAGTATTCTTCACAGACTTTTTCTTGAAACCTGATGCTCTCCCAATCTTCATACAAACATCCTGAAGTAGTATTGTAGATAAACGACTTGCATTTGAGCATGCAAGCCCAGTTACAAGAACCAATCGATTGGAAATACTGTAATACGCCCCTTCTACGACTTCTAAGAATTGAACGACTGCCGATCAATACTTACTCTCATGCTCAACGGAAACTCTGACAGACAAAAGTTCACATACCACAGAACTATAAATAATATTATTAAAAATAAAAACATTCGCTAACAGATCTACAGAATGAACATGTTTAATTAGGTAAACAATATCTGTTCACAATATCTCCACGTGATATATGGAGAAAATTGTAAATTAGTCGTAAGTTCATTGTCAAATATGAGTACATAAATACGTATAAGAATTTGTTGTGAAATTGGCTTGGGTTAATGAAAAAGATTTGCGAAGTTTCATCAGCCCATCTTAACCATTCATCAAGACTCATTTGTAACAGGTAAAGAACGGAATTCCGAACAACCTTTCCTTATTGTAGGACTAGTGGTAGCCACCGATGAGCTAGGTAGGAAAAGCACCTTCCAACCCTTGAGTACGTCTGAGGGTCTTATGAAAATGTCTCATTTCATATTCAAGGATCTTACTTTTAAAACAGTTCTGGTACATTGAATTAGTATTTTGGATGAAATTAATATCTTACGGCATTGCACTCAGGTCAACTTCGCTCAATGGCAGAGCTTTTCTAAAGGTACATTATCACTCTTAATACTTCATTAAAATTCATCAGTTTTATTTAAAATGATTATTACAAGAAACCGTTGGCTAATCAAAGGTAGGATGGCTATTTGAAATTCATCCCAATCGAGAAAGTACCATGAAGCAACTTAAAAGATGGCAGATTTGGTCCTGGAATTATTCTTTTTAACTAAGTAGTAACTAAGAAACTAACAACTTTAACTAAGTAGTCCAACTTGATACCAGAAGTAAAAGAGGGGCCTGTGGAACTTGAAATGTCTACTGTTTATGACTTTAAAGGCCGGTTATGTGATTAACCCGCAAATAAGTCTCCCAAATATTTAAAACTCAAAGGTGATCCTCAAAGAGATTGACCAGAAACCCAGAATATTTTCTTTTTAAATTTTTCTCACATTTTGCCTTAAGACTTTTTGTCTTAATCTAAATCCTAAGTTTTAATAAGTATAAGTTTTAAGTTTACTGTAAATTTTTTTAGAGCTTACATATTTACGACCTTAGACCTTTTTTTTAAAGGGTCTCTCATTGATAAACGGGACAATAGATATACAGGTATGCTACCTATATTAATCTTTTACGATTTCAGAGTAAGAATTTTCATTATAAGTCTCAATTTGCTAAGCAGTGATCCAACTCTATTTCGACAATAATAGAATGAATCATGTTACGATCCGAGAAGACTTTTAAAAATAAATTCTCAATCATCCGATAGATAACTCGCATTTTTCAAAGGTGCTGTTGACTTCAGCATTGAAAAACAGCCAAGTCTCGAAATCCCCTTTTACAAAGTATAAGTTAATAATAAAAAGAGAAGGAGGAGAAAAAGAAGAGGAACAAGGTATATTAAGGAGGAGAGACGGGATTCTTCTGGAAGAGGGGATATTCAATAAAGATAGGCATCCCGGTCGATTCATCTCTAGCTTCGAAGAAGAAATTGTGCACGCTGTAAGACAAGGAGTCGTGTTGACACTAATAGTGGCTGCGATTCATCACGTGGTCACCTCTTCTGTCAGAGAAGGTTAGGCGCTTATACACTTCTGTACAGTTCTTGTTCAAGTCTAGTCACAATATGTGTAACACCAAGGGCAGTCTAATCTGATATCGTCCATTTTATCCTGGAAATTTTACCAGGTGAAGTGGGAATCGATTGGAGTGCAGGATACCTCCAATACTAGTTCATCCAATCATCGATTAGTCAGATAATCTTTGTATGGGAGAGTCTTTTAAAATAAAAGAAAGAAAAGCTTTATTATGAAGTACAAGGAAAACACTGGAACACACAAATATTAAGTTATGTTACAACATACTGGGTCGGATGTTTAGGGACGAATCCCTGGGAAACAAGTAGGGTCTGGAGCTAAAGCCGAGGGTAGGAATTGGGAGGAAGGTCTTGAAGGGATGCGGTTGCTTACTTAAAAATATCAGTGACTTCCATAAAGTCACGAGGCAGGTATAAACTAAATTATGTGTCGAGATCCATAACTATTTAACTTAATTATCAACATTATTATTATAATCATCATCATTAATTATTATTTTACCTTTCAAGGTTTAGTTTATTTCTTTGTTTGCAAATAAGCACATTATATTTAATTTTAATTTATTAAAAAAATGTCATTTTAATGTTAAGCTACTAATTAGTAAAGGAGATCTGTTATTGAGTCATTTTTTTATTGTGTCAAACTATGGCTGTCAGGATAAACTGGGAACGTAGATATAATTTTTAAACAAACCGACTAAAAGTTCCAACATATATCCTATATAAACGCGATTGTTTGCAACTACTGATATTTAAAGTGAGAGGAAACTCCCCCGTGACTAATTTAGTTATTACAATCGTGGATCGGGTGGGAGTAGCTCTCAAATTATAGTTCATAAATCATTCATTAGGGACTTAATTGACAAGGAATACTATGCACCTTGTTCATATTTCAAGTTCCTTTGTTTATTTACATCATTCACGATATTTATGCACACTTCACTTCACTTCACGATTTTCCTATAAATGTTTTCAACAGATAACATTGAAATATTTGAATGATTACAGAAATTGACAAATAAGTTTGAACCTATAACTTAAATCAGAGTATAGAAACAGTAGTTAAATCAGAGATTGAAAATCCTATTTACAAATATACTTGCAACATAATCAATATCCACTGTTTTAAACCCTAATTAAAAATCTGTAAATTGTGCCTCAAAAAAATTTTAACTGACTAAGATTTATTTTCTAGTAGAAAACCACAATAACCATTTATTATTGTAAAGATAAGGAGTTCACAAAACTTCTCACCTTTATCAGAAGTATTTATCTCAGTGGTTGGCTTGGAAATTCGCTGTTGAGTATTTAATAATGTTCAAGTCGATTTCAGTAGGTATTTTTGTCCATCAAATACGCTTCATTTTGTTTACTTCCTTCAGGAGTTATCAGGGGTAAATCAGACTGTCGGGTCGTCACGAGGGTGGCGCCTAGTTACCCTAGCCCTGATGACAAGTGATGGTTGCTTGAGTTTATAACGTGGACACTTGTTTCATGACGGCTTTACTATCTGACTCCATTTTTTTTATAGGTATGTGCCCGACAGTGCACTATGTTCAGGAGAAGAGGTATAGGGTAGGTTTATAGGTAGTTTATGTGGTCTTGGAATGACCACGAATTCACACTTGGTATCTGAGGGTAGGCGAAAACCGTCCGGATCCCAAAGGCGAGTGTGAACCGGAGAGAGGCAGACTGGATTGCCATGGGAGACACTACTAGGTAAAGTTTGTAGGGCCACGGCAACCGTTGTCCACTAGGGAGAGGTCTCTCGCAAGAAGGTGCTAGTTTTAGCGAGACGAAGGCAGAGATTCCCACTAGGAAGGTGTGTGGTCTGACTACACCGGACTAAAACATAGCGAGGTTAGGAGAGAGAGATGCAGAGGTTTTTCATAAAGAAACAGTTCAAGCGGGGTAGCCACGAGCCGGTAGCTGCAAGGATAATGATTTACAGGGACCAGACCCTGGCTTAAATACCCAGCTAGCCTTGCCCTTAGCCAATCATCATTAGGATTGTTATGGCCAATGATGTGCGTTTCCTTTGTTCTCTTGCAGAGGCTGGAAGGGTTTGCCGAGGGTCTGGGCCCCATACCTGCCTACAGCTGGTGTCCCAGCTCATATAACTAATTGGCACCCCGCATTTTTTATTGCTTAACACATTTACAATGATTTATATTTTGTTCTTGTTGTTTACATTTGTCTACAATATTTTGTTCATGGTATTTACATTGGTTTACAATATCTATACAATAGAGTACAGGGTGATTTATCTCATGTAGTTAGCGGTTGCTTCAGAGGCCTTAAAATTAAATGGTAGATGTCTTGATCAAAATATACTGGGGAATTTTGACTCTATCATTTAAATATTCATGATCACGTTGAGCCACAAAAGTTACGTTAGATACTGTCTTTATTTATATTTAAAAATAAAATACAATTTACTATTTAGTTTTTGCCTGGTTGGACGGATATATATTTATTTCGCCTCTCTGAAATAATATTTATAATTAAAAATATTTTGACAGATTCAAGCAGTCATCCTCATTTACGAAAATAAAAATAAAAAATATTAATCGTGCATTTGTAGAAAAAAATTTGCATATTGTAAACAAGATACAGGGCGCTATACAAGCTTATTAATACTTGATGTGCAGTTGGGCATTTTTATATTGTTATATGCTATCTTTTATTAATTGTGTTTATTATGTATTGTCTTGACTATCACAAACTACTTTTACTTATCTCCTAATGCTTGCTCATATTTTTATTTCACTCTTTTTATTTTGGTAACAGTAAAAGTAAAAGATGACTGCCTAGAGCTGTCGAAAACGTGTTTAATAATAAATAATAATGTAGAGACCGAATTGTATTTATTTAAAAAAAAACAGTATCGATGGGGAAAAAAAACTATACAGAAAAAATCTGATTTTTCTTTTATATTATTAGAACAAAAAAGATAGAGAGGCTACTGGTTCGTGGATAAACGATTTATCGTTAGTTAAATAATCTTTGCAGAGGAGAGTCTTTTAAAAGAAAAGAAAAAACGTTACTATATACTTGGTGGAATGTCTAGGCACAAGTGGGGTCTGGGGGTAAAGCTGAGACATATATGTATAAGAAAAGGATAAGATTCTGGCAAGTAGGGAGTAAAGGAAGTATTGAAGGATGCGGTTGCTTACTAAAAAATAACAGGAACCATCCATGACTTCCATAAAGTCACGAAGCGTGTATACAGTTCTGTTCAAGCCTTATAATATTCTAAGCAATATAAAACTGTTGATTCCCCAAACAGTTAAGATTGACCTACCTGGATAGTGATATTGTCTATTACCTCTAATCGGCGCTGAGGTTGGTGAACTGGCAGGAGTTCCTCGCGACCCGCGAAAACCTTGAAGGTATCAAGTGGCGTCCCGGACGACATTAAGGAGGTTCGACAACGTGTCCCTGAAAGACGGGTAATTGGGAGCCGTCAGAGACAGGCCGATCTGGGGGTAATTAGCTATCCAACCCGGTCCTTTGTTCGTCGACTTATCGTTGGCTTGGCTCCTGTAATTGCCTCGTCCTTGAACCTCTTCCAGCCTCCCCCTTCGTCCTTAGCTTCCTATGGGAGACTTGGCGCAAAGGCTGCTTTATTAAGTCAGTGCAATGTTTCAAGTCATTGGAAGTGGAAAACGATCACAGAAGGTTGTTGAAGTGGATAAACGAGATAACTTTATTTTGAACCAGCTAACAGTGATCTAAAAGAAATAGAAGCACTATGCTGTCTAGTCTAGATAGTAAACTAGTCGATCAAAGGGTTAGTGGTCTCATAGTTTTCTTCCATTTTTTTAGTGCAGATCACATAATAAGTACACACAAATAATAAAACAACCATAAATATCTAACACCTGTTTCTTTCATCAGCCTAAGCCAATATTCCAACTAACACATCCACTCAATCCATCAATTTTACTTTGAAACACTTTCGTCTTTCGTTTGACTGTGTGTTCTTCTATGAAGTTATTTAAAAAGATCAAACCTATCCTCAATTTAAAATTAACATTTCACAGAACCTCTAATTCCCTGGTTATGGATTATTGAAAAAACTATACCAGCAGTGCTGAAAAACCTACACCAGTTAAAAGTAATTACCACTTTTCTAACTTAAATTACCACTTAAAATCTGCGTTTCTGTAAGAATTATAGTTCTAATTTCCTCTCATTTAGATCTAATCTTCTTGTTGATAATAAATTAAACACGATAATGGAAGCATTAAATAAAAAATATTAATAAGATACATAGCAAGCCGAAAGAGTTAGCCAAAAAAGAAAATTTAAGTGATGTTTTAAGTAATAAAGATGTGCAAACTGTATAGCGACTACACCTCACTCTAGGAAACTCAAAAATGTGAATAACATTTTGAATGTTGAATTAAAGGTATCTCATTTTGATTATTCGTCAAATCATGTTGTTACATAATAAATCACATAAGTGTTTTGGTATTTTAAACAAAAAAAAATCAATTTACCTTGAACACTAAAAATTCCCTTTTCAACAATTACAAAAAAATAGGTATGTATTCTATGTTCGCATAAAGAACCTGTCTTCTTTGGAACGTACTGAATAAAATATTCCTATTTTTAGCTTCCAAAAGTACTTATTTTAAGATTTTTTTTTGTAGTAATTGAAATCTCATTAATTATAATGAAAAATAAGAATTTTCAAATGAGATGTTTTCTGTCTAAACAGGTCATAAAATTTAACGAAATAGGCTTAAATTGTCTAACTCATTTTCTTTGTCATATTATAAATTCTAATTAGAATATTTTCAGGAGTTATTGAATGACCTTTTAATTTTCAGATAGCTTGAATCTTTTTGTAGACTGAATTTGAGACGTTTTGGTTTGGCAATAATACAATCTTCCTGAATTGATGAATCTTGAATTGGAATAGATGTTTTGCCTAATATGGAACGTATTAATAAAATTTAACAAGGAATCAGTGGAATGATTTAAGTTAAAAAATATACTACAACGTTATGAGAAAGCTACAAGTGAAAAGTGCTAAAGAACCTACCTACAGTTGTGATTGTAGGTTCCCTTATTAATTTACTTTGATTCAATTGTATCACCTGACATCAGAAAAATAATGTAAATCGGCTTTTAGGTTTATTTTCCTTTATTTTATATAATTTAGAAAACGAAAAACATTATATATTATCTGAAAGGGCAAAGCTGAAAAACAAACAATCCAATGATTCACGATTTATTACTCGAGTTACAAATCGCCGTTTCATTTCAGTTTCTACGTTCTAAGCTATCCGGGCGATAGGATCCGGTATTATAACTTATGATCAACTGGGAATGGTTGGGCAAACGAGTTTTTTATAAGGCTCGAAAGAACGGGGGTTTTCGAAAGGGCTGAATAAAGATTTATCTGATTGGGATTAGAGCAAGACTAGGGTTGTTTACCCCCGACTGGAGGGTTAACGAGACAAACCCGGTTACCTGCTGATTGTGGCCGACGTAAACCCAATTACGTCAGTTGTGGTTCCCTTTCGTCGCGGTGATCCCTTGCAGCTCCTTCCTCCAATAACGACCCTTTTCTGATATTAGAGCAGCCCACTAAGATATTAGATGTAAGAAGTAGGTCGGCAAACGGCCGACTGAACAGAAGCTATGTAGTATTGAACTAGAAATTGTTAGTTTTAATGTCATATGAAAGAAACTTTATCAAATTAAGGGCATTTAAAGTAACTGTAGTTTCCGATTGAGTAATTGGTGAGGGTATTAATTGACTGATTGCATTTCTCTACGAGGTCATTTAAGGATTATTACTGTAATGAGGTTTTATAATTTATATTTGTTCATGAATATAAAGTTTATTTCTATTCAGCACCAAGAATGATGATATAAGTTCTTGTTTTGTTTTAGACTAGACAGATTACAAGTTATCACAAGATTATTTTATTATGTAGATATTGAAAATAAATTGTTATATTTATGATTGTTTTTAGTTAATTCTTAGTTAGTAATTAAAGTTGGCGATTAAAATATAATTTCAATTACAGTATAATTTTTTCCAATTAAAGCACACTAAAATTAAATATAAAACTTCAAGTTTAGGTGTTAGACGGTGTCTTTTTGATACATCCTTCTTTAAACCATTTATACTTACAATTTAAAACACCTCAAATCCTGGTCCGAGTACTAGATTCCATCATCATGTGCTCTTTCCCATTTTCGAACTGTAGTTATTCTCCACCCTACTAGCCTCCTTGTTCATCCGAAGGCACTAAGGCTTCCTTTCTAATTCAACAACACCTAAAACGTCGCTTTTTTGAAATTGGTTACACCCTTGCCATGCTTTGTCTGGAAGAATTCTTCTATGTTTATTATTTATTTCTAGTCTTATTGCTATTTATTGACATATTAAATTAACTAGAAATAAATAATAATAAGTGTAAAGCTGCCAGTGGCAAGGGTGATTAAATTCGCCCCAGGTACAAAAAAATTAGCCAGCATAAGAAACGATGTCCTGTGATGACAAAAAAGGACGTGACAAACCAGACAGAGCTATTAACGAATTTGTTGGCTTATAAGGCGCATAGGGGGGGGGGATAACTATTGTAAAATTCAGGCTATTGCCGAAAAAAGTTTTTAGCTTCACTTAATAACCTATTTACACATGTTCTTTAGCCATTAGTTAGTTTTACTGCTAGTTATAGAGGTAAACCAAACACTTTTCTATGTGTTTGTTTTAATGTTTATAGCTAAAAAGTTGACAACATGGCAGAAATCTGAACATGTAGCATTAAAAGTTTAGTACTGTACTACTAGTTAATATTATGATTTGAGTTATAGAAACTCTAACAACCTTGTAAAATCTTTCATCAAAATAACGGTGTACATTTTTAAAAAAAATTATTATGTTTAGCTATTAAGAAAATGTTCGGAAAAGCAGACATCCCAAGTTTTTACCCTAGGTACTCGTATTTACTAAGAGTAATTCGCAAAAATTACATCATACTTGAGTCATTATGTAACCATTGGCTGAACAACTAACCTTCATAGTCAGTGTCGTCACGAGGCCATCAAAAACTTAATTTTAATTAAATATGTTCTTAATTTTTCTTTGATCCTCCAGTTTCATTTAGTTCTCGGACCTTGGTACGTCTTTGTGTTATTTTTGAAATGTTTAGGATAAATCTTGATTTTTTCAATTTAAAAACAAAATGATAGTGATATTATTTTATACTAAGAGACGAAACTTTGCCTCACATCTTTACGGTGAATGTCTTACAAAATATCATTCTACTACTTGCTAAACTAAACCTCTTGTGACTGACTAAATCTCAGTAATTTATTTTGAGAGATGCTACATTGGTAAAAATATTTTCCTCCTATTAACTGCTAAGCGAAGCCAAGATCATGAAGGATCCAAGGAAGTTGAGAGCAATGGTTCCACATTAAACTCCTGAAGCATACAACCCCATGAATAAAAGCCTGACAAACGGGAAAACGGAGTCACGCCTCATGTCATACTCGCATTTGTAGATGTGACCTTTAGGTTGCACGCGTGGACATCCTCAGATCTTGGAGTCATAGGGCGAAACCTGTAGTAGCAGATGTGTAAGTTGATAGATAGGTGGTGAGCCGGGGTTGATTGATAGTGGTTTTTCTTTGCAATCACATCACTGTCAAGTTCTTCACATCACTGTCTGCTGCTGTTTTATAAAAAAGAACCTGAGGTTCCTTTAAAAGTTCGTCTATACTATTAATATCTTCAGTGTACACTTTTCTTTCGCTCTTGTCACTTTGAGCCAAACGGACCAATATGAAAGTGTTTCTCCACCTTTGGAAAAATGTTGTTATTTTTGACACTTACTATTCGCGATTAACTTACTATTCACCTAAAAAAGTTCCAAAGTCGAAAAGCGAGATTTTTGTCCATAACTCTTTGTTTATTCCTAAGATTGCTAGAATAAGACTGTTGCTCATGTTTGTTAACATCAGCAAGAGTCCCAGGATGCAGCACGACATGAGTCGTTCTTTGTTTGCCTCGGTACAGACAAAAGTTATTTCAACAAATTGTCTCATCTCTTACGTTATTTTGTCCAAACACATTTATAAAACTAAAATTTAGTTTATATTTGTCGTAAGCCAATTTAAGCATGTCAAGCATTATCAATGAAACAGGTCAACTAATCGTAGTTTGAAATTTGGAAGGCAACTTACCCTTGGAATAACTTACGTTATAACATATAATGTACGGAAAGTGAAAAAAAAAAATAAGTCTGCTATCAGAGTGGAATAGAAAATAAAAAAGGAAGACCGTAGAAAAGGCCGGTATTGGGCAAACACAATGCGAATGGAGGCAGATAGATAGAGGCGATAATTCTTTAGCATTATCCAGCCATTCGATCAGACTAGCTACTAGGGTGGCAACTTATCATTGGCCCACCGGCTTTGTTATCTTGGGACAGACCTATTGTCATGCAGATAGGGGGTGACATGTACCTCGTCTCTACAGGGCGCCATTAGCGCCGCCGCTCTCAAAACTGCGGCGTGTTCTGTCTCAGATGTGCCGCCTCCCATGCGAGCAGCTTCTGATCCGACATTAGCTAAATGTGGCTCAAACGAAATGTCATAAAACATCGAAAGTATTTTTAATAGGTACCGAGTAATTGTCTATCTCCCTAGATTACGGAGCGAAGCTCTATATAACACGCAGATGTTCTATCATAGCACTGTAAATAATCCAACAGACCTAAAATTTTAAATATATTACATGAGCGTGTTAATAATTACTGGTTATTTAATAATTATCCCTTATTGGACGGAAAAATAATTAGATATTAGTTTCAATATAAATTTTGTGTACTTTAGATATTCGCAATAGTTTTTCATTTGGTACAACTATGTTATTGTTAATAGTAGGAGCAAGACGTTTAATACATTTATTTGATTTTATGTAAAATTTTCATTGTGTCAAATCATTCGGTGATAACCTCATTCTATCATTCTAGGGAAACTGATATATGATTAAAAAATTAACAACTACTAACTGTGGTATGTCTTACCTCTGACTTAGTGATTATTTGTCAAGGAAAACATATTTAATTAACATATTACACAGGCAATATTTAAGGCTTAGATAACCTGTTCTCTGGTGTTCCAATTTAACTAATAAACTAGTCAATATTTAATGTTTTTAGCTGATCTCGTATATTTCCTGTGAAAAAGAATAACGGCCGTATCAATATATTTTTTCCTTCACTGATAGTTATAAATTAAAACAATTTTCTGCCACAAGAGTACACGGAAATAGTCTTTCGTCTGACTATCCGTTAATATAGTGGTCATATGTTTACACCCTTTTACTACTTTAATCCAGCAGTCGGCTTGGGCAGAATCGATTCCACGTGGGCATCCAAAGATCCTCAAAGAAAATCATGTATCTTGGAATCCACATATGAGAATAAAAACAAAGAACTTAACGGACGCTTTGGGAAAATTTGTATATTTGTTGAAAATATTACTCTGCTCTCAATAAAAAATAATGTAATAATATTCCAAGACATACGATATTCAATGTTGACACGCGGAGTTATGAGGTACAAAAAGAAACGGTTAAAAACATCAATCGCATTAAATTAATTCATGCCCTGAGAAGAATGTTTAATGACCCTTATTACGCTGCCAACAGAACCCTTCATATCAATCCTTATGATTAGATGAAATTCCGTCAAAACTTAGCATCTTAATCCCCTAACACAGTTATTATACTGCCTCACATATCCGTACAAATCTTCTCAAAGATTAAAGCGGAAGTAAAGCTGCCGTATGTCGCTTTCGTACTAATGGTAAGCCTCCTCTGGCTTGCGTCTCGTGAGCCGGTAAAAAACATGTATCAAAGATATTATAAACAAACATGTAATAATTTTACAAATAATTTTTTTTAAAGAATACAGAATTTATTTTTTTTAATCGTTTTGAAGAGACTCAAGCCCTGACCACCAACTGAAACTGTTTCTTCACGTTAAACCGCATATATGTATTAAAACTATAGAATTATAATCCTTTTCATAATTTATTCAAATTTAATCTGATATTGTCAGAATTTATTTTTATATTGCATTTCATTGTATTTCCTGTAGCTTGACTACATTTTATACAAAGTCTAGTATACAAAATAGTGATCTGCATTGTACAAAAGTAAAATGATGTACATTATTCATTAATGGACTGAATTTATTAAAAGTGATGGGGCTCACATTATTTATTATAAACTTAAAACTAACTTAAATCTAACAATAAACACTTAAACTAAATTTTAACCTAATTTTCCCCGACAGTATGTTGCCATCGATGCGGGAAGGGTGGTGGGCCACAGGGTTTAACAATGGGTTTGCAAGGTGGTGCAATGAGTGAAAAAACTTGATGTGTCTCCGGTGGATGAACTCACCTACTGATGACACACCAAGCAACGGATGCAGGTCGGCCTTCTTAACCCCTCGAGAGAAGTATGTCGGACCACTTTTCTCATGATACCATTGTGGAATTGTTGAAGACTTTTAGCTGTATTGCCAGTCAAGTGAGTATATAGTGGGGCACCTTACAGCAGAGCTGGCCGGAGGATACATTGATATATCATTAGTTCGAAATGCCACGACAAGTTGGGTGAAGTTCGCAAGTGGTGAAGCCGGTCAGATCTGTGTCGTACTTTTTCTATTTTGTTACTAAAATGAGTAGAGAAATGGTGATGTCTATGCATTTTGATACCCAGATAGTACATTAAGATAGCCACTGAGCTCCCTGCCCTTCTATAACAAAGGCTTTTGACAAGGAATTGTTTCCTCTTTAGGAGGGAGGAGATTACGCAGGTGGTCTTCCCAGCGTTCACTGATATTTTACCTATCCAGTATTGACATACTGATTACGTTACAAACTGGCTCGGTCTATGAAAAAGCTCTGTGTGCACTCATGCTGCTGCTATAAGCAGCAATGTCGTCGGCGAAAGCGATTACCGTAGCTTTCTGATAGTTTGTCCCAACAATTTCAGATGTGTACTCGCTAAAAAGCACCGGAGACAAAACCGCTCTTTGAGGAACTCCGCAAGTCAGAGGGAATGGGTTAGAGAGGCAATCACCCACTCGTACCCTTACCATTGTATCCTTCAAGAAGGAGACTAACATTGTGTATAAGTGTTCTGGACATTCCCAGTCGCAAAGCTGTCGGCACAGCATCCCATGGGACACTGAGTCGAAAGCCTCCGTGCAGTCCAACGAGATCGTAGCAGTTGATGTGATCCTGTTGATACCGAGGATGGCTTCCGGCTGTACCTTCACAAGCGTATCTTCTGTACTCAGATGAGCACTAAAACGAATTAGCTTTTCGAGAATCTTCCCCATGTGAGGGAGGAGACTGGTTGGGTGATAGCGGGCTGGGCTGTTACCTCACTTTGTTTCCTTCCGCAGAAGGAATAAGATAGCTTGTTTCAGGCTTGTGTTAGCTGCTTAGGGAGACAAACATGTAGTTTTGTCCTGCCTCCAGCTGGTGAGGTTCGTGGTAATTACCTGTCCTAGCGACGTTGTCTGTGGTGTAGTGGTTGGACAGTATATTTGCCTGTTCTCCCAATGTGTAAAGGGTGTCACCGACATGGAGACGGACACCTTAGTCCATCTTGACAGTAGTCTTAAGGAGCTTCCAAAATGATTAGCTATGCAATTTAGTATTCAAGTTTAGATGTACAGCCATGTCACAGAGTAAAACTAGATCCCAAAGCCATTCGTCGTCTTCAAGGAGAGAGCTATGAGAGGAAATACTTTTATTTTAGATAAGTTGAGAAATTTGTGCTTTCCAGAAATTTTCCAAACACTTTCCTCTTGAGAAACAACGGACCTCGAAACAGAGAACTAGCTGTCCATGTTCCCCAATGTATTTTTCGAACATTCCCTGGAACCACTTCTTTTTGGATAAACGATAATTACAGTTCCTACGCACAAAGCGCTTCCTGGCGAATGATGCAGTGATATTTTCAAATAATTTTCTGATAGTTTTACCTGACTATGGATTGGATAAGCCCCATCAGAGCAAATGCTGGCTGATTTTTTCCAATCTTAATGTTTTCCTTGTGACATTTAGCTGCTTAAACACATTTCTTGTAGTCGTTATCTGTATTTGATGTTTGATATATTACAGGATTTCTTCAGAGGGCCCTTGATTCTCGTAGACCATACGAACTTTAAATCACAGCTGAGCAGTTGATTTATTGTCGCAATTTAATCACGATTATTTTCTTTTTCTGAATGAGATTTCTCTCATGACTGAACAAACCGGATACTTAAAACCAAAATCATGATGATTCTTCGTGAAGTGGTTCTCCAAATGCACTGAAACATTTCCATCACAGAACACACTGCTTTTGATACGCTTGCAAACAGGATCCGTTCATCCTAATTGCTGTTGAACACTCCTATTTAAATGTCCTTCTTGTATTTCCGCTTGCTCATTTTACTAGAAAAAGGGGAACTAACATAAACAAAAAGGGCGAGGAGTTCTTAAAGGTACCTATGAAATCACTTTCACGCTAGTGTTTGAGATAACAAACCAAATATTAGACAAATAAAGTTTCATCCTGGATCTGGATTTGAGGCTTAAAATATTTATTTTCACCTTCCACTATTACATATGTGATTTGATAATGTTATTTTAGTTTAGGAGTTCTAACATAGTTAATAAATCAAGTCGGTCACTGATAAACTTTCGTCTCCTTGTTGACCTAGACCTCAGCTTGTTAGCAGTTTATACAGTTGTAGATTAACTTATTAACTTTGTTAACTCTCGTTGTTGTGGAGGAGGATAATTGGAGGTCAATTATTTGGCGGAGAGGTAACAAGTGTCGGGTCAACGGAAATAAACCATCTCGTTAACAGTCTCATTCAATTAACAGTTGACAATTGAACATTGTGATTGAATATTTGAAGTGATAAACCTTCGTGGAGTGTTTCCTTGCATAACTAAGCCGAAAACCAGTTGTGTATCGCTGGTACATCAAAGTTGCAGTCACCTTATTAGACATAATAATTAAAAAATACTATTTACTACAAATAGATAATGAGTAGACCCATATTGTTTTATATACTATGCTCATTTCAAATATTTTTAGTAATTCACCCACTAATTTTACTTCGATTTTTTATTTTTTTTTTTCAGTATAACCTTTACCACATTTAGTAACCAGTTTGTTAGCCTACTGAACTTAACAAAAAATTACAAACTCTAAATTTTACTTCTTTTTTATACATCCTCAAGATTGTAGCAGCACATATAACCTGCATGGGCGTAAGACTACAATAAAAATAGACTATTTTCAATAAAATCAATTACCACACACTATATATCACATGACTAATTTGAATCCGATCATCGCAGAATAACAGCAGCAGTTCACCAGATTGATAGACATAGGTTGCAGCTTTTGTTCTTCGCAGAATTACTAGTTCGAATCACCCCCCCCCCCTCCTTCATCCTAAAAATAACTGCTCGTCCGAAGACGTCCCAGGAGACATTAGAGTCATCATGGTGGTACGAAATTACCTTTTCCGTATTTATTTATAACGACTAACAAGCCGATGTGTAACCACGCGTAACTTTCCATTTATCGAGGTAGCAATCGGTATCAGCTGTCATCCCAATTTAAAAAAGAGACTGACGTCAATAATTTCCCTATATAAATATTCTCTTAATATAAAATGGAATTTTTTTCAAGTAATAATTTGGAAGATTTATTATTTATTGCTACAACGAGGAATATATTCATTTGTTTTTCTTAACAGTTATTTGTATTAGTTGAGGGTCTCAAGATCTTTAATATCCTTTTTACCTCTCAACAAGCTCATCCGTATTGTTCCTCAAGCATTGCACAAGATTCATTTTGGATGTTTTTGATTCTACGAAGTTGGTGAACAAAGGCAACATATTACCCCAGTCCTATACTAAGCAAATATGCAGCCAATCCAAGACATCGATAGCGCGTTTTCTATTGTGACTTAAGAATGATTCATAATTTTTAAGGCCTCAAATCTGTTTTTATTCTTTAGTTGAAACAATTGGTAGAACATAAATGGATATTTTTTATTTTAATTAAATCATTAAAATTCACCAGCCAAGCTCTGGTTGCTGTAAAAGTATTTCTGAATTTCCAGTGTTGACATGGTAGATGTAATAATACATTTTATACAATGCGAAAAAACTAGAGAAAATTTCACTCCCAGAATTGATGTCAGCACAAATGAAATGGTTAAAAACTTCCTAAAGGGAAGAAAAAAGTTGTTAAAACTATAAAACAAATGATAGACAAATAGACATTATGGACAGCTGGAATAAAATAATAATTATTCTAGTTCCAAAAACTATGGACAGTAAGTTTATCTCAGTATTTTATAAATAATTGGAGTCTTATGAATTATTTATTTATATTTAATAACATAATTTTAGAAAATCTGTAGATATAATTCTATTATTTTAATATATAATTATATATAAGTTAATGTTTATTGAACGAAAAAGTATATGTCCTGATGAAAAAGTCCTGATCTATAACCTCCCCCCCTGGTGGAAGTTTTAACTGTTCTATGTGGACATTTCGTCGCTTCTTAGGGGATCGTAGACTCTCAATTTTCACGACGTTGTGTTCCCTAATCACAAGCATTTTAAATGGGCCCTCATGTCGCAAGGGCTCTTTGCTCCTATTTGACCCTAGTTTTTATATACGATAGTCCTGATTTTAAGTTCCCCCATTCGATCCCGGACTTTCAGGTTTTCCCGTTCCATTCGTCTTGCTTTTTCCCCACATCCGACGAGATCCTGTCTGGTACTCCGCAAAACTGGAACCAGGTATTCAATGCCAGCATAACCGCGCCTGATGACCGTTCTTGCACCGGGTGTGCCATGGCCACTTTGCTAAAGATGTCGATCGTGGTAAACCCCTTCCCTTATACCCCCTCCATGTGAAGGTAGCCACTTGTAAGTCGCTCAACGGTGTTTTGGTGGTGGGCGTTTCTTCTTGTCTCTCTGTGGTGGATGTCTGTCATACTTCGTAGTTAGACAAACTGCACATGCCCCAACCATTTCTGGTATGCCCTTTTTTATTCCCCACCTAAAGTACCTCCACCGCAACGCTTGCTATGTTTCCTGAACTCAAGGAGGCAAGTGTCACTTTCCAGCTGTTGTTCTCTGTCTTTGAGTGTGTAGTGACCGCTAACTACATAAGATAAATCACCCTATACTCTATTGTGTATATATTGTATGCAAATGTAAATAACATGAACAAATATAAATCATTGTAAATGTGGCAGGTCCTAAGCAACCCTTTGCAGCCTCTCCCAGGGGACAGTACTGGCCGGGTAATTAGGCGTCGGTCGCGGGTACCTCACCACATGAGGGAAACGACCGCAGGCCTAAGCAACCCTTGCCAGCCTCTCCCAGTAGACAAGGCTGGGTAGGGTACTTAAGGCGGGCTCCTAGCCCTGTAAATCAGTCTCTCGTGACCTCTACTCATTGACGCGTGGCTTCCGCTCGAACTGTGAAAACTTGACTAATTCTTTATGAAAAACCTCTGTATCTCTTCTCTTGAACAGAGTGCACTGTCGGGCACATACCTATCAAAAATGGAGTCAGATAGTAACGCCGTCATGAAACGCTTATCCAGGTTAAAAACTCAAGCAATCCTCACTTGTCACCAGGGGCTAGGGTAAACTGGCCTACCCCGCGTGACCACCCAACAAGTGTTTCCACCATCGAAGTGCACCGAATAAATGACCTATCCACTCCAAGCTGTTCGTTCGCCATAGTCTTTGAATCTTCTCCTTAATAGTGGCATTCCCCACAAATAAATGCTGGGTCTTTCCTGGTTCCGAGGCATCTTTCAATGTTCGGCAAATGTGGTCGTTCCTAACCCCTGGTGACGACCAAATCGTCGCGATTTTACTTCTCCCGTAGTTGTCATATGCGATCTGCAGCACCCTGAGGTCTTGGATTTCCAAATTATCTGCCGTCTTTGGTCGTTCATGATCCCCTCTATTACTTCCATGTCGACCGGTCTTTCTGCGGCGGAACCGTCCTCCTCAAGGGTTTTCTCGCTCTCACTATCTCCTCGCGTACCACGGCTTCCATCCTCCCCTGGTATCCATTCCCGGAGAAACTGTTGGATATACCCGGATGGTTCCCCTTCTTCCAATGCATTCACGGTAATGGCTCTGGACAGCCAGTCTGCCACTACATACTCTTTACCGGGTTTATATAAGATATCCATATTGTACTGGGGCAAAAACTCTTTCCACCACATGACCCGTGCCGAGGACTCTATTAACGTTCCTACCCATTGTAGCGGTCTGTGGTCGGTGTGAACACGGAATTCTCTGCCGAGGACATATGAGCGGAAATGGTCTATAGTCCAGACGATACCAAGGAGCTCCCTCTCTAGGGCACTATACCGCGCTTCCGTTTCTGTGAGCCCTTGACTAGCGTACGCCACCGGGCGCTCCCCGCCGTCTCTCTCCTGGGACAACACTGCCCCCAGTGCGTATTCGCTGGCATCAGTGGTGATTGGAAAGGGTTGGTGGAAATCAGGGAATGCTAATATTGGTTCCTCCTGTGAGCTAGGCATACATTTCCGGATGTTCTGCTCCATGAGTACATATATACATATGTTTGGGTATAAAGGCTGGACAATATATATATATATATATATATATATAGTGCTCCTATATATATATAGGTCTCGGACTTAACTTATATATATATATATATATATATGTATATAAGTTAAGGTTCGGACGTCGTCCAACATCCCGAATGTATTTAGAGAGGCTTTAAAAGGCTCAAATAAAAACAGTCTTGTGACAACTCTCGTTCAGTAACTACATTCAACCTCTTTCCTTTTTCTTCTCGTTTTCGTTGACGATCGTTAACTGGTGCCGAAACCCGGGAGCGGAGTGGTTTCGAGTCATTAACGTGCGAGTTGGTTTTTGTTTTTTTTTCCTTCTTATTCACTTTCGTGTGATTTAATTAAAGTAGGTAATGGTGGAATTGCGGCCGGCAGCGTTTGAAGTTCCACAGTTACCTAAAGAAACCATGGCTGAAGCCCATGCGAACTCACTGGCGTGGATGAAGGTGCGGGCAGTGACGTCACAGGACATGAGGAAAATGATCTCAGACCTCGAAAAATTTTCTGGGGAAATAGGTGAGTTAAATCATTTTCTCAAAGGTGGAGATAGGATTATGGAGAGGATACAAGCCAAGATGGACGAAGGGTTACTCGACCCAGGTGACGCTAAGTCAATAAAGGCAGACCTGGTGTGCAGGGTGAAAAGGAAGGTGCTGAACCTGATACAGGCGGACGAGGAAACCCCATGGGAGATAGTAAAGACGAGACTGAAAAAAGCATATGGGGGGGGACGATGGACCCCAGAGGAGGATATATTTCAAATGTTTCGAGAAATGAAATCTCCGAGACAGAATAGTGGACAGTATGCTGCAGTCCTGGTTGTCCGCTACAATAAAATAAATGAGAAAATGAGGGAGACAACTAGCGCCGATGAAGTGGAGGGCAGGATGGGATTCCTGTCTACAATCTTAAAGGTACAATTAGCGAAGGAGACGGGAAGGAAGGAAGGGTTCCCTAATGAGCGATCGTTCCTCGAATGCGCCCAGGCGATGATAGATGCTAGCGCAAGGGAAGAAGAAGTAAAAATGAACGAAGAAGTAACGATTGGAGCCAGATCCCATATAGGAGAAACAGGACCCCAAAAGCAGTGTGGAGGAGACAGGAAACGCCATTTGCCGGTAGAGACAGGGGAGCGAAAAGAGAGAGAAGATTGGGAGTGACGAGGCCTAGGTACGCACCTCGGAAAGAAGAAAGGAAATGTCATAGTTGTGGAAAGACGGGCCATCTGGTAGCTCAGTGCCCTCGCACTAAGTGCTTTGAGTGTGGAGAAGAAGGACACATAGCAAGACAATGTCCATACTTGTTTCGTAGAAGGGAATTTCACAAAGAAGAACCAATGGAGGTGAATAACCAGGAAATCCGGGAGAGGCGGAGCGCGACACCAAGAGAAATTGGATCATCGGGCGACGAGTCATCAGGGACGTCGGAGACAGACGGAGAGGAGTCGAAGCGCAGCGGGAGCAGACGACGAGAGTGGCAGAAGAATCCCTCGCGCAGATGGGAGCGGCGTACGGAGGCCTGAGGAGAGTGGCAGCAGAGAGGCGACCGCATCCTAAGGTGCAATACAGTGCGGGAAAGGATGTGTGGTTTGCCAATTATCGAGTTCGGGAAGGGGGAGAGGTGCCTCATTGATACTGGCAGCACCAATACAATAATATCTCGTGGTGCGTTAGAGAGGTTGCGTGGAGGAGAGAGGGCACACCAGATCAAGGTATGTAAGTGTAAATTACTTACTCTTGGGGGACCCTGCGAAGTAATGGGAGAAGCGGTCGTGGGGCTGGAAGAATGGGCGAAAGTAATGGGTGACATAAAAGTACACGTCGTGGAAGACATGCCACGGGAATACCAGATAATAGTGGGGTGTGATTTACTGGGAAAAGTAGGCGCGCGCATCGAAAACGAGGGTGAGAACTGGAGGATAAAAATAGAAAAGCGAACCTATCGAAGCCGGGGGGGGGGCGTAAGGGGCGAAACGGAGCAAATAGGAGCGGTTAAGAGAGTGGAGGATTGGAGGGAGAGTCTGAGGAGCGAGTTTAGGGATATTTTTTTCGCTGAAGGGGACAAGCTAGGAGCAACGGGGAAAACGCTACATGAGATCCCGTTAAAAGTAGAGCGGGTGACGTATGTGAAGGAGAGGCGGTATCCGCAAGCGCTCAGACAACACATTAGAAAGGAGATCGAGGATCTCAAGCGCCAAGGTATTATCAGAGATAGCACGTCTCCGTATAATAGTCCTTTGTGGGCAGTGAAAAAGAAAAGTCGACCGGGAGAATGTGAGGAAAAATACCGAGTCATGGTGGATTTTCGGAAACTTAACGATAATACCCTGGACGAAAAATATCCGATCCCGCGGTTCGAAGACATCCTAGACAGACTAAACGGTGCAAAAATTTTTAGCACATTGGACCTAAAAGCAGGGTATCATCAGATCAAACTAGCTGCGCATGACCAACATAAAACGGCGTTTTCGTTTGAAAGAGGGCATTTTGAGTTCACGAGAATGCCGTTTGGTCTCAAAAATGCTCCAATAACCTTTCAGCGTCTCATGGACGAACTTCTGAGAGGAATGGACGAAAATATGTGCCAAATTCACATGGATGACCTGCTGATCTTCAGCCGAACGGAATCGGAACATATTCAACACCTCCGGAACGTATTTGAGAGATTAAGGGATTTCGGGTTGAAACTGTCAATAGACAAATCGTCACTGGGGCAGGAGCAGATTAGTTTTTTAGGGCACACAATCTCACAGGAAGGGGTTCAGCCAGACTCAACGAAAGTAGAAGCGATCCAGAGAATGGAGGTGCCAAAAGATGTAAAAGGGATTCGGAGATTACTAGGCACGCTCAATTACTACCGCCGTTTCGTGCCAGACATGGCAGAATATATGGTACCCATTAACAATTTACTACGGAAAGGAGCACGGATAATGATCACGCCGCTGATAGAGCAGAATATCCGCAAATGCTTGGGACGTTTGCAGGAGGCACCGATTTTGACTTTCCCTAACTTTGAGAAGGATTTCACGATCACCACCGACGCAAGCGACTATGCCTTGGGGGCAGTATTGTCACAGGAAGGCGAAGATGGGGAAAGACCGGTGGCTTACGCGAGCAGACGCCTGACGGACACGGAGGCGCGGTACAGCGCTCTGGAACGAGAACTCCTCGGGATAGTGTGGGCCATTGGGCACTTCCGTCCGTATGTATTTGGCAGAAGGTTTCGAATACATACGGATCACCGACCTCTTCAATGGGTCGGAAAACTCAAAGAATCCTCCTCAAGGGTAACAAGGTGGAAGGAATTCTTAGCCCAATACAATCTGGATATTGTATATAAGCCAGGCAAAGACAACGTCGTGGCAGATTGGCTGTCGCGCGCTATTATGGTGAACGCCATAGAAGAAGGGGAAACATCGAGCGGTATGAGGCAGTTCATTGAGGAATGGACGCCTGGAGAAGCGGGCAGGAGCAGCACACGGAAAGATAGTGACAGGAGTGCGGACACACCATCAGACAAGTCTATAGGAGAGAGACCGCGTGATATGGAGACGACGGACGAAATTATCAATGATAAGCGGAGGCAGATCATTTGGAAAACTCAAACATCGGGTCCTCTGAAAATACTCCATAGTACGTACGGCAGGAGTCAGATCGCGAAGATTTGGTCACCACCGGGAGTTCGAGGAGATCAAATTTGTCAGGCTCTCAAGGACGTGTCCAAACCCGGCAAAACACACCATTTATTCGTGGGCAACGCGACTGTGTGGGACAAAATTAAAAAGCTGTGGCAGAAAGAGCTGTTGGGGGTGGATCGCTCGTTCATTCGGTGTCTTTCCGTGGTCCAAACCCTGCGGGACGAGGAGCAGCAACGCGAGTTAACACTGGCGCATCACCAAGGAAAAACCAACCACCGCGGTGGGCAGGAGACGGCACAAGCACTACGAAGGCGCTATTTTTGGTGGGGGATGCAGCGGACTATTCAGGAGGTAATCGGAGCATGCGAAGTTTGTCAGAAGACGAAATATGATAGACATCCCCCGCAGGGACTCCAGGAGGAATCACCCACGGCAGAAGCACCACTGACGGAGATTCAAGTGGACACCTTCACGTGGCGGGGTTTTAAGTGGGTCACTATCATCGACCCATTTAGCAAAGTGGCTATGGCCTACGCGGTGGGAGACAAGTCATCAGATTCCATATTACAAGCCCTCAACACATGGTTTCAATTCTACGGCATACCAGAGAGGATCTCGTCGGACGGGGGACGGGAGTTTGACAATGCAACCGTGAGAGCCGAAATGCAAAAACGGGATGTGGCATGGCATTTTAATACCCCCGGGCATCCCAAGAGCAGGGGAACCATCGAAAGGTTACACAGCACCCTCAGCGACCACTTACGCGTGTACCAGGTGGATAAAGGCCTGTCGGCGAACGTAGCGATGCCAATGGCGGTGGCGGCATACAACCACTCGATACATGCCACGACGTGGTTAGCACCCTTCGAAATTTTGTTCGGATTACGAGTGAGACCGAGGAACTGGATAGAGACGGTGGCGGATGAAGGAATGGTGGCACAGCTCCATAACACCCACATACAGCTCGGAAAGATGTGGTACAAAGTACGCGATAAGATTATGCGCGAAAAATCCAAGCGCGTGGCACGGGCAAATTTGAAGGTGCGGGATCGCATAGGAGCAATATCGATTGGGACCGTTGTGTACAGAAAAGTCGTGTCAAATCGTAGTAAGGAACTTGTTCGGTATGAGGGGCCCTTTAAGGTCATCATAATGCGGGAACATAATCTCGTGACTATCGAGAGTATGACCACCCCAAAGAAGAGGCGAACCGTTCACATTGAACAGTTGAAACTCCCAACACAGGGGGGAGGGTCTTGAATGTGCGTAAGATGGTGTGCCCTCGATCCAATACGGAGCAACTGATCCGGAATCATATACTTCACATGTGCTGCTCAGAGAGAGTTTTCGTTTTCATTATTTATATTGTGGATGTTCCATTTTTTTTTTACCTGGCAGCCACCGGGTCCAGAGCGAATGTATTATTTTTTGTTATTATTATTTTTGTTTTATTTCTGTATTATCTCTTTTCTTTGTGTCCTGTTTTTTTGTGTGGACTATGAATATATTAGACCGTAAACGTGATGTAAGGGATTACAGGCTGTGTGCTGCGTGCGGCGGACCTTGGAGTTTACGAAGAGATATGCGTAAACTGGCAGGGGGGAGTTAAGGTTCGGACGTCGTAGGCAGCCAGCCTAATCCTCAAGTCATTGGGATGTAAACATCCCGAATGTATTTAGAGAGGCTTTAAAAGGCTCAAATAAAAACAGTCTTGTGACAACTTTCGTTCAGTAACTACATTCAACCTCTTTCCTTTTTCTTCTCGTTTTCGTTGACGATCGTTAACTTATATATATATATAATGTAGTTTAACGTGAAGAAACAGTTTTAATAGATGGTTAGGGCTTTAAAAATTAACATTTAATGCAGGTCATCACGAGTACAATCTTACTCTAATCATCGAGAAGCATATTAGGGATACGTGGAACAGTATAATAACTGAGATTAAGGTGATACGATACGTTTTTATGGACTTTCATCGAATTAAAAGGATTGAAGGAATCCTTATGAAGGTTTCTGCTACTGGCATAATAAGGGCATTAAACATTATTTTCAGGCCATGAATGAATTCAGTGCGATTGATGTTTGACCGTTTCTTTCACCCCATTACTCCGTATGTCAACATTTGATACAGTATAGCTTATCTATATGTCGGGTCGTCACGAGGGGGGTGCTGGTCACCTTAGCCCTGGTGATAAGTGAGGTTTGTTTGAGTTTATAACCTGGACAATCGTTTCTTGACGGCGTTACCATATGACTCCATTTTTTGATAGGTATGTGCCCCGACAATGCACTATGTTCAGGAGAAGAGGTATAGGGTAGGTAGGTAAGTAGTTTGTGTGGTCTTGGAATGACTACGAATTCACACTAGGTATCTGAGGGTAGGCGAAATCCATCCGGATCCCAAAGGTGAGTGTGAATCGGAGAGAGGCAGACTGAATTGTCTCGGGAGACACTGCTTGGTCAGTTTGCAGGGCTTTGTCAACCGTTGACCACTAGGGAGAGGTCTCGCCCAAGGAGGTGCTAGATTCAGCGAGATGAAGGCACAGATTCCCACTAGGAAGGTGTGGGGTCTGACTACGCCGGACTAAAACAGGAGAGAAAGAATGTAGAGGTTTTTCTATAGGGAAGAAGACCAAATTCTTGAAAACGGTCGCAGCTGCAAGTCGAGTAGCTTCGCTAGGAGGAGAGTTAATTACAGCCCACGATCTGCCCCTATTTATAGTTAGTGGTGGCTCGTTAGGGCCAATCACTTCCCTCGTTGTTGTAACCAATAAGAGCTATGTAAGCGGTCGTCCTTTGTGTAGGCAGCCGAAGGCTGGGGCTTTCTACCTGTTGTGGGTTAGCAGTTAACACCCGGCTGGCAACTGTGACCTCTTATTTGTTTACACATTTACAATGACTTATTTATGTTATTTACATTTGTTTAAATTAATTTACAATATATATACAATAGAGTATAGGGTGAGTTAGCGGTCCCTGCACTATATAATCTATTATTACACTATTTTTATTCAAAGCAGAGAGGTCTTTTGAACAAGTCTACAGATGTCCACAAAGCATCAGTTTAGTTGTTTTTTTTTTCTCATGTGTTGGTTCCACGTCAGACTTTGCGATTCTAAGATATACGATTTTCTTTGAGGATATTTGGATGCCCACGTAGAAAAGATGCTGCCCAAGCCGTGAGAGACCCAAGCCAAGAGAGAGAGAGAGAGAGAGAGAGAGAGAGAGAGAGAGAGAGAGAGAGAGAGAGAGAGAGAGAGAGAGAGAGAGAGAGAGAGAGAGAGAGAGAGAGAGAGAGAGAGAGAGAGAGAGAGAGAGAGAGAGAGAGAGAGAGAGAGAGAGAGAGAGAGAGAGAGAGAGAGAGAGAGAGAGAGAGAGAGAGAGAGAATTAAATGACTGAAAGAAGCCCCTGGAACATCCTCTAAGCTAAAGGGTGCGTAGGACTAACGCTGATGTCTTTTGCATAGCTAAGTGAATCACCCGGAGGTAAATGTTCTCAAAAAGGGTATGACTTCTTTTTTCAGAGATATAGAATTAAATTACTCAAATTTTTCGCTTTTAGACTTCAATTTCGAAAACATATATCTGACTTTTTCAATACATGCTAATTAAACATAAAAAAGAAACATTAGAAACACTATATTTGACATGCGATGAAATCGATTCTGGGAGAAATATCAAAAAAGTTTCTGAGGCTGTCATAAAACAATGAAAGGTGAGATCTGGTTTGTTAGGCACACTAACTAATTTTGTCCAGAAAATGAAAAACTCTCATTTACGATGTAAGTATGACATAAAGAGATTGGATATAAAAGGAAAATACAACATAATTACATGTTTAATACACCTAATTACACTCTTGTTTGGTTATCTAGGTAAGAGGGTTAACTCGTGGCTTAGCGTCCAGGTGAAAATCTAACGTTGGGTATTTCTAGAAGAACACTGCCTCTCTTACAATGCCTGGGTGAAACACTGCTATGGCTTGAGGTGTGCAGCCATAGAATTACGCTACCCGGCCCGTGTTCTCCTGATTAGGCAAGAGTGGGGGTTAATCACACTGAAAATGTGGGTGGCGACCAGCCTACCGAGCGCTTTTTAATTGCCAACACTAATTAGTGGGTTACTGGCTTCAGCTTTTTCCCTTTCAACCCCAGCTCGGGAGAGAAACGTTAAGTATATGTTGTAGCCACCTCTTAATTATGAATAATTATAAGTTACCCTCTTCTCGTATCAGACCTTGCATCTATGTCATCAAATCAGAAAATATGTATCTATGTTTCAATTGGTTTAATAAATGTTATGACGTCAGTGAGAGGAGGAGACCTCTCCCTCGTGGACGACGGTTGCCGTGGCCCTACAAACCTACCAGTAGCGTCCAGTCTGCTTCTCTCATGTTCACACCCGCCTTTGGGATCCGGACGGTTTTCGCATACCCTTAGACACCAAGTGTGAATTCGTGGTCATTCCAAGACCACATAAACTACCTATAAATCTACCCTGTACCTCTTCTCCTGAACACAGTGCTTTGTCGAGGCACACGCCTTCTAAAGATCTTATGGAGTCAGATCAAAACCAATTAGGCTGCCCGCCGACTAGGCCGGCAGCAAGGGTGAATGACCATAGGTCCTCCCGCCTTATCTCTTTCTTGGCGCTCGCCGGACGGCGGCTAAGAGGTTGTAGCGACCCTAGCCCGCGGCGGGCGTCTCCTTCCCACTTTGGGGATACACAGTTATCTGAGCCCGGCAGTATATTTTAAGAAAAGAAGAAAAAAATGTAACACCCTTCCTCATTTTTCCGTACACATCTAAGTGCCACTCTGTCGTTAACGTTCTTTACTCTACCACCATTACATTTTAGGCCAGCCAAAGAGGCCAGATTTACATATTATTATTCAGCAATAATAGAAATGTTTTTAGTTTATGACTTAAATAACATTTTTGTATAATCTGTCTTCTCTATTATTCAAAAAGTCCTATTATAGCGCATATAGTATTACACTAAATGCAACAATTAATATGATATAAATATGCATCGGGAAGCGAAGGAGTTCCAGTAAACGGAGCATGCTTCAAATAAAATAGTTAAAGACGAAAAAAAAAATCTAAGAATAGGGTTTTGGTAGAATTGCGATATTTAAAATATTATTGATTTCAGTCCTAAATGTACTTTGTAGAATACATAGAAACCATAATTCAATTTAATGGACTACAATATATATATGTAAGACGATTATTGAAGGTGGGGTGAATAAACTGAAATCAGTTTCTCTGTAAACAAAGTTAGCAATTTTATTCGCTATATATTATATTATAACAATTATTAATATTGATTTACACAATCTTACCTGTAAACAAAGAAACGACAATTACAGTTTCTAACTATCAATTCTCTATTCACACTATTTTATTTTACACACTATTTACATGTTCTGTTACCTCACATAACCTTCTCTATCTGATAGCTGCTCCATCTAGTGGCAACCAGATGAAGCAGCGTGGCAAATTTAAATTAAAGAGAGAATACTTTCATTACATCTACCCTCTCTAAGGTGAAAATACTTTGAAAATTTTCCGTCTGGTAATATCGGAAGTAATTTTGTTATGTGAAAGAATCCAGTTTCTTGCTTTCCTCTTCCGGTTTTTATTTTATATATTGAATTTGATATCTTTTCTGTTATTTCAAAGGGACCAATTTTTAATTCATCTAGTTTTTTCCTGTTTAATTTGTTGCCATTTTCTATATATACTGTATCTCCTGTGTTAAATTCCCAATGTTTTCTTGATTTATCAAATATTTTCTTGTTATATTTATGAGACTTTTTTGTTCTTTCTAAGGCTAATTTACTGTCATTTATCCAGTTTTCTTTATTGTTTCCTTTTTTTAATTCTTCAGGTAAAATGCTTGTATCTGTGCCATCTAATAAATACTTGGGTGGAAAACCAGTTACTGTATTTTCTGTTTCATTATATTTATCCACACATTCTTTAGCGACTGTTGTCCAGGCTCTTTTCTTCCTTTTTTCGTTCATTATACATCTGATTTTATTGAGTAGAGTTTGATTTAGTCTCTCATTTAAACCATTGGAAAAGGGTGCATTAACTGCTGTAAATATCAATCGAACCTCCTTTTCCCTTAGGAAATCTTTGAATTCTCTTGAGTTGATTCCTAGGTATTGATCTGTAAGTATTATTCCTATTTTGTCTGTTTCCAGCACATTATTTACTAACTTGATGAAGTCAGTGGCACTCTGAGTTTTTGATGTTGAAATGAATGCATATCTTGTGAAGTGGTCAATAAGCAGGTGGAGGTATCTTTTTGTTGATCGTTGTCCTCCAAAACCTCCAATAGTGTCGATTGACATTATTTCGAATGGTTTTGTTGCTGGCCCTAGTTGTGACATTAGCCCATATTTTTCTTGCCCTCTGGATTTGTTTTTAATACATATTTCACAGGTTTTACATACTTTTTTTATATTTGCAGTTATATTTTTTGCTGTATAATAAGGGCATACCCTATTCATCATTTGTTTAATTCCTATATGGCACCATTCAGAATGTATTTCTTTAATGAATTCTAAACTTAAGTTTTCAGATAAAATTATATTTTCTTTATTTCTTACTTTTTTATTGAACACTACATCTTTTTCTATTAATTTTGTTTTGTTGTTTTGTAATATTATATTTTCCTCTTGATCTTTTTTAATTTCTTGTATTTTTATCAAATTAACTATTTTTAGGATTTCTTCTTTATTTTCAATTGGTTATAATACCGGGTTTATGCTCAAACTATCTGCTTCGGTGTTATCCTTTCCCGGAATGTATTTAATTTCAAAATTGTATTGTGACAAATAGTAAGTTAATTCTCCAAGTTCTTCATCCGTTCTTGCTCTTATGTTTAAATTTTTTAATGGTTTGTGATCTGAAAATACAGTGAATTTTCTTCCAATTAACCAGTATTGCCAATATTTTAATGCCTCTTTGATTGCCAAACACTCTAAATAAATTGCTTTTTTCCTTTTTTGTGGTTCGCTTAATTTTTTTGAAAAGTATGCTACTGGCTTTTCTTTTCCACTGTTTTGCACTTGTTTTAAAACTGCACCAATACCTTCTGGAGATGCATCTGTATAAATTCTTATTGGTAAATCATTATCAAATATTTCTAACACTGGTTGGGAACATAGCAATTTCTTTACTTCTGCAAAGGATTTTTCACACTCTTCCGTCCATAAGAATTTTTTATTTTTCCTTAATAATTTATGGAGTGGATCTAGCAATATCGAGCTTTTTGGTATGTACTCGTGATAAAAATTAATTTTTCCTAAAAATTATCTGATGTTCTTTTGGGTTTTTGGAGTTGGAAAGTTTTTTATTGAAATTAAGTTGTCCTTTATAGGTCTTACTGTATTGTGTTGTATTATGTGTCCAAGATATTTTGCTGATTCTGCTGCAAATGTACATTTTATAAATTTTAATCGGAGACCTTCATTTACTATTGCTTTTATTACTTTTTCTATATGTTCTGTGAATGATTTCGAAAAAATTAAAATGTCATCTAAATAATTTTCTGAAAAGTCTTTTAAATTGTGCTTTCTTAAGATGTTGGATAAAATTCTTTGGAAAATAGCTGGTGATGTCTTTAAACCGTAGGGTAGGCATGTCGATTGGAAGTGCCCTTCTTGTGTGACAAATCCTGTTTTCTGTCTATCTTCAATGCGTAATGGAATTGACCAAAAAGTGGAATTTGTATCTAGTGTGGTGAAGTATTTGCAGTTTCTTGTTTGTATTATTAAATCATCTATTAATGGGAATGGTTGAGCTTGTGGTATAACTAGTTTGTTCAATTCACGAAAATCTATACATAATCTTGATCGCTTGTTTTCATCTCTTTTGAATGCTAGGGTCACGGGGGCTGCGAATGGACTATAAGACTCTTCAATTAAATCATTTTGTAATAATTTTGCCACCTGATCTTCTATTTCCTTCTAATCTGCTATAGTGCATCTATACGGCCTTTTGCTGCAGAATCTGTCCACCAGTAAGTCAATTCTAGCTTCGTAATCCTTAGCCGTGCCCACATCATATTTGTTCCTGGCAAATACTGTACTGTACTTTTCTATCAGTATTTCTATCGTAATCTTTCTCATATTATCTAAGTGATCTAATTTTATTTTGAACCCGTCTTCTTCGATATGTTTATTAAATTTCACTTTAACTTCTTCATTTTTTTCTTTCTTTTTCTCAGTATTTCCTGTTTCATCTTCTTTCTTTTGTAATATTTGTAGATTCTCATTTTGAATTAATCTAAATTTTTTGATAATATCTAATCCTATAAGAAAATCTTTAAAATCATCTCTCTCTACAAGGAACACATCAACATATTTTTCTATGTCAAAAATTTTCACTTTTATGGTTACTAAACGTTTTGTTTGTTTCACACCATTGACTGTTTTTAAATATATCTTATTAACGTCTTCTGTTTTTTTCTTTATTTTAATTAATTTTGAATTTATTAGAGAGGCTTGGGATCCTGGATCATATGTCCCATTTACCTGTAACTTCTCTTCTAATAATATTTTTACTTCAATCAATGGTGTGATTATTCGTTTTTTTGTTCTGTATTTAGATCTACGTCTAATACTGAGTTGCTTCCCAGTATTCTAGTTTCATATTTGCCTCTCTTTTTAAACCAGCATGAAGCTTCTGGATGATATCTGATGCCTTTGTTTAATTGTACACAATTATTGCATGGCTTTTTCCCTTGAAATTTTTTTTTACCAAAAAGTTTTTCATCTTTCTTTTTCATAAAATTATTTTTGTTCGCTAGACCCTCACATTTTCTAATTTCATGAAATAATTTGGTTGAATTCTCACATTTTTCCTTATCTAACTTATTTCTAATGAACTCAGGTAAGCCTGCAGCTATAAGCATCACTAAAGTCTGTGAACTAATATTCTCATCCATATCTAACAATAATTTCTCTTCAGTAGACCTTCTTTATACCTATATGATATAGCATGCATTCCTGTACTCCATCCTTGCTCTTCAAAAGTTTCCAAAAATTTTTCTTTCCACTCAGACCACACAGAGTCCATTGTTAATATTGTTAGGGTTGCTGAGTACCAGTCTAAGCATGACTTTTCCAAAAACAACCTTAATATCTCAATCTTATTACTGTCTGCATTGATTCCACATCTTCTACATTCTTTCTCAAACATCTCTAGCCACTGTTTAGCATTTGAGTGTTTACATGTAAAGTTCTCAACCATGAACTTCTCTGCTATATGTTTTAAATTTAGCTCATTCTCTTTATTTTGTGTGGATTCAACCATCTTATCTTTATTCACTACTTGTTCTAAATATAAATTATCAAACATTACATTACCTTCTTCATCAAAATATATTGTTTTCGTTTTCTCGGTTAATGTAATCCACACACTCTTCTGTTGACCTCTTTGAGTAAAACTGTTCCTCAATCTTTTATAAATAAGTGTCTTAGTCAATTCTTCATGATCACTCATAAAGCTTTTCTCATGGGGCAACACATATTATTCGTTTTCCTCTGTTTTAATTGTGGTAATTGAGAGAAAATTTGTCTTCTTATCCTTCGGTGATCCCACTAAGTTAAAGGTGAATTGAAGTCTTTTGGAGACGACGGACGAAATTATCAATGATAAGCGGAGACAGATCATTTGGAAAACTCAAACATCGGGTGCTCTGAAAATACTCCATAGTACGTACGGTAGGAGTCAGATCGCGACGATTTGGTCACCACCGGGAGTTCGAGGAGATCAAATTTGTCAGGCTCTCAAGGACGTGTCCAAACCTGGCAAAACACACCATTTATTCGTGGGCAACGAGACTGTATGGGACAAAATTAAAAAGCTGTGGCAGAAAGAGCTGTTGGGGGTGGATCGCTCGTTCATTCGGTGTCTTTCCGTGGTCCAAACCCTGCGGGACGAGGAGCAGCAACGCGAGGTAACACTGGCGTATCACCAAGGAAAAACCAACCACCGCGGTGGGCAGGAGACGGCACAAGCACTACGAAGGCGCTATTTTTGGTGGGGGATGCAGCGGACTATTCAGGAGGTAATCGGAGCATGCGAAGTTTGTCAGAAGACGAAATATGATAGAAATCCCCCGCAGGGACTCCAGGAGGAATCACCCACGGCAGAAGCACCACTGACGGAGATTCAAGTGGACACCTTCACGTGGCGGGGTTTTAAGTGGGTCACTATCATCGACCCATTTAGCAAAGTGGCTATGGCCTACGCGGTGGGAGACAAGTCATCAGATTCCATATTACAAGCCCTCAACACATGGTTTCAGTTCTACGGCATACCAGAGAGGATCTCGTCGGACGGGGGACGGGAGTTTGACAATGCAACCGTGAGAGCCGAAATGCAAAAACGGGATGTGGTATGGCATTTTAATACCCCCGGGCATCCCAAGAGCAGGGGAACCATCGAAAGGTTACACAGCACCCTCAGCGACCACTTACGCGTGTACCAGGTGGATAAAGGCCTGTCGGCGAACGTAGCGATGCCAATGGCGGTGGCGGCATACAACCACTCGATACATGCCACGACGGGGTTAGCACCCTTCGAAATTTTGTTTGGATTACGAGTGAGACCGAGGAACTGGCCAGAGACGGTGGCGGATGAGGGAATGGTGGCACAGCTCCATAACACCCACATACAGCTCGGAAAGATGTGGTACAAAGTACGCGATAAGATTATGCGCGAAAAATCCAAGCGCGTGGCACGGGCAAATTTGAAGGTGCGGGATCGCATAGGAGCAATATCGATTGGGACCGTTGTGTACAGAAAAGTCGTGTCAAATCGTAGTAAGGAACTTGTTCGGTATGAGGGGCCCTTTAAGGTCATCATAATTCGGGAACATAATCTCGTGACCATCGAGAGTATGACCACCCCAAAGAAGAGGCGAACCGTTCACATTGAACAGTTGAAACTCCCAACACAGGGGGGAGGGTCTTGAATGTGCGTAAGATGGTGTGCCCTCGATCCGATACGGAGCAACTGATCCGGAATCATATGTTTCACATGTTCACATTCACATGTGCTGCTCAGAGAGAGTTTTTGTTTTCATTATTTATATTGTGGATGTTCCATTTTTTTTTTACCTGGCAGCCACCGGGTCCAGGGCGAATGTATTATTTTTTGTTATTATTATTTTTGTTTTATTTCTGTATTATCTCTTTTCTTTGTTTTTTTGTGAGGACTATGAATATATGAGACCGTAAACGTGATGTAAGGGATTACAGGCTGTGTGCTGAGATCGGCGGACCTTGGAGTTTACGAAGAGATATGCGTAAACTGGCAGGGGGGAGTTAAGGTTCGGACGTCGTAGGCAGCCAGCCTAATCCTTAAGTCATCGGGATGTAAACATCCCGAATGTATTTAGAGAGGCTTTAAATGCTCAAATAAAAACAGTCTTGTGACAACTCTCGTTCAGTAACTACATTCAACCTCTTTCCTTTTTCTTCTCGTTTTTCGTTGACGATCGTTAACTTATATATATTGTAGCATTCATGATATTTGAGAATAAAGACCAGGAACCCTGACATCTGGTAAGCATTTTTCCTTATGCTTCTAGGAGTGGGGATGAGATAAACCAGCAGTCTTAGCACAACCGTCGAGCGGAACGGAGTTAGCAAGCTCCCGAGTTGGCGGTTACCATACAGGGAGAGAGGAGAAGAACCAACAACAGTAGAAAGTAACTTTGATTGGATTACAGGAAGATCATCGATTGGGTGATATTAATATTGTTTCTAATTATGGATCCATTAAAAGAAATTGAGCTCAAATTCATGTTTGTAATTAGTAGTAATTATCCTAATTTAAAAGGAATTGAATATTTTTTTAATACTGTTGTAGCAAGCATTTTATTTGAATATATTTCACAATTCCTAGTTTCTCAATTTATTAATTACTACAACATTAGCCTTGAGATCGGGCGATTCAATCTGGATAAATTCCTATGTCAAAGACATAAAGCAATTTGAATTAAAGATCTCATGACGGACCTGCCAAATTAGTTAAGTTAAATTGATCAAATAAAGTAGAAAGAGAAATGGTGAAAAATGAGGTAGGTCTCAATATATATATATATTTTGAACAATGCGTTTTACATATTAGAATGTTTATTAATTAATTTCCCTTACTTGTAGTGCTTTGCTTTTTCCGAAGTTGGTCATAGTGTGTTTTTAAGAAATAAAACGTCTTGTTTCTTAGCAAAGTTTTATACATTGGCAATTACGATTGTCAAACATTCATCCTTATCATGCTACTACTCAATTTAAATGCGATATGGGATTTAAATTAAGTATTAAGAACTGTGAATGACTTTCAAACAGTTGAAAGCACTCATCCAAAATATAAAACTTTCGGAAGAGAAGAGTTTTTACCTACTCTTGCATGTATAACTCAACAGCCAGCACTGACACGTTGTATTTCGTATTTGGATGACTTCCAAACGTTTAGGCTGCTAATTTAAAACAAGCAACAGTACGGCGTGAAAAATCCTACTATCTTCATTAAGCCTTTCACACTGCTCCCGATTCCAAACAGAAATAGCAATTCCTTCAAAAACTTTCCTGTATATGATGTGTTATGTCCCGGTTGCGTTCTCTTCGGAAGTCTTCCCAGTTTCACTTAAATTGAATTCACACTTCGTATCGTCCTTCTCAAACAACTCAAACAAAACAAGTATTACTATTGACCTAGCTCTTCCCTGGAAGCCACATATCTTCCAAGTCTCCTGAAGAACTAAAAGTAAGAGACATGATATTTTACATGTTGTGGCATTTGTTAGTGTTTCATTTGATTCCCTAATAAACATAAAAATAAAATGAACTCCATTGCAAATCACCAAATTCCATAATTAGTTAATTATAGAAATTAGATTATTATAAAAAGAATCTCATTATCATGAATTGGGTATCAGAATAAAAATGTGTTAACTAGTTAATAATATGGACTTTGTGTTTCTTTTAACTATAATGGCACTAGGTCATTAAATAAACTATTAAAATCGTGTTATTAACATAAACTCAACCGGTGGTTTTATATAGGCATGAAATGTTAGTGTCATTTAATGATCTGATGTTACAAATAAAACAAGCAACCCCATGGTAATTTAAAGCATGCCCTAATTAATTGTTAATTCAATGTTCAGTTGACATTAATATGTTTCAAGAATGTAGTGACATTAATCATTACTAGTTACTAATATTATTATTAAAACCGGAATTAGTTTAACAAAAATTTTCCATTTTGTCAAATATACAGAGGGAATTTTTTCTTCACTTCACAAATATGTAATATATATATATATTTATATGTAAAGAAAATATACTTTCTTTGATTTGAATTTGCTTCTACTTCACGCACCATTTTTACTGATCACCACTAGATATGTGCCACTGTATTTTGTGGACTATATTGCCATAGGTAACCCATTTTTCATCGCCTGTTACAATCCTGTTTAAAAAAGGCTTAATTTTTACCCGTGAGAGCAAACTGGTGGCGATTGACATGCGATCTTCTTTATTCCGTTCACTGAGATTGTGAGGTACCCACACTCCTAACTTGCTGACTTTCCCAAATTTCTCCAGTTGGTGGTTAACAGTTGATTGTGATGTATTCAACCTTTCTGCTATTCCTCTTGTTGATTGACGTGGATTTTTCTCCGATATCGCCTTTAAAAGTTTATCATCAAAGTCGGAAGGACGTCCCGCCCTCGGTTCTTCTTTTAAGGTGGTATCTCTAGAACGGATTTTTATAAACCAATTTCTTACTGCCCGATCAGTTATTAGTCCTTCACCATATACACTGCATATTTTTTCAGCTGTCCCCCTAACTAATTGCCTTGTTTAAATTCCCAAAGCATTACATGACGAATACGTACTTTTTGACTCCATTTCAGAGGTTAAAAACAGTTTAACGTTACGTGTATCACACAAACACACAAAAAAGTTGACAAAAGTCTCACTAAAGCCACATCTATATAGTTAAAACAAAAACTGTTGTCATAGGAACTCATAGCGGGTAGATACAAACAATAGATTCTACTTAGCTGCATCAGAAGTTACAAGTGACTTGACCTGACATATATATGATATAATAAAATATATATAAATATAATAAAATCTATTGAGATGTTTCCTTGGCTCCATTTTTTTTCATTTGTGTACTTAAAAAGAAATTAGTCAATAATTTATGTAACAAAATTGCAGTCTGTAAAAATAAAATCTTAATCCATTTAATTTTGTATTCCCTAGTAGTATTCACATGATTTTTTCTTTTTAAATTTAGCAACATAATTGAAATTCTACACCGTTATTACTTTTTCATTATAATTTTATATTTCCATTTTAAAATTTTATAGGCTTTATTCTTCTTAGAGTAGGAATGTCTACAATGTGAAGATATGCAGTAGGTGATTTTCCGGTATTTTAATCGGCATCGTCAATTTTTTGCAGCCTCCCCCCCCCCTCCCCGCAAGCTCTCTCAAATTCAATTCCAGACCAGACACAAAACAGTACTCCCTCCGCAAGGGCTTGGAGCCAGACCAAAAGCCTGATTTAAGCCTTATCGAGAGGACTTCACTCGTGTGTTAGTTTTATTTTTATTCCTCTGTCTCTCTACGAGAATATTTGCCAAGAAACTCTCGAGGGATCCTGGGTGGGGCAAAGATAGATCTAAAATATATTTATTGTCCATATTTTCTCCAGATTTGTATATGGGTCGAGATGAGCGTGCCCCCTCTCCTTTCCAATAACAGTATCCAATCAGAAATTGTTGTCAGGGGCAGATGAGATCTACTCCATGCTGGGAACAAATGGGAACGCCAATCACAACTTAGTGGCCTATCTCAATATATTCCCCAACCTCAAAAAAATATATATCTCAGCAACATTATTGCGTTGTCTTTTAGAAGGATAAACGGATTGCCCGTAATTCACTGAAATATTCTTTGATTTATTTCATTACTTGTTATTAATAACGAATGCTATGCTGCTAAATGATTTATAATTACATTATAATCGTGTCAGCCACCAGTTTGCAATCTTTCAATAAGTAATTGATCCATATTTTAATCATTATATCCAGGCATCAACAAATTGATGGTCTACGCTAATGAACACTTAAATGTGTACCGGGATAACGGAATATGATTAGAACAACCATATGGTCTTTGAGAAAAACTTTTAATTATTTTTCTCTGATAGATTGTCATGTCATAGAAATATCGACTTTTCACAGTTTTACATAAACTATTAAGTAACAGATAAACATTGAGCTATCCATTCCTTGGCGAGATGATACGAGGGTGGTCTGAAAAGTCTCCGACCTCAACATGAAGATAGCAGCAGTCGTAAATAAAAGCTAGTGAATTTCGTTGTTCATCTGTTGACAGTTACTCACCAAAGATTCAGCCATTTTGGACGCGCAGTAGTTGAGTGTAACAGTCGTTTGAAGGAGTCAATGTGAGTTTTTTTATGAAAATGAACAAAATCGAGTATCGAGCTGTCATTAAATATTTGTTTCTTAAAGGCAATACGCTTACGCAAATCAAAGATGAGTTAGGTTAAGTGCATGGGGACTCTGCACCATCATTTACCACAGTGAAATTTTGGGCAGCTGAATTTAAAAGTGGTCGTAAGAGCTTGCGAGACGATGAACGTTCGGGACGTCCAAAAACTGCAACTACCGACGAAAACATCGCCAAAGTTCACCAAATGGTGCTAGACGACCGCCGAATTGAAGTAAGAGAGATAGCAGAGGTTATAAACATGCCAAAAGAACGTGTTTGTCACATATTAAATCAACATTTAGAGATGAGAAAGCTGTCCGCGCGTTGGGTGCCGCGTTTGCTCACGTTAGACCAAAAACGTGTTCAACATTTTCAACGCTCTGTTGGCGCAGGTTAAGCGCAATAAATCCGAGTTTTGGTGCCGATTAATTACTGTGGATGAAGCTTGGATACACCATTATACGCCCGAAACGAAATACAGCCCAAACAGTGGACTGCAAAGGGGGAACCGGTTCCAAAAAAGCAAAAACTGTTTTTTCGGCTGGGAAAGTGATGGCGACTGTTTTTTGGGATAGTCATGGAGTTATTTTAATTGATTATCTTCAAAAAGGTAAAACCATTACAGGAGCATACTACGCATCATTACTTGACAAGCTGAAGGCAGAACTTGCGGATAAACGGCCACATTTGTAGAAAAAGAAAATCCTGTTTCACCATGACAACGCACCGTCTCACACCTCAATGGTTGCCTTGGCGAAAATCCATGAATTACGGTTTGAACTGCTTGACCATCCGCCTTACTCACCAGATCTAGCCCCAAGCGACTTGTTTTTGTTCCCTCATCTAAAAATTGCGCTCGGAGGACAGAGATTTTCGTCAAATGAAGAGGCAATCACCTTCGTGAACTATTATTTTGCAGAGAAAAACGCCGAGTACTATTTGGACGGGTTACAGAGATGGGAGCATCGCTGGGAGAAGTGTGTAGAGTTACAAGGAGACTATGTTGAAAAATAAAAAAAAAAATGTCTGAAAAAACGTCTTGTATCTATGTTAGGTCGGAAACTTTTCAGACCGCCCTCGTATAGTCTTTGGGTTTTATGCAAATGAACCAATGTTTTCTCATCTTTTATTTCTCTTGAAGTGTTTTACCCATATGTTATTTTCTGTTTTAATCTCTGAAACAGTTTCAGCACTCTGCACGCTATATCCAAGGCTAGATTTGAAACAAAGCAAGTATTCTAAAACGGCTTGCTGCCTTTAGGAGATGTTTTCTAAATTGTTTGTCTAGAATAGCATGAAAAAGAAATAGGATGATTTACAATCGGCCATTTGAAATCAAAAAAAATTATTCACTGGTGTGAAGAAAAATTGTTCAATAGTCAAATCAGTTATACTGATATTAGTGATAAAATAAAAATAAACGCAAAGTCATTGTTTCGAAATATTACAAGCACAGGGCTTGTATTACTTTAATAGATTGATACATACGAGAAACTGCTACTGCAATGAAACATACCGGACTTAAAACAAGTATTCAAATCAGACTGCCCAGCAAGGATCCACCATCTAGAGCTCTAATAGAAACTTTCAGCATATATAGTTTGCAAACTCTTTACTAAGGCTTTTGATGGTAATAGTTAAATAAATATCATCGCGATTTAGAGAAAATGATTGTACATCTCAATTATTCAACTGAAACTATGTAGCTTTTTTATAAATTTAATTTTAATACAAGAGTGTTATTATTTACATGATATTCCTTTATAGTTTACCTTAATATAATTTTTAAAAACGCCATACCTAGTTATTTAAACATGAATGAAAAATAAGTGAAACGTTGAAATGTAGGTAAAGTAGTTAAAGTTAAGTAAATAGCGATTTAGAATGGATTCTATCAATACACGTGTATTGACTCTTTTTGTGAGGATTACTGCATGAATCAAAGAGTTCTCCTTGAAAAGGTTTCTCGTCGGTGTATTATTACAAGAGATTGAAGTGCCTTTCTCAATTCTTTTCAATGGTTTTTCTAGTTTGATTTTGTAATTTCATTTTTGTTTTCCTCTACTCGATCTAAATAGTAAATAAATAAACCTCACACATATAGCCTGTTCAAGGGAGATACCCAGTGAAGAAAATAGTATGCAGGTAAAACTGGGAGTAAGTTCAAAACACGTTTATCTGAGCATCTTAGGAGGCAGGACTCAGAATTTGATAACCGCATTGGTAGTGAAGGGCACAAAAACAGTGATAACGCTGTCTCACTCCTCCACAGAAAGTTAAACAAGTTAGAGAACTGCGAAAAC
Source organism: Acanthosoma haemorrhoidale (assembly GCA_930367205.1). NCBI lineage: Eukaryota > Metazoa > Arthropoda > Insecta > Hemiptera > Acanthosomatidae > Acanthosoma > Acanthosoma haemorrhoidale. The sequence continues at coordinate 181,406,024 of OV884011.1, read as the reverse complement.
TTCAAGAGGATACTAAAAATTGTCTTAACCCAAAAAGTAATTGAACAGGTGCTAGAGTATCAAAAACAATAAGTCGGCAGTAAAACATTGCAAACCTTTAGGATAGCCTCACGCTGCTGATTCAGATTTTGAAGGTACTAAGATTTTTTATAATCGGTTGCTCCCAGGAGAATCTCTTTAATTGTAAATAGATATTGCTTTAAGCACTTAATTTTTATGTTTTAACCATATTTTAAACTTTTCGGATTTAAACATTTTAACGTACAGCAATTTATTCGTATTGCATTATGTTCTAACTGTCGTTAAAAGATACTGTGATACTGGTGTTTATCTGCTTTTAAACTCAACAACATTACATTGTAACTGTGAACGCGAATAAATTAGCTGTGAGATCACCAATATTCAATTTTAGGTCAGAATTAGAACGAACGAGTTTCTCTGATAGAGAACCAACAGTGGACTGTAATATCAAATAACGACGACAAATACTGTAATCGAGTAAAACATAACAACAAATTATATTAATAATCAATAAATTAGATTCGATAAATTTCAAACTTACCATCAATAGCAGAATCCCGTCGCCGCTGACCCGTCTCTCTGTAAGGGAAAAGGGGTGGTTTTCGGGATCGGATAGATCGAAATTGAAAAGGAAAATTTTAGGAATCAATCCCCTTTTACCTGTCCGGCGATCGGTCCAGCCTCGGGTGATGGTTTCGGACTGTTTTCCTCGATTTCAGGCGAAGGATACAACAAAACTTCCGACCATGTATCTGTTATGACTATCATCAGATTACAACAGATAACCTAGGATTCGACAAATTAATCGCATAAGTTAATCTCGACAATCGACAAATTCTGATGTTACTCCAACTAAGCTACGATCAAAAGTGACCGGTTTCGACAAAACCCCAGACCGGTGTCCAACGTACGAAGTCCCTGCTGTATCTCATAGGTAGCAGTAGCAACGATAGTCAACGAAATGAAATTCTTCTTATCATTTGAGTGTTTTTTAATAGAGCCTTGTATTCTATATAGCTCAACCAAATTTTGTTATTAAATTTTAGATTGGCTCAAACAGTAACAATTTACTAATGTAACACCCCCCTACCTCGTTTTAGATGTATTATTTTTTTAAAGTAACAGTCTTTTTTTTATCTTATATGTTTTAGTGTAGGGTCATGAAAACGACATTGCTGAAAGCGCTCGGCATTTTAAAATAAAACAATAATTTTGGGCATAAGAAAGAAAAGAGATTGTTTTTATTTTATTTTAGTCTGTTTCCTTAAAACATACAGTTGTTAGAACCATCTACAAAGGGACCAAAGCCCTTAATATAAGCGACTGGCTAACACGCGGGTGGTCTGAAATGTTTCCGACCTAACAAAGCTTTATTTCACTAGCTTTTATTTATTTTATTATCATCTTCATGTTGAGGTCGGAAACTTTTCAGACCACCTGTGTACCAAGAACCTCTCACGAAATTCATTTTTTTCGTTAATTAGAGCAATGAACGCTTAATTTATAAGAAGTCTTTAGGTGTGCTCTATTCCAAGTATATTTACATTATCTCTAAATACACAAGATTTGATTAAATAAGTATTAGTTTAAAGCAATTCGAGTTTATTATGTGTGCAAATGTGTCCTAAGCCATCCATGGTAAGTTAAATAATCTTTGTAGAGGAGAGTATTTTAAAAGCAAAGAAAGAAAAGCTTTATTATGAAGTACAAGCACAACAGTGGTATATACAAATATTAAGAGCTACGTTACTACATACTGGGCGGAAAGTGTGGGAACAAGTCTGGTCTGGGGCTAAAGCTGAGACATAAATGTGTAAGAAAAGGGTAGTTCAGGGAAGTGGGAGGGAGGCCTTTGAGGGATGTGGTCGCTTACTTAAAAAATAACGGAACCATTAGTGACTTCCATGAAGTCACGAGGCAGGTATACAGTAGAAGGGGCTTCTTCTACTTTTAGCGTTATATATAATATTAGCATTATAATATGCTTAGCATTTTACTTTATAACTGTAGACAAATCAGAAGATTAATTCTTGAATATTTTTGAGCTGAATCGAAATATAACTAATAATTAAAAGAAACTATAAGTAATTCTTGATTGAATTGAAAAAATTTAATTTGGACGATTTTGGATACAGGCAATCTAGAAGACTACTAAAAATAATCGTTCTTTAGAAAGTGAGGAAACAGTAGCTGTGAAAGTTGGACGACTGGCACAAGGAAACATTTATCCAACCAGGACTTGGAAACTAGCCTAGCACCACTCCATACATATATATGGCGAAGACAACTCCCTGTATGACGGACTTCCTAGCCCGGAGTCTTGGGATTTACTGCCGCTGCTTACGTCTACTCTCGGGTCTCGGGAGGAAAGTTTTTCTAATACTTTTTAATGCCGGCAGGAAAACTTTTTAATATCAATAAATCCCGGGCAACTTTCCGTTCTTTTATTATTCTTGTTCTTCTACTTCTGCGGTGACCTATTTCCATCCAAAGATGGAGCCCTTTTAGTGTCCAATGCTCTCCCTGTCCAAGGGAAAAATCTTCGAGAGAGACAGTTCCGAGTTGGATATGAATATATTGGCTAGGGATGAAGGTCTTCAACTACAGTTGACAACAAAGTTCCAATGATATAAAGGATGTTTTATATATTTGTTGGGAACGATTTTGTAATTTATCCTTAATAAATTAATGATTTTATTTTATATTCAGTAACACTGAATGAAGTTTGAACTATCATTGACAAATTAAATGGTCTTATCAATCATTTCAGCCACTCATTGTAAGCATATCGTTGCAGTATTATTATCGATTTCAGTTTCATAATTTTCTGTATGCCAATTCTCGCGGTTACATGCAATACAGAAAAGTCACTTTTTCCCGCTTTAGGAGTAATAAATACATGATATGATTTTAGACTGTTAAGAGAACAATAGTAAATGCCCCTTATTACGTCAGCAACAAAACCCTTCAAATGTTCTTAATATACTCTACATTCTTGAACTCATCCCTTCCAAATTCATGACATTCTATAATAACCTATCCAACCACCCTATTCCCGTAGCACAGTCATTGCACTGCTCCACTCATCCTTATAATCCTCCTCGGAGACTGAAACGGCAGTGGCCTCGTGACCTCCTATAAATGTGCAACAGTGGGAGTCCTGGCAATGGCCAGTTTCTCTTATCATGTCCTGAGCGTATATGGCTCTCGCGCTCTTAGTCGGCCTCGCTCGTATTCGGTGGCGTGGCATGTGGGGGAGCGTGGGGGACGTCCCAAGACTCCGCTTCCTCTTTCGCATGCGAGGGAGGCAACAACTATGTGGAAACATAGTTAACAGGGCCCCTGGGCTGTTTGTAAATATTGTATGAATGATGAATTGTAAATATGGTATGAATGAAAACATTTATCTCAATTATTTATTGCCTATTAAGTACTAAGGCAGATTGTAATTTCATCTTAATAAAGTTGTTGATAAATAAATAAGAATGCTCGTGTAAATTGGATTGAATCTTAGTGTATGCTGGAATGGAAACTTAACTGAGGAGTCAATTTTGCGAAACAATTAACCCTTAGTTGGTAATGTTAGGGTAAATCACGAGTGGTAACATGGTGGCCTCTTAAACCCCCATAACATTTTTAAGGTAAATTAGCAAGACAAAGAAGATAACTAGTTGCCAAAATAACTTACGATCACGAAAAAAAATAATACAATCATCACAGTAAATGCTTGCCTCCTAATCTCATTATCTTTGCTTGATAAATTTCAGGATATTAATCTTCTTCGCTTTTATAGCGGGCAGGGACACCGACAATTTTCACAAACTTGTTCCATGAGGCAAAGACACGTTAGTTCTACATATTTATAGCAGAATATTGTTTTTTGTCTTGGTTTCTTGGGCTTATAGCTCATTTCCGCTTGGATTTGTTGGAATGCTGTGCTGCGTGCTGAACCATTTCTGAAGGAGGCTGTTGGCTGGGGGTGGCTGGTTTAATTCTAATATTATTCTGCAATCTGGATGCTAGTGCTTTTAGTATTTCGAGCTTTACACTTGGTAGCAGGTAGGTGAATGGCGATTTTCGATTCAACAATCGATATGTCTTCTTAGCAGCGTTTTGGATCCATATGGCCCTTTCTTACTGAAAATAAACTTGTTGCATTGATTATCCCAAGCTCGATTCATCTTCTAGAAGATAATCACCAGGATCCTCTACTTGAACATTTTCTTCCTTATCTTTACATCGTCAGTCCATTCCTAAACACACACTTGTTGAAACAGTCGGGGTCGTTTCTCCTGCTCTTCTTTGTTCAACATGAGTTGAAGCGAAAGTGGTAATGTGGTTGTCTTAAACCACCCTTAGGCCTTTGAAGTTCACTGAGTAACAGAGGACCATATACTGTAATAATATTAAAAAAAAGGGAGAGTTGAAAGGAAGGTGCTAAGAATTAGTCGAGTCGCTAGATCGAAGTTGCTGGCAATTCTAAAAAGGCGTGGTTACATCATACCCCTACATTAAAAATACAACCACACCAAATAATTGTTAAATATACAGCTATAAAAAGCAGTTAGGGATTGAAAATTACTCTACTGACTTTAGTTTGGGGGGTAATTGCTCTCCTACTTATGGTGATAATTGCGTCGAAAGGGTGGTAGGAAGCAAGGAGATCCTAATAAAGAAGTATTAGAAACTTCTGATATCTTTTAATTAATAATACCTGAAGTAAAATCATCGATTGGTAAAATTGCAAAATACTGAAACATTCTATTATCCAAGGATTGAAGAGTAATGAAAATCATGGAGATAGGTTCTTCTCTGGATTGTCTTTAGCTTTCTATCAATTGGTTAAGAAGTCGTCATTAGTTAAGTCTATAAGTGATATTTTTATTTTTTACCTATTTAAATTGGCCCTTAAGGAATTTATTAGAAGGTTCTAATAATTTACTGTCGTAAATGTAAATCCTCAACCTTCGAGCTCTGAAAACAAATACAGTGAAAAAAGTACAGTTGGGTGGAAGATTTTAGATCGTATTCGGTTCTGGTTGTGAGAGCTGCGATTATTAAAACGCTCGCTAGCTACTATTTAATTTGTGATACAACTAATCAGAATGACGGGAATTATGAAACATTGTTTTTTACATTATAAAAATAATTTCTAATTATTTATTGGTAACAATAAACATTCGGTAGATCTACCTGTCCAATGAAAAACTTAAGAATGAACTATTAACGAATTCATAAAAATAACAAAAGCATTATATTGATTTCTCGAAGTATTGGAGTATTAAAGGAGGCCTTGATAAGAAAATTATAAGCTAAATAAATTATGTTAAAAAAATGCTGCTCGACTGATAAGAATGAAACAGTAATTAATAATGACGACACGAACACGTGCTTCCTCCCCCACCCACACCCCAGAATAGCCCTTGATGTTTGATACACGATGAGTATGCAAGGGAGAGCGGTGATCTTATCGGGGATTATATAAGACTTTTACAGTTTGGCAGTTAATTTGAACTGGGATCAGAGGCCCGGCCAGTATTGGCAAAGTTTTTGCTCCGTGACTGGAATCCTCCCATTTAATTATGGAGGACCCCTAGCCAGCTACTTCCAGGCAAAACACCATTCTCTCACTTCTCCTTGTCTCCTTTTGCTCCATCACAACTCATTCTCGTCTCTTATATTTTCTGAGTAAGCCGTCACTTGAATACTACTAGTGGTTCATGGATATTAGTTAAAGCGCTATAACAATCAGACTATAATCCTTGCTTGCATAATTTAATTTATAAAATAAATTCATTGCTCTGATTGGATAGGTCAAATTTTTGATGAAGATATCTTAAATTCAAAATAAAATAAAAATGATTACACTAGGTTCATTGATATTAAATAAACTGACTGCAAGAAACAGAAGAAACACTTACTGAATTCACAATTCATTTGTTCACAAGTTAACATTTGAATCCAAAAAAAAAGGGTTATAAGCTTATAAAGGGTTAAGCTTATAAATAAGTACCATTTATTTCTTATATTGTATTGATACTGGGAAATATTTAATAAACAATATGCATACTGGACATATCAATACAGGTGCTTAGCAACACCACATGTGCTAAAAAGTGTTGCTGCATCAGGAGACACTCTAGCTGATATCACTGAAAGCTTGATGGTTTAAAGGTTTCGAGAAATAGTCATCTTCTCAGGTCATGTACGTGCTCCGATTTCATCTTGTGTGCTGAATGGTCAAACGATCAGATGGATTTAATTTGAAGAGTCGTCTGTGCTATCCTGATCGACCCCTTTCTAAAACAACTACCACGGAGACTTCACCTCAGAGACTGAATTTTCAAAAAGGTCAATAATTTCATATTAACTAAAGTTTGAAATATAGAGATACAATTAGCATAAACATAAATTATAGTTACTATAATTTCCAGCAAGATTCGTGATGCAATTCATAATAATTTAATGAATTTTTATACAATGATCTACTCCGGGTAAATAAACTATTAAACTTATTATTTAGTGAGCTCTTGATAGTGCGTTGGTAATAAGCACCAGGTATATACAGTGTTTTTTCGTTAGTTTTTTTCCACGTGGTTAATCTAAAATGATCTTAAAAGCCCTCTGTAATACATCATTTTTCTTAACACAAAAAGGGTCTTTGATTATAAAGTGAAAGGATTTCATTTTGAGAGCTAATAGCACAGGAGTGGTTTTATTAAAAAAAAACCTCTAAAAAACTAAAAAAATTAAAAATAAAATATCTTATTTTAATTAAAGCCAAGTTTTATCTTTAGGGGTTCAAAACGACACATGATTTTACAGAGATTATTATTTATGCTTTTTTGATTTCTTACCTGATAATTTCTCAAAAGTAAGAGTACATATTTTTCTCCGTCAAACATGTGGTAAACACATTTCAAAAAGTATTAATTCATTCATCTGAAGTACAATCATTTTACTTTGTACTAAAAATATGCAATAGCATAGGAATTCATCAGTTTTTACCATTATATCAACAGGTAGTTGATTTGTCTCCTGAAAAATAGTCTGATATTTAAAGAGATTTTCTCACCCACCATAAAAAAAAAATTCATTTTCGATTGACTTTACCTGCACTACCTTGAAAGGCGTAAAAGCCACCCTCTTAAAAAATCCTTAACAAATCTTTTTCCAAGTGCTATAAAATTAAATAATCATCGCTATTATAAGTGAAAAGAATAATTACGAATTTGTGGGCACCAATGACCTTTTTAATTGACATGCCATAAAATAAATAAACGCAGTATAATCGATAGTTTTGTAATGCTAAGAACAAGTAGAAGGGGCTTGAGCAGAACTGCATACCTGCCTCGTGATTTCATGAAAGTCACTCATAGTTCTCTGTTATTTTAAAGTAAGCAGCCCCATCCCTTCAGAACCTCCCTACTTCCCAGAATCCTATCCTTTTCTTATACATATATAGCTTTAGCCCCAGACCCCACCCGTCCCTATACATTTCCCCCAGTATGTTCTAACTGATCTCTTATTATTTGTATATATCAGTGTTTTGCTTGTGCTTCAAATTAAAGCTTTTCTTTCTTTTCTTTTAAAAAGACTCTCTTCTACAAATATTATTTAACTTACCATGGATGGCTTAGGACACATTTGCCAACATAATAAACTCGAATTGCTTTGATTCATGAAACTAATACTTATTCAATTAAATCTGGTGTATTTAGAGATAATGTACATATACTTGGAATAGAGCACACCTAAAGACTTCTTATAAATTAAGCGTTCATTGTTCTAATTAATGAATAAAATGAATTTCGTGAGAGGTACATTGCATTTTTTTTTATCTCATTGAACTCTAACGCGCATGTTATCCAGTCACTTATATTAAGGGCTTTGGTCCCATTGTAGATGGTTCTAAGAACGGTATGTTTCAAGGAAACAGACTAAAATAAAATAAAAACAATCACTTCTCTTTTTTATGCCCAAAATTATTCTTTTATTTTAAAATGCCGAGCGCTCTATCACTCTCACTCTCTCACTCTCTGTGAGGAAGCTATTGTATTTAGCAACTTGTTTCTGAATAGGATGTCTCCAAAGTCAAACATTAGTTGTTAAATATTCAGATCCACGGTGTTCATGTCAGTTTTAAGACGTCTTTTACAGTTATTCTCTAAAGACCCCAAGATTATTTATATATTTATTATTACACATCGGGACATAAGAATATTTATTACCGAGAATTATATTAGAACCGTTTATTCTAGAGTGCAGTGTACGAATATAGATTGAGCTCCATCTCCTCCTCTTTGCAGATCTCTAAACGAATAATTCATAAGCAGAAGGAAGCGGGGGGGGGGGGGCGAGGGGCACATATTAAGCGGAAAGGAAGATTAGTTTCTGAGCCAATGAATGAGGTAATGTTGTAATCTGCTTATGAGAGTAGAAAAGCTCGATAAGTCTCTCAACTGAAAATTTTAGGGAGCTCAAGAATCGCGTAGCGGGAAATTCGTTCTCTGAATCTTCAAAGCACTCAGTTCTTGGAACCCTCAAATCATGCTGTTCTACCTCCTCCTAGTGGCCGCTGATGATTGAAAAAAGCATATGTGATTTTATTTTTTAAAATTCCATAATACACAAATTTTATAAATAGAACAAATATCATAGTGTTCACATCGCGTAATGAAAGATCACCGGCTACTTCATATTTTAGTTTATGATTAAATCGAATATTTTTTACTACTTCAGATTAATCATGAACAAATGGGCATTTATGAATGAATATATAACGTAGAAAGTGAAAGATAGGGCTGCAACACCGAACGATTGTGAACAAATTAAATCTTCTAAACAAATTACTTTTTAAATTTTATAATTTTTATTTGTACAACGAAGTTGGTTATGGAAGGTGGATTTTCAACCCATGTTTTTCATGTCAGCTAATTTTAATAATTATTAGACAGTAGTCCCAAGGGTTTCATCATTATTACCCAAAGAAAATAAAAATAGCTGGAATTCAAACCCGGGACCTCTCGTTTTAGACGCTTTCCCCGAAACATCATTATAAAGAAACCATGAAATAAAATAATAGAATGTGATTTCAGATGTAGCGACCGCTAACTACATAAGATAAATCACCCTATACTCTATTGTATATATATTGTAAATAAATGTAAATAACATTACTAAAATATAAATCATTGTAAATATCGTAAACAATAAAACATGCAGCTAGAAGCCAATTAGTTATCTGAGCTGGGGCACCAGCTGCCAGCAGCAGGTACTAGACCCAACCGCCGAGAGACCGCGGCTCGCGTCTCTTTGTCAGGGGACAAAGAAAACCACATACTCAACGGGCATTAGGTACTACAAAATCAGTCCTTACGGGCTACCACTGCCAGCTGGGTATCTAAGACCGGCGGTTTGGGGCCTGTATATCATTCTCCTGGGAACTAACTGGCTCGTAACTGCTCTGCTTTAAACTCTGAAACTTTGCTACTTCTTTATGAAAACCTCTGCATCTCTCTCTCCTCACCTCGCTACGTTTGAGTCCGGCGTTTTCAGACCCCACACCTTCCTAGTGGGAATCTCTGCCTTCGTCTCGTTAAATCTAGGACCTCCTTGGGAGAGACCTCTCCCTAGTGGACAACGGTTATCGTGGCTCTGCAAGCCTACCAAGCAGTGTTCCCCACGGAAATTCAGTCTGCCTCTCTCCGGTTCACACTCGCCTTTGGGTTCCGGATGGATTTCGCCTACTCTCAGATACCGAGTGTGAATTCGTGGTCATTCCGAAACCACACAAACTACCTATACCACCTACCCTGTACCTTTTCTCCTGAACATAATGCATTGTCGGGGCACATACCTATCAAAAATGGAGTCAAATAGTAACACCGCTATGAAACGATTGTCCAGGTTATAAACTTAATCAACCCTCACTTCGTCACCAGGGCTAGGGTAACTAGATATCCCCCTCGTGACGACCCGACACAGGTTATTTATATGATTAGGAGCTGTAATACCTATTAATTTACATTTTAGTTATAGTAACTGCGGCAATATATTCGATATCTCTGCCAATATAAGGGATTACCATTCATTATCACCACTATTGAATTAATTATGCCTATAATTAGTTGACCTGGACTAAACCGTGATAAATGCTCAGAAATCTGTGATGCTATTTCATGGAATGTTGGATTTGTTGAACCTTATAAAACAAGAATTTAAGCAAATCATTATATGGCTAAGAAACCAAAAAAAAAAGTGCTTCTTAAGCCAAAATGTGGTAAAGGATGGATGCAGTTAACAATTTTTTTTTTCTTTAATAAATACATAAGCTTTTTAAGTTAAGGTTACCTAGTGTATATATAAATATATTACGTTAGTATTAATGATTTTCGTACACAAATAATTTGGCAAGAAAAGTGTGCCGGTCTGCATTGGCTAATATTTGTACACCAAACTATGTGTTTGATTGACAAGCCAAAGAAACGCAAGAAGACAAGAAGTTGTTTATTCCTAGCTGTGTATGGCTCATACTTCCTCCATGACAGATACACTTGTACCTGGAACCACTTCAACCAGCCACTAACTGCTGCACTGATGCTTGTGGAGTGCCAGGATCAAAAAGTCTTGAGATGGTTTGAGCATAATAATATCAATGTTTGTCGGAAGTGGCGGATGCGGACAGAGAACAGTAACTAGTCACACATCAATGGTTTTTTTAGACAGGCGGATTTATAGAGGAAAACCGGTAAAGGCCATGGGTCTTGCCTGCACGTTACTGGTTTGAAGCAGATATCTGTGACGGGTAGTGGGAGGTCAAGGCACCAAACAAGTAAGGTAGGACTCTACACTTTAAGTTCATTTTTGTAAGCATACCTTTTGTTTTTTCCCTTTATTTTTAGAAAAAAGGGGTTAAATCATTAAGGCCAAGGGGGGAAAAGAGTGGAACAAAGAAATATTTGAATAATCAATTTCTTTTTACTGACAAAAGTCTTGGTTGTGGAAGTCTTCGGGAAGGCTCACCCGAAGCCTTCGATGTATCGCCAGTTCCTGGAGAGCTCAATGTTAACATAGATATAAGGTAGGGCTTAGCAGAAGATATTTAGTTATAAGCTTAGCTGTAGTCATAGAGGATGCACACCTCGTGTAAATATAGTTTTAAGTATAGATTTCAGTAGTAAACGGATCCACATTTGTAAATAGCCAATAAAATAGAATTAAGTAACTAGCTATAGGGGAAAAATAATAATAAATAAAATAAAAAAACAAATTGTATAGCTAGTTTTGGATTTGTATATATATCATTGGTAGAAGTGTTTCCTTTTGTTTCTTTTTTCTTTATTTTAGTTTTATACTTTCTTTTTTTATTATCATGTGTTTTTGTTTTGAGAAATAAACGGAATGAAAACAGAATAACCGAAGGTGCGCAGACCGGTGCAACAATCCCATTGCACCGGAATACGCGCACCACAGGCTACGTAACCCCATGAGCCCACTTCACTGGCTTGTGGGGCATGCCCGTTTGAGGACCAGTCTCAGGAAGGGTGAAAAAGAAAAAAAACAAAACAAAAAGTTGTGGAAGTTGAACTATGAACGATATAAAAACAAAAACATGAAAAATTTACTAAGAAATTGTTAAAGCTTAAGAGATGCTTATCCAGTCACAGTACAATAAAAAAGATAATTCGAATACCTACGATGGAGTTTGAGGAACGTAAGGAAGCTAAAAAACTATAGGCATCCCAAAGAAGTAACCGAGGGGTTGCCATTCACAGTGCTGTTTTTCAGCAATTCAAGAGCCACTTTGAACAGAGTTTCATTCCTTCACCTTCAGTTACCACGATCTTTTTCCCTTCACCCATATATAAGAAGTCTATTCCACAATATAAAACAAATTAAAACTTCACTGAACACAACTCAGTTCTCTGCAACACTGACACGGGGGGGTCCGTCTCTCTGAACTGTTCAGCATGCACAAAAGCTCTGGGCCTGTGGATCAACTCAGCAAAATCGGTAGCTTACTCCATAATAAACGGACCTAAACCGTTGGTGGATTTGAAAAAAGAATTATGAAAATGACGGACACAGCCTGTACGTTAGTTGGTTATGACTCAGAATCAGCAGATCTGATCTGCAGAAATATCGACGGATTGAGCCCGTGGAATTGGCCGCCTAATAAAACCGTTCGTGTATGGATGGTTAGCTAATGGAGGGACACGCACTTGGTCCTTAGAGGACTATAGCTCCCTGGAGTGCTAATGTGTAGGGTCTTTTCTTCATGACCTTAATGAAACCCTTAATTGTGTGTTTCATCACGCTTGATTAGATTTTTTTTTTCTTTGGTTAATGATTCGTATTATTGGCTTGTAAAACGTTTAATGGGATAATGTATTTTTTATCTTTGATTTTAATTACTTCTACAGTATCATTTTTACGGGCTATATCGCATAACCGATAAAGGGACCGAAAGATAAAAGAAGGACGTGGAGATAAAGCATTGGAAGGCATATGTGGTGGATATGGCGACCAAAGTAACTCCCGAGTGGGCACTAAAGGATAACTGTTCATCGGTGGCACAACTTTAGTGCTATCTGTGGCCCGGGCTGGCCCGGCTTTAGTGCGCTTCACTAAACTGTATGGTAATGGCACTTCCTGGGTGATGCTCCGTCCTGTGCCTATCCCAGATCACATCTGCACGATCCGGTCTGGCGGTCACAGATCCAGTGTAAGTTTTCTCCCTGAGCGGAAACTATGACCATCGTTGGAATAAAATGAAATGGAATATAATTTATTTTTTGGTACTACATTCTACACTCGTTTATATTCATGTTGACGACCCCAAATGGAGAAGCTGTAAGGTCATTTGTGCTAACAAGCGATCGTCTTCTTCAATCTGTGTTTATGTGTATAAGTATGATCAATAGTATCAGTCGTAGAAATGGTTTAATTGATCTGAAATATCAAATGTCACCACAACATATGCTGTTTTTTGTTAAAATACTGCAGCAAGATAGATAGAAAAAACTTGAAAAAAAGACTGGCGCGTTTCTTTACCCTCTTATACCTATGCCGATGGTAAGCTAACGTGCAGAGAATGCAATTTAAGTTTCTAAAACCTTCCTATTTTAATTCCTATAATTGCATGAAAATAAACAATCATTTCCTCTCTTACACAAGTCGCTAATAAACAATTTAATTTTATATTTATAATGGAAAAAATCATTTAATCCCAGACCAAGTCCCCTAAGAATAACATTAGGAGGCGAGGGACATGAGTGAGCAACGTGGTCCCAAGACATATCTACTGAAGCTATGTATGATTAAATTTAACTTGTCCTTGAGTACTACTGGGTAACCCCCATAAACCACACAACCATGGTGAAAATTAGGGAGGACAGGATACAAGGAGCTTACGTGCAGGAAAGGCGAACATATGGTAATAGCGGAGGGATAGTTTCAGGGTACATATTGGCGGAAGGGAAATATGGGAGATATGTAGGCCCCAAGAGAGGGTTTGGTACATAGTTATCCCTAGGTTTATAACTAGAGAATATCGGCAAAGGTTCTGAGGATGAATTTTGAGTCCATGAGAATTGCCTGGGGTTACGCTGCGTTTAACCTCATTTTATTCTGGTTATCTCAGGGACTGGTCCGATCTGGGTATCCCTGAATCTTGATATACGCAGCTAGAAATCGGAGGGGGGACTAATAGGTTGTGGTGTCTTCAGCGAAAAGGTGATGGCAGCAATAATAAATAGAGTTAGGGAGATCGCCTAAGTAACCACTAAAAAAATGGAGAGAAATACTTGATCCATGAGCAACTACATAGGAAAGATGAAGAGAAGCAGAATGGGTCGATTAGGGATAGTAACTATATTACTTGGGAGTGGATAGAGGCTATTGGAGAAGCTTAATTATTTCAAGTCATAAAGAAGGACTAAATATGGGTCTATTGTATCGAACGCCTTGGAAAATTAAGACTGTTATTTTTTTTTTGATGAATAGTGGAATGATTGTGATGTTTGCTAGTTCAGATTGCATGAAGCAACCGGGACGGAAACAAGATTGAAAAAGATCGCCATCTTGGGACTGGTCGAGGAAAGTGAGTTATGGAATGTGGGGGAGTTTTACAATACGTTTGTTGGAAGGAAGAAAATTAGGAAATATAAATATAGTCAAAAAAGATTAAAAATAAATTTTCATCATGATAAATATGATTATAATCAAATAAATCTATTTCACCAAACCAGATATTCCAGCAAACGAACCACTCACGGTTAGCTGCTATTCAATTTTGTTAGCTAAATGTTTCCTTTCAAGTGATGGGACCATAGCTGGGCTTCAAATGAAATTTTCTTAATGAAGTTCATTTCCTCCAAACAACTATCGCTGGCGGCATAGAATGGACGAAATCCTACGCGCTAACAGGTTATTAGGATACGTATGAGCGATATAAAGCAGAGATAATGGGATACTTTAAGGGAGGCAAGGATGGTTATCCTCTTTCTTATACCACCTTTTAGTGGAGTTTTGGTTTGAAAACGAATAACTCATCCTTGTACAACAGCTATATGGTTTTGAAAACCTCAAACTCATTAGGTTTTTGTTGGGAGGGGAGGTCTATCGAGTGTTTTGTAATACTGTGAACAAGTGGAAGTGTCTTGAACAGAACTGTATACCTGCCTTGTGAATTCATGGAAGTCACTGATAGTTCCGGTTAGTTTTAAGTAAGCAACCGCATCCTTGCAAAACCTCCCTGCTTCCCAGAATCTTTTCCTTTTCTTATACATATATGTCTCAGCTTTAGCCCCAAACCAAACTTTCTTACAGACATTCAAACTAGTATGTTGTAACTCTGATCTCTCAATATCCAGTGTTTTGCTTGTACTTCACAATAAAACTTTTCTTTTTTTTTCTTTTAAAAGACTTTCGTCTACCAAGATTATTTAACTGATGATAATCCTCTTTTTTATCTAGATTTATTTAAATAAATCGTCTCCATTTGCATAACCCAGTCGCAGGATAAAGTCGGGTTACTCCATCAAATATTGTTAAGTAATATTAGTTAATTATTAGCATTGTAGTATACAAATATGGAGGAAATATTTTGACATAAACAAAGCATGCGAACAGTTTCCGTAGCTGAAAAACAAAATTCTTTGATATAATGGCTAACAAATTTCAACAATCTTCAAGTCAATTAAGAAATAAAAGCCCTTCATCCTGTCCAGAACAATATTTCATTTTTACGACGTCGTTTGAAAGCTAAACTGGCCACTGCTATTGTTAACTATTAGCTCGAATTTTTGAGGGCATTATCATAGTCCATCGAAAAAGTTTGGGTGAAAATAAAATAAGGTTTTGTAGCGACAGAGTGTATCTTATTCCTTAATATATATACGCTGCACACCGTCAATAATCTTCAAATTGACTAATAATTTATAATACGCAAATTCGAATAGAAAACAAACGCAAAAACTTACTTATCGACGGGCACAAACAGTTTGAAAGTAAAGAAACCCTTCTCACATGTCAACCAAGAGGGATGAACCAAGCTACTGAGACAAATTTGAGGTTTCGTTGGTATAAAGACGAACGAAGAAAAGTAAACAAAGCTTTAATCAAGTTTTATGTTAATTAACTTATTTGTTCCTGCCTACAAACAAAACGGAACCACTCCCTTCATTAGGTCCGTGTATGGTCGGACTGGGTTTCTTATGCCATCTTGTTTTGCGCCATTCGTTTCAATGGGACTTACACTTGTAGAACACGTGGATAACAGCCAAGCCGGGGAGCAGAGACAAATAGCCGACAAAAAAGGAAGGAGTAGGCTAATAGAGGAGAAGAGTTTTTGCTACAGAGAGCAACAATCAGACCTGATTGGCTCACTGATTGTACGGTGTCCATGCCTCGACTGTAGGTGGTTCCCTTTCTTATGTCCACTGGCCAGCTTGTTTTCTACTTTCATGTATCTTTGTTGAGAGGGGAGCTCCTGGAAATAGCGAGGGAGTGGAGAATTTGCCATGGAGTGTTTCTTTTTTTTTAATAAGCCCTATGATTGGTGTAAGAACTTATTTAAATTGAAAACTCTAACAACGACCACTTCTTTTCCTTATTACACACACAAATATATGTAAGGGTGTATCTGTGAAACATTAATAAATTAAATAAAAGGTTAACTTGAGTGTTACCCATCCGCATGCCTACAGATCCTGTTAGGTCAAATCGTCGACCTGGTGTTGGTGCTGTCATGACTTCATGGAAGTCATTGATATTTTTAAGTAAGCAACCGCATTCCTTCCAAGACCTCCATCCCAATTCCCATAACTACCCTTCTCTTATACACAGATGTCTCAGCTTTAGCCCCAGTCCCTACTTGTTTCCCAGAAACTCGTCCCTAAACATCCGACCCAGTATATTATAACATAACTCTTAATGTTTGTATTTACCAGTGTTTTGCTTGTATTCATAATAAAGCTTTTCTTTCATTTCTTTGAAAATAATCTCCTCTACTACTAAGATGGTTTAACTGTACGATAAATTAAATTCATATTTGTTCATGATAAATTGACTAAGTTTCTGTGATTATCTACATAAGTATTTGATTTAGATTGGTATGTCCTTAATGCAGGTCAATACTCTTAAACCGATCTGAAAGTATTCATGAAGCATCGGAATAGTCTGACGCTCAGCTATAATGTGTCTCAGACCATCTTTGCTAGGAGTTTTGTCCTGCAATCATTCCATAAGAGCAGTAAACTTAAATGGGCTTACAGAAAACATACTAGATATAATAAATTTTAACGTTCAAGTATAATTCATGGTATTTGAGTTGACGTTTGGTTTGTTTTTTTGGCTATGTATTACAAAAAAAAAAAAAAAAAAAAAAAAGAATATCGCTATTTTTCAGTTTAAACTCATTTAGTTTTTTTCATTGAAAGGAAAGTTTACAAAATAACCTTTCTATCTGTTCTACCTCACTACTAAGGAGTAATTTTCCAATATAAAAGTTAACGAGGCAAAAATGTAAAATTAATTCACTTACCTTTTGTGATGCTCTATTTAGCTTAATCTATACCTGTGGAATTCATCATATAGGAGGATGCTTATGAAGCAAGGATGTGAGTATCAAAGGAGGATAATTCGCTTTTGGCATCAGCAAACTTTTTTTTTCCTCCTTGCTGAGGTAAAAACCTCAAACTGGGTTCTGAACGAGGTGTCTAAAAACAACTGTAAAATAAACATGTAGTTTTCGTAGATCTGTGAATGGGTCTAACTTAGAAATACCTATGCAGGCATAATGGGAGGGTCTCCTAGTGCAGAGAATGTCGTAATCCACCCAAAAACTATAATCTTAGAGCTTAGGTATGTACTTATCAAAGTCATACCAAATCCGTACAGATGATTTTAACCAAAAACATACTCCCTCGAAATCAACGTAATTCTAATAAATAAATTTGATGTGTGTGATCTTAAAATTATTGAAGTGGCAACCTCTTAATTACAAATAATTATAAGTCACTCTCTTCTCGATCAGATCATATCTATCACTGTTTCCATATGTTTAATAAAGCTAATGCCGTCGGTGGGAGAGTGGGGGGAGAAGTTGGTGGGGAGAACAATTGCTGGTGGGGATGGCCCCCCCACCACGACTAGCCTGGCTATATAAGAAACGCCCTATATCGTAATATCAGAAAGAAACAAACCGGGACCTTGAACACTTCTCTCTCTCTGCACTGGCGCTTGCTGCTCTACTGAAACCATGGTCTTCCCATTCAACTACCTCTGCATCTCTCTCTTCTAACCCCGCTATGTTTTAGTCCGGCGTTGTCAGACCCCACACCTTCCTAGTGGGAATCTCTGTCTTCGTCTCGCTAAAACTAGCACCTCCTTGGGAGAGACCTCTGCCTCGCGGACGACGATTGCCGTGGCCCTACAAAATTACCAGTAGCGTCTCCAATGGCAATCTAGTCTGCTTCTCTCCGGTACACACTCGCCTTTGGGATCCGGACGGTTTTCGCCTACCCTTGATACCGAGTGTGAATTCGTGGTCATTCCAAGACGACATAAACTACCTATAAACCTACCCTGTACCTCTTCTCCTGAACACAGTGCTTTTTCGGGGCACACACACCTTCTAAAGGTCTTATGGAGTCAGATCAAAGTGAATTAGGCTGCCCGCCGACTAGGCCGGCGGCCAGGGTGAAAGACTACAGGTCCACCCACTCTATCTCTTTCTGGGCGCTCGCCGGACGGCGGCTAAGAGGTTGTAGTGACCCTCGCCCATGGCGAGGATCTCCCCCCACTTTGGGGATACACGGTTATCTGAGCCCAAAAATTATAATTAAAATATATCCTAAAAATCATCATTTTAAGAAAGCGTTCTTCTTCGTAGCTTAATTGCAACAATTTATCTTAGCTACTGATGATTTTAATTTTGTTGGTGGAGACGATATTGATTTATTTAAATGTATTATATATTTTTACATATATAAGACGTTATAAATTTAGGATAGAGGGTTCGGTATTCAACTATGGGCCCATTTTTTTTTAGGCCGGAAGCAAATATACACTGAAGCTGTAAACAAAAAAATTGAAAAATAAAAGCCTATGAAAGAAAGGTTTATTCGAGCAGAGGCGTGTAATTCTAAAAATCTGTTGTTGAGCCGAGTTAGCAATGGAGGGTGGGAGAGGCGAGGACTCTAACTGCTATAGAAGCAGAACAAGGCCCGGGCACGTGATTGGAATGGGGTCCGGCCAGAATGGGACTTCTCTACTTCCTGCACTGATTCTCTTCTATTTTTTTTTTTAACTAAACCTAATTAAGGCCGGTCGTATCAATCGATCTCCAGCTAAGTAATATGTTCGATTGCAAAGATACTGAAATAAAATGTACAAATACTACACCTGTGCACGAGGACATTCATTATTTACTAATACCATTGTGCATACAAACAATATTCAATTAAACCTATAAAATATAATACTCAAAATACTCTCCTGTTTCACCAAAAAATCAAGTTTAAATAATAAAAATACACACACAAATAAATAAAATGTGTTGGTTCACTTGTACGGTTCGAAGATCAACGAGCGCGTCACACTACAAAAAAACTCAAATATTATCTTAAATCGGTGTTTGAGGATACCAGGGAGTATAGACTACTACACTAAAATTACTAATGTGCACGAAGAGATACTGATGACAAATACAGATAAATATATTAAACATTTATCATTTTTATTTATTTCTTTAACCAGCTCAGTAAATAAAGAAACTAAGAGACAAGACAAATGCAGTAAAATAATCTGTTCATAATAGAACTGCCGGGTTGTCACTAGGGAGGTGCCTGATCCTAGCCCTTGGGACAAGTGTGGATTCGAGTTTATAACATGGGCAATCGTTCCATGACGGCGTTACTATCTGACTCCATTTATGATAGGTATGTGCCCCGACAATGCACTATGTTCAAGAGAAGAGGTTCAGAGGTTTCATAAAGAATTAGTCAAGTTTTCAGAGTTCGAGCGGAAACCAAGCAAGCGTCACGAGTATAGGGCACGGAAGAGTCGCGAGAGAGACTAACTAACAGGGCCAGTAGCCCTGCCTTAAGTACCCTCTCTACTTCCTGCTGGGAGGCGGAAAGGGTCTGATACGGTGGCGGTTCACACACACACCTGGGGCGAGAAACGTGACCGGTAGTGAGACACGTGACTGCCGCCTCCTTACCCGACCCGGGGACAATCCCTGGTGGTAGAGAGGCCCCCTAAAGGGTTGTTAAGTTTATGACTGTTTATGACTGCCAGATGGTGACCCTTTCTCGTGTGAATTAGTTGGCTTCCGCCTTTTATTGCTTAACACTTTTACGATGATTTACATTTGTTTATAATACATTTAGTTCATGTTATTTTACTTTTGCTTACAATATATATGCAATAGAGTATAGGGTGATTTATCTTATGTAGTTAGCGGTCGCTACAAGAACAAAACGAATATTCTTGTAAATATAATATCTTGCCTAAATATAGTAAGTGTTTGGAATTTCACCAGTTGAAATCGCAACCGGCAAACGAGGCGACTGATTCGAGAAACTAATTAGCCTGGGGATAATTAGCTATACGTTTGAGTTTTAAGTGGACTGTAATTATTTGAGAGTCTCGTTAGAGAAATGACAATATCAAATGTAAACACAGTAATGCAAATTCCTACCTGCTTCGATGTGACGACAGCGTGCGAATCTCCCTTCTTGAACTCCGATAACCTAGAGATTTGGGCCCAAACTCCAGATTTATCCAAGTCCCGATTCATCCAATATCTGTCTGCGTTTAATCTGAAATGTCGCTTCTCCAAGACTGCGTACTAGTGATTTGAATAATGACTAAACAAAGATAATGGCGTTGAAAATACGCTTGAAAAACAGTGTGAAAAATGATAACTGTTGAAGACAAAAAGAGACGCTATAATAATGAAAATGAAAATTACCACCTGAGAGACAAAAGCGTGGGGAAAAACGCTGATCGAGCCGGCAGGCAGCGCCAGCGTCTGTGATTCACAGAACTACCGAATGGTTTCGGGTAATTACTTATTGAATAGCAAATTCAAATTAAAATGAAATTAAGTTTACGCAAATGGCGTAAACAGTAAGTATATAATACAATATTTATTGCGATAAAATTACAATTTGACTTTTATTGGGAAATAAGTAACTGCGATCAATGTTCTCATTTATATCAATTTAGCAGCGTTTCATTTACTCCCTCCTTCATTTACAAACAGCCCAGAGACCTCCCAAATCACATCGTTGTCACCTTCCTCGCATGAGATTGAGAAAGCGGAGTCTTGGAAAGTCCCACCTAGCGCATGCACAGAACTTAAATTGTATTAAAAAGTAAATATATATTTTACGCTAACTTCACCTATAGATTGTTCTATCAGAGAAGATAAAGTCTCTAAAAACCACTACGTTACTGTATATCATCATTATGATTTTTTATTTTAATTTTTTCCCTCTAAATTTAAATTATTTAACTATCTATTTTTTGTAAAAACATGAATGATGTATTCAATCCATTCTTATCATTGTACACAAATTCATATAATCAAATTGCAATAAATATCTTTTTCTCTGTCTAAACGTAATTGTATGCAAGTGGGACTAATATTAATAAATATAGGTTGTCGTTTGTTTTTTTGCAAGAAAAAGCATTTAAATCAATTGTGTTGCATCACACAATTAAAGGTTTCTTAACGGTCTAGAGAAATATTGATTCCTTTATTGACTTGTATAATAATAGCCCAATGAAGTCGTGTCATTTGATAAACTACTCAATATGACAGGAACATTTTCATGTCTCAGTTGTAATTAACTACGTTATTGATTAATCTCGCCCTTTATTTTTTTATTTTTGTAGCATCCTCTGGGCACACCAAGTAAGAACAAATCCAAACCTTATAACTCCCAATTATGATTACCACAATTGAAAACACTATTACCGAACGATAACGCGTGCCAGATACCAGCAATGGGATCGAAAAACGAAGGAAGGAACTTAATTAAACAATGTTAGGTCAGTCAACTAATGAACAGGAGTCGATGGTTTCCATAAAATGCACTAGACAACACACTTTCAAAATATACCTGCCATCTGACCAGCCTGCAAAACAATCAGCCTTTTTTCTTGAACCATTGATTCAAGAAGGTG
This sequence comes from Acanthosoma haemorrhoidale, assembly GCA_930367205.1. Taxonomy (NCBI): domain Eukaryota; kingdom Metazoa; phylum Arthropoda; class Insecta; order Hemiptera; family Acanthosomatidae; genus Acanthosoma; species Acanthosoma haemorrhoidale. The sequence continues at coordinate 181,384,301 of OV884011.1, read as the reverse complement.
AAGTTGGTTTTTCAGCTTGAGACGCCCATTTTGATTTTAAGCTATTATTACTTACACTTCTTTCACTATATATCAATTTAGGTTTGAAGATATTTAATTTGATACCCTAGGCCACCTGAGTGAAAAATATTTTTATTATTTATTTATTATTATTGGCTGTTTCTATTTGCTACTACATTCGGTGCATCTAATGAAACTACCTGCAAAATATCATTCTTCTAAAAACTAACATTTTTTGGATTAAATTTGAAAACACGCCATTAATGTCAGTTTTATTGACTTTTCACAATTGTATTGATTAATCTAATATTGAAGTACTAAGAGAACTTAAAACGGAATATAAAAAAATTCAATAACAAGTTAATAACAAAGACCGGGGCAGATAAAGGCGCGAACGACCCAGGGCACACAAATAAAAACATAAGAAGTTTTGATTCTTATAAAAACTAAACAAATCCCTAAAAAATGGGGTTAAATAAAAAAATAAGATCAAAAAGAAAAGTCCCATTTCCTGCGTGAGCAGGTCAGTTGGGCAACGTGGTCAGTGAGGTTTTAATGAATGCATCTCGGTCGGTCGTGTTCATGTTGTACGTGGAAATTAGAACGCCACCGTCCTCTGTCAAAAGTTGTATGCACGTTATCGGTTCGGATCGACACAATCTTGCTATTTCCAGCCAGTGTTTCTTTGATGTAGTGGCATCTCACTTTGTGTGAAGATGAGAAAATTTCGTCATATGGTGTACGTTCATATTATTTTGTAAGATATCTCCGAATCCTGTGATGATTCAACTACACCAAATGGGCTCCTTTGAGGAAACTTAACAGCTACTCAACTAATGAAATGGGGCTTATTCTTGTATGACACCGCAGAAGTTATACATTGTGTTTAGCCAGTAGTTCAAAACTATCGACCACTTAAGTTTTATTTTATTAGGTTGAATTTATTTTAGCCATTTATATTGCTTTTAAATTTCGACAAATTCATATATAGTATTTGTTCTTCTTTAATATTTTCGGAAATAACAGGCATTCAATAAGTACAGAAGTAATTATTAAATAAAAAAATTTTCAAAAGTTACAAGTAACAGTGTCGAACCAACTGCTTAATTATCAAATTACTTTACATTAACCCCACTATATTTAAGTGTTTTAATTTTTTTTGCTGTTTCGTTCATTAATAAATGAATAAATAAATCATAATAAACTACAAAAAAAATTGTTAATGTTTTAAATAACATATTATAATAATAGTTCTTACAGAAAAAAGTGTATAATGTTGTTTTTTTTTCCAAAATATTAAAAGAGCAGTATTTTACCCCTAATATTATTAATACTAGGCACTAACTGGGGATAAAAGCAGCCGAGCACCCCCTACTTAGTTGGTAAAACGGGGAGCGAGGAGGCAGCATCAAGCTGGGTTCTTCGACGAGACCCTAATCTGATGCTTCCCTATAACCTGGAGGTGGCTATATTGTTTAGAATGCTTTCATTAACTGGGCTATTTTACTTACACCCCAAGTTACAGGCTGGATTATCATATAAATGTTTACAAGATAAGAAGATTATTTTGCCCCACCTAGAAGTAATGCCCGCCTTTAAGTAAAAACATACAAGTTATCCTAATACTTGCTATTCCGCAATTACAGGAGAACGGTTCATACTCCTTTCTTCAAATTACTAGTTTTTTCAAACATGCCTGGAGAGTAAGGAAATTATTTTGGATGGGCGACATTGTTTACTTTAAAGATTTAGGTATTCAGTTACCTATTCTACTTTTTTAAATGGTTCCTGGTTTAAATAACTGTTATTGTTGTATCGCTCCACGGTGTAGCGTGATAAAGTAGTACGTTCCACAGTAATACCTGTCAACTTGAACCCTTGAAGATGATATTCTAGTCCGTCGAAAAGGTTCGGTCTACATAATAAAGCTGTGGAGAGGCAGAAATAGCATTGAAATATATTTTAGAATCAAGTATCCCTTTTATGATTTGTAAAAAAGTAATTTTTGTTTCTTATAGTTGGTAGCCTAGATTAGCGTAGACAGTGACCAGTAGAAGTGTTTGGAAGAGCCTTGTTGTTTCTTGTTTTGACATAAAAAGATTAACTCGTTTTTGCCCATAGCCACATTCATCGTTAGTGTTGGATTTTGTCCGGGTCGCGGTTGGCTTCGACCAGAGAGTCCCACCAATGGCAGCGGAAGGTTCACCGTTTCCAGACACCTGCTTCAAGAATATGTAAGTAGTCGACCATACGTCTTTTCTCGGTAAATAACACGTTAAGTGCGTAAAATGATCAATAATGCAGTTTTTGTCATTAAATATAATTATTAGTTAAGTATAAATGACATTTATGTTATTAAAAACTATTTTTCTATGAGAATAATAAGATTCTTTACTATATCAAGTTTATAGCTGATTGTTATTGTTACAATATCCAGGTAACGTTCCATTGATGAAATCCTTTTGTGAGATGCAATTAAGGGCAATGTGTTGAATATGTATATTGGTAATTTGATACAGTAGATGGGGTTATTTATTTGTTTATCTAAATAAATACCTTACGGGAAGTATGGCAAAAACTAAACCTCAGGCTGTTCTGCTTAGTTGTCATTTCATTAGATTTTTTATTTATTTACGTTAAGTTAATTTGTTATATTCTCGATAAGTTATAACATAAGCTTAAGGTGATAGCTCATATATATGTTACGGCACCATTCACGTTCATGCATACGGCATAGATAAAAATGCCTATCTATAAAAATGGATAGGCACCTCTATTTCTCTACTCATTTTAGTATTAAAATAGAAAAAGTACGACAAAGGTCTTACCGGCTATCGCACTAGCTAACTTCACCTAACCTGTCGCTTCGTCTCAAATTGATGATCTATAAATGTGTCCTCCGGCCAGCTCTGCTGTACGGTGCCCCGCTATTTACCCACTTGACTGAAAATACAGCTAAATGTCTCCAACACTTCCAGAACGGGATCATGCGAAAAGTGGTCCGACATACCTCTTTCATTAAGTTGCTTGGTGTGCCGTCGGTGGGTGAGTTCATCCACCGGAGACACATTAAGTTTTTTGACTCGTTGCAGCACCTGACAAACCCAGTGTTTAACACTATGACCCCACCACCCCTCCCGCATCGATGGCAACAGACTGTCGAGGAAAAATTAGGATAAGAATTAGTATGTAAGTTAGTTTTAAGGTTGATCATAAAGGTGAGTTCCATCACCTTTATTAGTCAGTTTAGTCCAGTAACGTATAATGTATATCATTATACTTGTTTATTCATTATATAATTTCTATAAAATAACAAAACCTGTATATAATGTAGCGATGCTACAGGAAATACAAAATAATTTGTAAATAGATTCACTTGAGGATCTGTAATCATATATAATTATCTGTAAATTTAAAGGGGCTATGAAAGGGGAACAAAACAACAACAAAAAAACAAAACATATATATATATATATATATATATATATATACAAAAGGTGAGCTCTTTATTAGTCAGTTTAGTCCAGTCACATATAATGTATATCATTATACTTGTTTATTCATTATATAATTTCTATAAAATAACAAAACCTGTATATAATGCAGTGATACTACAGGAAATACAAAATAATTTGTAAATAAATTCGCCTGAGGATCTGTAATTATATATAATTATCTGTAAATTTGAAGGGGCTATGAATGAAAAAAAAAAAAAAGAAAAAAAAGTCCACATACATTTGATCATGCTATTCCACTATTTCGCATTAGGTTTCTATAGGTGTAACACATTCACAATTCCTCGCCCCTGTAAATAAAAACACTGTCTGGTTGCTATTTAAAATTTATAAACACTCTAATTAAGAGCACAGAAAAATCAATAAACCAAAAGCAAGCCATATACTACTATAATTTGTGTTCATTGAAAGTAATGTGTATTATATAAAATAAATTATGATTAAATGTTTATGGTAATACATGTGCCATTAATTTACGAATCTTATTCCACAGAACACTCAAAATACAAGAGAAATGGCTGGTTACAGGAATGCATTAAGAGAACTTGTGCTTAAAGGAACAAGTTTAGCAGCTACACCTTGGCTGTGACAGCTGTTATGTAGGAAATGCTAGAAACCTCTAATTGTAAAACATATCTCTTATAAGAGGTTTCTAATCCTTCTTTAATTATCACCTTTTTGCTTTCTAAAACATTTTTTATACTCAATGATTACCACAGATAGCAGGTTTTTATAAAGATTTCAGACAATAACAAATTTGACTATGTATAACAGTTTTATTATTCCATAATTTTATTTCATATAGAAAAATTAACTCCTCACAATTTTACATTCAGGAAGGTATGCTGAAATTTGGCTGTTGTTGGTGTAGGTGATGGCGCGTTTAAGGGTTTTACGTTGCACGTATGTTGGTCAAGATGTGATAGCGGGAATTGTGTTATTAGTAATTACCTTATGATACAATATATGCCAGGCTGACATTTATCTCACATTTTGGTATTATTAGGGGAAAATGTCCAGAAATAAAGATTTATTATTTTTTTATTTCAATTCATCAGAAATTTAATTATTCAAAATGAATCGTTCATTTAAAAAAAAACAATGTTTCCTATTAGTAGGACGAGGGCAAGGTAAGGTTGGCACCACTGACACCCGGAGTGGGGGGAGGTGGCAGGGGTATATAGGAGCAAGTGGGGGTGGGGCGGCTCAGTACGGCGGAGATGTGGTCGGTATTGGTTATTGTCGCGTCCGCGCTAGCTTCTTCAGTCGTAGTCCTCGTAGATGCCGTCTACATCAACCAGTTCGCAGTGAGGATCCCTTCCGGGGACCCTGCTCTAGTGGCAGCAAAGCACGGCTTCCTGTACCTGGGGCAGGTAAGGGCGATAAATATGTCAGAGCGGGCTGTTGCCAGGAAAAGAAAAATATAAAAAAGCATGAATGGACGAAAAACCTAATTTAACTTAAAAAATAAATCAAAACCAAATCCAGAAAAGTGTGCTTTTATCGTGAAATAGAACGATCATTTGTAGTAACCGTAATAAGATGATATCTTCATCAATTACTAAATAATTATGGTTGAAAATTCATAACAGAATGGAAAAAATCTCAGTTTTCTCAAACCCAAAAATATATATTCAACTTCAGATTTAGTGCCTTAAAAAACCAAAAACAATTCAGAATGTTTTTAACTTTTTCTTCCATTTTAAAAATAACTTATTGATAACGGATTTCATAATTTCTTTTTATAAGAAATGCGGTTTACAAAAAATTTAAAAATTAAAAAAAAAGATATCCTACAAATCAAAATTTTCAAACTCATTTATTTTTATATACAAAGAGGTGTAATTGAGATCGTACTATATATATTATAGACGGTTGATAAACTATTCTTGAATGATATGTTGTTTCTCTGAAGGTTTGGTATGGTTAGCTCTCTTGGATTTATGATGAAATCGTCTTCATTTTAATAATTTTTGTTGTAAATTTATGACGATACTTCAATATAACTATTTTGCGTAAGAATAGTCCAATAATGTTGACTATAATCGCAAACGCTTTGCAAAGCTGCATAATGAAAATAGATTGATTCCTGGCATGCGTTCAGTTTATTATGTAATATTTACTCAAAAATCTCTATCGAACGTTACGTTCACTCATTTATTTTTATAAATAGACAAGAACAAAGAGTATGAAGTATATTGATGAAACATAAAACCGAGGGATGATATTTTCTCCTTCTTGAATTATGAAATTCCCAAATGAATATAGACGGTTCGGGTTGAGGAGTGAGGGGATTTTCCAGTGGTCCTTTGGAACAATCATAAGCTCACATCACAGAATATCCCTTTAAAAAAATAGGTTTTTTGAGTTTGATATTTAAAAACAATGTTTTGAAGTGAAGTAAGTTAAAATGTATTAATAAATAAATATTGCTGAACAATAAAGATCCTGTACCTTTGAATGTCTGTTGGTGAGACGCTCTGTCTATCCGTACGCTCTAATAAAACCACCATTATAAGAATGATCCAAAATATTCGAAATTCCGAAGGGTAATATAACACTCCGATTTTTCGGATACTTTAAATCGAAAATTTTCGATTTATTTATTTAAAGTGTAAAAAAGAGAAACGAGCTGATTAGACAATGAATATAATATAAATATATGCACGGTATTTACTCTGTATTATAATATTCCATATTATGAGGCATTTATTTGAAAAATTACAATTTATTTCTGCACCACTATGAGCTGGTAAGTAAGACCATTCAGCTTGATTGGTGTATACCTGTACATTGTATTAGTGGGACTGCTTGAATAATTATCTATTATGTATAGTAGTTACTATGATTCATAAGTTAGTTACTACACATGAAATATTCAAAGACAACCAGGTCAATCACTATCTAGGTAGCCGAAGTAGATGTAGGATATGCAACAGTTCACGATTCTGCCTAAATCCCTCGCATACCAGCCACATGCACAACCAAGGATTAAAGTTCACTCAATCACAGCTTACTATTACAGATATCAAATGCTTTTTCTTTTATATTTTTATGAAAATATTGCTTTTGTACCACTTATGTTATGTTTTTACATTTTTTCCAAAACTCTCTTACACAAACATATTTGAGTGTCTTAAATTTTACAGATGTAATTAAAGACGAATAAATTGTAAAAAGTAGCAATAAACAACAATAATATAATTTAGAGAGTGAAAATCAAAAATTAACACACAAAAAAAATATTAAAGCAGGAAAGGGGGAAGTTTAAATATTTGTATAAAAATGGCTTATGGCCTGTATAAAATAAATCTAATCCTAGAATTGAGGGCTGGAATCTTAGTGGGATAGAATTTTAAGAGAAAAAGGAAATCTAAACATATTATACAAGAGACAGACAATAAATCGACCTAAATATATAACTGAAAGGGTACTTTGAAACACAAATTCAACAGTACAATGATGGTTCCCAAAAACGTGTCTGATTTCGGAATGCCTCAGTTTTTCCTAAGCTAGAAAGCCCATCTACGTCTAAACATAGTTCTTGCTAGGACCTAAAATACGCTTAACTAATTGCCAGTAATTAATAGTATCTAATAATAAAAAACCAACAAAATAATTCGAAAAAAAATGTACATAAAAATCATCACAAAAAACTAACTAAAATTATAACCCATAACCATAAGAAATGTGGACAAGCCAAAACACCTAACACCCATTGTGGATGAACGATTTTGTAAAACTAATTATTGGCAGGAAATTGTTATCTAATTCAAGTTCTATATACCTATTAATTGCATTTTCACCTGGTCAGCATAGAGATCTTGATCTGATAGTGATATTAACCATATTATATTTCAATTGAAAAATCATGATCAGTACAATAACAAAACATTCACGTAGCTTAAATTTCGCAAAAAGACTATTACGTACCTTTCTTCTATATTACGTACTTTAATCATTGAAATTAATGTATCGAGGGAACAATGAAATAATTATTTATTTTATTAATATCCATAACCAAAGCCTTAAACTTTAAAACCCCTTTATAAAACAAAAAAAATTACTGTCAAAAATTGATAAACCTAATGTTTTAATTCTCCCGAGGGATATTAAATTTTCGATTTATCTGGTAATAATAATCCTATATTTGGATATATCATCCATAAGTTTATCAATAAAACAAATAAATAAAAGGTGTTCAAAACCAGGAATTAGGCGAAGAGTATGATAATAGATGCAGTTGTTACGATTTTTTTATTAAATTAATTTACAACAGATCCTAACCTTAATTAACTAATTAAGATCTTAATCTTGATTAATCTATTACAAACAAAACACCGAATCATTTAGTTTTTTACTCCTTACGTCATTGAGCGAGCCTATTCAAGTACTTTTGCACGTTGCATTTATTTCCGTATCTCAATTTGTATTTCTATAGTACGCACTCAAAACTTCATAGCCATAAATTTTCACATTACTGTCTTTATTACTGGCTGAAACTGGGCGGCGATTCTGGACACTAACTCTTAATTAATTTATTATTAAATATATAATGATTTATACATAGAATCGGTTTTATTAATTTCAAATTTATTGCTCATTTTTCCATTATCCTATCGTAACAAATCCTGAGTGTTTCAACAGCCAAATTTGGAGACAGAAATAGTGCCCATATGTTTTGAAAGTAAAATAGCTTCCTTATAACTCATCAATAAAAGCAATAACAGTAGATTTCGTATTATTATATTCTACTCAAAATTAACTTCTTTATTGTGCCTTTTAAAATCTGCCTTATTAGGCAATAAGTAATTGAGATAAATGTTATCATTCATACTATATTTACAATTCATCATTCACTCGTTCATTCATACAATATTTACAAACAGCCCAGCGGCCTCTCAAATCCCCATGGTTGTCAGCTCCCTCGCATGCAAAAGAGGAAGCGGAGTCTTGGGAAGTCCCCCACGCTCCTCCGTCAGCCGCGTCAACGGATACGAGCAGCTTGACGAAGAGCGCGAGAGCATTATATATTCTAACTATAAAGACTTCATCTAAATTAAAGTTTTTTATAGGCTGCTAAGATATCGTTGGTTATATTTGCTTTATAATAATCAGCAAGAATTAAAGCTTTTCAATTTTTGAGGATTATTAGTTGGTGTATTTAGTGGAAATGATAATCAGTTTTGTATTTATTTGTTATTCATATTAGAATTCACGTTATCTGCAACTAGTTATCAGTTATATCCACAATCAATTGAACGAAGAAAACGATAACCTCTGTTCGGAGAATATCGACCGCAGACGACTGATATTTCCTGACGTCGCAACAGTCAGAACAGACTCCAATAATGTGATTAATATTATAAACGCTCTTAAATAATGAGACATAACTGATGACAATGATACCCTTAGTAATGAAACGAAGAAATTTTGGGTACTAATTTGCATTTAAGACATATTCTAATTTGATGATAATTCATCAAATTAAGCCATTGACTAATTATTAATGCAACCATTAATTTTAGATTTATTTTAAAAGTTAGGAGGTTCAAATTACTTCAAACGTATCACCAGCAACTTATTTCTTCTCATGGGAATGAAAATAATAAATGAAATACTACCAGTGCAGGGGAGTTTAGCCCTTATTGTTTAATTTTAAAATTACTTATTATTGTTAGAAAGTAAATTTAAGAATGATTAATGTTTATCAGGAGTACGTTTAATGGGATTTTAGCATAACGTTTAATTACTCGTTTATTTAATTATTCGTCAGGATACTCGGTTTAGCATAATTAATTATTTTACCTGTGGAATTATTCTCTCATGTAAAAAACAATATAGTCTCAGATGTTAAGTATTTACTCTTCAATGGTAACATATTGACTTTTAGATTATTATATTTGTTTAATTGTAAATCGTGAATTAACTTCAAACAACGAATTGTAAATCGATGTTGGTTTCATTTCAAAGCAAGTAGATGACTGTGTAACACAAGCTTCATTAGCACTTTAGTAATAAAAAATAATAAAGTATTAATTATTTCTATAAAACTTAAAATAATTTAAGGGATAAGCAATAAACTTGTTTTATTAAAATTTAGTTGTCTGTTTATTTGTAAATTAGCAATAAAACTGATCGCTCCATACTCATGGCACACATCTCCTCATTGCGCCGTTGAAAGCTGTTTTCCAAAAACAAATTAATATTATTTATTATAAGTTGGCAAAGGGTTCTGGGTTCCCTTCAGTGAGGTGTTTGGGATCTAGGCAAGTATACTGTTTTTATTTATTTTTTATGTCCCATTCTGTTATGAGTAGCACAGCAGGAGGAAGATTTGGGTATCTTATGGATATACTCATAATGGTGTACCCCAAACCTCCAGGTTCTAGCCATAATAAATATTTTACACCAATGTCTAAGGAGGTGGGAGCTACCACGAGTACAGTAAAGGAAATTAAGATATTTTAGGCCATGATCGATTAAGTCCATCAGTTTCGACTTATGAAATGATGAAAATATTGCCACTGTCATTGGGGTTGCCGTAACCTCACAATCTGCACAATACACCTAGTGGAAGGTACGTTATCGCGGAGGGATACGCGTAATGAAAATCTTCTTGTTTCATTTTCTTTTTCATATGGCCTCTATATCTTCATATTCGTTATTTTACGGTTGTTTTTTTTTCTAATTTATAAATATACTATTTTAGCAGTTTTCTGACAGACGGTTCTGGGAGCAACTTGTCGTGCAAGAATATACTTCTGTAGAATATTTATTATTTCGGAATAGAGAATGAACGAGGCTATTCCTGCCTTAACTATTCCATTCCACATTAGTTATTATAGATTTTGATTTGGTGGCCTTGTCGTGGGTTTATAGGCTTGAGTTACAGAAAGTGGCTTTCAGAGGTCGTTGTCAAAGCCATTAAAATGATTTTTTACTTGAAGGATCCTTGAAAATTTTACTTCGCATAATGTTGCATTAAAAAATGAGCTGTCGTTTCATCCACCGATAAATAAGTATCTAGGTGACCCCTGCGTACACTTCTCAGTCGCAACCTCCAAGTTCAGGATTTTTTTGACCATGCGTTCAGAATTCACTCTATATCTCGATCATGGAGGACTGCTAAATAAGAAGCTGAGTAACTACGATACCGTTAATATATTAGGGTGCAATAAGGAATGGAATATAATCATTGAATCTTCACAGTCAGCAATCTTGTAAACTTCTTCTTTCTACGTCATTAATCCCACATCCTAATACCAGGAACGATACACGAAAAAGATTTCTTTTTTTTAATACATTAGTAGAAAATTAATCCTTAGAACAATTAAAGATGTTAATATTCAAAAAAGGTCAACATCGCAAAGTAATCATTATCTATTTGGTACAATAAGGGATATCATTTTCTTATATTAAAACATTCACTAGTTTCGTCATAACATCAGAATAGGGCAAGAAACTCTTGTAATATAAGATTGCTGCGATGCTCAAATTCTAGGTCTTAAGCAGTCGATAACAACTAATGACTGTGGTTTGTGAACTTTGTGAGCTATACATTGTAACCTTCGTAAAATCCAGTAGTTTTTTTTCAGTAACACAATGAATATGAAATGAATTATCGACTGTACGTTCAGTCCACTTGGCGGACGAGCAATAATAGATAGTGTCATGGCTAGAAGGACCACACGATTTGCTATTTGTAAATTCAATTCTCTGTAAATAATCAAGGGATGACTTCGAAAAATATATTTATAATGGATGTTTGCACGAATGAATAAATTAATTAACCGTATAGTTGATTACTTCGGTTGAAAGAACACAATACCGCCATTAATTAAAATTAATTAAAACAAAAAAAAAAGAAGTGCTGAAACGATTACAGCGCGTGGACGATTCCAATTTATGACGTATAAGGGGAGAAAATATAATTCATTTTGACGAGGTCAATAAACAAATGGCTTTCAAAACAAAGAATAAAAACATTTTCGCGTGCCTCGACAGGTTTATTGCTTCCGTTTGTTTTATTATAGCTAAGGCAACATTTCGCCTCAGTTTTACGCCAAGCTGAGGTCTTTTAGCATGCATGCGATTTGAACAAGGCTGCGAGCGTGTGCACGATTATCGTCAGCCATTGTTGATTAATTTTTACGAACAATTAATGCTCACTTGACGTGTTCTTTGTGCTGATTGTGCAGTGTAGAAACCCTTTGACCATTCAGTCAAAGGGCAATCAATCACTAAGGTATTTATTTGTATGTTGTGTGTTTTCAAATTTTGAGTTGTCTCCTACGATACTCTAATTATGGCGTGTATTTCTGGTCAATTATATATCATTTGATGTCCCAGATTTTTTCCGGCTTCTATGATTTCTCCAGTTGCCGTAAAGAAAATATACCTGACCTATAGCGTTGTGTTTTTACAAATTAAACGAAACATTTTGATTAATTTAGGAACGTTTAATAATTATTTAGGAAACTCACTCAGAACACACTTTAATAAAGTTCCTTCACTTTCGCTGTTAAACACTTGAGACACATTGAAATATATTTTTTTATAATTTACATCTAATGAGGGAAAACACATTTGATATGAATAATTAAAAAAGTATGACATCTCTGATCCTAAGATAAGAAGTTATAGTTTTAAAATGATACAAAATTTAAATTTTTACAGCTGGCTGATTTAATGGAAATATTATTGTGATTTTTTTGCTAGTAAAAGCCTGTTGATTTTTCAAGATAATTGAAAATTTACAATTTGCATTTATAACTAAAATCGTCTAATTTTCATATTTGGCAGTGCAAAACGACATTGCTTTTCTACTGTCAGATCATTTTCTAGTTGATTAATTCATAAATATTCATGTCCTGATGATAAAACTTCAATGATGCAAGACTTTATCGCTTGGTGATAATCTGTTATTTTCTACTTTTGTAGCCATTGTTAATGGGTAGGAATAAGAAAGTGATTGATCCGTTCAAGAGATCTATGTACTACACCTTAAAACATTTTTTTTTTATATGTCCTGCGTTTAGTCCAATAAAGTTGTTATTTGTAATTAATCGTTTGATTTGATTGCCCATTGGAATGTTGGTGTTATATAATTATTCAATGCAAGCAATAATTCTTCAGGTAAAATGTTTGTATCTGTGCCATCCAGTAAATACTTGGGTGGAAAACCAGTTTCTGTATGTTCTGTTTCATTATATTTATCCACACATTCTTTAGCGACTGTTGTCCAGGCTCTTTTCTTCTCTGTTTCGTTCATTTTACATCTGATTTTATTGACTAGAGTTTGATTTAGTCTCTTATTTAAACCATTGGAAAAGAGTGCATTAACTGCTGTAAATATCAATCGAACCCCCTTTTCCCTTAGGAAATCTTTGAATTCTCTTGAGTTGATTCCTGGGTATTGGTCTGTAAGTATTATGTGCCCAAGGTATTTTTCTGATTCTTCTGCGAATGTACATTTTTTAAATTTTAATCTGAATCCTTCATTTATTATTGCGTCTTTTACTTTTTCTATGTGTTTTATATGTTTTTTGAATGATTTTGAAAAAAATTTCTGAAAAGACTTTTAAATTGTGCTTTCTTAAGCTGCTGGATAAAATTATTTGGAAAATAGCTGGTGATGTCTTTAAACCGTACGGTAGGCATGTCCATTGAAAGTGCCCTTCTTGTGTGACAAATCCTGTTTTCTGTCTATCTTCAATGTGTAATGGAATTGACCAGAAACCGAAATTATCTAGTGTGGTGGAGTATTTGCAGTTTCTTGTTTGTATTAATAAATCATCTAATAATGGGAATAGTTGAGCTTATGGTATAACTAGTTTGTTCAGTTCACGAAAATCTATACATAATCTTGATCGCTTGTTTTCATCTCGTTTGAATGCTAGCTTTACCGGGGCTGCAAACGGACTGTAAGACTCTTCAATTAAATCATTTTGTTATAATTTTGCCACCTGATCTTCTATTTCCTTCTTATCAGATATAGTGCATCTATGGGGCCTCTTGCTGCAGAATCTGTCAACCAGTAAGTCAATTCTAGCTTTGTAATCCTTAACCGTGGCCACATCATAAATGTTGGTGTTATATGATTATTCAATGCAAGCAAACTTGGATTGTCATTCATAAGGTAAATAACAGACTCCTGATAAGATTGTGAGTACGTTTCAGATTTTTAATAATTTGAATGCTGTTTGAAATTAAATAATAATTCTTCTGTCTTTCCACAATATGTGGTTGTATGAAATGTTCTTTTGAATATGTGTAATTTAAAATTTTGTACTCTGTGTTAATTGTACCATGAATATCCATTTATTTCTATTAGTTTCTTAAAAAAATAGTTTTTATTCCAGAATAAGCTTTTTTCATGTGAAAATTTAAATAGTTGTGTTATTGACAAAACTACCTTTATTTTTAAAAAGGGAAATAATATTTAGATCAGCATAAACATTTTTAAATGTATAATTAATATTATTTGAAGCTGTTACGTACAGCTATTGCTAAGAAAGGTAAATTATACTATCAAGACCAACTCAATTGTACTTACAGAGTGCAATTAAATTTACTAGTATTATTAGGATTCCAGAAAATGCATGAATTAGTTACGCTCAATGTTTTAATTAGAATTTGAAAAGCTTTAACATAATTAGAGACCGAGCAATAAACATAAATATAATTGGTGGTTGAACTTTTTTAATGAAAAAATATGCCAGGTAGTTTCTATATTGGCAACGAGAGATATGAGCAAACAAGATCGCTAAACGGCAAAACCTTAGGTAACCATTAGACTATTTGTGAGGTTTCTGAGCACTTACCTTGCGGAAATCGGCAAGGGTTAAGGTTATTGTTACAAGATTTAGCATCGCCTCGAGTTTCCTTTGAGAGGGACAATAAAGTCACATATTTACCGTAAGTATGTCAAATAACACAAATAGTCCAAAACTATAGCTAGTATATATAAAGAAACTGCGACATTTTGTGTTCATGGCCCATCTTGAATGAGAAGCTCTGTCATTAAACAACTTTATGTTATTTCTATTCCATTTGTTTGTCTGTCTGATGAGCATTTATCTGTGCATGTTCAGTGATATTCAAATAAAGTCCAGTTGACCTGTAATTTTGAAAGTATAGTCCACAGATCTCTAAAATATGCGGATAAAATTTAGAATAAAGTACAATAACAGGAAATTGTTTTGCTCAAAAAAATTCTGTTCCGTTGATGAATGTCCTGATTTTTTTTTAAATCCTTTTTTGGGCTATTTATGGAACTATTTATTGTGGAGTCCTGTGAATATCTGTAAATACTTTTCTTCACTTTCATCTTTCTTTCGGTTCAATGTATATTCTAAAAGTACAATTTATTTCCTAATGCTACCAATGGGTGGATCAACCAGTTTAAATAATACTATGCATACATTCAGGGGTATTACATGGTACGTTGGACTCACAAATACCAGAACAGAAATACAGAAACTTTTATAGTATGTCGTTTTAGTGTCTGAATAGACAACGAAATAAAATGCCATCAACAAATTGTTTTCAATTGCCTTTAACTAGGCTGCATCACTAAGCAGCTGCAGCTGGCAAAAAAGTATTAATCTTGACAGATTTTAATTGTAAGATGAATCGGGCCAATACATTCCTTTGACTTTTTCGTATATACATCTTCTAGAATTATTTAAACTTCAAAATAAAATAAAAAACTACTTATAAATAGAAAAATGTTTTAGGGTTGTACCAAATTGTTCTGACTTTGGATAATATTCTTAGCTCAGGCGTTATTTAAAGTTATTTTAGAGTACCTAGTTTATAATTTAGGTGACAGATTCGTTAAACATTCATTAGCGTCATAAATAAATATCAAACGTCTGGATTTTTTTTGGAAGTGGAAAAACTACAACTTTAGAAGTACATGTAGTATTTAAAGTACTTTACATGTCTTAACTTTGATGAAAATAAAGAAAAGATTGATGCATCACACAATAACGAATTATATTGTCTGAAAATACTAAGATTTTTTTAAGTTTACATAGGCTTTTAAGGATGATAAGGCCATGTAGTAGAAACTGCCCTTTTACAACAAAACTTTTATGACAGTTTTAATGCATTATTTTAAGTACAGTCCATTCAAAATCCCAAAGTACAGCATATATTATTATTATTACGGAAATTAATAACTTTAATTAGGTACTCTACTACGTCTGGCAAGATTTTTTCCTGATTAATTCAATTGTCATTCTTAAGTTGATCTCAACTGACTGCTTTGAGTTTAAAAAAATTGAAGTTAATAGGAACGGTCAAAGACCTTGAAAATAAGTTTTTGAATTAATAGGAAAAATAACGATACTTTTAGTCTCGTTTAAGGTAAATATATGTCTGGAAATTACGTATTTAAGGAATGTTATAGATCGAATCAACGGGCTTGTGATTGGCCCACATGCCTATCTTTTCACTAACCCTGGGTAACTCGTGCCGTGAGATTTTCTCTCACGTTGGAAGAAAATCACTGATAATCCGGAAGCGGGGTTGGTGGGGAGATCAATCTTGCATTTAGCTGTGTTTGTTTAAATGATTATCGTCCACAGTTTATGCTTCGTCTTCCTCAGACGTCGCATGAGAGAATGTTTGCGGAAAAAGTCCTTACCGTGAACGATTATCTCATAGCGAGTGTTCACGTCACCTTTTCCTAAGTGATTTTATATTCATTTTATTTGTTTGCTATGTTTAAAATATTACGATTTTTCGTTGATTTTTGTTAGATCTTTCATGATTGGGATACTCAATATCCCATCTGAACTGACGTGTCAATGATTGTTTACATTTATTTTTCTTAACTTGTATATTAGCGTGATTGAATGTCCAATGTTTATTTAATTATATGATACATTACGGAAATGAATTTAAACTATATTTTTAATTAATTTAATTGTTAACAACTTTATTATGATGAAATTACAATCTGCCTTTACTTAATAGGCAATAAATAATTGAGATAAGTGTTTTCATTAATACCATATTTACAATTCATCATTCGCTCACACATTCATACAATATTTACAAACAGCCCAGGGCCCCCCTAAGTCCACACGGTTGTTGCCTCCTTCGCAAGCGAAAGAGGAGGCGGAGTCTTGGGAAGTCCCCCACGCTCCCCCACCAGCCACCTCACCGGATACGATCCAGTGGAGGCAGACGAAGAGCGCGAGAGCCACATACGCTCAGGACATGATTGGAGAAACTGGCCATTGCCAGGACTCCCACTGTTGCGCATTTATAGTGGGTCACGAGGCCACTGCCGTTTCAGTCTCTGAGGAGGATTATAGGGATGAGTGGATTACTGTGCTATGGGATTAGGGTGGTTGGATAGGTTACTATGGAATTTCATGAATTTGGAAGGGATGAGTTCAAGAATATAGGGTTTATTCAGATCATTAAAACTATATTTTTGTGAAATTTATTTTGTGATTCGTTGATTTATATAATTTTTGTTAGTTCATAAAATACTTTTACTTGCTTCTTTATCATTTGACATTTAACTGTTTATTATCTGATAAAAAAGCAAAATTTTAAATATGAGAGAAAGTCACACGAGTCTCGTGACTTAATTTTCCAAGTGGGTTCTGCCGGGCTAACAAAGTTTTTTTTCAGTATGAATGTGTGTACTTCCTAAATGTCATACTTAAACTCGTAACGTATGCGGAAAAGCATAAAAATGAAGAAAAACGGAAGAAATTTTACCCGGAACGGTAGAGAGCAGATGCGAGCATGGATGAGAGATGGGAGAGCATAACCTCAAGCTGATTATTTAGGCCGTAGACAGTACTCCAGCCCTCTATTCTTTATGTAGTACGCACTTCCATGAGCCTAATTTACAGCCACTTAGTTTAATGACAGCGAGACACCGTTCAACAGAGGAGGGAACTGTAGGTTGTCTGTGTATTATCTGTTCCTCGAACTGCCGTGTTCCAGTAGTGATCGCGGGATATTAATATGTTAGAATTAATCCGGCCGCAGTGTGCGCAAGGGAATTGTCATTCATTCAATTTTATAGAAAGAATATAGATTTTTTTTTTTCCCTTAGCTCTTTAATTATAAGATTTTGGTTGAAGTGATAATTGGGTTGAGCGGATCCTTGTAATAGGAGTACCTGCTTGAAGGTGGTGTGAGGGAATTAAGGAGTGTGGGAAGCCTCGGTAGGAGTTGATGGTTGCGGTACAGTGGTGATAGTCCACTGAAGGCTGAGCCTAGAGTTCCTCTAGGCATGTAGTGCAGTCTTATTTAGTTGGATAGCAGTGACAGGTTTCGTTAGAGGCTTGTTGTTGGTGGGCCAAGCGCCGTGATATCCACCATTTGGTCTGCTTTACCACATCTTGAGAGTTGCCATCTTGCCGGTAGCGGTGGGGGTGTCATGTCTCGGAATAGAGGGTGTTAGCTATGTTTCATGAGTCAAAGAACTTGATGTGTCTTCTTGGATGGCTTCGGTGATAGTGGGGACCTCGAACTTTTCGTGGATGTCGGGAGCCTTCATATCACGAAAAGGGGTATGGCATAGTGCCGTGCACAGGATTTTGTTCTGGAAGCTCTGGAGTCGAGTTATTGTGCTAGTGTGTAGGAATCGGAAGAGTGGTGTCCCAAACAGTAGAGCTGGCCTCAGGACGCTCTTATATATTAACAGTTTTAGCCGAAGGGATATAGCCGGGCTTGTGATGAGATCAAGGGCCTTGATATTCTAATGTTTTTTTCAAACTGAAAAAGAATGCGATATTGGTTTTTAAAAAACAACGGAAATAACAAAATACTGGACGAGAAACTGAATCAGTGTTGAAAACCATATTTTTATTATTTTTAACTCTCATTTATTTAAATAAAAATAATTATATTTAAAAAAAAAAATTGAAAGTTAAAATTTCACAGTAAACCAAATCTATAGATTGTTTTATTTCATTAATTAATTTCATTAGTTCATCAAATCTCATCTTGATCTTCTTCTGTTAACTGTTTCCTGTAGATGTGTTTATACAGTCCTTTCAACAACAGTTTTGACCAACTACACAACATGCAACTCCATATCGGCAACATGTACATTTCATAGTGTTACATGGTTCTTCAACTGTAGTTTGTCAAGCACATGTAATCATAATTAAGAGTTTGTCTGATGTTGGGCTAAGTGAACACACTACTGTGTATACCTTCTACAACAGCTTAGATGTATCCTAACCATTCTGGTTGAGGTGTTTTAAATAACTTACTGGTACTTCAAAGAACATCGAGGGGATTAGTATGAATTGGTTCACAGAATAATTTTTAAAATTTCAGTTTATCCTTGGCTGTTGCTCAACATCTAGGGGTTTGAATGTAATGGGGAGGGATTATTGCTCTCTTTATAATTTCATTTGCTAGAGGGTGGGATTTGTTTTATTTTGTCTGCGAGCAATAAAGAGAACGTTAAAGGTGCACCTGATGCGGACATTACATCCCCCATCCCATTAAATGTGTTCTGGGCCATCTACTGTTCATATATTATGGTCGACATTGCCGGTGACACATTGAGAGAAGTGACCTGATAGCACAACGCTTTAGCTACTTTCATCCATTACTGAAGACTGTATGTATTTCTGTACTTCATCATAAGATACACTGATTCCATGGCTGCAAAGCTCATCTGTTCGGATGCGAGACCCAAAAGCTCTATGAATCTGTATATGCCTACAGTAAGATAAATCAAAAAAATTTTAAAAACCGATCAATTTCTTGTAGCTATGCTGAGTTGGTCAAAGGAATATCATCTTGTATCGTTTTCAGTTTTATATCACTTTTAATTTTAGTAGGATTGGCGTATGCTCGTCGACATTCTGTATGTAATCCAACCGTACCAGTAGCCATGAGAATGAAAAGTTCATCAATTTTAATATCTCTTTTTTGTCTCGCGTTGATTATTCCCTTTTGATGTCAAGCGACAGGGTCGTGTAGGTATAACGTTTAGATCATTTTTCCTTCTATATCAGCTTTGTAATAAAAATCCAGCATAAAACATTCTGCAATTAGATACCATCACATGAATTTTTATCAATATGTTTTTTTAAAATGGTGGCCAAAAACAGTAGTATTAGTAGAAGATGTATATTTTTAGTATTTTGATTAAGGGAGTCTTGCCTACCATTTTTAACAAGAATCATTTTTGTTGCAGCCAGTTCGACCTCTAACACTGTTTCTATTGCCCTAGCTCCTACAAGATAAAGTATGACAGTTTCATACTGAATGCGCTAGTAAAAAAGAAATAAAAAGCTTTTAGGCAAGTTTTTTATGAAATAACTTATGTTAAATGTGAAGCCGCTGGTAAATTTTTGAGATATGAAAGGAACCTAGGAGGTGGTCCTCTATGTTTAAAGGATATGTTTCATTATATTAGAAATAAACTAAAAATTATTGCCTTTAAAGATGAATATAAACAAGAAATCAATATGTGGATAGTAAATTTGTGAATATTGAAAAAAAATTCCACTTAATATGTTTTAAAGGACTCTTATTGAAACGTTTAGTATTAGACAGACAAAGTTTATACATTATTATTAGGAAATTAGGAAACCGAATCTGAATTTATATCAACTTATTCTCTGATCGGAACGTTCATTATTTTATTCCGTGGAAAAAAAAAAGAGGCGGCCAACAGAACATAATCCATTAATGGCCCATCTAGACTATCGATTGACTAACTCTTCAATTTAAAGTGGCTAGCTCAGGGTGAACGGACTCCATTTAATTATTATGCCATCTACTCTGCTGCCGGTAGGAATTTAAATAAATTTAAATTTCAAGAAGGTACAATGACAGCAATTGAAAATGTAAAAATGTTTAAAAACGATTTCTCTGTTTGCAATATATTAGGTTGGTGCGTATGAAATGTCGAATTTTCTTTAAATGTGAACGTTTTTCTCTCTGTTTTTGTTATGCTTTTATTTTTGACATAACCTGGTTTATAGTCGTACTGTCCATTGCCAGAGTCACATTTCAGCAAAGAAGATTTTCTCAAAAGTGTTCCCTTTTGTTATTTGCTTTGAATTTTGCACCGATATGAATTCAACCGATATTCGTGTAATTTTCTTATATGAGTATAAACTTGGTAATAATGCTGCTAAAGCAGCAAGCAATATAAACCAGGCGTTTGGGGAGAATACTGCGAACGATCGAAAGGTGCAGCGTTGGTTTGATATTAGATGTGGCCATATTAGAGTGCATTGATTCTAAAGATCAGAATTTCTTCAAGACAGGCATCTATGCATTAAAATCTCGTTGGGAAAAGTGTATTGAAGTAAATGGAGCAAATTTTAATGAAATAAACAGCTTTTGGAAAAAGATATGGATTTTAATATATTCACTTAAGAATCCGACACTTCATTCGCACCAACCTAATACATATAAGGTCGCAATTTAAAAATAAAACCATAATTATTTTTAACATCAAACAATAAATATATAATTTGTTTCTTAAACGTTATGCTTACATGTACACGTTAAAATGATTTTGCTATGTCCATTTTGACGTCTTTATTGTTTTCCTCGTCTAATTGTAATATCCTAGGATAACAGACTTGGACTGTTTATAGCGTTTTCTAATTAAACAAAAGTTTTTGAAGAGAAACGGGTATTGGTGTTAATTATGTCTCAAAATTTATATTGTTTGGCCGTGTTTACTAGTGTTTTAATTGTGTGTTCCAACGGTACCACTTACGAAGTGTTATTTGAGATATCATCAAACTGAAGCTAACGATAACGACTGTTTTGGCAATCAATTTTGTTTTAATCTTTCAGTTAGTGAATAAAATATAATGAGGTGATTTTAAAGTATTTTGGCCTTTAATATTTTAAAGCTATTGATAAATTTGAACCATTTACATTGTAGAACATGCCTTAAGATAACTAGTTTGAAGGTTGAACAATTCATTTCGTTATTCACAACGAGTAATATTAAGAATAGTGCCTAGTAGTAATTTAAAAATGTTTCATTATAATTTCCTATATTAATAACAAGAAGGCTTGATCGCAGCCCGAACGTCTGCGGTGAAGTTAGAAGATGAAGTAAATGGGGTTTAGAATTAAGTTCAGGTTTACTTTAGCAACATGCCGGTTTTCATGAAACACATATCCAGGATTATCTATCTGCTTAGAAGTGTTACCTACACCGAAGCTTTAGAACTCGAGAGATGCCAATCTTCTGGCGTACAACCAGTTAAGTGGTTTTGTTAGTTAAAGTAGTTTGCGTGATGCATGAAGCAAGTGGAATAAATGTTCAAATATTGACTATTAATATGCTATATTTTATGTCACCTATTTCTGGACTAGTTATTCTGACAAATTCACCGACTCATTTCTTCGTTAAAGATAATCTAAAGGATTTAGAATACTACTAATTCGTAATGCAAAAAGAGGAGAATTCGAAAGTTGTATTCCGTTTTTGTAACCCGAAGTGATATTTCTTTACTTTGGAACAGGTACTCGAATATCACATGATACATGTTTGTTTTTTAATATATCGGAGTGTTGAGCATTGCTCGTAATATGAATCAATGTCAAATTCAAAAAGTATATTCTACATTTCCCTGAAATACAATGATTAACACTAATACCAAAAAGCTGGTGAATGATAATCAGTGGTTACGTCATTGCTATACAAACTCTTGAAGCAGTAAAGGGAGCCTTAAAAAAGCTGGAAAAGAAAGCAAAGTGCCTCTATATCTTCCACTACAGCAACAACTTTATTATGATAAAATTACAATCTGCCTGATTGGGCTATAAGTAATTGTGATAAATGATCTCGTTCATACCAATTTACAATTTTCATTCACTCGCTCTTTCATACTATATATACAAACAGCCCAGAGGCCCCCCCAAGTCCACTTGGTTGTCACCTCCCTCGCGTGCAAAGGAGGAAGCGGAGTCTTGGGAAGTCCCCCTCGCTCCTACGTCAGCCGTGTCACTGGATAAGAGCCGGCGGAGGTTAACCAAGAGCGCGAGAGCTACAGACGCTCAGGACATGGTTAGAGAAACTGGCCATTGCCAGGACTCTTACTGTCACTGATTTGTAGGAGGTCACGAGGCCACTCCCGTTTTAGTCTCTGAGGAGGAAATAGGGATGAGTGGTGCAGAGCAATGAGTGGTTGGATAGGTTACTATGGAACTTTATGAACTTGGAAGGGTACTCGCGTACTCGCTTCGGTGGTACATATACTAAAATTGGTACATTATCGAGGAAAAAAAATGAAATCATAATTTTAAGGAACATGAATTCCATTCGTTTCATTGTTAGCAACCAAGTGAATGACGTTCGTTGGACGAGGAAGGACTGAGATATCTTTAGTTCTGAAAGGCGGACTACTAGCCACTACTAAAGCATGCAACTATGATAAGGATAGTTTAAACGCTCATGAGGACAGTTGCATTTGATGATTAAATTCTGAGGGACTCATTAAGTCCGTACGAGAACGATCACTATAAATAATAAAATGGAAGTGCACAAACTGAACAATGATTTTTAAATATTGCAATAGAAAATGGTTGGTTTACAACTATACAACCATGTGAAATACCGAAAAGCAGATGAAGTGGATAGAGACCTTGAGGATTTGAAGAAGGTTGGCAATAGTGGGGATGGGTTGTATAGCAGGCCAGAGAATTTAATAGGAATTAGAATGGGACAGCAAATTAAGCATGAAAGATGTTGGTTTTGTTTCTTTTAGATTCATGAATTTTTTTATGGTGTTATTTTATGTGCTTGTATATTTATTTTTATAGTGGTGTTTAATATTCAATGTTGTTGTTCTAATGATTCCATAAAACAAAATTAATTATTTATGGTCTCAGAAAACGGTCAAAACTAATCAGCTTTTTGCTAAGACTGGTTCAGAAGATTTTGGTATTGTAGAATATTTTTTAGGAAAGGAAGCAATCAGCAACTTTATTGATATCTCGCATCATAAGAAAGAAAATTCCCACAAACGCGATGCGATGTATTTAAAACTTTACTGCAGACTTCATAGTGGAGAAGGGAGTTCATTTTATCACTGGAAGACTTCTTGGAGGACACGTATTAAAAGGCTTTCAAGATTGCTGCCAAGCTGTTTAAGACTTTAATCTAACCAAGTTCTCATTAGCCCTCCCCCTCCACTACCCTTTCAGAAGTTCAAAGGCAATCTGGACTTGATAAGTGACACTGAGCTGTAACTTGGCACAGAAATTGAGATAAACAGCGTGAAATCTCAGTTAACTAGTCGGAGGCCGGATAAAGCCCTTTTTGATGTCCACATGGAATTCGATATAATTCGACCGCAAATGATATCAGCTGTTAAAAAAGAGACGGTTGACGTATGATTGGCACACAAAAAGAAATTGAGTATAAAAGACACATTAAGAAATTAAAACTTTCTCCTTGGGTCGTTCAACTGAGAAGCCCACATCATTTAGTTTAATTTAATACAATCCATGCGTGAAACCATATACAACCCTACATATTCTTTATTAGATCGCCAAAACTATTAATATGAAACTCTAGTCAGTTTTATAAGAACAGTAACAACATTTTTTTTGGAAGCGACAAATGATTCATTAGCATTTATTAATTTGATTGGGTCCACTGTATTCAAACGTTTTGTAGAATTTTTTATGAAGTTCATTTATGTACATAAAAAGGGGAATCATAATACCAATGATAGACAAGCCTTAATCAGTTTCTGTAACTATAGCCTTTAAGGCCTATTACATATTACACTCTATAAATCAAGATAATAGGTACATCAATTCGAAGTTATATTAATAATAATTATTAATTTAATCAGAAATATAAGATTTTCTCATAAAATTAAATGACTAATTAATTATCTTTTATTTGGTTGCATGGCGTTTTCCAGTATTTTGTGGGTTGGCGGGTCATTAAATGAAAGGTACTTGTAAAAGAGCACGTGTCTAGGTCAAGAAAGGGGCTCAAAATGACCAGAGCCAGTCTATAGTAAAAGAAAATATTTAAAAAATATATTAAATCCAAGGGATCTATTCGTTATATCTACTACTCAAATAATCAAATTGGATTTTACTGAACATAATTTTCTGTCATTAGCGATTAAGTATTTCCTTATCAATATCTTATTATGAGTTGAGTTCGCAGCATCCAAGCCTTACCAGTCCTTATCTGAGTCAGTATTGATATTTCTAATCCTCAAATGCTTTTTCACTTGCCTTTTTTTTTCTTCAATCAAGTATACGATAAGTCTTCCGGCTACAAACTAATTAATAGCAATTTCCTCTTTCTACAAAGGATCGGCTAATGAATGTTCTAACTGGATGAGAGCTCTCCCGGCTAGAATCCGTTTAAGTTCAACTTTTAATCTCCGCTTTAGCCGGACACTTGAGGTTAAAGTTCCCCGCTAAATTGAGTTAAACGGCCCAGGATATTCCTCTCCGAGCCATTTCTCCCCCTTCTTTTATCTTACTTTTATTCTTTGCCCTTTGTCATTTCTTCAGAACCTACTTGCGACGCTTTAATTCCAACGGGTTTTTCCCGTCTGCCTCCTTTAAAATATTGTCGTAGCATAGTTTAAATATTTTGCTTCATCCGATGAAGACATAGTCACAATTAAAAAGGTTCATTTATTTTTAATTATGTTCAATTTTTTTCGTTTCAATCTTTAGATAGATAATTAAGTTTATTTACTTGTGATGGGCATATGTGAATTCTCCAAAGAAATTGTATCACGAAATATCTTTCAGATCATTCCTTCTTCCTAAAAATCTTAGTAAAGGGTGGCTTTCGTGCCTGGAAAGTCTCTAGGCTGCCTGGAATGGTCTTTGTATATATTGCATGCGTGAGTTCTGGCAGAATTGTAATTATTCTGGAGCCTTTTACCATCACTATTTAGTGACGACAGTAAATTAACTAAGAGCGAGTCTACCAACCGCAGCGTTATACTTTTGAACACCCATTGCTACAATGATTAGTGTGATAGGTCATTTCGATCGAATGATTTAAACATGCCTTAATTGTTGTTTATCAGAATCGATATGCCATTGACACGAAGGTTTGATTCTTCAACGTCAGAGTCTCGGAGTGGTCTCTATAATGCTCAAATTAAAAACAGAGCAGTTTGAAGTCAAAAATTTAATTCTGATAGTGAATGACAATAAGATATTTCCTAATAAGATACTAGACTACAAATAACCCGTTTTTACTATCTAATTGTAGTATTTTAAATACAGATACAATATTTTACTTCAAAATAAGACTAGTAGTTAAGTAAAAAGTGTACCTACTCAAGTAAAGAAAAATACTGGAACATTTCTATAATAAATTCATATTCTCCACACGAGCACCATAACTAGACTCCAGAGCTTCCAGAACAACATCCTGCGCACGGCACTATGGCATACCCCTTTTCGTGAAATGAAGGCTCCTGACATCCACGAAAAGTTCGAGGTCCCCACTATCACAAAAGCCATCAGAAGAAGACACATCAAATTCTTCGAGTCGACCACTACTGGCAAGATGGTAACTCTCTAGATCTGGGAAAGCAGACCAAATGGTGGACATTACGGTCCTTGGCCAACCAACAACAAGCCTCTGACGGGCACCCATCACTGCTATCCACATGAATGAGCTTGCACTAAATGCCTAGAGAGACTCTAGGCTCAGCCTTCAGTGGACTCTCACCACTGCACCGCAACATTTCCACCTCTACCCAGGCTTCCCACACGCCTTAATTCCCTCACTCCACCTTCAAACAGGTACTCCTAGTAACAGGATCCGCTCACCCCAAATAAATTGCTTTATTTTTCCCTTATCCACAATCTTAAAAATTTGAGAGCTAAGGGACAAGAAACAAAAAAAAAAACTAGAGCACTCATGTCGAATATAAATAATGTTTTATAATTCGCATTGATGGAAAATAAGAACTAAATGGTTAATTATACTGATTAATACATAAAACCTATATTAGTTCAATTCAAAATACTACTGAATATTTCTGTGTCACGCGTGGTGGAAGAATGGGAATAGAAGACAACTCTCTCAAGAATATAGATAAAATACCACGTGTTGAAAAAAAAACTCGTACAAGAGCTACTTCATGCTCACTATGTATATACATACTCTATTCACATCTAAAACTGGAAGAGAACTCTCCTGATGGAATACCCACGTGGATATTGTTTAAGAAGTCTCTTCATAGGTATGCCGTTTGAAAGCTTCAATGGCTCCTATTTAAATTTTGAATTTGCGTGAAATAACAACGTTTCTTTTCAAATGTTATTGCGATGCTTTGGCGTCAGCACAAAAGGGAATATAAACCAACTGAAAAAAAAATCGTTCTCATTGTAAATATGGTATGAATGAGAACGTTCATCACAATTACTTATTGCCCAATAAGGCAGATTGTAATTTTTTCAAAATTAAGAAGGTTCAATTTTCATATAAATCGAAAGCAACAATAACCGGAAATTGAGATGAGGACCCAAAATGAACTCAAGATTGAACAAAGAACATACAACTCCAAATACAATAGCTGCGAAGTATTAAGTAATAATTTAAAAAATATGAAGTAATATGTTTTTATGATTATGCAGTGAACGAACTAGGACCTAAATAAAAAAAAACAATACTTATAGTATAATAGAAATAATGCCTTTAAAAATGTAGGCAAGAACTGGGCCAAACATTTTTTTCATATTGTAAGGATTTTTGATTATGAATCTTCTTTATTGTGATAAAATCACAATTTGCCTTATTAGGCAATAAGTAATTGTGATAAATGTTCTCATATTGTAAGGAAAGTAACCCGAGGAGACGTATAGGCTGAATACAAATTGAGTTTCTCCAGAGATTTCTCAGTTACCTACTGGACATGGTGGATATTGAAGCAAGCCATACCAATAGAAAAAGACACGAGACCTCCACCTCTTCAAGTGGAGACAGACACTTTCATGATGACGGACGATCCTCCATGGCCTGTTATTGCCTGTGTTATTGAAATTTAATAATTTAAGTCACCGACAGTATTTGGAATGAGATATAAAATAAATAAATCATAATAGATATTTTAATTGTGTATATATTGATTTGATGTTTAGAAATTGGCGTGAGGTTGAATAAATTTAACATGCAGAGAGATTGCTGTTGACAAGTTTTTATTTGCACATTAAACATAAGATTACACTATATAAATATTAATAAAAACAATCATATAATATAATTTTTTGATTCAGGAAGTTTTAACGTGAACTATTTGAATACTTGAAAGTATAATCTTGTCCATTGAAATTTTATTGCCTAGACTAGAGCAAGCATAAGTTTTTATAGGGCTTTTATGATATATTGCTTTTTATTTATTACCTCTACAATTCCCCCGTTAGGAATCATGAGATAACAAGAACGTAAACAGAAAATTCATTAAAAAACGGTCGTTCCTAACACGTATCCCTCCCCCAGTGCTCAGGGTCAGAATCGCGTCTTTGGGGGTGGGGAATGGTCCTCCGTTCTACCAGGGGTGTGGGGGGCTGTGTGGGGAGGGCATCATTTTTATATGTCTCAAGGGTGCCTAGTCCAAGTTATGTCTAAAGTATATTTTTCTGTCCATGGTTACCTACCGTTCTATTCTTCTGCACTTCTTCAACGGCACCCATGTAATTCCGCCTCTCTTCTATTTATTCCTTCTAGTCTTTAGCTTTTCCTCGGTGCCTCATACTCTCAAGTAGTTTGTTCTTTTAATGTATTCATCTAATATTTTTTGACAGTTTCATATGAGATAAATTAAAAATAAAATCAGTAATGTAATTTAAACAGACAATGCAATAATTGATAATATTCATTGGTTAAGTAGCACTCATTAATAGTAAATAATTCACGGAAACTAGCTAACTAACACAATTTTTAATGATTATACACCACTCCATTAACAACTAGACACTAAACAATATTAATCAGGACGTCAAAAAATTAATTCCAAGCTCAAAATAAGAGGTAACAGTTTTATTTTTTCAACCGAATGCGTGGATGAATGATAACATAGTGATTACTGGTTATGTAAAAACTAATAAAACACTAACAAGTATCATTACTTTGGTAAATTATAGGTTTTTAATTAACTAAAATACCAAAAATTATTTAAAACGTTGTAAGTAGGTACATACTAGTTTGTTATTTTTACCTTTTCACCTCCGATACGTTAGTTTGCAAGACTTAATTCCACTTATGATTATTTCTGTCGAAGATAGCTAGTGCACATTGAGGCTAAAGCAGCGGGTGTTTCAGATAAAAGAACAGCTGACGGTTGATCCACTGCGTGACAACAAAATCAAAAATGGAAATAAGAAGGGGTTGATGATTTCAGCGAACAAAGCTAACATTGAAGATTACTAATTATCATCATAAGGAGTTAAGTTATTTGTTCTCCTTTTTATTTTATCACAATAAAAAAGTTTAAAAAACAAAAAAAAAACAGTGATACTCAGCTATTATTGGTCAATTGCCCACGTTCAGCCTCTCAATAGAAGTATCTAATACCAAAACACTTACTAGAGTGTTCTAAGTATTCTATTCTGTCAACATTGATGTTGAGAGTTTTTTCTTTTTTTGTCATATTATACTGATGTATGTTATCAAGAAAATAGACAAATATGAGTGTGAGCTGCACATTAAGAATCTTCGTCGGAAATACTGATCGAATGTCGGATGAGATCCTTCTTTCTCAAACAGCTCTCATCTCATTCTCGCGAAGATCCCGGTAGCTGTGTAGTGTGTGAGGTACACTTTGCCTCAGCACAGAAGAGGCTCATTATTAATGAAAACTCATTTGTGCCAGCCCAGTTGCCTTTGGGACAACCCACGCTCTCATCTCCAACAATTATTTACTAATTAAATAATCCTCCTTTAATAGCGCCCCTTGAGTTTTTCGCACATGCTCAATTAAGAGTTGACTTCAATTTTCCAAAGTGTTCTTTGTTACGAGAAAATGTTCTTTAAAAAGCATATAAATGTATATTTTTTTTTATGTCGCTGAGGAATAGAAATGAGGTTACACAGAAAATTTCTTGTGTCTGAAGAAGCGCCCTCCAAAGGAGGACGAAAACATTGGGAGAGAATAAACGCCCCAATAGAAAAAGCCTTAAAAAATATAAAATGACAACAGAACGAAGAACGCATAGTCAACCATTGTTCACGAATTATATATAGGTATATGGGTATTTCCATTGTTGAGGATTTTCCCACATAAATAAAACGAATGCACCAATAAAACAGTTAAACATTTGTTCACCTCGTCTGGTTTAATTTACCACCTGTTGAAATTATTGGACAAAAGTATGTTAGGAAGCAAGGACGTGAGCATTTAAAGAAGACGCAAAAAATCTAACTTCTACTGAGAGTGAACGTATTACTTTGACTATATCCTGGATAAATCTGCCTTTGTCTTCCTAAACTGTTATTCGCCGGCAACTAATAATAATAATAATGAATGGGGTGTTTGACATGCGATGGGTTACCTCTTAGTACATTACCAAGTTTTAGACACTATTTACCGATGATTCGAACCGAGAACTCGCCGTTTTCAAATCAACCCAATCCCAATAAATAGATTTAATTTCATCCTAAAATATCATTACAATATATATATGGCTGTGGCCTAAACAACACGGACGGATGTTTTAGTTTGAAATCTGTGTCGGCCTAAGTTAATTAAAAAAAAATTACGC
This sequence comes from Acanthosoma haemorrhoidale, assembly GCA_930367205.1. Lineage (NCBI taxonomy): Eukaryota > Metazoa > Arthropoda > Insecta > Hemiptera > Acanthosomatidae > Acanthosoma > Acanthosoma haemorrhoidale. The sequence continues at coordinate 181,354,050 of OV884011.1, read as the reverse complement.
AACATGTTTATCATATTTGTTAATTCGCGAAATTGACTGCATATGTGTCCCTGTGAGGTCGTGGAAATAAACAAATAAAAGGGTTAAAACTAGTGTAAAAATTGGCTTTGAAAGGAATAATGAATGAAAAAAAATCTTTAGTTAGGAAATTGCCCCCTAAGAGTAACAAGAATAAAAGGAATTTCTAGCAGACGAAAAAAAGGTGAAAAAATTATTACATTACAAAGATTTGATCAACTTTTGAAATATACTGTGTACATATGTATGTATAATACGATGTGATCTGGGTTTGTAAAAATAAAATTACAACAAAGGACCAACAGGCAAAAGTAAAAAAAAAAAATCATTAATGAATTTCAATGAAAAAAAAGAAAAAAAATCTAAGAAAGATGTCCATTAGCCGCTTTAACTGAGCCTTGATATCCCCAGAGAACCACCATCCATCACACAACCGTAATCAAAATGAGACCCCTTTTATTTTATAAATTTTTACAAGCAGATGAACAAAAGATGGAAAAAGATGGCCAGTGGCCGGGTTACACCCGCGCCCACTACTTTGGCATCATGAACCAGTTCCCCCTCTCTAACTGATGCCTAAGTTTTTATTATTGAAATATATATATATATATGCGAGTGTTTTATGGGCCGAGAAGAGGGGAACTATTTATTCGTGGCGAAGATGTTAGTACGACATTATTCTACAAGGACAAGGCTACAAAATTAATTAATCAGAAGGTTTTCGGTGTGTATTTAAATGCTACGAAAACTGTTGTTGCTTTTAACAAACGTTCACTGTAATAATGAATAAAAAATGAGATATTTGCACGTCATTGAGGTTCCGAAAATGTAACTTGAATGCTCAAAATTGTGTCATTACTCCCAATGCTTACCCACCGAAGAAAGGAAAGAACGATAACAGTTAATCATATTACGGTAAATATTTGTAGACATCTTACTTAAATGTATTTGTTGAAAACAGAATATATTTTTGGGTATAAAAAAAATTGTATTTTTGGACAAGGTCCCTCTAAATAACAATAGGATTCAGATGACCAATTCATATTTGTCAAATAAAAAGAACTGTTCCAAAAAAAAAAGGAAAATAATGTGTTAACAAACCTGTGTAAGAAAAAACAATAATTATAAAAGAAAACTGATTATTTAAATGCATTAAGTAGTCATAGATAGATCCACATGTAACAAGTAAAAAAAAATTAATACAAAAAAAAATCATAAAAGCTAAATGTACAATAGCTACCGAGGAAGATGCCAGCCAAACTTAAAAAAATAAAAACCGATAAAATATAATAGTGTGAATGTGTGGGATCTGAAGATAAAACTATAAAAGTGAAGTAGTTCTCAAAGTAGCTAACGTCTGCCTGAATGGTAAGGAGGTGTTGGAATATAAAGGTTTTGAAGGTAGGGATATCAGGGAGTTGAGAATGGCGAGTGAGGATCGATTGTAGGATGGCGAACTATTCCTTTACTTTATTGTACCATTTACTTGATGTGGGTCCACTTAACAGTTGCATCGCATCAAATGAAAATAAACAATTGTTATCAATGCATGTATTACATTTGGTTTTTGCCCATTATTTTAAAATAAATCAAACGAGACGTCCTATTCTAAAGAACTACTTTAATAAAAAAACAAAACCAATGCACCCAGCTAATGGAAGAGTGCGATTTGTATTCTTTTTTAGATTGCAGCTTCGGTGAATATTGAAGCATGGGTTTTCATTACAGCGCAGCTCTCTGAAACTTATTAGTGTGGCAGTGCAGTGGTGTTACTCATTTCAGGGTTTTTACTTCTCCAACGGATTGTCACGTTCATTTGCACCAATTACTTTTTTTTTATTTCAAAGGGATGACTAATGAGGCAGGAGTTTCAAGACGACATGTTGGCTATCACAAATGAGGTATGACGAATAATGAAGAAGTTTACATTCTTTCCAAAAGCACTGCTCTGGACAGTGAAACCTTGGAGAAGGTTTTCTGCGTGTATTTACATGCTACGACAATTGTTACGAATGAGTAGAGATTATTAATAATAAAGTTGAGATACAATATGTTAAAAAAAACTAAACCAAGTGAACTCTTGGGATACATCATAAAGGTCTAACAGAAAACATGGCATTGCTGGCTTACCTGAGGACCGGAAGATCCAGACGGGCACGTGGGTAGTATATGTACCAAGAAAGCCATTTTAACAGTTTCTACTGTATTTAACGATTACAGCTTACGAAATGTGTTGTTTTTCAAGTGGTATTATTCATATGCCAAACATGACTTTATAATATCTTAACAGAAATTAGTCATGATAGGACATACGCTACTTTAAAAATGACAGGCCATTTTCTAGTTAAGTATTTAGAGGGTCAGGAGGAGGAGATGAAAGTCCAGTAATTAAAGAATCATTTTGGATAAGCACACACACACTTAATTATTATTTATATTTACGATTATAATATAATTACATCCACAATAAAACTTATATGTTTATAAATAACAAAATGATATGAAATATGCAGTAACAATAATAAATATAATAATGATCACAGTTCTTAAAGATATAGTTTTTGTAACATTCATCTCTCTGATAATTTACATTATTTAAAAAAAAAAGATAAACATCAGATATTTGTAAGCAGACCAAATGCGCTTTAATGTATTTTTTTGTATTTCAACTACGGATTATCTATAGGGTATCCTTATTTTTACTCTCTTAGGTGTGGATTGAACTCCCACTGTTTTAATTTACGTACATACATAATTTATTGATTAAATTAATTATGAGTAGCTCTTATTTCTCCCTCATCCTAAAATTCTAACTAGAAAGCTTAGAAAAAAAAAAAAAAAAAATATCAGTAGCTCATTTTTAAATTTTCCGAACACAATCATCTAATTGATTAAAAAAATTAAGGAGCCGTTTAAACTGTTAAGAACAATTTAATATCATGACAAACGATAACAAATTAATTAGAAAAATACAAGCGCCTTGAATTAACCTTGGCCAGAGAGTAGGCAATTTTGCATAGCAGTTTGGATGCGAAGGTAGTGTGTACACCTAGCGCCTTAATTCATACCGTCATGAAATTAATCTAACTTAACTAAATTTAAAAATTTTAAATATCCACCTATATTAGTCAGAAAATTTCTTTTGATACACTTTCAATGTTTTATCGGTAAAATTAATCTCGTCTTATAAGAAATAGTTTAGCTCCTCCCCCAACATTTGATTTTAACGTAATTAAGTATAAAGTACCTGTGATAGAGTAACGTGTGGGAAATGGAGATGGGTTTGTGTAGGCTAGAAATTAATTAGAAATAGGCACAAGTTCTTGAAAACATTTTATGAAGCGTATTTTTAGCAGTATATAGGGAAAATAGTCTGATTAAAATTGTCATTTTTTCAGACCGTGTATGTTTATATTTCATGTATAATAAACTATTAAATAAGGGACTATTGAAAAAATAATGATATTCGTATATAACTTAAATTGCTAACTAGTCGTAGGAACTTACTAGTCCTCATAATAATAGGGGTATATTATTCCATATCGAGATGACATTGTTTCTTGCAACTTCAGATTGATGAATGAAGAAGTCGAGGGAAGGGATAACGTTTCAATACCTAGCAGAATTAAAGGAAAATCATCGCCATGATCTAACAAATGTAGTTCACCAATAATAACCTCAAAACAACAGACAACTCGTCAACATTCGTCAATAGACACGTTGATAAAACACATCCGAATTCAACTAATTACAATCCGTGGCGCAGTACCTTTGTCAAAACTTGGAGTTCCCTCTTCAGTTCGTATCGATGAGCTAGTGGGGTTGCCATTGTCATGATCGTTGTCTGGTGAATTCCTCAAGCCCTTTATTTTGGTTTTCTAAACCAGACTTCCGCATTCTTATTCAAGTACTTACTCATAGTCCTTACCTAAGCTTATTGAACTCCTAGCAGATCTGTTACGAATAAGTTTTATTTTGTACAATGGACCGCTTCCGTCAACGTTTTGTTATGTATGCATTCCAAGGCAGTGTTGTAAAACATTTATTTGAGCACAGTTAAGGTGGCATACGCCACTCTCTGTAGTTGGGAGCCACGCTTGCCAACCTCTATATCAAAATAAATTCCCAACACCTAACTAATTGGAGGAAATGTTGCTATGAATACTGCTGCTCTGGAAATAATTCTGAGCCATACTTCGGATGCTCCATCAAAAGATGCGACTACCATCAGGATCAGACTGCACACAACAATTTAAATTGTAAGCAGACACATCTAATCGAGTGCACTGATTGGCTCAATACCTTCCCATCCAGTGAGAAACTATTAATGAAATACCTTCATGCATTAGTCGGTGGGGCGGGTAATTGACTCAAACTGAACCTTCGGGCGAAGCCTTGTGGTTCAGCTCGTGAGAGAATGTAGCTATCTTGAGGTGCATCGTTGTGACAAAGGTCTCTTCAATTTTCGGACATTGAGTATGTTAAGATCACCAATCGTGTTTAATAATTAGGTCACCGTTAGTCAAGAAACGTTACATTATTTAGCACAAGCAAATTAAAATTTCTACAATATATTTGTAATATCCTATCTAAAGTTTGAAGAAAAAGGATAATTTAAGTAGAAACATACAAAAACGCTCAGTAGTAGTTATTGGTGCTGTACATCATTACTAAGTAAAAAAAGGGTTACATTAAAACTACCATCAAATATCAAAGATTAAATAAATTTATTACTAAACTGACTACAATTTGGTAAATAAGAATTTTGTATGTTTGTATATTTCTGTTTATAAGCATGTAAAAGTAAACAAAATGATTTAATAAAACCCATTAAAATCGATAGGGGCCAATTGAGCAATTTCTGTTGTTAACTTTTAAAATATATGTACTAATTGGGAACGCACTGATATGACTGCTGAGCTCTCGATTTACTACTTCTTCATTGGGACATGGGATTATTTCTCGATTTCCGTAATGATTTAGTAAAGTATTATACTTTATTTCGTTTCAAGTATTCATACATTTACAACTATGTTTTAGAGGTTTTGCAAGGGTTTTGAACTTAAAACTCTCTCTGATATGTTCCTCGCATATAAAATTTAATATTTCTCTTCATTATTCTTTGATTAGCACAAAGCATACACAGGTTGTACTGATGAACTCCAAACATCCCCACCATACGTCAATTAACAGCAGTAATTAGCGGCAGATGAGTTAATTTTAGTTCCGAAATAGCTAATTAATTAGCTAGGTGTTGTATAGGTAGAACGGGGGGGGGAGGGAACAGCATTGTGATACGGAATTGATAAATCATCAGGTCTGTTTTCCAAGTCTGATACGCGCAGGTTCTGTTTGCCTTCAATCCTTTTTCCCATCGTGCAATTAGGCGTAAAGTATCCTCGCACAATCTCCCCCAATCATCACTATTCCATGTCTTCTTCATTTGTGTCACTGGATAGTCAAGTTCATAACCGAGTTTTTCTATATATCCACTTTCCTGCGAACTATTCCTTATAACCAAGAACATGTTTTAAGTATCTACTTTACTTTATGTTCAACTTCCGTCTAGAAAACGGGCCCGATTCACTTGAGCAGGCGTTCTTGCAGGACTTTTCCAAACCGTCCCACTTTCACGGATATTATTAATTCGTATTATACACTTCATCTCACTAGTAGGTGTATCTTGCTTGTGTGTTTTACCTAAATTATAAATAGGTGATCATGTTTTACGTCGTTAAGTTTTAGTTCTTCTCAATAACCTTTCAATGTGGTTGATCTGGTCAGTGGAATTAGCAGCTAGAACAATTTCATCTGCGTAAACAAAGCAATGAACAAGTATTGACAACAGTCTGAAGAAATCTCTCGGTAAAGTAAAACATTTTTTCTTGTATTCACTTTGTCAAATCGAAGAATAACGTTTCAAAATATACTCCAACGGCTGTGATAAAATAACAGCACTAAATCAAGCCGTGTTCTCATTCCAAGGAGTTTTGGGTGTATTTATAATTAATTAAATATTTATAATTAGAGAAAATAAACTAAATATTTTATTTGGCATATTTTTATATTTAAAATAACGGTTTAAAATAACGGTCAAAATAATATTATATAAATAATATTTTATAGTAAAAATAACGAAGCATATATAACGTTCTCTTGTCTCCATACATGTATGGATGCATATGCGGTATGTATACCCTAACCTTTTCTTGTCTTTCTCTCTCTATGTATATGAATCTATAAGTTAAAATCAGAGACAACTCTGTATTGAAAATAATTACGATCATGGGATATAAAAATCCCATGATCCCATCTATGTCGGATTACTGATAGAAATAAAGCAGTCTATTTCGAGAACTTGAGTTAGTCTTTTGTCCCTGTTTTCCTTCTCATTTTTTTATCAGATCTTACCCGGCGATTAATAACCTATATACGTATACCCAAACGACTCATTTCTGTAAATAACTTCTTGTAACGGCATTTTAAGGGAGATTCTAGAATTTTAATTAAGTCAACTAAATATACTAATTTTACAGTTAATATCAATTTTAACATAACCTTTTAGGTACTATTCTGAAATGTTTTATAATTTAGAATATTAGTGTCGGGTCGTCACAAGGGGGGTGCCGGATCACCCTAGCCCTGGTGATAAGTGCGGATTGTTCGAGTTAATAACCTGGACAATCATTCCATGATGGCGTTACTATTTGACTCCATTTGGGATAGGTATGTGCCCTGACAATGCACTAAGTTCAAGAGAAGAGGTGCAGAGGTTTCATAAAGAATTAGTCAAGTTTTCAGAGTTCGAGCGGAAACCAAGCAAGCGTCACCGAGTAAAGGTCGCGAGAAACTCGCGCGGAGACTGGCGAGGAGACTGACTAACAGGGCCAGGAGGTTGCCTTAAGTACCCTCTCTACTTCCTGCTGGGAGGCTGCAAGGTTGCCTAGGCCGGCGGTTGGTTTTCACAACTGTGGCGAGGAACGTGACTGAAGCCTAATTACCCGGCAGCCCTGTACCCTGGAGGTAGAGAGGCCCCAGGTTGTTATGTTTATGACTGCCAGCTGCTGACCCTCCTCAGGTTACTTGCTTGGTCCCCGTATTTTATTGCTTAACACATTTACAATGATTTATTATTATTTATAATACATTTAGTTCATGTTATTTTACTTTTTCTTACAATATATATGCAATAGAGTATAGGGTGATTTATCTTATGTAGTTAGCGGTCACTACAATTAGATTATCTAGACTGTATTTTAAATATTAATAAATGATTTCACCTGTTATCTATTTCCACAATTTTATTTGATTTGTTACTAAAGTGGTTTCAAATAACATTTTTGTGTAATTTAACAGTTTTACTAATTTATTGTACCGATTTTTAAATTTCTTGCTATACTTTGATTCATTTTAATCAAAGCTTCAAACCTCCTTTTACAAAAAGGTATATTAAGTCTTTTGTTATTACACCTAGAAGATCAGATTGTTGAACGCGCTAGTACTGAAAATAAACTAGAATATCGTGGGCCGACCCCTAATCATTTCGATAAAAACAAAAGAACCCTTAACGAGTCAAAAATATACATTTTTGTAAACATAAATATATAAGTTGTTGCCACTTATTGATCTTTTTATTTTTTGTCGCTTTTATCTCACAATCATACGGGTTGTACAATATGTCAATTTTTTGGCACGAAACGTGTCAAGGAATGTCCGCAGACAACTACAACCTAAAAAATGTCATCCGTGCTGTATCCGCTTTGAGCTATGACCACGTGACGAATTTTTTTATGACAATTTTCCTCCCGATATCCATCTGGATAGAGCTCACTATTCGTTTAAACATGTATATTTCATGATTGTGAAATGACATTCCCGCGTGACGCCAGGCCACACAAATGGCTAAACGAGATAGTGGACGAATTTAATTTACACCCGCGCAGGCAGATGTTGTTAATTCCATGGACCCACACTATTAGTGCCTCCTACAGTTCACGCTTCACCCGCCATTAGTTAGCGCGTTAATTATTCCCTACAATAATTAATCAACGCACTGTCGATTACTTTAATGTTTGGCCTGTTGCTGCCTCTAACAGGCGGTTCCACACCACTGTCCCTTCTAACCTATCCTACCGTTTGGAGTCATTGTGTTCTTCTGATTGCAAGTTTAATTACAAGTCTGTAAACAATTAATTCTGGTATATGATTTACAAGCCAAAAATAGATAGACGCTCATAAATGATAGAAAAGAAAAAAATAATATATAGTTTTACTTCAGAAATTGAATTAACCTTTTATTTGTTCTTACATTTCTAATCACTTCTATCCATCTACGCCATCTTATTTTATTTTTTGGTGGTCGGCGTATTTTGGTTTGTAACGTTTCATTGATACATTGAATCAATTTGGAAACAATTTTTTTTACTAAAAACTTGTTTGTAACACAACGCAGAGATCAGTGAAAATCGCCTCTTAATCCATAAATTTAGCAAGAATATATCCCATAAAATGAACTTGGAACAGCTGAAAGAAGGTTTGTATAGTAATTGGTTAGTCCTGAAATATTTACGTTTTTTAAATATCTAATTTTTGTGATAACATCCTACTTATAAATAAATGGATGTTTTTAGGTTTTACATATTAGCTGTAATTCAGTTTCAGTTGTATATCTAATAAGACCAAGTACAATTTTTTTTTTATTTATTCAACAATAACTTTATTGTGATAAAATTACAATCAGCCTTATTAGGTAATAACTAATTGTGATAAATATTTTCATTTATACCATATTTACAATTTTCATTCCCTCGCTCATTCATACAGTATTTACAAACAGCCCAGAGGCTTCCCAAGTCAACATGTTTGTCACCTCCCTCGCATGCAAAAGAGGAAGCGGAGTCTTGGGAAGTCCCTCACGCTCCTCCGTCAGCCACGTCACCGGATAAGAGCCAGTGGAGGCTGACCAAGAGCGTGAGAGCAATATATGCTCAGGACAAGATTAGAGAAGCTGGGCATTGCCAGGACTCCCACTGTTACACATTTATAGCAGGTCACGAAGCCACTGCCGTTTTAGTCTCCGAGGAGGATTATAGAGATGATTGGTGCAGTGCAATGACTGTGCTACAGGATTAGGGTGGTTGGATAGGTTACTATGAAATTTTATGAACTTGGAAGGGATGAGTTCGAGAATGATAGGAATGTTAAGACCGTTATGAAGGGTTTTGTTGCCGACGTAATAAGGGGCATTTCCTATTGTTCTAAGGACTTTTGATTGAAAGGATTTGATACGCTTGATGTTTGGCCTTTTTGCTGTCAGTTTTTCAGGAGGTATTTGACCTCACAGAGGTTAACGGCTTTTGGTGGAAGTGAGAGAGAGATAGGTGATGTGAGGAAATCTTCAACATCTGTGTCATGAGTATAGTTTTGATGAGAAATGTGAGTTGTGAAAGTATAAGAAAGATACAGAGCAAATTTTTCCGACCTATCGCCATCCGAAGCCACCCAGTACTCATCATCACGACGAAGTAGGTGTGAAACAGGATGGTATTTTAGGAATTTTTTAGTTACATTCTCTGATAGAGAGAGAAGAGAGGTGGTAATCAAAATAATCGGAACGGAACGTTGCTAATTGCCGCTTTACTAATCTGCAGTACTCATACTACGAGTTACGATCAGCAGGATGTTGGGATTATTGCTACAGTGTTCTAGAGTGGCGTTTGGATTGGATTAGGTCTTTGAGATGCTGAGGTAAAGGATTTTGAATGTGAATTTTTGGATGAAGGTGAGGAACGATGCCTCCCAAGCCCATCCCTGGACCAGAGTACTGAAAGAATGTACTGATCTAGGTCTTGGGGTGTTTTCAGAGACACTACGAGGTCTATGGAATCTGTAAGAAGTTGGCGGAATCTGTCAACTGGACCCCTAATAAATTAAGGAGGAGGCACTTTCTGAATTGGTCGAAGGAGACGGTGAATATTAAAGGAATATGATCGGAGAAGAGGTCATCGAGGCACGTAAGTGAATAGTTTAGTATAGGGATCTTATGTCCAATAGGTGGCTGTGTCAGGAGAGATATTGGAGCAATGTTTCCGGGTGAGTAGACAGCAGAGCACGTCCACGTCCACGAGAATACACGTATTCATGGAGCTGGGCCCCTAAGTGTTGGTGGTTCCTATTAAAGTTCCCACCCACAAGGAAACGATGCCCGATGGAGTCTAGAAACGAGATGAATTAGGAATCAGAAATGGATTTATTGGGAGGGCAGTACACTGATGCTAGTGTAAGGGGAAAAGTGAAGGTGGTGATTGACACGGCAGTGGACTGAAGGAAATCATGTGCTACCAAAGAAAATATGAGATGGAAAATGGAGTTATGGACAATGACAGCGGTACCTGCATGAGTTCTATCATCTGGATGATCAGTTCGATAAGTCTGGTACTGTCAAACCGTAAATTTTCATATAATCGTAAGTCTTGTTTTAGTGATAGTACTGCGCCTGCGCTAACTATAACAAGTCGTTTTCGTATCGCTCTAGAACTAACTGTTTTTGCTACAGCTCGTAGAACCTAGTTCTCAGAACTGTTTCAACCGACTATAGGGTGAACTGTTCACGGAGGAGCTGTATAAAGGTGAGTGGATAGTGAAGCTGTGGACTGTATTGCTAAGTGTATGTTTCACTTCACATTACATAGAGCAGGTGACCATATTAAAAGGCTGTAGTCAGCTGTGCTAGAGATATGAGTAGGGAGTCCGGCCAGACTCTCATTACACTCTCAGTGGCCTCCTGATAGCGTCGCATGCTCTTAATAATATTACGTGTATTCGCGGCTGCCTTCTGCTAAATAAAATTTATTTAAAAAAAATTCTTAATAATTCAGAAAAATACTGCTTATTATGAATAATGCGTTTCTATCAGCAGGTAATGTCTGAAAAAAACAACAACGCTCAAGGTCTCTAGGACCAACACCTACTCCGTCACTTGTCGTAAGCCACGGCGATCTAATAGAAAAGTTGTCCCTGCAGATTCTTTAGTACAATCAGTACTGCAGGCTAGGCAGCTCTCCTCTCTGTTTACCAGGAATAAAACCTTGTGGAATCTGACTAAGAAAGTCCTAAAATTTCATCCTGTTTCACACCCACTTCGTCGTGATGATGGGTCCTGGGCCGCTTCGGATGGCAAGAACGTGGGAGAATCCGCACTGCATCTTTCACGTAGTTTCACTCTTCATCTTACACCTCAAAACAATAATCATCGCCCAACTGTTGATGATTTGCTCACTTCACCTATCCCTCTCTCACTGCCACCAAAAGCCGTTAACCCTTCTGAGGTCAAATATCTTCTAAAAAAATCACCTTATCAAAATCTCCAGGATATGATCTCATTACTCCTCGAATCATCCAACAACATCCTCCTGAAGCCATAATCTTCCTAACCTACATTTATAATTGCATTTTCCAAACTACGCACTTTCCTCTCCTCTGGAAACACTCCATTATAGTCCCATTCGCTATACCCGGTAGACTACCCAATGACGCCTCATCTTACCGTCTAATTAGCCTACTTCCTATCCTCTCAAAAATATTTAAAAAACTCCTTTTAAAACGCCTACTTCCAATTTTTGAATCCAAAAACCTTTATCCTACTCACCAGTTTGGTTTCCGCCAACAACATTCCACTGCTTAACAGGCCCTTCACGTTGTTGATCACATATTCTTAGCCCTTGAAACCAAACAATATTGCTGACTTTCTGGACATAGCTCAAGCTTTTGACAGGGTCTGGCACGCAGGTTTGCGTTACAAGCCCAAAGGATACTTATTGCTGACCCTATTCCTAATCCTACAGTCCTTCCTTTTAAACCGCTTCTTCCAAGTCCGCTGTGATTGAGAATATTCTAACTACTATCCCATAAAAGTAGGAGTTCCACCGGGCAGCGTCCTGGGTTCCATCCTCTAAAATCTATACTCCACTGATGTCCCCTCTACCACCAATACCTTCTTGGCAACATTTGCAGATGACACTGCAGTCCTGTCAACCCATTGAGACCCTGATATAGCATCCCAAAACCTTCAAAAACACCTTAATGAGATCGAGTATTGGTGCAACCTATGGTGAATCAAAGTCAATGGTCAAATTGTTCACACATAGCCTTTACCCTCTGCCGCAAGTCCTGTTTGCTAGTCTTTTAAAATTCGATTCCTCTACCTGTGTCTGAGACAGTACGGTATTTAGGTTTCCATCTCGACAAAAGTCTAACATTGAACCCACACACGAGGCTAAAAAGACAAGAACTAAACAGACGCTTTGGACAACTGTCTACTTCTTAGGACATCCCATCTCTCAATACGAAATAAACTACTTATTTACAAAGTTATACTTAAGCCAATATGGACATACGGAATAGAGCCACGAGAGACAGCAAAAAAGTCGAACATCAAGCCCATTCAATCCTTTCAATCTAAAGTCCTGAGAACAATAGTAAATACCCCTTATTACGTCAAAACAAAACACTTCATAATGATCTGAATATAACCTACATTCTTGAACTTGTCCCTTCCAAGTTCATAAAATTCCATAGTAACCTCATTGCACTCCACCACTTCTTATCCCTATAATCCCCTCGGTGATCTGCTATAAATAAGTGACAATGGGGGTCCTGGCAATGGACAGTTTCTCTTATCATGTCCTGAGCGTCCGTGGCTCTCGTGTTCTTGGTCAGCCTTTGCTGGCTCTTATCCAGTGAAGCGGCTGACGTAGGAGCGTGGGGGGACTTCCCAAGACTCCGCTTTCTCCTTCGCACGTGAGGGAGGTGACAACCAAGTGGACTTGGGGGGGCCTCTGGGATGTTTGCATATATAGTATGAATGAGCGAGTGAATGAAAATTATAAATTGGTATGGATGAGATCATTTAACACAATTACTTATAGCCCTTAATTACTTATTATCAGGCAGATTGTAATTTTATCACTAAAAGTTGTTACTTTAAATAAAAGAGTTTTAGTTATGAGAGCTACGCTGATGTTCTTGTCATTGAGTAGTGCTGTCAGTTCGTTAGTGTGGGTGCGAACACCATTCGTATTCCAAAGGAGAACGGATAAGGAGTCGGAAGGATCCACTTATGAATTTCGTTTAACGGGGATAAGGTAGGAGACAAGATTCGTAAGAACGGAAATGAGGGGGGTAATTAGGGTTCTGAACTCTGTAAGCAATGAGGTTAATAGGCTAGTGAGATCTGAATAAGTTGAAGGTGAAGGAATATGTGAAGTGTGTGATTGATGATGAGATTGAGTTTGCGGGTTGACAGGATGAACGGAAAGCTGGGGAAGATGAACTTGCGGACAGGGTGGTGACTGCTCTCTGTTCTGAACTGCATCGGCAAAAGTGACAGAAGGTCTCAAATTTCTGGCCGGGGCGCTTCTTGAGCTACCTGTGGTTGGCTTTGTATAAAATTGAATAAAAAGTTCTCTTTTTTTTCTATAATCAAACATTTTTTAATAATGAATTACTTCGAAGATGTGTTTTTATATACCAATAAAAATCTAAAAAATGATCTTTAATATCAAGGAATCGGAATTGTTATGGCTTCCGCTAAAGAATATAAGACTATAGACTTGGCAGTACAGACTGTAAGACTATCGAAGAATGGAATCTTGCATTCCTAGAACTCCAGAAATCCAAAAAAAAAATTATTTATTCATGAAACTAAAAAAATGTATGGGTAGTATGGGAAACCCAACTTGTGTATTCAGGAAAGACCGAGAGACGACTTTATTACTCAACGGTGACCCTTTCTACAGTGACACAAGTTGCAAAACCACATGTTTAGGAAAAGTAGAAATGTATATCTAAAGATCAGTGGTCCCCATTTCGTAATTGAATTTTAATTTTATAAATAATTTTAACTGGATTATCATTCATTGATCATGCGTGGCAAAGCGGAATAGTGACATACGATCGTATATTTTGAAAGTATAGCCTTTCCCTATGACCTTAGCTTCATGTTTGACAATAGGAAGTAAAAATCTAATGTCTGGAAAGGTATAGAAAATTAAATCTTAGAGCGTAGGATTTCGGACAGTCTATTTTATATCCTCTTCTAGTATGATAGGAACTGGAGAAGGGGCCCGATAAAACAAGGCAAAGACCTGTTAAAATTAATACTAAAACATGATCGATCGTTAGGATCGATTGTTCTAAGGTTGGAAGGCTCGCTCTTGATTGACACCTCAGTTAATTAAACTGTATAATTACCCTGAAAGATGAAATATAAAGCCCGTCACCCACCAGTCCCCGCTACCACCCAAGGCCCATAAACTTTTTACAGGCCTCCTTAATAACAGCTTCATGAACTTCTAACTTCCATTCAACTAGCTTCAGTATAACACACCATTAATCATATTATATAGTTCAAGGTACTTACTATATGACGCATATTATTATTTTAATGGGTTCTCGTATCGTGGTATAAACTGATTCAAAATACAAATGTGAACTGTGGAAGTAAAAATTGTGCTCCGATGTTTGAGAGTAAAATAAAAATACAAGTTTAAGTTTATGTAAATTTTATTGAACCTTAATAATTAAAAATTATTTGTTATTTATGGAATTTGCGTATATACTAAAAATCTTATGGCTAATTTTTTTTTTTTCTTTTTCAAATTCCCTTGTTACTTTTGTGTATATGTGTATATATGTACAAAATATATATTTTCAAACGAATCTATTCACAATTCCTTTATTGTATATCCTGAAGGCTGGTTACATTTTATACAAGTTCTAATATACAAAATAATAATGATCTGCAATGTAAATTTTTTCTCATTTTCTCCTTATCTTGGTTTCTAGCTTGAGCATCTAACAGTAGTCAGCTAGCATACTTCCTTGGTAGCATCACCATGGACATCCTGGTGAAATCATTCATCCTGCTCTTCACTGTAGGCTCCCTAATATTCAGGAAAATAGCCAATATGGGAATGTAGAAAATGTAATTTAAAGCTCATCTTGCAGTTTTCAGTTTTATATAGTGGTTTTGCAGTCAGGATCTTTAGTAATGCCCAAACTTTGTATTTTTTGGTTCCCCAAATTTGGTCTTGGTTCTTGAAAAAGTTCCACTCATATTCAGACAGTTTCACGAACGTGGAATATCTAATACATTCCCCATCTTTCAGAGATTTACCAAACTTATTCATAAGCTCCAATGTAATATAAAGAGGGGGTAATAAAGCTATTTCTGGCCAAACCATGTCGTTTTCATCAAGTATTTTTTTCTGGCGTCTCGGTGTGGCCACGTTTTGTTCATTGAAAATTGGGCTCTACTGTCCCACAGTCTTAGAAAGTATTTTGTATAACCTGTCCGCTGGCCCAGCAACATGGTTAGTAGTTTGAAGTCTCCACTCACTAATGCTTAATGCTTTTGATGTCATTTTTTTAAGAACTCTAACCAACTCATTATAGTTTCATTCCATATGCACCAAATTTTTCATAGGAAGAGATGCAAATCCATTATGAAGGATGACTATTTTGAGGCTAGTTTTGGATAATTCATTGAATAGCTGCAGCTGACATAAATCATATCCTTATTCGAAGAATTTTATTTAAACTAGATCACCCTTTTTTAAAAACGCATCGATCCAAGCAATTCGGTTGCATCTTTGGAAAGACATAAATCTCTAACGAGGTCATAGCTCACTCTGGGAAAAAAGCTGAGGTCCTTGTTCAACAGAAAAATCTGAGCTACATTCGTCCCGAGGACGTAGCGGAGACACGTCCTCTGACTCACTCAGGATATCATCTAAACTGGAAGGTTTAGACTACGTGATGGTATTTTTGAGC
Organism: Acanthosoma haemorrhoidale; assembly: GCA_930367205.1. Lineage (NCBI taxonomy): Eukaryota > Metazoa > Arthropoda > Insecta > Hemiptera > Acanthosomatidae > Acanthosoma > Acanthosoma haemorrhoidale. The sequence goes on along the minus strand of OV884011.1, from coordinate 181,338,201 downwards.
TACGGGACATAGGGCGAATAGTCAAGGTTAGGGTATTATATGTTATTATTATAAGAATGCAAAAACTAAATGAGTTTTTTTGCCCTAAAACAACAAAGCGGAGATCCTCCTCTTATCTTCTGGACACCTTATGAAAATCCCTTGCTTCGCCATGATCCCCAAGTTGAAATTTGAAGTAAGAAAAATAAACGTTTTTCACAAAATCATTTATGTTTCTTTGTTGACTTTTTATCGTGTATTCACTACAAATAAAACAACAGTCGTCCGGAGAAAAAACACAACCTCTTGAAACCATAATCGATAATTAAAAACATGAGCTGAAAAACGTTTGATTGCCGGATGTAAAGTTAGTATGGCTTAAAATAACAGGCGAGGTACTGCACTTAATTAACTTGTTTAAACATGAACTAAAATGGTTTGTTTATACTTAACCTTAGTAATCCAGACAGCATATCTAAACATTCTGAACTTAGCCAGTAAGATTCGCTCACCATGTAAACAATTTAAACCAGCTTGGATATGACCATCTATAAATTAATACAATTATTGTAAGAAGCCGTGTTTTTATGACGATTTTCCCGCTAATTCAACCTTAAAACCGCAGTTTCACAAAATGGCTTAATGTGAAGGATTTTTTTAGTATTTTTCAGAGTTTTAGTAAGTTAAAAACTATCATAAAAAAATAAATCCTATGCAGTTCTTTAGTTGCTCACCAGGGCAGTTTAAGTTCGTTCATCAAATTACTACATATTTGTGGTTAACGTAGCCAATGTCAGGCACCTACCCTGCAAGTATGTTCGTGGATAAGTTTAGATAATGTTGACAGTTACACGATAGCATGCACAAGTCTTGTCTAAATAGGAGATCAGCTTTTGCCAGCCATAGAACAACAACTATTACAATTAGCCAATTAGTAAGTTCAGCAGTGATCTTAACTAATGTAATAGAACTATGGATTTGGTTTATTATTATTTTATTTTATTATTATTATTATTTGAGTTGGTTATGCTCTTGCTTTATTCCGTTTATAAAGAGAAGGGAGAGGGAGAGAGAGGGAGAGAGAGAGAGAGAGAGAGTGAGAGAGAGAGAGAGAGAGAGAGAGCGAGAGAGAGAGAGAGAGAGAGAAGAGGAGGAAGAGTAAATCACTATAGTCAGTTGTGGAGAACGAATTTCCACTTTTATCAACCTATAATGGTGAAGTGTCGTTGAAATAATTTTATACCTCATACCCTAATGATAAATACGATTTAAATACTATTGTATTTAGAAGTAATGTCTAAATTATATACAAACTAGAATGATTCTTAAAAGGCATAGAAGGGCATAGATTGAAAACAGACAGGAAAAGTAGTCAATCGTAAACCTGTGTTATGAACTTCAATAGGTATAGTAATAATTATTGAATCTATCTTCAATCTTTACCTTAAATTATAAAACAATTACCATTATATAGACGTTGAAAATGTGAATCAAATGTGTAAAGTGAATGTCTGAGTGTGACAACCATCTGGAAATAAACGGGTACAGGTTATTTAAAAAGTCCATTTTTAATTTCTAGGCAATATCCTGCCGACACCACCTTGGAGGCAATATCTGGATACCATAATAAATGAATTTATTATTTTGTTTTTATCCTCTATTATGCCCCCTATTTTTATGTTACTATGCACCTCTCCCACTTTCCACCTCTTGGGCGAATGTGGACTTTGCTGGACTATTAATGATGAAAGCTGACCTAGAGCCTGCCTGGGAGACCAATGTTCGTGTTAATTATTGAAAACCACAGTGAGTTATTTAGCAGTAACGTACCCCAGCCCGTTGTCAATCTATGTGAATTACGCTAGACTACTGATGATAAAAACTGACCCGGATCCTGCCTAGGACACCACTGTTAGGTCCTTGGAAACCTCAGTAGTTACTATGTTGCTAATCTATGTGAATACCATGCCATATTAAGAGGTAATTAATTTCTTGGGTTAGAAAATTAATTCATATTACCAAGTGTTGTCACGTTATTTTTCTAAATCTACAATGTTTTTTTTTATTTAATAATATCTTGTTGTTTATGGTTCTTTATAAATTATGTTTTTTTATATCTCAAGCACCTATATTCTTATTAATGGTACATCATTTCAGTACCTGGACCTAATAAGCAGTAAAGTTGGTGTTTTTGGTTATTAATTGGTATTGAATAAATGTTTTTTTTTTTAACTATATGGCACAATATACCTTTGTTGAACGAAAGGTGGACTAAATTATCAATTCTGTTCGATCATATTTTTTTTTTGTTTTTATTCATTTCAAAAGTATTGCAAATATTAAAAGGGCGGAACACTGGTGGGATATACCAAGTAAGAGGGGATGGGTGAAAGAAAGCAGTATTATTGTGTCCAAACAGAAAAATAAACTTAAATATAAATATAACCTTAAACGTGGATAAAGTAAAAATAATCACTGAAACCATGCTTTGTGATTAATTTTAATTTCTATAATATATGCAGCTTTTATTTCTTATTTTTAATCCTATCATTTGTATTATAGTCCTAAAAAAGTACCAAATCCTGCCTACAGTAGTAACTATATACTCAAATTTTTTTCAAAATAGTATCTAATGGTTTTTTATACGTGGTAGTGGTTCCGTGGACTAGAACGTTACTCAGAAGCTCACCTGTTGACCGCTCCCTCGGAGCTGTCCAGGCAGTGACGTTGAATAAATTAAGACCCCCTGTGGCTGACCCAGACCGACGCCGGCCTTGAATTATTTCACACCCTGTGGTTTCTTTTACAGCCCCACGATTGCACAGGATAATTGAATATCTTGGATCTAAAGATTTTAATAATGGGCACTAGGAGTACTTTATTCTTGTTGTAATAAATTTTTATGTTTAAAACGTTAATGGTCTAGTGAAATCAATAAAGCTGGAATTAATGAAAAGCCACTTCCTTCTACAGAGTATTTAAATTAAAAAGTATTTGTTCTATGGTACCATTTGTAAGATGATTTATTCAATCTGAAACTTTTAAAATACATAAAAGATTACTTTGAAATATTCTGATATGATTTTAGCTACTAAAATACTATATACTTCTTTTAAAATGGTGAATTATAACATAATGATATGCATAAGCGAAGGGGGAACCCAACCCTTGAGCATCTGGCTAGTTAATCCGTTAGTACCAAGGAATAATTCATAATAAGGATCAGTTGCCAGTGATGAATTGGATTTAACTTTCTTTAAAACTTGTCCAGTACCTTATAAATTTTTTCTTATTGTTAAAATAATCTAACTTTAAAAACGTCCATTGAACCTAAACAAATTTTCTCTTCCGAATGACAATTGTGGTGGGGTTTTACACATTTATAAAACTCAAAATACATTTAATAACTTTTATTTTAGGACAGAACACAAGGTACAAATTTTACATATCTTTCTTTTTTACACACACATGTTTTGTAGGTTATTTATTTGGCGGTCTCTATGGGTACCAATCAATGCCAAATTATTATTGTTTAATTTTTAATTTTAATCAATCAACACTAAGAATACAGAATAATCACTTTTCGGTGGTGCCACCACATCACTCTCCCCCCAGTAACTGTGTTACGTTCGAAATCGCGAGGGAAAATGCACTACTCTTCCCGAACGCGTCTTCTTCAAAGCTGCTTCAGGCTGCCCAGGTGGCCCAATAGATTGCTCCCGTGCCGAATCACTGTCATCACACAACAGATGCGCTGGCTTTAACCGGTCAAGCGATTCACTTACTTCTTTACCCTTGATATTTAATGAGTAGTACTTCTCTGCTCGTCGAATGACAAGAAATGACCTACTACAATTATTACCGGAAAATCAAATTCACAATTCACACCAAGTTCTTCGACTCGATGAAGCACAGTATAAACCCTCTCTTCCGAGACATGACACCACCACCGCTACCGGCACGATGGCAACTCACAAGATCGAGTAAAGCAGAAGAAATGGTTGACATCACGGCGCTTGGCCCACCAACAACAAGCCTCTAAGGGGCACCCTCACTGATATCAGACTAACTACAACTGCACTACATGCCTAGAGAAGACTCTAGGCCCAGCCACCAGTGGACTCTCACCACTGTACCGTAACAATCAACCTCCACCGAGGATTCCCACACTCCTTACTCCTCTCCCACCACCTTCAAGCAGGTCCTCCTAGTACAAGGATCTGATCACCTTAAATATTATATGTTTATCCCTCATCCGAAAATTCTAACTAAAGAGCTTAGAAAAAAAAAAAAAAAAAATATTCATAATTAACATAAAATAATAATATCCTTTAATTCTTTATAAGACACATATTTCCTATATCGAGTGCAGTACCTGTATGTTATTTTTGTCTAACCATACCCGTTTCTAATTTGAAACATTTAGAAAAATACTAGGTAAAAAAACTCGTAATTAGTTAATAAAACTTTTTCAAGTGTCTGTTAATCTGTGTTCGTCTTTATATTGAGGGAAGTTAAAGGTTTTTAAAGGGAGTGATTTTTTCAATTTCTCACAGATTGTTAGTTGCGTAATAATTAAAAAATGGAGGATGGTTTCTTTTTTATTACCATATTGATTGGCTGCAGTTACTAACACGATTACAGAACATAGTTGCTCACAGTTCCAGTAGCCTAAGGACTCTTCCTAATGACGGACGGTTTCCCGTTTAGGTTTACCCAGATAAGTTTAATCTCTTATTTTCTCAAGGTTTTTTTTATTTAGGGGATGGGTCTGATATGAATTGGTTCAGCCTTAAGAGAAAAAACGAAGGTGCTGTTTGAATAAAGGAGTAGTGAAAGGAGTAGTGAATCTGTTTTAGGAAACCCTAATTAGGGCTAAGAGCTAACACCTAGTGCTAACCACACTAAATCTCTGCACCACTTACCAACTGCATCGATGTCCTTTGTCCTGCCCTTCCTTACTTCTCCATGAGGTATCCTTCCAATGTTTCTTTTTTTTTTAATGGTGACAGTTTATAGCCGTACCTAATTCAATGCATAACCTATTCATTGCGATGAAGGCCCCAATCATAAAATATATTGTGCTTCAATTTGAAAGTCTCCGTTCTCGATACCTTTAAAGACGTTGGATAACAAAAAGAAGATTATTGGTGCATAAAAGAAGGGCACCCATATCTGAATCTTGAAGGGGGAGATCGCCTATTACAAAGATTGGACAGTTTTATCGACCCGAGGATCTGTCGTGCATAGACGGTGGAGGATATCGGCTACGGAGGATGGTCTAATGCAGCTATTTGTATGTATGCACTGTTCAGCACGGCAGGGCCCACACTCATGATTCCAATATCATGCTCCTTCACTTCAATAAAGCCAATCAAATCTGCATATGCTATCGTATGTCTAGTTATGGATGATTCTCTATCAATCGATGTTAACTGTTTCAAATAGGGGTGAGGGAGTGGGCGTGAATGCCCAATCGAAGCGGAACGGACCGGTGTTGAATATAAATCGTCCTATTTGAAAACAGGCCAAACATTTTAATGTATTACTGCCAACATTGTGCTTCAAGCAGTACTTACTCTAGATCCATGGATCAGTAAACCGTCCACTCTGACACTTTATTGTAGATTAGCAGCTATATGAACAGTAGTAGACCAAAGATTAGAACCAATGAATTTTTTTTCATCGTTAAAAGAAAAAAAACAGTTTATAAATCAAATTCAATCACACATTTTTTACAAATGTGACAGAACAGCTTAGCTTGCTTAAGCTTCTTTTTCGACGTCACACTGCCTAGTTATGTTGGGTTTGTTCACATCAAGATGTTGAAGAAGACTACCTAAGACTCTTTCATTGTTATCATGATCATTCCTTGTTGGGTTTGACTTTTTTTATTGACCATTCAGCCTTCGAAGCGGTTCCGAAACCTTATCAGCTTATTGGTCCCAGTTCGACTAACCGAAATCCTGAAAAGACAAGCATATATTTGGATTTGTTTCTAAACTAAAGCGCTGTAGGTCGTAAGTGATTTTTTTCTGTTCTTCAGTTGTTACTATTTTCTTTCATTATATAGATCTGTTGCGGCCAACAAATGTAACCCGTATTGGTATTCGCTACGTATTGTTGCCAGCCGGATGCTAGCTATAGGATTAGCGATGTTACCGGGGCAATCCCGACACTAGTCAGCGAGACATTGCCGTAGCCATACGGTCGCTCTCTCTCTCTCTCTCTCTCTCTCTCTCTCTCTCTCTCTCTCTCTCTCTCTCTCTCTCTCTCTCTCTCTCTCTCTCTCTCTCTCTCTCTCTCTCTCTCTCTCTCTCTCTCTCTCTCTCTCTCTCTCTCTCTCTCTCTCTCTCTCTCTCTCTCTCTCTCTCTCTCTCTCTCTCTCTCTCTCTCTCTCTCTCTCTCTCTCTCTCTCTCTCTCTCTCTCTCTCTCTCTCTCTCTCTCTCTCTCTCTCTCTCTCTCTCTCTCTCTCTCTCTCTCTCTCTCTCTCTCTCTCTCTCTCTCTCTCTCTCTCTCTCTCGCTCTCGCTTCTCCAGAGCCATCTTCTTCATCGGACTGACGACCCATCCGGTGAGCCTGTCCTGTAGCTGGATGTAGGCAACGCTTGCAGAATGAAAGTTGTATATATATATTTACAGATCTGTAATTAGGTATCGAGTAATTAAAGATAAAGTACTACATTTCATAGTAACTCAAACTCTAGTATTTTACCGATACTTTTACATTCACCAAATATTAAAATTAATTATATTTGGTTAGTCTGGTTTGTTTTCCAGAAATAACTTTAAGAATAGTATGATAATTGGAGCTATTATAACTCACGATGTATTGCTCATCTTGAATGCTTATATATCTTAACATTCAATTTAACATTTCATTAGGTTTTTATGTGTTTCAAATTAATTTTATTCATTTAGAGGATTTTGGTAGCCTCTGTAAAGACATTGTTTAATTTTACGTTCAATAGATTTTAGACTCATATGCTCAAGTTGTTATCACACAAGGTAATTTTCTTAACAATTATCTCTCTATTTCTTTTCTATATGTTATTAGTTATGTATTTCAATGGTCACTTTCAGTGTATTATGTATAATAAAGTAATGTTCATGTTATATTCGGACTTCTGCAAAATTTATTAGAATTAGCCTGAGTTGCCATAACAAGATCCTTTTAAATTATTCCTTTTATCATGTATCAACAATAATTTTGTTTCGAAGGTAATGTTTTTTTTCGTTTTCTCAGTTAAACCAGTTCTATCTGTGAACGCTTCTTCAACAGAAAAAATCTAATTAGCTCAAATATTGACCAGAATAAAATACGCTCCCACAATTGAATCACGATTTGATGAATCCGTTGATTCTCCAAAATTTATTGATTTAAAAATTATTTTTATCACTGAAAATTACTTTCTTGTCAAATAAATAAATTATTGAAAACAGCTAAAACAATGAAAAACAATCGTATCACAGCCGACTCAGAACGTATCAATATACCATTTCTTCAATTATTTCTCAAAACTTCCATTTTCGGAATAATTTTATTTTGCGTTAATATCTTTAATATAACTGGTAACAGGTGCTTCTACATAAAAACAAATTATTAGCGAAATTGGACCAAATTTGTTTTGGGAAATTTTATGAAAAATGAAGGTATACATTTCGAAAATACGTTACACAATAATTCAGACCTGAAACAAAGAAAATTGAAAAAAAGAGCGATTTCGTAATCCAAAATGGAACTATTTTCTGGCTCTCCTGATAACCTGCAATTTTACTATTCGCAAGTCAGAATTAGTATTTATGAATTATCATTACTGTGTAAAACTTAAGCTAAAACCTAATTAGCTTTGTAAATCCTGGTTTTAGTATGTGAACGTATTTAGTTATCAATATTTGAGCTTATTAGATTTTTTCTCATTAAAGAAGCGTTCAATATGTGCTATTAAAACTTCAGATGAAATTCAAGTCATTCTTATGAAACTTACTGTAGATCATAAATGAGCGAAGATCGTTCCGTTACTGTTTGAGAGTAATGCTTCTCTCTTATTGTTCTAATATTGCTAATATTGTTCTAAATTCTGTAAAACCTATTCGCTTCAATTATTCCTAAGTGTCTGTCAACATTACGCTGTTTAGTTTATCACACAAGGTTTCAAATTCAAGTGAGAATTTGACTGGACAGCGTCCATGCATAGTTAAAGCCAATCGGCTGCAACGTAGACGACTTTAGGGCAGCAGTTTATTGCCGAGAGCCGGAGGAGACTTCCATCGGTCCCCAGTGAGGGGCCCCTTGTTTCCCGTTTAACGAGGAAAACGTGATCGTTGTTGGACCATCCCACAGGAACAGAAGTTAAAAGGGCTGAGGGGACGTTCGGGAATAATGTAACAGGAGCTTGTGTGACGGCGGGAAGAGCAACCGTGGAAAAATGGCGAGTGGCTACGTGCGCAGAAAACCTACATGACCCTGACATAACTAAACATAGCTAAAACTTACAGATCTATTACTGACCAGCTTTTGTAATATGGATAGTTTTTTTTTTTAAATTATGGTAGTATTCGCTTAAGTTAACAAATCTATTATTAGCCAAGCAATTTTTTGTTAACTACTTAAATCAGTTTTGAACACAACATTTTTTTTTTAAATATTTATAAGTAAAGCAAAAAATATTAAAAGATAACCACTGGGCTCCTACTCTATATTTTTTTTTCATCAAACTTAATCACATGGAAACAGTTCTTTTATAAAAGTTAATACAATTTCTATTATTACCTTCCAACTTTAATATTTAATCCAAATTTAAAATTTTTTAAATTATTTTTGAACTACGAAACAAATCGTGTAATTAATCAAGTAATCATATAAATTCGTTGCTCTATTTTGGTCAGTTATTTTTAAACTTGTGTAACAACATTGTTTTTAGTAATTTTTTTTATAAAAAAAAGGTCATGTAATTAATAATCATAAACTATAATGGGAAACTATTTTTTACTTGTTATCAAAAGGTACTTTATTGAATTTCTAAACCATCTAGGTAGCTGAAGATCGGCTTTCTACCTAGATACTGACTCTTGATCTTTATAATCATTCATAAATATTCATCATGGCGTTATTAAAAATAACATCTTTATGAATTTCACATATTTAGGTTGAAAAGTGAACCGGGAAATATATACTTATGCGTAAATAAAAAAAATCCAAGTAACACTCAAAATTATAATGTTTTGACACATTGCCCAAAAATAAACTGATTGAAGTAAGCTGGAAGGGCATTGAATAAACGAATTTCAATTGTAACTCCCAAAACCTAACTTTCTAGACTTCTAATTTATCTTACTTTTCAACATTTGATGTGCCCTTAAGGATGAACAGAACATTTGGAAGAACATAAATTTGATTCTAATTTAGCTTCTGATCTCTGTTCAGAGACAACATAAAAGTCATAGAGAAGTGAGTTTTATTTAAGTTTAACAATTTTTTGCTCACAAACTGCGGTTATGTACATAATCGATAGTGTTAATACTCGATTTTCTAAACTAAGGAGATAATGAATATACCTGTACAGTTGCCAATTAATTAATTGAACTAAAATCCATGAACACCTTATGAGGAGGGAGTGCCAACTAAGGTTGTCAACATAGTGTGGTAAACTTATCTCAACCGTACATTCGGAATTCTTAACCGGGTACTCTACTGCATATACGTAGCTAGTATATATCCTCATTTGGCTGTCAACCCCAATCCTCAAATCCTCTCCCTTACAGATAATCCAGGCAGATTGTAATTATAGCACAATAAAGGAATTTAACTAAAAAAAAACAAAAACAGATAATCCTAAAAAATGATATATATATATAGCTATATTACCGTGATTGTTAGTTAATATCCCGGTTATGCAGACATCTGATCACGGTGAAGATAAGCCAAGAGGATAAGCGATGAGCAGTTTATATGCTAGGTACGATCAGCTAAATGAAGCCCAGCCAAAGATAAACTTGTATTGAGACTCGATTCGCCTCAATCGATACTTTAATGAAAGTTTTCTATACCCTGTCATCGTACCTGTTGACTTTATTTTCAGTATCGGGTTATCAATTTCAGGTTTTAATTACAGCTTGTAACTTTTATCCAAAATAAAAAAAAAATTACATTTTTTTTCTCATCCAAATTGTGAATCGATAGCCCGATTCTCTGGCGCTTTCATGAATAATGAAAAACATTGTGTTGTTTATATATTGAATCTTAGTTAATGTGTAAATACAATGTGTTGTATAATCATATTTCAACTTAGCGTTATTTTATTCGTTTTAAATACTGGAGTTATTCTTGGTCTGAAGAAAACAAAACGATTGTCTTTATTTATGCGTGTAGGCATAAATAGTGACAGTTTTGAACTATGACAACAGAAATTTCAAGTGTATTCCACACAACCTTGAAATATAATAATAACCGCAAATACTGGAAATTAAATACCAATGAAACTAAATAACGTTTGAACATCTTCTTGTACGAGCTCAGATCCCGCCTGTGTTGCCTGCCTCGCCTTCCCTTTAAATTATATGGGATCCATTCGGTAACCTTTAAAGACCATCTGTCATCCTGAATTCCGGCAAGGTGCCCCACTCATTTCCATTTAAATTTCCTTATATGTAGGTGTTAGGGCGCTGTAAGTATAGCAAAATTGCACCCTTGGACAGCCTTACCTCTATAGCACTAACTCTGGAAATCTCGCCGTCTTCAATCCAACTCCATTATTTTTCTTAAAGAAAAAATAACTGCTGAGCTGTATTATTAAAATTGAAAACAATTAGTTGAATAAATGATTTTTAATTACAAAGGGGAATCTGAAAAATAACTCCGAATGCCCTTTTGACACTAATTTATTGATAACACCATCACAGCCAACCCATTCAATCTGGCAATTATAGAAACTACATCAGTTCAAGCCAATCACATAAACATCAAAAAAACTATAAATCTATATAACATATAAATATCCATATAAATAACCCATATAAATCCATATAAACAATAAATATAAATTAAAAAATTAAATCTTTCAATTATGAAAAAAAAAAAACCATCCGGTTTAATTCCGAATAACATATAAATATCCATATAAACAACCCACATAAATCTATATAACCTATAAAATATCTACCTCAAAACCAATTCCGTTTAACAAATAATTTAAAAAAAATTATTACTATTATTGCTAGTGATCCCATATGATTCTTTTGTTAAGAACTCACCATAAAAAAATTCATTAATTGCGCAATTAAATAAATACTAAATACCCTGGGTAAATTTAGTGACACACATTGGCGAACGTGAGGAAGCACGCCGAGCTGTGGAGGCATCTTGTCGGCCAGCAGCGCGTAGAAGATGTTCCGCCTCGAGCTGCAATGGAGGAAAGGCATCCGTCCTTATCCAATTCCATAGAGATACAGTGAAGCTCTTCCGTCCTTGCTTGATTCCGTAATAAAAAAAAAGTGAAGTTTCCAGATGCTAATGGAAAGGAGAAAACGGCCTCCAAACTGCCGATAACCGAACTTGTTCGGAAAATCAATCGCAATAGTTACGATCAATGAGAAAAATGGAAAATAAATTTCGCATGGGTTGAACTGGGGAACAAAACACAATACGGAATGAACGGGGTAACTGAATAGCTGTGCTCACAACGACAGCCAATTGTCCACTGCTCTGTTAATACCCTTTGTACTCGTTTGTAGGCAAAGGTAAACACCGGTGTACCGGCTAAACGTAAACAATACGAGATACACTTGCCTGACGCTAATTATATATAATTATACAATAAATAAACAATAAATAATTACACAATAAAACAAATTATATAATAATATCACTCTTCAAGAGTCAATAATTGAGCGGCCGAAACAGTAGGCTTATATCCTTAACTCCAGATTCTTTGCGCATAGTTGCACACTTAATTTTATCCTTTTTCTTGTAGTTTATCATGCTTCTTAGAGCAGAATTTTGCTATTCTCTTAACTTGGATTCTTGCAGCTTGGTGAGTGCCCAGGTTTGACAGCCATAAGTGACTGAAGGAAGAACGCAGCTTCCAAACATCATTTTCTTATCTTCCAAGTTAAAATTACCCTTCATTATTTCTCTTAAGTACCAGCATTTCTGCCAACCTCTAGTGATTCTCCTTTGTACTTCCGTTGTTGCACGATTAGTAAAAGATACAAGCTGTCCCAAATAAACAAGTTCTTCTACATACTCCATTGTTACTCCACTTAATCTTCTTTCTTCTTTCACTTTGTTCACCATTAACATTGTTTTGGAGTAATTCGGGATTAGTCCTACTTCCACGCTATGAGTCAGGAGATCTTCAAGCATTTGTTTAAGTTCTTCAATCTTTCCTGAGATCAAAACTATGTCATCGGCAAATTTTAAGTTACTTAGTTTTCTTCTATCAGTACTAATACCGGTATTGCTCCAGTCAATGTCTTTAAACACTTTCTCCAGTAACACTGTAAACAAAGTTGGTGATCTGAGCATAGTTGAGAGTTATGTTACCTTGACAGGGGCATTTTCTGGTTTTCGATTTAATATATATATACACACTTTTCATATCATATAGCTTAATCTTCACATTAATGGCATCAAACATTTTATTAAATTGTTCAGCCATAGACTGAGGATTTTCCTTCTTCATTCCAAAAACAATTAAATTAGTTTTCCTGTCATATTGCTAGGATTTTTCTAATTTAGTCACGTCAGTTTTAACACTATTAACCTCTGCTTGAATATTTTCAATGTCCTTTCTGTATTTGTCCCCGAATTTTGATAGTTTCTCTTCTAAAGTATCTAATTTGCTCAACTTCTTTAACTCTTCCAAAATACAGTTCAATTTTTCGTTGAATTCTTTTTCCATTTTAGCGTTTTCAAGAAGGTTATAAACAAAGTAAGGTCATAAATAATGACTAGCTAGGCTGTGATCTCTAATTTGATGTTATATAGTTTAAATCTGTCAAACCAGCTTAAATATTCCAGATGGCATCCAAGGCCTGAAGATGCTGGTCAAAATACCGTTTCCCAGTCAGCTGACTAGAGGTTCTCAGAAGACGCTGGTGAAAGAGACGCAGATGCCATGGCTGTTTTCCCAAAGCCATGGAGTTTCCAAGGAATCACCGCGCACAGACACACATCAGATGACAGCGCCGGCCAATCAACTCTAGAAATGGACATGTGATCCATCTTTTGGCCAATAGAATGGGGATAAGAAGACACCTCTGAAGAAATTAAGAGAAGTAGAAGGCGTTAGTCAAGATCTATCCCTGAGTGAAGAAGGCTGTCTCCCGTATCAATCTTGAGCGGTTATTTCATTTATAAGCATAAAGAAGTTCTAACTTAAGTCAAGTGTTAATAAAAATTTAGGGCGTTCTTGAAGAAGCATATTAAAGGCATGAGAAGAATTCAGTCAGGAAACTCAACAAAGGAAAAGGATTTGTATGGACATAAAGAAGGAAACAACAAATGACCCCGCTACTCAATGAACTCCTAATGAACAATAATTAAGGTAACGAATATAACAGTAAACGGAAATTCTATAAGTATCGATAAAATGACCAGTTTACGGTCATCCTCATTCAACATTTAATAAATACTATCAGAATTCCATCGGCAATAAAGATTAATGCCAAAGAGCTTATTTATTTTGTAGATATTAAGTTCGTTTTTATATCAACAATTTCATTTTTAATAAGTTATGTATAATAAATTTTATAGTAAATTTAGCTTTTATTGTATTAACCATTCTCAACTTCTATTGGTATTTAATCATTGTCGGGTCATCACTAGGGGGTTGCCTGGTCACCCTAGCCCTGGTGACAAGTGAGGATTGTTTGAGTTTATAACCTGGACAATCGTTTCATGACGGCGTTAATATCTGACTCCATTTTTGATAGGTATTTGCCCCGACAATGCACTATGTTCAAGAGAAGAGGTACAGAGGCTTTTCATAAATAAGTAGTCAAGTTTTCAGAGTTCGAGCGGAAGCCACGCGTCAACGAGTAGAGGTCACGAGAGACTAATTTACAGGGCTAGGAGCCCACCTTAAGTACCCTCTCCAGCCTTGCCTACTGGGAGAGGCTGGCAAGGGTTGCTTAGGACCTGCGGGTTCCCACACATGGTGAGGTACCTGCGACTGACAGCTGGTGACCCATCTCGTGTGACTACTTGGCCCCTCCTTTTATTGCTTACCACATTTACAATGATTTATATTTGTTCATGTTATTTGCATTTGTCTATAATACATTTAGTTCATGTTATTTACGCTTACAATGTATGTACAATAGAGTATGTGGTGATTTATCTTATGTAGTTAGCGGTCACTACAATCATTAAAAGGAATAAAGTTTGATTTATGAACAAAAATCATTGTATTGTTGTATTACTAATTATAAAAGTAAAAGTAAATTATTTCCACTATAAATATAGTGCCGCTTCAGTTATTATAATCATTACTATTAAAAGTTACCTAGTAGCTGGGTGGACCATTGTACTTATTAGAGCCCTGTATACTCATCAGGAAACGAGGTACGTTACAATATGTAAGTTCATAATCAATGTAAACAAATTTTTGTAAGTACAAAATCAAAAAAATATCCAATCTACTGATCTTTGATCTAATAGTTATTCCAATTATTATATACTATGTATATTAATTATCTACCATTGGAGTATATTTTCTCAGGTGTGACTCAGTTGGAAGAAAAGTCCCTAATGGAGTAATTTGGAGAACGGAACATTCCCTAAAAAGTTTTGGATAAAATGAACGTAGAGAAGAGAGCCTGTTATAATCAAATTAATAAAACAGAATCCACGGCCTAATTGATTCTGCCACCAGCAGTTATTTGGCCCAAAAAGTAAAAAAAATAAACAAACAGATGGGACAATGAGGAAGGTCCTGGATCTGGTGTATGGGAGAATTCGCTGACAGCCAATGGACAGAGGACGGGGCGACCTCCCTCCCTGCCGACCTCCTCGTAACGTCGATTCAGTTCTTTTTATTTTTAGTCTTGTTACATTTTTGAAAAAGTTCAATAAGAAGGAACAAATCCATAATTTAGGAAAGCACGTGCACATCATCCTTTTAAATAGATGAAAGTTAATAAGCAACTTTTAAAGAATCTGTAATTGTTCTTTTTTAATATATCAGTGGTTGTTTCATCAGCTTGAAAGAGTGATGTTATCTCTAAATCAGAAAAAAAAGTGTTTATAATTTAACATTCAACTTTTATGACGATGTGTTTTTAATGATGAATTAATTTTGTTCAACTGAAATTGTTTCAATGATAGTCCTAAATGCAACACTAACATTTAAACGAATTGATTAACTTTACATTATCCCTCTGTGAATTTTGAAGCCGGGATTAGCCGTGAGGGCTGTTCTCGTATATGGATCAAAACAGCAACCAGCTTATGTAGGAGAAAAAAATAATTTTTTTACGAATATATACTTCAAAATCTCAAAACGTTTTTAGGTAGATGTATATTAGAGGTAAATAAAGGTAAAACATGAGGTTGAATGACTGAATAGGTCAAGGGAGAAACATTTTATTTATGAAATAATGAGAATCTGTTCAATGGTTATAGGACCACTAACAAACCACTGTACTAATTGGTACACGGTGCATTATTAGCCAAATTTGTGGTGATAGATAAGTTGGATATTTAGAATTTACTTTTAATGGATAATGCGTTTTGAATCTAATAGCTATAGATGTCAATGTCCTTTCGTTTATTTTAAAATTACTTATCCCAGTTATAAACTGGGTCAATCGTTTTAAATCCTGGTTTGTTTTCCCCAGTCGTTTGGCAAAAAACAATTTCAAGACTTCATTACTATTTATCAGTGGAAAAGTCAACAAATACATCTTTTGCAAGGGACTACTATTATCATCACACTTATTATGACTGGTTCGAAAGCTCTGTCTGAGCCAGACAGCTTAAGGCAACAAACACTTGACAAAGACAACATGAATTATACATCAACCTATTAATTTGTCATCTAACCAAGCTGGGACGGTGAAAGAGGTGAAGGTTATATTACTAATTCAATAAAGGCGGTGATCACCACTCTGTTTGTGGTCTGGAAACATCAACAAAACATTCACTAAGGTATTAACATATCCACTCAGGTAACACGCATCAGGGTCGCAGCCAACCCTTTAACTTATTGACTCCGCACAGTTGTGCCAATATGACACTGCTGATTAAAGTTTGTGAAAGGTTTCCATAAAATATTAATTTTACCCTGTAACTTTCTCTGCTATAATAATAAATTTTCATAAGGCATTAATCAATAAACTAGTGCTAGTGCATGCGTATTTGCCTCATTGAGTTTTATAGTGATTGTGATATAAATTGAGTGGGCCGACTAATTAAACTACGTCTCTGAAATCATTGGTTACCTACCGTGCGTTTGACAGAAAGTTTTGTTGCATAAAATATCTAAGTTACAATAGAAACGTATTTCATGATCCAACATTTTTTAAATTTTAAATCCATGTTTTTAGTCGTAACCTGTTAAATATAAGTTTCCACACGAAATAAAACTTTTTCCAAGTAATAAAAGTGTGAGAATTAGGTACGTGATACTTCCAGTTATAAAGTTTTGAAACTTCATTTGAATGGTTTCTTTGGGTTGGTTTGAGTCAAACTTCTGATAGCAAAGTACAAATACAAAGAAATCAGATCCTCATACTTGACTATCAAACTATGAACTAAATATTTGTCAGTAGTTTCATTTTTAGAGTTTTGTGGGGTTTTTTTTTTCAAAATTAAAATATGTTTTTACTCGTTTGCATGTATTGGTCTTTTTAGAAGTCCACAGTTCAAGTTAGAGAAATGAAAATTCACTTAGAGGTTCTCATAGAGACAGAAAAAACTCATTTAAGAAAAAATATTAGCAAGTGTTAGTTATTGATTAATTGGGCGGCAATCAAACATATATATTTTTCTATGATTTTTAGTTGGCTAAAAAGTTGAAAATGCCGTTTTCTCAAACTCTAATTACAAAACGTCATTATAGTTTTCATTAACACCTTGTTTACAAATGACTCAAGAGTTTGTTTTCTTTGGAGGGTAAATTAAATTTACGCCTAATGTTCTTTACATTACTAAACAATCCTTTCAATCAAAAGTCCTAAGAACAATAGTAAATACCCCTTATTATGTCAGCAACAAACCCCTTCATAACGACCTTAATATACCCTACATTCTAGAACTCATCCCTTCCAAGTTTATGAAATTCCACAGTAGCCTTTCCAACCACCCTAATCCTGTAGCACAGTCATTGCACTGCGCCACTCATCCCTATAATCCTCCTCGGAGACTGAAACGGCGGTGTCCTCGTGACCAGCTATAATCGCGTGACAGTGGGAGTCCTGGCAATGGCCAGTTTCTCCAATCATGTCCTGAGCGTCTGTGGCTCTCGCGCTCTTGGTCAGCCTCCACTGGCTAGTATCCGGTGACGCGGCTGACGGAGGAGCGTGGGGAATTTCCCGGGACTCCGATTTCACTTCGCATGTGGACTTGGGAGGTCTCTGGGCTGTCTGTAAATATTGTATGAATGGGCGAGTGAATGATGAATTGTAAATATGGTATGAATGAGAGCATTTATCTTAATTACTTATTGCCTTATAAGGCAGATTGTAATTATAGCACAATAAAGGAATATATATATATAATTATATATATAAAAATTACTAAACTACCTGTTTTAGAGGCAAATTACTATTTAGAGCTTTATATTACTAGCTGAATCGGTGGTCCAACGGAAAAACCGGGTAAATCAAATTTTTTTTTCAGGAGAATCATAATGATTATCTTTATTGCATATTCAACAAAAAAACCTCCACGCCAAGGAAAAATGCCCCCTTAAAAAACTAGCTAAGCATCATACAAATGCTAATAAATTAGACGAAGTTACATAGAATTTTCTAAATATTCCATATACTTTTTCGAAGAAAATAATTCCTTGAGGAAGAATTGAATTTATAAAATGCTACCCTGTAAAATTTGGTGTTTATGACATACTCTGTGTTTCCCTCGTAATATAAGAATCGTATTATCGTGTTTGTTTGATATAACAACAAATAATTACAGAAAGGATTGCAATTAATTGTGTGAAACAGAACTGTAGCGACCACTAACTACATAAGATAAATCACCCTATACTCTATTGTGTATATATACTGTAGACTAATGTAAATAACATGGTCGAAATGTACTATAGACAACTGTAAATAAACAAATATAAATCATTGTAAATGTGTTAAGCAATAAAAGACGGGGACCAAGCAAGTAACCTGAGAAGGGTCAGCAGCTGTCAGTCATAAACATAACAACCCTTTTGGGGCCTCTCTACCTCCAGGGGGGAAGGGGTCGGGTAATTAAGCGTTGGCCATGGATACATCACCACATGTGTGGGCAACCCCCAACCGCAGGCCTAACACCCTTGTAGCCCCCAGTAGAGAGGATACTTAAGGCAGGCTCCTTGCCCTCTTAATTAGTCTCTCGCGACCTTTACTCGGTGAAGCTTGGTTTCCGCTCGAACTCTGAAAACTTGACTAATTCTTTATGAAAAACCTCTGTACCTGTTTTCTTGAACATAGTGCATTGTCGGGGCACATACCTATAAAAAATGGAGTCAGATAGTAACGCCGTCATGAAACGATTGTCCAGGTTATAAACTCGCACAATCCGCCCTTGTCAGATGTTTGGTTGAAGTCGGATGTGCTTTATGGGAAAATATGCAAATTATTACCGCCCATTAAGAATTGACGGATTTTCGAGGAAAATTGCAAACGTCCGATAGAGGGACATACGCAGTTCTGATTAAACAATAGTTCCCGGCAGGAATTGAGCCTGGACTGCTGGAAATCGGGTTACTCCCGAATCGTTGAACCTACCAGCCTTGCTTGTTTACATTTACATCAATGTGAATAATTCATCGCCTTTATTGAGGCGGGAAGGGTTTTATTGAGCCTTTTTATTTATTATTCCGGGGTTAGCTAAAACATATCTGCTTTTTCGACTATTCTAGGTGCTTGTGATGACTGGATACGAAGGGTGGGGGAACAATTTGAAACAGGTACGAGGCGACAATCTTTTGTCTGTCTGTTGATTGGTTATTCTGTTGCGATTTAACAGAAATTTAAATATTCATTCAACAGTGTCTTGTTTAATGCTTTATATATGTTTTGGTTTCGATATGACGAGGCAATCACAAGTACTGAATTTCAGTCCTGGATTAGTATCTACTAATATGATTTTCGGACTAGTGGCTTGAAGTGACATTTTAGAAGGTTTCGCCTCTTTGGTTAACGGCACCTTAATAACGGTCAGATAAAAAAAAAAATCAAAGATTTTTTTTAAGGTATTTGCTAGGTAGTAAATTTTTAGTTACCGAGATGGTTCTAACTATGAAATGCTACAAAACGAATAGTAGATAATAGACAATAATTTAATAACATTTTTTTTAACAGCAACAAGCTTTATTGTGATAAAATTACAACCTGCCTTATTGGGCAATAAGTAATTTTTATCAATGATCTCATTTGTACCATATTTACAGTTTTTCATTCACTCACTCATTCATATAATATTTACAAATAGCTCAGTGATCTCCCAAATCCTGATCTTAGTCACCTACCTCGCATGGAATAGAGGAAGCCGAGTCTAAATTAATAATATTAAACAACAATAATCTTCCAACACCCAGAATATATTTTAACTGTATTTTTAACAAATTTTCCCATTATTTATTTGCTCTCATACATTTTGTAAATATAATTACGTATATCAATACAATTTGGGTTGCTATTGATGCAAAATATAAATAACAGTTGTAAATAAGTTAAATTTAGAAATTGAGGTAACCGATTTTTGGATTATCTATTAATCAACACAATGGATTATTAATCTTCACAATAACCGAATGGGGAAACTTAAATCGCTGGCTTAGAGACCTCGTGTCACTTTTCACTAGCTGTCGCTATTTAAAGTCTAAAGGACAGTAGTGGCAGCCTGTAGGTAGTTTTGTGTGAACCTGGTGAGCGCAACAGTGTCAGAGAATGTGTGAGCACGTGGAAGTTGCTGATAATGAATACGAGAATGCTGCTGATGAGGTTGTAAGTGTTATTGTACATTAATTAAGTGAAGAGCTTCGAGAAATATTTACTAAAAGTAGGGCGTGCTGGGTTACAAACTAGTACTACTATCCCCAAGTACAGGGGCCTTATGGCTGCAGTCAACAGGTTAATGACTTCTTGAGCCTCGACATCATGCTTCATAAAACCCTGACTGAACCGTTTGCTATAATTCAGCTATTGACTCTTCTGTAAGTGTATTGAATCCAATTATTCTGATGTGGGTTTTGAGGTACATCCTTCATCGCATTCATCATCCACCTTGTTTAGTGGAGTATTCTAACAGTAGGCGTAGGATAAATACATGTAAAAGTACAAACTATTCTAAATTTTTTTTTTTGTGGAGGGGGGAAGTTAATTATCCTTTTTTTCAAATAAGTAACGGCAGCTTTCTATTTCCACTGTGAGCAAACGACCTAAAACATAATTAAACAAAACCTAACTTGTGCAAAAGTAAATTAAATATGAAAAAAATCAATTCTGCGTTCCTAAATATTACGATTACTTGAGTCCCTGTTCAGAAACTATCTAGAATCCGTTTTCTTATGAGCTAGGGAACCCTAAAGGTACCACCAAAAGAATTTAAAATATATTTTACAAAATATAGTTTGAACATTGAATGAAGTTGGACCCTGTGTTCTATTTTTTTAAACCATAAGTGTAAATCAAAAAATAATTTTAAAACAGATCATTTGATCAACTAGCCTAATGGTTAGTACTAGCTGATAGCTAGGCCATCGTCACCTTAGCTGGCGAGGAACCCTCGCTATATTGACTTCTCGATCTCTTGCCGTTATGTGTAACTAACCCTTCAAAGCGGCCATTAGGGCCCAGTAAATAGCCAAGATAAGGGAGCATGTGCACGACGATAATTTAAATAATATGGCTCCGTTGAATTTTATGGCCGTCAGGAGCTTTTATCTCGCCCGTTCTCTGTGCACAGCCGCTAGCTGTTTGGTATTTAACAGTACCGCAGGTAGTTAGTCTTCAGTAAAAAAACATGAATACACTCAGCCAATCTGTCTTACACTTTAGTCGCGGATTTTTAATAGCATTTAATCAATTAATTACAAAAAAATACACACACACATATATATATATATATGTAAACTCCAGCTGATGATCTAGCTAGCTGTGTAGGGTGTGTGAAGGTTACTTTCTAGATAAGACTTATGTTTATTGTTTGTGTTGTGACTATCCACTAGAATAGCTGGTAAATAAAGTGTAATTTAATTAATCTTTACAGGTATGTTTATCTCGTTTATTTTATATTGCTCAATCGCTTGATTTTTATAATTCTAATGCCATTGTAAATCTTTACAGATTGATAAAATCACTTATTGAATTATGAAAACCAACATACAAATTAAATTATAAGTTATAGATTGAAATATGAATCAGAAAAAAAGGGAATCGAAATTATTTGGACATATCAAAACAGACGTCAAATCAACTATTAAAAACGCTGTCTCCGCAATAAGACTAGTCAACGGATGTCGAAAAGTAGATGGAGATTTAAAGAAAGTGTATTTTGATGAAGATGATAACGGTTGTTATAACATATATTGTTATTATATAGTTATCATAACAATATATGTTGGCCAAAGATTGGTAAGAGGCAAATTAAAGGTTGGTCAAAGGTTAGGAAAGCATATAGCTTTAAATATTTAGGAAGCTCATTGGTTTATTATGCATTAGCAACAGAAAGGTTATGTTTGGACGTGGAAAGCCGAAGTACAGTTGTAGCAAGCGCCAACCATATATGTAAATTACCCAATACTCTGGTGCATATAATGTATTGTAGTTAGATGTAAAACATAGTAAAAGCCTTTTCTAGTAATAAATCATGGAGGGATCGGCAGCCGTCAACAAGTCACAGAGAGTCGAGAAGGTCGACAGCAATAAAACCTGAGAGGGTAAGCCACCTGCCCCTAATAAAACCGACCCGGTAGACCTAGGGCCACCTTCCGGCGGTCATAATATCTAAAAGCCATGCCATAAAACTGTCCTTTAGGGGACGAGGGATCACGTACCTCGGTGCAGGAGTGACATCATAAACATATCCCTTTCAAGCCAGGCTCCGCCTTCCGGTAAGGAGAGGACATGCCATTTAAACCAAGGGGTTTCGCCCTGTAAGACTACTCTTTCCCAGTCTCCTCATCTCCACAGCCACTATCACTCGGTCGCGTTACGCCAGGGCCCCGGGGCCCTGGAAGTAAGTCCACTCAGTCTTCTACTAGTCTACTCTCTCTCTGCCACACCTCTGCGCCGTCACCCTGTCTCACAGCCCTAGCAGACCCTCTGACGACTTGTACCTATTACGCTTCCGATCTCCCGCCCGAACTCTGAAAACTGGTCTTATTCTTTATGAAGCCTCTCTTCCTCTTCTCCTGAACACAGTGTATTGTCGGGACACATCCCTATTATACAATGGAGTCAGATATTAACGCCCACATGAAACATGGTCCATGTTATAAACTACAACAAACTGCACTTGTCACCAGGGCTAGAGTGATTAGGCACTCCCCTAGTGGCAACACCGACAATTGGCGCCCCCGACAACAGTTTTTAAAGAATCCATATGATATTCGTGGGGCTACCATTAGCAGTACAAGATGAATTAGACAGAGAAGAAATAGCAAGTATTGAAAAACTGTGTACACAACTGAGGAGAATGTATGATTAATTTTCCAGAATGAAGAACAAAGATACACCAAATCAACGTATGAGCATAACATTGGAAAAATCCAAACAGAAAATCGATAAATAAAATAAAATAACCAGCTCTGCTTGAAAGAAACCCTGTTCTATTTGTGAAAATTTAGGATGACCAAATCGTTATCATCCGGAAAAAGAATGCAGAAATAAAAATTTATTTGTGACAAAAAAATTAGCTAATATAAATGAGACATCATTATCAGCTGATAATCCTAATAACACATGTGGAGAAATAGATATTGTAAAAATTGATGGAAATGAAAAAAAATTTGAACTAGAAGGCCCGGAGAAATTAAATCCATTAATTAAGATACACGTACTTGATAACAAGATGAAAATCAAAGCTGTTTATAACACTGGTGGAAATGTAAGTTTGATAAGTCAAAAAGAATAATCAAGAAAATCGTAAAAAACTTACGATAATAGCATATTTCTTTAAATATAATATATGTATTCATAAGCAAAATAGTGGAAATACTAACTGACATTGCTACAGACCTAATCACAAATAAAATAACACTTTTATTTAAATTTACTTTACAATGATTTCTTCCATCGTTGATTTCTTATTATAAATTAATTATTCCTAAAACATTAATTTCTGAAAGAGAAAAATTGTTAATAATATAGTGCAATGCGATATGCAATACATAGTAAACATAGCTTTGATACAACATAAATGACTAAAGCAAACTATAAATTCAATTACTTTGGAGAGTGATATTCACAAGCCAATAATTGGTGGGAAACGAACAGCATGAAAGGGAGCAGCAGGAGGCTGGGGAAAATTTCCAAAAACAGTCCATAGAGAAGTAGGGAGGTGGGGGGTCACATTTTTTCATAGTTTCATTGACTCCAGTTGAGTACATTTCTTTTAAATGCATAGATTATAATATTATCACTTGTTTTTTTATGAGCAGAGCAACGTAAAGTATACATCTTCTCGGCTGCTAAGCGATGTATTGAGCGCATTGTTCCGGTCAGCGTAATCTCTTTTGATCCAGGGACGCAAAGTTTCTGTCGTGCCCTCTGAGAGAGGCCCTGGTAAATAGGCCGCCGAGAGAGTTAGCCCTGACAAGATTGACTGAGGGCAGATCCTCTGGGAAGAAGTTAGCAGTCCTAAGAGTAATAAACGTGCCTCAGAAAGTCCCCCCTCCTTCCTAGTCCGTATCCGCTCTCGCTCACTTTGATCCGATTTCAATCCCGGACAGATGTCTTTGTCCGGATTTCTCATTCGAACATTTCCCACTTCTGTGAAATGGTTTAACGACTAATGTATTGACTTTGTTCCCTAACTCTTTTCGGTGCCAACACTCCTACATTCAGTTCGATGAAAGCTATCATGCAATCTATTCGTTTATAACATTGAATTTTAATTTTTGATCCATGAACAGTAGCCTCAGTATAATTTTAATTTTGGCCGACTTTAATGCCCCTTTATAACAGTCACTATTATATATGGGCCTACATATGATGAACTACTCAATGTATTTGTAAACCTGCCACTAGCAGAACCAAATGTTAGAACCTCATTGCTCATACCAACTCCTGTAAATAAAAATATTCTTAATCATTCTATTGATATACTAAAAACACTAGTACTTAAAAAATGATAACATTAATTGTAACTATCCATGAAATAACTCTACTTTACTACTTAATGAATGTATAAAAATATTATATTATTAGCTTCTACAGTTCAATATAAGTATACTCAATATAAACTATCTAATACTAACTATACTGACAATATTAACTCATATATTATTATTAATAATCGTAAGTTGGACACTTGTAACCTAAATAATAGTTTTTACTTACCTCTTATCTCTTGTAAATTTATCTAATAGTGAATATTTTTCAAAACTTCCTAAGATGCCCATGCATATTGTAGATTCTAAATATAAAACAATGTATAATACTTCTGAATTAATAGTCCCATTATAACTCAAATTATGCTAAATCCAATTACTAACATTGACAGTAATTCAATACATTATATTATTTACAGCATTACAGGTACTATAGTATAATATAGTATAGGTACTATTATATTACATAAAAGAAAATATTGTAAGCCCAAAAGAACTTGTATTCCACCTCCCACTATCGCCTATAACCCTTCCTCAGCGCTCTCACTAACTTGTGATTCTTCCACCAGCAGATTTTACCGTATTCAAGCTCAACTTCATGTGTACAAGCTCAACGCCCCATATGTGCCTAATCCTTGATGGGGCAAGAATCTTAAAGAAGAAAAGAGTTGTGGAAGCAGACAAACTGGATTAGCAGATGAATGGAACCTCCATAGTTAATTTATGATATCAAACTGAGCCAGGAGATACAAACTTCTCCATATTCCCTGTTCATTCGATTTGCATAGAACCCATTTTTTTTGTAGTTTCAGTTCTTTGCCTTCGTCAACAAGATTAAAAAAACAAAAAAAAAAACATGTAGGACACATAAAGTTCCATAACTCTAAAAAAATAACTATGTCAAAAACTTGTTATTAAAAAAATTAATAATTCACATAGGCACTTGGGATACAAAGGAGGAAACTATTTTAATAAAAGTGTTCTATTTCCTTCTATTGCACATTGCAGTAGGAATGTAATGAACAAATCGTCTCTAAAATTCACTTAACCCTCGATCTTTTAGACAAATTTCGTTTAATTGCAAACTATTATTAACATTTATGTGACTGTGGCCTAAAAACCGACTGTGAATGAAAACGTGACCCATGTCATGTAAAGAAGGAAGAAAACCAATTTATAAAAATGACTGTAAGAATCGCGTATTTCAGTTATTTGAAGATTTATGCGGTGCATACTTCTCGGTTTAGTTTGATAGAAGGTCTCTTGTAATTAGTGGGTTCGTTGATTATATTGAATGATTCTTTTATGAAATTAAAAAAGAAAGACAGTAGCTTTAATAAAAATTTTTTTTTACCAACTATATTTTTGTTACGATAATTATCATGCCCATCTAAGAAAGTGGTTCTTGATGACTCAACGTGAGTTTCTATCAGAAGTTATTTTAACTATTTTAAATAAAGTTTCGTTATTTTTAAGTGAAAAAAAAAATTATTTTTTCTGTGTGGGTGTGGAACTATCTAGGTAACCCGATAGAGCCATTTTACATTTATAAATAAAAAATACAAATAACTAAAAACAAAATCTCTCGAAATTCTTTTTGAGCTACTGTCTGTAATTTGGCATAGTCTCTAGGAATAATCAGAACTTTAAATCTTATTAAATTTATAAGTTGCATTAGAGAAATCTTTAAAAATCAATGGGACGTGCACAAAATTTTTCATATTTATTGTTTTTTTTATCCAAACTGCCTATAATTATTTTTAATCATTGTCGGGGGGCGTCACTAGGGTAGTGCCTGATCACTCTAGCCCTGGTGACAAGTGCGGATTGCTGTAGTTAATAACATGGACCATGTTCCATGTCGACGTTAATATCTGACTCCATCCAGTTTTCAGAGTTTGGATGGGAGATCAGCAGCGTAATACTACAAGTCGTCAGAGGGTCTGCTAGAGGCTGTGAGGCAAGGTGCCGTCGCAGAGGTGAGGCAGAGAAAGTGTAGACCAGTGGAAGGCTGAGTGGACTTACCACCAGGGCCCCGGGGCCCTGGCGTATCGCGACGAGTGATAGTGGCTGTCTAGATGAAGAGACTGGAAAAGAGTGTCTTTACAGGGTGAAATTCCTTGATTTAAATACTATCTCCCCTTCCCTCCCGGAAGGCGGAGTGGGCTGCAGGGGGTATGTTTTATGATGCCCAGGTGGCTAATCCCCCTTAAGTTTATGACTGTTGGCCTAAAAGGGTGTGTTTTATGATGTCACACCTACCGAGATACGTGATCGCTCGCCCCTAAAGGACTGTTTATTGGCATGGATTTTAGATTTTATGACCCCGGAAAGTGACTGAAGGTCTGCACGGGTCTATTTATGGCAGTCAGGTGGCTTATCCACTCAGGTTTATTGCTGTACCTTCGACCCTCTGTTACTTGTTTACATCTGCCGATCCCTCTATGTTTTATTACTAGAAAAGGCTTTTACCATGTTTTAGATCTAATTACAATACATTATATGGACCAGAGTATAGGGTAATTTACATATATGGTTGGCGCTTCGCTACAATCATAAACTAATCGGCATTTTTTTGGAATAAACAAATAAAATTATGTATCAATATGATCGTTTATCCGACCACACTTTATGGTAAAATACTTTATCGCAGGAGGCCGAACGTTAATTTTTTCTCCTAGATTTTACAGTTTTGTGCTCTTATTTAGTTTTGCGTTAAGCATTACTGCTCTATGACATGAGGCTCTGGGTTAAAATGTCAACATAAACATTTATTTGGCCGAGGTTTTAACCTGCCTTTTAAATATTAACGGAAATTCATATATAAACTGTGGCCAATCATTGTAGAATTTCCATTGAAAAAAGACTAGCTGCAACTCAAAAGAATGTATTTTTTACCGGACTAATTACGTCACTTGCTACAAAACCCTACTGAGGCAAGTGTCAGATATACTCTCTAGGCCAAGTATAAGCTTTACAAACCTATGAGAGAAATATTTGAAAAGCAATATTGAATGTTAAAAATTTCACTAGCTCACAACTCAATGAATTTTTATTACTTAAATGTTTCATTTTTATCTAGATAAAGATATGTTTCGATTTTATTATAAGGTAACTCCCCTATCTTGATTATTCTTAAGTCTTGAATGAGAGGCTTTCTGTACCATAGCACGTCTCCAGGTTAAAACAAGCGTACAAATGGCCTCATGCCTGAAAAAAACTATTTATGATTACTGGTTTGAAATAATAAAAAAAATACTAAAACTAGAACCAAGTCAAAAATGGATTACATACAGTGTTGTCTTTAGTTCAATCCTCAAGATAAATAGTTGATTTTAATCAAATAATAGAGCAATTAGAATTTAACAACTAAATATAAAATTTATTATCACGGTTATTCTATCTTTTACACTAGATTTCAATAATTAATTTAAATTCCTTTCATCATTTACTGAAAACAGAGAGCTCTTAAATGGAATAGCAAGTGGCGAAATTATTGCAAATAAACAGCATTCCCAGGAATTATTTGAGCGTGTTTAATAAATACGTAGAACATCATTCCGTCCCTTAATTACACAGCTACAACGTCAAAAATTGTTTATATTTATATAATCATAAAACTATTTCTCACATTTCAACAGGCATCAAAAGCGGAGTTGAGGAGTACACTCAGAACTAATTCCATTCAAAGGACACATTATCGAAAAGTTATCATTTATAGGTCCTTTTCAAATAATTATTCGCTAAACAAATTTGTCTTTACTAATATTGTCGAGAAATGCTTTAGTCAGTATGCACCATTATACTGGTATAAATCCAACGGTTGGAACTAAATAATTTTTTTTATTTCTTAAATCAATTTTCAAGTTAACTATATTTTAAGTCAATTCAAATTTGTATGTTCTTGCTAATTATTAATTGGTTAATTAATTAATTGGTATCTGGTCACATGTTAATATTCAGTCGCTGGTTTCTCGTTTTCTCACAGTAGGAAGATCCAAGAACTCTCCCTGGATGTGCCCTGAACGTCATTATTCCTTTGCGGGAATATAATGACCATAAAATAATAATAACCATAAACTTAATAAAATACTTGTATACAACAGATTTTCTTTTTAATTAAAAAAAAAAAAATAGGTTACCAAGGGTGAAGCATATATTGAGACAAGAGAAGAGCATGGAAAATAGACTTTGACATTAATGATGCTCAGCGTAATGACATTTAAAAAATAGACAAATCTTTTCAGCTTTTAGTATATTTTGAAATAATATTCCAGTTTTAAAATGTATGGCTTGTAGAATAGAAGCACTTGAGTTTCATTTTTACGTGTTAATTCATAAAAAAAATGTTAATGGATTGTTATGGAAACACTCGGTGTTAGATTTTTAAAGAAAAACACAAAAAATACAATTATTTTTTAAAAACATAAATTATGTATTATTAGGAGGTCAAAATTTCATTTGATTCAGTTCTTAATATGGTTTAAAAAAATTTATTCGTAATTACCCAGTAATTAAATACCATACCATCTTTGATAAAATTCATAGTAGTTTTCGTGTCACTGGATCACCAAACCCTTATTTAAGTCAACTTTCATTAGGTAGTCCCAGGGATTTCTAATGACTAAAAGAAACAGTCATACAGACATAGGAAGAAAACAAAAAGATTTTCGGTTATTAAAAAAACGTACAAGGACATTGTCAGGCACTGAACAAACCAGTGATGGTGACATGCTCTACTAAAGGGCTCACTGTGGTGAGCTACACAAAGATAATACCCGCTATTGAGAGGCTTTCGCAATTAACTGATTAGTTCTGAAAAGCTATCTAGTATCGTTCATCTCGTAAATTCTGCTGTTAATCGATGAAGTGGTTTATTTCGTATGTTGTTGTCTATCGCATTGCACCCTAACAGCTAAATCAAAGGCACTTTGCCGTCCCTTAATAACGGCCGCTACAGTCGAACCTCTCTAGTTAATTATTTACAGTAAAATGCCCTGTTACCTGGAAGTACGAAATTTACCATATTCCACAGTTATGGAAGCAGACAAACTGGACTAACCAGAATTGAGTCATTTGCCTATACTCATCTGTACAAACCATACTCTATTCAAATTACTTACTTCTTTTTTAGACCTGTAAATGTCACGTTGTTGTATTCCTGTAATTTATCGTTATACTCTGTTGTTTTTCATAATAAACCTTTTTAAAAAGTCATGTCTGCCTTGTAATAATATGGCTTATGAGCAAAATGTATTGCACAACATATGATGAAATACTTAATGTATTTGTAAACCTGCCACTAGCAGAACCAAATGTTAGAACCTCATTGCTCATACCAACTCCTGTTAATAAAAATAATCTTAATCATTCAATTGATATACTAAAAACACTAGTACTTACAAAATGATAACATTAATTGTACCTATCCATTAAATAACTATTATTGTACTAACCCTGCTTTACTACTTAATGAATGTATAAAAATATTATATTATTAGGTTCTACAGTTCAATATAACTATACTCAATATAAACTATCTAATACTAACTATACTGACAATATTAACTATTATTATTAATAATCGTAAGTTAGACACTTGTAACCAAAATAATACTTTTTACTTACCTCTTATATCTCTTGTAAATTGATCTAATAGTGAATATTTTTGAGAACTTCCTAAGATGCCCATGCATATTGTAGACTCTAAATATAAAACAATGTATAATACTTCTGAATTAATAGTCCCATTATAACTCAAATTATGCTAAATCCAATTACTAGCATTGACAGTAATTCAATACATTATATTATTTACAGCATTACATATACTATAGTATAATATAGTATACTGATATTTATACTCTTTATTGGGCTATAATTACAATCTGCCTTTTATAAGGCAATCAGTAATTGCGATAAACGCTCTCATTCATACCATATTTACAATTCATCATTCACTCACTCATTCATACAATATTTACAGACAGCCCAGAGACCTCCCAAATCCACATGCGAAGAGAAAGCGGAGCCTTGGGAAGTCCCCCACGCTCCTCCGTCAGCCGCGTCACCGGATACTAGCCAGTGGAGGCTGACCAAGAGTGCGAGAGCCACAGACGCTCAGGACATGATTGGAGTAACTGGCCATTGCCAGGACCCCCGCTGTCACGCGTTTATAGCAGGTCACGAGGCCACTGCCGTTTTAGTCTCCGAGGAGGATTATAGGGATGAGTGGCGCAGTGCAATGACTGTGCTACAGGATTAGGGTGGTTGGAAAGGCTACTGTGGAATTTCATAAACTTAGAAGGGATGAGTTCTAGAATGTAGGGTATATTAAGGTCGTTATGAAGGGTTTTGTTGCTGACATAATAAGGGGCATTTACTATTGTTCTCAGGACTTTTGATTGAAAGGATTGGATACGCTTGATGTTCGACTTTTTTGCTGTCCCCCATAGCTCTATTCCGTATGTCCAGATTGGCTTAAGTATAACTCTGTAGGTTAGTAGTTTATTTTCTATTGAGAGATGGGATGTCCTTTGAAGTAGTCCGTACAGTTGTTATATAGTATAGGTACTATTATATTACATAAAACAAAATATAGTAAGCCCAAAAGAACTTGTATTCCACCTCCCACTATCGCCTATAACCCTTCCTCAGCGCTCTCACTAACTTGTGATTCTTCCACCAGAAGATTTTACCGTACTCAAGCTCAACTTCATGTGTACAAGCTCAACGCCCCATATGTGCCTAATTCCTGATGGAACAAGAATCTACAACAAGAAGAAAGGAGTAATGGATTAGCAGATGAATCAGAACTGAATCATTCCCTGCCTATTCTCCTCTATATAAACCCTCCTCTAAAAAACTATCCTTTTAGACTTGTCACTGTCACGTTATTATATTCCTGTAATTCATCATTGTATCCTGTTGTTGTTCATAATAAACTTTTTAAAAAGTCTTGTCTGCCTTGATATTCTTTAACTCATGTTCGTTCGATTTGTAGATTTGTGGAGTAATGTTCAGTTCTTTAACTCCGTAAAACACATGCGAGAATTATAATTTCCATATCAATCCCAATAACCATGACAAACACTTGATATGAAAAAAATAGGTACTTGGAAAATGAAAAAGGTCTATAATAAAAGAGTTCTATTTTATTTTATTCCGCTAAAGTGTAGAAAGTCGTACATTAATGCGAACCTGGCAAAGTTCTCAATGCATAGAAATAATCACAGACTATATTAAGAGACTACCTGTGAGAGATTCGGGACCACCACTTTAAAACACCTGTAACCAGTTACACTTAAACACATTGTAACTACTTGCACTAAATATTCAGACACAGAAGCTATACCAATACAATACAATATTATAAATCATGAAAATTGTACATGTGCACATTCACATTGTACATTCATAGGTAGATAAGGGGGAAAATAAAATATTAATGAGTAACACCGACGTCATCAAAAGAAGACACACCAAGTTCTTCGACTCGATGAAACACAGTCTAAACCCTCTATTTAAAGACATGACACCACTACCGCTACCGGCACGATGGCAACTCACAAGATCCAGTAAAGCAGAGGAAATAGTGGACATCATGGCACTAGGCCAACCAACAACAAGCCTCTAAGGGGCACCCATCACTGAAATCAGACTAAATAAGAATACACTACATGCCTAGAGAGACTCTGGGCCCAGCCACCAGTGGACTCTCACCACTGTACCGAAACAACCGACCTCCACCAAGGATTTCCCACACCCCTTAATCCTCTCACACCACCTTCAAGCAGGAACTCCTAGTACAAGGATTCGAGTAACCTAAATATTCTATATTTTTCCCTCATCCTGAATTTCTAACTAGAGAGCTTGGAAAAAAAAAAATTAATGAGTAACAAATCTAAGAATGCACTTTATGTGCTAATAAAGACTTTATGCCACTCTACAAAACACATATAAAATAAATCATCAGATTCAAAACTGATTCCACTTCTGGATATATTAGGATATATAGCTCTCCGTGAAGAAACTACACCAATAGGGTAAGAGTTCAGAATATATGATAATGTTGATTATATATTGAATGATAGATAGCCACGTATCTCCATAAATTTGTTCACTGACAAAACGTTCCCGACTATTGAATCGATCATGCCATGTGCTAAACTGAAGGGATATACGACACAGAGCAATCTCAGTGTATGTAATATAAAGAGTATGTAATATAAAGAGTATGTGATATAAAGAGTATGTAATATAAAGAGTATGTGATATAAAGAGTATGTGATATAAAGAGTATGTAATATAAAGAGTATGTGATATAAAGAGTATGTGATATAAAGAGTATGTGATATAAAGAGTATGTGATATAAAGAGTATGTGATATAAAGAGTATGTGATATAAAGAGTATGTGATATAACGAGTATGTAATATAAAGAGTATGCAACTCATTGATTTCCAATCAAATTATAACCATGCGTACTGCTATAAATTCTTCTTCGTCAATCAATATAAAATAAATTGTTGGTGGAACTGAAGGCTGCAAGTGTTGGAGATGTATGTCGTTTAATGGCTAAGTTCAAAAAGATTAAGAGTTGTTCACTCAGTATGACAGCATGATTGCTGGGCTAGTTTTTATTTCCTGAAATTATATCACCATGTTACTGCATTTGGCACTTTGCAATAAATATTCTTTAGAATCTTAACTTACAAATTGTCACACTCCACTCCGCTTATATTCTTCCTTCTTCATCTTATATGACCCTGGTCTTCAACTTGGAATATGTAATAACTTCTTACCGAGTTATCAGTATTATAATTCCTTATGTATCAATCATGTTTCCTGATAAGTTTATCACGCAGCCTAAATAAGCGAGAGAATTTGAGATAGGTTTAGACAAAAGGCTGAACTGTGACCCACCTAACATAATCAAGCATATTGTCTATAACAGACATATATTTACGATCATAAACGGCTGACTGATCTCTAAGTGCTTTCTTATTAATCGAAACCAGATAAAATCAACTTAATCTAAATTACTAAACAGGAATTAAAATAGAATATATTACGATTTTTACGTGCCGAGTGTTGGAACATATCCTTGAGTTATAGTATGTATTATTTCCTTCCTATTACGAATTCCTTAGTAATATTTCTTTCGAAAACTCTTCTACATTTTAAATTTATATCTTAAGTAATGAGTGTCCACGTGGATTTGTATATTATGAAATAATTCTACTTAAACACAAAAATACAGTAAATAAATTTGAATAAGCCATTCAAGACAATAACACGAAGTCGTTTTTGGTTTGCCGTTGAACGAATGGTGATTTAATAATTAAGTCCCTTTGACGATCGCCTAGGATTCAAAATAGTTTTTATCATTGGTTTTTATTTAATAGACACAACGAAATGGTCAAACTCCAAAGCATCTAATCCTTTCCATTAAAAGTCCTTGGAATAACACATAATGCCCCTTATATATCAGAAATAGAACCCTTCACACGATCTTAATATACCTTGGATTCTTGTTCTCATGTCCTCAAATTTCACCAAAACTTATCCAATCATAAACTCATTTAGTATCTAGCTGTAACCCATCTAGTAGCCATAGAGGCAGTGGCCTCGCGACCGGCTGTACAGTTATGGTTTTAGTACAGTCTTGGCATTGGTCAGCTTCTGCAATCATGTCCTGAGCTACACTGGCCCGTATCCGGTGAAGTGCCTGGTGTTGCAGGCTGACGGATCTCCCGAACTTCTACTTTACCTTTCGCACGTGAAGGAGGTGACAATCTTAAAAGGTCGGATAGTTCCTGAATGAATGAATGGATACTGAACTATAAATATGAAATTAATGAGACGAATGATAACAGTTACTTATGACCGAATAAGGTCAGATTTTATTTCTATAACAAGATTTTCTAATAGCAAAAGTTTATGATTTGAGGTGTCATTTTCAGTCAGTAATTTCGTCAACATTTTTGGAAGTTTGATAATCAGTATTATTAAGCAGTCTGTAAATAAATAATAATATTTGAACTGGGCAGGTTCTTGTATTTTGAAGATATGTGTGTAAGTGTCTGTTGAGTGTCTCTTCACGTCCGTTATCCCTAAATGATGAGGTCTACGGCTAACCACATACATGATGAATAATCTTTGCATATTAGACAAGTGTGCGTTATTAAGTGGTCCTTCCCCCTTGAGGTGATTGATCGCTCTATAAAACCGACAAGATGATATTTGAGCAGTTCTACTAAACCCGGAGAGTTTGAACGCTCCAACCTCTGGGCAACTGATGGACCGGTCTTTAGAGAATAATGGCAAGCCTTTTTGGCCCATTTTGTCTTTTTGATAGTCGAACTACCGATCTGTTGGCAATCTTCTCCTTCCGATAAGGCTTTTATACACTTTTTCTGATATTATTTTGTCTGACTTGGTCTTTAAAGAATCGGAAAACCGATTCATAAGTGAACTATTTTCATCTTTACAACATTATTATTTGCTATTTTGGAATTTTACCTGGAAATCGTCCGGAACTTTCTATATTTGCTTGATTTTCAAGGTGTTTTTTTTATAATGATGCTTTGGACTTTGGCCTTAAATAGAACAATGGTAAAATATTTTTTCATAAATAAATTACTTTTTTCCTTATGAGGTGCTAAAAACTTCATTAAACATTTTTCTTACACTGCAGAAACGAAACAAACTTTATATGACCCCATTTTATGTTATCGAAACTGGGAATTGGCCGTGCGAAATGTACAGGATCAAAATGGAAATCATTAATAAAAAATGTTATTCAATTTGTAATAAGTAGTCTATGCGAGGATGTGAGTTTTGAACAGAACTTACAATACGTAGAGTGATTTTGGTTTCTCACAGATGGAAGAACCTTAGCTTCTAGCAGGCTTGCTAGTGGGAACGGCTTTAAGTAGAAACATTCTTAATCTTGCCTAGGCGTGAGTTCGTTAAGCAACTCATTTCTCCAAGACCCTTGCAGTTTTGGAGGCCACTGCGCAATTGTGATTTTTAATTAAAATTTTCTTGAAGACGTTTTTTTTTCATTTTCAGTTTTTAATTCAAGCATTTTAAACTGTTACTGTAGCCTTACGAACGAAGCCTAGGTTATCGTTATGGAGTGACAGGAGCGTAGCCGGATTACATTTTTGGTGAGGAGGGAGGGATTTGTAGTTAAGGCGAGTTATTTAACTAACCATTTATGCTTAGATATTAATAAATAGAATTTAATATGAGTTTTTATGAGCTAATTAGTCCTGTTCAAGGGATATTATGTTTTACAGGATACGTATTAAGGGACATATTGCATTTGGAAAAAGGTATATTTATGTTTGTTTTAGGAATATAGTACGGCTTATCAATAGGGGAGTTTTTATTTATATGAATGCTGCCTCTCTCTCTCTCTCTATCTCCCTTTCTCTCTCTCTCTCTCTCTCCCTCTCTCTCTCTCTCTCTCTCTCTCTCTCTCTCTCTCTCTCTCTCTCTCTCTCTCTCTCTCTCTCTCTCTCTCTCTCTCTCTCTCTCTCTCTCTCTCTCTCTCTCTCTCTCCTCTTTATAAACGGAATAAAGCAAGAACATAACCAACTCAAATAATAATAAACCAAATCCATAGTTCTATTACATTAGTTAAGATCACTGCTGAACTTACTAATTGGCTAATTGTAATAGTTGTTCTATGGCCGGCAAAAGCTGATCTCCCATTTAGACAAGACTTGTGCATGCTATCGTGTAACTGTCAACATTATCTAAACTTATCCACGAACATACTTGCAGGGTAGGTGCCTGACATTGGCTACGTTAACCACAAATATGTACTAACTTGATGAACGAACTTAAACTGCCCTGGGGAGCAACTAAAGAACTGCATAGGATTTATTTTTATTTTTTTATGATAGTTTTTAACTTACTAAAACTCTGAAAAATACTAAAAAAAATCCTTCACATTAAGTCGTTTTGTGACTTTCTCTCTATCTTTATACCTTGAAGTGGAGGATACTAAAAAGGCCGACGATATGGAAAAGATAATAATGGAAGAAGAAACTCAAATAGTTGATGTGACGCCAGCGCAACATCGGAAATATTATTTTAAGATGCGATTACTCCAGCATTGGAAAGACAAATAAAACCGAAAGTTTTCCCTATTGGGAGTAAACTAGGCTAGATAACTAGGAAGGAAAAGACTACCTAGAAGATTTCAAACAGAAATCAAATTATTAGAAACCACCTTAGCAAGATGCCGATGGGACAAGACAGCCTCTAGGCATGGCATAGAGCCTCAGCAATTTCGACAAATCTATCCCGCATTTACGACATAACCCACCATACATACCATAACGCTCTAAAAGCTCTGACTCCAGAACGAAACACGTTATACCAAGACTTGCACAACCTATTTTCAAAATAAACTTATGCGGAAAAATATTAATTTATTTATACATTCTGTGAGGTTGCCAGATTTTAAATGGATTACCAATTAATCGACTGTTTTTGCTGGGTATGAGTTTCAGTAGATGAAATTAAAGTAAACCTTTTCACTATTAAAGTATCATTTGCATTCCAACGATAACTATACCTCTATATAGTAGCACTTTCCGGACACGCAATCATTACCAACTGCTATGGTATTTTGTGCTAAGTCATTGCCTAACCACTGCTAAGATTTAATCCCTAAAAAATAATCTAGAATCTTTAATTTACTATGCAAAAAAAATAAAACTAGGAAAGGGTGAAATGAAAAAGCAGTGATGAAAAACTAAAGCCAACATACAAGTTTACATGGAGGGAGTAGCGCTGCCCCATACATACAGAGAGCGTGGGGCCCTAAGGGATGTTTGAAAGTTTCGAGCCCCAGGGACGGGCCCCAGGGTGTAAAAACGACTACCCCTGGAATGGATTCAGAGCTACAGATAGTGCACAACTCGCTGACATTAGTGCATTAGGATGCGCTTGGCTCCTCGGGTCACACATTCATGCTTCATGCAGTGTGCTCTCTGCATGCTTAGCGTGGGCACTGGCAGTACTGTCGAATTAATAATATATCTCTTTGCGGAGGATCTGGTAATATCCTACTCTCTCTGTCATCATCAATAGTGTGTACATGATAGATAATCTGTATGAGAAGTAGACTGCGGTTTGAGGTATTGACCAAAAACATTTCATTAGGTTGGTGCGAATGAAATGTCGGATTCTTAAGTGAATATATTAAACTGCATATCTTTTTCCAAAAGCTGTTTATTTAATCAAAATATGCTCCATTTTCTTCAATACACTTTTCCCAACGAGATTTTAATGCATAGATGCATGTCTTGAATTTTAATCTTTAGAATCAATGAACTCTGATATGGCATTTTTCAGAATGTCTTCATTTTCGTACTGTTTAGCCCGTAAAAACGGTTCTAAATGTTTAAATAAATGAAAGTTGGTTGGCGAAAGATCCGGTAAATAAGGTGGGTGCTGCAAAATTTCATATTTTAATGCATTTAATTTCGCAATTGTTTTGTACGATGTATGCGGCCGAGCGTTAAATCGATTAAATCGGGTTAGCAATGATGAGCATACGTTCAAGCGATCCAGATTATTTCACTAGGTTAGTTCGTGCGGTATCCACTTATCCATTTTTTTCACCTTGCCAATTTCAGAAAGATGTCGCAATATTGTTGTATGGTCAACTTCCATTCTGGCAGAAAGTTTCCTTGAAGAAACAGTTGGATTCGTTTCCACCAATGCTTTCAGAGCATCATTTTTCACAGACGTTTCGGGTCTTCCACGCTGTCATTTTGCAGGGAAAAATCACCAGACCGAAATTTTTCGAACCAACGCTGCACTTTTTGATCGTTCACAGTATTCTCCCCAAACGCCTGGTTTATATTGCGGGCAGCTTTTGCAGCATTATTACCAAGTTTATATTCATATAAGAAAATTACACGAATATCGGTTGAATTCATATCGGTGCAAAATTCAAAGCAAATAACAAAAGGGAACACTTTTGAGAAAATCTTCTTTGCTGAAATGTGACTCTGGCAATGGACAGTACGACTATAAACCCGGTTATGTCAAAAATAAAAGCATAACAAAAACAGAGAGAAAAACGTTCACATTTAAAGAAAATCCGACATTTCATAAGGACCAACCTAATATCATGTTGTGTCTTTATGTTAACTTTAGTTGTAAGATCAAGGCGCAGTTTCATTGACAGTGATAAACTAAAATAAATTTTGTTTGTATTGGGATAACAAATTAACTTATACACGCAAAAAATCAATGAAAAAATATTTAAAGATTGCCTTCTTGCAAATATCCTTATGTATTAATATATTATTATTATTATTATTTTGTTCCGGCATTTGTGCACCGCGGCCTCAGTGAGACCTATTGTGCGCCGTCCATGTCCCTGTCCTATATATGTGACAGGCCCACGGCCTTTGCAAATCTGAGGATACTGAATGGATCGATCAGTTCACATAGTTTGGGGTCTACAATGCGATCACTACCAAAGTGAAGGTATCGCCTTCTAGCTAAGTTATCACAGTCACATATTATATGACGTGCCGTTTCTCCCTCTTTCTTGCAGAATCTGCAGATTGGTGATCCCACTATCCCCAAATTAAAGAGGTGTTTATTTAACCGACAGTGACCTGTATAGAGTCCTGTCACACTTTTGAGTGTCCACCTGTCCATTGATAGAAGTGCTGAGCTTCTTCTCTTACAGGGTCCATTAAGAAACAGTTTCGAGTGCTCCTGTTTCTTAGTTTCTCTCCAAGAAAGTCTTGCCTTGTCCTCTAAAGCTAATTTTATACGCCTTTTAGCGTAGCTGAGGCTGATACCACATATGGGTTCAAGTGCAAGAGGTGTCTGTTCTGAGCCCACCCTTGCAAGGCCATCTGCCTTCTCATTGCCTGTGATGCCTGTGTGTCCTGGCACCCAGTCGATTCTAACCTTATTGGCTAGCAAGAGTGTGTTTAAGTTGTTTTTACACTCCTCAACCAAATAAGATCTGGTCGTATAGCTTCTCAGGGCGCCAATGGCTGCCTGGCTATCCGTGAAAATTGTATTAATATAAGATTAATCGATCTAAAGCATTAGTCAAATTCTTCTGAAATCTTTATTTTAATATTGAGAGCCAGTTTTATTTGTTAAATAATTTTGGCCACTAATCGATCTATATATATTTTTTGGTCCAGTTAAATTTTTTGATGGCAGCAGTATACAGCATCAGGACCGAAAAACACACAGAAAACGTATGGTTCAATGATTTTTCTCACGTTGAATAATCATTTACCGCTGATACAATAGATGATGATTCCTCGGTGCTTGATTAAAGTACATCTTCTCCGTTCGGACTTGACAATATATGTATTACTGAGGACAATATTAAGCGGTAAGGAATATGAAACGGTGACCTGCCACTGTCAGGGCAGCGGTCAGCAAACCACCCTTTCAGAACATAACTTGTCTCCCCAGGGAATGGAGGCATTGTTTGCACCTCTCATTACAGTTTGGGAGCAAACACATATTTTAGCAGCAATGTTCCGCCCACTGTGTGGTGCTGAGCTAAAATATAATTAAAACTCAGAAAATTGAAGTAATATATCAATACTTGAATTTAACAAAAAAAATAAACATAATGGACCTACTAACGAATTATTTTAATGATTAGACTGCTACTATAGGTTTTTTTTAGAACATATTTTTAGAAAAATGGCCTTAAATATTTTATAAGGGAAATTTACACGTTATGTAAAGATATAGACGGTTGTTTTTAGCCAAAACGATAAAATATCAAACGAACGACACCTGTAGCTTGTCATCAGTCAGATTCTAAAAGACCTTTTTTCGGACGTATGGGCCTCGTTTTTTTTAAATCTAAGAGTTAATAAGTAGCAGAAGCAATCGTACGAACACCATATCCCAGAAGGTTCGGAATCACTGAAAATTTGAGTGATAGCATTTGGTTTACACTTGGTGCTGGAGAATACGTATACTGGAATATTTATCTCATGAAGAGTTTAATAAAATTATAATAATAACTAAAAATATATATTAAAGCAATAAAATTCCGACTTCAGGCGAAGAGAATAGGATATTTACAATCGACTGATTGGAGGTGAAAAGTAACTAAGGTAAAATGCTTTACTTACATACATAATAACATATTTTGAATAGAAAATGCTGCCGATAGCGCTTAATATGTTTGCTTCTAAATCTGTCTGTAGGTCTCAAAGTGCTAGGATAGGAAGCTATTCTCGTATATAAGTAGAACGATTAGGTAACCTTAGAAAACTTAAAATATCGGTAAATTATCTGTTTTCTATTACCATAGTTTTAGTAATACCACTAGTTACTAATAATACTAGTAGTATTAATAGTTACTGTTACGTACGTAACTTATTTAATATTATAACAAAATCATCACAGGAAATATATATTCTAGTACATTATTTAAAGATATTTTTCAGAGGTAGTTATGCCTAATTATTATTGTGGCATGTGAAAGATCTAGGTATCACTAGGTAAGGCTAGGTATCACTCTCCTAGAGATAATCAGAGTGTTCAGATGCATCAGCGGTAAATAACATGCTCAAGTAGCAGAAGCTGTAAGTCACCGGTAACATAGTTTCTTAGGAACTTTAATTTTCTCTCCAACCTATTGATTCTACATGTATTAAGTGTTTAAATCAGCTTGTAATATGTGTCAGCTAGGAGGAGGAAGGTGGGCGAGTACCAATTTAGTCTTTGGACTTCGAGCCATTCTAGGCCCTTGTCACATTCATAATCACATAGTTATCATTTCAAATACATGATTGGTAATCAAATAATTTAATAAAACGCCTTTGCTGTAGTTTCGGTTTTCTATTAAACGTCTGAAGGTATTTGTCAACAATCTTCATCTCTAGCAGATTATATGTTTCTACTTGATGTTTATTTCAAGGTAAAAGAAATAGGAGACACGGAGAGGCTCTCTCCCCCTACTTCGAGGCATCGGTAGCCAGTTAATAGAGGAGTTGGAAGCGTTCTGGCCCAATGGAGCCGAAGATGGGAGTAGGCGATTAGGACGCTGAGGATTCTGCCGGTTGTTACGGGGATCCTGATTGGCCGAGTGCTGGTCAGTGAAGGTGCCTTGAGTGATTGCCAAACCGTGCCCTGCCAGAAGACTAATTACCTTCACCGGTATAAAAACAGCAAGAGTGTACACAAAAGACGGCCGAAACAATACAGTTCTTAATGACTCTCCCTGAGCAGCTCTTGGAAATATTCCCAACCTCGTTCATTCGCTAGCACAGAAATGGAGTTGGTACAAAAGGGAAAAATTATAATCGGCAATGAGTGAATCATGAAAAAAATGTTTGTATAATAATGTAACAAAAATTGGTAAGAAGGTGAAAAATAAAATAGTTTAAATTTATAGGACTTTATCAGGACGAGGATTCCAGTTTTAATTAATTAGCAAATATTTACTTAAAAAGCAATGAAACTTGCAATCTAACTAGAAAATAATTAACGTAAGCCTGCTGGAAAATAATTAACATCATCGTGGAAGTGATTGATCTGAAATCTATAAAAGTGTAGACAACAGTCACTAATAGGGAAGCAAACTTGCCAACAGCATCTGCTACACATGACGTTCGGCACACTTTTGCAGAAGAAGCTGAAAAGAGTACGCAGAACTTACTACTCTCTCCAGCATCTCATTACAAGCCAGGCCATATCCCTTCGACTAAAACTCTTAATATACAAGAGCGTCCTGAGGCCAGCTCTACTTTTTGGGACACTACTTTTTAGATTCCTCCATGCCAGCACCATAACTCGCCTCCAGAGCTTCCGGAACAAGATCCTGCAAACGGCACTCTGGCATACCCCCTTTCATGAAATGAAGGCTTCCGACATGCACGAAAAGTTCAAGGTCCCCACCATCACCGACGTTATCAAACGAAGACACATCAAGTTCTTCGACTCGATGAAACACAGTCTAAACCCTCTATTCCGAGACATGACACCCCCTCCACTACCGGCACGATGGCAATTCACAAGATCGAGTAAAGCAGAGGAAATGGTGGACATCACGGCACTAAGCCCGCCAATAACAAGCCTCTAAGGGGCACCCATCACTGAAATCAGACTAAATAAGAATACACTACACGCCTTGAGAGACTCTAGGCCCAGCCATCAGTGGACTCTCACCACTGTACTGAAACAACCAACCTCCACCGAGGCTTCCCACACCCCTTAATCCTCTCACACCACCTTCGAACAGGTACTCCTAGTATAAGGATTCGATCGACCTAAATATTCTATATTTTTCTCTCATCCTGAATTTCTAACTAGAGAGCTTAGAAAAAAGAAACTAATAGGAAATATGAAAACGATCAATGTTTGGCATATACTTGAAGAGTGCCCTAATCTTGTATTATACTCAAACAAGAGCCACAAATTCATTACTTACCTTGAGTGGCTTTATAAAAGCAAAAGACCAAGACTTCAGTTTGATTAAGAAAACTCCGATTCCAAAGCTCCTTTTTCTCTCTTGTTTGCTTGAAATAAATCTAGCCAAAAAAAAATACTAGATGTTAAATTCACCTCTTCCCAATTTGATTAAATTCTGGAGTTATAAATTGATGTTGAGGGTTCCTAAGTAAGAATATATTCTTATAAATCAAGATAAAAAATAAGTAATTCTACATTGAATGTGATAACAACAAGAGCCTAGAGATCTGATTCTTGATGATAATATTTCATAAACGAATTCTTTAAGGGATAATTATAAATCTCTGATTCGTTTAATAAATTGTAGGAGTATTCTCAGCTTCTAGAATTCTCAGCTACGCTACAAATGCTAATTATTGTTGACGTTTGATCAAAGATCGTGTTCTATAAATAAATGGAAGATAGTGGTCGGAGGGACTCGATAAATGGGGCCACTACGCTGATACATCACTCTCCAGGTGTTCGCAATAATCATTTGATCGAACGAGCTCTAGAGTATGATAAATCGCAGGTCATCATCTGTACCTAATCATTGTTCTTACAAAACTCATAACTTCAGGTCCGAAAGTGATCAACTAAAAAAATAAATATAAGGTAGAGAAAGTCCCTTTATAAAAATAATTAAGTATTTTACGTGGTGGTTATTAAAAAAAATAAACATAAAGTAATGTTATAAAACAGAGAACTAGGTCAAGTATGAAGAAAGACAAGAATAAAAGATCAGTTACAAAATATTCTTCTCTGTTATCCAGAATACTTTATATTAAATCTACTATACTGTGCCATGTGCACCGAACACATTATAAATATATAATTCATGAAGTTAATTAATTTCTAATATCTTTTAGTTGTATTATTTATTCAATCTCAATAATAAATAATATCTTAAATCATAGTAAAATCTTGATTTATGATTGATTTACTATTGAAAATAGTAAAAGCTCATTTAAATGTATTTTATTTAGCAATAATAAACTAAATAGACGTCAGGAATGATATGCAACACCGTAGCTAAATC
The DNA here is from genome assembly GCA_930367205.1 of Acanthosoma haemorrhoidale. Classification (NCBI taxonomy): domain Eukaryota; kingdom Metazoa; phylum Arthropoda; class Insecta; order Hemiptera; family Acanthosomatidae; genus Acanthosoma; species Acanthosoma haemorrhoidale. The sequence continues at coordinate 181,294,207 of OV884011.1, read as the reverse complement.
ATAAATGCTGCATGGAAGTGACACGAAGACGTTAAACATAATCAAACAAGTTACGTGAGTATTATTTATGTTTTTTTTTTTTCTTAGCTCTCTAATTATAAGATTAAGGATGAGGGAAAAATAAAGGGATATTTGGGTTGAGCGGATCCTTGTACTAGAGTACCTGCTTTAAGGTGGTGTGAGGGAATTAAGGAGTGTGAGAAGCCTCAGTAGAGGTTGATAGTTGTAGTACAGTGGTGAGAGTCCACTGGTGGCTGGGCCTAGAGTCCCTCTAGGCATGTACTGCAGTCTTATTTAGTCGGATAGCAGTGTTTGGTGCCCGTTAGAGGATTGTTGTTGGTGGACCAAGCGCCGTGATGTCCACCATTTGGTCTGCTTTACCAGATCTTGAGAGTTGCCATCTTGCCGGTAGCGGTGGGGGTGTCATGTCTCGGAATAGAGGGTTTTGGCTATGTTTTATCGAGTCAAAGAACTTGATGTGTCTTCTATTCATGGCTTTGGTGATGGTGGGGACCTCGAACTTTTCGTGGATGTCGGGAGCCTTCATTTCACGAAAAAGGGTATGCTATACGCAGGATTTTGTTCTGGAAGCTCTGGAGTCGAGTTATTGTGCTAGTATGTAGGAATCGGAAGAGTGGTGCCCCAAACAGTAGAGCTGGCCTCAGGACGCTCTTATATATTAACAGTTTCAGCCGAAGGGATATAGCCGGGCTTGTGATGAGATGATGGAGACTATAGTAAGTCCTACGTACTCTTTTCAACTTCTTCTGCAGGTGTGTGTAGAACGTCATGTTGATAGCCTAGGTTGATGCCGAGGTAGCATACGCTGTTGGAAAGTTTGCATTCATTCCCGTCTATTGTGAAGCTAGGAGTATTATTTATGCTACAATACAACACATTTTATACCAAGGTTGATCAAAAAGGTGAGCCCCATCACCTTATTAGTCAGTTTCGTCAAGTCACGTATAATTTATGACATTATACTTGTTTATACATCATATAATTTCTATAAAATAACAAAACCTGTATATAATGTAGTGATGCTACAGGAAATACAAAATAATTTGTAAATAAATTCGCCTGAGGATCTATAACTATATATAATTATCTGTAAATTTAAAGGGGCTATGAAGGAAAAAAAAAAAAAAAAAAAAAAAAAAAAAAAAAAAAAAAAAAAAAAAAAAAAAAAAAATTATACCAATACCTGAGTATGAAATCTATTCCTCAATAATACTTATGCACAGTGCCTGATACAGTCACAAAAGGAAGTTCCGTTGAAACATTTTACTTGCATTTTACTGATATTTTTGGCAAATCAACGCGTACTAGCATTGATGAAAAGGTCTAACTATGTTTCTTTCTTCATCTTGTGATCAGTCGTTTAAACGGTTACACGCAAATATATAGCAAATGATAGAAAGTATGTTTTTTTACTGACAAAGCTTCTTTAGTCCTTGTAACCGTGGATGACATATAAATCAACCTATCCAACAAATGGGGATGGGGTGCCGCCTCGCCGCCGGCCGCTGCTGTGCTAGTTTTGGTTTTGTTTACAGCACAATTTGTGATACACATTTAAAAACAATCTTGAAGCGATTCATTATTTAGTACCAGAAACTTTTATGTTTCCCCTTCTAAATGTTTTAGTGATGTAAGTCCCCTGTTCTATGTACAGACTTGAAATTTTATAGTAGTTTTATTTAATGACCCAAAACAATACTACTGCTAACTCAATCAAGCATGGCTGAAGGTAATTCATTTCTTAATTATTTGGCAATAAGAATATTTGAGAGATCACACTGTGGTAATGGTTCTGATTATTATTTTGATATTTTTTATTAATTAAAACTTTTTTAAAGCAGCTGTTCAAGAAGCTGTTCAGCTGTAGAAGCATTGAAATTCATTGACCAACGGTACACTATTTATTCCTTGCTACCCGTTAATTTATAATAATATTTTTTTTTTCATGTTAACAACTTTATTATGATGAAATTACAATCTGCCTTTACTTAATAGACAATAAATAATTGAGATAATAAAATAATATGAAATATCAAGATTAAAGGGTCATTATGTGTCTAAGATTACGGTGGTCTGTAGCCATGAAAGGTCATTAAAATAATTAAAAGTTTTTGCTGGCCCTGACATATATTTGTATTATGATCCCGTTCTTTGATCCCATAGTTACCTGGAACCCAACATATCCATTTTATACAATGGATATACAGACAAAGGTACTTGAGTTTTATCTTACGGATTTCATGAGAAATATTTGTCAATATGTTAAAAGCCACTCAAGTAGGCAAGATTGGAAAGAGACTACTGCAGGGGACGAAGAAGAGGTCCCGGTGGAAAAATTATTTACTTCCAGGTATATCGTTGTCCAAATCGATATAACTCAATTCATTCAAGAAAGCCTCATCTGAGGAATATCTCTAATAAATAAACATAAATCAGTTCAATGTTTAATAGCCCTATAGATAGGCTCGCAAAAGACCTAAAAAAATTAGCAGCTTGAACAATACATGAGGAAGGAGTTTATTCTTAAAAAACATACAATTAAAAAAATGATATGATTATATAATGAACCTGCTGTAAAAAAAACACATTTTCTTCATTAAATAAAAGGAAATTAGCGTTCCTTTTGAGTGATGAGATAAAACATTTTAATTTAAGCAAACATTCGATTTTTCTTTGCTTTACTCATTCTTTTTATTTGATTTATAACATCTCATTAATATTTCTGTTTGCCTAGGGTTTTTTTTAGGCTGTTTATCCTCACATTTTATATTTCATACTTATGGGTGAAGAATTCAGCAGGAAATTTTCACTATTTACAGTAATGAAACGAAACGCATATAATTATTTATATATCATCGGGTTGGCCTATGACAATAGTTGCTGCGCCTAAGGGAGAGATTCTACTTTGAATATCTTGGAGCGAATTCTTTCGTTTGCGTTCCACAATGGAGTTTTAATGGAACTTTAAGGTAGATTGCTAATCACTTTGATCTACGTTGTTTTTGTTTACCGTTTTATGGCTCTTAAAACTGTAGGGTAATGAAAACCAAGGCGATTGGCGAGTGATGTCACGCTAATATTTTCCTTCTTTGGGAAGAGTAATTATTCTTACTAAATCATCGCGGCTTAAACCATTCTTTATCACACGAACAAAACACAGGTGTAAGAGAGGAATTTATGTAATGCAAACAAAAGGTAAAAAATAATGAGTAACTACGATAAGTTTCTAGAGAATCCCTAATGTCTCTCTATTACTATAAATAAAATAAAACATGAGTTAGACTCCAAAAACAAAAAATCTCGATATTTATAGGTGTTTGAATATTTTTTGACGGGGAGGGTATAACAGAAAATAAAACGCAATGACGTATGGGGTACATAATAAATTATTAGTTAATATAAACAATGATATAACTTTCACTAAAAATAATTTTCGTGGATAAGAGCTTTTGCAACAACCTAGTACAATTTAATAAAGCTAGGAGAATTTGTTCTTAGAGAAATCAAAATTAGAGAAATTTGATAATATTTTACCTACCTGCTTTAAATTGTGAACCCAGGTCAAGTGTTTAACTAAAGTTATGTTTAGTATATTGACATATTCTTAAACATTTAAAACATGTATGGTCCGAAGCGAAAATATGAGTTAGGAATTGTATTATTAGAACTGCTTTAATATACTTTTGTAGGATGCCAACTGTTTATGTTGTTTTATTATAGAAATAAATTCGAAATAGATTGGACGGTAAGATATAATAAAGGGAAGCATTTAAGGAAAAAAATAAACATAAAAAAAATGTGTTACTTTTTCTCTATCAGAAAAGGTATCTGAACTTAATTTCTCAGAAACTGCAGTGGTCTATGCTTCAGAAAATTTATTGCTCTGATTTTATTCCTTTACGAATAACGACACAAACAGAAACATATATTCCATGTTGAAGTGGGCCGGCCAACGTCGGTATTTATTGGTTACTTCAAACTCCATTAGTGAAGCTGTATTATACATTTGAAGGTACATTTTGATCTAGCCATTAGCATGCTGAGCTCTAACCCAGGTTGGGATCTCTGAGTTTTTTCTTTGGGTGATGGGTCTGGTCGGAGTTACCTCAGGCTCTGATGTGGATAATTGAGTAGCTATTTAAATAAAAAAATAGATTATGATTAAGAAAATTGATCGCGCCAGCACCTCAACACTACCTACCTACAACTATTGCGACGGCCTTCGGTCTGCCCTAAGTTATAAACGCACATTTTTATATATTCAATAAAAAATAATTAATAATAATAAATAATATAGCAATAATAGTAACATAAATAGAAAAACCTTTATCAGAAATAAAAGATAAAGAAAGTCAAATATTATGTTTTAATGAAATAATATAAAATTAAAAGTAATTGAAAATTGATAATGGTTAATTGACGTTTCTTTGTGATAACCAATATCTTAAGTAGCCATCACTATCACTACATCATTACCCTTTCTCTTCGATGCACGTCAACTAATGAGTTTCTGTCAAGAAACGTGATTTTTTTTTTTTCCTTTAGCTCTTATATTTTTAAGATTATAGATAAGGGAAAAAATAAAGGGAATTTATTTGGGGTGAGCGGATCCTTTTACTAGGAGTACCTCTTCGAAGGTAGAGTGAGGGAATTAAGGAGTGTGGGAAGCCTCGGTAGAAGTGAAAATGTTGCGGTGCAGTGGTGAGAGTCCACTGAAGGCTGAGCCTAGAGTCTCTCTAGGCATGTAGTGGAAGCTCATTCAGTTGGATAGCAGTAATGGGTGCCCGTCAGAGTCTTGTTGTTGGTTGGCCAAGAGCCGTAATGTCCACCATTTGGTCTGTTTTCCCAGATCTAGAGATTTGCCATCTTGCCGGTAGTGGTGGGGATGTCAGGTCGGAATAGGGGCCTATGCTTGCTTGCTTTAAAATAATAAGGCTTCTCTATTCCCTGGCCATGTGCCTTGTTGTAGCAGTTTACAAGTGTAACTTGAGTGGTCATTTTCTTGGTTACTTTGTCTAACAATGTCAGGCAATATTATTAGTTACTCTAGAAAAAAATAGATAGAACTTGTTTGTTTATGTACCGGGAATGATAGTTTGAATTGCTGTCTCTCTAAAACATTTCGGTATTTCCATCGTTGCGTTAGCCCATTTTTTTTGCCACTGGATTGTGAGTCTGTTTAACTCTCAAATGTGGTGCAACAGTTTGGCCAAATACCGTTAATTTAGCTTCTTTGTCAATAGGTTGTGTCCCTTTCAGTAATCCACTTTTATAGGCTTATATATACGAGAGTGGTCTGAAAAGTTTCCGACCTCAACATGAAGATAGCAGCAGTCGTAAATAAAAGCTAGTGAATTTCGTTGTTAATCTGTTGACAGTTACTCACCAAAGTTTCAGCCATTTTTGACGCGCAGTTGTTGTGTAACAGTCGTTTGAGTGAGTCGATGTGAGTGTTTTTATGAAAATGGACAACATCGAGTATCGAGCTGTCATTAAATATTTGTTTTTGAAAGGCAATACGCCTATGCAAATCAAAGATGAGTTGGATTCTGTGTATGGGGACTCTGCACCATCATTTACCACAGTGAAATTTTGGGGAGCTGAATTTAAACGTGGTCGTAAGAGCTTGGGAGACGATGAACGTTCGGGACGTCCAAAAACTGCAACTACCGCCGAAAACATCACCAAAGTTCACCAAATGGTGCTAGACGACCACCGAATTAAAGCAAGAGAGATAGCAGAGTCTATGAAACTGTCAAAAGAACATGTTTGTTGCATATTAAATCAACATTTAGAGATGAGAAAGCTGTTCGCCCGTTGGGTGCCACGTTTGCTCACGTTAGACCAAAAACGTGTTTGAATGAAGATTTCCAACACTCTGTTGGCGCAGTTTAGGCGCAATAAATCCGAGTTTTGGCGCCGATTAATTTCTGTGGATGAAACTTGGATACACCATTATACGCCCGAAACAAAAATACAGTCCAAACAGTGGACTGCAAAGGGGAAAACGGCTCCAAAAAAAGCAAAAACTGTTTTTTCGGCTGGGAAAGTGATGGTAACTGTTTTTTGGGATAGTCATGGAGTTATTTTAATCGATTTTCTTCAAAAAGGAAAAACCATTACAGGAGCATACTACGCATCATTACTTGACAAGCAGAAGGCAGAACTTGGGGAAAAACGGCCACATTTGCCGAAAAAGAAAATCCTGTTTCACCAAGACAACGCACCGTCTCACACCTCAGCGGTTGCCATTGCGAAAATCCATGAATTACGGTTTTGACTGCTTGACCATCCGTAATTCATCCGCCTTACTCACCAGATCTAGCCCCAAGCGACTTCTTTTTGTTCCCTCGTCTAAAAATTGCGCTCGGAGGACAGAGATTTTCGCCAAATGAAGAGGCAATCGCCTTCGTGAATGATTATTTTGCAGAGATAAACGCCGAGTACTATTTGGACGGGATACAGAGATGGGAGCATCGCTGGGAGAAGTGTGTACAGTTACAAGGAGACTATGTTGAAAAATAAAAAAACATTCCTGGAAAAAACGTCTTGTTAGGTCGGAAACGTTTCAGACCAACCTCATATAGGTTCTCATCAAGTGCCATTTTACTATCCGGCAGTAAAAAAAACATTTTCATTTACCATTGCTCAGTCCAAATTGTATTTGGAGGTTTAAATGTTTACAATTATATCAGCTTGGTTGTTGGGACTGTAAGGTCCTGGTTTGTATCTTCTAATACTTTTGATGTTGGCCTGTCAGCATACTACTAATGCACCCTCTGTGAAGTTGTCCAATGTTTCACCTGCCACTCACTGCCTGTCTATATTTGTATTGAGTTAATTTTAAAATTTTGGTTGCGAGACAATAGGTTTGTGATTGCTTAACACGTTGATCTGTTGTATGAAATCTTTGAGTATGATGCACGTCTGTTTCAGTATCATGAAGTGGTTTCTTCTGTAGTTTTAAACGTTTTTAGCAATTCGTATTCTTTGGTTAGCTTATTAGTTTTACTGGTGAAAGAGTTATATCATTCAAGAGACGGGCAGTATTTTAGAAAATAATATAAAATAGAAGTGTTCCGGGACAAAGTTTCGTATGAATAACAATAATATTTAGATAATAAATTCACATTGGCAAAGTAAACAAAACTATTAAGTCACAAAAAAGAACAAAAAATTGAAAACGTCGAATAAAGTGCATACCTCTGAAATGAAAAACATTAAATTAATGCAAAGAAACAAAAAACACACAAGCTAAATATACGACAGTAAAAACTAAGGCAAGTTCTTTATTAACTTTGATTCAGAATTGGGTGCACCAATACTCGATCTCATCAAGGTGTTTTTGAAGGTTTTGGGATGCTATATCGGGGTCTGGATAGGATGACAAGACTGCAGTGTCTTCTGCAAATGTGGCCTAGAAAGTACTGGGGGTAGAGGGGACATCGGCGGTTTAAATATTATAGAGGATAGGACCCAGGACGCTGCTCTGTGTAACTCCTGCTTTTATGGGATAGTGGTTAGAATATTCTAAACCACAGCGGACTTGGAAGAAACGGTTTGAAAGGTAGGACTGTAGGATTACGAAAAGGGCTGTGGTAAATATCTTTTGAGCTTGTAAAGGAAACTTGCGTGCCAAACCCTGACGAAATCTTGAGCTATGTCCAGAAAGGCAGCAGTCCATACTCTTTGGCTCCAAGGGCTGAGGAAATGTGACAGCGCGAAGGCCTTGTTGAGCAGTAGTATGTCGTTGTCGAAAACCAAACTGTTTTTGGATACAATTGGAAGTATACGTTTCAATAGGAGTTTTTTCAAATATTTTTGATAAGATGAACTAGGGAGTAGGCTAATGGGGTGGTAAAATGATGTGACATTGGGTGGTTTACTGGGTGAGGCGAATAGGACAGTAATGGAATGTTTCCAGAGGAGAGGAAAGTTCATCGTTCGGATAATGCAATCATGTAGGTTAGGAAGATTATGGCTTTAGGAGAAAGTTGTTAGAGAATTCGGGTAGTAAGAAGATCATATCCGGAAGATTTTCGGTAAGGCGATGTATCTACCGATATCTTATGTATTTACCAGACAACAAGATAAAGATGGGAACGTAAAACTAAAAGTAAGAAAATTCAACATGATGAATAATTCGTTCCCTAGCCAACACGGGAGACAACACAAAAGTGAGAGGCATGGAAGGGCCATGGAGCCCCGAAGGCAAATATAAGAAAGCAATTCATGATTCGTTTCAACTTTTCTCTGAGCCCTACCGAGAGACATCACACCTTCATAGTCACAGTGACGGGAAATAAGGGAGGATATAAGTAGTTGATGTCAATATTAATTTATGAAATAATTAAATTTGTCGTTTGCATTCCATTAACTCTTAGAGCGTCAAACACGGATATGTTCGCTGATATATTAGAGCCAATATAGTGTACTTGGCTATCTGGTTAGAAAGTAAGCAGACTCCGAGGTGAGCAGACCCACAGGTAAGTAGATTAGTAAGTAGTAAAAGAGGGGAGGCAACAAGTGAGCACGTTCTACCTTTAATCTACATCGCCAGCCAAGCCCGCCCAATAATAGAGCAGCCAATGTGCTCTAATTCCCATCGGCTGTATATTTGGGACCCTCTTGGCACTCTATTGGGTTACTTGCCTCGCCATCTGCTACTGTTGACTGGTTGTCTTTATTCCGTTTCTTTTGTAGCACCGCGGAAAACTTTTAGAATTTCTCGATTATGAATAATATTAAGAGAACAAAATACATTATTGAGTAAAGTTAAATATAGTTCAATATTAATTGTCACAGATGAGCGCGAGATATCTTAAAGCATTAGTGGAAGGTTCTACAGACAGATTAAATAAGGGGAAAAAAAGTATTAATGAAAGGAAATTACTTACTCGTATGGAATCTTTATTCAATGATTAAGAGTGACGAGGGTGACGAACGTTCACAGGGATGGACTTGGAGAGAGAGGTTTGCTGCACGAATTAGAACGAATAGGAGGTAAGATGTAGTTCTCATGTGCTATGACTGGTTTTACGAGATTTCATTGCTGGTTCGAATTGTAAACGGTCGCAAATCTAAGAAGGGAGTTTTAGTCATGATATCACATAAATTGATGTGTCCTTTGTAACAAAAAAATAATTTAAAATTATTAGTCCAAATTAAATGTGCGTTGATAATTCTTAAAAGTAAGCGAATAAAAACTACTTCTTTCAAGGCTCTTTTCAAGTTTGTCTACTGTCATCTTTTTCAGGGTTGCTAGTTTTTTTCGCTGGGAGGGGGGGCATTGGAAAAGCCCTCTTTAACTTTGGATGGACAATATGTGTTATATTTCTTGTCATTACATAAACAAACATGAAATCTACTTAATCAAATGTATTGGGAAATAAACGTTTAGATTTATCATGTCATTTTATCAAGCACGTAGGCAGATAAATGTAATACCATTGAGCTTCTTCCTCCTTGGTAACAATGACGACTTAAAAAAAGGTCATAGTTAGCTATTAAATTTGGTATAAGTTGGTGTTCAGCCAGATGAAACCCAAAAACGTAACTCATAAATAAATATAATGATATCATCTGCGAGTATATTCTTTCCTTGGCCCCTGGAAATAAGACTACGTCCTTCCATACCAGCCTTAGGCCATTAGTTGTTATTTCAATCCCGTATTTGCCAGACTGAAACGGTCTGAGAACTTGAGTAAGTGTCAAGTGCCTGGGTCTCAAGTTTTACCAACTCTCACACTAATTGACAGGTCCTGGAAACTTGTCGGCAGGTGTTAGGCGACTCAACGCCAACGCGTGTCGCATCTTAGTTCTGTCATAGACGATTACCCTTAACTTCACACCGGGGTTTCAAAAGTGCTATGTGTCACCTGAGTACAAACCTCTTCCAGGAGTATTTAAAATTTTATTCACTTACTGAGTATCCTAATTAATAGTTATGTACAAGGAAATTTGTAATTTTTCAAATAAAGATCGTATAAACTAATATACTATTAAATATTGTAAATTATATGCTATTTCTACACTTGAATTCCTACCTGACACTTGCTTGTATGTTCTAAATTGTAAAGGCGCCAAGTCAAACAACAGTCCTTTATTTGAGTAGCCGTATAAACTAATGGATTATTTAATAATTTAATTTAATTTAATAATCAACAACTTCATTGAATGTTTTCTTAATTGATTAGTTGTTTCTTACACCACCCAGCTGACTTACCTTTCCAATTTTTATTTTTAGACTACTAAAAATATATACATAAACCTCTACAAAGAGCCCTGTAGAAATAATAAATAAAAACATTTCGTTTGGAATATCTTCAATTAGTTTAGACGCCTACCTGTACACCGTTTTATTTATTACATTTAGAGCTTAAATGCAATTTATGCAATATTTTGGATAATTTGTTGTTGGCAGTTTTATCAGCAACTTTTGAAAAGAAATCCAAATTTAAAATAGATTCTTATTTAGGAATAGAGAATGTTAATGAATCAGAAAAGAGGGAGCAGCTAAAGATACTGGCCAAACTTTTTCTTATTTAATTGTTTTTTAACAAACTTAGCTGATTACATCATCACTAAAACCAAAAACTGTGTAGACCAGAGCTTCGTTGAATATGAGACAGACGGTAAATGGTAGGAAATAATCATTTATGGGGGGAAAATTAGAAACTTTGAAAAAAACGGACGAGAAATGAGTTGCTAGGCTGCATGAGAGTAGGTTGAAACACTCATCTCCATGATTAATCTGGACAAATGTAACAGGGCAAGACTTGCCAATGTAGTTGACAACCACTACTAAGAGTAGTAGAGAGTCTTATCAACTTTCTTAAAGGCTTCAAAAGGCGCCAGCTACGCATCCAAGCGTATCGTGTTCATTTACGCATTCCGCCTTCCGTCCTCAGCTAATAACCCTTAATAAATCAGAAAACTTTTCTCTAATCCAACTCCGCTCTCGGTTTGAGACTCCTACACCCATAGCGGCTTAACCTAATTCATGTACACGATGGATAGGGAACAGAGGCACAAAATTTTCCGAATCAGATTTATTCCCTCAATTACATCATGGTCTGTAAGCTGAAACTGTACACATTTATGCCGGGTTTCACATGGTTCTCTCGGGGCGTGAATCACAAAAGCGAGCCACGCCATCTTGCGCACGCTAGCTTTCCTTGCCGCTAACGAAAAGAAAGAGTTGGGAAACATTCACACAATTTAGTGTTTGTCACACTCGAAAATGTTTTCACCACCTTTAAACCATCGATTATAAACAACGTAGTTATTGTTTGTTGTACTGTTATTAGTTCTTTTTTTTTGTTCTATCTTAGCAAAAATGATTGCTAGGTTACGGGTCACGATGCTATGTAATCCACCATAATGATACATTAAGATAACGTACAACAGTGCCTAAAACGTTATATATGATATAACATTAGTCTATACTTAACGAATTTTATTGTGTGGGTCTTTGCTGAACAAATCGACGAATAAAAGTGTTCATCTACTCAAACCAAAATAGTTTTGGTTTATAAGAGTCATCTGTACCGCTTCCTAATATCTCACTATCTGATGTTTGGGACGTACTGATGTGCATTTAAACTTATTTTCTGTTTTGTCTGCTCAAGATAAAATAGAAAGAGAAAATTTGTTTCCACTAGTAGATCTAAGTTGACAGTAGACAATAATGTCATTCTCACAGGACATAGGCAACATCATGAAACAGTATAAATTAAATATTTTTGTAGAATGACATGTAACCTCAGTCTCTGTGTAATGTGTTAAGCTTACATTACAACTTTATAATGAACGTTTTGTTTATAATAGCAAGAAACATGAGCTCTAGTTGAAAGAGGGCTGAATATTAAAGTTCCTATTCCAGGATTCAGACCTATGCGAAGGTTGTATTTATAGGAAAGCGCTTTTTGGGCTTACATTTGGCTGGAGAAAAAGATCTTTAGTTTCAGGAGAAGTGATTTATACTGAAGTGAGTGGACCATTTAAGAAATCGTTACTATATATTATTTAATGATAATATCAGCCGTTATTGATTTTAATATTTTATTATGACAAAGTCTGAAATTACTCAAAAGGTTTTAGAGGTTTTGAAAAAGGTTTCTCGAGTTGGTCATCGTCTCTGTAGTTTTATGGCGGATAGTGGAGGAGAATTTGACAACAACCAAATGAAGCATACTCTGAAATAACATGTATTCAATAATTATTAATGATGCTTCCCAACCATAAATGATTAATTTCATAGAACGAGAAACACGAACTGTTATAGCAGCTGCTGGAACAATGCTTCTCTCTCAAAATGATTTACCACATCCATTATGGGCTGAATTTACTGGTACTGTGGACATCCTTAATAGATCTGCAAAAACTAACGTTTGAATTGGTTTATTAAAAAGCACTCAATAAGAAATCTTAGAATAATAGGACCTGAATGTAACGTTCACATGCCACAACAGGAAGTAATAGATTTTATATAGCTAAGAAATTATTTTCAATTAATTTACAACATTTCAATACGTTTTGTATACGCTTTCCATAGAGCTAATAGGTTTGATATTTAAGGCCATGCTCTCTGGCTTTAACCTAAAAGAAAGGATTGAGAAATAATGCGTGAAGAACCAGGGGCAACCGTACGTTTTAACTGTCACCGGAAACTCCTGGGAATTAACTACTGGTTGATAAAATTCCTCTACCACAAATAGGAACGCAAGAGTCAGTTGGATCACCTAAACTGTCTCCATGTCTTCAGGAAATGCAATAAGGCCAGGATACACTCGCCACCTGCGTGGATTGTCAAGAGCCACAGCCAGCGAATGCCCAGTTGGGGGGCAACAAGGGTTGTAGTGACTGCAAATGAATCTAACAAACCTAGTAATGAAACCAGCTCCCCCCCCCCACCCACAGACCTAGTCACCATAACCAGCCAACGCTAGGCTGCTGAAACCGAATAGTGCTATCAGCGAGACCAGTACTTTTGGATCCTTCTTGCAGACAGGGTATATGTATGTATATGTATCCTCCTTGTAAATATGTAATGATGAAAACATTTATGTTACGTTGTACCCTCGTGATACTCACATATATTCTCTTCAAGGTGTTTGTGGCTAAATGAAGGAAAAAAATTTGACATCTTAAATTATACCTTCCTCCCATGTTGCAATGCATCTAAACTTTAGGTTTATTTATGTTTAGATGCTTAAAAATTACTGCGTAAACGTCTGAAAACAATTGAACCTAATTTTGTGGCAGCTATAATTTTAATGTATGCAGATCTACAGACGAATGTTTTTAAATTGAAATTATTTACTTCTCCATTGAGGTAATTTAATTCAAATTTATGTTAAAAAGTACTAAGGGAAAAAATCGATATGTTGAAATGAAGAATTGTATGAGACTTCATCAAATCACAACACCCGACATGGTAGGAAGAGGAAAAAAGACTAGATGAAAAAAAACAAAACTAAAAGCAATATAAGTAGCGGATTGTATCCGGGGTCTAGAAATAATTGGCACACAGGGAGCGGATATTTGGGGGAGGTTGCGGATATGAACCCCTCACACTGCCTGGATTAGAGCCGACGAAGTGATGCGGGATTATCGACTAAGTCTCTTCACTAAGTCTGTCAAGTGCAGAGAAGCGCTTCGTCAATGCTCTTCAATCATCTTTTCTTAGTAAAACTGTTTAAGCTGCTATCATCAATGTCTGAGTGGAAAACTTTTCAATTCCACACAGAATTTATTTTATAATATGTGCAATGTCAAGATTTATATATACAATAATCCTGTTGTATATTTTTAAGGTTTCGTATATTCTTTTCATATTTAGAAACCCTTGAGTTTTCAGCTGCTTGTGTCTGATTGCCTTTATTTTTGTTATTCGTTCTTTTTAAGTTTCCATTTACTTAAAAATACTATTTAAATTATTATAAACTTATAAACTTAATTAAATAGACTTAATTTGCCTGATGTTCCAATTCCGGAAATAAATGAGCAATATAATTATTTCCGAAAATCTAGAGCACTTGAATGTCTTTAATTAAAAATTAGCTGTTATCAAACAAGAATACAGGCTTATATTATTTTAAGTTGGTTGTCAAATTAAAGATCTCTATATCTTGATTAACAATATGTAATTAGTTCATCAATCTATTATATGGTGTTAATAAAACTGTCTAAAATCGTGTTTGAAAATTTAGCTCAAACAGTAATTTTTTTAGAGTCATGATATTTATTGTTACCAAAAATGAAACCAGCCATGTTAAATAAAATAAACGCTCACAATAATAATAATAATAAAACAAGTATTTGTTCAAGTATTGTGTGTGGTCCCAAATTAAATACTTCAATGCCATATTGAATATCAAAGAATATTCAGGGGTCTCAAGACTATTGCAGCTCAAGATTAAATTGTGTAGAGTGATATTTACATTTTCCATGTAAGGTTCAGATGCTTAAAAAGAAAGATTCCTTATAATAGTGAATATAATAGCGAATTGTCAATTATTTATCAATTACTAGCAATTTAAAAATAAATATTTTCCTGTCATGTTGATTGGGGTGTCAAATTAACCTTTTACCTCCCATCGTTCAAGATTTGGAACATAATTTAAAACATTTTTTAACAGAACTAATGTTAAAATTTTTGTTTTTAATGATATATTTTATTACTTTTAGTTCAAAATTAAAACTGTTAAAGTTTATGATTTTTGAATGTCATGAGGTACATCGATGAAAAGTGCTTACTTTATTATTATGGCGGTGGAATTTAATTTGAAAATTGATTTAATGGCTTATGATAAATTACTGAAAACTTTATTTTGAATATCATTAATAGGTATTTTACATTTGTAAAAATAATTTTTTAAACGTAAATTAATTGAATATGAAAAAAATATTTCGAACCGTAGAAAAAACAGTGGATTATATTAATTCGTTGAGTGACAGGGAATCGTGAGATTTCATCACTATTTCTGATTAAGAAATTGATATATGCCAGATTCTTCCAGGGGAAAATTAACCCCTGGCAGACCAACAACACATTGACGAGAATCGCTTAGAGCAACTCATTCCTAAGAATGTTTGTGGGAAATAAATTTATGGAAAAAAAATACTGATGATTCTTTCCCTCCTGAGGACCTGAGACTGATTTCGGCTTCCTTAGGAAGGTGTGTGCCGTGTGTCACAAACACTAAATATGAATGTAAAGAATACATTAAACGCATTTATATTCATTGTTTCTACAAGACCATGGGTTATGAACCGTAATAACATCATAGTTTTTCAAAAATATTATTCTCTTTTATAATAATAATTACTTATTTTGTCTATTTTGTAAACAAAATTTATAACATTGTACTAAACGATAATTAATATCATATCCATCCTACATGGTTTTCTTGCATTGACGATTCAATTAAAATATTAGGAAAAGTGTTTTTTTTGTTGCTTTGTTTACCTGAACCTGCCATTGTTCCACTTCTGGAACATAAATATAAAATTATTAACATATTTTTTTTTGAATTTTTTATATGACTTTATATAACTATGTGTGGGTCTAGATAAGATTATTATTAAAAAAATCATTAAAACTATCAATTAATTGAGTTCGCAACAGTAATGAACCTTCATCCATAATCACACGGCATGAATTGCGTTGTATGTGAATGTATATTTAATGTTTTCTGGGGCGATAACACTACAGAAATACATTGCATTTCTTATTTATATTGTTAAAAATTGGTTTAAAACCGAAGGATGATAAAACTCAACTCACTAAAAACTCTGGCAAATAAACTATTGGTAACAATTTTAATGGTTTTATGTTATTGTAGTCCACTTGAGACCCAACAAGGTAGGAGTTTGATACAAATGTAAGGGTGATATAAAAAAAATAATAAAGCTACTACAAAACTTCAAGTTTGGTGTGAAATAATACAGTTTTCTTACAGCTGTGAAATAGTTGCTAAATAGTTTTTATGACAGTGCTAATGATGTTTTGTAATTATTGTCTACTGAAGTTTAAATATAGATCATGAATCAGGCAGTAGCGCTTTTTAATTTCATGCCATGCTTAGCGTGATTACTTTTTATAAATATTATAGTAATTGATTGATGATTATTTCGTTTTTTGGAAACACCAAGCAAACATCAAGAGTGTGGAGAACTGGAGAAAGGCAAAGAGTACAGTAAGAACTGGAGTGTAATGTAGTGCAGATTGTTGAGAGCTTCCATAGACCTCATACACATCGAGACCATCTTGTGTTTGAGGTTGTATGGAAGCTACAGCACACTCAGTTTTAGCCAATAAAGCTGGGCGGAGTAAAAATAAAAAGGTTTTAGCTCCTTCGTCATTATTAAGATGAACAGAATTTGTGACTGTGTAGTAGCTGTTGTTTGTTACTCTCAACCAATTCAGAGGTAATTATTTCCTTGATTACTTTTCCGCAACGTCTTTTTTGTAGTATTTATGAAATAATCCTACACTTCAGATTAACAACAAACTTTATTGCGATAAAATTACATTCTGCCTTATTGGGCAATAAGTAATTGTGACCAATGTTCTTCATTCATGCAGTATTTATAAAAGGCCCTAAGACCTCCCAAATCCACATGGTTGTCACTTCCCTAGCCTGCGAAAAAGGAAGTGGAGAGACTTGGAAAGACTCCCCCATGCTATTTCATCGCCTGCGACATCGCATACGAGCCAGTGGAGGCCGGCCGAGAGCCACAGACACTCAGGACATGATTAGTATCCTACACTTAAAGAAGTGTATCGTTCAGTTCGTAATAACTAACTTTACCATGCTGATAAATATTTACGGTACTTGCTTGTAACTAATTTAACCTTGTTATGAGACAAGACAGGTAATAAAATTCTATTTATAATTAGTTACTGCTGTATTAAAGTGAATTGCCACTGTGTAGATAGGAAAGAACTTTTTAACGAACTTTCGAATGATTAACTTTGGCACACCCGAGTAACTATTCTAATGTAATTAGCTGGATTCGGCTAAGCCTTTATTGTGTCTTTAAATCAAAAACTTTGTTTTCTAATTTCTGATCTAATTTATTAATTCCTGGCTCAAACTAGGATTTCCTCTTGCCTCTTTCTCAGCACTGGCCGGCCTCGCTTTTAGATTGGAATACTTTGTGCGCCTCGCGATTTACGAGTAAAGCCCTTGCTTTTTCATATGAAACTCACCCTTGAATACGGGACTGGGCGGTGGGTCCTTATTAAGCAGTCTTTCGTTTATTAAAACTTAAAACCGTTCAATGCCACAAGTGCTTTACTTATTAATGCAGGTTAAGCTGCCTACGAAGGTCTTTCTCAGTAAAATATTTAGTTATTCTATTACCATCTTAGGCTGTTAAATGTTAAATAGGCGGCAACTAGTACCATTTGATATTTATTGAATTACACCGTGGACAACATGGATTATTTCTCAGCTCTTTCTTTAAATATTAAACAAATACTTTCATCGAAGGTGAGTGAATTAAAAACATCAAAGAATATACGGGGCGGTCGTGAAAACTCTGATAAATCGAAATTATTGACTTAACCAATCGACGTATCAAGTTATTAAAATGAAACGAACAAACTTAAGCTGCCTTAAACTTCACATTGTAAATGCTCCCTCATACAACCGTCAGGACTTGAGCGATTTTACTCGACGTAAATACTGTATGAATGAGCAAGTGAATCCAAATTGTAAATATGGTATGAATGAGATCATTTATTAGAATTACTTATTGCCCAATAAGCAAGATTGTAATTTTAGCACAATAAATAAGTTTACTCGACATAAACCTCAACAAAAGCAACCTGTAAATACAACTCATTTTTCAGATAACTCGACATATGCACTTTTCACGACCCCCACAGATATATCAAAACTATTGCGCAATCCGATGATATTTTTATATTCAAATCTATGAAAGTAGATTATTTCATCATTTTTTAGGGTTTTTTAGAACGTATATTTTGTAAAAGCGTTTTACGATCGCTCAAAAATTATGTAGCTACTGGTGTTTTTAAAATTAAAAAGCTTTTTCTCATTGAGTTTATAGACAGCTGATCTTTCTGTATCTTTCTTTTCATCTTGTTCCATTTGCAAAAATAAGAAGACATTTTTCTTTGCTGCGGCTGTTTTAATACTTTTTCCATTATTCTCGACCACTCAGCGAAATTAAAAAAGAAAATCATCAAAAAGGTTTTACCTTCTTTCTCCGGATCATTAAAATGCTTATGGATCACTGTCCAGACCCAGCATTTCTGTTTCCTCGGTGAATAGAGCAAAAATTACTTAATTCAAGTTGTAACGTTAAAATACTGAACAATAAACTATTCCTACATTGTTAAGTTGTGTTTGACTACTCCCCATTTTAATCTACATATTTGGAAAATTCTATTTTTTCTCTAAAGAATATCAATAATAGGTCACCTTTGTTTAAGAATTTGATAAAAAAAAAAAAAACCCTATTAAGCATTATCAGGGGAAGGAACACTATTTCTCTTATTTGTTTTATCCGAATTTGAAAAGGAAGCTTCAAGTAACCTTAGTATGTCTCGAATACCATTTCCACAAACTGCCTTGGTTATTTTGTTCGATGACCTCAATAAATTATCTCGTCGATTAGTAATGACTTATTTTATCGCTACTCCATCCTAAATTTTTGTTAGCGATGATTTATCTAACTAAATCGAATTAAAGCAGTGATACTGCGAGAAGTCATAATATTAAATATGATGAAGAAATGATAATTACAAAAATATATTATTAAAAAATGTGTTAATAGTTAATATTACATTGACGGTATTATAATTCATTAAATATCACGACATAACACAAAAGACGTTTATAAACAGTTTAGTTAGCCACATAGTCATTTCTTTTTTTTTTTTCAACAATTTATTAAGATAAAATTACAATCTGCCTTATTAGGCAATAAGTAATTGAGATAAATGTTATCATTCATACCATATTTACAATTTATCATTCACTCGCTCATTCATACAATATTTAAAAACAGCCCAGAGGCCCCCCAAGTCCACATGGTTGTCATCTCCCGCGCGTGCGAAGGAGGAGGTGGAGTCTTGGGAAGTCCCCCACGCTCCTACGTCAGCCGCGTCACTGGATAAGAGCCAGTGGAGGCTGACCAAGAGCGCGAGAGCCACAGACCGTTGGACATGATTAGAGAAACTGGCCATTGCCAGGAATCCCACTAACACTTAATTATAGCAGGTCACGAGGCCACTACTGTTTTAATCTCCAAGGAGGATTATAGGGATGAGTGGTGCAGTGCAATGACTGTGCTAGGGAATTAGGGTGGTTGGATAGGTTACTATGGAAATTCATGAACTTGGAAGAGATGAGTTCAAGAATATAGGGTATATTCAGATCATTGTGAAGGGATTTGTTGCTGACGTAATAAGGGGCATTTACTATTGTTCTCAGGACTTTGGATTGAAATGATTGGATGCGCTTGATATTCGACTTTTTTGCTCTCCCCCATAGCTCTATTCCGTATGTCCAGATTGGTTTAAGTATAACTTTGTAGATAAGTAGTTTATTTTCTATTGAGAGATGGGAAGTCCTTCGATGTAGTCTGTACAGTTGTCCAAAGCGCCTCTTTAGTTCTTGTCTTTTTAGCCTCGTTTGTGGGTTCCAATTTCAGTCTTTTATCGAGGTGGAAGCCCAAATACCTTACTGTAGCCAACATAGTAAAAAATTTATACTTAAAGTTCAAAATTATTTAATATATGTCGAATTTGTGTAGCTGTGTATATTCCATTAGTGATTATAAATAAATTTCAAATTTGGTGCATCTTTCTGCCTCGTGGAGCTAATACCAAGTGAAGAACTTGGCAACACTTTTAACCTTGTAATCTTGCGTTGTTTTTCATCATTCCAGTCAAAGATAATGATCATACAGGTAAAAGCCTCCAGAAATTTCAGAATGGGATCATGAGAAAAGTGGTCAGACATACCTCTCCGAGAGGTCAAGATCGCTGACCTGCACCCGTTGCTGGATGTGGACGAGTTCATCCACCGGGGACACATAACGTTTTTTGACTCGTTGCAGCCCCTAACAAACCCAATATTTAACACTATGACCCCATCACCATTCCCGCATCTAGGGCAACAGACTGTTGGGGAAAATTAGGTTAAGATTTTGTTGTTTGATGTAAGTTAAGTCCGCTGTGGTTTAGAATACTCTAACTACTATCCCATAAATGCAGGAGTCCCACAGGGCAGTGTCCTAGGCCCCATCCTCTATAACCTATACACCGCTGATGTCCCCTCTACTCCCAATACCTTCTTGGCCACATTTGCAGGTGACACTGCAGTCTTGTCATCCCACCCAGACCCCGACATAGCATCCCATAACCTTCAAAAACACCTTGACAAGATCGAGTATTGGTGCAATCAATGGCGGATCAAAGTTAATGAAGCAAAATGCTCCCACATTACCTTCACCCTTTGTCGCAAGACTTGTCCACTAGTTTATTAATTTATTATTTATTTAATTATTATATTCCTCTCCCTGTAACCGAGACAGTACGGTACTTAGGCTTCCATCTTGACAAACGACTGACCTGGAACCCACATACGAGACTAAAAAGACAAGAACTAAACAGACGCTTTGGACAACTGTACAGACTACTTCAAAGGACATCCCATCTCTCAATAGAAAATAAACTACTAATCTACAAAGTTATACATAAGCCAATCTGGACGTACGGAATAGAGCTATGGGGGACAGCAAAAAGGTCGAACATCAAGCGTATCCAATACTTTCAATCCAAAGTCCTGAGAACAACAGTTAATGCCCTTTATTATATCAGCAACAAAACCCTTCATAACGACCTTAATATACCCTACATTCTAGAACTCATCCCTTCCAAGTTTATGAAATTCCACAGTAGCCTTTCCAACCACCCTAATCCTGTAGCACAGTCATTGCACTGCGCCACTCATCCCTATAATCCTCCTCGGAGACTAAAACGGCAGTGGCCTCGTGACCTGCTATAATCGCGTGACAGTGGGAGTCCTGGCAATGGCCAGTTTCTCCAATCATGTCCTATTGTATGAATGAGCGAGTGAATGGTGACTGTAAATATGGTATGAATGAGATCATTTATCTGTATTATTATTGCCTTATAAAAGGCAGATTGTAATTATTGCACAATAAAGATTGTTGAAGATGTAAGTCAGTTTTAAGTATATGATTTATACGATGAGCCCCATCACGATTAAACATCTTTTGACCTAGAATCTATGATGTGCATTATAATCTTGTAATAATCACAAAACGCATTGTAAAATTATTAAAAGTTGTATAAAATATAGCCAAGCTACAGGACATATAATGATCTACTGTAAATAGATTCATTTATATTGAATCTATTCTGATTTCCATAAAGTATAATAACAAGGGGGATATGAAAAAAAAATATACAATTTAACATTATTCTGCAGAGTTCCTAGTTTATATGTACTTCATGAAGTAAATTGTATTGAGGTTATGAAATCACACCCAACATCCGATTTTTTCCTGTATCTGAATGGGACTAACTTTTAATGGTGGGCTAACTTTTTTATCCAACAATTTTATATTCAATGTGGCAATCGGTATATTTTTATTTTGTTACCGATTTAGTTATTCCCATTTTATATTAGTTTAACATGTAATTTTCAGTAATCAAGGTAATAAAAAAAAATGCGAAGCGTCTTTGGTCTGAAATATCTGACCAAATATATAGTCTTTCATCCTGTTTACACGTATTTCGATAAAATTCAATTTATAATTGATGTAAAAAAATTGTTTGTTGAAAAATAGAACAGCTTTAGAACCAGGGTATCAATCTATCCACATATTAAATTCTATAATTTTTTTTTTTTCTTTTGAACGTTAGAGGAGCCTTTTGACCTTTGTGCCTTACCAAGTTATAAGACCCTTGAACGTTAACATCCAGTGCCCCGTGTCGCTGACCGTCGACGACCTCAGATCAAAGAATCTGGCGGCAGACGTCAAAACCAGTCAATAGTAAACCCCCCCCCCCCCTTAGCTGCAAGGTCCATTACCTGAATTAAATCGTTTGAGGATGTTTCTGAATAAGGGCCGTGGTACCCTTTTACAGAATTACCCTCGCCATTCAGGAAGTAATTGATCCCACTGTCTTTGACTATATCGAGCTCTTTGCGATGACCGATTTACTGCAGGGATGGGGGAGGTCACATTTTTCTATCCGGCCAATCATTTTTATTTGATATATGAGTTTTTTTATCCGTTACTCTTATTAATTTTTTTTTTTTTTTTTTTTTTTTCTAAGCTCTCAAACTTATAAAAATAGGAATGTGGGAAAAATAAGGAAAATTATTTTTGGCTGGAAAGTGCCTTTCACTAAGGGGAGACCCCTATTTGAAGGATGTATGAGAAGGATATGGGATGTGGAATGCCTAGAAAGGCGGTTCTAAAAAAAACAAAACAATTATGGTATAATAATAATAATATATAGTCAATTTAATTATTGGGATTGTGTTGGAATGATATTTTTAGGATCTAAATTAATTTATTTATTAGACAAAATGTACGTTTAGGCATTTCATTTTCATATCTACTTTGGTTGAATCATTGATGTTTTCAGCATTTTGAATGAGGTTGTAGGTGAGGATGGCACGATACGATATGTACTATGCAAACAAGGGGTTTAGTTTTAACACAGATATTTGATGGTAGCCCTAAAACGGCTAATGAAACTCATATATTTAATTTTTCAACGACAGGAGAAAGAGAATATAGATCTAACAGCCTTTAATAAACAAGCTGAGAAGTTGTCATCAGTATTGCCAAGAAAATCGATGATACCTCTCTTGACCTGACTGTGGGTTAACCAAACTAACCCATAGGCCCACAAAACCTATCCAGAATAGATAGGCATAACAAGTTAAACAGTTCGTATTGTTCCGCTTAGCTTGAAGCACCTCTTAACCCCAAGACTGCAGGGAATTTTATATTACCGGATTAACCTTTTCGAACGTGGTCGCTACTTAGACTAGAGTGGATTTCTCAGCACAGTAATGACGGCTCTTAAGCAGGTATAGTAAAGCGAATTTCAAAAAATGTTCTTACAATGGAAGTTGTGTTGGTTTACCAAATAATGACAAAGAAAATCTTATGCAGCCAATAGATTCACTGCAAATTAATTATAATTGCAGCAATCTCCATATGACTGTGATGATTGTAGACCCACAAGGCAAAGGCTCTACTTTCAGAATGTTACGGAAGTGTAGCCATCATAAAAATGATTCATCTGATTGATCTGAGATGATCATTTCTTGTTCTATTACTAGAGTGTGTTCGATTTATACTTATTTATAGATTCATTACCGAAATCCAGATCTTTTTGCCTTCTTCTTCTACAATAGTTTAGGAACACTAAAATATTCACTCACGTGACTCGATGACATCTCCGATCATAGCCCTTTATTATTAACCATAAGACCTATCCACAAACTGCCTCCTCCTTCATTTATTATGGGCCCAGTTGAATTGGACCACTTCCACCACCTTCTTACAGATTCCGTAGAACTCAAAGAGTCACTTAAAACATCCCAAGGCCTACATGATGCCGTGCATTCTTTCAATGCTCTGATCTAGAGATCGGCTTGGGAGGCATTTACAATCAAAATTTATAATCAAAATCGTTTACCTCAGCATCTCAAAGACCTAATCCAATCCAAACGCCGCTCTAGAACAGTGTGGCAAAGATCCCTGCTGACCAGGGTACAATCAGTACTGCAGATTGGTAAAGCGGCAATTGGCATCCTTCCGTTTCGATTCATTCAATTCCCATCTCTCCTCTCTGTCTAACAGGGATAACTCCTTGTGGAATGTAACAAAAAAAAAAATATCATCCTGTTTCACACCCACTCCTGATGATGGGTTCTGGGTGGCTTCGGATGGGGATAGGTTGGAAGAATTCGCTCTGTATCATTCCCATACTTTCACACCTCACCTGTCTCATAAACCATACTCATCGCCCAACTGTTGAAGATTTCCTCACTTTTCCTACCCCTCTCTTACTCCACCGCCGTTGAAAGCCGTTAACCCCACTGAGTCAAATACCTTTGCGAAAAACATACCTTACGAAAATCCCTTAGATATGATCTCCTTACTCCTCAAATTCTCAAAGAGCTTCCTCCTAAAGCCATAATCTTCCTAACCTACATTTGTAATTGCATTATCCGAACGACGCACTTTCCAGAACCAAACTAGACCAGAACTAAACAGACGTATTGGGCACTGTACAGACTACTTGAAAGGACATTCCATCTCTTAATAAAAATTAATTACTAATCTACAAAGTTATACTTAAGCCAATCTGACACACGGAATAGAGTTATTGGGGACAGCAAAAAAGTCGAACATCAAGCGTATCCTATCCTTTCAATCAAAAGTCCTGAGAATAATAGGTAATTCCCCTTATTACGCCAGCAACAAAACCCTTTATAACGATCTTAATATACCTTACATTCTTGAACTCATCCCTTCCAAGTTCTTGAAATTCCATAGTAACCTAACCAACCACCCTAATCCCGCAGCACAGTCATTGCACTGCACCACTCATCCCTATAATGCTCCTTGGGGACTGTTACGGCAGTGGCCTCGTGACCTGCTATAAATATGTGAAAGTAGAGTCCTGGCAATGGCCAGTTTCTCCAATCATCTCCTGAGCGTATGTGGCTCTGGTGCTCTTCACAAGCCTCCACTACTAGTACAACTAGTATCCGGTGACGCAGCTGACGGAGGCTTGTTGGGATCTTCCCAATACTCCGCTTCCTCTTTCGCATTTGAGGGATGTGACAACCATGTGGATTTGGGATGCCTCTGGGCTGTTTGTAAGTATTGTATGAATAAGTAAGTGAATGAAAATTGTATGGTATGAATGGGAACATTGATCACAATTATTTCTTGCCTAATAATGCAGATTGTAATTTTGGCACAATAAGCGAGTTTCAATATATATAAAAAAAAATATTCATACAGTCTCACATTGCTTACGTCAAGCGAATTTACAACAATGGATATAGGATGATTGAGTGGGATATTCGCACTATTAATAACATTCTAAGAATCCTAATGCTATCTCAGATTCCCGAGAAATTGCAAAATAAGATTTAGCTATAAATTTACCAAATATTAATGGTGTTTAGCCGCTAATCTATGCAGAAGTTATGCGTTCGTGTTCATTTACTGGGGTGGTACTAAGTAGATAACAGATAACGTTAGAACATGTCTATCTGTAAACTTTACATATCTATCTGATGTTTATAGATTAGTGTTTGCATAGTTTTTAATCATTATCTAAATATGGAAGTAAAACCCTTTGTGATAATACTGCCATGCTGTGTGACGCAAGAGAAACTTGTTGGCACAAACGGTTTGGATAAGCAGGTTAAAAGCTCTTTAGCTAATATGCTCCGAGCGATGGTAACCTGTTGAAAGTTCACTAATGACTCAAGAACTTCACCACGGACCGATTCGTCCATTAGATTTGATTCTCATGTTCAATTGGAATTATAAAAAAAAAAATTAACTAAATGTATCATTTTCGAAAACAAAACTAATATCTCCTACTTTAATTGTAATTTTCTTATTCTATTTTCCATAATTTACATAGAAGTATCGCATTTAATATTGTCATAAATGTCTATAGTATATTATGAATCTAAATCCTTTAGCTCATAAATACTCCCAAAAGTAACAAAATGAAAATGTAAAAGTCTATGCATTTCATAAAAAATTGTAACAATGGTATATGCATTTATAGCAGAAGCATATTTATTTGCTTAACATCTTTCACAGTACTAATGATAACATGACACATTAATCTTTTACTACTTTTTCATCACGTTTCTTTTATTTTTATATAATTTATATATCTTATTTAATAAATTCCTTTCATACCAAATATAGAAAATAAAATTTATATTTCTAAAAATCGTCTAGCACTTAACATTTTTTCGTGATTTAGTTTTAAAATAATAGTTTAAAATAATTTTAACTGTTTAAATCTCTTTGTAAACTGGTCTTAAAGCAACCGGAGTATGATAACAACTGATAAGTAATTGTTTTCAATAAAATACGCACAGAGTTCTGTAATTCTTTATTACTAACTATAAAAAATTTGTATAACATTTTATTTCAAACTTTTATTTTATAATGATAGCACAATATTTTGGGAACTCGTCAAACAGTACCTTTATCCTAAATGGTATAATAGGAAAATATTTACTTTTTATTTTAAATTAATTAATTAGTCATTAACTCTTAATTGTTTTTTTTATAAGCTCACTTTTATTTTCGGCTTCATGTAAATTTACATTTAGTTGTAGTTTTTTTCGTTTCTTTTTTCCTTCATATAAATAATTGAATTAATGTCTTAGTTTTAGTCTAGAAGCGCTTTGGAGTCTTTCAACTATATGTAATGAGACTATGTAAATGTAATGAGCCTATGTTGCAAAAAAAATGAAATAAAGAACTCTCTCTCTCTCAAAAAAAAAAAAATTCTAAAATAAAATATTATCCCTCTATACAAAACTGGGGTTATAACGAAATCGCGAATAGTTCACTTGAACCCTAAAACATATTACATATAAAAAATTAGTAAGTTTATAATAGCGACAAGTTAATTAATGATTTATAACTGGTCCTTCATGAGATTGGTCATAATTTTCATATCTCACCGATATTAAATGGGAATCTTGTAGGGCCTCGCAAAGAGGGGATGACAGTCACGGATTAGAAGTGATTTTGAAAAAAGAAAGAAAAAAACGCTTAAAAATTACCCGATAGACGTAATTTGAAGCTAATATCCTTCAAAAAATCGCAATATGCTAATAATCTCAAAATAATTTAGTTTTCTAGTCAAGTCAGTTTGAAAAATATTTTAAATTTAAAATATTTTCAGGTAATGTTTGTAGTTGGAGTTAAAAATTTTTCAGTTTTAGTTTGTTTTTTTTTTAATCCGAAACCAAAGCCGTTAATATCTAATGAAAGGTCATAAATGAATTAATTTGTAAAATAAAAATAAACATTTTCTTATCTTACTTCATAAGTAAAATCATTAAAAATACATTTTAGCAACGCCAGTTTGTAATTTCCGTTGGTTAGGTGCTTGCTTCACAAATAAATGTAAGTGTATGTAACAGAACTGTATGTATGTCCTATGGTAACTTAGTAAATTATTATAATGTAAATACAATATAAATTAGATTTTAGATTACCGTAAAATGATATAGAAACCGGCACGATCTATCTTATGCGGTAAGTTTTATTTTAACAGTTTTAATAATATTTTACTTAGAAACAATTCATAAAACGATGTTTGCCAAAGGTAATTAAAACCACCCTTAAACGAGCGACATTGATTACCATTTGTCATAAAACAAAAATAAAATTTTTTTGTTTGAAGCAATTATAAATCAGGAAGTGCGGTACTTTAAACATTGTAATTAATTGGTAAATAAACGCTTGAAATACATACAACGTATCGCATTAGAGTTAAACAGCAAAACTATAAAGATAATATACCCTCCGCATCGGCAACAGATTCATCAACTACCGGACCACATTAAAATAATCCACTTCATTTAATTGCAAACAATAAAACAGTATATTACTACACTTACAGCTAAATATGCCCTTGTTCATTATACCGAGCACCAAATGAATTTGATAATTGTTTCAGATCTGAACAAAATAGAATTGAACACACCCAAATTAATTAATATTAACGCATTTCTGATTTTAATATTTGTTCATGATAGCCTCCTACAGTCAAGTCGAAAATATATGTGAATTTGAAATTGTGGCGAAGCTTTAAAGCAATCCGTTGTAGCTTTGTTGCCACCAGGGCATACCTAACGCTACTGCAACGTCAAGTGCGATACCTCGGGTGTGGATATATGTTACAGGTGAGTAAAAATTAAGCACTAAAGCGCTCTCGGCTGTGTGTTAGCCCCGAGCGATGCCTATATTTTAGAGGAGGATTTGCATATTCCTAGAGCAGGCCGTTGCGGTAGCCCGGAATTGCTGTAATTCTCTTAAGTGTACCGCAGCTACGGAGAGTGCTACATTACAGGCAGCTCTAATCGGGGAGCGGAATTATTCATTGCCCACTCAGCCGGGATATGTTCTGCTGAGCCACGGATCAGTGAGCCGTTCGTGGTCACCCGTCCGAGCCCTCTTTGTAATTACCGATCGTCCGGCCTACTCTATAGGCTTCCGATGTACCATCAATGCCCGGTGCGTCCAATAGGTAGGTGGCTCAAAGATACCATAGATAAAAATCATAATGAATTGCTCGTCATTTTTTACAATACGAATATAAGTGAAAATAATATTAAGGTATACCTGTAATAAAATATTTATTATTATCGTTGAGGCAATGCTAGACTCATAGAGCTTGTTAGCTCCGAGGTGCTGGGAGAATTTGGACTTTTCAATGTGTATGAAAGTTGAACATTAGTGATTTATGTTAGCTGGTGTACATGGTTTCTTTCGACATTCTTCATTTTATTTTTTTTAAATAATATAGGATGTAGGAAAAATAAAGGAAATTATTTGGGATGATGGGTGCCTTTCACTAAGGGGAGTCCCACTTGAAGGAAGTATGGGAAGGATATGGGGTGTGGGATGCCTAAAAGAGGCGGGTGGATTCGGGAAGGTAGTGATAGTCTACCTATGGTGGAGCCTAGGGGTCCTAGGCATTCGTTTGAAGTCGGCCTGGTCACACCTGGCCTCGGCCCCTGTAGGGGGCTGCACTGAGTCGGCCTATCGGCCGGGGAACCGTCCTACCCTGAGCAGGTAGAAGGGGTATTCTTGCTTCGGTTGAGTCGGCCGGGAGATTGACCTCTATCTGGGTGTTGGTCGTTCAGGTTCGATCACGTCTTTTTGTCTCCAGTAATCCGACATCCTTCAATGGTAACTTCTGTTCTATAAAACAACTATATCTGTCCTGACATGCGGGACTGGGATGCCTCCTGCGCACAGGCCTGCTTTGCGACCTTGGTTCTGCTCTCATCCTAGTAATTGTTCGTGCCAAGGATTCTACGCTGAAATAAGCCCAACCAACCTACTTTTATTATAAACAGCACACTACATTTATTTATATTGAACGATAATTGATATACCAGAGTCTAAACAGTGCAGTAAAATTAGCAAAGTAAAGCTAAACAATTAATGAAAATGAACCAAGTCATTAATTATTCATAACCACTCCCGTAAAAAGCAGGAAACATCACGTCAGGTGATATTTAGAGGCGTAGGGAAATGGGGCAGAAATGTATATTTATTGTAAATATTTCAATAACAAGGACGTTAAAAGCAAATATTAATTGTAAAAAAATTTACTCCAAGATATCTACAAATGCTCCAATCAGATTTTGTCGTCGAAATCAATGGTGGCGGGGATATATAAGGGGAGAAATCCATAGAATTTCCACTTGCAGGAAATGAATAAATTAAACTGAACATCCAGAAAAGAATTGTTCACTATCTCATTATCTTTCTCGTAGTAAGTGGTATATTTCTGCATATTTCCAGCATGGGATTTAAAATAGTCAAGATATGTTATATTGTTTATTCGTAGATTTTTTTCACTGTTTGATGTGACTTGATTGAAATTGTGGATGTAGATATGTTAACATAACTTTATATTACTCTTAACGAATACCAATAAATGTGATTATTAAAAAGTTAGCGAAAGTACGGCTGTATTTAAATATTTGTATTAAATTTTTTCTGAAAATAATAAATTGATAGAAAAGAACATAAAAATGTATAAACAAAATAAAAATTTTAAAAGCAATCATAAGTATTGTAAGCAGTGCGTATGACTTCGGTTTATTAGTGACTAGATTATTTGGGAGAATAAGGCTTTTTAGCCAAAACCACTTCACTTGAAACAGTTTCACACAGAGCTCACAAAATCAAAATGTTAGTTGGTTTGGAGGAAGTCACGAGGCCAGCTCAACCTTAGGCTGTGATGTGTAACTGGGCTTAGGATTATTTCTCATTATTTTTACTAAAGTTTTTGATAACCTCCATAATTTTATTTATTTTTTCAATAGTGATTTGTTTTAAATAGTTTTGATGTGTGGTGGTTCACTGACTCGCTGGGGCGACCTCCATGGGGCGCTGACACCAGCTTGGAGATTGTCATCACATTCAGTCCTGAAAACATTTTCCTTTGTATCATCCTCTTGTGTTGACTCCTTTGGTGGTACGTGAAGCCCTGGAGTGTTTTTCAACGTGGAGAATCAACAAGCTAATAAAAATAAATTTAAAAAATAAGTTCAACAACTTACAACACAAACGTAAGGTAAATGTTAATTGATCCACAGTCAACGCAAAGAAAACCCCTCAAAAAAGTATGAATATTCATATCAAGAGTTGATAATAATTAATAACTAAAAAACAAAATAGGTGATAAACCGCGAACAACAAGATTTTACTAAAAAAAATAACATCATAATCATCATTCTTTACCAACAGATTATATAAATATGAAAATAATCTTATTGGTCTAAACAAAATGTTACAGTTTTATCATATATAGATAATTACTTATAATTATTTAATCTTAATTCCCATTCACAAGTACATTCAGCAGAACTAGAATATTGGAATAGTGTTAAATATGGGAGGGTATTTACATAAATTGGTCTATGGTGGTATTTCTAAACTCTCAAACTTCAAAATGGGGAGTAAAGGAAAATTATTTGGAATGAGTGGATCCTTGTACTAGGAGGGGCCTATTTGAAGGGAGGTGTAAAGAAAGAGAGGTGAGGGGTACTTCGGGTGAAATGTAGGTAATTTCAGGACAGTGGTGAAATGCCGAAAAAGAAGGCAGGTAGTACTGTACAGAATACCAGTACAGTGATACACAGTAGACTTCACGAAGGCAGGAGGTCCTGCTCAACTTCTAATATCAATACTCCAGCGCCAACCATTATTCAATGAGTTGTCATCTCATCTGCGTCAAGCGATCAATGGCCACGTTGTTTTTCAGCAGGGATGAAGGCGCGAAAGTGGGGAAACATCGTCCCCCTTTCTATGCCACATGCCAGCCTCAATTATATAATATACGTATGTATAAAACTACATTAAGGAAGCTCTGTGTCATATTTCCATATTTTGCGTACATATCTCTTTTAAACTGTTAAATTGTAACATATTGAGAAGATCTACATACGCGAAGGGAGGGGAGCGAAGTAGTGCTAACTTTAATATCTAGCTGGTTAATCCCTTTGTCCTAGGGAATAATTTCTAAGAAGGATCAGTCGTCAGGGGCTAATTTGATTTAACTTTCTTTAAAAACACTCCAGTCCTTTGTAAAAATGGTCCTTAATGTTTTGATATTCTAAGTTTTGACACGACCATTGTTTTTCTCTTTCTTAAGATATATTACATAATGTACCCACGGTAATTGTTAACGAAACTACCAATTCACAACTAACATAAAATAAGATATTTCTCAAGTATACATAGTTCTCATATCTGTGGGTCGCCAGACCAGATAGGAATGGGAGCTTACAGCATTAACATAGGGATTAGGATGGCCAGGGATACTGGAATATAAGTTCGGAGGTGGCTAGGTCTTCGATGAACGGGGTTTGGAGATCAGTGTGAAGGCTACGGTTGTTAACATAGAAGGCAGGGATTGGATGCTGAGGATATCGGAAAGCTAGATTATAAAATTAATGTAAACATATCAACATTTCCACAACCTGGAATGATGACTAGTCTACGATTAAAAAAAATCATGATTCTATTTCTCATGGGATATTCTCTCAAGTATAAATGATTTTGCGACCATTTACGTATTTTTTTTAATTTTCAAAGCCCAATTCACATTTTTTATCCAAGCTTTGAGGAAAGGTTGGATTAAACTCGGTTTAAACGAGATAAGACAGGTTTGAGGAGTTTACTAGTGGAAGAGGGGGGGGGGGGATATCAAATTTCAAGTCAAACCGTTTATTGAAATTCAGCTTTCTTCTTCCACACTTCATCGACCTCGTCAGATTTTTTCTTTTCACATTACTTTTTTTTTATAAAATATTTCCAAATATATGTTTAAAATGTAAAGTTGTTTTATTCCAGCGTAGACCATTATTTTTACAAGGAGAGGCTTACTTTATTGTCATAGACGAAATACAATATCTGGATAGATGGATCCTTCAGATCCCTCACACAATAGTCAATATATAATTATGACCTCCTCCTCTCTGCAATTATTGCTTATATAATCACAAACTTTATTGCTTCCATTTATAAAATATATTTGTCTGTAAATAAATGGAATACGATAAAAATAAATTAGTGCACAAATTAATTAATATAGTTAATATATCCTCCACATTGGCAACAGATTATTCATTTCTGTGTTGACATGTTTGATGAAAGTCCTAGACGGGGCTGTTCCCCTCGCTTCCAACCACAGCCTTTGGACCTTGAAGTTTCTGTCGCCATATTCTTTTCTTGGAGAAGTAAATAACACATCATTTGTAGACCCCTTTCTTGTTACCTGCAAATTAACCGCCCGGGCGTGTAAAGTGTAGTGAAATCCAAGTTGAATGCCTGCTTAGGCCCTTTCGTAAAAGTAATTATATTAAGAACAAATTATTTGAAGTTCGTGGTATGAAAATTTAATGAATGATTCCCATTATATTTTTATTTTAGTCAATTAAAATTTACTGTTCAAACCATCACCTAAGTATAGTATGTGCATCAAAAATGACACAATTAATCAAAAATTTAAGGGTATAATCAACAGTGACCTGTATTAGGCTGTATCCGTTTTGAGTAATAATATATGATAAGAGGGGGAATGTGAAAATATCCTCTAGTTGCAGCATCTATCTGGCTCAATTTAGTTCTTCTTAGTAATGTTACGGTTCGAAAACAATTAAATTATAATGTTCAGATGACTTCCCCATGGTGAAGGAGACATAAAATATAGTTTCATTAAAAGAAATTCAACAGATTCCAATATTAATTTTTCGGAACCTGGAATCGATATTTAGCGCAAAGTGTATTTAATAACTTTTTACCTTCAATAGTTTAGCTTTTTGAGGTGATTTTTTGTTCTCGTGATGGTACAGCAAATGGAATGAACTAGAAGAAATATCGAGTATTTCATAATTCTTAATTAAAAGTCAGTTTAAATTAAAAATATTTTAAATAATAAAAATACAAAATCTACTAGAATCTACTTTCATTTCAACTGTATAAATTATTTTGTAACGGGGTGAGAATTCCCGCTGATATCCTTTCGCCGAATACCCCACAGGCAATCAATCCTGATCCGAACGTAATACGCGAAAGGGTGGCGGTGCTCTGCAGCCAGTATATCAGTGACAGATAAATTTTAGAGAAAAAGCGTTTGATACTGTAAAATATGAGGCGACCCCGAGCTGTATATATGGTAAGCTAATAGAGACAAATTGATACGGATGATGACAGAGAGGTGTACCTCTTGCTCAAGACCCGGCCACCAGCCACTAGCTATGGTGAGAACTGTGGTTATGCATTTCGCACAACGATCTATCCTGCTTAAAAAGTGCTTTGGCAGTTGTGGCACCTTGTCCCTATATGTGGATATCATGATAAGTGCAAATTGGCATTTTCATATTTTGTTTCGTATATTTTTGCAATATTTTATAAACATCTACATACACTAGAAATGTATATAATTTTTTTTTATATGCCTTCTTTAAACTGTATCAAACAACCTGAATCATTGGCGAGAACAAGGAAAACAATAAAAATCTAGTTGCAATAAAAAAAATAAAATTTTCATCAACTTACAAACATCTCAATTACTTAAGTACCTAGCTTATGTAAGCTCATGATTGAAAATTAACTCCGCGTTGAAAATAAGTGGGGTATTCATCGAGAAATGGTCTTTAGCTAATAAGGTGATAATAATAGGACTGATTACGGCTTTCGTCCAATTTACTCGATTTCGACAATCTTTTCATGTCTGCATCAGGCCATCCCTTGTGATAGATGGTTCGAGTGTGGCAGGAAGATTTTGTACCTCTGATGACTTGAAGTACTAATAAATTCGAGAAAAATCAAAGAGTTTCTTACATAAGACGAAACCCATTTCACAATAAATAATCCACATATCTGCCTTAAATAGACACAATTTAGAGGGGGACATCTATAAGTGGATTTTCCTTTCAATTCTTCGAAGGATTGCCATTATCAAAAATCATATAAATATACCAAACAAATCATAAACAATGAAATGAAAGTTAAGTTTTATAATATGTTTCCTATAAATTATTATTATTAGTTCCTCTGTTGGTGTTTTTTTCTACCCTACTATATAAAAGAAAAATAATGGTTTCCTTTAATTCAATTATTTTCTTTCTTTAACCCCCACCCATTTCTCGTATTTATTTCTTCTGCCTTTCTTTAATTAATTAAAAAAAAATCATTTTATTTACTTAAGATTGAACTATTTCTGTGTTTCTGCTATGGGATCTAGTCAGCTTTGGTTCACAAATATATCGCAGTAGCTAAACACATTCTAAATGACTAATTAATTTCATTGAAGTGTCAGTCACAAAAGCTTCCTTTAAAGGTTTTTGTCGATTGGTTGAACAACAATAGCTTTTAAAGTTATATTGAAAATATAAAACAATATTCGACTTGAATAAAGTAACGCCGCTTTGATCCTTTGTATTGCGATATTTAATTGGACCCTGTTCAGCTATAAAAGTAAGGGCTATATTAATTTAACACTAACCTCCACGCACTTAGATACTGTAGAACCCACGCTCCGAACCTCGTTGTAATGACGACTGACCGCTTCTTAACCACCAGTTACAGCATACATTCAGCTGTTTTAATATTTATATTACTGTGGAAATCAATAAATATATATATATATATATATATAACCGGGAATCGACAATTTTGTCCACCTTTCGTTCACCAAAGTTATTCAATATCCTCAATCAAAATTTATGGATTGGGTTACTGACAAAATAGAACGTTAATATGATGTGCTTGAGAAATAAATAAAAAAGACAGTATACGAATTTTATTAAATATGAAAATATATATATTTGAAAAGAACCCTACAATACTTGGGAACATGCAGGATATTTTAAAAAGAAGGTTTATATTATTATTTATTGGTGAAACAAAAGTGAGATGGTTGTGATACAAACCCAGGACCTCCTGCTTACTAATCAGAATTACTTGCCAACATTAGTATTTTTATATCCATATTTTTTCCCATTTCTATATATATATATATATATATATATATTAAAACAGGCATAACTGTTGAATTTCCTTCCCAAATATATTCAACAGAACTATAATATTGAAATTAATTGGCATGGTATTCACATAGATTGGCAACGGGCTGTGATACATTACTAATTAATAAATCACAGTGTTTTTCAATGACCTACACTAGCTTTGCACTCCAAGGCAGGCTCCAGGTCAGCTTCCATCATCAATAGTCCAGGGCAATCCACATTTATCTAAGAGGTATCATCTTATCCGCGTTATTAAATTATTAAAAGCCAGCAAATGTCGCATTTTTTTCAGATTGATATAAAGCCGTAAAAGTGGGGTTACATAGTCTACCTCTTTGCCTTATACACAGCCCATATATAGACCCTTATAAATTTTCCTTATTGATATCTTATTCTAACTTTTGACAAGTCTGTTGTACTTAAAAAAAAATCTCTTTTTAGAGTATACTATATCACCTGCTTTCGTTAATTAATCAAAATAATATCAAAACCTTTGGTTATTCATAATAAAAATAAACAGGTAAGATATGGGGACATATATTTTTCCATATCGCAGTTTGTAGGCTTTATTAATTAACATTATAATGACAAACATAATTAATCCTGAGTATCTCTAAATATACGAGTACGTTCATTGTTTTTATTACATGAATTTTTATTTTAGTAAGCCAAAATGGTAGCTTGGAGCTGTCAAAAAACGTTTTTCATAACAAAGAACATTGTGGAGAGGCTGAGAAGTTTGTATTAAATACTTGTTTTTGTTCTATATCGTTCTGAGCGTATTACTATTTAAAAAAACGAAATTCCCCATAATAAGGAACCATTCATAAAAAAACTAAAATAAAATGTAGGAATTTGTATTTTAATCAGTTCAAATTTTCTTTTGTTAAAAAATATAATTAGGAATTATTTTTATTAACTATACTTATTTTTATATGTGTTATTGAATAATATTAAACAAGTCAATAAATAAAAGTATGGCTAACCAAAAATAGATATTACATTCCTAAAATTTTCAAATAATGAATTAAATATATTAATTAAAAGGTTATATCCATTCTTTGCACATATTTAGTATTATTTAAGTAATAATTATTAAAAATTTTATTTTTTGCTTTCATACTTATTTAAGAATTATTACACAGAGCTAGGAAGTATATTTACTCAGGAGGTCACCAGTTCAAATGACGTACTTGTTTGTTTTAAAGTAAGTGGTAAAACTACTGATCATTGAATATATAAACGAATTAGATTACTTGAATAATTAATTCATCATTGAATGTCATTGAAAAATACTTGAGGTGATACAGGTAGTGGCTGGTAAAAGGGCATGACTGAGAAAAATGGAAGTAGATGGTTGAAAGTAGTGTTGCATCTGTTTCAGATCGGGAGCCTCAAGGGTTACTACCTGTTCGAGCACCCTCACGTCCACAGGAGGTCTCTCAACCCTCACCAACAGCACGCCTCCAACCTCAAAGCAGACTCACAGGTCAGCTGTAGATGTATTACACAGTCTTTTTATATATTTTATCTCCACAATTAAATGATTATGTAATATGAAATCAACATTTTAATTTTATAACATAAATGTTATAAAGTTCGTAGGAAGAGAGGAAACAAAACGTGATTCAACAATTTAAATGAAATTAATTCAATAAAAACATTACTAGGGGTATTACCCTATATAAATACAATGTAGTCTTGTTCTATTAACCCTATTCCGAACTCTTTAGGCAACAATTAAATGATAATTAAGAGACATCAAATGTCAATATTGCACAAGCATCGTTCCTTTACGAGTAAAAGCAGTAAGTATTTTGATTTTGAATGTGTCTTAATTACTTATTGCCTAATAAGGCAGATCATAATAAAAGCACAATAAAGGAAAAAAATAATTTTCATCTATAAATAACTGTTTTTAATTCCAAAATATATAAATATAATAACGTCCATTACTCTTCCGAATTTTTTTTTTTTGCATTCGTTTTTTAAATATATATAAAAAAAACGTCATAAAAAAAAAACATGAAAGAGTGTGGAGAGCAACAGAGAGGTTCCAATAAAAATTACTGTTTAACAAAAAAATAAACTGATAAATGTTTACAATAAATTATTGTATAGGTATTAAATAATTTTTTTTTTTTCTCCTTAGCTCTCAAATTTTTAAGATTATAGATAAGGGAAAAATAAAGGGAATTTATTTGGGGTGAGCGGATCCTTTTACTAGGAGTACCTGTTTGAAGGTGGAGTGAGGGAATTAAGGAGTGTGGGAAGCCTCGGTAGAGGTGAGAGTCCACTGAAGGCTGAGCCTAGAGTCTCTCTAGGCATGTAGTGGAAGCTCATTCAGTTGGAAAGCAGTGATGGGTGCCCGTGAGAGGCTTGTTGTTGGTTGGCCAAGGGCCGTAATGTCCACCATTTGGTCTGCTTTCCCAGATCTAGAGATGTGCCATCTTGCCGGTAGTGGTGGGGGTGTCAATGTATTAAATAATGTATGCAATTTATACGTTTATACCCAATGAATTCTGAAAAAAATACTGGAACTTGATATTTACAAATACAAGAAATTTACGAGTTATTATCTAATATCCTCCATCAATTTAAATTTTGGACGAAGTAATTGTTAAATTGATAAATAAAATCAACTCACAGTGTGGTGTTTTTGTCCTGCCTAAGAGTCATGCCTTGAAATGAAAATAAACTGAAAGGGTGATGATGAAAAAAAAGTTAGCAACCAGATGAAAAATACTGTATTGTTAGAGGATGACATACTTACATAAATAAAGTTTTTAAAGTGTGCTAAAGAAAATTATTCAAACTTGGCTTTAAAAGTTTGAGCGAGAAAAGCAATTTCCCTAAGCAGCATAAAAGCAAGAAAAAATATAGAATGTAATAAAGATTCGATTTATATCCAAGGGGGGGCTAACTAACAAGAAAACGATAATTATAGTAGTTGAGCCGGTGGATAGTTAAGTATAAGCGGTACACAAAGTAGATAGTAGGGGCTGGGATGTGGAGGGAATTAAGGTAAGTGGTCCGGAAGTAAGTGAGAGATTGTAGCTAGGGTTTATTTGAGAGGTAATACTTAGGGTAGAGTTACGCCTCTGCAAGTTAAATTTGGGTCCTCCTCACTGGGCCAGCTGACAGACTAACGCCTCGGATATTATTGTTACAGGAATGCCAACTTATGTCCAGGCAAACAAGCCAATGTCCTACCGGTGGTGTCCGGGGTTCGGGGATTTTTTTTAATGGACAATGAACGATGTAATTTGGAAGTTTTATTGACTATAAAAATATAAACTAAAAACAATAGTGAGGATACATTAAACAAGTCGATAAATAGATAAGTATCCATTTTTGTAGTCCTTTAAAACTTTTATTTTCAATTATGAGCTATATGATATATATGAGAGAATAGGCAAATTAAAGAACTAGGGAAGATAATACCTAATGTGGAGAGTTACTCGAAGGCATGTTTTTACTCTCCCTGTGTTAAATATTTGACACGATATCGAAACCTATGTATTATAGAAAAGCAACTGAACTCCCCAATTTTCAATAGCGACTTGAGCATTAAAAGGAAAAGTGAACTCCCATTTTCTGCCTGCTACACAACTAAAATCAAGCAAGTGACCTCAATGTCTTCTTACTTGCTTATTATGTCTTGAGGTGGTCTTGCACAAGAGCATCCTCCGGTCAGCTCTCCTGTACGGCGCCCCAGTACTTAGCCATCTGACTAAAAGCACGCCTAGAAGACTGATATTGCAGAATGGAGGAGTTAAATTAGTAGTTTGGTAGTTTGATTCCAGAAAAGGAGTATGGTGAGCTACACGAGGTGTTATGTGTGGATGACTTCATACGCCGTAGACGTGTCAAGCCCTTCTGTTCGCTGCTCACACTGACAAACCTGGTGTTTCAGTACGCACAGAATCCGTTGATTGCATAGGCAGTCACTGTGGGAATCTATGTAACGTTTCCTCGCTTAGGTGAAAATAACGATGTGCTCCGTCACTATATATTATTTTAACGTGCTTTTTATCATCGATCTATCAACACGCACTCTCATTAAAATGCAGCCTGACCCCAGAACAAGTTAAAGGCCCCTGATTAACTGTGTACTCTCCTAGTTTCACATTAATAAAATAGACCCTATGAAATTTTAAACTAAATTAATTTTAAATATTTTTGAAAACTAAAATCTTAAGCATTTATTAATGTTATCACCTGTGTGTTTTTCTGTTCGTATAATGACTTTATGGTATTTTTAAATCCCCTGTTATAGCTAGATGGATAAAATTGAAGTAGAGATCTCATTGGATGTAATGAGATTTATAGTCATAAGGGTTTCGTGATGTTTTTACAATTTTATTTTTAGACCTACTGAATTGAACATTTATCAAATCATGGTATCCGATTATTATCTTATTAATGATTGCAATTTATTTTCTCTATTATCACTAGTACTAGAAATTAGTATTGGAAATGACTACCACATGTAGTTGGTTAATTGATTAATAGATACTGACTTGCTTAATATATTCCTTTGCAGTATTTATATTTGTTGCAACTTGTTGAGTACATAGTATTATTTATGTATGTATGTTAACCAAACTTTAATGCTATTCATGATCATATTGCTTACACAATCTCCAACAATGTTCCATTGTCACCACATATGATTATATAATATTTAAATTTATTAAAAATAACACCATTATTATTTTATAATACACTGACCTCCCATGTTATTGGGCTTACAAACATTGAACCCTGTGATTTCACAACTACTTGAAATAAATAATGCCCTCCATTGTATCATTGTAGTTTTAACCGAAACCACTGAATGGGGAGCTGTTGAGAAGTGAATTATGCGAGCCCCATTTCTATTAACATCCATAACTTTCGAAACGCCCCGAGCCATTTCAAATTTAAGGGCATATCAGAGTGGCCGTTCAGTTCGGTATATTAGTTTCATAACATCCAAAAGCACATGAGAGGAGTCGGGTCGTGTGTAATCCAATATCCTCGCAATAACTGCCTCGAACGCGAAAGTATGAAAACATACTGAAACTAATTCTAAATACTAGTTCAACTTTATTGGCGATGTATGATTTACTAATGATTTACTTATTATATCAAAAAGAAATATTTTCTTTACATACTGAATATGATATTATATTATAAATGCCATGATTAATGTTATGATGTAACATGTATTCACTGTAAGTCATAGGTGTAGCTACAATGAAACTACGGTAGAGCTCCTTAGAAAATGAACATAATACTGACAGTAAATTTATCGAAGTAAGGTTAATTATAATGTATTTGTACAGCAGATCTTACATTTATCATAATTTATAACGCACGTGTAAAACAGTTTGTCGGGTCGTCACTAGGGAGGTGCCTGGTCACCCTTGCCCTGGTTACAAGTGCGGATTGTTCGAGTTTATAACCTGGACAATCGTTTCATGACGGCGTTACTATCTGACTCCATTTGTGATTGGTATTTGCCCCGACAATGCACTATGTTCAAGAGTAGAGGTACAGAGGTTTCATAAAGAATTAGTCAAGTTTTCAGAGTTAAAGCGGAAACCAAGCAAGCGTCAACGAGTAAAGGCTACGAGAGACTAATTTTCAGGGCCAGGAGCCCTGGCTTAAGTACACTCTCCCCTTGCCTGCTAGGAGGCTGCAAAGTCTAAGCTGGTGGTGGGTACCACGCACGCCTGTGGTGAGGAACGTGACCATCGCCTTATTACCCGGCCAGGGGACAAGCCCTGGAGGTAGAGAGGGCCCAAAAGGGTTGTTATGTTTATGACATGTGGTACCCTCGCACATCTGGCTCTTAGGCCCGGCGGGTAAATGGCTGGCCTTTCTCGTGTGACTTGGCTTCCGCCTTTTTTATTGCTTAGCACATTTACAATGATTTATATTTGTTTATAATACATTTAGTTCATGTTATTTTACTTTTGCTTACAATATATATGCAATAGAGTATAGGGTGATTTATCTTATGTAGTTAGCGGTTGCTACACAGTTATTAGCGAAAGTAGAAGAAACAAATTATTAAGTGCGAGATTAATAAATATTACTAACTGGACATTCTTCTCCCTTTTTTTAAAGTATTCTTTTCGGCAATCTGATTCAAACCGTCAAAGTCAATTGAATTCATTGATCCCGTGACGGTGGGACCTCAAACAGAACGGGAAATAAAAACCTGTCTGTTCTCTTTGGTGACAATAGCTCCTACGTTTGGTATAACAAAAATAGTTGACATCAAGTAAAATAAAATAGTATTTTAAGCATGCCTTGAAAAAAAAAAACCCAACAAAACAATTCAATTTATAAACAAAAATTTAATATAGAAGTGACTTAAAGCATTTGTTGGGTTGATGAAAAATAAAAGTTATTTTTTTATAAGTTATAGTATGATGCTATGTCATAAGCTTTGATCGCAGAAATTAAATTACGATCCTACGTTTTATATAGCCCAAGAGCTGAACTTGAAACAACATACCTTTCCGAACCTAAACGAGACCAATCAATGTTTTTTTTTTCTTCGTTTACTATTCGTTTTTATATTATTATTATTACATATGTTATATATTATTAAAATTGTATTACTATTCGTTTATATATAGCTATTTCTTCGCGTTTATGAATTCCGTTTCGATTAACACTATCTTAGTAAAAGTAGGTGACTAGAAAGTGAGTCATTGCCTTATACCTGCCTGGAATCGAAACAGCTCTCTTTTGACTAGGTGATTTCAAATTTAAATATATTCCATGGGATACTGAGTACATATATGAGAAAATTGCATTCTCATCATGATTCCACATATGCTTAGTACGTTTCATAAGTTATTTCGTGATGATATCCGCCCTATATTATAATCAACAGGAT
Organism: Acanthosoma haemorrhoidale; assembly: GCA_930367205.1. Classification (NCBI taxonomy): domain Eukaryota; kingdom Metazoa; phylum Arthropoda; class Insecta; order Hemiptera; family Acanthosomatidae; genus Acanthosoma; species Acanthosoma haemorrhoidale. The sequence goes on along the minus strand of OV884011.1, from coordinate 181,251,922 downwards.
CTAATCAAGAGGGCATCCAGGACTGTTGTACTCTGGGGCGCACCCCAGGGGGAGCGGAGCGGCAATGGGTTACTTATTAGGAACCGGTGGTGCCCTGCCACGGACAATCTACATAATTAAGACAGAAGCCATGCTGATTAGAGCTGTCCACGGCAAATGATTAATAACCAGGTTCATTTACCTGTGGTTGGACACTGCAAGGTTTATTTCTACTGTGTATAGAGTGAGGAAGTACACTTTGATAAAAGTCTGATACGGTCATGGGCACTCGTCGTTAAAACAGTCAACAATGCTTCCAACTAACAATCATTTTTACAAAAATTTGGTGCGTAAGAAATGTCGGATTTTCTTTAAATGTGAACGTTTTTCTCCCTGTTTTTGTTATGCTTTTGACATAACCTGGTTTATAGTCGTACTGTCCATTGTCAGAGTCACATTTTAGCAAAGAAGATTTTCTCAAAAGTGTTCCCTTTTGTTATTTGCTTTGAATTTTGCACCGATATGAATTCAACCGATATTCGTGTAATTTTCTTATATGAGTATAAACTTGGTAATAATGCTGCAAAAGCTGCCCGCAATATAAACCAGGCGTTTAGGGAGAATGCTGTGAACGATTGAAAAGTGCAGCGTTGGTTTGAAAAATTTTGGTCTGGTGATTTTTCCCTGCAAAATAAACCGCGTGGAAGACTCGAAACGTATGTAAAAAATGATGCTCTGAAAGCATTGGTGGAAACGAATCCAACTGTTTCTTCAAGGGAACTTGCTGCCAGAATGGAAGTTGACCATACAACAATATTGCAAAATTTTTCTGAAATTAGCAAGGTGAAAAAAATGGATAAGTGGATACCGCACGAACTAACCTAGTGAAATAATCTGGATCGCTTGAACGTATGCTCATCATTGCTAACCCGATTTAATCAATTTAACGCTCGGCCGCATACATCGTACAAAACAATTGCGAAATTCAATGCATTAAAATATGAAATTTTGCAGCACCCACCTTATTCACCGGATCTTTCGCCAGCCAACTTTCATTTATTTAAACATATAGAACTGTTTTTACGGGCTAAACAGTACGAAAATGAAGAGAGTCTGAAAAATGCCATATCAGAGTTCATTGATTCTAAACATCATAATTTCTTCAAGACAGGCCTCTATGCATTAAAATCTCGTTGGGAAAAGTGTATTGAAGTAAATGGAGCATATTTTGATAAAATAAACAGTTTTTGGAAAAAGATATGTAGTTAAATATATATTCACTTAAGAATCCGACATTTCATTCGCACCAACCTAATACAATCCTAACGAATATTGTAAAATTTCTGAATGTTTTTGTTTATTAGTTTTTTTTTTGTAATCAAACTTTGTTTTGTGTGATTTGCGTAATGTTTTACTACTGCTTTTTGTAAGTTTTAAGTTTTTGTCCATTATAATTGATGCTTTTGAAAGACCTATGTTTAAGCCTTGTAGATTAAATAAGATTTGTAGATTGTAGCTTTGTAGATTAAATTAATAAAATCTCATCATCACAAATCTTCCCCGGAATAACGATATTTTTGGTCTACAAACATTGGTGAAGGTTGTCCAGCATCCCTACCTTCCTTTAAAGAAAAACTATTGTATAAGTGGTAAATGGTTCATAATTAAAAAACAAAAAAACCGGGGTATGCCCGAAGACATAGCTATGCAGCATCCTTCTACAACTGATGATCTGACTAGGAAAAATGTATTAGAGGGTCAAGAGCAGTTGAAGAAGAATACTGTTCCGAACAGTGACGATTCTAATTCGGAAAATTTTACATTGATGTTTAAATATATTTTGAAAAGAAAATAGAGACAAACTAACCGTAGACTTTCAACTATTTCTTCAGTTCAGTAGTTTTTCTGGTCAAAAACTCCCAGCTGTCCGACATTTCCAAAAATAAAACTGCTCTGGGCACAAGGAACTAGAAATGAGTTGTAAAGCTGCCAGGTTATAACGAGAGTGGTATGAACATGAGTTTGATCAATTAATATACTTGTAACTACTACAAAAACCGGCGTTTACACTAATGTTTAACATGCCCAGTCTGTCACTGATAACTCTAAAAATTCACATTTCAAAAAACCAATAATGTAGGACGACCAAGTTATAAAATCTACCTGGCATGATGTCAGTTGATTACAAAACGGTTTGAAAGGCTATTTAATCGATTTCATTTGATATTTCGCCTGGATTTTTTGGTGGGCTAAAAATAAAAACCATCGATAAATTGGACATAATCAAAACGATAATTAAGATCCTTCTAACATTTCCTTGTCCTTAAGGACCTCTTAGGAATGACATAATTACATGAATTTACAAGCAACAATGAGAGGTAAATGATTAAACATTCTGTTATTAACCGCGTAATCGAGAAAATCCTTGAAATTTCATTTCGTTCTTTCTTACCATACTAGGCTACCATACGTACCAAGGCTTTCTTAAATGGAAGTAATGGGTTAATGGGTGTCATGACAGGTTCAGAATGGAGTGTAGTAAAACTATAAATGGATTGCAGAAATGGCTTAATATACGCACGGCCCTGTTTCACAAATAACCCTAAAAATACTCTATACTACTTGTAGCACCGTTATTTCTATCAGAATCACAATAACACGTTGATAGTGGAGAAACGCCCTGAGAAGATGTTACCAAACCTTGAATGAATCAGCTATGCACCTCAGCCTGGACATGCTAACTACAATTTGTTTTCTAATGCTATACAAAACCTTAGACAAACTTCCCAAAACAATAATACCTGATTAAAAATTATATTAAATGGTTTGAAAATATCTTGATTGGACAGAAACCCAACTATAACTTTTAGAGAAGTTCACTTAATGAAAATTGATGTATTCAGAGCTGATTGGATTAGGAAGATAGACAAGAAACCGCTGAAACAGCATTTATTTTTGAAGTTAACCAGCTACTACATATGCTACTTATGGGTTTAACAGCAGCATAGAATTTAGTTTACACCCAGACGCAAACTTGTTTTCTTCTAAGCTAACTGAAATTTATCAAACACTTTAATACAATAATTTCCTCCAACTGTTTCTCATTACGCTTGGCAAATATTAACTATTTCAAGCAATAAAAAACTTTAAGCCCTAAAATCATTACGGATATATTTTGCTACCTGTTGAAACTCCTAGTATTTTCAACATTTTTTTTTATTTTTTCCTTAGCTCTCTAATTATATTACTAAGGATGAAGGAAAAATAAAGGAATATTTGGGTCGAACGGATCCTTGTACTAGGACTCCCTGCTTGAAGGTGGTGTGAGGGAATTAAGGAGTGTGGGAAGCCTCGGTAGAGGTTGATTGTTGCGGTACAGTGGTGAGCGTCCACTGAAGGCTGGGCCTAGAGTCCCTCTAGGCATGTAGTGCAGTCTTATTTAGTCGGATAGCAGTGTTGGGTGCCCCTTAGAGGCTTGTTATTGGCGGGCTTAGTGCCGTGATGTCCACCATTTCCTCTCCTTTACTCGATCTTGTGAGTTGCCATCGTGCCGGTAGTGGAGGTTGTGTCATGTCTTTAAATAGAGGGTTTAGAATGTGTTTCATCGAGTCGAAGAACTTGATGTGTCTTCTTTGGATGGCTTCGGTGATGGTGGGAACAGAAAAATTTAACTGCTTAAGTAGTATCATACTGTAGTACTAATTGCTATAAATTTTATAATCATTCTGAAATTAAATGAGACCTCTATGTCAAGTTAAATATATACTATTACGTTAATATCAAAACCAGAATAACTCTCCATATCAATTAGATAGAGAAGTTTTCGTACCAATTTGAAAATAATTAGGACGTATAGATATCTAATTTGATAGTCTATCCAATAAAACAGAAGACAGTTTTATTCTATAGAATGTAATTAATTTGGTAAGTAATGACTCAATTACGTTCAAAGGAGTTACAAATAGTTATCTTTTAGTTTGATATCCCATTGAAACCCACAAAACCCAAGGGCTAACGAAGTGATTAACCGAATGACACGCACTAGGATACTGTTATTGAAGGAATAACAGGATAATTTAAAAAAAAAAAGAGTTGCCCCATTTCATAAGTTGCTAAACAGATATATCATCTCCTTTATTAACAACGTTTGATAATGAATAACCGATTTTGAAAACTCTAATATATCTCATTAGGGAAGTATTCCCTTGCCAGGTAGGACTAATACGAGAGTAAGCAAATTAAAAAGGATACGTCACATTACTCTAAAAGTTGGACGAGACCGCTATAGGCCCCTGAGATAATGGGAAAACTTTCCGACAAACTAATGAATAATGGACTTGTAAATCACCTATTGAAACAGTGTTGGCTTCATTAAACCATTCGAGGATTTATGCCGTTGACCGGAAGTGGCGCTAGCCAAAGTGAATGGACCTAACGGGCTGCTATCGAGAGATGAATAGAATCAAAGATGGTCAATCTAACTATTTTGAGACGGACTCTATTTTCCAAATAAACCAAATTATACTGACTAAAATTTGCCTATATAAATTAAATAATGATAAACAATATATATATATATATATATACATATATATATATTTCGCATACATATATATAGCATATATATACTAGTTTATCCAAGGATCCATGGCCTCACTTTATTTGCTGATAAGATAGATTTTTTTTATTCAAAAGTTTATTTTGAAATGTTGATATCGAATAAATATCAAAAAATAAGTAAACACATTTTTAAAAAAGTTTGTTACTGACAGCAGAGGCACGTCCTGCCTTAACTTAAAGTTGCCCAGAGCTAGTTTGCCTGTGTAACGCTAATAATTGAAAATATGAAATATTATAACCCACATCGATTTATGTGGCAAATGTTGTGCTACTCATCCAACTATTATGAACAATAATTATTATATGTTATTATTATTAATAGAGGGACATATACTTTAACCAAAATCAACAACATTAAAGGGCTAGCAATAGAAATCGCTTAAATTTGGAAACCAGTTTAAGTGTGGTTGATCCTTATGCCCATATTGTGTCAATTTAAATTCATCGTTTCTGTTCTAAAGATGGTATTCTTTAGTTTTGGAGAATCAAGAAACGAAATGAAGTATTTACGGTAAGAAAGACAGACGAATTTTTTCAAAGTTATTTAAGTCTGTGACAAACTGATGCGTACTCCCCTCTCACTATTGCCTAATTACTATCTAAGTCCTTAATTTAGTTGTTTAAATATTTAAAGATTATCTAATTCAAAATAAATTATTGCTTGGTAGGAAATTTTGTTAGTGATGAAAATAAAACGTGAATACTGACCAATGGGCCTAATAGTTTACCATTACTCTTGAAGCTCAATGTTTCCCAGTTCACCTTTCGTTTAATTAAATATTATGATTAAAGTGGCTCTATGTGCCCGAAACTTAATAGTATGTTAAACTCTTTTATCGTCGGTGGACGTACAAATGAGTTCTGCTCCAATATAGTTACATGTTCTTCTTCTCCATATATTGCTTGTTTACCCAGACAACGTTTATGTCGCTCAGAGCTAGCATCCAATGACACTCCTTCACACATCAAGGAAGAACATCCTATATTATTAAATCTCTATACGTTCATTATTTATTATCTGTTCTGGCATTGTTATATATGAGATATAGCAGAAATCACCTCAGCACTGTACTTCTCAGCTCTATGACTTGAGCTCTTGAATAGAGCGACTTACGGTTAACAGTTCAGGAGTAGAAAGTAAGAGACTGAAGCAGAGAAGAAAAGGGCTCAGAAAAATCTGTCGGTTACTCACAGATATGAGTGAGTATACCTCTCCAGCCGAGTGGAGGGAGAAAGCGACAAAATATGTTGACCAACTACTGTATTTATCCGTCACCAAGTATGGCATATGAAAAAATATTAACATGAATCTAATTAACGATAATTCGTCACCCTCAAGTCTTTAGCCTTCAGTCTTTAATTGCACTACTGTCCATCATTCATTATTTATATTTATAGCCGATAGGCAAAATTTACTTACTAACTAACAAGATAGTAGCCTGATTTGGATTATAACATTTTACCATAAACATGTTATTACTGAATCCTATATATATATACTGTTAGAATTCCCATAATTAACATATTGTTTGATTGTAATTCTGATAGAGGTGAAGGACCTAATTCGTCATACGTCCGTTTCACGATTACCAATACTTGCCTTTTAACTCTCCAGTTACCTCATCGTTTTCGTTTATATTAGTGTTTGTTTCGGCGATGCATTTCACTTTTTACGACGCATTTCAACTCTTATCTGCTGCAAATGTAATAGATATTTCTGTAAATTATTTATGTGAAATAACTTCCCAAATTTATTACGAGTCACTCGATTTTTTGTTTTTTTTGTAGAATTTTGTTACAGCACAAAGATCCACATGTCCAACTACTCTACAAGTTAATTAGAAATTAACAGATGTAGCTCACGAAGGCGTTTCATTTAAAACCTCCGAGGTTATGTGATTCGGTGACAATTTGTTCATGAATATGAATGCGCCTAGGAGAAGATCATCTTTTTCATCTGTTAAATTCATCTTTGCTTTCGAGAGCATTAAAGCGCGTAACCGTTTGATGTTGTAATTCTCTACAGTATCTCTTCAGGGACCCCGCTCGCCGTGTCACCAAAAACCTTTTTCCGACACCTAATAGGCTGATGTAATCTCGCTAGCAATCAACTATTTTGGTATGGGACTTGCACAACATTTTAGAGGCTAGAAAACTGTTAAAATTTATATTAGAACAAGGGTTTTTTGAACTTTTATGCAAATAAACAAAAAAAACATCAATTTCCAACTGTCAAATATATTTTTATTTACAATAACTACGCGGCTTAAATAAAATATCTAGTATTTCTAATAAAATCGGCTGTAAGCTTTTGTTTTTACGCTTGTACAACTGCTGTTCTTATACTTCATAAGCTGTAATATTGTCATTTGCACAATTTCTATGTTAAAAATAAGTCTATCTGAAGAGTAGCTGGCTAAACTGGCTATTACACTTTGATCCATGAGCTGAATTAAGGGATTAGGACGATAGTAGACGAAAAATGGTCTCCCATCTCTTTTAAAAATGGATTTACATGGGTGAGAGGGTGCATTAACCATTATCCAGTAAAATTAGCTTTATAATGTCCTTTTTCGCACTGATATTTGGGAACATATGGGAAACATTCATCAAAACCAAATCTTGAAAAACACTTCGATTCATCAAAAAACCGGATAATTAAGGTTTATCTGTATAGATTTATTTAGTTTATTCATACAAAATTATACAATCTGCCATTCGTGGGGTAATGAATTGATTAAATTAAAATATCATAAAGAAAAAAAACGCGTACCATTAGATAAATGCAATCTTGGAAAAGTCTTATTAAGTAATAACATTTTTCACTATTAGTGTCTTTCCAATCTCCTCTGGGTTTCACGCTACATTTATGTGTCTGGAGTTGCAGAAAGTAAATGAGACGACTTATCCAGGAGGCGAGGACCTGCACTAACAAATAGCTATGATATTTTAAATACAGCCTTATGCGATAATTTATCAAAATTACTTTTAGCCTTCTCCGGAGCCTAGTGGTTAGTTAGCACCTCTTAACTGTGGAGATCCCTGGTATCCTCCAAAATGGAAGGCTTTCTAAGAGATGACTCAGGTCTGGGTCCATTAATCCTCATTAGGGAATTTGAGTTATTACTCAAATTAAGTTGTTATGTTCAGAAAACCAAAATAAAGGTTAATAGTAAGTAGGCTAGCCACATTTCTCACCACCACTCCTAACTCCAATGATAACAACGGTATGCGTTTTTTTCTTTATGATATTTTAATTTAATCAAGTCATTACCGCACGAATGGGAGATTGTATAATTTTGTATATAGATAAACCTCGGTCTGGTTTTTTCGGATGAATCAAAGTGTTTTTGAAGAAATTTTTCCCATATGTTTCCAAATATCAGTATGAAAACCGACTTACTAATAAGGCTAATTTTACTGGATAATGGATAACGCACCCCCACGTGTGGAATCGATATTGAAAACAGATGGGAGACAATTTTTCCTCTACTATCGTTCTAATCTGTTAATTCAGGCCGTGGATGAAAGTGTAATAACCAGTTTTAAAATAAGGCACAGAATGCTTTTGTTTTTATATTTTTTGAATAAAATATGGCAAACTTTACTCAGTATATATTGAAAATGTCGGCAGTTTTGCTGTTTGCGGAGCATGGGAAAGATTGCCTTCAAAAACACGAAAACTAGCGTGGAGAAAAAGCGATTTTGGTCATTAGATCGGATTAATTTGATTAAAGCTCTAAAGGCCACAGGCCAGCTACTTTGTAGACAGACTTATTTTTAACATAGAAATTCTGAATATCATATATTATAGTTCTACAAGCGTAAAAACAAAAGTTTTATTAAAACTACTACATATTTTATTATATTAGCTGCGTATTTATTGTAAATAAACATATATATGACAGTTAGGAATTGATGTTTTTTTTGTTTATCTGTATAAAAGTTCAAAAAACCCTTGTTCTAATATAAATTTTAACAGTTTTCTAGCCTCTGAAACGTTGCGCAAATTCCGTACCAAAATAGTTGATCGAACCTACATGTTGAATATATGTGGATACCTTATATCGCAGATATGTGTTGCAGATTATTCAATTACTGACATGTTGGGGAATAAATAGATATTTTATTACTTCATTCCATATTTTCTATTGACGTGGATACGTAATAGTGAACGTTACTCGATAATTCTTTAATAATAAAAACGGCTATTAAACATAACCTTTAACCTTACAGCCTGCAAAAGGCCAATCGATGTAACAGCAAAAGAGGTTCTGTGTTTGTTTTTTTCATCTCACGGTAGAGAGAGGAAGTGGTTAGTTCAACGTCGTGTCCTTTTTTGGTAATTAATAATAAATAATTGATAAAATGTCCAAGCTGTAAAATTATTCACATTAAAATAATTTGATGCTTAAGGAGGTACAAGGTAGAGGATAATTCACTTCCCACTGGATTTTGGCTTACGTCTCGTGATTGCCTTACGTAACATCATTATGTCAATTCCGTGGGCTTAGGGTTGATGGTTTAAACTTCTTTCCCTCATCCATTTTTTCCCTTCTTTTCTTTAAATTTTTTATTACATTTTCCAGAAGTTATTAATTATAAATTATTCCTTTCTAGTTAATATTGCATCTATCACTTAATTATAGAATATCATATTGGCTTATATTATATTAATTTTCCGATCGATATATCACCATTTCATCCACCATCAAGTTGTAAAAGAAGAATTAGTGATACTCAACATGACATAAAATGCAGGAGATAATAATTAAAAAAAATTTCTATCAGTAAACTAAACAACCACTACCTCAACCAAAAAACGTTTGTAAAACAGGATATATATATGTTATATTTATTATAATATATTTCTATTAGTACTTTGATATTTGATGCTTTTAGGCATTGAACCTATGTAGATGGTGTACATTAAAAACAAATTGACTCTTTTACTGTTGCAAAAACGTACAGAAAAAAAAAGCATAAATATGCAATATTAATAACTAACTTCAATAACAATACAAACTAGTGTTATAATGTTTTACTAATCTTGACATTCCCTATTTTATTTAAATATTCAAGACAAATAAAAATTTATTCTAGAAAATAAAACAACTAATCCGATTGTAGTTGGTCTTGATAACCAAAATAAAATATTCAATGTGTAAGGTACTTTTTGCATTTACTGCCTGTACAGTAAAACCCCGATTAGCCGGGTACTCGATTATACCATTTTTTTTTTTTTTTTGGATGAATCAAAGTGTTTTTAAAAATTGGGTTTTTAGCAACTTTTTCGATATGTCGACAAATACAAGTTCGAAAACGGACTTGCTGTTTATTTAGTTATTTTACTGGATAATTCACCATCTGTCTGAATCCATTTTAACAACATATGACGAGCAATTATTCGTCTACTATCTACCACCTATTGTAACTTTGTTGATTCCACCCTTGGATAAAGGCGTGATAGCCAGTTTAAACAGAAAGTATAGAAAGCATTTTTTTTTTTTTTTTCATTATTCAGGAAAATTTGGCAAACTCTAAATAATCGAATTAAGGATATTTTGAAAATATAGACGATGAAAAGTGCAGTTTAATTGTTTTTTTGTTTAACCGAAGTGAGTCTAAAACTTCCCAATGCAATATTTTGGTGATTATTGCGGATTCATTTGATTCGAGCATAAGGACTGGAGATCAAGCACTTAAGGCACTTAAGCAAGTCAATCTTAAAAAGAAAGATAGGCGTGTTGAATATGAAAATATTTTTAAGAATAATAATAAGGATGGCAAATAAAAAAAAACCATTATATAAAACTAAAAAATAATGAGAACAATGTAAAATAAATTGAAAACCACTAAAGGAGAGCCTTGATTCCTCAAATCTTAAGCGTATTGCATTCGCATAAAGTTGAACAAAATTATACCTTACTAAAATATTACATTTATTTACTGTTTGTCCCAATTGAATCTAAACCCAAAGTAATTTACTTTAATAAATTAACGTGGTGATCGAATGGAAGGTCCACAACTGTCCATTTTTTAATAGCTTCTTAAAATTGACGTAGATATATAGTACAATTATAGATTCTCAAGCGAATCTATTTCCAATTTCTTTTTGTATTTCCTGTAGCTTAGCTGCATTATATACAGGTTCTAATATCAAATGATCATGTTCTGCAGTGGACAAAGTATAATGATGCACGTTGTACATGAGTGAACTGAATTTAATAAAAGTGATGGGGCTCACCTTTTTGCACCAAACTTAGAACTAACTAACATACTACCTAATTTATAACCGAAAGTCTGTTGGCATCGATGCGGGAGAGGTGGTGGGATCATAGTATTAAACACTGGGTTTGTGAGGTTCGGCCTTCGATCCTTTGGCCTCAGTTCCTTAACATATTTAACAATTGTACTCTACCCTCCCCATGTTTTTACATTTCCCCCACCGTATTTACCGGTTATTATATAATGTAGTCACTAAGTGCCTCAAAGAGTAAGCATAACCTCTTTTGCCTGCGTAACAGCGTGTCTCATGAGCAGTCTCATTTGTGTTCATCAGTGTGAGCTTAAGAGGATATAGAGTACACTTAAATTCGTTATTGCGATACGAGTCATATGGCGATTAACGGTATCACTACACTAAAGACTTTAAAAACACCAAGGAAGAGGGGGGGATAATAAGGTCTCTTTTTAAGTACCCAGTCGGATGTAGGTTACTAATTGGAGTATAGAGGATCAATTAGTGGGGGTGGTTTTTCTGTTATCCCTACGAACACCCAAAATGAGCCTCCTTACTAACCTAAGGCATCTATAGGGCATATATTGTCCATTGTTTCCTTGTTTGGATTGAATAATCCGGTGAGCCATAAACAATGGCCGATTTAGCTTTCATTGAAATTGTGATCCACTGATCGGCTTTATTTGTTTATCAAATACAATGATATGAGTTTAATTCTTTGACTGTATCAATTGAATTTGTAAACAGAATGACCTCGTCATGCGTTCGACGTGTTTCGCTTCGAATTGGCCCCTAACAGATCACGTGATCCATGTCGGCCAGAATAGCTGAACCGAAATGGTTCTATGGTTGTTTACAAATGCCTAGGCTACTTTATGAAACAGTAAATGATGTGTTCCTGTAATAATATGTCTTTATTATCCTGTAATTGTGTTTATAATTTCATTGAATGATCTAAAAGCAAAATGTACTGTTGCAGGTAATAATTAAATATTTGACCCGTCAAAGGCCGTTATATAATTATTTTGACTCGTTATATTTGCTATTTAATTTGATTAAAGCTCACAGCCGGCCAGGATGAAGCATTTTTAGCGCTTTTTCTTGTTATTATCATTATCTACACAATTCATGTCCATGCAATCACCTAATCGCTCCAACTGTCGTATCACACGAAAACTCAGGAAATAATTCATTTTGTTTGTGTAACCGGATGAAATATATGTATATTATAGATAACGAAATCAAACAATAATTTATCATTTTAATTTATAACGTATTGTAATCTAATGTTATTTTATCTTATCAAAATCAATAGATTAGTAGCCGTTGATTAAACAGTTTTAGCAGGACGTAAGAGTTAATTTCCAATCGCAGAAATTTTTGTTTTAGTCCATAAAAAACGCTTTATAGTTTCTATAACCGTTTTAAAGTGTCTCTTCTTTCCTTTCGGGTCACAAACTCTCATCTTCCAATCCATTCGAACTTTGACCTACAATCCAAAGAAATACTTTTAACGAAATTACACTTTTTTTAATGGGTTTAAATTACCCCTGTTCATTGGTAATCTGGGAAGAATTGTGACGTAAGAGAAAATCACCACCGTCTCGGCCATTAGACAAGGTTAGGATATATTCAATTACTTTGGGGGCTGTAATTTGCTCGAGACTTTTCCAACCCCGCTCCTCACCCCTACCCTGGCTAAAGAGCTGTAAAAAGCAATTAAAACTTTTGGCATCACAATTCTGAACCAGGTGTAGGATTAAAGTCATTAAGTAAAAAGCTATGGGGGATAAATGGTTCTAAGATTATATTCTAAAGTGTAAGAAAAAATTTTTTTTTTTTGAGAATTAATTTAATTTTGAAAAGATGATGCGAATGACTTGACCAATTTGCATATATTAAGAAAAAGATAATCTTACTAACTAAAGTTAATGTTTTACGAATAATCTAAAAGCACTTCATTCATGAAATATTGTACATTTTAGACGTTTTTTGCTCGCTAGTTTGTGGATATATTTTACAATAAGAAATTAAGTGACGCAACAATAAACACTTAGACAGTGCAAAATTAATTTGCTTAGCTTTATTTAAGGACTGAGCCTGGATGACCTATGGTAATAATTCGATAGAAGGGTGTTCAGGAAGCAAAGAAGTGCGTATTAGATGTTGATGTCTGAAAACCAGTCTAAAATAAACTGAAGCCTTAGCTTAAATGAGAAAAAAATCTTACTTATTGACTTTCTGGATAGCTCTGAATAAAGCCTTGCTAGCAGAGGGCTTGTAGAGTAACTGCAAAAAAGTATACATTACCACCCTCCAGTGCCCAAACAGGTCTGAAGTATACGCTTTGGAGCCTTCATAGGCATTCTAAAAAGGAGATTGAAACCAAAAATCAACCTACTACTAATAAATAGATTTACTTTAATCCTCAAAATATCATTACAATATATATTTTTTACTGTGTTTTTTTTTTTTAATTTTTTTTTTCCCTTAGCTCTCAAATTATTAAGAAGGGAACTTATTTGGGGTGAGCGGATCCTTTTACTAGGAGTACCTGTTTGAAGGTGGAGTTAGGGAATTAAGGAGTACGGGAAGCCTTGGTAGAGGTGGAAATGTTGCGGCGCTGTGGTGAGAGTCCACTGAAGGCTGAGCCTAGAGTCTCTAAGCATGTAGTGGAAGCTCATTCAGTTAGAAAGCAGTGATGGGTGCCCGTCAGAGGCTTGTTGTTGGTTGGCCAAGGGCCGTAATGTCCACCATTTGGTCTGCTATCCCAGATCTAGAGAGTTGCCATCTTGCCGGTAGTGGTGGGGGTGTCAGGTCTTGGAATAGGAGGTTTTGGCAATGTTTCATCGAGTCGAAGAATTTGATGTGTCTTCTTCTGATGGCTTCGGTGATGGTGGGGACGTCGTGGAACTTTTCGTGGATGTTTGACTGTGGTATAAACAGGTGTCCTAATAAGTAATTGTTATTAAACATATGTGTTGGGAATATTTGGATTATTTTTTATGATATACAAATAAGGATTTGTTTTTATAATATACTAAATTTGAATTTCCATATTATTTAGGCTGATTTAGGACGCATGGAGTGGGATTGTTGTTTGATGTCGAACAGGCAGTATTGGTTTCATTACCGGCATACAATTGTTATAGACAGTTAGTTAGCGGGAGCAGACAGGCACAGTCAGACATAGGCAGGAAGAGGCAGGCCCGTCAGAGTGGCGGGACAATCGGCAGGCTTTCCTTTGTTGTCGCCTACAATGGAGTCCCATTGTCGGAGCAACAGATTTCTCCAGTGACGGGGGGAGCGTATGTCGCATCAAACACACTCCCCAGATAGGCATCTGGAGGCAGCGACTGTGCGCCTTCTCGTCTCCTATCACGGCTCCAGCACTCCTGCAATGGAGAAAATATAGTCACGACAGCTGGAGCCAAAGAATGGGCTTTATTTCAGGATGGCATATCCAAGGATCAGGGGGCTAGTATATATTTTTACTTTATTATTATTATTATTATTAATATTCTGTAGAGCAATCTAAAATTGTTTTTTATATTCATGTATATGTTCTTTATTTTTTTCTGAAATGGAGTGCCGTTCTCTGTGACAAACCCTTTTCAATGTGCTTAGGAAATCGGATAGCTATCACGTGAACTTCGTTGTTTTATTTAAGGAAATAATGTAAGGAAACATAAATAAAAGTAAATAAACAATGGTAAAGATAAAATAAACCCAATACCTAAGTAAACAATTAGGGTTGAAAATAATTTTATATTAATCACTTGCCGATTGTTAACTAATTTAGTCATATCGATGTTTTGATTCCGGTTAAAAACCTGTAATCCAAGACGGAGAACATAAAAAACCTGATTTATTTAATCGCTTTTTAAAAATATTCTATTTTCAGTTTCATTCAAAAAGGCTTTTCATTCGGTTCTTTGATTTACATTTGTTGGCCAGAGTCAATTGGCGAGCGTCCAAGTTCAACCACTGATCTTTATCAGAGACGCCACTTCTAAAAAGTTTAATTATTTAGGTTTTTTCAATCAGGTAGATACGTACCTGCCATCGTTTTGCTCGAGCTAAATTACTTATCTCTTTAATAGTAAAACCGATGGTTAAAGCTGCATTATCGCAGCTCTAATTGTTCTACGAAAATTTCACTATCTAAACCAACGAAATAAGGGACATAGGATGTGTAGGGACTGCAAAATGAATATGATGTAGATCCATCGTTTGTAAACATTTATACAGCGAGGTTGTGATATCAATAGTTGGGATTTTGGACACAAAATACTACTTTATATTTGCCTATCTGCTACTGAGAATCTAACCTGAACAAAGTAAACATATTTAAATAGTAAACAAATTACCTTAAATTAAAATTATTCAATTCCGATAGGAGGAGTAAAACAAATTTTTGATCAGACTTTTATTTTTATATCTTTGATAATAGTCAAATGAAATCTGAAATATTTTCTTTGAATGGAGGACTAACGTCAGATCAATTCCACTTTCAAAGTTAATTCATTGTTTATGTATATATATATGCATATACAAGTTAATGATAAGGAAAAAGGAAAGAGGTTGAACGTAATCACATATCGAGAGTTGTCACAAGACTGTTTTTATTTGAGCCTTTTAAAGCCTCAATAAATACATTCGGGATGTTTATATCCCGATGACTTGAGGATTAGGCTGGCTACCTACGATGTCCGAACCTTAACTCCCCTTTGCCAGTTTACGCGTATCTCTTCGTAAGCTCCAAAGTCCGGCGCACGCAGCACACAGCCTGTAATCCCTTACGTCACGCTTACGGTCTAATATATTCATAGTCCGCACCAAACAACAGAACCCAAAGAAAAGAGATAATACAGAAACATAACAAGAATAATAATAAAATATAATACATTCACCCGTGACCAGGTGGCTGTCAGGTAAAAAAAAAACGATGGATCTTATACACAACATAAAGTATGAAAACAAAAACTCTCTCTGAGCTTCACATGTGAAGTATATGTGAAATGTGAACGGTTCACCTCTTCTTTGGGGTGGTCATACTCTCGATGGTCACGAGATTATGTTCCCGAATTATGATGACCTTAAAGGGCCCCTCGTACCGAACCAGTTTCTTACTACGATTTGATACGACTTTTCTGTACAAAACGGTCAAAATCGATATTGCCCCTATGCGATCCTGCACCTTCAAATTTGCCCGCGCCACGCACTTGGATTTCTCGCGCATAATCTTATCGCGTACCTTGTGCCTCATCTTCCCGAGCTGTATGTGGGTGTTTTGGAGCCGTGCCACCATTTCCTCATGTGCCACCATCTCTGGCCAGTTCCTCGGTCTCACTCTTAATCCAAACAAAATTTCGAAGGGTGCTAACCCCGTCGTGGCGTGTATCGAGTGGTTGTATGCCGCCACCACCATGGGCATCGCTACGTTCGCCGACAAGCCTTTATCCATCTGATATACGCGTAAGTGGTCGCTGAGGGTGTTGTGTAACCTTCCGATGGTTCTTCTGCTCTTTGGATGCCCGGGGGTATTAAAATGCCATGCCACATCCCGTTTTTGCTTTTCGGCTCTCACGGTTGCATTGTCAAACTCCCGTCCCCCGTCCGACGAGATCTCCTTCTTCTCCTAAATACGTTCCAGAGGTGTTGAATATGTTCCGATTCCGTTCGGCTAAAGATCATCAGTTATGACAAGGGGCCGAATAATGAGACTTTTATAAATAACTGGATAGAACTATATAATATATTTACACAATACATGAGTTATAGATATTGAAACTAGTACGCATAAGCTCAAACTGAACATGCCAAATGTGTAGTAACATAGTGTTATTTATAACAGTTAACCAAACGTATAGTTATTTATAACGGTTTCACTACAATCTCCCCCACTTATTTATGGACAGGTACACAACACACGTTGGACACATAGTCCTCGTGATACTTCGGCTTTTTCCGGCTCCTGGTAGGCCTAGGTGATGGAAGCACAGACGGACCAGGCTAAACAGGTGGTGGCTTTGGATTGCATGGATTAGGCAAGTCGTGCTGTGTACCTGGATTACTCACATGTGGTGAAGGAGGTGTTGGTGATTGGTGGTCTAGTGGCAAGCTTGTAGTTTCAGTTTTGGATGGCACCCCCATTCTGTGCTGTGAAACCAAAGCAGCTAAGGAGGCTTCTTTCTTCGGAACCACGGTGGCGACCAGTTGATTACTATGCCGTTTCAGGGTGCGACCTGTGTCCAACTCGACAATATAATGGTACTGGCCGAGTTACCTCCTGATGGCGCCAAACTGCCGAACGTCTTGGTTTCCTACGCGAATCTTCGCCTGCACTCTCTCCCCCACTTGAAGACTACGCACCCGCAATGCAGTAGGCACAGTTGGAGCCACAGATAAGCAGTTCGGTATCAGAGCATCGAGACGGGTACGGACCCTTCTCTTTAGGTACAATTCCGCAGGAGATAGACCTGAAGCTAAGGGTGTTGCCCTGTAGCGGAACATTATGTTACGCAACTTCGAGCACAGCAGCAGCCTTGAGCCTTCCTTACATATCTATGTATGTACTATCTATGTATTACATGAAGGCTTTATTGCACTAGACTCGATCCTCCAGTCTGTGAGCCTAGATTCTTTGAGCTGAGCTACTATGACCATTGTCATGGTAACAGATGGGGTACTATCATTCCATCTTAAATTATTATTATGTCATTAATGTGTAGTTTTCAGTTATTGGGAGTTTATAATTCTACTTTAATATTCAACTCGTTGCGTCCTAAATCAATTCCTATTTTCGCTGATTACCGCAGGTCTGTCACGGCATGAAGTTAAGCCATTTCACAACAAAGTTTTTGTTTTATATTGAAAAATTAACTCCACAACTAGCGCATAAGTTCTCGTTATTCGGAGTGACAATATTACTGATTTTTTAAGTTAATAATTATTAAGATTGTTTAAATTAATCATTTTTTGGATGTGAGTACTTTTTCTTCGTTCAATGAGACCATCAAGTAGTGATTTATTTCTATAGATCTCTGCATATAATATAAAAGGAGAGAGTCCCTGCACACGTTAGCGAAACCATGGGCGTTTTAGATTCTTATAACCCTTGGAAATTCAGAGAATATTTTTATTTCTGATCAATATACATTTCTCATTCCATGCTAGTATTATCATAAAATGTAAATAATATTTGTTGATGTTAAGAAGAACGGAACGATCTCAAGATAAAACCTAATTGTTTGACTAAGGACTGAAATAACTTCATAATTCAAAAGATTTGATATTCAGATAACATCTACCAAAACCTCCTCTCACGATTGAATGCGGAGGATTGTTTAATATCGCTGGACTCTTAGTGCTATGTTGAATTCCCTAGCTGTTCTCGACGTCTGAGATATTTTGAGATTTTAACAAATGGAGGTCGAAAAGGGTCGGAATGTATCTGAAGAACTTCCTCAATGGGCTCGCCCTCCTCTTGAACTCTTTCAGTATCTCGTTATATTGATAGATGCTCGATTTTTTGATGTTCCCTGTTTGCTTAAGATACAAAAAAAATCTACTAAATGTAATAGCATTTATTTTCGAAATAGCTATATTGGGTTACAAGGGATGAAATGTCAGAATT
Source organism: Acanthosoma haemorrhoidale (assembly GCA_930367205.1). NCBI lineage: Eukaryota > Metazoa > Arthropoda > Insecta > Hemiptera > Acanthosomatidae > Acanthosoma > Acanthosoma haemorrhoidale. Next base: position 181,233,443 of record OV884011.1, on the reverse strand, counting down.
TTTTATTTTGATGAAATCATTGAAGTAAGAATTCATCTCTTGTTTACAAACAGTACAGTGGGTATTAATTTTAAAATTAATTAAAATATTTAATTAATTAATATATTTAATTAAATTATTCATTTTCATGCTATATGTTTCCGATTATTGTGACCTTTTAAAGTGTGTAATTTTTCACTATTAATTTCCAGTTTTATTCTCATATAAATTTAAAGTTGGGCATAATGTTTTTGAAGCCTTTGGAAACAGCAGTATGGCTTTTGGTGATGGTACAGTGAATGAAAGTTCTGTGCATCGGTGGTTATCTAGGTTTCGAACCGGTAATAGAAGTATGGAGAATAAATCTAGTGGAAGGGCACAAACATAGCTTGATGATGATAAATTAAAGGCTTTAGTAGAGACCTGTACAAATTGGACAAATAAATAACTTTCAAAACAGGTGACTGTTAAACGTCAGCCATACTTTTGTTATACGACACGTTCACGCCGTTGGGAAATAAAAAAAAAAAATATTATCCCATAATATGAATGATAACCAGAAACATTGTTGAAACATTTGTCAGTTAGCTTTAATTTTTTTCATTACATGATTTGGATATGTATATATAACTTGTTGCCAACTGACTATCATTTTTAGATTGCTTATCACATTTTAAAAAAAAAAAATATTCCAAAATGAAAACAAGGTAAAATTTTCATTTCACGAATTTATTTATTAAAATCCAAACAATGTCATAAGAAACCTCGTTGAGCGCTCAGAGAAATGTATTGAAGTTAACGGAAGTTATTTTGAATAAAAATAATATCGTTAAACTGACATTCCAAATGTTCCAGTCCAATATTTTCACATCAAGGTAAATATCGTTAATTGACAAAAAAGAAAGATTCAGAGAAATATTTTACGTCTCATACTACGATGATATTTTATACTTTTTAACACTTTTAAAAAGACAAGTAATTAATATCTACATTTTTCAACCTGCAAAACGCATAAATGGGAAACGTCTTTTTCTATATTTTGAGTATCTTTTACAATTCCTTACCCAGAAATGATTTAATACGTTTGCTTTTTCTAGCTCTTGGAGTAGTGAAAGAAAATGAATGTGTCAATTCATTTTTGTTCTTCAATACCACTATTATTAGTATTGAGCAGAAAGATTGACTTCTATGTTAACCACGAAGGCGAAAATGGCATTTTATTGAGTGAAATCAACCTTTTTCATTTAAATTAGATCTCTTAACCGTAAAGGTGACAATTGATAATAATATAATTTATAAAGTATTTTTAAACCTAACGTCAAAACATCCCAAGACCTAGACGATGCAGTGCATTCTTTCAGTACTCTGGTCCAGAGGTCGGCTTGGGAGGCATCGTCACCCCATCGTCACCCAAGAATCCACAATCATAATCGTTTACCTCAGCATCTCAAAGATCTAATCAAATCCAAACGCCGCTCTAGAACAGTGTGGCAAAGATCCCGGCATCCTGCTGATCGCCGCTCGTACAATCAGTACTGCCGATTGGTAAAGCGGCGATTGGCATCCTTCCGTTCTGATTCTTTCAATTCCTACCTCTCCTCTCTGTCTACCAGGGATAACTCCTTGTGGAATGTAACCAAAAAAATCCTAAAGTATCAACCTGTTTCACATCCACTCCGTCGTGATGATGGGTCCTGGGCGGCCTCGGATGGGGATAGGTCAGAGGAATTTGCTCTGCATCTTACCCATACTTTCACACCTCACCTTTCTCATCAAAGCCATACTCACAGCAAAACTGTGGAAGATTTCCTCACTTCACCTATTCCTCTCTCTCTTCCACCAAAAGCCGTTAATCCCTCTGAGGTCAAATACCTTCTGAAAAACTTACCTTATCGAAAATCTCCAGGACATGATCTCATTACTCCTCGAATTCTCCAACAACTTCCTCCTAAAGCCATAATCTTCCTAACCTACATTTATAACTGCATTTTCCAAACTACGCACTTTCCTCTTCTCTGGAAACACTCCATTATAGTCCCATTTGCTATACCCGGTAGACTACCCAATGACGCCTCATCTTACCGTCTAATTAGCCTACTCCCTATCCTCTCAAAAATATTTAAAAAACTCCTTTTAAAACGCCTACTTCCAATTGTTGAATCCAAAAACCTTTTTCCCAAACACCAGTTTGGTTTCCGCCAACGACATTCCACTGCTCAACAAGGCCTTCGCGTTGTTGATCACGTCTCCTCAGCCCTTGAAACCAAAAAGTATTGCACTGCTGCCTTTCTCGATATAGCTCAAGCTTTTGACAGGGTTTGGCACGCAGGTTTGCTCTACAAGCTCAAAAGACATTTACCACAGACCCTTTTCCTAATCCTACAGTCCTACCTTTCAAACCGCTTCTTCCAAGTCCGCTGTGGCTTAGAATACTCTAACTACTATCCCATAAATGCAGGAGTTCCACAGGGCAGTGTCCTAGGCCCCATCCTCTATAACCTATACACCGCTGATGTCCCCTCTACTTCCAACACCTTCTTGGCCACATTTACAGATGACACTGCAGTCTTGTCATCCCACCCAGACCTCGACATAGCATCCCATAACCTTCAAAAACACCTTAACGAGATCGAGTATTGGTGCAATCAATGGCGGATCAAAGTTAATGAAGCAAAATGCTTCCACATTACCTTCACCCTTTGTCGCAAGTCTTGTCCACTAGTTTATTTTAATTCTATTCCTCTTCCTGTATCCGAGACAGTACGGTACTTAGGCTTCCATCTTGACAAACGACTGACCTGGAACCCACATACGAGACTAAAAAGACAAGAACTAAACAGACACTTTGGACAACTGTACAGACTACTTCAAAGGACATCCCATCTCTCAATAGAAAATAAACTACTAATCTACAAAGTTATACTTAAACCAATCTGGACATACGGAATAGAGCTATGGGGGACAGCAAAAAAGTCGAACATCAAGCGTATCCAATCCTTTCAATCAAAAGTCCTGAGAACAATAGTAAATGCCCCTTATTATGTCACAACAAAACCCTTCATAACGACCTTAACATACCCTACATTCTAGAACTCATCCCTTCCAAGTTTATGAAATTCCACAGTAGCCTTTCCAACCACCCTAATCCTGTAGCACAGTCATTGCACTGCGCCACTCATCCCTATAATCCTCCTCGGAGACTGAAACGGCAGTGGCCTCGTGACCTGCTATAAACGCGTGACAGTGGGAGTCCTGGCAATGGCCAGTTTCTCCAATCATGTCCTGAGCGTCTGTGGCTCTCGCGCTCTTGGTCAGCCTCCACTGGCTAGTATCCGGTGACGCGGCTGACGGAGGAGCGTGGGGGACTTCCCAAGACTCCGCTTTCTCTTCGCGGTGGATTTGGGGGGTCTCTGGGCTGTCTGTAAATATTGTATGAATGAGCGAGTGAATGATGAACTGTAAATATTGTATGAATGAGAGCATTTATCTTAATTACTTATTGCCTTATAAAAGGCAGATTGTAATTTTAGCACAATAAAGGATTATAATATAAAAAAAACCTAACGTCATATAAATCACCGCAGACAGTGGGAAACAGACAATCCAGACTAATGAAAATAATCGTGCTGTGAAATGAAATAATGATCTATGGAAATTCAAAATTCAGAATACATCTCCTACCTACCAGAAAGGTGGGGATGGGGTGCTCCCAGGGGTACTTAGGCTTTTTATCTCGCTATTGGGCTTACGTGGATCTGTAATGTACATATCCCAAGGTATATGTAATGTGTACGCTAGTTTAATAGTATAAACAACCCTAAAAATGTAAACCAACCTCCTCATTATAAAAATAGTAAAAGACAAATGTCTAAACAATCACTGTAGTAAAATTTGAAAATAATACAACCGTCGTATGTGGGCATTGACACTTGATGTTGATATGCCCTAAAATAGACCAACAACAACCGTGAAATAGTATATAAATTGACTAAATAGTATATATAAAAAACCGTGAGATAGTATATAAGTATTTGTTTAAGATACAGTAGTCCACAAAAGCATAGTTTGTCAAATGGTCTAATGAATCCTTACATCCATTTACTGCGACGCGTCATGAGGAGTCAGTAATTGCTGCCCTGAGTAAGTGAGAACTTATCACTTTGATAATCAAGCCATTCGCCCTTGTCCGGACTTGGTTGTTGCAGAAGGCATTAGAACTAATTCCCAGAGAGGGACGAATAGTGCGGTTTCCCGCTATGGACAGAGCGCTGATACAACTGAATCAGAACTGGACGCCTCAGGAGAACCACAACTCTAATCCTACTGGGATGTAATATCCAGGTTGCACTGTTGAGGACATAACTACACTATTAGCTTGTTCCTGTCACACTTCACTGGATAGTTAGTGCCTTCTAGAGCTACTATTACGGATATACACGTCTTGATGATTGACATTAAGTCCTGGGATATAATTGATTTAAGAAACAGTGGGACAATCAGTAATTTTTTATAAATCTTTATTTTGAAGTGTTTAACATAAATCAAGAACTTTGCAAGGTAATGAAACGGTATCGAAAGGTGTGCGCGTTCAGTACAAATTCTACATGTTATTTTTGTACTAAAACCATTGCTATCGATTTACTAAGCTATTAGGTCACTGTACATTTCCTTAATAGTAAATACAAAAAAATAATTAAAATAATTAATGAAAACTGCGACATTTAAAAAAAGCTCCTGAAAGACTGAATAAGGTTCCCAGACCTCCCACTACCATATCAAAATCATATGAGAAAAAATGACCTGCAGAACCCAAATAATGGGAACGTTATACAACTGGAGTGTTCCGTATAACGGCCATCAATGCATAATGCTCAGTATAGTACAGGTGAAATGGGATATGTCAAAAAAAAATTGGTCCGAAGATAAAACGTTCTATGAAATTACTATTGTGGTAGGGTATTTGCTACTGTTCTTCTTGTACTATACTACTAAAGTTCCCCTCTTCTCGGGCCAGAAAATATCCACCTATGTTTCCATATTTTAATAATAAAAACCTTAAAGCGTCAGTTAAGAGAGGGGGAAAATAGTGTACAAAGCAGCCCCAGGCACTAGGTGTAGGTCGGGACAACCCCCCACCACTAGTGGGCTGCCTACATAAGCAGCCAGATTTGAGGCATTTGATACCTGTTTTCCCATATTGTAAACCTTTTTTTTTTTTTATGACCCCTTCCTGGGCTTTTGGCCCACACGGGGAACCCCCCCCCCATATTGTAAACCGAAGGTGAATCCAATCACCTAATCCTGTCTATTTTATATTGTATTTTTTAACTGTAAAAAGAAATTTGGTTTTGTAATTCTACCCTTCTTCAAATGCATTTAAGTATGCATCAGGGGGAGTAATTTTCTGTAAATATTGTTCATATGTTGAAAATATGTTAAATAAAAAGAGGTTTTGAAGCAAAAAAAAAAGCATTCCACAGACTCTCAGAGCCCGGCACCTGCGAAACACTGCTCTCTCTCTTTCTCTCTCTCTCTCTGCACTGGCGCTTGCTACTCTACTTCAACCATGGTTTTCTTATTCAACCATCTCTGCATCTCTCTTTCCTAACTTTTAGCCTGGCGTTGTCAAACCCCACACCTTCCTAGTGGGATTCTCTGCCTTCGTCTCGCTAAAACTAGCACCTCCTTGGGAGAGACAGAGAGACTCTCCCTCACAGCCGTGGCCCTACACACTTTACCTAGTAGCGTCTCCTACGGTTTGCCTCCAGTCTGGCTTGCCGCCTTTGGGATCCGGACGGTTTTCGTTTACCAAGTGTTTAGAAACCAAGTGTGAATTCGTAGTCATTCCAAGACCACATTAACTACCTATAATACCTACCCTGTTCCTTTTCTCCTGAAAATAGTGCTTCTAAGATCTTATGAAGTCAGGTTAATAGGAATAAAGCTGCCCGCCGACTAGGCCGCCAGCAAAGGTCAACGACCACAGGACCACCTATTTTATCTCTTTCTTAACGCTAGCCAGATAGCGTCTAGGGTTGTAGTGACACTATCCCGCGGCGGGCGTGCACCAGTGTTAACAGTTGTGAGTCCTGGCAATAGCCAGCTTCTCCAATCATGTCCTAAGCATATGTGACTCTCGCACTCTTGGTCAGCCTCCGCTGGCTCGTATCCGGTGACGCGGCTTACGGAGTAGCGTTGGGGACTTCCCAATACTCCGCTTCCAGTTTCGCATGCGAGGGAGGTGACAAACATGTGGATTTGGGAAGTCTCTGGGCTGATTGTAAACATTGTATGAATGAGCGGGTGAATGAAATTATAAATATTGTATGAATGAGAACATTTATCTCAATTACTTATTGCCTAATGTGGCAGATTGTAATTTTAGCACAATAAAAAATTATATATACAGATTTCATTTTGATTTAACGTCTAATCTATTAACTAATTTTACTAAGGGCTGAATGAATCATAATGCTGGTGGCTAAGTAAGGTGCAGCCGGCAATTTAATGCCCTTGTGAGCTTAGGTACTTTTACGACAGTGGAGCCTAGGCCTCGAAGTTTCATTATCTCAGTACGTCCCATGGGGGTCTTAAAGATCAAACTGAAATCGTAGATTGTACACCCGACTGGACGACCCCTCCCCTTCCGCCAGCATTTAACCCATCAGTATAATTAATTTAAGTAACCAATTAACGATTTAAATGTAAATCGTGCCTGTGGTTTGCTTTATATGGGTCGTTCCTAGAGCGTTAGGGGCTTGGTCCAACTCCGTAAGTTCCTTTCCCCAAAAAAAGCTCAGTTATGGTGTGGGCTCAGTAAGTTTTGAAGCCCACACAGAGTTACCCATAATTAACTACCAGGGACTCACTGACTTCAGAGAGAAATGTAAGTGACAATCTTGAGCAAATTGTAGTGTCATTTGCACCATCTATTGGCAAAAATTTCCTTACCACTGCAATGATGACAACCTAGTTCCAGGAAGTAAGCATTAATCTTCTGTCCCTTCCCTGCAAGAAATCTGGACCTTTATTCGATAAAGAACTTTAGGTATATGTTGAAGAGGCGTATCAGAGCTCGTACTTATCTGCCAACGAAACTTGTTGAACTTCAAAACTCAATATTAGAAGAATAGAAGAACGTTCCTCAAGAGGACATTGACCGTGTCATCCAGTCAATGCCGAGACGAGTGGAAGCTGTTACATGTTCAAGCAGCATTTCATTGGAAATTATTATTAATAGTTGGCAATACAAATTATGTAAAATGTAGCCAACTACAGTACGCTGTATAATGGTGTAAATGGATTAATTTTTTTGAATCTATAATTAAATTGTCTAATTAATTTTGTAACAAAGTGATATGAAAAAACTCATTAAACGTGAAAGATAATTTAATGAATGAAAATTCTCCCAACCTTAAGAAATTTGAAGGAGCCAGTGAAATATTGAGTTGAGCTCTCACTGTAAATTCTCGAAGACGTGAACGAATTCCTTAAAAAATACTTCGCTTAGTTCCTCAACGGAATACTTTATCATATCCTTCTAATTCGGTACAGTACCCTAATATATATTCTGAGGAGGAGGACTTGTTGATTTTATGAATTTGAACCTGGAGAGATAGAAGGGTGGTAAACGTCTTACCTCGAGCACCGGTACGTGCTGTATCATTGTCTCTGGGGTTGGCTAATTTTATCATGGATCCACCGGAATATTTAAACTAGCCCCTCCCCCCAGAATTAATATCTCCCTGGAGAAGGAGGGGCGAGGGCTGAATGTCAATTAGCCGGGCTCAGCGGACGTGCCCAAACCGGAGGTTCTTATCTGAGGATTAGTGCCAGCTTTTTACCTATTCTCCATCAGCGATCTATTTCCAGCCCACTTTTTGTACCAATGGTAGGGCCGACCCTCTGGTAAAAGGCAGAGCTGCTTCCTCAATATTTCAGTGATTCAGGGTGTTTATGTAATTAAATAATCTCAACCTGTTTGGTTTAGTTTACCAAACAAAATTATGAAAAGATTTTTACAACATTAAAACAACAGCCAATGGTACCTATTGCTTATTTACTCTCCCTCAAGGGCTAGAGGGAATTGTCGGCATTGGTTGCTTACATTACATAAATTACATAAAAAAAAATTAACAAGCAAGAATAAATATGGGGGAGATGGTTTCATTATTAAACAAAATTAATTTACTTGATCGAGGAGTATATAAATTACATTAACACGGTTAAACAAAATTCAGTCTAATTTTGTATTTTAAAAGTATCCAGTAGACAATCCACCTCTCGAATTGTTTTTGACTTATTTCTTATTATTACAAGCTGGAATTTGCAATCGGTGATTACACGTATTGTAGTGAGCTTTTCATTGCATCCTGTAAATTGACATTCAGGATGGTTTTTTTTTAAGAGCTATTATAGTTGTGACAATATTCCTGTGGCCCTATTCTAACTAATCGTCGATTCCTATTTTCTTGTAAGATTTTCTCCTTAGGAAATTTCAACTCTTACAATAATCTACTCAATGGTTAGGGCCCATCTAGGCTCTCTTCCATTTGGATCTTATGTGTACCTGCAGGTATGTTGGAGAGAGATTGAAATGAGGTACATTTGAGGCATACCTCTTTTGCAGTCATGTCAACTACCTTATTTAGTGCCGCTGATTTTTTATTTTATTATGGCGTTATTAAAGTATTATGTTTTTGAGGATTTAAAATGTCTGTACAGAAGACCAAGCAAATGCTACTTGTCATCCTTGATCATTGTTATAAAGCTTATCGTTACTGTAATAACGATGAATAGACAGTAAAAATTCAATGATGTAGGAGCCTCTCTCGGTAATGTTTGAGGCATCACCGGATATCATTTTAAACTTAGATTAGTTGGAAGAGGATAGGTAGAAATGGATATTTAAAAGTTTATGGTCAGCGATTTTTTATCCTTTATTGAGTAAGTGATCAAATACTATAGATAATGAAATTGAGTGGGGTTTGATAAATGTAAATTGAAGATGATTTTAGGGAAGTTACGAAGAGAGGGTTAAGAGAATGACTGTAACAGGAGACTACTTTCAACAGTCCTAATATTACTAAGCAAATTACTATGAAAAATACTTGATTCCAATTACTATGTGGGAAAGAAACTACTCTTCAGTTTCGTCTTTCTCTCAAGAAGAAGATCCCAGAAAGTAACACTATAATACAATATAAGGGTTAATGTATTTTAATCCTGGATGTGGGTGTGCAGCAGAATAGGTCACATATCCTAAATTATGCAGATTAATCTTAGAGAAGACCTTATCCAAGGCTATTAATAGCCAGTTTAAATGTTAAATTAGTCTGTTTTCCCGGCTTTATCATTCAAACGCACAAATTTAGCGAAATTAATATACAGTCATAAAATATTATAGTTGGTAATGGATTAATAAATATATGCATAACGATATCTGATGTATCTGCTTAGACGCTTAACATTCATTACTGGTATATGTTTGTTTTTTTTTCCCGCTTACGGACCGTTGCATAATATGAATAAACGGGAATGGACTTAGCTCCCGATTTTCTTTTCGAAGTTGAGAAACACTTTGGACTTAAGGATAATCAAGGAACGGAGACAAAGTCCACAGGAGCAAAGCCACCCCCTCATCCCGAAGAAAGGCTATTTCTATATTTCTATCAGAACTGTACTGGTTGGTCGAGATGGAGGTCGGAGAGACGAGCGGCCGTCCATTAGGAAAGCTTCATTTAGTTTTATTGCTTCCCTTCCTTCTATCCTTCTGCCCTCTCTTCTCCCGACTTCTGCCAGGCAACCAACGGTGAATGCGGAAAAAGTCTTGCAAAATTGACCTTTTCCCGAGTGCTGATTCCGATTGAGTCTCATTTTCCGTTGGTTTAGTTTTTTCTTTGGTGAAAAATGGGTAAAATTTTAGGAACTGATTTGGGCTTTTTGACTACATAAGTAAAATTGAATACCTAGTGGGACATATTACATGAATTTGTTAAACTTACTAAAGGTCATACATGAAATGTTTAATTAATTTAAGTGGCAAGCCTTTACCAATAAACTTAATATTTCTACGCCTCACGAAGGGCTCGCTAAATAATTATATTCCTCGAAATTCATCATTAAAGCTTCGTTAGGAACGTGATTTTTCACCACACGTATTTTCATGTATGTATATGGTTTTTCAGCTTAAGTTTCGACAGTTTATGATAACATAGTTGTTACTTAGGTAGAAAAGAATATACAAAACTGAAATAAATCATTAGCTCATCAATCAAAATATATTTATAAAAATCGTTGTAGACTGAACGAAACTGTCGAAGAAAACATATTTTTCCTAAAATTAATAAGAAACTTATAATGTATCTAATCATTTTACGCATATATCTTTAGTATCTTCATGTTTTTGTGATTGTTGCTGTGGCTCTTTGAGTATAGTACACATTAGGAAGTAAAGAAAAAGATCAAATCAAGGGCAAATATAACTTACCATTTTACTCAAATTAAAAGTAAAAAACATGGCTGGCAGAAATGTAACTTGAAAAAAAAGAAAAAAAAAAAAATCAGAAAAAAAGGACCCTCTGAACATTTCAGAGATAAACGTAAGTGATTATCTCAAACACGTGAACATGCAAATTTACATATTGAACCTAAAGCCAAAGCAGGGGAAACATATTAGCCACATGATTTCTGAAAGCAGAAGGTATCTGTGTTAACATGTGGCTCTATAGGTCTCAATTAGGTCTTTGTTCTCGCTAGTTATCTTCATTTCATTGATCCATATAGTAACCAATGGCATTGCTCGTCTTGCTGCCAACAGCGGACTCTCACCACTGTACCGCAACTATCAACCTCTACCGAGGCTTCCCACACTCCTTAATTCCCTTACATCACCTTCAAGCAGATACTCCTAGTACAAGGATCCGCTCAACCCAAATATTCCTTTATTTTCCCCTCATCCTTAATCTTATAATTAGAGAGCTAAGGGAAAAAAAAACTTGTCTTGCGACAATTTGTAAACGTAGCAAATCTGTATCACATTTGGACCTTCATAAGTACCTGAAAGAACAATAAGAACTATTAACATGCTTTCGCACTTATTTAATTACTTCCCCCAACTTTTCACTAGGCCTCAAACTGATTTTATATGAATGTACCATCCGGCCTGCTCTGCTGTACTCACATGTCTGATAATACCGCTAAAAGTTTCCAACACTTTCAGAATCCTGTGATGAGAAAAGTCGTCACATATAACTCTCTCAAAAGGTTTAAGAAAGCCTCCCTGCACCCGTTGCTTGGCGTGCCAACCATGGATGAGTTCAGCGACCGGAACGCTTTCGACTCGTTGCAGCACCTCACAAACCCGGTGTTTCACATCATGACTCCGCCACCCACCCACCCTTAATTGATGGCAACACTCTATCCACAAAACTTAACTTAACTGAAAATAGTTTTAGTTCGCACAATCGTCCTTAAGGTGAGCCTTATAACCTTTTAAAATATAAAAAAGAGTTCCACACCAAATATTAAACAGTAATGAACACAAGGACAAAGTCCTAGTTCTATTTAATGGGTTAAGACAATTCCAGTTTATATAATATTTATAATTTGTAAAAATATAATTAGTGTTCTCCTATTGTAAAGACCAAAAGCGAAATTTAAAAACAGTTGGCTTAAAAAAAATACGACCCTTTGAACGCAAAAGAATTAAATATCTGTTCTAAGATTCAACAGTAGAAATGGCGTAATTATTAGTTTTCAATCCGATTTTCGTAGGAGGTTCGTCTTCCATATTTTCCTGCCATAATTAGTTTTAAGTGTATGAGATAGTTTTAGAAATAAAATTACATTTTTGTCAAAAATACTCAACAAACCAATTTTCTCTGTATAATTTTCAATCAGCTAATACTATAATAAAAAAATAATACTGTAATACTGTACCAGCTATAACCAAGTTATAATCACTACATGTCACGTTGCGATAGGGGGTGGGTAATGTAACGATTCTCCTCTGGGAATTTTGTTGAATATAAAGTTAGGTCCAAATGCCGACAATTTATTTGTCACAAGCGGAAGCCAGGAAAAGCGGGAAGAAGATTAGAAGTGTATGGCGAGAAAGATTTGCAGAGAATAGTTTGGTCTGGCGAGGTGCGAGAGTACCCTCAAGAGATATAGAAGTTAACATATTCACCATATCTTGCTGGTTCACTTATTGATGGTTAATATAATGTTAGGTATGAATGATAGCATTTATCTCAATTACTTATTGCCTAATAAAAGGCAGATTGTAATTTTATCTTAATAAAAAAATTGTTGTTGATTGTAATATAATGTAAATATATTATAGTGATGAATGATGGACTCACATTAAATATAGATCTGTTAATATTAGATCATTTTATATTTTGGTCACTGGAAATACCAAAAAAGTAAGAACCATTACAATATATGTGCTAAAATATCTTTGTAGTTTTCATTTATTTTATGAATTATTGAAAACCAACTGGATGTTCATTTTCAAATTTATTTTAAACTTTTAGTAGTGTATTTTTCAAAAATATGCTATAAAAAATTTGCTTATATTATTCAAATGAACTATGAATACTTCACATTAATTAATGATATTTTATCATTTGACAAATGTATGTACAAAAGGTTTTATGGATGATGAATTATTCGTTTATTATATTGTGTGAATGAAAATGGTTAAAATTTAAGTGAATAACAACAAAAGTTACATTTTCTTTATTGCATGGGTAATTCGTTTCGTTTGTGGTGAGAAGAAATAGGTATGAAACAAAAAAAAAACATGCATCATACTAGCTATCGAATTTTCCATGCAGTACTCATCTGAAATAAAAAAAAAATTAATTACATGTTGGTTTTGATTAAAAGATACCCCTCATGAATAGTAACGAAGGGTAAAAAAAGGAATCTATCAAATTTTTTTCAATGTTTTTGACTTGATTAATAATGTGTCATACGTTTCGGGCTAGTTGGACTATATTTACTCTAAAGTCATACAAACAATCTTCAAATGTATATTTTCAACCGTAACGATTGATTTTTTAACTAAACGACAGTTATGTAATCATATTACTAACATATGAAACGTTTGTCAATAAAATCTTAATAACTCTTGAACTTATCAGCTCTATTGTAATTATCAATAACCTATTCTCTTTCCCACGACCTTTTAATATTATCTATACTATTATCATTCTGAATATTTGTCTCCCACGACCTTTCAGTGATATCTGTATTATTATCATCTCTATTATTATTATATATATACTCCCCTAGTCTTAAGAACTTGGTAGATCCCTTCACGTAGTTCTGTAAACCCTCAGCTGGAACCATATATATAATTGTACATATTGTGATTTATAAGAAATAAAAGTTTTTTTTAAGAAGTCTTGATTAGCAAAGTTATAACTGACGCATCATCACACTTGACATGAATTATTTTAATGTTGCTGCTCGACAACTTCAGACATACTTAGGGTTGGGTAAGGTAAGGTAGGAAAAGTGAGGCCCTTTGAAGGGACGTGAAGACAGAGAAGAGAGAATACGGCCATTATTCTGAAGGGACTGAGATTTATACAAGCAATCAAGTCAGCTACCAAGTTTTTCCCAAAGGAGGATTTTAAATCTTCAAGGCATACTTCCTTGAGTTCTTTAGCCGTGAATAACATGGGATATTATGGTTAAGCTTTGTATAAAGCAAATGTTAAATCTGAATTATTTAAGTATGTCCCTTCCTCTTGTCTGACTTCTAGCAATATAAAAGTTACATCACATCCATATTGTTTCTGGGATACTGATTAAATTTCGTTTACAAAAATTAATTGACCTATGCGTTTTTATATTTATTAATAGTTTGTTAATAAATTAATCCTTTATAGATGAATATATTTAATTATCATCTTGCTCAATTTTACCTAATATATTAAAATCATTTGAATTGTTCAGTAGTTTTAAGATGAGTTTATTAGCTGGTAGTTCCCAGATATTGTTTACAGAAAAAGTAATTAAATTCAGCATTTATTTTTTAATTTGTTTAACCAAATTATTAACTATTTTTTAATAGTGGATGGTGGCTTTATCTTTTTAAAGAACAAATACTTGACAGGAAAAAAAATGTCATTTTATAAGAAGCAAACGCTATGTAATCAATTATTCACATAGGGGAAGGTCAATAATGCCTACTTAAATAACAGCTATTCCCAATCAAATGGAAACTTTTTTTTTTTGGCCAGACATACTAATCAATCCTGTTCCACTCAGCGGCAAAAGTCAAAATATCAATTGAAATTTATATGTTTAGTACATTAGTAAGAGGATAAATGGATAAGAAAAATCCAGTAGCAGTTAATAGTCGATTTAAATATTCTCTGAGCAATGATCAAAGTAGACAAAATACAGGTTATATAAGGAAGTAGAGATGGTTGGTGGATAATTGAAATGGTAAAGGCTTCGTTTACACGTTTTAGAGCAACACCTCTCAAATATGTTAATATGTATTTGTCTATTTATATTTTACAATAAAAAACGATTTTGTGCTAATTTAAACACAGATACGCATGTAACAAAACGAAAGAAACAGCGGGAAGGGTATAGACTAATGAAAAAGGGTTCGGGTAGAAGCCCCAAAGCCCACACTCACCTTTCACTGGACTATAAACATCCCATGGTTAGACCATGCTCTCTCTACACCTAGAGCCAGTGAGTGGTAAGTTGTACCGGTCGGCTACAGGAGGAGACGCATTGAAAACGGCTTCCTTCTGGATCCCACAGATTGGTCTAGCTATAAAGAGTAAAGTAAATACTGTAATTGATTGTGGAATTTTAGCCTGTTTGTGATTTCTTTCCATAAATCTGTGGTGTGCTCATTGTAACATATTTTTGTAGTATTTACCGAGCATGATAAAGTTACGGTATTTAATAATGCAATTACCATGCAGTAAATACTTGATTACCCCGAGAGGGGTTATTCCAATTTTTACTATCTGTGGAAAGAAGAATACTTGTGAAGTGATAAATAGGATTGTTCTCATCTCAACATTCGATTGCTGGTAACAGTAGAAAGGCCACACCTAGTTAAAAACGGTATGTGTTGGTAACAAAGAAATATCATTATTTCGGATTCAATTAATAAATACAGGTCAAATATGACCTAATTTTAAGCTGCATAACCTACTAACTACACACATAATAGTTCATGCTAATTCTAATTTACCATTTTTTTATTCATGTCCAACGATTAGTACAATTATGAAACTTGTAATTGTTATAATTCATATTAAATTTTCTTTATTTCATTGCAATAATTACTGGAAGGAAAATAGCAATTTCAATGTCAAATATTTGAAACAATATTACAATTAAAAATAATTGGATTGGAAAAGGGGTTCATTCGGAATTTCATTGTGTAAAATCAACATTCAAAAGGAAATATTTTTGAATCATATTTCCTTCAATCATTTGATGTACATTTTAACAAAATATAGATTATTTAAATTGAATCTATTTACAAAATTGCATTTCGTGCTTGTTATATTTACTGTAGCGTAGCTGCATTTTATACATTTCTTGTAAATCATTTTTTGAGACCAAAGTATTATTGAGGGGTCCAGAAATTTACATTTTCACCATTATTTTTCAACGAAAATTTTATAACACATAAATGACGCTGGAAGGCGACACATGGGTTACGTAGTTACTTATGTACGTGAAAATATATAGATTAATCTTGAATTTTTTTCGGTGCTTATGCCGCACAGTAGTTACAACGATTGATATATAACACTGAAAATAATTATATAGACGTTGAAATTTAATACTTGCAATTCTCGTTTCCAAAGTCCCGGGGCTGATATAAGCTTTCTGGCCACGTATCGGTTTTATAGCTGACAGAAAGGAATTATAGCTTTGCGATAAACAGGTTTATTCGGACTTGGGTCCAGCTCATAAAGAAGGAGAAATAGTGCCTTTGTACGAGGGGAAAAAAAGAGAAGAAATATCTTAGGGGCGTGAGGACTCTGATGTTTTACAGTTGCTTGTTTCAGCGGGGCTTCAACTTCCACCGTGTCGCTCTAGCTGCACGTATAAGACTCCCTGCCTCTGTCATTGATGGATGGCGGTTCTCGAATGTATAATACATCTTGGGAAAGAACTGAGCTATTGCATATTCTATAAATCCAAAACATTGCTTCGCCCGTGGCTTTAGAATGATGTAGTAAAAAAAAAAGGAGTTCACTACAGTTTCCTATCGTTAGAGATTCGAAAATAATTAATCTACTTCAATGTTGTGTCGAACGTCTGTGGGCATTTAAAATTTTCTTTTATTCTTTCTATTTTCCCATTATAAATTCCAATAAACATATAAGAATCGGAATATGTAGATATAAACAATGTAAAAAGAGAAGAAAAGAATAAAGAATTTATTAAAATACGTTGCCACGTTTATTTGGGGTACTGATCCAACCAGTTGTAAGCACTTGTTGGAAGGACCGGAAAGGTAAAGTTCAAGTAACTGTATTTTTTGTTGTGCTGATAGTTATTAAACTTATTGTAGCGACCGCTAACTACATAAGATAAATCACCCTATACTCTATTGTATATATATTGTAAACAAAGGTAAATAACATGAACAAAATATAAATCATTGTAAATGTGTTAAGCAATAAAACATGCGGGGTGCCAAGTAGTTATATGAGATATGTCGCCAGGCCAGATGAGGCCACAAGACCCTGCCAGCATCTCCCAGAGGACAAAGAAGCCACACTCCATTGGCTACACCAATCTTAATGTGGATTGGCTAAAGGCAAGGCTTGCGGGGTACTTAAGCTGAGGATCTAGCCCCTGTAAATCATTCTCTCCTGGCGACTACTCACTGGCTCGTGGATACCCCGCTTGAAACTCTGAAAACCTGGCAGCTTCTTTATGAAAAAACTCTACATCTCTTCTCTCCTAACCTCGCTACGTTTTAGTCCGACGTCGTCAGACCCCACACCTTCCTAGTGGGAATCTCTGCCTTCGTCTCGCTAAAACTAGCACCTCCTTAGGAGAGACCTCTACCTCGCGGACGACGGTTGCCGTGGCCCTGCAAATTTTCCGAGCAGCACTCCTGCTGTAGTCCAGTCCGCCTCTCTCCGGTTCACACTCGCCTTTCAGATCCGGACAGTTTTCGCCTACCCTCAGATACCGAGAGTGAATTTGTGGTCATTCCAAGACCACATAAACTACCTATAACCTACCCTGTACCTCTTCTCCTGAACATAGTGCACTGTCGGGGCACATACCTATCAAAAATCAAAACCAAATGGAGCCATCATGAAACGATTGTCCAGGTTATTACTCAAGCAACCCTTACTTGTCGCCAGGGCTAGGGTAACCAGGCGCCACCCTCGTGACAACCCGACATTTACACTTATGATTAGCCTTGAACGGACCTGTTTGTTTATATGCGTTCTTAGGCTGATGAAATCATATTTATTTAGATTTAAGTTTGTTTAGACGCATGCCCCCATCAGGTTCTAATAACATAATAATAAAAGTTGATATTCAAAATAGTTCAAAAAGTATTACTTAACAACACAATAATAACGAGAAATAGGCATTCTCATTGAGATAGTATAAATGGGGGAGCAGATGGTAAATTATACGCTTTGTGCAGTTACGTTACTCTAAAAATTATAAATAAAACATTTCTAGCACCTAAGCGCATGAAATCCATAAAAATAACGTCGGAAACTAAAGGGAAAATAAAGGGGGGGGGGAAACCTGATCGATATAAAACTCATAATTCAGAGAACAGGGTAATACGGGAGGAGACTAAAAAGGGATTTATTCCACTCGTAGCCAGCCCCTTCAGCGAACGATATGATTCCCAACTACTGACTAGATTGCTGGCAAAGGCTTTCCGAGGCAGAAACATGAGTGTGTACGGTTTAGTTTATTTTTTATTAACTATCTGACTATTTTATTTAACAGATTTAATTATAGTCTATTGGAGATAAAATAGCAGTTAAAGGAGTGTAAAATTTGAAATAATGTTAACAAATGACATGGATAATTGAATTTTAAGCCTCAAATTAATTTATTATTTAAGGATAAAGTTTCTACAGAACACACGTGTAAAAAAAATTATTGGAGAATTTCTATGATAGCTGTTTCTCATCTATGGGGAGGATCGTAGTGAGAAGCTCCACCAGATTCTTGTCAACAGCCTACCTTTCAACCTACATAGTATGTAAGGGCAATCTATTAGTGGTCATTGAAAATAAGAAACTTATTGATCCTTATTATATAATTAGTGATAAAACTTTTGTCACAACAAAAAAAAGCTATAAATGTAAACTAATTGTTTTAATGGAGGAACAAAAACTGGTGATGACGAAAAATGCTTCTGTACTGGTAATCTATGACAAGTTGATTTACTAACTTTTCGCAGATCACTTGACAGAGGTAAGGATAACATTGATATTCCTCTCAAAAAGACTTGATCCGTTAGTTCAAGAAAAACGGTTCAACTGACACTCAAAGGAATATTGTTTCAGGGATAAATTAAATATTGCAAGAAACAAAGGTGATATCTTTCCCCTTCACCGCTGATTTCGAGCGGAGGTTTAATCTACTGGAAGTCCACCTAGTGGTCAGAGTCACAGAATACAAAGACAAGAATAGAGATAGTAGAAGACGAGCCGTGCTTTGAAGAAGGAAAAAGGAAATAGCAGGACAGGAAAAGGGACCGAAGTAAAAAAAGAAAAAAAGAACGGTCCTTGATAAATATTTGATAAGAGGAGTGAAACAATTAGGAGGAAAAGGTGGCTGGTGGGGCCATAATAAATCCAAACCGTTTTCCCAGTCTTTTAACCTTTGTTCACTTCCACTCCACCGAGACGCCGATCTGGGAATTAACAGAAGGCTAGGCTCTCGACTTGATTCGCTCGGCTCTCGTTTCTCTCTTGAGCATTATTTCTTCTTCGCAGTTAAATCTTTTCGCTGTTGTAAATAAAAATACTTCAACAGGACTATGATTATTTACTTGTTTCATTAATACTTAGCTCAACATATATATATATATATATGTAAGTTGGTTTTAATAATTCAATAACTGATTTTATTAATCTGTAAAGATTTACAATGGCATTATAATTAAAAGCATCAAACGATTAAACAGTGTAAAATAAACGAAATAAATACAGCTGTAGAGATTAATTAAATTACACGTTAGTTGATAGTCACAACACATAAGCAGCAAACAATAAAAAATAAGTCTTATCTTGAAAGTAACCTTCTCACACAAAACACAGCTAGCTAGATCATCAATGGGAGTTTAGATATGCACATATATATATATATATATATATATATATATATATATATATATATATAAGTTCATGATCGTAAACGAAAAACGAAAAAGAAAAGAGGTTGGATGTAATCACAGATCGAGAGTTGTCACAAGACTGTTTTTATTGAGCCTTTTAAAGCCTCTCTAAATACATTCGGGAACTTACATCCCGATGACTTGAGGATTTACATACCTTACTACCTACGATGCCCAAACCTTAACTTGTATATATTTATTTATTAAAATTTTATATCCAATTAACACAGTAGTATTTTAAGCAGAGTTCAGAACTTCATTTAGGAGTCGCTTAATGTCGCCGGGGATGAGATAGGTGGGTAAAGAGAGGAATAGATTTTGAATTAGGATGACTAAGGAGGCGGCAATGGAAGTTCTGGTAGCAGGAAATGACTGAACGTTAAGTCACTGAATTTTGAAATGTGTGTGAAGTGCACGGTAGTTGGTATATGAGGGATCATTGCAAGGAGGGGTGTGCGGGGTAACAGCCGTGCCTTCGGGAAGGCTCACCCAAAGCCACGGCGTGGAGTTGCTGTAAATATGTAAATATAGAATATAAGATAGGACTTAGAAGTATTTAGCTAGCTATAAGTTAAGTTATAGGGGGAAGAGGATGCACACCCCTTGTACATATAGATCAAGATTTTAGGTTTAAGATATTGTAAATAGTGAATAAGGTAAAATGTTAGGTTAAGTATTACTAGCTAAAAGGAAGGGGGGAATGTATATATAATAAATAAATAAAATAAAAATAAATAAATAAAATAAAAAAGGTTATGATCCAGAGAATTGCCCGAATTGAGTGTGTCGGATCCACATAGCCTTGTTTAAACAATGTACATGTGAGGCCAGTGGAAGAAATCTACAATTGTCCCCCAGTTGAGTTTTCACTACCCACGTTGACTTTCTCTTCCTCGAACTCTTTGAATGTCTCCTGCCTCTTGGATAGCTTAAAATGAGCCGACCCCTCCAGTATCTTCCATTCTTGGACTCTTGAAAAAGAGGAAGAATTAGTTCACCTTATTACTTAAATTAACTATTGCCCCCGTTATGGAATGAACACTTTCGACTATCTACAATTAATTTTTAAAAAAGCAAACCAAAATATCAATGACCTCGCCTTTTTGCTTAAAAGGTGAGATGTAAATAAATTTTTTGGTATATAAAACATGGTATTTTCAGAATATAAATTTGGTATTATAATTGGATATTAATAATAGTTACCAAGTTTGTGACTGGGATACTTTTCTGAGTAATTTTTGACACTTTTAAATCTTGATGATGGCTGAATTTCCGTAAATCATAAGTCATAATCAATAATTATTTGAGAGATGCTCCAGCATTTATTTTCGCGAAAAACTATAATCTTATTGGTCTCTATTTGATGTTTTACATCTATTCAAGATTTTAAATATGAAAGAAATTTCAATGTAAATAAATAGTTAGGATGTAACGTTAGAGAATATTTTAAAACCTCCAGTTTCCAAAATACTCAGTAAATGATTGTGAAAAATCTATTAAGTATTTTTTATGAACATGTCGGTCAGTGAAAACGCCATCTTCAAAAAATAAAATAATGCTAATATCTGAAGTACTGTTCTGCTCGAATGACATTAAATTGGCTTCTTCTGTTTTAATCTTAAATTTAATTTCTAGAATATATTTGAATTTGTTTTTGTATTGGTATCTCTAAAGCTTCTTTAATCATGAGGAACAATAAGAAAATTAAATCTTTATAGATTTAGACCAGTGACTTAAGAAAGTTTAAAAGTACTTCGGGACTGCATAGCTGATTTTCATTTTTTTGTTTATATATTTCTCGCAATAAAATATTAACTATAACATTTACAGGTTTTTTTTTTAATGTACTATCAAATATTCAGATTTTTACGGCAGATATCGCAGATCACAGAGGTGAAATGCTCTTACATCTTACCTGTCCACAACGAGAAGGACCCAAATTGCTTTGTGAAATTTACGTTACTATTCTGATAGCCCAATAAATACCCTACATACTACTGTTAGCACTTTTTGAACATTGAAGGGCTGGAAATATTGGGCTCACTCCTTGCAATAAATTGTTTTGAATTTGAAAACAGTAAAAGAAATACATTGATTTGAAAAGGAATACAATCTGTTCTAATGAGACAATTAATAGTTGAGATAAATGAGCAACAGTTACAATACTACATTAGCCTTCTCATTTATGCATTGTATATTTACAATATAGACATACATAAAAAGTCCACTAACATCCTAGATCCCTTAACCTAGATAAAGGGAGATCAGGTCCCACGAAGATACCTCGTACTACACATGTAGACTCATCACCGAAACATTCATAGTTACAGGGAAGAAAGATAGCGAGAGTCACAGACGCTCCGGACAAAAGGGTTGAATATTGGCCAGTGCCAGAACTTAAATGAAGGATTGGTTAAAGGAGATCTTGAGGTCGTTTCCGACTACAATTGCCAAAGGAGGTTGAAGGGAAGAGAAAAATACTTTTGTTTATTTGTATTTTTTTTTTACAGTGAGTAAACATTAGCGGTTTGTGTATTTAATTAATTTGGCTATACGCAATTACAACTACAACAATTTGAAAAAAAAATTAACACATCTTCTGTGGAGTGCATATTTGATTCATAAGTCATCCCAAAGTTAATAAGACTCTTAACAAGCAGATATTTTCGTAATGTGCTTAGATGTATAGTTTTATTAATTCAGAAATTAATGATTTTTATCTTATTAGACGCACATATAGTTGATTCGTAATTAACAAGTAAGCCTATAAATAAATTACTGTTTATTAAATATTAGCTAATTAAATGCTTAATGTCGGGGTTATAGAAGTTGGACGTTTTTTATTTACTAAATTATTAAAAGTTCCCAATGCCTGGCAATTAGGGCAATTGTAGTAGAGTGGCAATTAGAAAATTATCATCGATTCAGAGCCAAGATGTATAAAATTCCGAAGTACTGTAATTTCCTTTATTAGGGGTGTTTCAAATTGACTTTCGTGCCGCTGACACTTTATATTGTTTATTAACTGTAGGGAATGAAAATTAGCAACCGGCATTATTTTAAGAAGCATAATATTTTTCATTCCACTACTATTTAATCCCCAAATGATGCTAAAATAAAAGCCAGACCTATCAAATATAATTTAGAGCCATTAATAAATTGAAAGAATATTACAGCAATAAAAATTCTTTTCACACTGTGAAATATGCTGATGTCTTGTAATAATATTCAATTGTAATAATTAATAATATTTCGTATCTGAGTGGGGTAATGTGAACTATAATTAAATAAAGTAATTAGACTTCGTATTCTTTGACCGGTCTATATTTCTGATCTAGCAATGAGAAGAAATCAATAAAAACAAAAAAAAAAACTATTTGTGAGACTAATATTTGTAAGATGAGGAGGACTAATTTGGTGGGTTGGTATTGGGACAGGGCGTGGCCATCAATGAGAGAGAAAAGACATACAGCAGTCATAGTTAAAACGTGTGACTGAAAAGAGAGAACTATGTTATAACCATGAGTCCATATGAACGTAAGGTGCTTAAGTGCAGGTACTAGCAGTGGCTGCTGGCCATTATCAAAGAAAAATTAGAGACTTTCATAAAGAGAGTTATGTTAGTTCTTGATTTAGACAAAAGAGATTTTTAAATTGTTAACCTTTTTTAGTGCTATTCTGTTTCATAGTAAAATAAATACATACAATTGATGATTTGGGATAAAATAATGAGCTTTTTCTTGTCCTGCTGTTTGATATCTGTCGTACCCAAGTACGAACCTTACATTATTAACCTTTAATATTTTATTAGAATCTCCTAATTGCTTCCATGTTATAAACACGAAGATATTTGGAGAAGAGACGCTTAGAAGACGCTTCAGAATCAAGGCTTTTTTATATTATGAGATTATACTGTGTATGTTATAGACGTCAGTCTTACTCGAGTATTTAAGGGTGGAAAACCTATTATTTCAGATTTACTGTGGCAAACAGTTGTCATTTAACCCCCCAAAGAAGTGGGGGTATAAACCCAAGAGTTCGAAGGTAAGAGTTAGGGTGTGAGCATATATTTGGGGATCAATTGGTCGATCAGTTCACTAGGGGGGAAGGGCTGGATAATTACCCTGCTACCAACGCGAACCCGTCCGTTCGTGCGAGATTTAACCCCGTACGTCAAGGTCTGTTATCTGATGGATCACACTTCAATTGTTGTTGTATTTACTGTAGCAGGGCCAATATGAGATTTGAAAGACCATGCTGTGAGAATAGTTCTAACAGTATGGTTTTAGTTCGGGTCCATAAAGCTCTTTGGGTATTTGAATAATTTATTTTGAATAATGTAGTTTTTTGTTTTTTCCTACAGTTTTAATGAGCTTACGTAAAGTTCATATGTTTGTTTTTACTCACCATATAAATATATAAGCCTTATAAAAGACCTCACGCAGTTGGAAAAGAAAACAGATTATTATGTTTAGAAGGCCCACATCGACTATCCGCTAAATTGCTGGGCACACAGCTTTCGTGCTGTCGGAGTCTCTTCTCTCGCTAGGGGCGAAGGGATGGGCCCCTTTTGTTTTCAAAGGAAACAACTTACTCTACCGCTTTCTCCCCATTGCTCTCTTTAATCGGTTTCCGTAGCCTCCCTCTAAGAGGATGTGTACATTCAGCCACAAAAGGACTAAGCTCCTTGGAATGCTTAATGAAAACATGTTACGGTTTTACAAATATCTCAAGAGTCCAGTTCTTCTAAGAATCTAAGAGAACAAGAGGTTCCTTTAGACACATTTCGCTCATTCATCAATAAAACCACTTTTGAGAACGAGGCCATAATGACGAAGAATAATGAAGGAGATTTCTAAATAATATCTGATACGTGTAATAATATGTCATATCTGATCTCGTTTTCAAACGTTTATTTTTCATCTCTTCATCCCGTCATCCTATAATTTACAATCAAAATCCTTTACCTCAGCATCTCAAAGACCTGATCCAATTCAAACGCTGCTCCAGAACAGTGCAGCAAGCATTCCTTCATCCTTCTGATCATTGCTCGTACAATCAGTACTGCAGATTGGTAAAGCGCCAATTAGCATCCTTCCGTTCCGATTCTTTCGATTCCCACGTTTCCTCTCTGTCTACCAGGGATAGTATAATATAACTCAAAAAATCCTAAGATATCATCCTGTGACACACTTACTCAGTCGTGATGATGGGTCCTGGGCGGCTTCGGATAGGGATAGCTTGTAGGAATTTGCTGAAAAACTGCTTCATTTGTTTGACCTATAAAAATCGTCAATAACTTATTTTGAGCACCGAATATCATGTCTCGACAAATTAATATAAATAATTAAATGATATGATTATATAAAACATAAGAAAGCGATGAACGTCCGAAACACATGATATTATTTGCAGGGTTCAAAACTTTAATAATAATAATAGAGTATTAATGAATAGAATAATGGGGGAAAGCAAAAAAGTCAAACATCAAGCGCATCCAATCCTTTCAACCAGTCCTGAGAACAATAGTAAATGCCCCTTATTACGTCAGCAACAAACCCCTTCATAACGATCTTAATATACCCTACATTCTTGAACTCATCCCTTCCAAGTTCATGAAATTCCATAGTATCCATAGTATCCATCCACCCTAATTCCTTAGCACAGTCATTGCTCTGCACCACTCATCCCAATAACCTCCTCGGAGAATGAAATGGCAGTGGCCTCGTGACCTGCTATAAATGCGCAACAGTGGGAGTCCTGGCAATGGCCAGTTATATAATACTCATTATATCTAACATTTTTAGTAGAATCGTGTACCTCAGTTGAGACTTATGGTCCCCTTGTGTTTTGTAAGTATCCATTTCCTCCCCTAAAATTCAATCCTTTTCTGACCTGCTTAGGGCCAAGACACCCCACATTGTGCCTAAACATTCACTACAGTATGTTCTAACGCTTTAACTGATCTCTTAATATTTGTATATATACCAGTGTTTTGATTGTTATTCATAATAAAGTTTTTTAAAAGACTCTTAAGATTATTTAACTGGCAAGTTTCTCCAATCACGTTCTGAGCGTATGTAGCTTTCGCGCTATTTGTCACCCTCCACTGGTTCGTATCCGTGGGACGGCGCTCCACTGGTTGATGGAGGAGCGTGGGGGACTTCCCAAGACTCCACTTCCTCTTCGCATGCGAGGGAGCTGACAACCATGTGTATTTGGGACGTCTCCGGGATGTTTGTAAATACTGTATAAATGAGCGAGTGAATGAAAATTGTAAATATGGTATGAATGAGAACATTTATCACAATTACTTATTTCCTAGTAAGGGATATTGTAATTTTAGCCCAACTAAGAAGATTCAGAATTACCTTTAAAGCTTGAAAATATATTTCGAAGGTTTCACACGATTGAAACATTTTTAACCCTAGCTTAATAGTAACGACAGATTATCTCAAATCATTCTGACAGACAGGCAAAATACCTGAGATTGGTGGAGAGATTGGTCCATATTTGTCTTCCAGTCCAGTTTGATTGGCAATAATATTCCGAAAGTACTGATATGCATCGATTTAGTGTGATTTATATTTTAGAATAAAATAGTAAATTAAAACTTGTCAATAGTGTATTATTTATAATTGATTTTTTTTTTCAGGTATGATACATTAGATCGAAGCCTTTTGGAAGGAGTTTTGGGCCACTCAAAGCATTAACTAAAAGGTAAAGCATTAACTACAGCCAAATTTATTAGGCCTTACGCTGTTAAATTCGCAATTGGTCGCATTTTATGATTGAACGATACAAAATCAATGAAGATTCTATATTCATTGTGAATTTACAAATCTATTTTTGATAAACATTGACCAGTAGCTCATAAGGTTTGGTAAAGTGAATCCGTAAAATTATATGCAAATCACAAATCCATTTCGTAATCATATCAGTTTCTGTAGAATATGAAGTTAAGTGTTTTATTTTTCTTGCTTACAAGACAGTTAAAAAAGAAATGTGATATAATAGTTTACCCATCAGGAAAACACTTTCAATCATAATTTCTCACAATTGGCTACTGCCCAATAGGGCAGATTGTAATTTTATCACAGTAAAGAAGCTTTAAAATATATATATAAACATCATAATTTCGTTCAAGAACACCAGTAGGTAATTCAGTTCTTCTCAGGCTTGTTTAAGAAATAAAACATTAATCGATGGCTTCTCCAGATTATTCTGTCTTATCAGAAAATTTGGAACATGATTGGAGGATGAATAATGCTATTTATTAAACAGTGCAAAAATGTAATGTTATTAGTACGAAATCGTAATGTCAGTTATATATTTCTTTTTTCGCAACCTTATGAGATAAAAACGCAGAAATTTCTATGCACTGGCTAACCAGAACCAGTACAAGTAACAAAATGTTTTGCATACATTCGAGAATGGAAAGTTAACGTCATCAAAATCCACGAGTCTCAGCTGTTTGCTTAGTGCGTCTGAAAAACTTGGGCTGCCAATATATACTTAGGGCCACTGACTGCCAGGTAATAAAGAGTTCCACCCTTCTCAAGAGCAATAAACAACTTGTTTCTTGCGGTTAGCCTGTAAACTTGGCTACTGGCTGATTCTGACTAGATCTCCTGTTAAAATTAATTCTAATTTATATAACCGTTTCTCACGTTAGTTTGTAATAAATAAACGTTCAATCAATTAATGTAAAGGGTGTCCAAAAACTAACGCAATTTTTGATTTAATAGAAACAAAAGTTTTAGTATTTTTGTATTGAACTATAAAGTATATAGGATAGGGTTATTTATGGAATAACACATCGGGAAAATGGCCTCCACGACTTTGCTGGAACATACGCACTATTTTGTCTGAATTTTCCATGACCGTTTGGCATAAATGTGGTTGAATTTCGTTGATATAGAGTTGAATTTCCTCTTTTAATGCATGGGTGGATGCGGGATTTTTGACATACACCTTTGACTTCAAATAACTCCATAAAAAGAAATCTAAAGGTGTTAGATCACACGATCTAGGGGGCCAATTCTGATCACCACCGAAACGAGAGAGTACACGACCTGGAAATGTTTTGTGTATTTGAATTGTTTCATGGGCTGTATGGCATGTGGCACCATCTTGTCGAAACCACATATTGGCCACATCAATATCATCCAATTTTGGCACAAAGAACTGTGTTTACGACGCCGAATTGTTGTTCCTGGATTTTCAGCAACAGCACTGCTTCGATATTGCCATTTGAACGGCTTGTTTTTGGACGACCAGTGTGCTTAGTGTCTCAAACTGATCTAGTCTCCCTAAATTTTTCAATTAATCTCATCACAGTTGATGAAGTCAAAACACTATTTCCATATTTTGTATGAAATTTTCGAACTGCGGCCGCCAAACTTTTATTATTTTTGAGATAATGTTCAACAATAAAGACACCTTGTTCTATCGTGTAAAGCTCCATTTTTACTAACCCTAAACAGTCAGCTTGTTTTGTTTTGCGGTTACCAGCACTTTACTGCACAAATGGCAGCAAATTCAAATATTGCGTTAGTTCTTGGACACCCTTTATAATGTGCATCATTATACTTTTATACTAGCGCTAATCACAATGTAGGATAATCAGAAATTGTATAAAATGTAGCCATGCTACAGGAAATACAATGACCTATTGTAAATAGATTCATTTTTAGAATCTATACGAAATTCTTTTCCCTAATACAACAAACAAATTTATTGATTTATTTCAATAAGATGATTGTAACTAATTCAATTTAAGATATTTGACTCATTTCGAATGACTCTTCATTACTTTATGTTTAGGGTAAGGTCATATTTTCCAAACAAACTTCTATCCAGTGATTAACACAAGTAGCATATCACACTATATCCTTAGAATTTAAGGTAAGGGAATAATTTTACATTTCCTACCATTTTTATTGTTGCATCGTTTTATTTTATATTGTAAAATTAATTCTTAAACTAGCTCTCAAGGGATTATAAAAATATCACACATGAGGCAAACATGATGTAAATCATGAGCTTAGTCATTCTTTGGGATTATATTTATAGAAAGAAATTACCCAATTAGGAAGTTGGATTCTTTTTTTCGATACCCTAAACAAAGTTATACAAAGAGATTTTAGTACCAAGTAATTAATAACGCTTTTATCACATCATTATTTAGTCTGCTTTATATCTTGTAATGGTTGCAGGAAGACCAACAAAACCCTTAAAACATATTAATGGAGTACCTTCTGATCTCCGGTCAGGGATCATTGTTTGGCTATTCCATGTCGAATGACAGTAAAACCAACAGCACCACATTTTTGTAGTGGGTCTCGTTTATTCTTGCATTTATAAATAGCATGCTCCCACACGTCTTGTAATCAAATTACAATGGAGTATTTAAAAGTTAAAACAACAAATAAATGTGGTTTATTGTAACAACAAATGTTTAAATGGCATGTAAACCAACAAAGAAATAAAAAGGTCTGTATGGAGGATTCTATAAATAAATATTTATAGCTCTTATTGAGATATACATAAATACAAATAAAACAACGCCTGATTTGACATGGAATGGCCATATTCGAACTAACCGATTCCGATGGGTCCCAGTTATCTGTCACTTAGTTTATACGTTATCGATGCTAGTTTACGAGCATCCCCTCCCCTCAGCCCTAGACTGGAAGCGCTAAGCGCTATTCGTTGTAACTGCCCAGTTACTGACACCGTGCGCTCTTTACTGCCCAGCGAGTTGTCGACATCTGTTTACTGCGACGAGCGAGTATAAAACGTGGCACCCTGGCGATTTACTGTCTCGCTCCCTTCACTCGCAGTCGGAATACCGATGACGGACGAGCATCTGCCCCACAGATAAAGGCTGGGTAAACAGCCCGACACGTGAAAATGCGAGGGTAACGTGACGGCTGTGCACGCAAGAGCCAATCACTCTAAATTCGGCTATCTACGCTAAATACGACCTGCTGCCACGAATGACAAACATTATTCCTTCCACCTTCTTTACAATTATTAGATTAGAATTTAGTGACAACATCGAGTAGGCAGGGCTCCCGACCGATCTATCGACTGTGCTGCATTGCGCCATAAAATTTACACAGACTCAAATAGGCATACAGGCAGGTAGAGTAAACTCTCCTCGCATTGACCCTTACTGTTTTAAACTTACCGAATCCCCTCTCCGTTTCTTCGCGAGCATTGTTTTTCGTCTACATATTCCCCGTTGGGTCGTCACTAGGGAGGTGCCTGGTCACCCTAGCCCAGGTGACAAGTGAGGAATGTTCGAGTTTATAACCTGGACAATCGTTTCATGACGGTGTTACTATCTGACTCCATTTTTGATAGGTATGTGCCCCGAAAATGCACTATGTTCAAGAGAAGAGGTACAGAGGTTTTTCATAAAGAATTAGTCAAGTTTTCGAAGTTCGAGCGGAAGTCACGCGTAAACGAGTAGAGGTCACGAGAGACTGATTTACAGGGCTAGGAGCCCGCCTTTAGTAACCTACCCAGCCTTGTCTACTGGGGAGAGGCTGGCAAGGGCTGCTTAGGACCTGCGGGTTCCCACATATGGTGAGGTACCTGCGACTGACAGCTGGTGACCCCTCTCGTGTGACTATTTGGCCCCCACCTTTTTTATTGCTTACCACATTTACAATGATTTATATATGTTCATGTTATTCACATGTGTCTATAATACATTTAGTTCATGTTATTTACGTTTGCTTACAATATACACAATAGAGTATAGGGTGATTTATCTTATGTAGTTAGCAGTCGCTACGTTCCCATTTTTTTTTTGCCCCTACCTGAGGCGCAAATACGGGGTTTCCCTTCGGGCCTGTGATGCAGGCTCGGGGATCGGTTATCAAACCCGTCAGTAACTCGGGGTCTCCCTGCTAGTCTGTGAGGCAGACTCCAGGGGCTTTTATCGATGTCTATGGTGCGTGTATTCCACTGCAATTGGGGTTATTGCACCAGTCAGCGCACCTTGGTAATACTGTGAAACCGTTTTTATTCGTTTATTTGTATTATACATTACTTATATCTAACTATATTATGCTATAAATTATAACAATAATATTCCCTATCTACTAACTAACAATTCTTGTTTTCTTTTCTTTTCTTGTATACCTTACAACTATCTATGCTATTTATTAACAATATTTCTTATGTTCTACATTGAAAGTTTTTACATGCTAATTATTACTATTTACAGTTTACAAACCTATTAACTATTGTTTATTAA
The DNA here is from genome assembly GCA_930367205.1 of Acanthosoma haemorrhoidale. NCBI lineage: Eukaryota > Metazoa > Arthropoda > Insecta > Hemiptera > Acanthosomatidae > Acanthosoma > Acanthosoma haemorrhoidale. Next base: position 181,202,799 of record OV884011.1, on the reverse strand, counting down.
CAATACATAATAATTTGAGTGCCGTATCCTATTTGCATATTCCTACATCTAATTAACCTAAGTACAAAAGGAAAATTATGCTAACCTTATACTCTCTATTATATCTAACAAGTATATTCGGCCTAACCTAAGTATATTTTACAACTGTGCATCTCGCTCCTACAAACCGAAGTCTTACTCATATCTCGTTCTGTGGATCAATAAGTTCACTTCCTTAATTAACTGAAGGCAATCAACAGCCCCTGCCTGGTGCCTTGCATCCTCCTCTGGTATCCCAGCCCGGATGCAGTTCACACAGCGTGGGCTTTCATCCTTGTGCGTGCAATTTTTAGCTATGTGACCTTCGTAGTTACACCACCTGCAAGACTCCTGATACTTGGGACAGGTGGCCTTAGAATGTCCGTATCCCTGACAATTCAGGCAACGGAGCGCTTCGAGAAAGTCTTTTACAACCAGCCTATGCCACCCCCCCCCCCCAACCGTAAGTCAACAGCCCCTAACAGGGCATACCTAATGGCTGGTGTAACCTCCGCCACCCAGCTGATAAAAACCGGGTCCCTACCTCCCTCCATCTTAAAAATCAGCCTTGAGGCAGGCCTGCCAAGGATATGTCCACTCGAGATAGGGCACTCCAAACCTCACCATTGAAATGTTCATCCGTCCAAGACTTAGGAACTCCACGAAACATCACCCTAGGTCCTCTCTTCATGGCCAACCTGGCATTGAGACCTCCCAGTAAATTGGCAGATTGGAGCAGGCTCGTTGCTTCCTCCATGCTAGGGATCACTATAAGGAGACCTCCAGCCTTCGTACCCCTAACAATCCTGGAGGATCCTTCTCTGGGAGCTTACCCATTATCTCTGTCGGGACACCTTCGATGGTAATATAGGTTTTGCTTCCAACACTGGGGTCCCAATGTATCAGCGGGAGTTTAGTAACCATATCTCTGACACTAGGCTTCTGTGGCACCTGCGCTTTAGCCTTCTTCTTCTTCTTCTTCGTTTTGTCAACGATTTTAAACCCCTCCTCGTCCTCAGTGTTCACCGGGACCGCAGATTCTTCAGGGGCAGAGGCGATATCCTTTTACGACGGGCCGGCCACAGGGCTAGCTACAACCGCATCCCAATACCCCTGCGGTCGCACACTCCTCGGACCATATGCGCTCCTAAATCTCTCCCGCTGTGGCTTTGGAGTCTCCATTTTGACTGGTGCTACAGGAACCTTCATGCTCATCAATTTCCTATCAATGGATTCAACCTGCAGCTGAATAACATCTGGAGATCGATCCTCTTCGTTCAAAAATGACAAGAAAGGTCCAACCCCTGAAGAAGTTACGACTTCAGCAACCCTGTTTGCTATGGTTCTCACAATTACATCGTCAGCCATAATGGCCTGAGTTGCACTGGCGACTGCTTTATTCAACAATTGCTGCACCTGGTCCTTCCCCAACCGAGGACTCCTTGGTGAAGACGGGCCGGCGGAAGGCTTATCCTTTAAGCTTTCTAGGATAAGTGCTGTAAGCTCGGCAAGCTGGTGGACCATAGCCAGGAGTTTCTCGTTCTCAATCACAACCCTGCCGAGGTCATCGACAAGCTTGCCGACCCTACCGCAGATGTGCTCTTGATTTTTTTTAGACAACTTCTTGCCCTTCCACTCAGCCACGAAACGACCCAAGCCGTCTCTTATTTCTTGTGCCCTCTCTAAAATTGGCGGTCTCGTAATCAGGAAACTCGGCATCGCAGATCATGTCCCGTCCTCTTCCTCTTAAGCCGTTGCTCCCTAGACAGAACTCTGACGTCGGGGAGAGACGGGAACCTACTCGCTTGTTGCATTCCCAATGGACATATTCCCTCCGGGCCCTGGGGGGGGGGGATGGGTGCCAGATCCGAGTATTCAGGCAGACCCTGGCTTCCAGGCATCCTACCTAACGTGAAGATGCACAGAAACAAAGGGTATTCAACAAAATCTCAATCTTTCTCCGCAAGGAAAAAGAAAAAAAAAAGAAAACGTAATATAGAATTAGCCTAAATATATGTATATAATGTTAATTTAAAATAAACTATTGTAAACTATAACTATTAAACAAATCAAAACAAACATAAAATAATTTTGTCTTTTAACGAAGTTTTTTCTAAGTCCACTAATCTGAGGGGGTAAGGACTTAGAAAAAAAAAAAAACGGCTAGTACAGCTGTTTACCAATAACAAGTTTGGGAACGGCTTAAAAAAGCAGCTGCCTCCTTGACCGCCGGACACCGACTACATGCCCATACTATCCTGTATAGACCCGAAAAGCTCTGGGGCATTCCTGTTTTCATTGATTTATTGTTAACGTTAGCCTCAATTCTTCTTAAATCCCCGAAGATGACAGCAATTCGGTAAAAGGAATGTTCGCGATTATTCAGGCGGGATTTGTACAATAATCTAAATTAAATCACAAAAATTGTGTATATTTACATGAATATGTTTATATAGCCGATTTATCACTGATTCTGTACGCTTCGATAATCGAATCACAATTTTCTTTATGGGTAACAGTTACATTAATCTCAAAGAACCATTTGTAAGCTCCCGTGTTACCAAATTCCTGACCGACTAGTCAGCAAGCAGCCATAAATTTGTGAACATTTCACCGGAAGCTAAGCGAATGTTAGATCGATCATAGGTCGGAGGATCTCTCGGACTCCACCGCCTCGTAGTTGAAGAACATCCGTTCATAGATGGTGAAGCAAGGATGCACGAACGTCGTTCGCACACCAACTACCAGTAAGAGGTACTTCATTATCTCCCAGGGCCTGATTGGAGGACAATCGATAGCAGACCGGGATAAAACATCCAATTATCCAAGCACTAGATGAATTGGTATCTGGTTGATGGGATCCGGCGAGTGGCCTGCATTAGCATAAAGTCAATATTCCCTCAAAATTGAATTCATTCAATATACCAAGATTATTAGCTCATTCTGTGGTTAATTAAACCATACCTCATCCAGAGGAGTATTTTTTAGCCGTCCGTTTACGGTATAATCAATGTTTTATCAAGTTATTATTTTATTATTAAAATTTTGTGGATTTTTAATAACGCTGCATAAACAACCAACTTGACTCTGTATATATTGAAGGGAATCTAATAACTTTGCTGGCTAACCTAAGAAATATATTTTTTTGAGAAAGCTTACAAATATATACACTAAATGTATGTTACAGAAGACAATTCAGTGAAAAATGCCATAGAAAAAAATAAATTTTTATCGATCAATGAAATTCACTAAATTGTTATCGTCAATGAACTTACTTTACGTTTACAAATGTACACAGATTACTACGGGTCATTTGCTCGCATAAATATTAAGGGTTATGAGTAGGAAAACCTGTGTTAGGGCGGAGGCTTGACTTTTAATGTTTATGTGTTGATGAACATTAAAATATCTCTTCTGGCACTGAACTGAAGAACTGTAAACGACCTATCTACCGAAGTTCATTTCATGGACGATCTTGCTTGCTTGTTGACATGATCATAGTTACAATGTAATAAGTCTACTTAGTCAAAATTATAATCAATCCTGACTAATGATTCTGATTTAGAATCTTATAAATGAAAACCGATGACTAGGTACTGCATGTTACTCGCATGTCGACTGTGGTCCCTTTCCCAGAAGCGCCCGGTATCGAAGAGATTCTTTGTTCCCGGATCATGGTTATCCCATGCAGGAATAATCAGTCCCTGGCTTTAAGTAAATTTGGCACAACATGAGGATATTGATATAAATGGCCGTTGTTATTCTGGTAGAAAAAGAAAGAGAGAATGGCGTTTTGTTGGAGACAAGTTCCAAATGAAGATAACCATTATTGTTATGGTTATTCATAACCTCTAATCGCGTGGCATATTGCCCCCAAAGAATGTTTCGTCAAACCTTCTGGGAAGTTAAAGAATTAAAGAGTGAAAAATTTCTTCAGAACGAGTGGAAATGTTATCGGATGATGGGAACAAGCTATACAACACATGGTACATTTATTAAACTACGATAAACTTTTCATTAGTTTGCTCCTTAATCTTCGGTATTCCGATCACTCCCTCTCTTCTATGTTAATGTAAAAGATGGACATGGCTTTTAAGATACACCTAACCTGTATGAAAACCAGTGTAGTTCACCGGTATAGAATGTGGACTACACCACCTTTTAGCCAAAACCATTAAAACCATGGAAAGAGAGGCCACTAAAATTAAAATTTATTCTCACTCAGCACTGAAATGTAAAATTGTTTAAAATTGTACTAGAATTATTCATGCAAATACTGCTGGCTCCTGGTAGAGTATCTGAAGAACTCTCTCAACTTCCTAATGACAAATAGTATCTCATGTATCCAAATACCACTCATGCGAAGTAATGATTACATTACATACTGGCATAATTCGCATATACATTGTTCCCGGATCCCGATTATCCCATACAGGAATAACCAGTCCCTGGCTTTAAGTAGATTTGGCACAAAATGAGGATCTTGATAGTGATGTCAGAAACCGTTATTATTCTGGTAGACAAAGAAAGAGAGAATGGCGTTTTGTTGTGGACAAGTTAGAAATGAAACAGCTGAGCTCTATGTTCATATAAAAAACGGCCATCCTTAATCCAGGTATTAACTACTGTTGAACGGATTTTTGAACTGCCAAATCCTAGCCCTAGTAGGATAGATGGAAGCCAGTAAGATGATTCATGTTTAAACGAGGGCTATAAACGGTTTTAAGTGTGCTTACATAGCATATTGCTTGATCAGAATTCCAATTTAGAGCAATAAAACAGATACAAAAACTTTGTGTTCTCGACATTATATAATTATATTCAATGTATCTAGCTAGATTTAATTGAATAGATCATGTTACTAAGTAGATCACATAGATAGTTCTGTGAGATATCGAAAGTCCGTACCCCTGAAAGTCCTTTGAACCATGTGGTTCCAAAAGTTCATGGCAGCAGACTTAGCAGAAACTTAGGCTTTCTATGTTATTATTAGTAACAATATATCCTTGGACCTTATCACCTTTTACATTCTCAAAATGATCGTACTATGTACATGAGATTGTACCCGAGTAATATTAAATATCCACACAAAAAATAAAAAAAACTACAGTAAACATAATAATCATTAAATGCAATTTTGTCAATTGATTCAGTGTAGAATATAGATTCTACCATATATATATTATATCCTCTTTAAATTAATATAAACTTTTATACTCAAGTAAATCATCAAGTAGTAATCACCTGATCGAGACACGAAGGTCTTTAGGACGACGAGTGTCTTGACAGTTTTTTCTCCAGACATTTTTATTGTAATATTTAATAGGAAATGTAACGCAATGGCGGTTTATTTGCATAATAGAATAATGGTTTAGTCAATAAAATAAGTTATGTAACAACACCATAAAACAAGGATAATATTTAATTTTGAAATCAATAATGTTTTCTTTGTCACAAGAACTTCAACATAGAATTATTATCATGTAAACATAGTTGCATAAATACGATTTTTTGGCCTGTTAGGTGTTATCGGCCAATCGCGGCCTTTGGCAGTCTGTACCGCGGTTCAAGGATCAGAGAGAGCCCAGCCCTTTCAAATTACTAGGTAGTCCTGACACCTGGATTTCGCAGTGCGGTCGGCGCAAGGGAACAGGCAGCAGTCAGTGGCTGAGGTTGAGTTCTTCAAGACCAGCAGTAAACGCCAGGCAGGGCCGTAAAGCGTTACGTATTGCTAGTTCTAGGTCTTTCTTCTGTGGATAATTACAGTCTAAAATGGCTGTGGCTACCAGCCGTTCTCTCTTAAGTATCCCGTTCGCACTCATAGCCTCTGGGAGGAAGTAGGTATATTGTTTGGTATATATAAGGAACAATTTTATATTACTGATTTATTTCAGTTAATAACATAAGATACAAGCATAATATACATAACATAATATAGACCTGAGTGGCTAACGCTTTGGTATAGCGAAACTATCTGTGCCTTGGGTGTTAGAAAATAATTGAATCCCTTGAGCAAACAACCCTTAGGTTACCTAGACAATTGCAGCTAAAATGAAAAATGGACTATTTTGCTTTCATAACCTCTAATCCCTTAAAAATCTACGGGGAGATAAACCCCAGGGCCACACTGGCTGTTAGATACTCAATTAACACTGGGTTTAATGCAGCAGAATTACCGAGTACAACTACTCTACTTGGTGCCATCAATGTAGATACGATAAGACGACAATTATCACATTGAATCATGAAGTAGACCAAGTGGTAAAACTTCGACAAGACACGAAGCCAATTGAACAAGTGAATAGGAGAATGATAAGCTCGGCAAAACTCAAGTGGACAGTATTCATAAAACAATTCTTACTTTTATGACTCCATACGGCAAACACGTATATGTAACAAGACAGGAAACAGGTTTATGAGGATATTGATTTGTTACTAACGATTCGTAATGCACATTGATCTTTATAGTAACTATTCCTTTATTCTCCGGAAACCGGAAACTGTTTTTTGGACGCCTCGACCATGAGGTATATAAAAAAAGGACAACTCAGCCAATCACCAGCATGAGACTACTATCACATTCAAGTCTTCATTACGAAAGCTTATCCTTTCTCACAAGGAACCAAGCACCTTGGACCACGAGGAGGTTGAGTCATATAAAGGCTAGAGGCTCACTACTATTGACAAGATAGTTTCGCATTCCGCGGGAAAATACCCTAAAAGCGAAATCTAACGGTGAAATTTCTGAACTATAATCCACTAATAGGGAACGTTTAATGCAACTAGAATATACTAACGGGATAACCGAAACATCTCTTGTGACTGGCAACTCCAGGATGCATTGTTCTGACGATCAGGCTTTGATGTTTCAATGATCTGCTTCCATGTCAATGACCTGTAATTAATAAATTAACATCGATAATTTTATTTTTATTAGTTCATGATGGATGTAACGAGAGTTTAGTAGCAGAAATTTACTATTTTTCTTCTTATTGAAAACATCACTTTTAAAGAGTTTAGTAAAAACAGAGAAACAAAATCTTGATAGCATAAATCGACCACTGAGGATGAGAATTCATAAGCTCTTTAAACTAGCGCAGGTAGAGAATATCCTTTGAAAAATTAAAAAAATCTTTCAAATGTATGGCCCCAATTTTATGCTAATTTAGGCATTCTGCTTAACTCTGAGGTTAAAACAGAAGATTTGTGGCAGTCACAGCAACTTTAAAGATTAAATTCGGTTCTTTGAAGTCTCTATCTGTTATGTAATTAAGGTTACATTTATAATTAGCTAATAAGAAGGGGAATTTTATTTTTTCCTCAATAAATATGGAATGTAATTGTGCTAAATAGAATGCGATATTATAATTTAGCAATGTATTCAATTAATTTTTCCCACTTACCTGTTATAGATGTGTATTTTGTGTTGGGTCTTTAAAAAAATATTATTTAAAAAATGCTGTCAAGTAACTCGTCCAAATAGAATTTCTTGAAGCTTTACTTAATTGATTTTTAATTTTAACTACAGAATTGTTTAGTTACTAATAATAAACAATTATCTATTGATAATCGTACTGCCTTGAAAAAGGGGATGCCAATTAATATCCCAGGAAGGATTTGAGCCTGATTGTACGAAGGAAACGGCACAAGAGCAGGAGGTAGTAAATTATGAACAAAAGATGTTGAGTGGTACTCTTGGTAGTCATGAAAAGGTGATTTACAGCGCGATGTTCAAAAGTTAATGTTCTAACAAGTTAAAACTTCAAGAGACCGGAGGTTGAGCCGGTGTTTATGCTATAGAAGGTGAGCAATTTTAATTATAAGGCTACGTCAGTTTCGTGCAAATTTTAATTATGACTTCATAGTAAAAGGCTGTTAAGCTCACGCAATCGATTCACTATAATTTCCCTGCCTCAGTTCCTTGCAATCTAAAACCCTTACAGTATTTCACGCGCCTTAATAAACTGTACAATAACAGCTGTTACGGAGAAAGAAAGAAATATATTATATAGAGGTGTCTGACTTGCTATCCATCTGTTATTATGAGTGCTTTAAGTGGCAAGTCATGCAGCACTATAACATTAACCACATTCAGAGCACTTTATAATGTCAGGATAAGCCGCTGAAAAGGCTTGTGAAATAGAAAGAAATAAGCTGTGGGAAGTCACAAATAGGACGTTATTTACTTAATCTAAACCCAAAACCAGCGATTAAACCATAAATAAATTAATATGAATTACCAAAGACAACGCTACACAAGGACCCTTGCATAAGATGTAGAGAAGTACGTATGTATTGCCGTTAGAAATGCATTTTTCTTTACCCGAATTCTACACATTGTGTAATCAACACAAATGAGCGCGCAACGTCATGAAATAATTAAAAAAAATTTATACGTTTTTCTAACTGGAAAAGTCATTTCAAAACTCCTTGATTTTAGTATTTTTTTTTCGTTATTTAACTCTTACCCATGTCGTTTTAAAGGCGATGACTATAAAAATATTTTTTCAGCCATATCCTGTGCAACTACAGAACATAATGCCTTCCTATCTCGTAGGAAGAACCTTTTCTATGCGAATAGGAGCCAAACAACCTCTAGAATAAATCTCATCGTCGGAGTTCCCCAAGGGTCGGTGCTGGGACCCCTTCTCTTCAACATCTACACCACGCACATAGTAGGAGCATCATACTCCAACTGTGAGGTAGCAAATGTGCGGACGATATAGGGGCCTACAGCACCAGCCTCAACCCAGCGATAGCTCTAAAGGCTGCAGAGGGCGCCAATCAGTTAAACACAGACAGGCTACGAGCAGTCCACATTCAGGTAAACCCAGCCAAGGCGCAAGCGATCGTTTTCTCGTTTCAGCACGGGAAAAGAAAGCTTCCACCCAGCTTCAACATAGACGTGACTGATTGCAAACTTGTCAATATCATATGCTACCTAGGCATCAACCTAGGCAGACACATGACGTTCGGCACACACCTGCAGAAGAAGCTGAAAAGAGTTCGTAGGACTTACTACTCTCTCCAGCATCTCATCACAAGCCCGGCTATATCCCTGAGGCTGAAACTGCTCATATATCAGAGCGTCCTGAGGCCAGCACTGCTGTTCGGAATTCCGCTTTTCCGTTTTCTCCACACGAGCACCATAACTAGACTCCAGAGCTTCCAGAACAACATCTTCCGATATCCATGAAAAGATTGAGGTCCCCACCATCACCAAAGCCATCAGAAGAAGACACATAGAATTCTTCTACTCGATGAAACATAACCAAAACCCCCTATTCCAAGACCTGACACCCCCACCACTACCGGCAAGATGGCAACTCTCTAGATCTGGGAAAGCAGACCAAATGGTGGACATTACGGCCCTTGGCCAACCAACTTCAAGCCTCTGACGGGCACCCATCACTGCTATCCAACTGAATGAGCTTGTGCTACATGCCTAGAGAGACTCTAGGCTCAGCCTTCAGTGGACTTTCACCACTGTACCACAACATTTCCAACTCTGCCGAGGCTTCCCACACTCCTTAATACCCTCACACCACCTTCAAGCAGGTACTCCTAGTAAAAAGATCCGCTCATCCTAAATAAATTCCTTTAATTTTCCCTTATTGATAATCTTAAAAATTTGAGAGCTAAGATTAAAAAAATAAAAAATGTAACTGTTTTTAATTTTGGAGTTATATTTGATCGCTCCTAATGTAGTCCATGTATGTGTTTCATATATTCCAATATTTATTGCCATTTTTATCGTGCTTTTTAATGTTTCTATTCTATTTTGACGGATACATGCTTACATTTGTCTTTTTCATTATTCCTATTTTTAAATATATATTTAGTTTTTATTTAAAACATATTTTCTTCTTTTCAAGAATGGGATCTATAAATGTACAGTAAATTCAACCGTGGTGAAACTTGGAAAGTGCTTAAGGGTCGGTGTCTTTAGCTTCTCGTGAGCCATTACTCTAACCTTCGGGTGGCCCATCAGTTCTTACAGAGCACGTTTGGCTCCGAGGACTTAGGAGGATTTGCGTTTTTCCATAAACATTTACAATAACTATATAACATCAGTACCCAGATCCTCCGAAAAAAATAAACAGTAACATGTGACAATTATAAAGTGCCATAACAACCAGTTCGCAAAAAATCATATTTTTTGGCTTGGAAGCCAATTAAGTTGGCAAGGTTTAAGAAAATCTGTGGAATAAAATACCGGAATCAGCTCTCCACTAAGAAAACTAAATGTAGTGGGGATGGGTACACTCGTTGGCCCAGGATATCTTATCCTCTAAGATTTCAAATAACTGCATTATTACATTTATAACACACACACACATCATATATCCGAATTCATAGCAACAAAGACATTAATGTTAATAGAAACATCATAACCACTCAAACATAAATTATTTTCGTCAAAAGAATAATAATTGAAACCCCCCCCCCCCTACAAACTTCATGTCTTCATTGAATAATAAATAACTCAATGTAATGAACACATAACTGCTACCTAAAACAAGCTGATAGGATATGATCATACCCTCAGTTCCTTTAAGGAATAATGGATCATATCATTAAAAATTATGAAACTCAAAGATTCTATATGAATAAATCTATTTACTATAGATCAATATTATATCTCCATTAGCTTCGCTAAATTTTATACGATTTCTAACAATTTCCTACTGTGATTTGCGATTGTTACAAAAGTATAATGTACATTATACATGTTTAAAAAGTGATTTCTATACATGATTCTATGCGATGAAAAGACAAAGAAAAAAAACGGATGTGGATGAAACAATGGTTGATGTATAAAGAACAAAGGTTAAACTCACAGAAAAATTAAATATAGTAACATCACTCGATTAATATCGGGAAGCTTTTATTGGTTAGTCGATTATTTTTTATAGAAATCGACTTCAAACTCTGAAGAGATGTAGGATGTCATAATTGAAAAAACAACTTGAGGCAAACACAGGGCTTGTCTATTCGTTTTATTTGGGTTGAGTAATCATTGCTGGGTCAATATTAATTTGTCAAAAGGTTTTAAGGAAGGCTGTTGTAGATTCGATTGATAGCCACTCAACAAAGGGTTTGTTTCAATGGAAGCAATGCTCCTTCAGAACCGGCAATCACTTTACTGCGTTGTTGCTTCCCTGCAGCACAAACAGTGGGTCTATTGTATATATTTCTCAGACACATTGCCATTACAGAATAATCTTATGAAAGCTTGAAAGATTAATCTTGTATTTGAAGCAACCTTGTTTGGCTAGTAAGCTTCTTTTCGTACATCCCTTATTAAAGCTGACGGTATGCATCAAAACGAAAATCAATTCACTAGGAAGAATGCATAAAACTTGTAACAAAACATGAATGCTTTACTTTAGGACATAAGTCGAAAGTCAATTTTCCCTAGGATTGATTGTCTCTGTACATTGGAGGTTCATTTGAACATATAAGTTATGGCCACAGTCATATATATTGTTATGATATTTATATGATTAAAATTCAATTGTCCCGTAAGAATAAGCATGACTTTAAGGGAATGGATTTCTGGTTAAAATTACCTGTATAATTTTTTTTTTTTTTACATTAAGTAGAACGTATTCTGTTTATTATAGTTCTTACGACCTTGTCAGGTTTTTATGTTGTGAGTGGGTATACCCTCTTAGGATCCTTGCCCCTTTTGGGATGGCCACTTTTATACTGTTTGGGGCACGTTGCTAGTAAATATGAAATAACCCAGACGAACATAGAGTTATTCAGATCTTCTTCCAAGCAACACTTGGTGTACTCTCGGTGGCATTTTTTTGTGTTATTAGAGTGGTTTTCAGAAATCAGAAGCTTTTAATGCTCTTTTTGTACTCGTCACCTTGCTTCCTAAACGTACTTCCTACACAATAATTATAACAGGTGGGAGATTATGCCAGACCATCAGACAATGAGGTTCACGAATTACTTTCTTGTTTTCGTTGCCTAGTTCTTATTTATTGTGAAACTAATTCTAAACTAGGGCATACACTTCATGATAATTCATGAAATCTTTTAAAATACAATGCGACCACATATGAATGAAAAAAATTATAACAATAAAAGTGAGTACGAATTAAGTATGCCTCATGTATCTCGAGCGTACCATGATCACTATACCATCACGTACCATATAACTATACTAGGAAGAGTCACTGTCATAGTTGTAAGCGAAAAATATTATAACTTAGTTTTAGATGGAATAGAGGATAGGACATTTTATATGCAGTATCACTTTGAAAAAGTGCAAACTTATTTTGCCTATACGGTTTGAAAAATACGGTTTGAGTGAATTATCCAAGAAGCATTACCAAAGAGCATTGACCAATGCAGTAATCCTTATTCCCCCTACAATTACGCTACAGAAGCAATGGTGAGCCCCTTGAACCCATTTTATAACATGGACCCATGGGGAAGCATCGTCTTAAATACCTATCCCAGGTTAGAGGGATATATATTAAGTAATGTTTATTTCAGGCTGTTCTCAGTCAGAGTTACTAACAAAAATAATACATTTTCATGCTTTCCTGTGAACATTTAAATATTACATTTACTCTAAATGTAGTAAATAAATTGTTTAAATTGTAGAATACCCCTCTAGCTGAGATAAAGTGAAGTGAATTTGCTATTAAGCTAGAGAAGGAAGAGATTTAAATTTCCCAAAGGGCCGTTTTACGACTTCCCCTGGAGAATCGGTTAAGAGGAGAGGGGGGATGGGTGCCCTGATGGCGACTCCCATCCCACAGGCTGCGTGACGTCACTTTGGAGGAATACCCTCCCTGAGGCAAACTGATACACTCTTTCTTCATGAATTCCACCACTCATGAAAAGTTTCCCCTTACCCTGTAAGTGCTTCGACTGCCTTCATAGATAGGCTCCTCCATAGAAATATACACACCCTTTATATTAAAGGTAATGGGCCTTTAGAAAACACTAAATACACTAGCGGCGGAATTGTATAGTAACTTCCTAGTCAGAAAACATTGAATCAAGTTACTGTATACTTAAAAGGGTGAATAATTTACTTTATTGTAGATTGTAAAATAATTCTTACTGACGTGAACGAGAGTTTTGGTTACATTTGTCTAAGAATAATTATGAATTGCCGGTCTGAACCAAAAGTTATGATGTGATGTGTTAAATGTTTAGCTGAAAACATTGTAAATAACCACGATGAAGAAAGTGACTAACAATTAAATAGCAAAATCACAATTAATTAAATGTTTCTTTTTACTTTATTTATTAACTCGCAATTGTCACCAGCGTACCTAACAGCAAATGTGCTGTAAATACAATGCAATGGCATGTCTGACATGAAGGGAGAGGACAACCACTGATCTTCCCCTATATTGTTGAAGCTAAATTTGAGATATTTTATTTTTACTAATTTATAAGAGAGTTCAGAACCCTAATTACCCCTCTCATTTCCCTTCTTACAAATCTTGTCTCCTACCTTATCCCCGTTAAACAAAATCCATAAGTGGATCCTTCCGACTCCTTATCCATTCTCCTTTGGAATGCGAATGGTGTTCGCACCCACACTAACGAACTGACAGCATTACTCCATGACAAAAACATCGACGTAGCTCTAATTACTGAAACATGACTTACAAGTAAACGACCATTTACCGTTCGACAGTACCAGACTTATCGAACTGATCACCCTGATGGAAGAGCTCATGCAGGTACCGCTGTCATTGTCCATAACTCCATATCCCACCACATAGTTCCTTTGGTAGCACATGATTTCCTTCAATCCACTGCAGTGTCAATCACCACCCTCACTTTTCCCCTTACTCTAGCATCAGTGTACTGCCCTCCCAATAAATCCATTACCGATTCCCAATTCATCTCCTTTTTACACTCCATCGGGCATCGTTTCCTTGTGGGTGGGGACTTTAACGCAAAGCACCAGCACTGGGGCTCAAGATCTACAAATACACGAGGACGTGCTTTGCTGTCTGCACTAACACGGAGACATTGCTCCACTATCTCTCCTGACACAGCCACCTATTGACCATCTGATCCCAACCGAAATCCTGATCTCTTTGACTTCTTTTTCTACAATAGTTTAGGAACACTAAACTATTCACTCAAGCGCCTCGATGACCTCTCCTCCGACCATAGCCCCTTATTATTAACCATTTCCCTAAATCCAATTCACAAACTGCCTCCTCCTTCATTTATTAGGGGCCCAGTTGACTGGGACCACTTCCGCCAGATTCTTACAGACTCTGTAGACCTCAAAGTACCTCTGAAAACATCCCAAGACCTAGACGATGCAGTGCATTCCTTCACTACTCTGATCCAGAGGTCGGCCTGGGAGGCATCGTCACCCCACCGTCACCTAAAAATTCACAATCAAAATCCTTTACCTCAGTATCTCAAAGACCTAATCAAATCCAAACGCCACTCAAGAACAGTGTGGCAAAGATCCCGACATCCTGCTGATCGTCGCTCATACAATCAGTACTGCAGGCTGGTAAAGTGGCAATTGGCATCCTTCCGTTCCGATTCTTTCAATTCCTATCTCTCCTCCCTGTCTACCAGGGACAACTCCTTATGGAATCTAACTAAGAAAATCCTAAAATACCATCCTGTTTCACACCCACTCCGTCGTGATGATGGGTCCTGGGCGGCTTCGGATGGCGAGAGGGCGGAGGAATTTGCCCTGCATCTTTCCCATACTTTCACTCCTCATCTTACTCCTCAAAACAATAATCACCGTCCAACTGTTGAAGATTTCCTCACTTCACCTATCCCTCGCTCACTACCACCAAAAGCCGTTAACCCCTCCGAGGTTAAATATCTTCTGAAAAAATTACCTTACCGAAAATCTCCAGGATATGATCTCCTTACTCCTCGAATCATCCAACAACTTCCTCCTAAAGCCATAATCTTCCTAACCTATATATATAATTGCATTATCCAAACGACGCACTTTCCTCTCCTCTGGAAACATTCCATTATTGTCTTATTCGCCAAACCCGGTAAACCACCCAATGACGCCTCATCTTACCGTCCAATTAGCCTACTCCCTATCCTCTCAAAAATATTTGAAAAACTCCTATTAAAACGCCTACTTCCAATTGTTGAATGCAAAAACCTTTACCCTACTCATCAGTTTGGTTTCCGCCAACGACATTCCACAGCTCAACAAGGCCTTCGCGTTGTTGATCACATATCCTCAGCCCTTGAAACCAAACAGTATTGCACTGCTGCCTTTCTGGACATAGCTCAAGCTTTTGACAGGGTCTGGCACGCAGGCTTGCTTTACAAGCTCAAAGGATATTTACCGCAAACCCTATTCCTAATCCTACAATCCTACCTTTCAAACCGTTTCTTCCAAGTCCGCTGTGGTTTAGAATATTCTAACTACTATCCCATTAAAGCAGGAGTTCCACAGGGCAGCGTCCTGGGTCCCACCCTCTATAATCTATACACCTCTGATGTCCCCTCTACCACCAATACCTTCTTGGCAACATTCGCAGACGACACTGCAGTTCTGTCAACCCATCCAGACCCTAATATAGCATCCCAAAACCTTCAAAAACACCTCGACGAGATCGAGTATTGGTGCAACCAATGGCGAATCAAAGTCAATGAAGGAAAATGTTCCCACATAACCTTTACCCTCTGCCGCAAGTCCTGTCCACCAGTCTTTTTAAATTCAATTCCTCTCCCTGTGTCTGAGACAGTACGGTATTTAGGCTTCCATCTCGACAAAAGACTGACATGGAACCCACACACGAGGCTAAAAAGACAAGAACTAAACAGACGCTTTGGACAACTGTACAGACTACTTCGAAGGACATCCCACCTCTCAATAGAAAACAAACTACTTATTTACAAGGTTATACTTAAGCCAATCTGGACATACGGAATAGAGCTATGGGGGACAGCAAAAAAGTCGAACATCAAGCGCATCCAATCCTTTCAATCAAAAGTCCTAAGAACAATAGTAAATGCCCCTTATTACGTCAGCAACAAAACCCTTCACAATGATCTGAATATACCCTATATTCTTGAACTCATCCCTTCAAAGTTCATAAAATTCCATAGTAACCTATCCAACCACCCTAATTCCCTAGCACAGTCATTGCACTGCACCACTCACCCCTATAATCCTCTTCGGAGATTAAAACGGCAGTGGCCTCGTGACCTGCTATAACTAAGTGATAGTGGGAGTTCTGGCAATGGCCAGTTCCTCTAATCATGTCCTGAGCGTCTCTGGCTCTCGCGCTCTTGGTCAGCCTCCGCTGGCTTATCCAGTGACGCGGCTGACGTAGGAGAGTGGGGGACTCCCCAAGACTCCGCTTCCTCCTTCGCATGCGAGGGAGGTGACCCTTGTGGACTTGGGGGGCCTCTGGGCTGTTTGTAAATATTGTATGAATGAGCGAGTGAATGATGAATTGTAAATATAGTATGAATGATGACATTTATCTCAATTACTCATTGCCTAATAAAAGGCAGATTGTAATTTTATCTTAATAAAATTGTTTGAAACATTTAAAAAAATTTATAAGATCTCTATTCCAAGGTCTCTTCAGACGTCGTTGAATATTATATTTGAAATTTTATTCCAGAAGATGCCTTAAAAGGCGAATTGTCGACTCGTTGGCGATTTTATGAATGAAAAAAATAATTAAAAAGAGGCTGTTAGTGTTAATTATTAAGTGTTTTGTAAATAATTAATTATTACATAATAAATAATAGTAAAATAAAATTGATAGATACCTGGATGACATTTGAGCCGGAACACTTTGACTCTAGTTAGACGTTTGACCAACCGAATCATCCATCCGGGTTCGAGGACGTTCCACGTAGGGCTCGATCCAAACCTATCCTAAAGATTTTTTTCTTTCGGGGGTGGTCGAGTATGGGTTCTCTCGAACCCTCGAGGATAAATTAACAGCTACTTAAAAAAAAATACGAAGCAAATCCGATTACAAAAACTCAATCTATAATAAGTGGTTACAATCCTCGCGCCAACTACACCAGAAACTCAGCACTACCTACCAACTATGGAAAAAATTTAATTTGTTATTGTTTTTAAATTACTATTACATCACTGGGATTACGTATAATTTTTCTTGCACATCGGTGTAAGACCTCCAATCTATGTATTTACAAGTTGATATATATAGGTAAAGTTATATGCGTGTATGGCAACATTACAATCGAAACTAATAGTGTTTAAATTCACTATGACATCATACATATTTAATTTGGAAGAAAAAATAATAAAAAAGTAGGCATAATAAAATAGATTGTAAATAACGATATGAATAAAAACAAGATGAAAAAGCAAAAAAAAACAATAAAATAGTAGATAAAAACAATAATAATATAAAAATAAACATTATAAATGTAACAAAGTTAAGTAAGTTACAAGAAATGTTAATAACAACAGTGTTCCTGAATGAGTACCACGAGCTCAAGTAGGGCCAAAACACCATTCCCTTCTTCCTTCACTGCATCACAGAAAAATATATGAGACTTTAGATTTAATTTTCATGCCAATTTTGACTAAATTATGTCATTTTTGAGAGGTTATATATAAAAATTATTAGTATAGATCAGTTGAACGTGCACCATTAATTTAAGGCACTATGTATGTAAAATGTCATTTTTTGAGTAAAACAATCTAGAAATTTATTAATGTAGTGTCAACTGTATTATTCTTTGGTGTTCATCTAATTCTTGTGATACATTCCTTTGCCCACGTATCTGTCTTAGGCGGATACGCTCTATGGTTGATCTGCAGGGATTGATATTTTGCAAGGACAAAATGACCATAGTGGGTGTAAATCCCAAGAGCAGAGCCGCCACAAGCAGACGGCTGTATACCAGCAATAACCGAGGCTGCTAGCCGTCACTAGCCACCGCCTGATGTAGTGCGCTGGCCACGGGCCAAGGAGCGAGCCCCTCTGCTCAGCTGAGCCAGGTGAATTTTTGTACTCCGATAGTCGTGCATAAACAGGACTGGTGTTTTAGACAGCGTCCTGTACTGCCATGCCCATGGCTGGAGCCTATGATTTATTGAGGTTTACCGCGATATTGTCTGAGCAGGGTTTCAGCTCTGGCTGGTGAACCTTAGCCGAGCAAAAGGAAAGGTTTTACTTTCAAACCAGTCTGAATTAACGCTAGTTAATTATTAACGGTCTCACAATAGTAAAGACATGAAGTGCAAGCATAGACATATTTGAGGTGATGGGGTAACAATGGGCACGAAAGACAGGTATGGACTGATGATTCTACAGAGGTTAGGTAGGCCTGCTTAATTCTACCTGAAATAGAAAGGGTTTGGCTTAATGTGTTTTGTTCCTTACTGTGGTCTTGAGTATCTGATCGTATTTTTTTGCTTTCTCCTGGAGCTCTATTCTGCATGTCCAGATTTTCTATAGTATAGCTTTGTAGATTAGTAAATTATTTTCTATGTAAGAGATGTCCCTTCAAAGTGGTCTGTACAGTTATGCAAAGTGTATGCTTAGCTATTTTGAGCCTTGTGTGTTGGTCCCAGGTCAGCTTTCTGTCAAGATGGAAGCTTAAATACTACGTACTGCCTCGAAAACAGGAAGAAGGATTGAATTAAAAAAAAAAACTAGCGGACTTGCGGAAGAAGGTAAAGGAAATGAGGGCACATTTACTTTGATCTGCCATTGGTTGCATTAATACTCGATCTCAACAAGTTGTTTTTGAAGGTTAGGGGATGCTGTATTTGGCCCTATTGCAAATTTATTGAAAGTACAGGAGATATTAGTGGTGTATAGGTTATAAAAGGTGGGACCCAGGAAACTACCCTGTGGAACTATTGCTTTTATGGGATAGTAGTTAGAATATTCTAAACCACAGATGACTTGGAAGAAGTGGTTTGAAAGGTAGGACTGTAGTATAAGGAAAAGGGTCTGAGGTAAATATCATTTGAGTCTATAAAGCAAATCTAAGTGCCAAGCTCTATGAAAAGGTTGTGCTGTCTCCAGAAAGGCATTAGTGTAATTTTGTTCAATAATTAAGCAAATGTGATTTTTTTTTTTTTTTTTTTTCTTAGCTCTCTAATTATAAGATTAAGGATGAGGGAAAAATGAAAGGATATATGGGTTGAGCGGATCCTTGTACTAGGAGTATCTGCTTGAAAGTGGTGTGAGGGAAGTAAGGAGTGTGGGAAGTCTCGGTAGAGGTTGATAGTTGTGGTACAGTGGTGAGAGTCCACTGGTGGCTGGGCCTAGAGGCCCTCTGACATGTAGTGCAGTCTTATTTAGTTAGATAGCAGTGTTGGGTGCCCGTTAGAGGCTTGTTGTTGGTTGGCCAAGTGCCCTCATGTCCACCATTTGGTCTGCTTTCCCAGATCTTGAGAGTTGCCATCTTGCCGGTAGTGGTGGGGGTGTCATGTCTCGGAATGGAGGGTTTTGGCTATGTTTAATCGAGTCAAAGAACTTGATGTGTCTTCTTTGGATGGCTTCGGTGATGGTGGGGACTTCGAACTTTTCTGTGAATAACAACGTGAAGACCTGGTTAAGCAGTGGAATGTCGTAGATGTGGTTAGTAGGAAAAAGGATTTTGGCTTCAACAATCGTAATTAGGCGTTTTAATAGAAGTTTTTCAAATATTTTTGAGAGGATAGCGAATAGGCTAATTGGACGGCAAGGGTCTCTGGGCTGTTTGTGAATATTGTATGAATGAATGAAAACTGTAAAATGAAAAAAATTTAACACAATTACTTTTTTCCCAATAAGGCAGATTGCAATTTTATCACAATAGAGCTTTTAATCTGAAAAAAATTGGATACAATGTTTATTTTAAGTTATGATAATTTTATTTGTAGTTTGTTTGTAATTTAATGACCAATAATGCCAGTAATACCCAGTTTCTAAAAAAACGGAACGATTTCCATTAGCAGTTTTTCATAAACTGCAATTTAGTGGTAATTACAAAGGGCAATGTAGTTTAAATTTTAGTAAATGAACGTGAGAATTGTGTAACACATTGTCACATGTTTAACATCTGAAATATACCACTGAACGACATGGAGGTATGATTGAAAACAACGCCGATAACTAATCTAATACTTGTACAGTTACAATTCACTCCCAAAGGATTCAATTTAACGATGAATTCATCGGTGATGAGTTGTAACGTGAAGGATTCGTTTAAAATTACAATTATGAATGGAATACTCCTGTAGCGTCGAGCTGCCATTACCGACAAACATTAAAAAAATTTCGCCCGGAGCCTTTTCACCAGCTAATACAAATGTAGCTATATTGCACTTGTGTTGGATTATGGAATGTAGAATTCTGCAAAAACGTTATAAACCAATTTGGAAAATATTTTAGTGTAATGTAATTTCTATAATTATGCTGCCTGCTCAAATAATTATTTTTAAGTTGCTGTCTAACTAACGATATAACGATTCTGAATAGTTTGGGTTTTCATTTCTTGCATATTATTTTACTTTGTATCAGCCTTTATTTAACAAGATCATCCGTGGATCAGAGGCATCAATTTTTTCATCATTACTAATAATTAGCAATTAACTTAATACACAACTGCGAAATACAAGAAGCATTAAGTCCCGGAACATACAGAAAAGTTCAGATGTGGATTGATTTTTCAAAAACCGACTAAATGGTAGTTACAAAATGACCAAATAACTTCTCAGCACTTGTAACCAAGTACAGTTCACTCACACAAAATAACCTAGTAAATAACTTAAAGAAAAACTCCTCATTTTTATCCATGGAAAATACTTGTACATATTTACAAATACCTTAAAAGAAATTTAAATCGGCAAAAACTAAAATATTTACATGACATCATTAATTGATATGGTATGATTAATCTCGTTTTAACCGATTTTAGGTTTTTTTTTAAATTGTATTGTCCTATACAATTAGTCTCTTATTCCATAACTTAATTTTATTGTATGCGCTTAAAATTATTTTTTTATAACTCATTTTTAAGTGAAAATATGGTACTTTAATTTGAGAAATTTAGAAGAGATAGTGCAACGATTCTTAATTTTAATTTCATCAAACATTGTATTTTGGAATGTAAATAAATAACTAACCAACAATTTTTCGTCATAGGTGTACTTAACTGTTCCAGATGGATTCAGTAATTTTGATCCCCACTATCGTATAGCGCACAGGAAAACAAAAATGTTATATTAATTCCTTTATTGTGCTAAAATTATAATCTGCCTTGCTAGGCAATATGTAATTAAGATATACTATCATTCATACCATATTTACTTTCATCATTCACTCGCTCATTCATTCAGGGCATGATTGGAGAAACTGGCCATTGCCAGGACTCCCACTGTCACTTGATTATAGCAGGTCACGAGGCCACTGCCGTTTCAGTCTCCGAGGAGGATTATAGGGATGAGTGACGCAGTGCAATGACTGAGCTACAGGATTAGGGTGGTTGGAAAGGCTACTGTGGAATTTCATAAACTTGGAAGGGATGAGTTCTAGAATGTAGGGTATATTAAGGTCGTTATGAAAGGTTTTGTTGCTTACATAATAAGGGGCATTTACTATTGTTCTCAGGACTTTTGATTGAAAGGATTGGATACGCTTGATGTTAGACTTAAATAAATAAACGATCACATTGAACATCTATCTCGGCAATAATTTGATGCTCCTAAAAAAACGCTATGAATCCCCCCCCCCAACCTTTGCCCAATAATTACCAATTATTGATCAATCACGCTATCAAAGGACGGGACTGCAGTAGTAGCTTTGTCGGCCTTATGCATTATGTAAGGGATAATAGCTGGAAGGGTTGGTCGCACGTAATTAAAGCGATTAAGGCACCATCAAATGCATCATGTCTTCGCCACGTAATCTCAAACCGTGTCCCACGCAGGCAGACAGCATATTCACGTTTTCTCGTCTGACGTACAGCGCATACACGCAAGGTAATAATTATATTTCTTCGCCCTGAGTCAGGTATAGTCGCGGTGAATAGAAGCGGCCCACAGTTAAGGGAGTGGGGAGTCACCCTGAATAGAATATTATACATTCATTAGGCGAGCATTCAGGGAAGAGACTGAGTGGGGGCTGCTTTGTGGCAGCAGTCTGATACAGCCGTTTTTCCTTTAATTACGTGTCATCTACAAGCCATTACGTCTACTTGCACGGGTTCTGGGACATCTGAACCAACTATACGATTAATATATATATATATTAAATTTTGCTCCTTGCACAGCAAAGAAAGTGTTATTTGATCAAGTGGTACCGCTTCGGAATGCCTTGATACATGTTATTTCTTTCTTAGGAAGAAATATAGGGTATCCAACCACTATGACACGCACTCCAAATTTATGTGTGTTTTCTAAACAGATGCATTTTATTAAATTGGACTTTATATTTAATATTTTGAGGGAGTTGAAGGAAGTAAGTTGCAAAGGGCTGAATAATTTTACCTCCTTATGCAGTTTTCATTAAATTTCGGAAGGAGGAAAGGTTGTTGTTTTCTTGCAATTATTCTTTAGTCGTAGCTGAAAAGTGTATAGTTACATATTAAGTGTTGTATCTAGAACGAAAACGTTATTTTTGTTTTAATACGAGCCGTACTTCTCCTATTAAAAATTTTTCTCCAATTACCGAACAAACAAATTTATTTTCCTGTTAGGATGTTTGGGATGCAAACCTTCAGAAGATCGAATTATCAAGATTAAATGCATAATGCTTATCCAATTTAAGTAGCGTAATACTAACAATATTTTTCAATCGATCAATGAAGCTCCTTTTATTAATACAGTCTGTTAGTTTTTAACTGACTTTCACATTTTAATTACTTTTTCTTATAATGTTTTTTTTTTAATAATTAAATATATTTTATGTACCAGGAGATATTTCCAAAACTAGAATCCGTTATGCCTGAATCTTATTGTCTGCTATGATATTTGTCACCCTCCATCCATAAGCAGGACATAGAAATCGCATTAGGTTTATCAAAGACTAACAATAAAGGAACCTAATTATTAATTAATTACTGATAATTGAAATATAAATATTTTCCTATCATATTAAGGACGTAAATATTTGTCTCTTGTATCATTTTTCTCTTCTTCTGTCAATTTTTCTCTTTTAACTTGCACACTACAATTTAACTCTATCCGATAAGATATAGTAGGTGTGTCAATAGTGTTGGAACTCTAAACAGATTTCATTCCAAGAACTGTAAAATAATAATAAAATTTTAAATAATAACTATTAATGGGAGAGTTACATATATGCGGCCATAAAAGACCCTTTTGGCTGACAAGTCCTAAAAGAAACTAACAAAAACAGAAAACATCACCTCAATCGGCTAATAAAATGTATTACTTTTATTTCTTTGGTAATAATAATTACAAGACTGGATTAAAAAAGTAAATAAAATCGTTTTGGAGCCATCAATTTTGTAATATTTTAAACTTGATTTTTTTATTTCAGTAAGTAACCTTAGAGCTATTATTGAGTTTAGCCTACATATGTGGCTGTGCAGGTAGCGCGCTGAAAATGGTGCAACTAATAGCAAGAAAAAAGGCAAAATGAAAATAAAAGACATGAAAAGTGAAACATATCAGTCGAATATAACATATTGCCAGAATACATGAAGCCCACTTTTTCTTAATTATGTAAACAAGTTTTTCCATTTCTCTTTCTCTGTATACGTTGAAGAAAACTCGGTCAAAGGGACAGGGAGCAAGGGTCCCCCGAGTGGAGAGGCTGTATTGTTAAGGGAACGGGTCGAAAGTGACATGTCCTGGTCGAATCTATTCAGGGTCCGTCCTACCCCGAGGGTTGCTTTATGAATATAAACCGAAAGGAGTTATTGGATGAAGTTTGTGGTCGCAGGACTTATTCTGACCATCTTACTGGAACGGTCTAAGGAGAAATCCGTCCTGTTACTACTGCGACCCTTAGGGCACCAGATATTGCCAAGTATTATTACACAGAAAACTTAATCAAGGTCAATATGTATTATGTATCACTAAATTGATATTTATTCTACTCAGCGATAGAGCACTGTTAAGAATAAAAAATATCTCTTAAAACTACCGTTTTTTAACAGCACGTGAAAATCAAATTTTCAAAAAAGGCTCTAATATATTTTGTTTATTTTTACATTACCCGAAACGTTTTGCGTCTTCAGATTTATGAATAATATTATTTCTCAAGATCATTGTTCCACTCTTCCACTACTACAAATAGGCAACTTCTCCTAGATTTGTAAAAACCTCTTTTGAAACAAGAAAACAAGCAATACTATATACATTTTTAATCCAAGTTTGTGAGATGGGAAAAATCTTCTGGTGATGTAAAAATTAATAAACGACGTTTTGATAGTCTAAAGTTTTTTTTTTGGAAAATTAGTTTTTCGCATGGTATCAATATTTATATGCATCTCTATTTTTAAAGGCTTCACTCTATATAATTTTAGTTTAAAATATATATATTAATAGTTTATGATATGAGATATTTATTTCTGGTTTTCTTTTTTTACCGACTAATATTTTTTAAACCCAATTATAAATTATACTGCAAGTTCATTGCTAGCTGAGGGTGTATAAATGAGTAAGAATTTATTGAGTTTTCAGACAGAAGTGTCTGATGAATGATGTTCTTTTTTTGCTTTTTACTTTGTCCGTCCAGTGCTGTGGTCATTGGGCAACATTTGGGGCTATATGCCTCAACACTCTTGCAAGAGTTAGTCATATTAGTCACATCTTTTACAAAACGGTTGATGAAATTTTTTCTGGTCATAAATGGGTTTCCATTAAATTTTGTTTGGTGGGCAAAGAAATAGCGAAGACTTGTTTTAATTATTTTTCGTAATGATTGCTGGTGTTAGTTGACGTAACTTCTCTGTAAAATATCTTTGTCTACACAAGAACCACATATACTTATTCACATTCGGGTCTTATGGATTGTCGTTTCTTTTCAACCTTAAGTACCTCTGGACCTAAGCCTTATCACCATTGTCACAACATTGATAAAACTGTGATATGCCAGAACGTTGTCCATTAATAAATTTATTGAAAATCAAATAGATGTCTTTTATTAATCCAAGCCACTACACTCAATTATGAGTCACTGTTTTTCACTGTGAATAAGCGAAATGAAGGCCGTGAAAAAACAGGAACCAATATCGAGTCGCACACGAGAGGATTAGAGAGAGTTCCTTAAAAGCTTCTTGTTTTTTTTTAATCGAAAATAAGTCATGCCATTAGCCAAAACCATCTCTGAAAACCACCTTTTTTACAGCAAATGAAAAAAATAAGAAAACTAATGTCCAGGGACTAAGGATTGCAGAATGTCATTACGTGCTTCGCCTCCCTGTCAGTTTGCACGATCTTTCTACAATGGAGTTTGTACGTATGATTAAATAAATTTAAAACTTTTAAAAGTTCATTTCACGACACTTCCAAATACGACTGTAATGTAATAATTCATTATATCCGCTCAGTTTTGCCAGCATCAATAATGTTTCTTCATTAACAAATTAAAATAACCATGGACATATGCTCATTGTTATTTTACTTAAATGTTAAACTAATAATGCGTGATTAGATATTGACGAAGACTGTCTGACAGCTATAATATATTCAACAACACAATTCAAACTTCCGAAATTGCCAAGAATACAATTTCATTAAATATTCAAATATTTTTCGTAGGAATCATCTGAAATGTTTATCATTTCGGCCCACTGCAGCACAATCATAATCCGCACGTAGTTGACTTCTGCTGCCAAAATATTCCCTTTAACGGGGAATATTAATCTGCTCAGGCACTTTAACTTACTAAATAAGTTGTACGTGGATCCGTGCTGAATTAAACCTTAATAAGCAGGAGAAGCTTATTAGTGCTTGGGAAATATTACATCAGGGCCCTTTTAACAATGCACGACAGAAGAAAAGCAGTATTATTTAGAATGTTTAAAGGCGTTTTACAGTAAAGAAATCGTCAAAAGAATAAGGAAGTTAAATGTTCATTACGGATTTTAACACGTGTTCCTGTAGTTTTGGTTCAATTTTTGTGCTTTATTTTCAGGACGATCGTAGTTCGCTTTCCTGTCAGTTTGCATGGTCTTTCTGCAATAGATTTTGTACATATGATTGTATAAATTTAAAACTTTTAAAAGTACATTTCAGAATACTTTCAAATATGACTGTAATGTAATAATTAATAAAAAAAAGGAAGTACAAAAAATAAAGACGTAAAAGGTGGACACTTTAAAAACCGTAGCGTACAAAAAAATTCAAAAACACCCCTAAAAATAATGTTTCAGTCTTAACAACAGGCTGTATTCAGAGAATTTATTAGTAATTTGAATGCTATGCATCCTATTATGTTTATATATATTTCCAAAAATAAAATGGTAACTACATAACTACATCAGCTTAGAACCAGAGAACACTATTTCCATATGCACATTTGTCATCCCCAGCTGTGAGGTACTTAAGGACTGGCCTGTTAATTACACTAGTGGCCATGAGGCTAACAGAGCCTTTACATGAGCTGTTAGTGTATAACTTATATCGTACTTATACGTGTTTTGGTGGAAGTTTAGCTTAAAGTCCAACCTAAAGATATCATCTATCACATATCACAGGTAGGTGTTCGAAATGGTCACCATTAACATCCACACACAAACGATGCCGCCGAACTGCAGCACGAACTACTGACTGCAACGTGTTTAGTTGGATATTTGCACATGAATGTACGATGGATTCTCGAAGTTCATCCAATGTGCGTGGCTTTTGTCGATAAACGACGTCCTTTAGTGTTCCCCACAGGTAAAAGTCCAGAGGAGTTAAGTCTGGGGAACGTGTTGGATACTCTACAGCACCTCTACGTGTACCTTTAAGTACCTTTCGTACTTAAAATACCACTTTAAAACAGACTTCCTTTCATCAAATGTAAGCCTAACGCCACCCATGTTTACTCGAGTAACAAGGTACAACTAACAATAAAACACTAACTATCTGACAACTGTCATCTGACAAAACAAAACAACGCAATACAACGCTTGTATGGCGATTGCCGGAACTACAAACTATTACACTACTAAAAATGAGACAACTCCGTCAATTAGTTTGCAAGTTATGGACTTTTAAACAGTGGATACATTTTTTTGGACCCCTTTATATAATGGCTCCAAGCTCACATTTTAGAAATGCTAAACTGATCGACAGTAACGAATTTCTTTAATGCTTTTCTGGACAAAATACGCATGTCAATGTGATCAACATTGTAATTTTCAAATGATACTACGATCCATTAAATTAAATTATTTTTTTTACTCATGGCAAATAAATATATCTTAGTATTGTTTCCTTTATTAGCCATAGTTTTATTCTTGTGAATATCTGGATGAAAAATAATCAACTGTATTAAAAGGGTGGAATATCCTTAAGGATAAATGAAGGCATGATTCGACCTGGGACAGTAAAATAATATGAAGTTGGAAAATACCATTTTTTAAATTAAGTCGTGTCTGAAACTGTTGCAATAGGGTAGCATGAAACAGTAACTATTCCTGCTTAATGAAATTATCTAGTACCGTTATTTCCGCAATAATAAAACGGACATACATCATTGCCTGTAAAGAAACAGTAAATATACATTCAGCTGAAGAAAGGGGCTGGGAAAGAATTCTGAAACCACTTTGAAATCGGCAGGAAACGCCTTCAAGTTTCTACCGTTCCTTCCTGCAGTTGACAGCCGAGCTGTAACCGAGGACTGGGACTTGGACTTCGGAAGAGGGTTCATGCACTGACCGACGTCATTAAAACTTATCCATCACCTCCCTGGCTTTGCGGAAGCGAAGTTACAAGTTTAGCCCGGGTGTTTCCAGCATAATCCTTAGAGTAACAGAAAAAAACCAACCACTTTATGCAAAGTTTGTGTATTTTACTTTTCGTTCGCTCACTTCTCTTTAGCACGAAGTGGAAATAAGAATGTAAATAACTTTGAGGTAATATAGACCATTTTATCCCATTCCCAAAATTCGTCGTCGACAATAACTCCCGTTACAGGTAAGAAACGTGTCAGTAAAAAAAAAAATAAATAAAAAATAAGAATTTTTTATTATAACTTCTCTCTCTCCACTATACATAAAGAATAGTAACGCCTGCTTCCCTTAAAACCACTAAAGAACTCCTGCATTACTTGTTTTTCTTTCAAACGGATAAAGTTTTGTAATCAGGAAAAATTTATCTTTTCCTGGACTGTATTTCACAATTCCATATTGCCTTGTTTGTAGAATATTATTCTGGGAATAAAAATAACGGTATATTCAAGGATCAAACAAATACAGCATAGTTCGGGATGCTATTGAATAAAATGTCAGAAACACTATTTTAGAATATAAATAATGCTTTGTGATGAGCATCAAGAGAAAACTGGTTCGTACCTTTTTGAAAGGATACCCTCTACCTTTAGGTTTGGCAATTGTTTTTATCAAAAATAGTGAAATGATAATAATATTTTTTTTACTAAAATATATTTCAGCTCACTTTCATTAGAAATGCCATCTCGATACTACAAAGGGATATTGTTATGATCGTAAACGTGTACTATATATAAACGACGCTCCCATATTTCTCAATTTTAAAATAAAACTTTACTGTAAAATTTAAGAGGTGAAAATTTTTCTTATTTGTCAATCTTATAAAGATATGGGTCATTCACAACATTATTTGTAATAAGGAAAATTGTGTAGAACAAGTATTACATAAATATAATATACTAGCTAGTCACAGGAGGAAAAAAAATCTATTTAACACAACTCTTACACGTAGCGCTTAGAAGTATGTAATCGAAGATTTCCGGTTTCCAAAAGACCTTTCTTAATAAAAGGTGTTACGTTAAAAGCTACGATGCATTAGAAAAACAAGGCGTTTTCTTTAATTTAATACTCGATTAATAACATAAAACAGAATGTAGTGAAAAAATGACATAAAACCCACGACATTTAGGTGTTTGGAAGGGGCGTAGGGAGTGTAATTCCGCGCGCACGGAGCAAGGCACCCCAATTTTCTTATTTAATAACGCCACGCCATGTTTCACACGCTCCAACAAAGCCTCTCCCACATTCCACTGTCCGCTCTAAATATTGAATACGAGGTCCTCGAAGCCCACGAGGCAAAAAAAAAATATTGTTCAGATCGTCTTGTGAGCTAGACTGTGATGTTCGGCGCGTGATCAGAATCCGTTCGGGTACGCGCATCATACCCGGGACACGTGTGAAGAATATGGTTCTGTCCTATGCGTATTCATTGTCAGGCTGTAACATTGACTATTGGACGATATCACTGGTGCTGTGAGGCTGTAGGTGATTTATTTATTTAAATAATAATAATAATAAATTGAATAGGGAACGTCAATTTGCTTGCCAGAAGAAGCCCTCCTCAAACGTATACAAAAGATATGTGGTTAGTTGGTTATTTTTACTAAGGAAAACTGTTTATCTACCCTATTTAAAATAATGGTTAATATGTAAGGCTCACAGGAGACCTTGAAAAAATGATAAAACTACACTTATTCGTTTTTGTAAACTATGATTGTTCTGAGACTGCGCGAGTGATACAAGTTAAGAAATGCAGGTTTGTGGGTTTAAGTTCAAAGAGTAATGTAATCCCATTTTTAATAGGGGCATAGAAAAGATCAAGAAGAGCCTAATGGATAATTATGATCAGACCACCAGCTTACCAGCCAAAAAGGGGTTTGGGCCACTTGAATTAGGCGATAAAAGAATTGGAGATAGAAACTGCAGATACAAAGTGCTGATACTGTCACTTTTAAAATATTTAAAGACCAAAAATTGTGAAGATGAACGGCTTGGAGGAGCTGCCGAAAAACCATTACGAGGCACATTGTATATACTTATATAGTATATAACGTATATATATGTTTATAGGTGGGATATCAGAAATAGGCGGTTCGGAATGCATAATATAAACACTGTTTGATGTGATTGAGATAATTATTTAATGGACTATAAACAGTAGAGCAAGATAGAAAGTAGCTGGACTCCCTCGGACACAGTCTGTACACCATCAGTGTACAAATCACTGGGACTTCTAACAGAAAATTTAAGTCTGGTTGAGGCGCATGCCATGTATTCTTGCATATCAGACTGCTTATTGGTCAAGCCTGCCACGCCCGAATTTGATACACACATACATATATAATTATAATATTATATATAGTATTATAATTATATATAGTTGACTAAAGGAAGGTGTCACCACCACCAACCATAACCATATGTCCGTCTCTATATTTCTCTCTTTATTGCTAACCTAGGTCTCACAATAATTTATATCAATCTCTATCAATTGTGTTAAAAAAGATAATATTAAAATTTATTATTAATCTCATAACCATTTTCACAATCATTTGATTGTCCATAAAATATATATTGAATATAAGACTTTATTTTATGTCCATGGTAATTTGGAACATCACAACATATAATTTCTTTGAAATAAAAGCATAGTTTTCGGAGAATAAAAGGTAATTTAAAAGAAGGGGGGTAATGATTGTGATTTTCTCTGTTTATTAACAATAACTATCCTTTCCTTGTTAATTTGAATCATTATTGATGTGGATTGTCCTTGGGTTAGCTAGTAAAACTAGTCATCCCGTTACTAGTATTATAAAAGTACATAAAATTTGCAAGAGTTCTGGTCCCATTAGGCTATTGTAAATATACATGACTATGTAAGGTATGTTACTCCAAGTAATTTCCTTCACCTCAAATTTATTATTATTATTATAAGATCTACTGAACCTCTTGTTGTAGTGATTTATCTTCAATACCAACTAGATTTTTTTTTTTCATAAAGTCTAACAAATCATCGTTAGTAAAAAATATAGTCTTCACCAGCAGCTTATTTTTATATCCTCTTTGGAAAATCTTTAATATCAATACTACAAATACTGATACATTGAGCACCACCTGTATGTAATAAATACGCTCGTTTACTTTATGATCGATGGCCACCAATCTCCCTTTTGTTGGCTTAAAAGCATGGCTAACTACGGAAAATTGATGGCAGCTCTACCTCGAACAGAGCAGCTACTTTTTATTAATTTATTTTTATTTACTCTGAGGATGGCCGTCAGAGAAAATCGTTCGGGGATACGAGTAAAATTAAGCTCCACTATCAAAGACAAGGAAAAACCATTAAAAACCGAATGGATTTCTTGAAGTTCAGAATGAAAGAGGGTCTATTAGTTATACAGGTCTGCAACTAAAAACCTCCACAGGATATTTTTACTTTTTCTGACAGATTTTAACTTACTAATACTGGGGAAAAAATTCCGTTAAGATTTTTTCGTGAAACTGCAGTATTAAGTTTCGTTTAGAGTGAAATTTCTATCTAAATTAAAATCTAGTATTCTATTTTTTTTTTTTTTCAAAAATACCTATAAAAATATGACTTCTATATGAATTTTATTCATTTATATAACGTTACCTCCCCAGGACTAATGTAGTGCAGATTTTTCTGTTGGACAGGGACCTTCAATTTGTTTCTTACAGTCAGATCAATGACCCAGTTAAAGATTTAGTCCTTTCCAAAGATGCACCTAAATTGCTAGGATCGAGGATAAAAAACAAAAAGTTGCTATTACCTGGAGCCTCATTTTCGTGGTACAGACATCGAGAACTGTTTTTTAGTGAGGTTCAAGTACTCGTGGAG
The DNA here is from genome assembly GCA_930367205.1 of Acanthosoma haemorrhoidale. NCBI lineage: Eukaryota > Metazoa > Arthropoda > Insecta > Hemiptera > Acanthosomatidae > Acanthosoma > Acanthosoma haemorrhoidale. The sequence goes on along the minus strand of OV884011.1, from coordinate 181,171,034 downwards.
TGCTTTGAATCAGAATATGATTCATCTCACCTACGGTCTCGACAGTATATCCTGCCTCGATATGTTTGAAAAAAGCCTGTTAATCTGTTCTAATCAGCTTGATTAATCTCTGGTACGACTCCTATTGGGGGTCTAGAAGATTAAACTGATTTAAGAAATGACGGTTGCAGTACTTGCAGTACTCGGAAACGACCCATATATTAAAAAAATCCACGCATTAAAGTCATTAATTGGTTGATTAAATCAGTTACATTAATTAATTGAGTACCGGGTCAATCCAAGACAGAAGTGGAGCAAGCCCCTAGCACTCCGTCATTTCCCCAAAAAATAGATCAGAAACTAGCCTCACAGCAGTTTCGCTGCACAATGGAAATGCATTTGCACCTCTACTTACGGGATACTCGGTGCATATGTCGGGTTTAGATGTGTGAGTCCCCAAGGTGGAGAAGAGACGGCCGCCGCGAGCTAGGGTCACTACAACCACTAGCCGCTGTCCGGCGAGCGCCTAGAAAGAGATATAGAAAGAGAACCACCTCATAGGACCTGTGGTCTTTCACCTCTTCTGGCTGCCTAGTCGGCGGGCAGCTCAATTTGTTTTGATCTGACTCCATAAGATCTTAGAAGGTGTGCCCCAACAGTGCACTATGTTTAGGAGATGAGCAACAGGGTAGGTTTATAGGTAGCTTATGTGGTCTTGGAATGACCATGAATTCACACTCGGTATCTAAGGGTAGGCGAAAACCGTCCAGATCCAAAGGCGAGTGTGAACCGGAGAGAGGAAGACTGGGATTGCGGTGGGAGACGCTACTAGGTAAAGTTTGTAGGGCCACGGCAACCGTCGTTCGCGAGGGAGAGGTCTCTCCCAAGGAGGTGCTAGTTTTAGCGAGACGAAGGCAGAGATTCCCACTAGGAAGGTAATGGGTCTGACAACGCTGGACTAAAACATAGCGAGGTTAGGAGAGATAGATGCAGAGGTAGTTCAATAAGAAGCCCATGGCTTAAGCAGAGCAGTAAGCGCCAGTGCAGAGAGAGAGAGAAAGTAGTGTTCCAAGGGCCAGTCCTGTTTGTTCTGTGGTCCATCCTAAGACGCCCGGGTTATAGAGGCAGGCCAGCCGTGGTGGGGATGGTTCCCCTACCTGCGTCTGTTTCCCCCACCAGAAGCTTCCCCCTTTCCTACCAACGCCGAAGTTTATTATTACAATATAGAAACATAAGTAAATATTTTCTGGACCGAGAAGAGGGGAACTTCTAATTATTCATAATTAAGAGGTTCCTACTACATATGGAAAAAGAAATATATAAAGATGACTGGCGGAGACTCCAAAATACTAACTATGATGTTGGGTCAGCTGGCAGTTTTTACAAATTATCACTACTTCTTCTATGTCTTTCTATGTTTGCGGGGCAGTAGTGTTTAGTTCATAGGAAATAAAATAGTAATTTTCTTAAATACTCTATATATATTTTGTTTCAAACGACTCTTGTATTGCAAAAAACTGTGCGTGATGAGGGGGGGATACGGTTGGAAGTCATGTTTGGATTCAGCCCACTTTAAAACATATAATTTACATTTACATCCTTCTTCAACTTCCGCCTGAATCTTGCTTAGTAAGGGTACCTTTTCTAGTGGCTGGCAATTGTTGAGGTCCAGTTGATTGGTTATGTAAATTATTATAGTTTCGAGCACAACATTCGGACTTGATTTTGTGTTCACAAAACTTACACAGGGCTTAGACAGATTTGAAAGGGTTAGATTTTATTTTTTAGCGAATCCCACATTTTCAGCGAAAATTGTTGGTGACGGAATTGAAAGGTTTGCCTGCAGGTGATACCCTTATGTCAAATGTTTTCGATATATTTTAAATAAACAAGGTACCATATAATAATCCATTCGATGGTGAGTTGGGTGGAATTTGAAAGAACAACCGTATTTAGTGTAGGTATCTTTTCTCCCTCATGGAAATTCGTAAAGACTACTTAAGGTAAATATACGTAGAAGTTTTGTGGTCGATGTGTTAAGGGCATGTTGACTTGAGTGGAAGAAAAAAAAAGATATGAGACTTTTTGCGAGTCCTAAGGGAATGTCTATACTTGAAAAATGTACATGGCGAATGCCTTTCCCTACAACAAAAAAAAATGCAGTCGATCTGAAATATTCATGGGTTATTTTACAACGCCTTTATCTGGTTTAACTTTTATTTAATTCTTTCGGGGTTTTTTTAATGGGTGTGGCGGGGAGGTTCTGATTCTTTTTTCTCGGAGATGGACTCCATTGAACGTATTGACCGGTAAGCAGGTATGTTTTGTTTTTTTACAAGTGATCCATCCCTATAATCCACTAGGAACACTAGTATTGGCAAAGACACACTAAAGGAAAGTCGGGTATAAGAGCGTAGACTTGTGCTGTGGTTATGGCTTCTGCGGTGTACTCTGCAAATTGACAATCACAGAATGTTTATCCTCTCGGCTCTGACTGAACCTAGCTATCTTAATGAAGTCGCATCAGATTCAACTACAGGTTTGAATTACACGACCCCATTTGATTTCAACCTACTAGATGTGATGAACGATGACTGTTATTACTAATCAATCTATTGTACTTATTGATTATTTTGCTACACTTTTATTCTTTAAATGATACAACTGAAAATCATTTTTTTTTATAATACAATTTGATCAGTATTTTTAATGTTTTAGTAGTTTTTTTTTAAAAGCCCTCAAGTTTTTATCATCTTTAGAGTCAGTATGAATGTCCTTTTAACCTTGTAACCCTTGACGACATGAAAATTATTTTAATACCATTTAACATAATGAAGGGTTATTAGTTAAATAATTAATTAGCAATAAAAATATTGAAATGGATCTGTCAGATGTAGTAGGGCACCAATTATTGATAGCTTTCCAGATTAATTATAGGTGATTGCGTAATTTTTATTATTGACTAGTAATTACACGATAATTAAGATTATTATTAAAATGGTAATCGTGACTTTCAATTGACCTGTGTGTCACAATGGTAGGTGATATTTTGACTGTTAGTTTCATTTAATGCTCTGATATTACAAAACAACTAGCTCCTTTGAAATTAACAAAGAATCGTATAAATTAATTGTTTATGAATTAGAAACGAATTATTCTCATACAACAGTGTGTTTGCTACCAAACCAAAGATCACGTTGCCCTGGTTAATAATACGTATTATTTTAATTTTAACAACACAAAACCATAAATGATTTTTTTGAAAAGGCTACTTTAACTATATCTTTTCTTTTTTTTTTTTTTAAGTTCTGTCTGTCATACTGTGTAGGTTATAAAATTAAAGAACTCGTGAAGATCATTGATACATGTATAAATATTATAAGAAGTTCAGTTTTTGTTTTGAACTATACTTACGTATAATACTTTTAATTACTAATAAATTGTGTCCCTGACAAGATCAATAAGACAATAGATACCAAAACTTTTTTACCATATAGGTCTCGTTCAGTCATAGCAAAAGATAAAATGAGTCGTCAACGGCTATATTTTATCATCACTTGACTGGGTGGAAATTTATCTATAAATATCAATCAAAATAAATCTTATATCCCCGATATATTCCCATTTAATATTATGTTTTCTTGTTTAGTTTTTTGAAATTTTGTTATTGTTACTTTATCTTGTTTGTCATTGATTTATCATTTTTTACTGTTTTTAATTTTTGTTTCCTATGTATTTTGTTTGTATCTTCTCTATACTAAAAATTTCCATTACTTTATATAGACATTTCATATGGAGTATTTGTCAAAAAAGCCGTGCCTATGTTAATAACATCTACACATGGAAAGTTAATTCATTTAATTTACATAATCAAAATTTTCCATCTGTGAATGTTATTAACATAAGCATGACCTTATTTACACATGCTCCACATGAAATGTGCATGTAAGGTAATGTAAATTTGTACTGCAGAGAAGAAACAAAAATTAAAAACAATAAAATATTAAAAAAACGATGAAGAGTATGTCAAAAAAGCTAAACAAGAAAAATTAATATTAAATAGGAATATATCGATGGTCTAAGATTGCGCGTGGTTCCCTGCATGACACCACTAAATAAGAGGTTAATTAAACAAACAATTAAGTCAAAATGTTGTATCAGTGAGAAACCTAGAAGTTACTAATTGGAAAGCTTTTGAACACGCTGGAAGTGCTTTGCATACATTTGTTAATGCAATTAAATTGTGTTAGTAAAAATTAAGTTATTGACATTTTATTTCTAATGTATGTTTATTTTGAACATATTTATTCTTTATTAAAGACCATATCCAGTTAAACGATAGATCGGGCGTGTATAGAATAGAATAGGAGGTTCGCAATGAATTTTATGTTGGAAATCACTTGGAAAATTACCTAGGGAAGGGGAAATTAGGAAGGGCATCATAATGCCCCGCATAGTTGCCTTGCTACATGATACAAATGATAGGAAAATAATTAATAGCCCGGAAAGTATTGAACTTGAAATTAGATTCCTTTATATTAAATAATATAAATAAAAAAGAAGAAATAATAAAAACATGTATGCTATGAAACCCTTCCCCTCCATTACCTTCTAAATGAAGCCAGTCGTGAAGTTCCGACATTACTTACTACAAAATAGGAAACACATTTTTATGTTTAAATTAATACAACTTATTGTAAATGCTATAATTTTTTTCAGGCATATGATTTTCAGTGAGCAGCCATGATATTAGTGTATTATGGTGGTTAATAATCGTGTGTTAATTATTAGTTATTTATTACTTACGTGTGATTTCTTTTATTTTTGATTTAAGTAAAATGAATGGACCATTTTGGACTTGGCGCTGCACTGTTATTATTTTGTATATTTTTACTTTTTAATTGTTATCATTTTGACAACAGATTCTGTTTGCCTGCATATGTACTGTTAAGGTTTTAATCATGTGACTTGACGAAGATGATTGAAGAAGTTGAAAACTTTATTGGAGATTATAAATCATATTGTGGAAAGAAGGAAGATTTATTATTTTGACATTTATTGAAAATCTGGTCTTATTTCTTTTAGTTCAAAGCATTTTTAAGTCTACCTCAGATGTTATTTAAGACTAAGGGTTTGATTTTTTATTCCTAAGTTTAGGGGAATACCAATGGGAAAAAACATGAATTAATAACAATCTTAGTCCCTGAAAATTCCCTATTCAACAATTAAAAAAAAATTTAATGATGAATACAATAAAAAAAAAAACTGGAGAAGTTGGCTGGAACGATACGTAATTCGCGATTTATATTGAACAAAAAAATTTGTATTAAAAATTCTCGGATTACTTTTTCACCAATGCGTGTGTTGTTAACAATTTTTTTTTTTTATTAAAAAAATTTTTATTAAGATAAAATGACAATCTGCCTTTTATTAGGCAATAAGTAATTGAGATAATTGTTAAATCTGCCTTTTATTAGGCAATAAGTAATTGAGATAAATGTTATCATTGTTTATGTAATTTGAAAAGAATTACCCACTGATGCAATTTTATGCTTTTAATGAACACAACATTAATTAGCGGTATCACAATGTACATCAAACTAGGTTAAACTTAATTCTTTTACACTCACAGAGGTTACTACCGTTAACACACAGATGTTCGCGAGGTTATAATAGAGTGAACAAGAAAAACTATCGATTTTACAATAAAAATAATGTTTATACTTCAACAATCATTAATACCATATTTACAATTTATCATTCACTCGCTCATTCATACAATATTTACAAACAGCCAAGAGGCCCCCCCCCAAGTCCCCCCAAGGAACAATGGGGAAAAAATAAATTCTAATATGTCAAATTAATAATCAAATGTAATGAGTTCTTATATAAACCTTAACTATTGCATACAGTTTAATCAATGTTGCATAAATTAAACATAATTTTAAAATTTTAGTTTGATACAATGTTCATTACTATAACTATTGAAAAGCGCAATTTAGATAGATTCGTTTGAAACTAGTACAGGAGTATAGCCTCTATATTCCAGATATATTATGTAATAGATATTCGATTCATTCAAAGTAATAATTTCAAAACGATAAATAATGTGAGGTATATTTCATGTAGTATATAGTAATACATAGGCTAACTAAATGACCACAAAGAGAGAGCTAAGAGAAGTCAATGAAGGGCACTAAGCTCAAAACAGGGGTGGACTATAGAAGACCAAAGGGCCGGAGGGAGAATGGTAAGGTATATTAAGTACATTATAGGTAATACAGCCCTTTGTAGAAGTATGCCCTTGTATAGCCGACCTTATCCAGGTCAATATCAGACCAGAAGCAGAGGCCTTAATTAGCTGGGTCCGGTGCTTGCTGACTTGCAGAGAATTACTCAGTCGGCTGTACGTGAACTGCCGACGCCCTATCTTTTACATACTAGCAGGGCATGTATTTATGTTCATATAGTACATACAGTAATGGGTAGGGGTGTACATGATGTCTGTTGTTTACATGTTATAACATAGGGATGTAAAACTAATTAACTCGTGCATATAACCAACTACTTTACATATATTATTTATTTTTTTTTTCAATTTTTATTAAGATAAAATTACAATCTGCCTGATTGGGCTATAAGTGATAAATGATCTCGTTCATACCAATTTACAATTTTCATTCACTCGTACATTCATACAATATATACAAACAGCCCAGAGGCCCCCCAAGTCCACATGTTTGTCACCTCCCTCGCGTGCGAAGGAGGAACCGGAGACTTGGGAAGTCCCTCAAGCTCCTAACGTCAGCCGCGTCACTGGATAAGAGCCAGCGGAGGCTGACCAAGAGCGCGAGATCCACAGATGCTCAGGACATGGTTAGAGAAACTGGCCATTGCCAAGACTCCCACTATCACTTATTTATAGCATGTCACGAGGCCACTGCCGTTTTAGTCTCTGAGGAGGATTATAGGGATGAGTGGCGCAGTGCAATGACTATGCTACGGAATTAGGGTGGTTGGATAGGTTACTATGGAACTTGGGAGGGATGAGTTTAAGAATGTAGGGTATATTCACACCATTATGCACGGTTTTGTTAAATATCTGTTTCAAATTTTGGAGTGGATCATAACTGTATCTTTTTAGTATCACCAACCAACTACGCTGTACCTGTATGAAGTGTTGTACCAAGGATTTCACTTTTAAATATGATACGTAAATAAATAAACAATTGTCCATATTTTTATATTTCTAGTTTCGAATGGAAGTAATAATAAATGTTCTAAAGTCTATAAAAATAAGAAAATCCCCACGAAAAATAATAATTAATAAAAAAATTATAGAACGACTGGACAAACCCATTTCTTTTCCGCTTGGCTTGTGCGAATGTTCTCTATTAATTCTTTGAACTATAGTTAATGGTATTTTTTATATCCCTATAAACCTTAAAAGACGTTCCCATTTAGTGATAATTCCTGGATATCCGAAAAAATTACTAAGTGTTTCAAAGAATGCATTGTATCACGGATTATTTCTTTATCCATAAATTGTAACGATGCATTACCCAAAGATTTTGGGTATTTTTATTACGTGTAATTTCAACAATCAATTTTCATTTTTTAAGGCTGAAAAAAAAAAAGAAAAAAGAGGGATATAAGTGTTTGGTACATGTTGAACACTAATAATTCATTGACATAGGAGTGAATAAAAAAAATAAAGATTAGAATAGTATAAGAACAATTAGAGTTTTATCTTAATATACATAATTAAAACATTCTGTTAAATTTCAAACGTCTAAGTATACAACGTTTTTTTTATGAACACTAATGTTCTGTATGTTTGTTTGACAGAATGATTAGCGATAATTGTTGTAAAAATGATTCAATCCATCTGAAATTTGAAATATATACACTTCAGATTAAAAGTAACCTTAATAAACCAAAAGACATTTAAATAATGCTGGGGTGATTTCAAGCTTTAACTTTTCCCTTAAAAAATGATCATGTTCGCTGTTACATTGGCAAGTCCAAGTTATAAGCAATTATTAAAATGGGTTATTTTTTGACGTTTAAACTATCTTATTTACAATTTCAAAACTGAAATAATGCAGTACATGTGCAAGAATAACAGTTTCAAGATATTTTACACATGACTGATGTTCGTTTTTATTTTGTTGACTAATACTTAAGATTGTGAAGGAAACATGCGTAATCGTCATTTAGTAATCCCTTCCGCCTCTGTGAGTTCTATTCCGTTTCCCAACTTCGGGGATGGGCTCATTTCAAGCGCCAGTGGTGTAAGCGGAAGTTGCTCAGGGACAGAAGACGGTACGAGACGATCGTCTGGATTTATATAGGAGCTCCGCGGACTGAGCTAAGGCATGACTGGTGAGCTCGAGGGCTTGACTAACTTTGCTCGTTACCGAACACAAGGGCTTCGGCTAATAAGCGGACTTCTTTTGTGTCGCACGACTGCGGCTTGGGCGTGCTTAACAACTTAACTTAGCTGGTGGGGCTGCACCCCCTTGGGACACCGTGGCCTCTGTCACCCGGGTCCAGCGCATGTGTCTCAATTAGCTGTGGGAGCACAATGACCTCTTGCTCCTCTCCGGAGTTATCCTTGGAACAGAAATGGATCACTGTTAACATTTAACTACTAATGGAAGTCCCCTGCTTCATAGAAATACATCGCAATTAATATTGTCTTACTGACTAAGGTCAACTCTTGCTTTTGATTGAATGATGCAATAGTACAAATCTGTACTATTGTGGGTCACCACTTAATGTACGTTCACTTGCAGCTTCTTTAACTAAAACTCACTGTTTATCAATGCGCATCAAAGAATATGCTACCATCACTATAATTTAAACTAAATAGCGTACACATTAGATTGGTTTGTGAATGACAGTTTCTATCAAGGGACTAAAAACTGTGCTATTATTACCATTGCAGGGATGTTAGACAACCATAGACAGCAATAATCATCAGTGAAAATATTGTTCAGAAATCGGTGGGTTGTATGTCTTAGTAATCGTTTATTTCGTCATATTATTTTTTAATAAAAACTGATATAAATTACAACCATTGTTTACGGAACCTTGGCATATTGTAACTTCACTAGCACGCGGGAAAAACACCCCGTGGTGCCTACCAAATGGAAAGATAAACCTTTGTAGCGACCGCTAACTACATAAAATAAATCACCCTATACTCTATTGTAAACAAATTTAAATAACATGAACTAAATGTATTATAGACAAATGTAAATAACATGAACAAAATATAAATCATTATAAATGTGTTGAGTGATAAAATGTGGGGGCCAAGTAGTTACATGAGATGGGTCACCAGCTGTCAGTCGCAGGTACCCCACCAGATGAGGGAACCTACCGCAAATCCTAAGCAACCCTTGTCAGCCTCCCAGAGGACAATGAAGTTGAATGCTACTGGTTACACCAATCTTGGCCTCTATTGGATAAGGGCAATAATTGCCGGGTACTTAAGGCGGCCCCCTAGGCCCTGTAATTAATTCTCTCCTGGCAACTCCTGACACCTAATCACTGGCTCTTGGCTCCCGCTGGAAACTCTGAAAACCTGACTGCTTCTTTATGAAAAACCTCTGCATATCTCTATCCTAACCTGGCTATGTTCTAGTCCGGCGTCGTCAGACCCCACACCTTCCTAGTGGGAATCTCTGCCTTCGTTTCGCTAAAACTAGCACCTCCTTGGGAGAGACCTCTCCCTCGCGGACGACGGTTGCCGTGGCCCTGCAAATTTTACACGCAATGTCTCCCATTGCAATCCAGTCCGCCTCTCTCCGGTTCACACTCGCCTTTGGGATTCGGACGGTTTTTCCCTACCCTCAGATACCAAGTGTGAATTCGTGGTCATTCCAAGACCACATTAACTACCTATAACCTACCCTGTACCTCTCCTCCTGAACATAGTGCACTGTCGGGGCACATACCTATCAAAAATGGAGTCAGATTGTAAAGCCGTCATGAAACGATTGTCCAGGTTATAATCTCAAACAATCCTCACTTGTGACCAGGCAATCCCCTCGTGATGACCTGACAGCTTGATGGTCTTTAATTTAAATTACTGTGTCCCTTTGCCAGTCCCTTCGGAATCGCTACGATGAGTGGTACCTAATTTTATTCAAGTATATGAGAATATATGATTCCTTGCATTTTTTTATCATGCCGAAAAGATTTTTTATAATGCACGTGTTTACTAGTTGGGGATCACCTTAGGCTATTTGGTATTATTGCACAAATGGAACAATTTGGTACCAGACCTACAGGAAATATATTCTTGTTACTAGTATATTAATAAAAAAAAATTTGGACAATAGTGCTTTTCAGCTACTTGTTTTATTAAATGATTTCATTACTTAGTAAAAAACAGATATCTATGTGGTAGACAGATGATCATTGATTCTCATATCGCTGGTACCTTTTTTTAAAATGTTTCCAAAAAAAAATACTTTATTAAATAAACCGAAAATTACATTAGGCTGACATATCTTATCGATCTCCCTCTATTATCTCACCTGGCTCTTGCCTCAATAAAATAAAACGTCTATTAAGGATACTCAAAAGCACTGAAGTAGACAGGGCTTTAAATCAAGAAATTCGTCAGTGGGATCTTTTGAAAACTACTCTGGGCAAATATTACAATGAAATAGCAAGTGCTTTACTATTTAAAAGGTAACATACCCTGAATAAGCAATAGAACAATTTTCCTCGCTCAATTGGTCTCGTTTAAAAAAAAAAAAGCTTCTCTTTTAAAAATTATGGCACAAAATATCACAGATAATACAGATATTCAATTTTATTAAACACATTTTCTATTTTCCAAACGTGTACAAATATGATTGTAACAGTGAAAAACCGAAATTGGATATATTAAAGCATCTTTTTATATTGCGACATATCCATAAATGAATTGTTGATATGAGAGTATAACTGCATTTTAGAGTTTTGTTCTCTTTTTTTTTTTAACTGGAAAACCTTGCGTAAATCTGTTCAATTTATTGTCCCTTATTTAACCAAAAGACTTCATTAGAAGGCCCAATCCCATGAAACACTGAATAAAATAATACAACTATTACTTAATCATTTCATAACTCGGTACTAACAAAATCAATGTTTCCCTGTTTACACCGAAGATTTTATTAATATTATATACTATTTTTAAAAGATTCAGTGAGCTATAATCATAAAGAATGATGTATATTGGTAATTATTCAATAACTTGAATCATAAACTATTTACTATCACATTGAATAGTGTGAATAATTTCACGGTCCTAACTGATAATAATGATGTGTATATTTGATGAAACAACTTAAAACTCAATAGGAAATATTATTAATATTTTTACCAACAAGTAAAATGTTAAACAATTTCGTAATAAATTGAATAAAATCCACAAGCACACAATGAACTCGCCCATATGTATTTAATAATAGTTCCAGTACTGTACGTATCCAAGTTTCAATTTTTACTAAAGATTAACATGGAAAATACGCAGAACAATAAAAAGGCTGGCACTTTGAACATCTCTACGATGCTTTAAAGAAACATCATATCCCTTGATACTGATTTACTACTAAATTAATTATACTACTAATTTACGAAGTCACACTAAAACCAATCCTAAGCTACGGACTACATCAACGGAACATAAAGCTCATTCGATCTTAAGTCCTGGGAACAATAGTTCATGCGCCTTATTACACCAGCAACAGAGCGCTTCATCATTTCTTAATCTTGTCCTATAAATGTTCACCAAACGCTATCCGATCATCCAGATCCCCAAGCACAGTCATTATACAGCTTCTCGCTCTCAGGCTGTGGCCTTGACAGAGGGAGTCCAGGCAATGGCCAATTTCATAGTCAGGGAGGTGACAATATATAGGTATATAGAGAAAGACATGAGTGAATGCTTAACTGTAAAATGTGGGGCAAATGAGACTATTATCAGAATTACTAATTTCCTAATAAGTAATTGTAATTTTATTTTAAAAATATGTTTTTATAACTAAACATTTTAAGAAATGAAACAGTTCTGTTCAATTGTGTTTTATCCCATAAAAAAAAGTGTACATGTTTTGTTTGAGTACCCGTTCAAAATCTATTGTTGCTATAATCAATAAATAAACATTTTTGTCTTTTTATTGCAACAAATGACTGGTGCACTTTGCCCTAAAAGCCGACTGCCTGAGGGGCTACTTACGCCTATGGTAAGAATATTTACTGTTGGCGTTGACGACTCTATAAAGTCAGCACGGTTACTAGGCCCTAAATCCCCCATAGAGCGGCCGGAATAACAATGCACCCCCGCGCCTTATCAGGGAGGGGGGGGGGGGCGAAGTCCCCGAGGGCCCCCCTTGGACACTATGACAAATGACTCTCTCATATAAGGGGCTCAGGGTAAAGAATTTTCCCAGTTGCGGTAGGCCGCAGGAAAACAAAGCCTCGGCTTTCATTTTAGGATCAAACTTACCTTTTTTATTCACAATTTATTTTATGTTGCTTCACGGAATTTGTTTTCTCTTATAGGAGTCCATTTTTATCCCTTCACATTACTCTGAATGCACGTCTCATCACAAAACAACTTTTTCGTAGACTATCATAAAGGAGGAAACTATGCGTCCATGAAATATATGCTGGTTTATACTGCAAGGAATTGTGAAGGGGTTGTTATTTTCTCATCAAATATAGTAAGGATATATTTTACTTTTGAAGTTCCTCTGAATCCTCATACAATTTCAACTACATTACTCTCCTTGCTGGTTCTCAAAATAAATCAACTACAAATATCGTCCAGTGCATCACAAAAAATACTGACTTTTTTCATTTTAAATCTGATCCTTTGGACAAAGCTAGTTAACCATATTGGTATAATTTGTTGTACAAGACAAATTTAAATTTTTTTCAATACCTTAATTAATGAGCATTTAATTGGTAATTTATCTATTTATCCTAAAGGACAATTTATAAGTATACACTTCAAGAATTTATCATTATAATTTTAGTCTTGACTAATAATTGAGCCGTTAAATTGACGGATCACTACTTTTCTGTTACATATTTCACCAAAGGACAAATTATTTAAAATGTTTCTTTAAATTTGTACGAGATAAAATCTCGAGCTTACCGCTATCATCTCAAAGTGGAGAGTCGAAAAGAAAAAGATCTTGTCAAATGTTTTATTTTTTCCACTCACTTTTTTTTTACATGAGCTAATTTTTTGTTTTTAATAAAGGAGGTAGAAACCAGCGGGACAACTAGGTCTCGTTATGTGCGCACCTGGATATGTCAGATGTTTGTTTTATGTATTTACGAAATGGTTATGAAAAAACAACTCCTTAAGAACGGATTTTCATTAATTATACCATGGACACAAGACAAGCCTATGTGGTTCTGCTGACAGATGAAGTTCTAAGAGATTTCTGTGTTTTGCCCTTATTACTGTTGTGTTACTGTTTTCAATACGCACTTAACCATGACTAAAATATAATTCCACATTAAATTAGCAATACACTTTGACCAGAGAATTTTTAGTGGTAAGTAGGAGCTTATTTTTCATTTAACTTATTTTCCGCTATTATATTTTAACCGAAACATATTCATAGTAATCTTAGTTAGTATTTGAATATAGTAGTGAACCCCCCCTCCATCCCCACTGAACTATTTGCCAGCTTTGCCTATCCTTCCGGGGTCGTAAACTATGAGATACGTAATAAATAGTCAATAATAAAACTTATGAAAATAATAAAGGTGTGCGGAGATAAATATAAATAAAAGTTTGGAAGTGTCCAATTTTATAATAGGGACTGGAAGGGAGAGGGTGTTATCTGTAGTTGTTTATTGCATCCGCCGATAGGACCCCCACAACATCTCTGGCTCCCTTTATCACAGCGCTAATTATCTCACAAATGTTTTAAAACCCCTTTTTGTTGTTTTAGCGCCCTATTGTTGTATGCTAAGGGTGGCTTTGTTTTTTATCGTGGCTTTCGTAATATCTTACTTACTGTTTTTTCAAGCCGGGAGTGCCCGCACCGTGAGATTTTCTCTCACGTTTGAAGAAAATCACAGGTGATTCATAGGTGGGGCTGGTGGGAAGATGTAGATTTCGATTAGGCAAGTTTACATGATTACCTTCCTCAGTACATTCTTCGACTTCCTCATTCCGCACACAAGGGAAGTTTTGTGGAACGAATTCGTACCGTGAGGGATACTTTTCTCATATCGAGTGCTCACGTCACAATTTGATTTTTAATTCGTTTTGTTTGTTTGCTTTATTTATAGTATTACGATATTTTGTTTGTTTTTTTAGATCTTTTCATAATGAGTCATAATCCTCCTCCTCGCAACCAAACATCCCATGTGAACTGAAAAGGAGCGCCAAATGAATAGGTGGGCTTGAAGATTAGGCGATTTCCAAAAAAGCTAGTGTAGAATAGAACGTTTCTGTGCATTCTGTCAAAGAAAGAAATAAAACATATATATTTCCGCCTCGATCACTGATCTTGAGTGCCAGAAATGTGTTGATGACTATTCACTTTAACTTTCTTTACTTCTATTTTTCTTCACTTTTATAATATCAAAACTGTAATGTTTAATACGTATTTAAATATATGATACTAACTAAAATGAGTCTCAACTATGTTTTTGTTAAACTTTGTGGTAATTGATTAAAATAATTTTTGTTGGTTCGTAATACCCTTTTTCTTACTCCTTCATCTTTTAAAAATAATATGGTCATTTCATTTGGCATTAAAAGGTAATTTTCTGATGGAAACAGGTAAAATTTGAGTTGCGAAAAATCGTCTCACGCGCGAATTCCCAATTTTCACTTTTACCAGCGATTTCTGTCGCTAAGTTATAGATACTGAGACGTCTGAAGTTTTTCTTCAAATCAGACTACTGTAAAGTAAAAAAAAATAATTGTTGGAATATAGTCGGAAAATATGTAACTTGTTTAAATCAATTTACGGCTTTTGAAACATACCTGCAAAAATATCCGATTCTCAGAAGGATCTAAATAAATTAAAAAATGCGATGTATTCAGCTCCTCATTTGAGGCGATTTCAGCAGCCATAAATAATAATGTCCGTTTCTACTGATACCTTCGTTAATGTCCTTCTCGCGTGCCACCAAATGAGGGGACAACGTCTTTAAAAACTACCACCAGAAAAGAACTGTCATGGAGATTCAGTAAACAGAGTCGATGTATTTATTGCAATAACGACACTTCAAAAGACCCTACTAGCGAATCGCGTGCTGCAGTTATCGACGTTCTCAAATATGGCTTACATGTTCGCTTACCTTAGAGGCAAATTGCGTTAAACCGTATATATGACTCTCGATTCAGTCTTAATTTGTTTTTCATTGTGTCACTTCATTGAAC
This sequence comes from Acanthosoma haemorrhoidale, assembly GCA_930367205.1. Taxonomy (NCBI): domain Eukaryota; kingdom Metazoa; phylum Arthropoda; class Insecta; order Hemiptera; family Acanthosomatidae; genus Acanthosoma; species Acanthosoma haemorrhoidale. The sequence goes on along the minus strand of OV884011.1, from coordinate 181,155,637 downwards.
CCTATTCATGAAGTAGTATAATTATTATTTCCTATGCAGGACTAGATGGCATGCTTAAAAGACTAAAAGACTACGATATTCTGGAATCATTGACAAGTCGTGAGCCACATACTCAGAATCATTGAGCAAGTTGAAATTTGTATCAGACAGTAGATTATATGGAAAATATTGGTTAGATGGTATGTTTTAGCAAACGCAGGAACGATGACTTTTTTTATTAGTGATTTTAAGGAATAGAAAAATCAGATAAAGCTGTAAAATTGTCGATAAGTCACCCAGAAACCGTTTTTGCAAACATGACAGAAACAGACACAGACTTGTGCTATGATAATTCAAGAGAGTTATTTTTAAATAAGTGCCTAAGTATTCAACATACTCCTTAATAGATTCAAGCAGTTATTAAGGGCTAACATGAAACTATTGTTAAAAGAGATACTGTCACTCAATGTTAAGCATTAACAGGCTACTGATTAAACTTATTCTCACTTTATAAACTCCGCACTTTCTTTAAAATGAGCTACTGACTGACAAAACTATAAGACCTCCATTTAAAATATATTACAAAATGTCATTTAACCATTTGGAGGGGAATCGTATAAACCTAACATGTGATAAGTACTGTATTGTTGTTGGTAAACATCATCTCTGATTTCCTTTTTAAAAATGGGAAAGAGAAAGTAACTCTGCCTGGAATTGCATTTATAATGGCAACTTATACAAAATACAATGCAGCATGTATCGAGATAAGGATTATGTATGTATTTATGCACAATGAGGCGGTAGATGTAGCGTATTGTAGATTGTAAATAACACAAATGTTAATTTCACTTCAAACATTTTCTGAAATTGGTTAGAGCTTTCAACGGTTCTTTCCACCATCACAACCACCTTTGTACTGTTAAAGTAACTTGCCAATTTTAGAAATATTTTTGAAGAAAAAGGAACATGTATGTTATTCGAAAGATGAATTCCATATTAATTCCTGGGATGATTGAGTTTCTTGGTCGATCACGATTGGTCAAGAACAATAACTGACCTAACAAGTCCTTTACCAGTTGTTGAAAACCTCCAAAACCTAGTGGTTTCTATTTTGTACGTCAGATATGCAATTTGCATTCTGTTTCAGTTCCCTACAGTATTCAATTTCACTGCTATCGAAAAAATAAATAATTGCATACATGGTGGCTCGTCAGTTTTTTTTTTCTTTTTCGTTTTTCACAGAAATATCAAGTGCTTTCTACAGGTGAGTGGATTGTGAAGCTGTGGAATGTATTGCTCAGTGTATGTTGGTCATTACGTAGAGAGGGCGGTATCCGGTCAAAAATATTGCTGATAACGATACATGCGTCTCTATCAACAACTGATGTCTGAAAAAATAAAATACGCTCAACGTCTCTGGGACCAACACCTACTCCGTCGTCTATTGATCGCAAGCCATGGCGACTAATAGAAGTATTGTGCCTGTAAATTCTTCAGCACCCAGCAGCTCTATGGAAGAATTAACATCCTAGCACAACCTAGCGGACATGGACTCTACTCAAACACCAAGAGTAGAAAAAATCTACGTTCCTCAAATAACAAACGTTTTACGTGAAGACAGGACACAAGACAAAGCGATTAAGACACCACTTCCCTTGTTCTTTGTAGATCTAGAGCGAACACCAAGAGTAGAAAAAATCTACGAACTGACTCACCTGTATTACACAAGAGTACAGGTTGAAAATTCTTACCCGAAACGTGACATAGTCCAATGTCATAATTTCCAGGCATATGGGCACAAGAAATCATACTTTCACCACCCTCCCAGGTTTTTAAAGTGCCGTGAGCAGCAAAAAAGTGAATTGTGCAAGAAGCCTCTAAAATCACGAGCAGTTCTCTGCGATTAAGACCACCCGAGAGCTGCGACGCTTACAAAATCCTTAAGTCCAGGAGCGAACAACGTCGTCGGCCAGAAGAAGAGAAACCAGCCACAGGTAGCTCAAGAAGCGGCCAGCCAGAAATTTGAGGCCTTCAGTTTCTTTTGCTGATGTGGTTTAGAATTACTTATTGCCTAATATGGCAGATTGTAATTTTAGCACAATAAAGAATGTTATGTTTATAAAATAAATATCAAAAGAAACTTGTTCGTGGTTTTGGCTTGTGTTAAAATGTTCAATATACGGGTTACTGTGATGGTTCGAAAAATGTATGATAGTTTTCGAGAATACAATGGCCATGGCGATTATTCCCATGTCAACACATGGCATCAGGACCCCTTTAGCGCAGTTGTTTAATATCCCACACGAAACTGGAACAGGGCCAGCTGGTTGAGATGATTGCGGCCGGACACAACCACACTATTGAGAGGAGTCAATATCTGGTAAGTAAGGGCCAATAGCGAGCTTGCAGGACTTACTGTGCTATTGACTAGGGCTACAAAAGCGCGACTGTATTAAACCAGGCCAATCCGAAAAAGTAATGGTAACTATTACTGTTATTGCTGCCATTTCCGCACCATTCCTGCCTTTTACTCTTTTTCTTTTTCTTCTTTTTCGTTTATTTCTTTCTTTTTTTTTTTTTTACACTTTCTTCTTCTATCTTCATTATCGGTTGCTCCAGGGCTCATTCCGCCTTTTATAACAGCCCTTATCTCCACTAATGGCGCCTTATATATTTTTCTTTCATTTCTCTTTCAGTGTAATAGCTTTATTTTCTCATCACCATTAAACCGGCGCTGTATTTACGGTGGTGAGAGGTTGAGTGAAGTTGTCGGCACATCAGTTCTGAAGAACGTTGTTAAGCTGCAGTGTTTAGGAACAGCATTACGTCCTACATTTTTCTTATACTAATGCTCCAAAACAATCAGGGGGAGTATGATCTGACTTTGTTCGCTTATGTTTTAGAGAAAACTACGTTTTTTTTTTTTCAAGATGTTTGCTCGAAATAGAAGGGAACTTAGACATCCGGACGCAGATTTTCAATCAGTTACAGATAAAATTTAATTGTTTTGGTTTTTTTTTTAATTCACTTTCCTTTTTCCAAGGGATTTTATTTTTTTAAATAAAGAGAAGAGTTGTTAAGCGGTAAAAAGTTCTTCAGGGAGAAAAATACACGGTAATACATGCTAATAATCCACTTATTTCCTAGGGCCAACACTTTTACCAACACAAGATGGAGCTCCATAAGCTAAATTAACCTGTTCATTGTTTCGCTATAGCAGTTTTAGTTTAAATTTAAGTTCATTTTTTTCTTATATTTCATAATCTAACTGGCATTTTTTTAAAAATATTTCCTTCTCAAAAATCTTGAAACAAAAGAAAAATGTATTCACTCTTCTAGCCTTCTTCGCGATCGCTAAGCGCTAGTTAAAGCACACGGAATAGGACTTTCAAATAAGGTGCCGTCGTATTTAAAGTTTTCATTGTTTTAACTAAAATTAAGCCCATATTTAAGAGAGCCGATTTCAAAGATAGGACATGAAGTAACTGTTAAAAGCCAAGATTATCAAATGGGCAGGTTTTGATGGAGCGAGTTTCAGTGACCAATGCGGTTTCAAAATCGCTATTGAGTGTTTTTTTTTATGGAAAACTGGTATTTATTTCCGCAAATCATGTAATGACTATTTAGAACCCAACGAGAGGTCTCAATCCCACACTGTGTGTGTGCCTCTTTCTATTCTTCTAGTCTTCTAGGCCTTTCCGTGACAAAAAAAAAAAAAAAAAATAGTGCTGCCTATAGTACTAGGAGCAACTTGCTTAAATAGCGTTTGATACTGGCTAAAAAATATTTATTTTTTAAGGGACCAGGAAAAATTGTGAGCTTTTTAAGAAAGAGTAAAAAAAAAACACATTTATCCTGCGTTTATTGTAACTATATATGAGGAGATAATAATTGATCTACAACCAGTAATATATCTAATAAATTTAAATAATAATAGTCAGATCTGAAATTACAAAGGTTGTTAGTATACCTTAGCTATAATGCATGCACATTATTATTAATTGATTATCGATTATATTAATTGAATTTGGTATGCGCTCCAACATCAGAATCTAAATACAAATTAATATCTGCTTCTAACACACTCATTAATTATTCAATACTAAAGGTTTTTTACTCATCGTTGACCTCTCTAAAACATATTTCATGATAGGTTAAAACAAAATATACATATATCATATTGCAAATGAGGCATATATATATATATATATATATATATATATACGTAATCGTCTCCCAGCTGTAGACGATCGAGAAAAAGGAATGAATAAGGAGGTAGATGATATAATAAGAAGGTTTGTTTTATAACTGGCTTTATTTTCCTCCTGATCCTCCCTCTATACACACGTTACGGGTTTGTTTACCCTAGGCTACAAGGTATTAGGCTTAACATTGCCGTACCGCTAGACGTAACTTATATATACGCATATACGTGTATATCATATATACATATGAATTATGAATTTCAATCCAATTTCATTGACCGTTTATAATATTTTACAGAGATGTTGATTAGAAAAGCTATTGGTCTACTATATTTGTTGCTATTTCATTAAAAAAAAAAAAGTTTGATATGGATTTTACTGTCTAATGAGTCTGATAGCTGCTGGAAATTGTTTCATGTCTTTAAATCGAGAGTTTTTCAACTATTTGATTTTTTAAGACTAATGCAAAATTTATCCGTTTTAAATCATTGTACAGTAATACTGTACTTGAAATTTATTCCACAGTGATGAAAAAAAAAATCACGTTAGGTACAAATGGAAAAAAAAAACAGTTTAGTATATTTGATTGTCTTGGGGAATACATGGATACTACTGTTACCTACCATTAAAAAAAATACATATAAAGCACAAATTATAAAGTTATTCGTTGGTATTTTTTAACTTTAAACATTCGCATTGTTTTATTATCGTGATTTATTTATGCAAATAATTAAAAAAAATATACTAAAACACAATATAGTAAATAATGCATACATGAGATAAATGTAGAATAAGTGGTCGATATGGATGATATGAATTTAGGTTATGATCTTTGCACAACACTATTTATCAACGATTTACCTTTTTGTGTTTTTACAACGGGACAGGAGGTAGATAGGAATGTCTAAAAGGTCAGATTAACCGGAGAAGCAACAAATACTTGTTACACACACGCATAAATATATATATATATTTTTATAGAAAGTCTTTACAGGATAATAAACAAATAAATTAAACAAAATAATATAGAGCTTAAGCCGCTTCATGGTCTAGAGACCGTTTTTTTGGGGAGCAGTTTTTAATTTAAGGAGGTTTCGGCGATGTAATAAACTTGCTCCGGAAGTAAGTTATTTTTTACAGCAAATTTTATATTCTTGTCCTCGAGCAACGCCAGATGAAAGGTTTTCACCCACAATAATTTTTTTTCGAATCCAATGGCTATTTTCCATCGCTGGAGCCAACATTCGGAGGCAGTAAACGTTCAGGATTCTGCTCATTGCTCACTGGCGATCCGTCCCGATACCGGAGCCCCTTTTTTCCGTTCTTGGATAGAAAAATCCCATATCGCGTCATCTAATAATTACAGGTTTGTTTTTTCAACTTCTTTTTTTGCTGATTGATCATCGTGAACTGTCCTTGAAAATAACTCTAATTGCTTCTGTGTACGTTGACAGTCTTTAAAACTCTTTCGGTATAATTCTTATCTTGAACACGCTAGTTCAGTTGACCGGTGTTCCAAGAGTAATGAGTACACAGTTAGTGCCCAAATCGGTTGGATTATCATAAGAGTTGGACTGGCGGAAGTCAGATTAGCGAAGCTGTACTGTAATTAAATATTGTAAGGAATGTGTATTTACAATTCAGGTGTGAGTTTCTCACAGATCAAGAATCCAGGTGCCTGCCCGCCTAGAGGATAGAATTTCAACTGTTTGCATCCACTGCCTAATTGTATCCAGATATTTTGAGTTCCGCTAATCATCGTCATTCTAAACCGTTCGTCGATTGTGGCAGAGATTGCTATGCTATCCTCGGCATTAGTTTGTTAAAATTGTTTGCGTTAATTGTGATAAAAGCTTTAACTATCTCACGCCTGGCTGAGGAAAAACGCTTTGGATGCTTATTTATGGAAACTGATTAAATAAAAACGGAATTTTCTCGGATCAATTTCCAATCAAAGAGGAATCAATTTGGAACTTCCGCCGGTAATTTCTCAGTTTTCTAGTCACTTCTACGAGTAGAGTTTATTACACGATCGGACGTTATCAAAGGCATATTTAGAAAATCTATATTCATGAAAATTCCTTTTTCAAAAGAGGGGATCGATGAGATATTCAATTATATATCATTGTGTAGCTTAGGACTGTAGTTATACAACATTGAACGTTGAATAATTAAAAACCAAAAACAATTATTTCATTTTGTACGTAGGTTTTTCAAAACCTGTTAGAAGACGTACTTGTCTCTCATTTGAATCAAATGATATCAGTAAGAAAAACACTTAACCTCTAATATGATTAAAATCCATCACAGCCAAAGTAATATTCCTTAAACTTCAACCAATCATGACTCATCGATCTGGAATGTTTTCCATAATTATGATCATCAATTAGTCGATCCTTTCAATTGATTTTTGTCCACCTATCTTGTATTAAGCTCCTCACCATTCTCCCACCGATTTAGTCTGACAGTAATCTTTCGTTGGAAAAGACTTTTAAAATACTTTTAACTGTTAAGGGAGTGACATCAAAAATTTTGGGTCAGGATTATACAAATTCATAAGCATTAATATCGATCGCTTTCACCATAAATAACAAAATGGAACAAAATGGAATACTAAAGACCCCTACGGGTAAAAAAGAACATGACATATTGGTAGCTGATATTAATAATTGCCTTGTCCCTTATGAAACAATACCGCACATCAACAATCTTTGATCCTCGTTGGAAAAAAGGGTCTTTAATTAAACGAAATGATGCCAAAACAGCTCTCAAAAATACCATCAAGCACTACATGAAAAAATTGATGGTCAAAACAATCGCATTGTTAATGAGTTACAAACATGATGATAAGTCCAGCCAGTACGAAGTAAAAGATGACCCAGACCTAAAGAAGTTTTTTTTCATAAGCTAGAGGTAATGACGCAGTAATGACAACATCGAGGAAGTAAGAATTAGCAGAACAGGTAAATATACTGGAATCTTGGTGAAACAACGAACGTAAATATTTGCCCATAGATTCCATTGCCAGAAAATGTTTATGGTTTTTGCAGCATCGCTCCCATCCGAGAGTATTTGCACTGAATCTGGAGAAATAGTCAGCGAAAACCCGAGATGTCTGTCCCCATTAAACGCTGATATGCAAATTGTTTTGGAAAGTAATTTTTGGCTGCTTGGGTAAAATAATTTAGGATATTTCTCCTTAATCACTTTTAACTTCTGTTTATGAGGTGTTTAAATTTCGTTTTTTTGTTACTACTGTTTACAATTTTCTGCTGAACTACTTTTACTACTGTAATTTTAAATAATAAATATGCTTTTTTCCTTTTATAACGCATCTATTTTATGCCTGTCACATACATTATAATACATATTTGTATACAAGTAAAGTTTAGTTCAGTTTATAAGTCTGTGAAATGGCGTTTTGATATATCTAATTTGTAAGCTATCATAGTTAAGCGATTGTCAGGGGTCGATATAATCATAATAAATCGATTGTGAGGCACTATCGACAATCATTTATCCGTACCCACAAGCCTCTTTTGCCTCACAACCTAATACACAGAAAATGGTCTCGTACTATTTGCGTTTGAATCAACTATATTCCTTTGTACGACGTTAAAATACACGTTAATAAGCATAATGGTTCAGATTTATTACATAAAGTTATCTGACTTTTTTTAATAATATTCCACTTTCCTTTCGAGTTTTACCCAATGATAATTGATAAATATTATAGATATGAAGCTCACAACTTCACCATGGTGCAATTTTTCATTCGATGACTTTTCCTGCAGTAATAGATAAATGTAATAAAATGTAACATGTAACATAAAAAAGATACTCAAAAGAACAAAACCCAATAGAACGAAGGGACAGGTAGATACTTCTCCTGGATTCCAGGAGCTGCTGGAATTATAGGAACAGAAGTATGACGCCACATAGCATGAACTCTGGAAGGGCTCTTAGCAGGAGAGAGGGACACGAACACATGTACCTGATCTGAATTGCTAATAATTGCCCTGGGGCCCAAGAGCACATATGCTATTTACTCAGCTCACATGCAAATCACTTTATGTTAACGTGTCGTTTATTATTATTTTCACTTAGTACCTACGTGCATAAAATATTTTGCTTGGCGGAAGATTTATAACCAATAAAATGCAACTTTCTAGTCTTCCAACAGGTATGCTTAAGAGTTTCACACTTGTACTTGGGCAGGGTTGGAACTCTTACCATTTTAGGCCAGCCTTCATTATTATAAAAGATAAGAAAATATGCACTTTGATACTCTTCATGATATACAGTAAGTGTTTTTGTATAAAAAAATAAGGTTTTCTGGTTTTAAATCAAAAAGGGGATTCGTTTGTTTTGTTTCTTCTTGCATCCCACCAAGGTAGCTCAATTAGTGCATGGGTGATTTTACATAATTTTTTTAGAAACAGCTGAGGCTTTTTGTTAAATATATTGCCAGGCTATAGCTATATAATGCTGCGAAAAACGAAATTTGATTAAAATAGCCTCTTTATCTTTTTAAATTTTTTTTTTTATTTGTTAGTGGCCGTATTTGTATCTTGTTCCAACATGCAGTACATAATGCAAGTTTCATTGACCATACGTGTACACATTTGAGATTGTGTGATCATTTTCCCGACCGTTTCCTTCCGACCCTTCGAGCTAAGGCATCAAAAATGGATCGCATTTGTACCCTAGCCGTTAATAGTACGTTTGGAATCTGTGTAAGACTGTAGAGTCGGTAACCACACTATATCCCGACCAGATAACGAATCCGGTTTCCAATCGGTTCAACCATCGGAACGGAATATTAAACTGGTTTGTTAAAGTAGACGATTGATCTATTCTTGCAGACTCCATTTAGGTGCAGCGGTAGAAGCTCACACGCCTTGCTGAATTCCCAACAACCGATTGGAAGAAACTTGGACACTGATGGATAGCCCGGGGACGGCCGTATTCTGCTCGCTCCCTTTCTCCGATATATGTTCCCGATGGAAAGAATGTAGCAGTTCTCAGTTCGTACCTCGGGGGATATAATTCAGGCAAACTCCGACGATTTCACAAGATTTACGGCTGAATCGGATTACTTGGTTCTGAACAGATTCATTTGGCATTGTCACAAATCTCAACTCTTAATCGTATCAATATTACCGTAATTTATCCTGATATAATTGTTTAAGCAGTTGGCAAATAAGACAAGATAAGATCAGTTTGATAGAAGTAACATCGTCAAACTTTCCATTCCTTATTATAATGTAGGAAACACTTTTCCACAAGTACATCTATTTTGTAATTTAACGAATATTTTTTTTTTTTTCTATTGAACCCATAATGGACTAATATTGATGTCTAAGAGCAATTTAAGTAAAAAAATAATATCTTATTGTATCCAGACTAAACGTAAATTGTAGGATAAAAGAATAAATTCATTATATAAAACAGATACAACATAAAAATATGACCGTGTTATTTTCTTTGCAAATTTATGTCCTTTCAAACTCGTTATTATAACTATAGATTTTTTCAAATCTGTATCATTAAAAAATATATTTTTGCAATAATATATAAAATTTTATTTCTGTAGGTGAATCTAAACCATCAAAAAATGGATTTTACGAGGCTCCACAACGATCTTGTGATAACATCATTTTCAGTGTATTGATGTGCGAAGGGAAGGTTTTACATTATTTATTATTTCAACAATTTATTAAGATAAAATTACAATCTGCCTTTTTATTAGGCAATAAGTAATTGAGATAAATGTTATCATTCATACCATATTTACAATTCATCATTCACTCGCTCATTCATACAATATTTACAGACAGCCCAGAGGCCCCCCAAGTCCACATTGTTGTCACCTCCCTCACGTGCGAAGGAGGAAGCGGAGTCTTGGGAAGTCCCCCTCCTCCCGGCTCCTACGTCAGCCGCGTCACTGGATAAGAGCCAGCGGAGGCTGACCAAGAGGGCGAGAGCCACAGACACTCAGAACATGATTAGAGAATCTGGCCTTTGCCAGGACTCCAACTAACACGTAATTTTAGCAGGTCACGAGGCCACTGCCGTTTTAATCTCCGAGGGGAATTATAGGGGTGAGTGGTGCAGTGCAATGACTGTGCTAGGGAATAAAGGTGGTTGGATAGGTTACTGTGGAATTTCATGAACTTGGAAGGGATGAGTTCAAGAATATAGGGTATATTCAGATCATTGTGAAGGGTTTTGTTGCTGACGTAATAAAGGGCATTTACTATTGTTCTCAGGACTTTTAATTGTAACAATTGGATTCGCTTGATGTTCGACTTTTTTTTTATATATTAATATAGGTAAATTTAAGAATATATTTAAGAATAAGAACAATGAAGTCATAAATGTTTCCTTTTTAATTTTATAACCTTAAATTTTGAGCTACATTTATAGAATATTATAACTTTCCTCGGAGGTAATATATCATTTGAAATTCCAGAATCATTTTCAGTAAAGTAAATAATTGAAACGGTTCTGAAGTGGCGAATGATTAATCGCTTAACCCGGAGTCATTTGAATAGGTTATTGATGGCTTTGATAGAGATGATTAATCATCATTAGATTGGAAGCAGCGAAAAATATAATCTGTCCATTTTGAATTTTGTGTGCATGTTTTAACACTGCGGCGGGTTGAAGCTTTGAAATTTATAAAGTTTTGGCAGAGGAGAAGAGGTGTTCGGCCGGCTTTGAAACCCTAACCCTAGAAATTCCTGTGAAGAACGTTACTTCTAACAGAAGAGGTAAGCTTTCAGCAACGTTAAACTACTTGCATGGTATCACGTACCTCTGGCAGGCTGATCTCTCTAAACTACTTTCCAAATGGACTTTTTCCAGACGCTTACAACTTTGAGAAAAACAAGCTGTCATTTCTGTAAATAGTATATACAAGAGTTGTGTGTGCATGTTTGTTTTTTTTATATTTATATTTCTTGACAGTAACAAATTTACATCTAGTATAAATCAAACTAATTGTTAGACAATGATGATGATGTTTATAGGAAAAAACAATTTAGTTTGTAATTGATCTCAAAAAACGAAGGGACGAAAAAGTAAAGAAAAATATTTCAAGCAATGAATTGCACATATACGCCGACAGAGTCATTACTCAGCTTTTTAGATTTGTAGAATTGTTATTTTTTTCTCAATGTCAGGAACTATTTCATTCGTTAGTCCGTTTCTAAGTCTGTCTATCCGCATTTACGTGTCTTTGTAAGTCCCCTGTTTAAGTTAGGTGCATTAAATTTTACTTTAGAGATCGGTTTAGACAATGAAAAGAAAACAAATGATATAGCAATCTCCATAAATAAAGATTTAGTGGCAATAATTTGTTAGTAATGACATTTGTTTGAATTAATGTTAACTATAATATCGAAAAATCAATATTTTAGCAGTCTCAGTTTCATAAAGAAGGTAGTGAAATGAAAACGATCTTAGGAAAAACAAAGAAAGGATCGTTTATTCATAAATCACTAGGAAATGAAAAATAGACGTTTTTCATATTTTATTTGGTAGGTATGAAATTAAAATCCTTAATTTTAATATGTGTTACTTGTTAGTGCTTTAGTAAACCATTAATACGGAAAGTCATCAAATGCCTATACAATCGTTTTCACGCCTGGAACGAAACCCTTAATATCAAGCCACACAAAACTTGATTTTTTTAAGTTAGTTTCTGCTGGTACATTGGTCTGCTAATATTTATGTAAAGTTTCTGCAAGTCATTGTTACATTACATTGGTTCAGTTAGGCAGAAATTGATTCGTTGGTTAACTGTACAGAAGTTTGAAGATCCCTATTCTGTAGTAAGTAAAAATATTAGATTTTACCACCAAGTCTCATTTTGTGTTATTTGTCAGATAAAAACCTATTTGAGAAGATCGTTGTGACGCATTTTTATTATCACTTGTTGAATACAGCTAAAAACATTTCTCAGTCAGTTATGTATGTGATATTGTCTATTTATGCGATCCTCTCATAATTAGTCCATGTAACATTCATCATACAACGATTGGATTCCCGCCAATAATTAGAACTAATCAATTTATTTTCCAATGTAGGGTACAAATTGGATACGAGTTTCTCTTTGCATGTAGCATGCTATTACGCGCTAAAATTGATTTATTTCAGTGAACTCTAGTCCCTTTGGAGTAAGGGTTGAAATGCAATATATCTGGTAGAGATCTTGCGATTGCTATTAGCTAGCCCGGCAGTACACAGCTTGGAGATCACGGGAGAGTTGTCCCCATTAGTTCGGACATGGCATTTCTGACCTGTGTAGCGTTGACCACGAGATGAAATTCACAAAATTATAGTAATTATGTCACTGGTAATTCCTGGAAATAGTCATTATTATAAAAATAGAAAAATAGTATACAATAGGAAGGATATTATTCCTTACGGTTAACAACAAGTTATTCATGAATAAATCAAATTTGCAATCATCATTTATTTATTAGTCAGCGTATATGCTATCTGCGTCTTTTATTCTATCATAGAGTAAAATATATTGGATTGTACTTATAACATATATTCCATTAACACTTTGAACACTACTCAGTCATATTCTTGGTCTCCCGATTTCTTCTTCTTTAAGGGTATAGAGTTGGTCAAGCATTCATCCAACTTTTTTTTTTTTAAGATTTACCATTTTAATCCTTTGGTTACTATTCTACACCGAATGGTTTAATTTACACATATGCACACTACATACAGCTTAAATGTTATCTCATGAATAGATAAAGTACTCTACTTTACCCGATAATAAGTTCATGAAGGAGCGAAAGTAGAAACTGAAGGCACACATGATCGAAGGATTCAGGGTGGAAATGATCTTTATGATTGCTCATTGGTTAGTTAATAAACAATGTAAGGCTTAGGTCTTCTGAAAGGGTTAGATAAGGAGGGGGGGCAAATGTATAAAATCAATAAGGCTTTCCTTGAAGAATCTATTTCATAAGATAGCGAAAGGCCTGAAATGCAGCTTTTGGAAGTAAATAAGGAATAGAAAAGAATGGAAAAGAGGTAGGCTGCATAAAGACCACTTTGTATAACTCAAAAACAAAAAAGGGAAAAGATTGAGTAACGAAGAGGCGAAGTATGCCCGACTAGGAGACAGAAAGAACGGTTGGGAGGGAAATGAAGCTTGGCCGGGAGCAAGTTTAATTGAAAGGTCAGGGAAGAAGGGCTTTGCTAAGCTGCGGCGATATTGGGACTGCCTGATCAATGGGCTTGGATATATATTAGTGGATTTCTTAGACTTTCAAATCTGTCTTGGTCTTCGCTCTTCTTGCCGAGAGACGACGTCGCTCTGAGAACTTTACTGTTTCCGCTCATCTCAGTCTTGCCTCTCTTTCGCCACTGTATTATTCAATTATTCAAATTACGGAACTGTTGTTTGACTTTTTGTTCATAACTTTTTGATGACTCCAAATCTAAAGTAATCAAAAAGAAGCTGACTGAACAAAGCCCGAAAGCGTGTTCTGAAATAAAGGGACAAAATTGATTGGAATACATTTTAAATATAACAACTCATCACAACAAACCAGTACAAATTAAAATTTAATTTAACCTTTTACAATTGAATGCTAGTTCCTCTATCATTTTTCATTTTTTGATTTCCATCATATACATGTATATATTCTTTCTCTTTTATATATCGTTAGACCTCAGTTTTAAATACGGAACGTTTTAACTTTGTACCATTAAGGCTATCCTAAAGTCCTAGGTTAGATTTTAACCCTCCAAGTATCATTGGGTGATGATGATAATTATGGAAGAAGTCTACTATCTCTGGTGTCGTGCCGTGACTTCAATCCCCAAACTACCTGGTACGTTTGTAATCAGAAATAGGACATTTAGAGTACAATATCGAACTTATATTGGATATTTATAAAGAACTTATGGGATTATATGGAACTTCCTAGGTTAGCAACATTGCATAACTTAAAGTCAAAATAAGATTGTGCAATACAATGAATATTTTCGCTACCATTGAAAATTTATAAAAACATCTTATGCGGTGGTTTGGCACTTTCTTCCTCAGGAATGCCGTATGTTTTGCTTAAAAACTATGGACAAGATGATAGCCATCTTCTCAGCAAAGGAGAAGGGTTGGGGAGTCCCAATACTGGTCCTCGAACCACTTCACTGCAATATTTTAGGGGTGGGTAGTGAAAGAGAGAGTGAGAAACGCAGATAATAAAATAAAAGACTAACCGTTAATCGAATATCGACCTCCATATACCTACCCACCACTGTTCATTCCTCATATATGTTGGTGACACCCAAATTTACCCTTCTAATCAGTCTAATCTATCTCCCTGTTGATTCAGGAGATTACATTGAATTACACTGGATTACATTGAAGGCCTCTCTTCATAATCTTCCATGGAATATGGAGAAATCCAAGGCAATCGTCATTGGTTCACGTCCTCTTCTCAACACTCTAATTGATAGTCCCCCAGACACCATCGATAGCCGACCTATTCAATTCTCTACTTCACGCAAAAATTTAGGTTTAGTCATTAACCAAGCTATATCCAGGAAAGAAAATATTTTTCTGCTCAAATTAAATTATTAAATTGCTCAATCGATCTCCCATTACATACGCGTCAACTCTACTATTTTACTCTCTTGTCTTCCCCTAGTTTGACAACAGATGCGCGCTGTATCATGGGGTCTCTCTCTGGGGATCTGGTTACTCGGTTAAAGCGGCTGATGAATTATTTTCTAAAATTTATTCTTAGGATCCCCAGACAACGTCGTATTTTGTGACACTACTCCGAGTTGGGATGGCCACACCCTTCCACCCATCGCCAATACTTACTTAGAACCCACTTCGACTGAAAATCCTCCTTATCTTCACAACTTCATTCGATTCAAATTAAAGATTAAATCAAGCAATACGTGATCCTACCCTTCTGACCTGTACTTCCTATTCTTCTCACAAATCTGGTTCCTTTGTCTGTTCTTTTCTTATCCGTGCCTCACACAAACCTTTGGGACTCCAATGTCCATCCTCTCTTGCAATCTTTAAATCAAAACTTAACCTGTTTCTTATCTCCTTCCAATCTAACAAATCACAATGACTTGCAAATAGCAGCTCCGTTTATAGTAATATGTACCCATCTGTGATCCTACTGATTTCATATTATCGCAAAAAGGAAAACAACATTTGTTTAAATTGCATCGACAAAGAACATGTTCACAGTTTCTTGATGATGGAATACTAATATCATTTTTCGTTCGCAGAGGTTATTTTACTGCAAATAAATTTAAAGGATCCTGGACTATATACACATTTGCATTTAAATTATGATTACATATTGTTAATAGGGTGCGTACAAGAATATAATATATTAAAAATTCATTATTATGTGTTTCTTCATTCGAAAAGGGAAGCATTTATATACAACAGTTTATTCCACCAATACATTAATAACCGTTTTGAAGGTAGTCAGTGACGACAGTAGTTTTGACGACATTTTTCTACAAATGATGATGGCCAAAACCGTTTTCTCCTCGTGGCTGTTACTTACTTAAAGTTGATATTTTATAAGAGCTTTTAAGTAGGGGTAATTAAAAGTTGTTCAAAGGGGCCAGAGTATGGCGGGAATTACAATACTCCGACATCGGCCGGGGCCACGCATAGTTAGCGTCAGTTATCTGGTATAATGTCCCGGTAATTATCTTATTGATTGTTGTTCTTAAATAGTGGGAAAAAGGTCACCCTAATAATAGATTCATAAAATTCTAAAACCAATAAACCAGACATAGAGAATTTAAGAATACAATAAACCCTTTTTGGAACTCCAACGAGGGCCACCTATGTCCACCTCAAATCGAGGTCACCTACTAGTTGGGGTTCTGTGTCCAGATTTTATCTAGAACAAATTATGCATTAGAAAGGTTTCAGACTAGACGAAGTAGCACCAACCAAATATTTTATACTTATGTCCCTAAACGGCTTGTAAAAGGTCTTTTAATTCGTGATTAGATCTTATCATGTCAAAGTGAGAAGAAAGTTTTGGGAAACTGACAGGACTGGTAAATATAACAGAGGAAAAAGTGATTTCAATAATAATTCAAATATTTGCTTCCTAATAGAATTATTTAAAATTAAATTTGAATCAAAAAAATTATACTGAAATTTCTATTTTGATTTCTTGTGTAACTTTTTTTTTTTTTTTTTTTTTTCTTTCATAGCCCCTTTAAATTTACAGATAATTATATATAATTATAGATCCTCAGTTGAATCTATTCACAAATTATTTTGTATTTCCTCTAGCATCACTACATTATATACAGGTTTTGTTGTTTTGAAATTATATAATCGAATAAATAAGCATAATGATACGTTATACGTGACTAGACTGACTAATAAAGGTGATGGGGCTCACCTTTTTGATCAACCTTAAAACTAACTTACATACTAATTCTTATCATAATTTTTCCCCGACAGTCTGTTGCCATCGATGCGGGCGGTGAGGTGGGGTCATAGTGTTAAACACTGGGTTTGTCAGGTGCTGCAACGAGTCAAAAAACTTAATGTGTCTCCGGCGGATGAACTCACCCACCGACGGCACACCAAGCAACGAGTGCAGGTCAGCGTTCTTCAACCTCTCGCAAGATGTATGTCGGACCACTTTTCGCGTGATCCCATTCTGGAAGTGATGGAGACATTTGGCTGTATTGTCAGTCAAGTTGGTAAATAGTGGGGCACCGTACAGCAGAGCTGGCCAGAGGACAAATTTATATATCATCCTAATTTATACTAAAATGAGTAGAGAAATAGAGATGCCTATCCATTTTTATACCCAAATAGTGGATTGAGAAAGCTGGTGAGCTCTCTTACCCTCCCACGCTATACGATTTTGGCAAGGATTTTTCCCCCTTTTGGAGGGAGAAAAGACGCAGTCGGTCTTCCCGGCGTTTACACTGACGTTTAACATGCCCAGTCTGTCACTGCTAACGTTACAAGCTGACTCGGCGTGTGTAAGAGCTCTTTGTGCACTCATGCTGCTGCTGTAAACCACAATCTATTGTCTATTTCAATCTATCTAATTGTGTACTTGATCTCTAAAAATTTTAATCTGTATTATTATTGCCTTATAAAAGGCAGATTGTAATTATTGCACAATAAAAATTGCTGTTGTAGAATAAAAATTATAAAAATAAATCTTTTAATTTTTTTTTTTTAATTAAAATGGTTTTGGCAGTTGAGTAAGTAGCTCGTGTTGTTGCTTCAGTGGAAGATAGTCGAAGCCAATGATATGCAGCCTGTGCTTTGGGCTTATCTGAAAATACTGTTTGGAAAGCAATTACACGTTACCGTGAGACAGGTTTGCGCAATCGCAAACCTCGCATGTTGGCGGTGAATGACCAAGAAACCTAAGAGATAACCGGTACTACAAATGCTTCCAAGTCGGTTTTTAAATGAAACTTCACATTGAAAATTCTTTATCGTGCTAAAATTACGATCTGCCTTATTAGGCAATTAGTAATTGGTACAAATGTTCTCATTCATACCATATATACAATTTTCATTCATAGAGTATTTACAAACAGCCAAGAGACCTCCAAAATCCACGAGGCCACTGCCGTTTCGGTCTCCGAGGAGGATTATAGGGATGAGTGGTGCAGTCCAATGACTGTGCTAGGGAATTAGGGTGGTTGCATAGGTTACTATGGAATTTAATGAACTTGGAAGGGATGAGTTCAATAATGTAAGGTTTATTTAGATCGTTATGAAGGGTTTTGTTGCTGACGTGATAAGGGTCATTTACTATTGTTCTCAGGACTTTTGATCGAAAAGTCAAACCATTTCATAATATAAAATTAAAAAAATAGCCTTTTAGTGAATTTCGAGATATCAGTCACACAAGAGAAAGAAATTTCGGTATAATTTTTTGAACAATTATTGTGTTTTCCGTTATTTTTATAACCCCTTATCACTGAAATCGTGAATTATTAATTAGAAAAGAATTAAAAGCCGAAATAATTCTATTAGGAAGCAAATACTTGATATTTTTGAATATTTTGAAGTGCTCCACGTTTTTTGTGACGTGAGAACGTAACAGATAAAAGTCGTGGGCCCTAGTGATGGTGATCTACATTAATAAGGCGGAGCCTGGAACTATTCTAATCTAAAAACATTAAACTTGATAATACATGTATTGACCTGGAGGAACTGATCTAATATTTGTATGTAACAATTATTACCTAATTGTTGGTAACTATATAAACAGTAAAAACCATTGGAATTCACTCATCCTTGATAAATAAAAAATTGCTCCATGTTATTTTTGTTAATAATTCTTCATTATTATTAGAAATCCATTATTGTTTAATCATTAATTGTTTTTATAATCAATTATTACATAAATCAAAATAATATATAGTAAAATTGTTATATGATAGATAGAAAAAAATGGTTAAAAATCTATTTAAGTTGGTTAAAGCGTTTTTAATAAGTGATTTCAAGTTTTTTTATATTAAAATTGTTAAGCACTTTCAATGGCTTAAACTAATATCTTCCGATGCTTAAAGCAGATGCTGTCTGGACGGTCATATCCCTGAAACTGCTCAATTATCTAAAGACCATGGTTTAAGCCAACGAAACCCTTTTAATATAATAAAAAAATGTTGTTTCAATCAATTATCAAAGAAGAATTACATTTTCAGAGATCGTTTGCAAAGTTAAAACTGTGTTCTCTTCAATTTGTTTCAAGATGAAAATTAACTATTTAATTTCGTTTATTCGTTGCTCTCTGACTTGGAAGATTTCTATCCATCTGGCACAACCTCTTTCTGTTTACGATTTAATTAATTTCGGTGAGTTAGACTACGAGGGTGTTTCTCAGCATGCTAACTGGAAACTATGGGATTCCCGAAGTTCTCAAACTTTCTGTTTCTGAATTAGGTGGGGGAAATTTATGTATTTAACACGGAGTTTACACTTGGCGATCCCCACTAAGGCCGATAAGGGAAGGCCTTGGCCAAGTATAAAGCGGGACTTTAAACAGGCTGTAGCTGAGAAGTGGCGGAGGGAGCAGTTTGTCATAGGATTTTATGAGAAGATTATAAAAGCTAGGGGAGGAGTGACACACTCTTCATAGGATCTGGGGTTTTTTCCTCCCTCTTCTTATAAAATGTCATCCTAAATAATTTAGTAAGATAAACTACATTATGTTTTACTATTTTTATTCGTTACTCCTTTTTTTAAAAAGTTTATAGCCCCAGTGAATATCATTGGGCTTGTTGCTGGCTCCTGTTTTCCTCCTTACTGCTGTTATTGATTCCCTCTTGGGTTAAAAATATGTTAAAAATCAATATATTTTCATTCGTTATTCTGCAAATATTCAGAACACAATTAAGAGTATAATTTCCAATTTCTATCGTATAAATCTTGTTCTATCTTTAAAGAATTTTAATTAATTAACAATTATCAATTAGAATTAATATTTGTACTTTATATTAATGTTGCAAATGCCACCAAGTTGTTGCAAATGCTATAGCACTAAGAGCTGACAGTTTGAAAGTGTTTTCCCAAAATATAAAACCAAATACTTCCTATTCGTTAAATACATGATTTATATTGTTTACTCCTAAAACAATAATTTATAGGAATATTTCAGAATTAATTTCACTACTATTTGCTATAAATTTAAAATATGTTATGAGCTATTGCTTGAGACTAAATGGTATTGATATCACCAACAAACACAGAAATGCTAACTACAGGATTCTTCGGATAGACCCGATCATTTTCAAGTATTTCTTCTCCTCAACTTCAATGATAAATGAGAATTTGACAATTAATATTCCAGACGCGTTAAAAGGAAAAACTAGACATATCTAGAATTGTGTCGTGCCGTCAACAGCAAGCTTCCTAAAAACAAAGGATTAAAGGAAATGAATGGTCAGACGAACAATTAATTATTGTCTTCTTTAATAAGGAACAAAGCCACGCAGTTACAAATGGAAAGCTTATATTTACTATTTCTCTCGCCGTGTTTAATCTGATCAATGTGCATAAGGTATATCCAATTTATGAAGAAAAAAACTAACATAAACATCTCTCACGAAAAGTCCATGGGACATATTTAAGTCTTTTTTTTTTATTTTCAGGGAGGAAACATCATCATTTTGTAAAGGAATTATGAGCGATGTATGGTGGAGAAAAAAAATGGTATTTACGTCGGATGAGGGATTTTAGTCGAGGGTTGGTGAGTTGGCAAGGGTCGCTCATGATAAACTGATCTCAAAAACTGGCCTTCAGCCCTGACACCAATACTAGGATTAGGTTCAGCCTGGAATTTTCCAAGGACCTTTCTATCCCTTTTCATTCCGTTCTCACATCAGTGGTATCTTCAGTGCCAAGGCGCTTCCACCTTCTCTAGAATAAATAGACAAGGAGTATATTTATCCTATTCCGATTTCTTTTGGAGTAGATAACAAAAGCAAATACAGCCACAAATAAACACTATATCTGTAACATTAAAGAATATTGAGCTGATTTCTTCAAAATAAACCAAAATACATTAAAACAAAAATATAAATTAATTAAAAGAGATAACCTCATATATCGTCGGGTTACAAGTAAAACCCACTAAGTCAAAAAGCATGAATTTGATTTGAGAAAACACGGTTCAAACTTTTTTTAAACTTCATTAAATAACTTAATGAAGATACGAATTTGTCCTTTTATGAATGTGACCAGTCGAAATATCTCCTTTTTTTAAGCTTCATTAAATAACTTAATGAAGATACGAATTTGTCCTTTTATGGATGTGACCAGTCGAAATATCTCATTTTTTTAAACTTCATTAAATAACTTAATGAAGATACGAATTTGTCGTTTTATGGATGTGACCAGTCGAAATATCTCCTTTTTTTAATCAAAAAATGCTAACAATCGGGAAATCGTTTATTTTTTATGCATATATATTTTGTGTATTAAAATTATCTCTTATATCTGAGAAAAATATAGTACCTGTTAGAATGACGCTGGTTGAAAATTGTGATAAGCAAATTAAAAAAGAAAAAGTCTAATCTTTTATTAAGATTTCTCAGGTCGCAGTTACGAAACTATTGATGTTTTATTGTGAGCATTATTTCTTATAGTTATTAAAAAGCCTGGCCTGTGAGGAAAGCCAGGCTGGTGTTTTGGCCTGTGCATGGATTTCTATTCGAAAGTTAGGCTCTTGGTATCCGAAATCGCATAAATTGATAAATGGTCTGTTTAAATATTTAAATTAAAATTTAACAAATCCACCTCACTGCAAGCAATAGAAAGTAATATTAATCCAACTATTATTATTATAAAATTATAATTTTGATTTTTTTTTTGTTTTTAGCATAGTGTAATAAAAATAACCATTAGGTTAACAGAAAAATAAGTTTTTCATTACCATTGAAAAAATATTAAGGAAGCTCACACCACGTCCCGCTACCAGACGATCCTTTAAATTGTTTTGTTTTTTTACAATCTGTGTCATTTAATTTGTTATATATATATAATAAAATCGTACACCTTCGAGTTGTATAAGACTTCTAAAATCTTACCTTTCACATCCAAAGAATGAAAAAATATAACCAATTCACAAAGCGAGTTTTAGTTAGGTGTATATTTATGTATGAAGAAATTGAGGCGTATTTCACATTCCTGTCACAGAAGAAGAAAGAAAAGTAGCAAATGCATTGAGGGAAGAAGTGGATAATAGAATAATCCTATAATCCAGGAGCATCAGTAGCATTCAGGATGGATCTTCTCATAATGCTCTTAGCAAGTCTTCAAGGTGCCGGGGTTGACAATAGTTACAAGCTATGAAATACACAACAGGCAAATACTAGCTGCTGATCTGAATAGCATATATATTCTACAGCGAGCTCAAGCTGCAACATCTGTCTATTTCATATGAGTCAAAGTCTGAACTGGCACGGAATAAAATAACCTCATTGTTCGCGCTAGGGCTCTTGAGAATCAAGAATTCCTCAAACGCCCGGAAATTGCACCGGTTACGTCGTGAGAAGCTGGATGTTGGATTGAGTCGGTTAGTGTTACAAATTTGCCAACAATAAGGCATAAACATTGGACAAAGTACCAAAAATTATATATAAATAGCCATTCATTTTATTCAAAACAAAAAAAAAAACTGATCAGCAATTTAATAGTTAATTTAACCAGGTCTGGTTGTTAGTAAATATAAATATAATGTATAATAAATAATGAAAAAAAGTTTATAGTCACGATACGATGTTTTGGAGAAACGTGCGTATAGTCAACCGCAGGGCGGCGATGCGCACGGAGAGCTCTGTAGACGAATTAGGCCGAGAAGTCCAAACCTGTAGTAAACAACGACTTCTTGTTCGCTGGGGAACAGGCCCGTATTCTGCTATCTTCAACACTGACTAAGCCAAGCTCCTTGTCCTCTAATACACAAAGTCCTATTCATTTACTTCCTCGAGCTTTATAGTCCTTCAAACTATCTTCTCCTGATGTAAACTATCTGTATGTTGACGAAACTAAATGCAAACTGGTGTTAATAAGAAAAAAACAAAACACACATCATAACCTACACTTTCATTTGTTTTTAAATCTTAAACATATGTTCATTATTATACAATATTTACATAAGCTTTTCCTGATGTTCTCTAGCTGAAACAGAAGATAAAGAAACAAATCAATTCACAATTTTAAAATTTTCCACTCATCTCATTACCATAAAAAAAAGTAATAATAATAAAATATTTCTGAAACCTTCTCAAACCAAAATTAAGTTTAAACAAAACACTGAAGACTCATAACTTGAATTACTTTTATAATCAAAACTGATTGACTGTCTATGGAGCCCGAACAGTCATTTTTCATCGCATGGTTTTGAGTGATTTCGTCGCAAGAAAATCTATCCAACGTAACCGCAGTCTTCATCCCAGACATGACTAAAATGCGACAATGAGAAGAACCATTTGGTATCATGCAAGTATCTTGTATTCTTATATCCCTACTACAAATATGTATCTGTACTATTCAACTAATAGCTTGACCGAGAACAGTACATATGTACATTACTATATAAATATAAATCTGGATACTTATCAATAAATCACATAACTTATCTTTTCAACTCTGGAAACCATAATTAATGACATACGAAACCATGATTCAAGTACTTACCTGACGAATTAGACAATGTTTAAATACTGTACTATAATTTACTAAGGATTAGTCAGAGAGTATTTCTAGATTGTCACATTTTCTTTATGCCACATCGAACCGTTATACAAAACTGATTATCTCTAATTTACGTTCACGATTTTTTTGTATTTCTTTTTTTTGTATCTATATTAAAGCTTCACCGGTTTTAAATGTGTGCTAGACGTTAAACAGCTCCTTAGACACGAAATAAAGTAAACTTTGATTCAGATGTTTCGCTATGCAGTGCAGATCTATTTGGCACAATGTATTAGAGGAACAGATGAGTTTGCTTGTACAACAAACACCAAACTCAACAATTTACTGATTCGGTGATAAGGCTAAAATCGGAATCCGGGATTATGGGATTTTCAATTCGATACCTTCTATCCAATGCTTTCAGGTACCTGGGTTTTCATCTAAATAAAAGGTTGACTTGGAACTTTCATACACGATTTAAGATCCAAGAATTGAACAGACGGCTTTGACAGTTAAACTACTTCACATAAACTGTATCCTCAATAAAAAACATAGCAGAGGAAAATAAATTAGATATTGTATCCTAGGTTGGCTTTACAAGGTAAATACCCCTTTTCTAATCCTACAATCTTATCTGTCAAACCGGTTCACAGTGAATCGCCTAGTAGAAGCTAGGTGGAAAAAATTTAATTAAAAGAATAGAATAATTACTGGTCCCATGGCCAATAACCATCCCTCCCCCATTGGTCACGATAATAACTATAAGTTTCTATTATTAATAATAAGCTCCTATTTCTTTTTTGATGTAGATTACGAATTCGAAGTGAAGAAACCCCTTTCATTTCCCTAATAAATAAAAACTATTCTCGATTCTACGCACTTTTACTTATTCAACTTAAAATTGATAATCTACAGTCGATGAAACGTAAATACCTGTATCAATTGGGCACTTTTTAAACGAGATACGATTTTTGTACCCCTAAATTTGCGGTTCCACTGTACGGTCGTTTCGGGTTTTGGCTCAGAATATTCCAACTATTATCCCATAAACTGCTGACATTCCTGTGGGTCCTAGTACTTTAAAGTAGTTCCTTGCAACTTTTGCTAAGCTTTAACTGGTGCAACCAATGGATGACTGTTACTGGACCTTCAAATACCCACTATGCACACCATTCCTACAGACAAATTCAACATGCAAAAGGTTTGCGCCAAGCTTGTCCCGAAATTGTTGACCGGTGAGCGAAATCGGAATGTCGATCGCGAATGAATTTTCAGAATAGGTTCAAAATGTGCGACAATGTAATTCGAGGGGTTTTGCGGCCTGAAGGCAATGCACAAGAGTACCGAATAGGACACTCCAGCGGCTCCAAAGCAAATGAAGGCAAGAATGAGGAACTTCAAAAGTGAAAACAATAAGGGTGTAGTTTATTGTTGAAAAAGACAACTTCAACAATAAGGGTGTAGTCCACGACTAGTTTTATCTTCAGGGTAGACCATCGATACAACCTAATAGCTGAATGCTCTCAAAAGATAAAGAAACATCGTCCTCCACGGGCGGAAGGAGATAGCCGGTTCCTAGTTGCTCCATCAAGACGATGCTCACAGCCACACCACTCTCCGCGTCTGTGAGTTTCTGGCTAAGCATGACTTGGCAACGCTGCCCCAGCCTCCCTACAGTCCTTGACTTAGCTCCGGAAGATTTATTATCCTTAGCAAGGAATCAGAACTACCTCAAAGCACCGTTTTGACGGCATTGAGACGATTAAAACCTTCGTGACGACCACTCTGAACGAGGTTCGGGTTGAGGGCTTTCCGGGCGCGTACCGTGCCAGGGAAAATCACTGGAAAAGATTTTACATGTTTGTCACGATGTATAGATCTTTATGCTACCTTGCACATTCATTGCTTTTTGAACATCCTATGTATGGCTAAGTAGGATGGGCATTTGGCTGAAGATCAGAATGTTCTTCATAACCTCATAATTATTATTCTAGAAATAAATAATGATCATTCAATATAAATAAAGAATATATTTAATTTATGTTGGTTGTGTATCTGATTCGGAGACCGATAAACTTGCCAACATCCCTGCATTATTATGTTAGGTTGGGCCAGAAGGGGCTTTTATCAGCTGGGAATATTAATGGGTTTCGCACGGCCAGAACCATTTACTATATACATCTTTTATCGTGGAGCAGGTCTGTGCACTGTATTGAGGTAATATCATACCTCAATATTGTCAATATTGTACTTTTGTTTTATTTTTTAATTCGGGAATAAAAAAGATAGAATTTTATATGCATCTGTATGGTTGTTGTCAAATATTGACACATAAAGAAATATGCCTTGTCATGTCGTCGGGTGAAAACCATAAAGGATATCTTTCCATTTGAATCGTTTAATCTTTGATCAGTTACCTTTTGACCTGATTTAATATTCAGCTGTAGCCAACTCCTACTAGTGGGTTTTTTATTGACAGACAAAACCAATCAAATATTCAAAAATCAATAACCTGAATGTAGTTTTCATCATTTATTCTCACAGTTCACCTCACCGTTCAATAACTCGCCTTTACCTTGTATTAATTTTCTAGAAAAATGTAATAATAATCATCATCATTTCATTAACTTGATGAAAATGACTATTGTTCAAAGAAGGTTGTTAATTTTAAGGACTGGAGACAAGGTCCTTACTAATCCAGTAATGGATCACCTCACTGTTAACTGGCTGATGATCGTGACCGGATAAGCCGAAAATGAAACCCCTGCCCAGTCTTGGCTAATTGCAGTTGCCAAAAGTGATAGCATTATATCGAGTAGCCAGGAAATTGAAAAAATAATAACATTTTTAAAATCGACATGGTCCTTTTGGATTATTTCGTTAGCAGAATGGAGATTATGTCACATTTCTACTTTTATTAGTACTCAAAAACATTTTTTTATAGGGGGGTGAGAGTTAGGTCGTGTAAATCAAATACTATTCATGGTTTTATGGTATTGATTTTTATTTTAATTATTGTTTTTTATGATTATTTAACAGATCTTGTAAACAGATTTGTTAACCGACAAGAATTTGTTAGTTTTTTATGAAAACATAGAAACACTTATTTAAAATAAAAAAAATAATTCCAGTAAAAACGGAAGATTTGGTATTCTCTGCTGGTTAAGTATATTTTCCAGGGGTTTTCACAAAATTACCTAGTTCTTTTCAGAACTTTAAATACACTATTATCTTAAATGTACTTACTTTCTACATCATTATTATCACTGTACCCTGATCATTCGTTAATATCTTCATTGTAAAAATATTGGTTAAGTTTATACTACTGAACTCAAACATTCGAAACAAACCTACGTTGGTTTTCCTTGAGTATAGGCATCGTATCTTAAGATTATTCCAGCCAACTCTGCCGAAAACAGCGATAACTCTTCATACCAAAGTGTGATGGTGAATATTCCATCGTGTTGGGGAAATGCGATAGTTCTCTTAGTGAGCAGGTCTCAAAAGTTCCTCTGGAGAATACATTGTTTTAAAACTTTCTTCTCTATTTATCTCCCTACTGCCGTGGCACCTCGGTGTATAGACTGGGAAAAGAAAGAAATGAAGGGAAGGAGAAAAAAGGGAAAAAAAAATTGAAACAAGAAAAAGAGGTTCCGGAAGGAGAAGGGGGG
This sequence comes from Acanthosoma haemorrhoidale, assembly GCA_930367205.1. Lineage (NCBI taxonomy): Eukaryota > Metazoa > Arthropoda > Insecta > Hemiptera > Acanthosomatidae > Acanthosoma > Acanthosoma haemorrhoidale. The sequence goes on along the minus strand of OV884011.1, from coordinate 181,128,572 downwards.
TGTATAACTGAAGGAAGAAGGTTGACAGAGAGTGAAGGGTCTAGATCAATAGCAGAGTCTGTAGTGGAACCGGGAGGTCTAGCTGGCTACTTGTATCTTGCTCCTGGTATATTGTTTCTATGTTGTTGTTTGCAAGATACAATTAGCTTTGTGTCTGTGAAAATATAGCATACTGGAGTTCCTTTGTAAAGGGACACCGGTTTGAAGGAATAATAATGAAGAATCCTAGCGCTACTCTTGTGTTCAAGGCAGGGGGACCACAAAAGATATAGACCAAAAAAAAAAATCAATTGCCGAGACTTACTATCAAACAGGTGAGCGTTAGTCGGTGTACTTAATAAAGTAAAGTTAAGGAATCAATCAGAAAATATAATTGGATGCTCAACTACATCAAGTTATTATAACTTAACTAAAATATTGGGACATACTCAAAAATAAACTATTTTCTGTAAACTTTCATCTTTTCACAATTCGCCAGCTTGAAATTGTTTTAATATTTTCCAGTACACGCTAAAGACGGAGACTCAAACCTAAAGCGAAATACAATAACTGATACAATTGAGGGCAAAAACAGAAACCACTCTTTTTCGTTATCTGAAGCCCCTGAATAGAAATCACATCTTATCCCCAACGCATATATTAATTATCTTAGAAGATGGATTAATATTGCAAGTCAAAATGTTTAAAACTCCGCTTTCTCTTTGCGGTGGATTTGGGGGGTCTCTGGGCTGTCTGTAAATATTGTATGAATGAGCGAGTGAATGATGAACTGTAAATATTGTATGAATGAGAGCATATATCTTAATTACTTATTGCCTTATAAAGGCAGATTGTAAATATTGCACAATAAAAAAAAAAAAAATGTTTAATATCGCTAAATTATGTTTAATAGCGTACAGTTTCAAAAGCAATTTCTGCAAAACGTGTTATTTTTAGTTCTGTTCATAGAAGTCTGTCCACCAAGGTCTCAGCTTGATATAAGTATAAAAATAAAAAAGTAATATTATTTTATATTTACTGCTTTTAATAAAACCTCCAAAGCACCAGAAATATTCATGATAAGCTCTTGCACATTCCACACAATCTTGGAAAAACCTTTTTTTATTACTAAGTAATTAATTAATGAAAAACATTTTCATTACTAAGTAATTAATTAATTAATGCAACATAATTTTTCATTACTAAGTAATTAATTAATAATGGCAAATTTAATAATCACACTACGGGCTTAGATCAAAATGCGAACACCTTTAATGATTGTTTTCCTGACGTAGTGTAATAAGGCTTTAAAAAACATCAAAACTCAAGATGACAAGCCCTTCCATTTATACTCATATTATTATAAAATCAATAAGACCTTAAAAGTGGAATTTTCACACTTTCATTTACGTTGTGCTCAATATTATGGGCAGTACTTTGATTTCGTATTAAAGTAACTTCTAGTGGTCTAGGGGACCATAAAAAACAGATTTTTTTTTAATGACTAAGTTATTTCTGTATAGTCGTTAATAACATATTATAGCAAGAGGATCATAACCGTTTATCCATATTGGTTCTTCCTTTTTTTCGTCGTTTCCGTTTTTTTTTCTACGGGAAATCATCGTTGCGTAGTATTTTTCCTTGAGTGACATATATTGTAAGAATATAGTTAGGTTAATATATGTAATAATAATAAATGTTAATCAAGAAGGTGCCTTTGTGTTGGTAAAGCGTGGATTTGCTTGGGAGATAATTAATAATAATTAATAATTGGGGATGCGAAAATTAAAGAGGGTAAATTACTTTAGATGTTCTTTAATAACATCTTTTAATACTCATAACAGGCTGTGCTTATCTATTTTCTAATTAAGTTCATTGAAGCTCTCCATTAAATGTCTAATTCAGTCCTGCCACGACAAATATACTGTATACATATGTGTGATCGCTATCAGTAGAACCATATTTTGATATCATTTAAGGTAATTTATTATCAAAATATTGGATGTGATTTCCAACTGATTTAGTGTGTTATCCTATCTGAGGCTTGTGCCAAGGATATGTGGTCTTGCCATTTATTATTTTATCTAACGATTGACATTATTTAGATAGATTCTAAACAAAATGATTTTTTACAAATTATATACCAAATAAAGGTCAACGAAATCAAGATCGTGCGAAAGAAGATATGTTAGCGAGTAAAATACATACTATTTTTTGCCGAAAAATTATATATTTGAATATATTTTTTTAGCAGTTATGATATCCATCAAAATAAAGAAATCTCGTTATTATCTATAATTCGAAAGGAATATTATTCATTTTAAATTGAATGTAAAATGTTGCTTTTTTTCAAACCCGATTAAATTACTAATTACCAGTTAGACAAAATAAATTATTTTTGTATTTTTAGAAATCAATATTTGTATTTTTTATTACTCCTAGTCCAGAAAATTTTGAATGCCGAAAATTCCTACGTTGTGAAAAAGTACGAAATATATTTTGATTAGAGAAAAGGAAATTGTTTTGGATCAGTCAATACTTATTTTAATAACCTAAAAAAAGTTATCAAAGGAATATGTTTGTACCGAACTACACTATGGCTACATTAACTGGAAACGAAAGGTTAAACAAATGAATAAAACAGATAAATCTACATATTACATAAGCATATATGTATGGATTTAAATGAGCTATATGGTAAAATAGACAGTTTGGATTTTAAGCCTGAATGGTAACGTAATACTGATATTTAAATGTCGAACTAATAAGTATTCTTTGGACAATTTATTCACAAATAACATTGAGTAGTTTTGATGAATAGGAATGGATTAAATCGTATTTAAAATATTTCTGTTTGAGGGATGTTTGTCAAGTAGCTACAATTGGCCTGGGTGTCAAATAGTAGAATAGAACTATCCGATATTGAATATGTTATGCAAATGCCGGATGTCATTTAATATCTTCTGGCTAAAATATATCGTGAAAAAATATAGCATAAAAACCTTGGTCTAGTTTTCTTAATTATTATGTTTTGTACTTTTAATATTTCTTAAGCCAATTAATGTTAATTTTTTGTTTGTAAAAATTTCGTCCCGGTAATGAATGATGTTGCACATTAAATAAAGGCACTAACTAAAAAAAACAAAACAGTTCATTGATATTTGAAAAATGTATTTAAAACAGTCCTGGAACAATTTAACCAATTTATTGTCAAAATTTGTGCTTTTTCAATCAAGTTTTTTAGTAACTAAGCTTAAAAACAAAATGAAAAAAATAACAAGTACTTTTTTAACTGCCTTTCAAGTACCTGTATAATTGTTATAAATTGTTCATGTACTTTTTACAAGTACTTAAATTATTTATCAATATACATTTTATACCAATAACATTTAAAATTTAATAATTTAGATCTTAAACGTTATATCAAGGTTTTTTTTATGTAGTCTAATATAAGGATAAGAGAAAAAAGTTATAAATGTTGGCCTATTGACGTGACTCGATGAAAAAATCATTTAATGACATTCGCGGTCATTGAACTTTCCAAGAAGACCCGGAAAATCAACATAGCTTTTTGATACGGGCGTGTTAGTGAGTCAAGAGGTTTTTACGATTTATGCGTTTATCATCTTCAAAAGGCTTGGTTAAATTTTCTTTTTCCCTTTTATATTTTAGAAGAGGTTAGGAAAATAAATATGTTACCTCTGTCAGGTTGTAAATAAAGTTAACTTAAGGGATAGCTTAAAAAAATGTATTGCCCAACATGTTTTATGATAACTAAAATACAAATGCCCTGCTAAAAACAGAACATACCAATTCATTGTGGAGTTGAGATCATGACTTATGGTCCGGTTTAAAACCCGGGCCTAGGGGATTTTTGTTCCGTGATCATGTTTCTTCATTTGCCTTACGTGTCACTTCGGATTGCCCTAGGAGACAAAATGTAAAGCTGAGGTAAAGACTAAAGCTCCGTGCTCAAAAATGAAGATCACTCTTCTCTTATGCGCTGTAATGCAAATATTTATAATTTATGTATTGGTTATTCCATTGTGTTCATTCTTAATATAAATTCAATTTTATCAAATTTTTCCCTCTTCAAAAGAGCCCAACGCTTCCGGTTCCTAACATAACTTGGAAATAAAATAATGATTTCCTCTCAAATAAAGGACATTTTATATCATTCCACAAATTAGTAATACTTCATGTTTCCTCTATCCACAACAACAATTTTTATTAAGATAAAATTACAATCTGCCTTTTATTAGGCAATAATTAATTAAGATAAAAGTTATCATTCATACCATATTTACAATTCATCATTCACTCGCTCATTCATACAATATTTACAAACAGCCCAGAGGCCCCCCAAGTCCACAAGGTTTTCACCTCCCTAGCATGCGAAGGAGGAAGTGGAGTCTTGGGAAGTCCCCCACGTTCCTACGTCAGCCGCGTCACTGGATAAGAGCCAGCGGAGGCTGACCAAGAGCGCGAGAGCCACAGACGCTCAGGACATGATTAGAGAAACTGGCCAATACCAGGACTCCCAATGTCACTTGATTATAGCAGGTCACGAGGCCACTGCCGTTTTAATCCCCGAGGAGGGTTATATGGGTGAGTGGTGCGGTGCAATGACTGTGCTAGATAATTAGGGTGGTTGGATAGGTTGCTATGGAATTTTATGAACTTGGAAAGGATGAGTTCAAGAATATAGGGTATATTCAGGTCATTGTGAAGGGTTTTGTTGCTGACGTAATAAGGGGCATTTACTATTGTTCTCAGGACTTTTGATTGAAAGGATTGGATGTGCTTGATGTTCGACTTTTTTGCTGTCCCCCATAGCTTGTCAGTAATTTCATTGAGAACATTTTAATTTATTATTCATTTGCCTCTTGTAAGCTTTCCGTCTCCATCTGCATACAGAACCATATACGAGTATATGCCCGTATTGGGATATGGGCAAATATGTGTCACCATATCTCATGAAGCGTTAACGAATATTTTATTTTATGTTAATTGTGATTTTTTAGTTTCGTTAATAATTACCGTGGGTAGGTGGTGTAATATATCTCTAGAAAGAGAATTTTTTTTTAAGAATACGATAGAAATGAAGAAAATTTATAATGGACTGAAGAAGTTTTTAAAGAAAGTTGAATCCAAGTTGCAACTGGCAAGTGATCCTTATCAGGAATTATTCCCTGGGAAAACGGATAAACTAGCCAGATGCTAAAGATGCTTCACTTCCCTCTCTGCACGTATAAATATGTTTATGCTATAATTAAACAATTTAAATGAAATCTCTATGTAAAATATGGAAATATGAACACTGAATTTCTCCCATGTAGTTCATTTTTCTTTATATATAATTATATTAAAGGCTAGTATATAGAAAATGAATAGGTACCATGTTTCCCAAACCAAAATGAGTTATTAATTAGTAATTAACCAAAGCCCATTGTCAATTAATGTGAGTACCATGCCATATTTAGAGCATCTAATTTATTTCAATATTATAGTTCTGTTGAATATACTTATGAAGGAAATTATATATTGACGACCAAGTAGTGAGTGTTTTTGTATGTATATCATCAACCAGTAATATTTTGTTTAGTGTAATAACAAAAATTTTATTTTGATATTTTCTGTTAGTATAGAAAAAAATTAAATCTATCATGCATATTCCTAACTGTTGTTCATTGTCTAAATCTATAATTTTATTTTTATTTAATAAAATCTTGTTGTTCACTGTTCTTCACATATTGATTTTCTAATTTATTTATTCATAGTAATGTTTTATTATGCCAATAGCTTGATCAACTAAGTGGTTTAATTAGAGTTTTCTTTATCAATAAAGACCTCGTGGCCTTCTTTAAACCAACTAGCATTTTGTTTAAAGTAAGCATCATAGTGTGGTGTTTATTAAAGGGTATTGTGTTTTATTCATATTTACATAGTTTATTTTAGTATATTTGGGTAATTAGTGTATTCCTCAACACAGATACTATAGGTTCTATAAATTTTACTAAGGTTTAACAATCACAAAAACAAAAAAGAAGGAAACATTCCTCAAAATAATATTTTGAGTCAATCTGTCTCGTAAATCAAATTACGAACGAGAAATCATCCCAGTGGGACGCAAATTCAGCTAGAAAATGAAAAGAATTATTTGACTTTGTTCAGTGAAACTGCGCGGCAGTGTATAACTGTTATTTACAGCCGGTCGAGTCCTCCGGGAGACAGGGTATTTCCCCAGGACTGGCTGGAGGATGGAGGAGGGAGAGATGTGATTTATCCCAGCTATAGAGTGGCGCCATTATATTCAGGGCTGGTTTGATTGCTGGGTCCTGGATCCAAATGTTATGCCGATAATTTGTCCGTGGCATTACCTTTCGGCTATATCATCCAGTCCCTCCTATTCGTCCCATCTGTGCCAAATATCTCCAATAATTTGTATTTTGTACTCGTGCGACTTTTTGGCCCTTGTCGCATCTTAAGATTATTGCAGTTCCCAAGTCCGAAAGCAGAGTCTCTACTTTCATTCAAAAGATGAGCGATAGTCTTAGGTGCCTGTTGTGCATATTCTGTCTCCGATAGCAGAGTATCTACTTTCATTCAAAAGATGAACAATAGTCTTAGGTGCCTGTTGTACATATTCTGTCTCCGAAAGCAGTCTGTACTTTAATTCAAATGATGAACAATGGTCTTAGGTGCCTGTTGTGCATATTCTGTCTCCAATAGCAGAGTCTCTACTTTCATTCAAAAGATGAGCGATAGTCTTAGGTGCCTGTTGTGCATATTCTGTCTCCGATAGCAGAGTATCTACTTTCATTCAAAAGATGAACAATAGTCTTAGGTGCCTGTTGTACATATTCTGTCTCCGAAAGCAGTCTGTACTTTAATTCAAATGATGAACAATGGTCTTAGGTGCCTGTTGTGCATATTCTGTCTCCAATAGCAGAGTCTCTACTTTCATTCAAATGATGAACAATAGTCTTAGGTGCCTGTTGTGCATATTCTGTCTCCGATAGCAGAGTCTCTACTTTCATTCAAAAGATGAGCAATAGTCTTAGGTGCCTGTTGTGCATAGTCTGTCTCCGATAGCAGAGTATCTACTTTCATTCAAAAGATGAACAATAGTCTTAGGTGCCTGTTGTACATATTCTGTCTCCGAAAGCAGTCTGTACTTTAATTCAAATGATGAGCAATGGTCTTAGGTGCCTGTTGTGCATATTCTGTCCCCAATAGCAGAGTCTCTACTTTGATTCAACTGATGAACAATAGTCTTAAGTGCCTGTTGTGCACATTCTGTCTCCGATAGCAGAGTCTCTACTTTCATTCAAAAGATGAGCAATAGTCTTAGGTGCCTGTTGTGCATATTCTGTCTCCGATAGCAGAGTATCTACTTTCATTCAAAAGATGAACAATAGTCTTAGGTGCCTGTTGTACATATTCTGTCTCCGAAAGCAGTCTGTACTTCAATTCAAATGATGAACAATGGTCTTAGGTGCCTGTTGTGCATATTCTGTCCCCAATAGCAGAGTCTCTACTTTGATTTAACTGATGAACAATAGTCTTAAGTGCCTGTTGTGCACATTCTGTCTCCGATAGCAGAGTCTCTACTTTCATTCAAAAGATGAGCAATAGTCTTAGGTGCCTGTTGTGCATATTCTGTCTCCGATAGCAGAGTATCTACTTTCATTCAAAAGATGAACAATAGTCTTAGGTGCCTGTTGTGCATATTCTGTCTCTGATAGCAGAGTCTCTACTTTCATTCAAACGATGAACAATAGTCTTAAGTGCCTGTTGTGCACATTCTGTCTCCGATAGCAGACTTGAACGCGATTTCACCAACCATAACTTTTGAAGACATATTTTCAGGTACTTATTCTAATGTAGTGATTGTTAATAATATAAAATAATTGCTATAAAAAAAAATACTATAACTTTAAAGGTTTCATGTCACAGTCATGTTTAAAGGTTGAGTGTCACTGCTCAGAACCTTTTTATGTTTCTAATCATTGAATGTGCTTTAAACACGAAATATTTGGATCGTTTACTCAAATTCAATATTATATCGGGTAAATAATGTTTTTGGTGACAAACATAAAAGTCTCCAATTTATTGTTGTTCTTTTTGTTTCAAAATTTAGTTAGGTTTTTTTCCAGTGGCCTGGAAAATTTACTAAATGAAATGTATTTTATTAAAAGTTCAGGACATTTCCAGAATAATTTAATAATTATTAAAGAAATTGTCGTTAATACCTTGTAGGAACCTTCGATACTTCTACCTTTTTTTGGATTTAATTTAAACAGATGGAATAACAGTGATATTTCAAAGCTTATTTATTTGTATACCTTAAAACATGCCCTACGGCAAATGTTTTACCTGGTTAAGTTATAAGTTTTATTATCCTTCCAACTATGAAGTTTATTTACGCTCAGATTGCAATAAAATAATTAGTCTAATACCCACACAGCCAAGCCTATTTTGAGCAGTAGTCCTGAATTGTCATAAGATTGATATGCTTATTTTTATTATTCGATAATGAATATTTCAAGAAGAAAACAAAATGAAACAAACAATTATATTTTTTGGACTTGACTGATCATTATCCAAAACAACACAACGTAGGTGTATTGAAATTGAATGAATGAAGACAGGTTTCGGACAAGGTTCTTGTGAGCGATAGTTTGCATAAGAAATTTAAAAAAAATAAAAGGTTAATAATTCATGACACAATTAATAAGTTAGTTATTCTACAGTTTTAATAGCCTTCTAAAGATCCTTGCATCACTAAAAATGACAAAGCGCTAATATGTATAATATTCCTAAATATTATTATTACTTTTGCATATGGCTTAAATTAGGAAACTCATCACATTTATCATTAACTCGTTTTTTTCTTGCAGGTATGAAATCAGATTCCACGTAGCCTTGGTCCAGATGATGGCGAGATCAGGTATTAATTTTAAATAATAAATAACCAGCATATAAAGGACAGGGAAACCCTATATGATTTTGGCTGATTCGTATAAATACATATTATTGACGACTATTGAATATTAGACGTGTTTTGAACCGGAAAAGAAACCTTGTCATAAGTGTAAGAAGAGACCTGAATTTTACAAATGACTTTAGTTATACGATATATTAAAAATTTCATTGCTCCAAAGGCCATCTGGTTATTCCAAGCGCTAAAATGTAAGTCATAACATAAGAATTTAAATGGAATGAAAATTATCTTGTTTGTTCAGTGTGCATAGCCTCCTAGTTTCGGCAAAATACTCCTTTCATTAAGTTCATTTCAACAGAAGAATTTTAATTAGATTTTTAATTAAGCCATTACTTTTGTTTGCTCAAAGGCCTTCCCGGTTGGTTGTAACCTTTCAGTGTAACAGAATGTTCATGTTTTTGAGGGCAGGTGTTCATTTATTAATCAACCAGAGGCTCGACAATTAGCACAACATCAGGGTTAAATTAGAATGTGTTTAAATTGTGTGAATTAATGAGTACAAAGTATAATTGCGTGTTGTTTTTAGTGGGATAGTAGCTTTGTATGACATATTCTAATAAAATTGTTTAAAATTAAATAAACATTGAAGAATAAAAACCAAAACACCGGTGGAACCCAAATTAATAAATCACAGAAATAGAACATGTTCCTTTTTATCTATTTAATTTTTTCTATATTTGCATAGCCAATAGAATCTAAGAAAAAGAGTTTGATAGGAAAAATGGTATTCTACCTTAGTGAAGGTGAAAAGGTTGTGTGGTTAAGAAATTGTTTAGTCATTGGGCTGTTGTGTAGAAGTAAAATAGCTAGATACGGTGGGTGGTCTCAATTATTTTTGTTAAATTAACTAAAGTTGAATTTAATGTTCTTCACTGATTGAGAGTTTCTCCGGTCTTACGAGTATATCATCCATAAGCTTTCTTTCATTATTAGGAGGGAGCAGTGAGCTCCAGGCAAGTGCATACAAAATAATTATAGTTAATTTTCAATCAGTAAATTCTTACAATAGTAATATAATAAAATATATAGAAGTTAATGGGCCCGATAATTAAATATGAATTAATTATAGTCATAATTATTGACGCAGAATAAAGAGACGCCCTTCATTATATTGGTTTAATAATTCGGATCACCGGAAACTACCATTTTTACAAATAAAAAAAAAGTGTAAATAACTTAATATGAGCATGTAAGGCGGGGGGGGGGGTATAGTAATTAGCTAATAAGCGAAATATTGTGTTACAGCGTTGGACAGAGGATTTGAGCTTGAAGACGTTACATAAGCATGATGGATTTTTATTGGATATGGTTATGTAGAGGAAGGGCACAAGGATGAAGTATGGTACTCTGGAGAAGGGAAGCAGTCATTCTCACTAAACTTAGCTAAGCGAAATGAGTGGACTTTTGGGGTCTCGAAGTGAAGGCGCTTTAGTGGACATAGAATTTCAACGGCCACTAAAGTGCAGCCAGCCGAAAGTCAATTTCTGTGTACCTGAACCAAAATAAAGCCTCCTCTCTGGGCAACTAGCAGAATATGAATAAGTGACTAGCTATAAGTTAATAGATTCACTGGAAAATATACAGCTGACAGCACTATATTAAGGCAGGGGGTGTGCAGTTTATACCTAGGAAGGGTGATAAGGGCCAAACGGCTGACAATATTTCTGCATAAATACCAGAATAAATATTGAGATGCAGGCTCGCCGAGGGTCCCATACACGTCGTATGATCTATGTCGTCAAACCAGGGAAGGGGATGCTAAGGGGTGCCGGCCCTCCCTCCATTTATCAGCATCTCCCTCTTACAGTCCACTAGTTCTTCGAGCAATATCTTATTTTCGAGTTTGACCCATATTTATTTCTACGAGTATCTTCAGGGCGTAACCGATGTATTCGATGGAAGGACATTTATTTAGAAAAAGGTGTCGAGACACTGTATGCACATCCGAAAAACAACTTAACTCTTGAAAAATAGCCTGTCTGAAAAACACGATTCAGCTTGAAGTGAATACCTTATAAACGTATTAATTTACATTTTGAATTATAAAAGGTTTACATCTCTGAAGTGCAGATTAACTACCCCTTTTTCACTCTTCCTAGAAAACATTTCATTGTTTGCTCATTTCATTGTTAATCTATTCTAACTAGTCTTCAACTAAGCCACCACAGTGCCTGGTGAGCCTTAAGCGACCATTGTCGTTCCATTTTTTCATGTGAATGTTTTACACAGTCTAGTGTTTGCAGTCTGCTAGTGTACGCAGGTTATCTCTGGTTTATTTCGAATATTATATTCATTGCTGTTATGCAGCTACGTTACTCAAGAACATAAGAATATAATTATATAGTTCATATAAACTTTATACTCTCTTAAACGATTGCGTTATCATATAAATCCACTCATCGGCAAAGAAATAACAACGAAATAAACAATAGTCTCTTCGAAATAAATATATATATATATATTGTAACATTCATGATATTTGAGAATATCATGGCCAGGAACCCTCACATCTGGTAAGCATCTTCCCTTATGCTCCTAGGAGTGGGGATGAGATAAAATGGCAGTCCTAGCACAACCGTCGAGAAGACCCGAATTGGTTGTCACCTACAGGAAGAGAGGAGAAGAACCAACAGCAGAAAGTAACGTTGATTGGATTACAGGAAGATCATCGATTGGGTGATATTAATATTGTTTTTATTATGGATCTATTAAAATAAATTGAGCTCAAATTTCATGTTTTTTGTAATTAGTAGTAACTTAACCTAATTTAAACGGAATTGAATATTTTTTTATGCTTTTTGTCAGCACTCTATATAATTATAATTATTTGCTATAACCATTTTATTTGAATATATATTTCACAATTCCTAGTTTCTCAATTTATTAATAACCACAACATTAGCCTTGAGATCGGGCAATTCAATCGGGATAAATTCCTATGTCAAAGACATGAAAACAATTTGAATTAAAGATCTCATGACGGACCTGCCAAATTAGTTAAGTTAAATTGATCATATAAAGTAAAAAGAGAATGGTGAAAATTGAGGTAGGTTTCAATATATATATATATATAAGTTATGGCTAGCGGTATGGCAATGTTAAGCCTAATACCACATAGCCTAAGGTAAACAAACCTGTAATGTGTACATAGAGGATCAGGAGGAGAATAAAGTCAGTTATAAACCAAACCATTGCGTTGTATTCTTCACCTCTGTATTCATTCTTTTTTCTGATCCTCTACAGCCGGGAGACGATAACTTATATATATACGAAACAAACATTGTGCTATCGAGAGCTTTTCATGTTTAATAGATGGACAAGATCTAACATAAATACGCCCTGCTTACTGCTGTATTCGGAGAATTGTTAAATCGGAAAATAGCTAAGTTAATAATCACACAATGTGGGAGTCTCACATTGTTTTGTTTAATTTCATAGGTCAAAGTAAACTAAAATAAAAAGAAAAATATGTTTGTGAATAATAAAGCTTTCTTATCTTAGAGATGCTTTCCCAACGTGATCCTATTAATTTTCTGAATCATAAAAGTGTTTTCTTTTTAGAAGTAATAAAAAAACAAGCTTGGCCCCTTGAATAAAGCTTAGAATATTTTTCTTCTTTGCCATTTATTTCTTTCCTTGCTTCTCTTAGTTGAAAAAAAAGCCTTGTACAATTTATAATCATAATATTTCTTGTTAGTAACTTATCCTTTTAAAATCGAGGTATAATTGAAATCAATCGACCCATCTTCAGATGGATTAGGGTATTGTATCGAGGTCTCCGCTGTTGACACAAATAGCTCAGAAAAATTTGCTAATCTAGTTGCCCTCCTAAATAAAAAACTACTGTCGTAATTATTGATCCGACAATCTGATTTTGATTAGCAATACTGATCAAGCAAAGAAGGCGAACGTTGAAAAGACAAAATTTATGAATGGTGGCAAGATTTTTTCACGATGCACATATAGCACACCACAATACATAGCTTCTTTTTGGCCCAACAGTAAATACTTCGTAAGAAAAATGAGGAGCTTTGCAAACTGATGGGAATCAACGACCAACTGCCTAATAGAGTGTTAAACTGACGCCTATTTGTCAAATATATTGGCGAAATTAAACGTTAATTTTGTACGTTACGTGTAAAGTGGAAAAACAAAGTGGACAAGAATATTGGCACGACATAATTTGGAATTTATATGCAAATAGCAATTGTGAAAAACAAAATTAAAATCATTTTATGCATTTGAGAAACAGGCAAAGGAACATCATCCTGGACTACTATCATATCATCATCTTCCTTCGAGACTTATCTCTATCTCTATCGAGATTTATCTTATGTAGTTAGAGGTCGCTACACTTCTAATTATTTATTTTTAGCTTTTCGCATTGAGTTCAGTCGTCGTATTTTTTCAACGCTTACCACGAATTTCGTTCTGAAGGAGGGCCTTTTCCCCAAGACAACACTGGTTTACCAGTGACAGAGAAAACTGCAATTCCCATCGGGAAACTAATGGCTCTATCAAACTATGAATTAGTCAAATAGTCACAAACTGATTGGTCAGCTGCAAGTCTTGAGTGCCACTACTTTCCTCAAGAATGAATCCTCGTTAGTATCTAAACTTTACACATTTTAATTCTATTTATCCTTTTTGTCACGGAAGTATCACTAATCAATTACAAAACGTTTATTTTAATCATCTTGATTACATTATTTAACAATTTTACATTTGTATTTCAGATTTCATGCCAATTTAAATCCGTAAGGGAGGAACTAGAACTAAAGCCTACACGGTTACAGTTTACAGCTAGAAACAGCCATGGCAACTATTTTAATGTAAACTGTACGACAGTGGCTGTCATGACAGTATTTAATGCTATGAAGGTTTTCGCACTAATTACCCGGCCAGGGGACAAGCCCTGGAGGTAGAGAGGCCACAAAAGGGTTGTTATGTTTATTCCCTGTGGGCACCCTCCTCATCTGGCTCATAGGCCCTGCGGGTACCTGACTGACAGCTGTTGACCCTTCTCGTGTTACTTGCTTGGTCCCCGTCTTTTATCGCTTAACACATTTACAATGATTTATATTTGTTTATTTAAATTTGTCTATAATACATTTAGTTCATGTTATTTACTTTTGCTTACAATATATATGCAATAGAGTATAGGGTGATTTATCTTATGTAGTTAGCGGCCGCTACATCATCTAAAAGCGTTTTTTCCAGACATATAATAAGAAAATCGTATTCTGGAGTTGTTTATCATGCTGACCTATTGATTGGCTGTTAAATATTCGAAGGAATGGTGGATGTTATCCAAACATAGTGAGCTATCAGTATCAGGACATGCAGAAGGTATCGACAAGAGTGAGGTAAAGGCGGGTAAATATCCGCTCATGAAGAGCTGTGACTATTAGATAAAAAGACCCGACCGCCGTGACATATCTCCCCGCTCGGCAGTCAGCTTGTCATAAGCGTCGGTATCGCCCTTGCCCAGCGCTCGGTGCTTTTAACAGATATTAAACAGATGGGCGGAGATCGAAAATTTACGCTCACACCAGTCTGCAATTTTTATGACGACACTTCTTTGGAGATAAGTTCTTATTTAATACCTAGACGGGGGGTGTGGGGCATACACCCCTTTTTCATGATATCGATGAAGTTAAAAAATCGATGATTTGTGCTTGAGGCTGTGTTGGACTAGGGCATGTTTTTGCTAAATATATAGGTGGATTTACGGTGTAAACGTTGACAATAGATAAATACAAGAAAGAATATCGGAGGGACAATATTTGGTAGGGAATTCGACATGTATTTGACTGTAGAAATTATAATACAGTTGAGAAAAACAAAGATCAAATTATACCATCCGTCGGAGAAACTAGATTAAGAAGACTTGAAATATACATACAATTATACTCGTGCGATCTTTCAGTAATATTAGTAATGCAATTCTTTGTTTATTACCGATACGATTTTTTTCAATGTTATTTAATATCTTTTTGCGTTAATTTCATAGTTATTGTGTTTTAGGTGTGGAAACACGTATTGATTGATTACGTCCGACAAAAATCAAAGATTCTACGAGAAACATTTTTTAGGGGTTATATACCGCCTATATATATTCGTGACTTTTATACTTATGCAAATCTCTAGAGAATACCACACATTAAGGGAGAAACATGCAACCATCGGCTCATAAAGATCAAACCCATAAATGATATTCTCTAAATATAAACTTGGGTTTTATAACTTCGAGTTTTAAAACTCTATACATCCACTACTTTTTGTTACTGCAATCATTTTATGTATCTATATAATATAAGCCTTAATATATTTAATGACTGGGTCACCCTTGTACTCTTGATAACTGAAGCACATCTTGGAGCGAGGCCTGTATTTAGTTGATTTATTGGAACTTAACTCATCGATTACATCAATCAAATAGTTTGACCATTTATAAGCTGGGTTAATAAAATGTCTGTAGAAAATATCGATAACCCTTCTCGACTTTCCAATACATTACATGTTCTCGAAATAATCAATAATAATTCCATTTTTTTTTATATAAAACCTGTTTTGTAGCATTCACTGAGAGCTCATAAAAGGGAGATACAGACCCAGTTCAGCAATTCAAAGAGCTCGGAATTTATCGCACAATATATTACTTCTGGCTCTAATTAACCGTGTTATCATTTTTAGGTAGGTTTGTGCTCCTATGTTCGCTATTAAACAGTTAGAAGTCTTCAAATGCTCACATTTACCACATCCTCTCGCACTATATATTTCAATTTATATTTAATGGGTTTTCAACACAGAAGTAACTTCGTATCTGTCGCCAATTTACAATTACGACGGAAAAGACTAGGGCAGGATACTTCCTCTGGTAATGATCACATTTAACAGTAAAGAACTAATTACGTCTCAAGGTAACAAAGGATATGTTTATGGAATTTCATAAATGTTCTGTTTGATGATTTTTGATGACCAGTGTAACGACCGCTTACTACCTAAGATAAATCACCCTATACTCTATTGTATATATATTGTAAACAAATATAAATAACATTACCAAAATATAAATCATTGTAAATATGGTAAACAATAAAACATGCTGCTAGGAGCCAATTAGTTATATGAGCTGGGGCACCAGCTGTCAGTAACAGGTACTAGATCCCAATCGCCAAGATACCTTCCCGGCTCACGTCTCTTTGTCACAGGACAAAGGAAACCACATACTCAAACCTCATTTAATACTATAAAAACGGTCCTGATCGGCTACTGACAAGGCCAGATGGGTATTTAACACCGGAGGTTTGGGGCCTGTATATCATTCTCCTGGGAACTAACTGGCTCGTGGTTGCTCTGCTTGAAAATCTGAAACTTGGCTGCTTCTTTATGAAAAACCTCTGCATCTCTCTCTTTCCTCATCTCGCTACGCTTTAGTCCGGCGTTGTCAGACCCCACACCTTCCTAGTGAGAATCTCTGCCTTCATCTTGCTAAATCTAGCACCTCCTTGGGAGAGACGTCTCCTTAGTGGACAATGGTTGTCGTGGCCCTGCAAACTTACAAAGCAGTGTCCCCCACGGCGATTCAGTCTGCCTCTCTCCATTTCACACTCGCCTTTGGGATCCGGACGGATTTCGCCTACCCTCAGATACCAAGTGGGAGTTCATGGTCATTCCAAGACCACACAAACTACCTACACTAACTACCATATACCTCTTCTCCTGAACATAGTGCTTTGTTGGGGCACATACCTATCAAAAATGGAGTCAGATAGTAAAACCGCCATGAAACGATTGTCCTGGTTATAAACTTAATCAACCCTCACTTTGTCACCAGGGCTAGGGTAACTAGGCTTCCCACACTTACAATGATTTATATTTGTTCATCTTATTTACATTTGTCTATAATACATTTAGTTCATGTTATTTACTTTTGCTTACAATATATACACAATAGAGTATTTATCTTATGTAGTTAGCGGTCGCTACACTAAGTGATTGTGATAAATGTATTTACAAACAGTTAAGTGACCTCCCAAATCCACATGGTTGTCACCTCCCTCATATGCGAAAGAGGAAGCGGAGTCTTGGGAAGTCCCCCTCTAAAAAGTTCGTAGAACTTTTGATTGAAATGATTGGATACGCATGATGTTTGACTTTTTTTCTGTCCCTCATAGCTCTATTTCGTGTGTCCAGATTGGCTCAAGTATAACTTTGTTGATTAGTAATTTATTTTATACTGAGATGGGATGTCCTTTAAAGTAGTAAGTACAGTTGCTAAAGCGTCTGTTTAGTTCTTGTCTTTTTAATCTCGTGGGTTGCCTTGTCGATTCAGCCTTTTGTCGAGATGGAAACCTCAAGTGTGTCTCGGATATAGGAAGAGGAATGGAATTTTAAAAAAACTAGTGGACTGGACTTGCGGCAGGGGCATACTACTTACTACTATTAAACAAATGTTACTTGGGTTCTGCTCTGCTTTATTTCAGCTTTTGAATATTACTTAATATTATTGAGTTATGTGATAATAAATACATTGTGGATAGAAAATACTTATGATTTATACGAGTATTATTTATTAAATGAATGATTATACATTCGCCCAGTCCACGATCAGCATCAAGCCATTGTAGAAGCCTAAATTATTACTCGTTTATGTAAGATGTACTAATTAAGTGAATATAATTTATCTATCAAAATTTAAAACTTGGTAATTCAACAGGGTAGTTTATATGAGATCACCTACAGCCAAGTTAGGTGTATAGTTTCTAGTTTCTAGTGTGAGCATATAAGACAGTGACTGCCTGTTAAGTCGCCACTTGGAAGAGATGGCGAGACTTCTCAATTCAGTTGGATCGCGGCCCAGACCTACCCATAGCTTCCGGACGCTGTTTGTACTAATTTGTGGTTTGTGCCTTGGCCCTTTTCATTTCCACGGTCCGTCCGTTGCCAAGAGGCATCATCCGAATAATTATATTTAATGTCGTTTATTCAATTTCCCTATTGTAGCGGAATTTAATTAGGACCCTAAAAGTAATTTCAGACGACCAGTAATCCTTTTGCGAGAAATATAAAACATTTTGCGGCCCTTTACTGGATTGTTCACTGCCCACCAAATCTAGCATTTTTTAAAGAAGTGAATCTTTCTTTCATTTACTAAAGCCTAGATAGATAGCACCAATTTTTAATTATAACATATCTTTGATGCGTTCTGTACATACAACTTAAATTTCGAATTTGAGTTTTAGTTCAACATATCTTTAAGTTGGAAATTGCAATGTGAATTCTTTTTTTTTACCTTTTAGAATCTTTTTACGTCCCGCCAGTCTTCTTAGGAATATTTAATTGTTTAAAAAATTAAAAACATTTAATTTTTCATAAAAATGAGTAAATTGGTAGAACTTAGAATTTTTTTTTTATTATTACCTAATGTTTCCACATGCATTTGTTTAGGATTTCTGTCACTTCTAATCTAGCAACAATTAAAAAAAAAAACTATTTCCTGTGAAGCATAAACAGAGTATGTTTCCTTTAATAATTCTGATCGGAAGTTGAAGTTAGTCGTGAAAAATAATTAATTTTGCACTCGTTTGAGTTTGATGTACAATTGAACTCGCATCTTGTTCCAATGATTTGTAACTCTTCCTTCACTCTTTCAAGGCATAGAAAATGTCATATTTTTTAATATGCAATACTTATCCTAGGTCAAGTTTGAACTATTGCTTTATATTACTAAAGTGAAATAATGGATATTCCTGTGATGGGTACTTTGATGAAACATTCTGCAATCCCCCTCCCCAGGGGCACCAATGCACGATATCGTGCTTATGTTTGAACAGAGTGCTAATGTTTGAGCAAGTGCAGCCACAATCATCAGCAGCGGCAAAACACTGTACGGAGACCCATAAGGATTGGGGCAGACCTGTTTGCTCTGTACACGGCGACTGTGTACCTTAGATCTGAGGACAATACGGCTGTCAACTCCTGCGGCTGGTGTGTGTTGTTTGGACTGCGCATCCAAGGTATATGTGGACTTTTGTTTAACCTTGGACCGTTTATTACTGGGAGGATGCAAACGTGTAGAACTATTGTCAACATAAATAGCGGGGTGAACTTATATTAATACATATGATCGTTTGGCCGCTTCTCACGTTTTAAACTATAATCCTGAAGTTTACAATAGACATCCATAAGAAAAAAATAACACTTTATATCACACTTATTATTATAGAGAATAGCACTTAAAATATCAACACTCAAAAAATTGAATCTTTACTACAAAATCAATAGCGCAGAATTTTAAATACAAAATAGCTTCCTAGCTGGGCTTTGGAATGAAAAAAAGCCCTCTATTGTTACTGTTCTGACCAAAACTAATCATCGTATTTTTAAAGTTCGTTAAATATTCCTTTAAATGGTTAATTAGGTCGGAGAGGCTGCCCAATTTTTGTTTGACGCTAAATAAAAATACCAATCGATTTACAACACTGTTATGGAAAAAAAAAAAAAGTAATGAGAATAAACAGAAATAATTAAAAATATTAAAGTTTGAAAAATAGTGATTTTTCACTTAAAAAAGGGTCTTGAATTAACAGATGTAACAACAAAATTGTGGGATAGTGTTCCGTTATACAGCCAAACAAAAACAAAGTATTTAGTTTTTCAAAATTAAAATAGTTCTCCAATTAGCTTTTGCATAACCTTTTGAAAATATAAAAAAATGTATTCTACGAATTCCAGTACAGAGTAAACGCCAAACATGTTTTAATTGGACCTGAGTTCAATTTGGAATGCTCTTCATTATTCCATGTTCTAGGAACAGCCAAGACTGAACGCTTTTTTTATAATTGAAATTTAATTAACTATTGTAAAAAATAAACACCTGGTTTCATCCATAAAAATAAAATAGCATTTTTATTTCAACTATCACGGTCACGAGAAATTGACTTTTCAACAATTATAGATTATTATGAATCGATAAAATATATACCATTACAAACACTAATCCTATTTTTTAGAATATCACTGCAATTAAGGAGAATCCTAAATTTATTGATTCCTCCACCGAGACGAAAAATTCAAACTTTGGATTTACTAATATGATTATTAATTTTTATTAGCGTGATCTTTATAACGGGGAGTATTGTTGTTGTATTTTTGCAAACACATAATAAAGTCAGGCAAACAGACAAAATACTATTTCCCCTGTTTGCATCCTTTCACTTTCAGGATTCAGAAATTAGTACTTTAATTAGAGCCAGATTGCTGTGTTTATTGTGTGAACGGCTACTTGTGATGTTGGGAACCACTGAGTAATGTCTGTTTATACTTGGGCAGTGATTTCCCCTGTCGCTTAGAGCGCCCAACCTCTCTTCCACTCTCTTCAAACAAGTATGAGAGTCAAAGAGAATCAGGAAGGTCCTCTCACGTGCAGGATAGCTCAGTTGGTATAGCCTCTGAGTAGAGGGCGGTCTTAGGTCCCTATTTTCCTAAAATATTTTATCTTTGGCTAATAATCACTAATGTAAGTGCACCGCTCATCGCATGGATCATTGCTCTGTGTGAGCTGTCATTGTGTCAATAGTAGATTAAAAAAACTTTTGTTTACAGATATGGCCTCTCAACGGCTCTAAAGAAAAAATGTATAGATAAATGTTCGGACTTTTATATAGTCACTCTTGATGATTCTTAGGACAAGCATTATATTCAAAGTATGCAATGGATTATATACGCAGTCTCAGATGTTGGTTAATAAACAGTTGTTACTCTTAGTATCTCCGAAAACAACTTTCCATGAACGCAACCTTCGCCATGGAAACAATAGATTGAAATATACAATACACATTAAAATATAAAAAAGCTTCCAAGCTAGGTTTCGGAATGTGTAAAAGTCCCCTACCATTACATTTGTCAACAAAACTAATAGTCATATTTTGTATTTCTTCAATTTATTTAGACGAAATTACAATCATCCTTTATATTAGGCAATAGGAAATTGAGATAAATGTTATCATTCATACCATATTTACAATTTATCATTCACTCACTCATTCATACAATATTTACAAACACCCCAGAGGCCCCCCAAGTCCACATGGTTGTCACCTCCCTCGCATGCGAAGGAGCAAGCGGAGTCTTGGGAACTCCCCCACGCTCCTACAACAGCCGCGTCACTGAATAAGAGCCAGCGGAGGCTGACCAAGAGCCATATACGCTCAGGACATGATTAGAGAAACTGGCCATTGCCAGGACTCCCACTAACACTTAATTATAGTAGGTCACGAGGCCACTGCCGTTTTAATCTCCAAGGAGGATTATAGGGATGAGTGGAGCAGTACAATGACTTTGCTAGGGAATTAGGGTGGTTGGATAGGTTACTATGAAATGTTATGAACTTGGAAGGGATCAGTTCAAGAATATAGGGTATATTCAGATCATTGTGAAGGGTTTTGTTGCTGACGTAATAAGGGGCATTAACTATTGTTCTCAGGACTTTTAGTCATATTTTAAAATTCCGTTAAATATACCTTTAAAATTTCAAATTTTATCATTTTGACTACTGTCATCGTGAAACATGAATGCCGACAAAAGAACGGAGGACAATGGCCCCTACCTCGTACGCACCTATTATCACTGCTGCAAATTATAATACAGCAGCTATCCTCATGCGTGAAGACAAAATTATTTAATAATGTTTAACGAAGCGTTAGAACATCACATTTTTATTGTAATTGCTCAACATATATTTTACTAATGATATTTTACCTTATTTTTGAATATTTTCATTTCGTCCCTTGCTATTTTTAGGCGTTTAGCTGCAGATTACTTTAATCTGCTTCCAAACCAAATGTGTTCACTCACGCGACTGGTGCAATTATTCCAAGATGTTATCCGTAGTCGATCAGAATCAAAAAACGGAAAACTTTTGAATAAAGGTCTGTCGACAACTTAGCATGGGGCATGGATATTATTAATAATTAACTTATGCTAAGTAGTGATTTGTCATAATTGAAAACAACAGGTAAAAATAATGTTATTATGTTATTTAAATAGCGTGTACAAATTCGTGTTCGGAACGAATTTCTCCAAGAGTGCAATAATAAAGGAACTCAAACAATATAAAATATTCAACATTTTACACTTTTAAATATAATTGTATTGTAACATGAATATAGTAACAATTAATAAGGAATACACACAAGAGGGTCTGTATTTATTTCAATTTGTATGTGGTTAATATGAAAATAATTGAGCCTAATCAGAAAGTTATCTGAACAGTTTAGTGTTTATAGGTATCACTACTAAAAAGACCTGTATTTCTTCTTTTTTGACCTCCCCCTTTTTTTTTGGAGCATCATTTCAGTCAGACATTATCATTAGGATGAATGAGAACTTACTTGACTCAAGAAGAAAACCATTCATACAGGAAAACTGAATTAGAGGCAAAAATGCTCAATTAGTGAATTTTATTCAGGGTAGGTATATAGGATAACCTGGCATAACCGTACAATTTTTTCCTAGCAAAATAATTTTGACAGTTTACCTCTGTCCTGGTTTGACTTTCCTTAACTAGTGTCTGTTTCTTTAACGCTCCAAATACACGTTCTTGCTAAAGGATATCAGATATAGTTTTTTACAACGGTGTATACTTGCCTAGTACTACTTCATGAAATAAACCAGTATACTTCATAAAAATGTTTCATCAAAATCAATTACAATTATTTTACACAAAATTATTTGATAAGCACATAAAGTAAAAACAAAACAAATAACAGCTGTAGAGCCTTGTTCAATACCAAGAAGGAGAATAATATCAAATAAGAAGATCTACTCAAGAAGCGGCCGATAATGGCGTCTTTGGTCTTCAATACTAGCTAGGATCTTCACAGCTCGTGTATACTTCGTGTCTGTCTTCTCAGCTCTTACAATGAACAGATTCCTGGAATTTAAACTAAATTTATGCGAAAAAAAACATTTCGCTTTTTTTTTAAATATGATGGTTGAATGCTTTTTGTTAAATCGTTAATAGAGGTACTTAGGTGCTCCTTAAAACCCTTTCTCCTTTAAGCGGCTAACATTTCACCATTGTTTGATATTTATTCAAATCTTCTTATTCAAACAAAAGGGAAAGGTCCACGTTGAGCGGGAGATTTTTATTTTAAAATGCTCTTTGATGTAAAGTTATGAGGGTTATAAAAATATTAAATTTCTGATTAGACAAAAAAAAATTAAAATGCACTATGGCTAACTAAAACATGTAAATTAAAAGTTAAAAAGTGACGGAGCTTTCAGATAGAATCCAGGTACGGGAACTGAGCTCAACACTGCCAGGACAGTCAAGTAACGAATAGGCGTGGTTGTTTCAAATCATTTTGTTCAATCGATAACCAAAAATTCCTTTCAGTGTATTACGATAAGCAGTGAATACCCGTATGCACCAATGATATAAGAAAGAATAATTATATCTGAACTCGGTTCCAGAACAATCCATCGATAGAAAATCATTATTTGAATAAAAGGGAAAACATATAAAATGAACTACATTCAATAAAAACCCTATATAACAAAGAAATAAATGTAATAATGGAGCTAAAATTATACTAATAATATATATTTACAGTCTTTGAAGTGGCTTTTGAGCATTTTACCGCAGCATGTTCATTACCTTAATACAGAATACTATTTACAGCCCTACATTCAATATTTATCCATGAACATAAACTACATGAGCTATAAAGCTTTAATGGTATATATAATTTATACTAAACTAAATTCTGAAATATAAAAAAAATACATGTCCATTCCTTTTACAATTAAATTAACAATTTATTTCTTCAATATCTAATAGATGGAAACGTTGGATTTTCCAAAGTTCATGTATTTCGGTTGTAAAAAACTATAAAACCGTAAAGTAATTTGTTGCTGTGCTGTCCTGAACCTATAACTGGAACATAAAAGTGAAGTGCTAAATCCTCTAAAAATAATTAATTTTTAGAATCAGATAATTTGGCACAAATATATTTGATAATAATTTTAGGAAAATTGCTGCCACACTCTTTGGAACTCAACTAATCATTTTCGTGTTGCACCACATTTGACATGCAGCTTGTTAAATAGTACAATTGGGGCGTACATTAATTAGCATGAGGTGCGTAAGTAAACAGTACTCTTTCACGGAAACATTTTTTACAAATCATGTTAAGCGGGTTATAAGTATAGGGTTTACATGAGCTGGTTGTATGTAGAAAGATACGTGGATGGAATACCCACCCAGTTAAAATAGAATGAAAAAAAACAACTTAATTCTGGGATATTGTACCCTAAGAATAACAACAAATAACAAAATAGAAATGTCCAGCGGGCAAAAAAAAAAAATTAAGAAGATTGATAAGGTTATAAATAATACTATGTATAACACGATGTGCTATGACTTTGTATATATGAGATTACTACAATGAACCAACAGCAACAAATTTAGACAAACAACATAAATGAATAAAGGTGGATTAAATAAAACATACAAATTATCATCAGGAGGAGTAGAGGTTACTGAGGATGAAAGGTTACTGGGATGGATAAAAAACAAAAAAAAACGGTATTCAATTGTTAGATAGGAGGGAGATAAGAAACTCTTTAATTTCTTGATTTTAAGATTGGAAGAGCCAATGAACGACGAATTTCGATGGGAATGGATTTCCAAAGGTTTGTGGCACGGATAAAGGAAGACACGGTTAAAGGAAGAATATGATGTGAGGAGGGAAATGCAGGTAGGATGGTGGTAATCTAGTACTGGAGGTTCTGATCGCTAGTTAAGGATGTTACACCTCATTGTCAAGAGCTTACTTAGCAATCCCTTAATTTCCTAATTTCATTTTTATATAATAAGTCTTTTGAATAGAAACAGACTTACTCACGAAACAGGTACAGACTATTTAGATTCAGAAATGGTTCTTAACGATTTTAACACGACTACAGAAGACTGTGGACACCTTCCACACTCTAGTAGAAATCCATTATTTTTTTTAAATTGCGCTAAAATTATAATCTGTCTTATTATGCAATAAGTAATTGTAATAAATGTTCTCATTCATATTACATTTACAATTTCATTCACTCGCTCATTTATAAAGTATTTTACAAACAGCCCAGAGGCCTCCCAAATCCACATGGTTGTCACCTCCCTCGAATGCAAAAGAAGAAGCGGAGTCTTGGGAAGTCCCCCACGCTCCTCCATCAGCCACGCCACCGATTCATGAGTCACTGGAGCCTGACGAAGAGCGTGAGAGCCACATACGCTCAGGACATGATTGGAGAAACTGGTCATTGCCAGGACTCCCACTGTCACGCGATTATAGCAGGTCACGAGGTCTCTGCCGTTTCAGTCTCCGAGGAGGATTATAGGAATGAGTGGCGCAGTGCAAAGACTGTGCTACAGGATTAGGGTGGTTGGAAAGGCTACTGTGGAATATTATAAACTTGGAAGGGATGAGTTCTAGAATGTAGGGTATAATAAGGTCGTTATGAAGGGTTTTGTTGCTGACATAATAAGGGGCATTTACTATTGTTCTCAGGACTTTGGATTGAAAGGATTGGATGCGCTTGATGTTCGAGCTCTATTCCGTATGCTCAGATTGGCTTAAGTATAACTTTGTAGATTAGTAATTTATTTTCTATTGAGAGTATCGATTTCCTTTGAAGCAGTCTGTACAGTTGTCCAAAGCGTCTGTTTAGTTCATGTCTTTTCAGCCTCGTATGTGGGTTTCAGGTCAGCCGTTTGTCGAGATGGAAGACCAAGTACCGTACTATCACGGATACAGCGAGAGTAATGGAATTACTCTAAACTAGGTGACAACACTTGTGGCAGAGGGTGAAGGTAATTGGGAACATTTTGCTTCATTAACTTTAATCCGCCATTGCATGGTTGCACCAATACTTAATCTCATCAAGGTGTTTTTGAAGGTTATGGGATGCTATATCGGGGTCTGAGTGGGGTGACAAGACTGCAGTGTCTTCTGCAAATGTTGCTAAAAAGGTATTGGGGGTGGAGGGGACCTTGGCGATGAATGGTTATAGAGGATGGGACCCAGGACACTGCCCTGTGGAACTCCTGATTTTATGGGATACTAATTAGAATATTCTAAGCAAAAGTGGACTTGGAAAAAACGGTTTAAAAGGGAGGGCTGTAGGATTAGGAAAAGGGTCTTTGGTAAATATGTTTTGAGCTTGTAAAGCAAACCTGCGTGACTGACCCTGTCAAAAGCTTGAGCTATGTCCAGAAAGGCATCAGTGCAATACTGTTTGGTTTGAAGGGCTGAGGATATGTGATCAACAACGCGAAGGCTTTGTTGAGCTGTGGAATGTCGTAGACAGAAACCAAACTGGTGTGTAGGAAAAAGGTTTTTGGATTGAACATTTGGAAGTTGACGTTTTAAAACGTCTATTAATAGGACTTTTTCAAATATTTCTGAGAGGTATAGGCTGGTAGGCTAACTGGAGGGTGAGATGACGGGACATTGGGTAGTTTACCGGGTTTGGCGAATAGGACAATAATGGAATGATTCCAGAGGAGAGGAAAGTGGATCGTTCGGATATTGCAATTATAGATACAGGTTAGGAAGATTATGGCGTTAGGAGGTAGTTGTTTGAGATTTTGAGGAGTAAGGAGAACATATCCAGGGGATTTTCAGTTAGGTAAATTTTTTTAGAAGGTATTCGACATCAGAGGGGTTAACGGGTTTTGGTTTGACGTATTACACCATTTTTAAGTAGTTTATCTATTCCTTGTTCCAGGTCGTCTTTAAAGTGCTGTGGATAGTGATAGCATCTTTTAAAGATTGGTTTGTCCACTTTGAGTATATTTTATTTGTATGATTCAGTAAATTAGTGCTTTTTATCATCCAACTTTACAATGGTCGGGTATTTTAATTATATATTAATTAATTTGAATTGATTTTCCTTAGCTCTATGTTCATGCCTCTCATAAGAGTTTCGAGCTCTTTTTCATTTTTATACTATACAAATATAATTCGTTATAAATTATTTTACCATTATTAATTGTTGCATTTATTTTATTCATTTTTATTTGATTATTTTTCCTCATTTAATTTCCAGTTCTAGGGTTTTAACGGTTCCAATCCCTAATTCAATTTCATATTTATTATTAATAACTAATATATCATAGGTCAAAATCAGTATTGGTGCTATATTTAGGATGACGGAAACATTACCTTTTTCGTTACCAGCCGGTGTTACCACAATGAAATCTTCCAAACTATTTTCAGTTCCTACGAGTACGGAACATGGATGTATATAATTAATTTCTCAGCCTGTGACTATTAGCCCATTATCTCCGAGTAAGACCGTACATCTCCCTAAACCCCCAATATAAGTTAGTAGGTGTAGCGTCCGCTAACTACTTAAGTTAAATCACCCTATACTCTGGTGCATACATAATGTATTGTAATAATGTGAATCATGGTGAAAGCCCAGCAATAAACGCATGGGCCGGCAGTCGTAACAAGTCAGGTAACTGCAAGTGCACCGGCTTAAAAGCCACCTGGCCGTCATGAAACAGACCCGGTAGACCTAGGGTTGCCTCATAAACCTTAATGGGTGAGTCCCTAGCATGCTATAAACGGCCATAAGCTAAGCAACCCTTGTCTCCGGTCCCGCGCCTTGTGGCAGAGGCGCAGGTGTGACATCATAAACATACCCCTTTCATGCCGGCTCCACCTTCCGGTTGGAAGGGGAAATAATCTTTAAACCAAGGGGTTTCGCCCTGTAGGCCTATTTTCTCTGCAGCACCTCTGAGCCTGTCACCCTGTCACTCAGCCTCCTTACAGACCCTCTGGCGCCTTGTACCTGTTACGCTGCCGGGCTCTCGCTCGAACTCTGAACATGTCTTATTCTTTATGAAACCTCTGTACCTCTTCTTTTGAACATAGTGCATTGTCGGGGCACATCCCTTATTATAAAAGTGGAGTCAGATATTAAAGCCGTCCTGGAACGATTGTCCAGGTTATTAACTCGAACAATCCGCACTTGTCACCAGGGCTATGTGATCAGGCACCTCCTAGTGACAACCCGACAGTAGGTGCTTTGGAAAAATAAAAATTCATACTCGTTATAGATTATTGTAAATTAAATGCTGAAACTATTCCAGATAAAGTTTCTGGACCAAATAGGGATTTTTTTATATCAATTACACGGTTCGAAATATTTTACCACTATATATTTAGCTTTAGGTTTTCGTCAAATTGAGATGAATCTAGAATTAATCGAAAATGCTGCATTTTCAACGGACTCGGGACATTGTGAATTCCTTTCTCTGCCATTTGGATTATGCGATGCCCCACCGATGCTCCAAAGAGCAATGAACGCAATGTCATGCGCCCCATGCTCTCGTGTGTACGAATGACATCATTTTTCTCCAAGCCATTGAAGATCACTTGAAACATATTGAAGTAGTATTACGAAAACTAGAACACTCATTGTCAATTCAATTGGTTAAAACATAATTTATCAAAGTAGAACTACATAACGCTCCTAACGTTAATTAAAGCTTAATCAAAATAAGATTGAAGTTTTTAACAACGTTTGTATATTGTTTCTCATTTTCTAACGTACGAAAAATAAAAAGAACTTACTAAAGACTAATATTAGAGACGAATTTCTTCATTTTATTAAGGACTGCTACAGAACTGTCCTACTACAGAGCTACACGTACAGTGTAGAACAGTAAAATACAAAGAAAATCCAATTAAAACAAACATTTATGTTAGTCCGACAACTAACAGTGGAGACTCTTAAGTACTAAGGCAAACAAATATTTACGACAGTGGACAGTTTTACATAAATTCATCAGCCGTATTAACCAAGCCTCGAAATCCCCATCACGCAAATGTAATCGAAGCGAGGGAAGGCAAGAGAGGAAACTAGAAGTTGGTGCGTAGGTAAATGGAGGAGATGTGGGGGTTCGAACGAAATGTTAAAAAGCTGAAATGGATTGATGGTTGATTGGGGAAATGCGGTATTTTCAGGATAGAGTTTGGTAAATAACCAGTAGTAATTGGGTAGGTTGACCATCGATAGTGAATGTGGGACTAGCAATTAGGTTCTTGAGAGGCGAACGCGAACCAATGACGGTTGCCTTGGATTTTTCCGCATTCAATCGAAGATTAAAGAGAGATTCCCAGGCCTCAATGTAAAAAAGTAATGGAGAAATAGATAAACCCTGAGCTACTCTGGAAGTCAATGAAGATTGGATGGAGACTAGCTAGGGGTGGTTAGAGATAAATGATTCAAGCCAGCTTACGTCAATATAAGATAAATACATCGATACAGGACTCGATAGAAGGATGGAGTGGTTAAGGTGTCGAATGCCTCGTTAATGTCTAAGAAGAAAACAATAAAGATGTGTTGTTGGTCAATGGTGAATCTTTGCCTTGCGTGACTGTGAGTTTTAGTGAGAACTAGAAAAATTGGTTGAAAATGCTGGTCGGAAACCGGACTGTAGCGGATTTAAACGTGCTTATAGAAATGAGGAAATTTGAAATTGAACTAGTCTGTCTTTGGGAGAAGTGGGTTAAGTAATTGAAGAGTATTCAATCACTTCCAGGAAATGTGGAAGTATGAAGGGAATAATTATAAATGTGATTCAATGGGGAAGGGGCTGTAAGGAGAGCTATATATTGGGACAGTCCTAAAGTTAAATGATGGAGGTAAAGGATTAGAAAAGAGAGAAGATAAGTAAAAAATAAACTATTCAATGGCACACTCATTATGAGTGTTTGTAAAACGGCAGTAAGTTTTGTGCAGTCCTTTACTCAGTGTGTTTATTTCGCCCCTCTAAACAAGCAGTCACTAAATGATCCCTATCGATTAAATGACACTTAAAGGTCGATGTCGTCTTGCAACGAGGGTTTTTTTCCCCTTAATGGTGCTAAAATTACAATCTACCTTATTAGGCAATAAGTAATTAAGATAAATACTCTCATTCATACCATATTTACAATTTGACACAGGAATTCAACCACATGAGGATAGAAGTCTCACAGTGAGATACACTATTCAATAAAGTCGTATGCACAGCCTACGTTTTAATGTGGGCATAGAGCAATATCATTCAACATTTGAGGCTTTTAGAATCAGAACCCGCTATATCCATTTTCGGAAATTTCATAGTAGAGAAAAAAAACAACCCCAATTTATTAAAACAATCATAGACATTCGGTCCTTTTCAAAAACGTTTACCCCAATTCAAATGCCTACATTGGGGTTATTTTTTCTCCCTCCTGTAAAATTTCTGAAAATGGACATAGTGGGTTTGGATTTTAAAGGCCACATTTGTAAACTATGGCTGCAGATTAATCGGTATCGATTACTAGAAGAAATAGCTAATAATTGTTAAAAAGAGCTGAGATTCTAGCGTGAGAAATTTTGACTAAACGCTTTTGTACTTCCCTATAGGCCATAATGGCCGAATAGCAGGGATGACACTATATTCCATTAGATTTTCTTATTAAATATTGTAATTCGTGATAATTACGAATATCCACTAAGAGAAGAAACATTGCATAATGTGCTTAACTATACGAATTAAAAAAAATGTATTGACTTTCGAGCACAGTATTGAGTCAGTTTAAAAGTTTCCAAAAAGATCCAACTTTTTTCCACTCTTTGTTTAATTTTTCATTTTTTTTTTTATTTTTTTTTATTTATTTTTTTTTTTTACTTAGCTCTTGACTGGATATATAGGATGTAGGAAAAATAAAGAAAATTATTTGTGATGGGTGCCTTTCGCTAAGGGGAGTCCCATTCGAAGGATGTATGAGAAGGATATGGGGTGTGGGATGCCTAAAGGAGGCAGGTGGTTTCGGGAAGGTAGTGAGAGTCTACCTATGGTAGAGCCTAGGGGTACTAGGCATTGGTTTGAAGTCGGCCAGGTCCCACCTGGCCTCGGCCCCTGTAGGGGGCTGCACTTAGTCGGCCTATCGGCCGGGGAATCGTCCTGCCCTGAGCAGATAGAAGGGGTATTCTTTCTTCGGTTGAGTTGGCCGGGAGATCGACCTCTATCTGGGTGTTGGTCGTTCAGTCACCGTCAGGGGGCTCGGGTCATTTTATATATTACCCGATATTGGGAAAGATGTATTTACTATAACAGACACATTGAGTACAGACAGGCGTAATAAGTTATCTGCCTAAAAATAAAACCTTGGCAGTAAGCAAATTAAAAAAAAACAACAACAAATACGGAAAGTCTAGGATCAGTTTACCAATACTAGTAATCAAAAGAAGACCTTCCATGTAATACAACCCAATTGGGAGTAATTAAGGAAGACATGCGATCGATGTAGCCTCTGCCGTGCAACAAAGTAATCAAGACTGTCTTAGGTCTAAAATAAGATCTTATAACTGGTTGATGCATGGATAGTGTAGCTTCACTAGTTTTATTACTTACAAGTTTGTACTATTTTTATTAGTTTG
The DNA here is from genome assembly GCA_930367205.1 of Acanthosoma haemorrhoidale. NCBI lineage: Eukaryota > Metazoa > Arthropoda > Insecta > Hemiptera > Acanthosomatidae > Acanthosoma > Acanthosoma haemorrhoidale. The sequence goes on along the minus strand of OV884011.1, from coordinate 181,097,101 downwards.
GACTCTAGAATAATTAAAAATAATTAAACTCTACTCAAGTCACAATAAATATGCGATTTCTTTTAATGGTTCTTGGAAGGTATCAGCCCACTGTGATTCAGAATATTCTAATTAATATCCCACAAAAGGAGGAGTTCCACAGGGCAGCGTCCTGGGTCCCAACTTTTATAACCTATACACCGCTGATGTCCCCTCCACCCTCAATACCTTCTTAGCAACATTTGCAGATGACACTGCAGTCTTGTCATCCCACTCACACCCTGATATAGCATCCCAACACCTTCAAAAACACCTTGATGAGATCGAGTATTGGTGCAACCAATGGCGAATCAAGGCCAATAAAGCAAAATGTCCCACATAACCTTTACCCTCTGCCGCAAGTCCTGTCCACTAGTCTTTTTTAATTCGTTTCCTCACCCCGTGTCTGAGACAGTAAGGTATTTAGGCTTCCATCTCGACAAAAGACTGAACTGGAACCCACACACGAGGCTAAAAATACAAGAACTAAACAGACACTTTGGACAACTGTACAGTATACTTCGAAGGACATCCCATCTCTCAATAGAAAATAAACTACTTATTTACGAAGTTATACTTAAGCCAACCTGGACATACGGAATAGAGATATAGGGGACATCAAAAAAGTCGAACATCAAGTGCATCCAATCCTTTCAATCAAAAGTCCTGAGAACAATAGTAAATGCCCCTTATTATGTCAGCAACAAAACCCTTCATAACGACCTTAACATACCCTACATTCTAGAACTCATCCCTTCCAAGTTTATGAAATTCCACAGTAACCTATCCAACCACCCTAATCCCGTAGCACATTCATTGCACTGCTCCACTCATCCCTATAATCCTCCTTGGAGACTGAAACGGCAGTGGCTCGTGACCTTTTTTAAATTCGCCACAGTGGGAGTCCAGGCAATGGCCAGTTTCTCCAATCATGTCCTGAGCGTATGTGGCTCTCGCGCTCTTCGTCGGCCTCGCTCGTATTCGGTGGCTTTCTTTGCTGGTGGAGGAGCGTGGGAGACTTCTCAAGACTCCTATTCCTCTTTCGCATGCGAGGGAGGCCACAACCTTGTGGACTTGGGGGGGGCCCTGGGCTGTTTGTAAATATTGTATGAATGTGCGAGTGAATGATGAATTGTAAATATGGTATGAATGAAAACATTTATCTCAATTATTTATTGCCTATTAAGTATTAGGGCAGATTTTGATTTAATCATAATAAAGTTGTCATAATAATAAAATAGAAGGTATCGTTTTTCGGAATATTTTAGAATTTACTTATGCGTTACTGTGGTGCAACCACGGTATCAAATCAAAAAGTTATCGCTGAAATAGCCTTTTTGAAACTTTTTTTCAAATTTTACATTTACTACCCTATACATGTCTAAATATATATTAATATTAAATATTTATTAAATTATATCCTGTGTAATCTGGAGTGTTGGTGACTATAACATAAATATTCCTGATAGGTAAGTCCATTTTTAGGGCTTTTTCGCACAACGCGTAGAAAGACAAACAGACTGACAAAAGACTATTTCAGAATACAAAAATGGCCGTGGCTCGTTGCGAAAATGCTTGAAAGAAAAGTCATTTTTAAGTATCCACCCACAAGTTACGGTTACTTAAAGCACTCACGCAGCTTATTCCGAATGTGAACTCTCATGGCGTGAAACCGCTTTGCTATGTTTTTTCGTATTGTGAATTCACCTCTATTAATAATCTATTCATTTGTTATTCCTTTTTGCTGTTCTTCTCTGCAGCAACCTGCTTAAACCTATGTAGCATGTGCATTGTGTTTAAAGGTTAGTGCTCTTGGTGGTATCGGTGTACAGAAAAGAATGAGGGTGAGAGATGTTTATAAAGACCATAATGTCATTTCTAATCGGATTGAGATTTTACTTTGCTGATTTTTATTTAGCTTCTCTATACGATTTACTTTTATTATTTTAAATAGCTGATTAAGCATTATATATTCACCATAATTATTCAGGTGCCTTTAGAGAATTAAATATTATAAACAAAATAAATATTTGTAATAATATTACAAATTTAATGAAAAAATAATAACAAAATAATCCCTGCTGAATGTGTGTGTGTAAATTGGATAAAAAGTTTTTTTAGTAATAATGTTCGACGATTCTTTACCGATTATTTTTTCTATTGTGGCTACTAGAAAATATTTTACAAATAAAATAAATAAAAAAGTTTTCAATTATCAAAATTAATAAATAACAATTAACATTTGTAATTGATTTGCAAGGCTAGTAGTAGGTTATACGTCACTTGTTCTTCATTATTTCTAAAATATATGTAATGAAAATGGAAGAGGATAGGTTTAAAGAAGTTTACAATTGAGAAAATTACTAAAACTGTTTGTATGAAAATTGGTGTTTAGCTATAAAAAAAAAATAAAATAAAACAGTGGAATTTTCTATCCACCATCTACAGTGGAGTTTACAATCAAACTCCAGGGCCTGAAATGTCGATGGTACAAAAAATAGACTTATAATAAATTAATGCTGGTTTCGTTATACACAGTCGTGTGGTACAGGTTGAATCGTTTACTTAGTGATGCTCAAATCATTGAGATTAGACATTATCTTTGAATTTCATTTATTTAATAACCGATGTAAGCTAATTTATTTTTGTACCATCTACCTGAAAGTCTCCCCTTCAGATGATGGATACCGTTGGTTATGCAGTGTCCTGACGCAGATGGACCGGGCGCCGTCAGGGGCCCTAAGCGCTGGGAAACCGCGTCATTTATCGACGGTGAGGTGTCAGTGAATAGATGGATGGCCCATACATCAACACCATCTTTCCAAAGGTTGGGTTCAACACGATCCATTATACAGCGGCATCAGGCATCGGCCATCTTGTCTTGTATCTCTGTCCACGATGTATCCATCTCAAGTACCTGGGCACGTGTCAAATGCTTCTCTTTGTATCGTTGAGGACCTAATCTTTTCTCTGGATTGTATTAAAATAAACAGTTTAAGATTACTGAAATACGCAATAAATAGTCTCAATGCAGCTATGAAAATGTTTTAACGACTGTTCAGAACAAAGAAATATTTATTGCAATGATATTTTTATGAACAAATCAACTTCATTTATTTTAAATAGGCTGATTTTAAAGGAGTGAGTTTTGGGTAGAGATCATCAGTTTAGAGTATTTATGCCTTATGCAGGTACTAAAGGGTTAATCCATGGGCCCAGCCAAAACGTCGAACATCAAGCGTATCCAATCCTTTCAATCAAAAGTCCTGAGAACAATAGTAAAGGCCCCTTATTATGTCAACAACAAAATCCATCAGAACGATCTTAACATACCTTACATTCTAGAACTCGTCCCTTCCAAGTTCTTGAAATTCCATAGTAACTTATCCAACCACCCTAATCCCGTAGCACTGTCATTGCAGTGCACCACTCATCCCTATAAATTCTTCTCGGAGACTGAAACGACAGTGGCCTCGTGACCTGCTATAAATGCGCCACAGTGGGAGCCCAGGCAATGGCCAGTTTCTCCAATCATGTCCGGAGCGTTTATGGCTTTCGCTCTCTTAGTCGGCCTCGCTCGTATTCGGTGGCTTGGCATGTGGGAGAGCGTGGGGGACTTCCCAAGACTCCGCTTTCTCTTTCGCATGTGAGGGAGGTGACCATCATGTGGACTTGGGAGGCCCCTGGGCTGTTTGTAAATATTTTATGAATGAGCTAGTGAACGATGAATTGTAAATATGGTGTGAAAGAGAACATTTATCTCAATTACTTATTACCTAATAAGTCAAATTGTAATTAAAGCCCAATAAAGAAAACTATTTAATGAACACATGTATGTCTGAAATTTTTTTAATTTCGTATTTAAGTTGGTCATTGCATACCTAGTCAAGGATGAGAAATCGTACATGTCATTTTAATACTATCATATGCTAATCAGTGCCGATAGGCTAATTTAAGAGAAGTTCTGATGTCGCATGATTCAACAATATCATGTTCAAACCAAATTAAAAATAATAGGAGCTGTATGAATATCCAGCAACAAGTCAGAGAAAAGGGCAAATAAATACATCACTCTAAAAATAAAAGGAACTTTGCCCCTTCATTATTCCTGAATGTACGAGTTACAGAGGAAAATTATTTATATTAAAATATTTATAAGGGACGTTGTATGCGCACCCCGTGGGAAATTAAATGTACTGCCTTGAAATATCTTTGGTTCCGCCCTTGTTCTCAGTTTGCTTCCCCTTTTTCATAACATATTTGATTAAGTTTTCAGAGTTTTCAGCAATGGGTGGTGTTTTCGTTTTACTTATGCCATGGAAGCTTCCTGTTAAATATGTTTTGAGAATGTTTACTTATTTATAGTTAATAATTTAACTACAGTACATATTGACTGAAAATTTTTAATTTTGTTAATTCATGTTTAATGTGCATTTAAAAAAATCAACATCAGAGAATGAAAAATGGTAGGTATATATTTCTAAAAATGTTCAGCCACGAAATTCGATATCGATTAAAGGAGTAAAAAAACTACATTAAATTATCTAGTTCCTTATTTAAACTAAGTTCTTAAGTCTTTCATATTCTCATTAGAAACTTCTAGCAGAAGTCTTCTTATAGCAGCAGAAGAACACTTCGCCCTTAGACTTTAGCTAAATAAACGAGGGAGCAAAGGTAAAATTAGCTTCTCTCAAGTGGGAGGCCACTTTGTTTTATCAAGGGGTGGTAACAACGAGACATAATATTCCATTCGTAGCGATGTACTTCGTAAATCGTTAATATAACTAGTATGAATCGTTCTTAACCGTAAACAATTTAAATAGTTTTCGTAACCGAATCTAATTCCAAAATAGATTTACTAGTAGACCCATTCTCTTTTTTGGCCATTTTCAATGACACATAATATGAAATATGAACATTATTCCACCGACCGATGGTTATGACCTATTGCTATATATTAGATAGCTTATAAAAAAATATATTTTTTTATAGGAACACCCTATGCCCATGGATTAATTTCGTTTTCCTATTATAAACGATAGAAAAGGCCCTAATTTTTTTTTCAATAGCTGACATGTTCTGTGCGAATAGGAGCTGTATTAACCACTAGAAGAGATTTCGTCGTCGGAGTTCCCCAAGGGTCGGTGCTGGGACCCCTCCTCTTCAACATATACACCGCGCACATAGTAGGAGCATCATACTCCATTTGTGAGGTAGCGGCATATGCGGACGATATAGGGGTCTACAGCATCATCCTCAACTCAGCGAAAGCTCTAAAGGCTGCAGTGGGTGCCAGTCAATTAATTGCCGACAGGTTGCGAGCTGTCCACATTGAAGTGAACCCAGCCAAGACTCAGGGTATCATCTTCTCTTTCCAGCATGGGAAAAGAAAGCGTCCACCCAGCTTCACCATTGACGGGACTCAATGCAACCTTGCCAGCAGCATCTGCTACCTAGACATCAACCTAGGCATCAACATGACGTTCGGCACACATTTGCAGAAGAAATTGAAACGAGTACGCAGAACTTACTACTCTCTCCAGCATCTCATCACAAGCCAAGCCATATCCCTTCGACTAAAACTATTAATGTACAAGAGCGTCCTGAGGCCACCTCTACTGTTTGGGACACCACTCTTTAGATTCCTACATGCCAGCACCATAACTCGACTCCAGAGCTTCCAGAACAAGATCCTGCGAACGGCACTATGGCATACCCCTTTTCGTGAAATGAAGGCTTCTGACTTGCACGATAAGTTCGAGCTTTCCACCATCACCGACGTCATCAAAAGAAGACACATCAAGTTTTTCGACTCAATGAAACACAGTCTAAACCCTCTATTCAAAGACATGATACCACCACCGCTACCGGCACGATCGCAACTCACAAGATATAGTAAAGCAGAGGAAATGGTGGACATCACGGCACTAGGCCTGCCAACAACAAGCCTCTAAGGGGCACCCATCACTGAAATCAGACTAAATAAGAATACACTACATGCCTAGAGAGACTCTAGGCTCAGCCGCCAGTGGACTCTCACCATTGTAACGTAACAACCAACCTCCACCGAGGCTTCCCACACCCCTTAATCCTCTCACACCTCCTTCAAGCAGGTACTCCTAGTACAAGGATCCGATTAACCTAAATATTCTATATTTTCCCTCATCCTGAATTTCTGACTAGAGAGCTTAGAAAAAAAAAAAAAAATTCAATAGCTGAACGATGACAAATTTATGTTTTACTATTTCAATGGTAATGCAAAAACACCCTAAAACTTATCTAATAATCAAAGCTTTATAAGGTATATAACTTTTAGGTAATTTGGTCCAAATTTCAAAAAAAACGAACCGTTTTCGTGATCGCTTTACGTATTGTAGAAGGCTAAAATACCATTCTTGGTATATTTGCTTCAAACCTCTATTCAAAAAATGGTTAATCATTAAAAAGATGTGGACCCATCATCAATATATACTTGATATATACTGACACTTTCACGGACATTCACATTATGAAAATCTATTCTAGCGCATCTTATATAAAGCTCTTCTTAGGAAATGTAAATTTAAAAGACTGCATTTCCGAAAGTGGTGCGAAATTTCTGGCTTAAACATATTTATCCTTTTTCTACGTTTCATCCACCACCGGCCGGATCTTGTCCTGTCGTGACAATCCGCTCCTGTCCTACTGGAAGTGAAGGAGAAAACTTAATTTTGGTGGAAAGAATGTTAAACACATTCCAAGGATCTCTGCAAGGATTACTTTTGCCCCAATTCTTTACCCAGATTACATTCTCTGAATGCCGCAACGCTCTCTTGGCCCCTTTTTATTGCAGGCGTTCTTCTTCCTTTTGTTTTGTCTGTTCATTCTTATTTTTTTTTCCTAACACATTGAAGAGCCATTTTTATTTTATAAGATTTCGAGCAAAAATGTATTTCAATGGTATGTTAGTGTAATGCGACGAATTATATTGATTTTAAATGGATGATGGTTATGACATTTTATAGTTTGTTATTAAATGTAGATGTAACTGATTCATACAAAACGTAAGTTATTAAAATAAATTAACAACAAAAAAAGAACTATGCAGCTAAAAATGACACGATGGCCATTCACGTCCTAAACAAATATATTAACTTTATTAAGTAATCCAAACTATATTTCTTTATTTTCACAGACGATACGAACATCCTCATAAATAAAAATCAACCCACCTAACAAATACTTAAGTCTAAATAAATAAGAAACCTGGAAATAATGTTTTTATCGCAGGCCTCCAAGGCAATTACTACAGGTCACTAAGCAACAGTAATAAAAAAAAACAGTAAACAGAAACACTTAATAAAAAAAAAAAAAAACCAAAAAAACAGTAAGCCAAAAGTAGCTTCTGATCGACAACCACAGTTCAACCAAGGAAGACTCATACAGAATATTTTATTTAAGCAGCTTCCACGCAAAGGTATGAGCCCTCTAGCTACCGCTTGGTCAGCGTGCTGTCAAAGCTGTTATGGAGAATCATCCATTGACATCTCTCTGAACACTGTGAGACTCAGACGATCATCCCACCACTGCAAACTGGCTTCAGTAAACCCTAAAGTGCTGACTTTAATCTAATATGACTCTGGTGGGACGATAGAACGAACATCCGAAGCAACAAAGTCTCCGGTGATCCCCCTAGCATTCGACTCAGTGGATCACTAGATAACTTCAGAAGGAATGTTAATTCCCCAACCAGTCACTTATGTCGAAGGCAGAACTTTTTCTATAAGGATAGGAAATATTCTCACCGCAAGAAGAGAATGATGAATTCTCCCAGAATGAACCCGGGTCCCCCAATGGTCAGTTCTGGGCTCCCTGTAGTTCTACACCGCGCAAATTTTAGGTGCTGTGAGGTGGAGGTGTATGATGACGTGATAGACAACCCAGCCGAGACCCTAGGGACCGCTTCTCTTAGTAACATGAAACAAATAAGTATCCACAAAATTCCAAATCGACGTGAAGGACTGCAATGTCACTAATAACATCAGATATCTAGGAATTAACCTAGGCAGACATTTAACTTTCGGTAACTACATCGGGAAAAAACTGTGAAGAGTACGTTAAACCAGGCTCCTCACCTCCAGCCAGGCTCCTCACCTCCAGCGAGGCTCCTCACCTCCAGCGAGGCTCCTCACCGCCAGCGAGGTTCCTCACCTCCAGCGAGGCTCCTCGCCTCCAGCCAGGCTCCTCACCTCAAGCCAGGCTCCTCACCTCCAGCCAGGCTCCTCACCTCCAGCCAGGCTCCTCACCTCCAGCGAGGCTCCTCACCTCCAGCGAGGCTCCTCACCTCCAGCGAGGCTCCTCACCTCCTGCGAGGCTCCTCACCTCCAGCGAGGCTCCTCACCTCCAGCCAGGCTCCTCACCTCCAGCCAGGCTCCTCATCTCCAGGACAGAAGCTGAAATATAACGAAATTTCATGAGCCCCATAGAGCCTCCGCTATTTCGATTCCTTCATCCTAGCATAATAGATGAGCTCAAGCAATTTCAGAACAGGCTTCTCCGCTCCGCACTCTGGAACGCCCCTTATCGCCCAATGAAGACAGCTGACATACACGTAAAGAATGAAGTGCCTACCATTACAGAAGCGATCAGGAGACGGCACATCAAATTCTTCGACTCCATACAGTACCACCAGGACCCGGTATTTTGTGACCTCCAGACTCCACCTCATTCCTCTAGGTAGCAGCTCAGTAGGCGCACAGTCCGTGGAATGGCAAGGGGACATTCTAGCCTCTGGCATAACAAACCCCTGACTTCTCAAAACAGGTAAATATCATTCGATATCTGATCGACTCAATACCCATTGCCTAGGCACAATATAAGTATCACGGACTCTCACCAACGTTCCTTGATCACCTACACCTCACCCGTGATCTTCCACATTTTTTTTGTTTTTTTTCTAAACCCCTTGAATTTAATACAATGTAAAAATATAAACAAAAGAGTTGACAAACTTTCTGCTCTTTCTGCTATGCGCAGATCCATTTGAAGGAGGTTGGGTTACATAAATCAGATTGACGTTAATAGGAAATAACATGAATACAAATCTAGGTGATGGGGCTCACCTTCAGTTTAAAAAATGGGAGAAAAAACTTACAAACTAAAACCTAAACCTAAGACTAAAGCGTTCCAGCCGCGACAGCGTTCTTCCATCGATGGAAGAACAGAGCGGGGGTTATCGTGTTAAACATCGGGTTTGTCAAGTATTGCAGGGATTCGAAAATTTGATATGTCTACGCTGGATGAATTTATCCACCGTAGGCAGCTCAAATATCTCATGCAGCTCACTGTTTCTTTGCTGCTCGAATGAAGTACCTTTGACCACTTTCATCAGTATACTGTTTTGGAACTGTTGGAGTTTCTTAGCTGTCGTATACGTCAGATAACGAAAAAGCGGTGCACCAAACACCAGAGTAGGCCTGAGTATACTCTTGTATATCAACAGTTTGAGATGCAGTGATAGATTGGGGGAAGTCAATAAATGTGTAAGCCGGTAAGACTTCGTGCGAGTATGCTTCAACTTCTTCGTAAAGTGGTTACTAGAATGGAGGTGTCTGTCCATTTTAATTCCCAGATATACTAGGTCGTTGGCTGGTGAATTTTCCTCCGTTCCTACTATGTAACTAGTAGGTAGTGGGCTTTTTCCCTTTTGAAAAGATAAAATTACGAAGTCAGTCTTACCCGCGTTTACAGAGATATCGAATCTCCCCAATCTCTCACTCGTCTGGTTACAGGCTACTTCAGCCTGTCTTAGAGCCACCTAGGCGTTCTAAGTCTTCCACATTCCTTCACCTGACCTTTAAATAGGTCCCTCCTACAAGAAAGATCTTCTTACTCCAATACATTTCATTTTCCATATAAAGGGGTAAAGGCACTCTTGACTGGAGGGTTAATTACTTAACGTTATAGTTACGACTTTTTACCCCTAGAACATTTTGTAGATATGATATCACGGTGACGATATCTATAGAAATGTTTTATTTATTTTTTTTACTTCCAGATAATTAATAAATGACATAACACTATATTCCATTGTATTGTTTTTGTTGTTATTTCATTGAAGTATAAAATGAAACTACCATGCAAAATGACAGTTTTAATGAATTGAAATTCTAGTTGGAAAAACAAAACAACAGTTAAATATTGCTAATAAATACTTCAAGATAATTATTTTATCTGCTGTTTATTGAAAAAATAATATATATGTAAGACAATTATTGAAGGTGGGGTGAATAAACTGAAATCAGTTTCTCTGTAAACAAAGTTAGCAATTTTATTCACTATATATTATATTATAACAATTATTAATATTGATTTACACAATCTTACCTGTAAACAAAGAAACGAAAATTACAGTTAATAACTATCCATTCTCTATTCACACTATTTACAAGTTCTGTTACCTCACATAACCTTCTCTATCTGATAACTGCTGCTCCATCTGGTGTCAGCCAGTGGAAGCAGCACGGCAAATTCAAATTAACGAGAGGACACTTTCATTACATCGCTAGAACAGCTCCAGACGTGAAACGATTCTCGTGGGAGACAGTCAGCCAACTCCGAAGATTTCCACTTACAACGACTCATGTGTGAAGCGGCACCAGGTACCAGGTTTGTTTTAAGAAGTTTATTTCCTGTAATTCTGCTTATTTTCACTTATTTTATATCAGACACTAAGTCAGCCAACTCCAATATTCATCCAGTACCGTCTGATCATCGCCCTTGTTGTTTCATCTCTCACAAAAACAGAGTGTTTCCATTCAGCGACCGTTATTTGAACCTGTATTCCATCCTGAATATAGACAATTTATTTATAACCTCAGTAGCTTAAGTCTTAAGATCTAATGTATATTCGTTTTGTTTTGTTCTTCAATAATTCTACATATTCTTTTCATTGTTTATGATTCTCAAACATTTTATATTTTATTAAGATTGACGTTTTATAAATTAAATCACAGTCACTCACAAAATTGTTATTTATTTACACCTTGTTGCAACTGGTGAATATTTAAATGTCGCACGGCGAATAAAGCCTGGAGTTTGGAAACCCCACACTGCCCATGGAACTGGTGACGTCCTTCAGTGACAGAACCATGGAGCAGGCTTGCTTGACTGAACATGAATTCCCGATGAATGTGACATGGTACCAAAACTAAAATAGTCACGAGGTAATTGAGCGACAGTGATTTGTGGACGGGTTGAATAACAAGTCAATCGGTAATTCGAGTATTTGTTTAAAATGTTTGAAGTTACGTCAGACAATTTAGGTTTTATTTTCACCTTGCTTAACCACTGAACATAGTGGAAAACCGAAGAAATTGGACAGAAGCTTGGGAGCAATGGTTGCGTTCCTTTGAGTGGTATGCAAATGCCACTAATGTGTCTTTTTTTCCACTGAACTCACAGGGTTATTTATTTATTTTATTTTAATTATTGTTATAAACAGGAATATAATCTTTTCAATGAGCTGCTCATTTTACTGCATAGCATGCATTTTAAGGAGTGCATGTCTTAAACAACTAACATCGGATTATGGTTAAAGGAAATTATAAAATGTAAGAGGGAATAGGTGATGGGGCTCACCTTCGGGTTACCATAAGGGGCTAACATCTAAACTTACAAACTATAACGTTCCTGCCTCGACCGCAGCCATCGATAGGGGAACGGGCGGGGGTGATCGTATTGAATACAGGGGTTGTCAAGTGTTGCTCTTTGTAGTCTTCAACAGCTTCCAGAATTTTCTGTGACCACCGTGAGCGCTACGGAGTCGCTCATTCCACTTTGATGTCTTACAGAATTTCATCAAGCTTCAGATTTACGTTGCGAGAGGATTCACAACTACCTTGGATTAACGGTCTCTGGTCCTGCACCATTTGTTCTTCCAATTATTCCGCAAGGCAATAAGTTTCAGATATGATCTGGAGGTGGTCACAGGGTCAGTGAAATGGGGCTGTACTTTTAAAAAGGCTACTAATGCGTCTAGTTTTTTTTTTTTTTTTTTTAAATTTCTAAACCTTTATTGATACGCTTTACAATGAACATTTCTATTTACAATTTTCTCCTCTTTCTGCGATGCGCTGATGCATTCGAAGGAGGGGATACATATAATACGATTTCAGATTGAAGTTAAAAAGTCAACATATCAATACTAATTGATGGGGCTCAATATGAGTCTAGAAACTAAATCAATTAAATTAATATTTGCAATCTTTACAACTCTTTACAGCAAACGAGTTGAATATTAATACGTATTAGAATCCAAATATGTAATTCAAACAAATTTGATGAAAAAATGGTAATACAAAAATTTCAATAACGAGTATTTTTTTCTGATTGCAACTTTTCAAAAACCGTTGCTTATAATATCAATTTTTTACGAAAAGATACAAACAGCTACTATTTAGGCACATTGTTTTTGAATACAATCAATGCTTAATTATCTTCACCACTATCTTCTATGTCGTCTGATACAGTATCTTTTATTAGATTAATTATGATTGGTTCAAGAATATCATCCCTAACAACTTATTTTACCCAGTCCTCCTATTGTAGTCGTCCAGTGTGCCCTTATCCAGCCCTTTGGGATTGTATTGGCAATGGCGTGTGAATAATTTTAAAGCTTCCAGTGCCAACTTATCCAATAAATACACCTTTTTCTTCTGAGGTTCAACCTTCGACCTTTGTTGTGTTTGATGTGAAGTCCAAACAAATAAAAACAAAACATATAAAGATGGCTGATTTTATGACGGCCATTGGCTTGGTGGCTCTCTTTATATATGTTGAGTTTAAATTATGTATCGAAGAAAAGAATAATTTAAAGGCAAGCATACGACATTCAGATCATTCTTGGAAAATCCTAGGCTCAAGAGTTTTTTGCCGAGAAAGATTTCATATACCGTAAGACCTGCAGAGAAGCAAGACTTAGATAAAATCGCTTGTTTCATCAATTATAGTAGTATGGAAAAACAAAAATCTTTATTGAACCTGACATCTTGAAAATCTTTATTGACGTCACACTCCCTAATGCAAATCTGAAACGTCGTCACTATCCTGGACGCCTGAGCACCTGGAGGGCGCTTAAAGAAGTTGCTGCTAGGAGTACCTTGGGCTAGGAGATTCACGGAGTTGTCCTGAGCCAGCGGTTACTGGCCATTTCAGTCACAGTAATCACCTCTAAACACATGACCTTCTCAACTCCCTGGGCTCGATACTCAAGTAAGCGACTGCTATTCAGACTCTGAACTGCCTAGGAAGTGTTTCACCAATGGCTATGTTCATTTTTAGGAGATATCAAAGGGGTAAATGTAGCGATAGACGATTGTAGCATGCACGAAACGATAAGGAATTCGAACGTACAAAGGAAGTTCTAAAGGGAATGAAATCAGCAGGATTGCAGGTTAACCCCGCTAAGTATGTCTTCAATGTTCTAGAAATCAAGTTCCTCGGGAATGTCTTCTCATCACATGGTGTATCAGCTGATCCAAGTAAAGTAGCCACCATCAAACGTCTGAAGCCTCCCTAGAACGTCAAAGGACTCCAAAGATTCATAGGTATGATAACCTAACATTCGAAATTTATATTAATATTTTGATATCAATCTCTACCAGTGAGAAAATGACTGTATAAGGAAGAATAGAAGAATCGGTTGCTTTGGAAAAACTAAAAACGGCTGTTACAACCACACAGGTGCTACGACACAACGACCCACAGGAAGAAGTCACACTGTAAATATATCTTTCCCAGCATGCATGAGAAGCAGTACTTTTTACAAAACAACCAAAAAATGGATTTTAGCTCCAATCCTCGCCCACCAAGCAAGTCTAATTACAGTCAAATAGAAAAGGAGGCAGTTGCGATTCAGGGCGTATGTAAGGAATTTCATGAGTATGTTTGGGAAAGTCAAAATTTTACTATCGAAACAGATTAATAGAGTTCATTGCAAAGAAGTCTCTTCATTGTGCTCTGGCTCGATTGCGACAAATCATGTTCGAGCTTTACAATCCAAAAATTGTTTATAAGAAAGGTAAATACTTGGCGCAAAGCAAACATTTCTGCACAATTAGAAAGAACCGCACATCTTGTAATTCAGTTTTTCAAAACTCATAACATGAATGAACTCTATGCTGAAGATCCCAGCAGCTGAAAAAATACACCAATGAAGGCTGGTGGGATTCAAAGAAAGATTTGTCCAATCAACTTAAAAAGGATTATAGCTTCAAAGAAGAGCTTGAAATGTACAATGCTTTAAAAGTCAAAAACAGCCTAGTTTTTGTTCCTCCTAAGATGACACCACTAGTTCTTGAAAACATTCACCGAGCACACAAAGGAGTACTCACTGCATCAAGTTGGCCAAGAAAAATGCATTTTGGCTGAATGTGACAAGGCTTACAACACGATGAACCAGCTAAACAATTGGCGTGAACTACCATAACTACTCAACCATGGAAAGTAGTCGCAGCCAATATATTTTCATTAGACCATAGAACTAGAAAACAAACTACTTATTTACAAAGTTATACTTAAGCCAATCTGGACATACGGAATAGAGCTATGGGGGACAGCAAAAAAGTCGAACATCAAGCGCATCCAATTCTTTTAATCAAAAGTCCTAAGAACAATAGTAAATGCCCCTTATTACGTCAGCAACAAAATCCTTCAGAATGATCTGAATATACCCTATATTCTTGAACTCATCCCTTCAAAGTTCATAAAATTCCATAGTAACCTATCCAACCACCCTAATTCCCTAGCACAGTCGTTGCACTGCACCACTCACCCCTATAATCCTCTTCGGAGACTAAAACGGCAGTGGCCTCGTGACCTGCTATAACTAAGTGATAGTGGGAGTCCTGGCAATGGCCAGTTTCTCTAATCATGTCCTGAGCGTATGCGGCTCTCACGCTCTTGATCAGCCTCCACTGGCTCGTTTCCAGTGACGCGGTTGACGTAGGAAAGAGGGGGAGTCCCCAAGACTCCGCTACCTCCTTCGCATGCGAGGGAGGTGACAACCTTGTGGACTTGGGGGGCCTCTAGGCTGTTTGTAAATATTGTATGAATGAGCGAGTGAATGATGAATTGTAAATATGGTATGAATAATAACATTTATCTAAATTACTTATTGCTTAATAAAAGGCAGATTCTAATTTTATCTAAATATAAATTTTTTAATAATAAAAAAAAAAAAGGCCATAGAACATAGTTGTACCAAGTAAACTCAGATGGCATGCCACATTTTTCTAGTGATGAGTTAAATAAAATCGTTGATACGTGGAAGTTTGACCACAAAATCTCGAACCCTTAATTTTCTCGATCAGATGAATTGGCCAAAAGATGTGTGTGTAGCTTTTCTGAACGACAGGAATAAACCTGCTGGGAATATAGGCTCCTCTGCTGAAAGATTGTTGGAAAGAAAAACAAAATCCCTAATTCTTTGTGCTGTCAGTCTCTGCCCAAAGTTGATATACCCTAAACTTGTTACTGCAGTACTTTGAATATCAACGCCAACAAAAGACATCTGTAGATCAAGGCTCTCCAAGGCTCCACTCCAGTACTATCGTGAAACAATAGTAGCCCCATTTACCCAAGCACATACTCCTCTATAGCCAAGACTGCTGATGGAGATGGCCAGCGATGAAACTCATGGTTCCTGGAACCTAGACAGGAGTGAGATCACCGGAGTGAAGAAAATCAACCTTCTTCACCAGACAGTCTTCATCCTCCGTCTCAAACTGCTCAACATGAGGCTGACAATTAACTCAATGCCAAGCAACATACCAACAGCTAATACTCATACTCATGATGTTTCAATCTTGGGAACCCGATCCTATAGAGGGCCAATACTCTTACAGTGAAGTTAAGTTAGTAGTTTGAAAAAAATAAAAAAAACTGGTCAATGGAACTGGTGACGTAGTTATCAGCTGTAGTTTTTATCATAAAGAGGTTATTTAGGGTTAGTAAGCAAGGACAATTGCTGGCTTGCTTGCTTGTGTATATTCAAAACAGCAGTTATTGCAGTTATTGTCACAATGTTTGAATGAAGGTTCAAAAAGTGTTACATTCACAAAGGTAATATGTTTCTTTTTCTTCTAGTTTTTCTTGAAACTAGCCATCAAAGAGACCACTTTTATACAAATCGAGTCTAGGGCTTCACGTTAATAAGTACTTTTTTCCAATAATTTCATTAAACCCATATGTTGAGTTAGTAGATTATTATGTACTGACTAAGATATATATGTATGCATATATTTCTGAAAAAATATAGTGCAAAAATTTTATTTCATCTAGCACCACTGACCAGTAATGATGAAAGGGTTGAAGATATTATACGGATACGATTATATATAATATTTCCTAGCTGTATATTTGTATAATATACCTAAACCACAGAATCCTAGATTATATTGCCTTTGTTGAAGAATAAATAACTAAGAGCTAGAAATCTAATATATTTTTATAAGCAGGGAGAGTAAAAAGGTCAATCTATCAATTTGTAAAGGCTAGGTTGAGCCACTCTTTCATAAGGTGCTTTTTCTATTTCCGGCTCCAGTCCACCTCACATGACATCATCAGAATAGGCCTTACATGAAGATGAAATTCTTGTGACAAACATTATAACCACATAAACCCTAATTTTCTTCTTAATCTGCCTATGTTTTCATTTTTAGATGTTCTGTGCAGAACTTTTTTAGTCATTCAAATTCTGTGAGTCCGTTAAAGAAACAACTGCACTAAATAATAAAAATATTACAATAATGTAAAGATTAATGATTTTTTTACAATTAAGAAAATTACATAAATATTTCTTGTTAATTTGTAATTATGTTTTACATTATTGTGTGATACGTTTGTTGGTGTTCAGCGGTTCAGGTAGCTTATGCAGGTCGTAGTTTTTGTTCACGGAACACTTTTGCACTGAATCGCATTGCAATATTGATGTTTGTAAAGTGCTTTTAAATGTAACAGCACATCACCCTATAAAATATGAAACGGGCATGAGGTAATATGCCATCATTGATCCGAGTAGATTTCGGGTTTTCGATAAATATACAATATGAAAAACGGTGATGTGTGTAATATTTCATGGAAGGTGTCGGGTCGTCACTAGGGAGGTGCCTGATCACCCTAGCCCTGGTGACAGGTGCGGATTGTTCGAGTTTATAACATGGACAATCGTTCCATGACGGCGTTACTATCTGACTCCATTTATGATAGGTATATGCCCCGACAACGCACTATGTTCAATAGAAGAGGTACAGAGGTTTTATAAAGAGTTCGAGCGGAAACGAAGCAAGCGTCACGAGTAAAGGCCACGGGAGAGTCGCTAGAGAGACTGACTAACAGGGCCAGTAGCCCTGCCTTAAGTTCCCTCTCTACTTCCTGTTGGAGGCGGAAAGGGTCTGATCCGGCGGCGGTTCACACGCACACCTGGGGCGCGGAACGTGACCGGTAGTGAGACACGTGATGCCGCCTCCTTACCCGACCCGGGGACAGGCCCTGGAGGTAGAGAGGCCCCCTAAAGGGTTGTTAAGTTTATATCTGTTTACGACTGCCAGCTGGTGACCCTTTCTCGTGTGTATTAGTTGGCTTCCGCCTTTTATTGCTTAACACATGTAAAATGATTTACATTTGTTTATAATACATTTAGTTCAAGTTATTTTACTTTTGCTTACAATATATGTGCAATAGAGTATAGGGTGGTTTATCTTATGTAGTTAGCGGTCACTACATAAGGCAACATGGCCTTTGATCAATTTTCCAACCTCAATATCTTTACACGACTTAACAGTCATATAATCTTATAAACCAGTCTACCAGGCAGCGATATGTAACTTCGGGGTCTAGGGTCTACTGTTGTGAAGGTACCTATGCTCCCATGGGCATCAAATTGCCGCCTAACCATTACTTAGCCACCAGGATTAAGATGCATTCAGCCCTTAGCAAAATTTTGTTAATAGATTCGAAGTTAAATCAAAAGTAAATACGTCTGGGGTTGATAATTTAGTCCACTCCATTGACCAAAGGTAATTCGTGTCAGATGGATAAAAAGATGATTCCCAAATTAGGAATGAAAACTGTAATCTTAGCTTTTTAGGCTTTATTAGTTTCAATACTTACGCTTGACAAATAACTAATAAAATGGTAGTGAACCATGACAGTAACATCTACAATAATGTACAGAACCGCAGTATATAATACCGCAAATACATAAAAGCTTAACACAAACCTGATCTTCTACCAAGACTGCATCTCGAAACATTTGTATTTGCCTTAAACAAAAATATTCAACAAAACTGAAATATATTTATGAGGATATTGTTTTTAGCAATTGAATTTTCTTGCTCTTCTTCCGTCGAGCTGAACCAGACAAGCTGCAGATCAGGCGCAAATGGAGAGTGGTCTTCACTGAGAATCGTTTCATTTTTGGGCGTATCTCCATCAACAATCCGGAGAGATCTCCCACGGTACGTCGAATATGGTCTGGGCTGGTACTAGCTGGATAAGGAGGGGATGTGTGGCTCACACATTGAAGGAGCAGCCTCTAGGCATTCGAGTCCTTTTGGTCCTTCGTTCTCCGGTTGTACCATTTATGACAAGGCACATAAGACTGAGATCCCTACTCATACAGTCGGGTACATTGAGCTCTTTTCTCGATCTCGGGAACTATGGTATTTACATTTAAATACAGAATATAGTTAATATAAAATATTTTTTAATGAAAACGCAAAGAACTTTACAATTTGATCAATTATTCTCACAATTTTTAAAGAAGTTACCTTTCAAAACACATAATTCAGTTTGGCATAGAAGTATTTCATTCCATCGCTGCTCTAATTAACTAATAAATACTTAGAGCTCCTCTAGACAATTGACTGGCTAATTGAGTCAGGTATATTGAGACGTGGGTTAGGTCAGGGATTGAGAATCAAATCGACTCCAGCGGCAGACAAGTCCAAAGACCACTTTAATCAAACGAAATCCTCTACCGGAGAGAGGGAAGTTCCAATTAGATAGGGTTTGTTTGGTTCCATGTCGTAGCTCAAAGCCGACCCTTTGTCTCGCTTTCTTACAGCTTGTAGTGAGCACTGAGTTAGTTGTAGGCCCTGAGTTACAAAAGTGCTCCGTACCGATTGACAATTTAACGATCCTATTTCCGGTCCCTTTGTGCACTGAAAATTACCAAAGAGACTTGAACAGTGGCTTCCTTTACTCTGACTCTAGACTTTTTTCTATGACAATCCAACAAGTTTTTTTGTGCGAGATAATTGCACCTGTTCCTATCTGCACTAAAAGAGGCCTTGCTTTTAAGCGAAGCTTCTTAGGACATTTTATATAAGCTCTAATTTCCTGAGAAACATGTAGTTTCATTTGATGCCAGAGTTGCAGTTGACGTTAACGATACATTACAGTTGAGTGGAAAGATAGTCTTTCGAGTATTACACATAAGCCTTCAATTGAATTGAAATTTTATTTAATCAACTTAAAAACATCTTGGTTCATGTTTTGGTTTTCATTCTATTTTTATGAGAATAAGTAAAACAAAATTAAACAATGAAAGGGTTAGGGCCATTTTGAAAACTGTTAATGCCATATGAAAAATAAAGGGAATTTATTTGGAGTGAGCGGATCTTTTTACTAGGACTACCTGTTTGAAGATGGAGTGAGGGAATTAAGGAGTGTGGGAAACCTCGGTAGAGGTAGAAATGTTGCGGTGCAGTGGTGAGAGTCCACTGAAGGCTGAGCCTAGAGTCTCTCTAGCCCATTAGAGGCTTGTTGTTGATTGGCCAAGGGCCGTAACTTCCACCATTTGGTCTGCTTTCCCAGATCTAGAGATTTGCAATCTTGCCGGTAGTGGTGGGGGTGTCAGGTCTTGGAATAGGGGGTTTTGGCAATGTTTCATCGAGTCGAAGAATTTGATGTGTCTTCTTCTGATGGCTTCGGTAATGGTGGGGACCTCGAACTTTTCGTGGATGTCAGGAGCCTTCATTACACGGAAAGGGGTATGCCATAGTACCGTGCGCAGGATGTTGTTCTGGAAGCTCTGGAGTTTAGTTATGGTGCTCGTGTGGAGAAAACGGAAAAGTGGAGTTCCAAAAAGTAGTGCTGGCCTCAGGACGCTCTGATATATGAGCAGTTTCAGCCTCAAGGATATAGCCGGGCTTGTTATGAGATGCTGGAGAGAGTAATAAGCCTTACGTACTCTTTTCAGCTACTTCTGCATGTGTGTGCCGAACGTTATGTGCCTGCCTAGGTTGATGCCTAGGTAGCATATGCTATTGGCAAGTTTGCAATCAGTCCCGTCTATGTTAAAAGCTGGGTGGAAGCTATCTTTTCTCAAGCTGGAACGTAATAAGTATAGAACAAATAAGTATATAAAATGAAATATTTATGGTGAAAAATAGGTAATAGTTTTTAAAGTAACTATCGATGGAAAAATCGAAAAAAAATCATGTAGTTCTGATCTTTAGTAGAGTATTCTCTACAGAATAGTAGAAGTCCCCGAGAGTGCGGGTTAACACGAGGGTGGGTTAACATGAGGGTGGGTTAAAGGTAATTTTTTTGGTTGTTCTCAAATATCATGCTAACTAGAAATTAAAAAAAAAAGTACTATATATACAAAAGTCAAGTACACAAAAATTTTTAGTTTGTTTTTTTGGCTCAGAGGTGGTTCATCAGAGTGTTAAAAAAAGTGTAATTTTCAATAGTTTTATTAAAGTGGTTGATTCAAAAGAAAAAAAGTAATATTGATTTTTCACACTCTAAAATACACCAATGCTAGTAAAGTAAAAAAATGTTGTATACAATAAAAATATCAGTAACAACTATATACCTACAAAGGAGCAAGAACCAAGTGTTTTTTTTACGCTGGTCCAAGCAACGAAGGGCCAAATATGACGATTAGAAAAAACAAATGGTGTAGCTCTTCGATGTCATCAGACTTTCAGCCCTAACTAAGTTGCTCACTGACTGACTTAGCGAATTAGGACAGATTGTTAAGGAGGAGTCCAAGAAGTATGAGTGCGGCAGGGTAGAGGAAATAAGGTTGCAAGAAATTAAGAGTGGACTCGCAGAGAGAAATAGTAGAAGCTACGAAGAGGTGGGAGGCGCTAAGAGAGGATAATTACAAATTCCACAGTCCGATACAATCAGGTGTAGGTGCATTCTCTGCCACACTACATTTGCTGCTTCGGCAACACTCAGCTCACTGTGGAATGTAGAGCATTTTAATGCGAGACTTTGTCATTCCCCGGGCTACCTGTATGCGTGCTATGTTCTGGCTACCTCGGTTTGGAATGGCCTTCTGTTTAGATGTTAACATTAGGAAGCATATAGTTCGTCCCACGGGTTAGATCTTTCTTAAGGGGTTTTAGTCTCCAAAGGATCACTCTGTCGTAGAAGGCAAAATATCAGTTGGAATAATAAAAGACAGAAAAAACTCTTGGATACCGAGTGTGAATTTGTGGTCATTTCAAGACCACGTAAACTACCTATAATATCTACCTCTTATCCTCCACATCTCTCCTCATGTTCCTCTTCTCCAGAACAACATGCACTGTCGGAGCACTTACCTATCAGATATGGATTCAGATAGCTCAGTAGTAAGACCCGTCATCAAGTAAGGTGGCCTTTTTTTTTTTTAATTATTTATTGAAATAAAATCGTACTATGTAAAAATGCAACGATTCCATAATATAAACGTTCAAAATACTTTAGCAATTAATATGAAAAAAAAAGGGATTCATTTTATTTTTATTTAGGAATCATCCCGATCTCTGAAAAACGCCTCATTTAAAATAAAAAAAAACTGTTACATATTATTCACTGAAAAAAAAATTCTATTAGTGGATCTCAAAATTTAACTTTTTCACATAATTTAAATTAGCTTTTCTTTATTAAAATTAATGTGCCTTAAACCAAAACTAGGGTAACGAAAAAAGTAAACTATAAGTAACTGAGAGTTGTTTCCACCAAATTTAGGTGGATACTAAGCTACTCATACTGCTTTAATAGTGTATAAATAAAGTAATTCAGATTCATCACTAGAAAATATGTTCGTTAGTATTATGTTAATGAAGACCTGCAAAAATGAATGCAAAAGATTATCATTGCCAGGAGACATTGTGAACTGTCAAGATCGTTTTCTCTGGAGATGTCTAGAAGTATCAAAAGGGCGCTCTAATGAAGAGAAGTTACGAACGGCTGCATTGTCTAGATAGAAAAGTTGTGAGTAGAAAGTTCTAAAGTGAAGAGACCAGATAAGGTAGGGGATAAAAGCAATCCTGAGGTTGGCATGAAGAGTCAAATCCGAAACATAAGGAAGAACCTTGATAATTATACGCAGGACTTTGGATTGAAAAGTTTTGAGACGTTGAAGGTTTGAGTGCTTTCCAAAGTTCGAACTGCAGTGTAGAACGCCAGTTTGTTTTCTAGGAATGACAGTAATTAAAGTTATGTTGACTAGCCAGTCATTTAAATTAGAACCACGTGTTTAACTAGTTTATAAAAGGATCAGCGGCCTACCTAATCCGTTGATTTTGTATCAAAGACTAGATTCAACCAATATCTTATCTTTTATAAATAATTTTATTTGAAAAGTAAAGTTTTAATATGCAAAAATAGTCCTGATGATCATGAATGAAACACCGTTGGCATTTTTACCGTAAATATATCATGGGTTTAGTTGCTAACACGGGTCGCTGATAATTTCTATTAAAAATACTTGTAGTAATGATTCAATTACGTTGACGTTGTCAATAAGAATGACACGAATGGTGTATATTTTTGGTTCTCAAATGTTCTTTTTGTTAAATATTTTAATTGTTTCCGGGTAATTTGAAGCGGTAACATAAAAGGGCACCAACTTTTGCTTATGTTTAATTTTGTTTTGATCACTTTACCAGGTGAATTTCTTTGCTACGCTCTGGAGTACTACTTTAGTAAAAAGTAGTGAGAGCTACATATAAATATTTAGAAGCGAAAGAAAAATGAGTAGCAGCATATATTTAAAGCAGGTTTGTAAATTTGCGTTACTTCCTTATAAACAACATTTTTTGTTTGCACCTCTGCTGCGCTTCAAGGCTTTTAGACATTAACATTACGAGAAACATCTATTCTTTAACTCCACGATAGTGAGTCTTGAGCTCTGTTTATCCTCATTACGATGCATCCTTTGACAAGAAAATGGAATCGTTTGGATTGAATGTAGATGTCAAAGGGAATCAAGAAAATAATGGTTGCTTTACAAAAATAAACTTATTACTAAATGAAGGAAATTATTATTTCTTCATCGTTCAGGAAGAGGATGGTTAGGATCAATGGTAAATTCTGAGGAAATCATTAATATTTAATTCACTCATACCAGGGTAAATATTTTCGCATGTAGGCTTCAAATATTAAAGAACTTCCCAGACACTATCCGGAATGTTTAATTTGGTAACCTCTTTGATTAACCTTAATGCAGTTTTTGGGACAGGATAGCTCGTCCCCAACTACTTATTGTCAAGGTCTACTTCTGTGATATCGACTGCAAATCCGCCATCACAAGGAAGTTCTCTGGGCTTTTGTGGTGGGCCTTCATCTGCAGTCTCTCTGTGGGTATCGCTCGAGGCTATGAACCTCTGATCAACCTTGATGAATTTCTGTTCACATTATAACACCTCGTGAATCATTGGAGACTTTACCGGTTCATAATATCATTAAATTTTGAGTTATAACTCTTTGTCTTTGCAGATAACTAATCCAGGGTAGCACGGTTCTTTTTTAATGCGATAGAAAAATAAGGGAGTGAATCCAAACTATATGTCATCTTCTCCACAATGAACGTTTAACTCCTACTTTATACTTTGTGGTTTGATAATATTATTAACATTTGTTTAATTTAATTCACAACATATAACTAACTTACAATATATGCAATAGAGTAGGGGGTAATTTATCTTATGTAGTTAGCGTTCGCTACAATCATTATGATCGTTCAAATAAATTTTATGTTTACAATCGTATAACACACTCGTACATGCTGACAGGCAAACGAAATACAGCTTACCTGATTAAAATATGAGCCATCTTGCTAGGCATTAAATATAATTTGACCAGCCCCGCAAATATATTCAGGTAGTATAGGATCTTCGAAAGAGAGAAAACGAAAGAGGGATTGATAATAAACAAGGACCTAAGATAAGACAGGATGAACTGGCAGGAACACTCCCTGATAAAATATTCCATTAGCTTCGAATAGGTGTTTCGGTTCTGTTTAAATCACTGCGCCAAGGAGGTCGTTGCCTCTTTATCGGCGGCACAGGAGGAGAGGAAAGTGCTTGATGCGGTAGTAAAATTGCGATTGAAACTTCAGAGTTTTAGGGTGAAACCTCCTGTTTGAAGCGGCGATTTCCTAAGGCCGTAACTTCTAACACAATGATCCTCTACAAGGTACGTGCTGTTGATAAATATTTGATTGAAAAGAATTTGTTTATAATGAAATTAATCCAGGAAACTAAATTGTATGCAAAGTCTGTGTTGAAACACATATTACACCAATGAATATGGGACAGTGCTATGGTGAAGTAATGAGAGTGCACAATTTCGCAAAGATTTAAAATATATGTTGCATTGCTTGTTACAATTATTAACAATAACAAATTAAACAGCATCTAAAATTGATTTTTTATGATTTATATAGCTACGTACGGCGAATGAGTGGGTTCTATTTTAATTTATATTTTATTTACGGATACTCTGCGCCACTCACGTGTCGATACACTATTCTATCTGATACTCATCTGTGTCCGAACACATAACACTCTAAGGCAATACATAAAGGATATATCTTTTCTAAGGATACATATATCTGTTGATGTATTTACCTTACTTATCCATAAACTACGTACAACTTTTACGCTCTAGTTGAAGCGAGCGAGACACACTCAGGGACAGTCGCCCAAAGCTAAGCCCAGCCAGCAGCTACGCGGCCATTCTCACTCAATTTTCGTCCCGATATATTGTAACATTCATGATATTTGAGAATATCATGACCAGCAACCCTTCCATCTGGTCAGCATCGTCCCTTGTGCTCTTAGGAGTGGGGATGAGATAAAGGGCCAGTCTTAGCCTAACAGCCAGAGAGCGAACCAGAGCAAGCTCCCGATTTGGCGGTCACCAACAGAAGAAGAGGAGAAGAACCAACAGCAGACAGTAACGTTGATTGGATTATACGGAGATCATCGATTGGGTGATTTTTATATTGGTTTTTTATTATGGATCCATTAAAAGAGATTGAGCTCAAATTTCATGTTTTTTTTGTAATTAGTAGTAACTATCCTTGTTCAAAAGGAATTGAATATTTTTTTATATAATTAATGTCAGCACTCTATATAATTATAATTATTTGTTATAACCATTTTATTTGTATATATTTTACAATTCCCAGTTTCTCAATTTATTAATAGCTATAACATTAGCCTTGAGATCGGGTGATTCAATCGGGATAATTTTTTATGTCGAAGACATAAAAACAATTTGAATATATATATATATTCTCGTCCTGGACCGTTTCTATCTCTCTTCTTCTTACATCTTCTTCTACAAAAGGTTTTGTTTTCTTTATGGCCCTTTGTAATCGTGCATTCCTTTTCACACTATCTTGTGAATGGGTTATTTAGCACTTAGGACCACCCTAGCTATTGAGTCCGATATCCCAACAGATCGAGTAGGTACATCGGTTGACCTACCAAAAGAGGGGTTTATGGCATGGCGACAGTCGGCCTACAACGCTCCCCATGTCGGGGGTTGAACATATAACAATATTTTATAGATGGCAGTATAATTGTTATAAAATTTACAATGTATAACTCATCACAAATTATGAAACGATAGAATCTGTGATAGGCTAAATATAGTATTATCTATATTTGTAAAATACATACACTCACTAGCTCATTACTGGATCCCTTGGGATGATGAAATATTCCACGGAATCTCCAAGAAATGTTTATGATTAATCTTATTTGTAAGAGGTCTAAAATGGGCCTAAGGGCAAAACTCATCTGTTTCATATCTAGGGAAACATCATACGTCTTATATGTTCAATGTATTAAACAATCTTATCTAAAAAAGGGCATATACTTCTAAAAATAATAACAAAAAAACACATTTGCACCCCTTTTCCCGATTTAACTTCTTTGTCCTCTGCTACGTTTTATCCATGATGATTCTTAATTCATGGTGGTTTCTTCAGTCAATTATATCTTGGATAGTTGTGTGGTTCTGTTAACATTTTTTAAAATCTATTTTCAGTAGTGATACATATTTTAAAAAAATACTTTTTCTTCAAAATCCCTGGGAAAGATACTATTACTTTCCATGGAACTCATACATATGAAAGTAAAAAAAATCTCCTAAATTACACATTCCGGATAGTGTCTGGGAAGTTCTTTAATATTTGAAGCCTACATGTAATATCGTTGTTTTCAAAGTCAATATGTCTTGTCCTTCTTTATTGTGTGATTATCAAGAAAGTATTAGCTTGTTTTCAATGGATACGATTAAATAGGTGCCTGAAGCAGGAGGTATAATGATTTGTAGACGTTCTCAATGGACCTCGTACTGCTGTCATATGCACCGTGTGCTATGCACCATGTTCCCGCTGTCTGTTATGTCACATAGGTCGGCCACACTTAGTCTAAACACGGCACTAGACCTAGTTATCTGAATGTTATAACGAACGATAAGTTTCATACCTATAAATTACAACATCCAACGAAATCGTAATAAACTAATTACACGTGTAAATTTTATTCGCTGACGTTTTATGTTATAATGTCAATCTTCTTATGGTACAACGTGAGGAAAGCGAGCTCACACTAACGAATTCAGTAGTAAAGGCAATCAGGAAATTTTATTCTGTTATGATATCCATTAGTTTTACGCATTTTTACTTTTAATTACGATTTTAGCTACGTTCCTAGGCGTACTTTTAAAGAGAAAAGTTTACAGTCTAACATTTTCAGTTTAGTTTACTCATCGGTTGCACCGGGGATTGATTTTAACAAAGATTTACAGCTGGATACATTTAGAGCACATAACAGTGTTAAACCCAAATTAAAGAACAATTAAGACATCATAGATTTTAATAAATGAAGAATCATTTTCTATATCTAAATCTATATTTTCAGTTGCGTGTGAGTAAATATAATAATTGGAGTTTGACATGAAACTTGGATTTTAACCATGTACCGGTAAAATAAGGATCGTTTTTATGCTCTATTGACTGTTGACTGTTAGTGGAACCTCCATCTATATATATGCAAGACAATTATTGAAGGTGGGGTGAATAAACTGAAATCAGTTTCTCTGTAAACAATTATTAATATTTATTTACACAATCTTACCTGTAAACAAAGAAACGACAATTACAGCTTATAACTATCACCTCTTTATTTACATGTTCTGTTACCTAACATAACCTTCTCTATCTTATTGCTGCTCCATCTGGTGGCAGCCAGTAGAAGCAGCGCGGCAAATTCAAGTTAAGGAGAGAACTCTTTCATTACATATATATATATATATATACATATATACATTATATGCCAGTTTCTCTTCAGCTGACGAGGAGAGGGTTTTCAAGAACGGTCAGTGAGACCTAGATATTAATGTGCACGTTTGTATCCCCTTGTCTTCATTCGTGAAATGAATTATCAATTAATAACTTCTTGTTTGGGTAGTATGCAAAGTCTCTGTCAACGTCCTATTAGATACAAACCAAGGTGAGTCAGTTATGTGTCTGAGGGTAATGTATTGTATGAGTACAACTAGGTGAGATCACCTCTACTACCACCGTACCAACTTGATTCTTAGAATGCAACAAATGTAACAATAATCAATGATAAAGGATTTTGCTATTATAAGTTTTTTTAATTGGAACAATATGAAATTAATATACTGTTTACGAAAGTCATTCTTAATACATGACCAAAAAGTCCACAAATACATGACCATACGTCGTCTTTTTGTAATTTCTATGATCATTTTTACAACCTCTACCGTAACGCACATGCACAGACAAACAAAAGACGACTGCTTTGGGCCTTTTTTTAAAGTGAAGCCGATATAAAAGTTCGAGCTTTTCTTAAGTCGTTGTTTGGACTACCCACTGTTATATAAACACAGGAGCAGTAGACCTGGGAATAAAGAAGACCCCCTCTTGGAAGAGACACTTCCCTGCTATCCCTAATGGTTGTGGTGGCACACCAACACATGATCTCCCTCATCCCGGCTAAGTGCTCCCAAACAACTTCCACCACACTAAAGAATTCTATTAATCCACGCGGCCAGTTTTCGTCTGCGGCAGCATTAGTGGTTCTCCCGGAGTCGGGGAAAGTTGCATTCAACGTACCTCTCCTCAAGTCCGAAATGTTCTCGTTTAAAGATTCCTGGAAAAACGCAGTTTCCATTACGGTGATTTAGGTTGCTGAGCTGATGACTTCCGCTTTTAAATAGTGCCCGAACAACCAAAGGCGGTAAAAGTAAAAAGCGCCCTTAAAATGTTTTGTTCAGTAAACGAAAGGTCCTAGTTCTTGAGTGATATTAATTGATCATTGGAGGCATGTCCTAGGATTTGGCTTTCTTTGTTTTCCAAACAAAGACTAATGGCATGATATTTTACATGGTTGTTTTGTTTACTACCCCAATCATGCTAAAGATATGAGCAACCTTATGAAAGGGTGTTAAAAAATATCTTTTTGATTAAGAACTCAAATAAACTATCAAAACACCCTGATTATCATGCTCTATATGTTGCAACTTTGGATAATAACTGAAAAAATAAATTGGGCATTACGGAAGTAATCGCAACTTCTTTTTCTTTGAACTTTTAATCTATACCCCAATAGTGACAAAAATGGAATCGGGGGAAAAATAGGGGGTTTATAAATATATATGTATATATTTTAAATATATATAACCCAGTGACGCGGCTGACGTAGGAGCGTGGGGGACTCCCCAAGACTCCGCTTCCTCCTTCGCATGCGAGGGAGGTGACCCTTGTGGACTTGGGGGGCCTCTGGGCTGTTTGTAAATATTGTATGAATGAGCGAGTGAATGATGAATTGTAAATATAGTATGAATGATGACATTTATCTCAATTACTCATTGCCTAATAAAAGGCAGATTGTAATTTTATCTTAATAAAATTGTTTGAAAACTGAAATATATATAAAAGAGGGTTTATTATTAAATAAAACACTTACTAATTATAAAATAAATCTATTCGAATACTTTTCAGTAGTTGATATATATATATTTTTTTTGTTATTAACAACAACTTTATTATGATAAAATTACAATCTGCCTGATTGGTCCATAAGTAATTGTGATAAATGATCTCATTCATACCAATTTACAATTTTCATTCACTCGCTCATTCATACTATATATACAAATAGCCCAGAGGCCCCCCAAGTCCACATGGTTGTCACCTCACTCGCGTGCGAAGGAGGAAGCGGAGTCTTGGGAAGTCCCCCCGCTCCTTCGTCAGCCGCGTCACTGGGTAAGAGCCAGCGGAGGCTGACCAAGAACGTGAGAGCCACAGACACTCAGGACATGATTGGAGAAACTGGCCATTGCCAGGACTCCCACTCGGGTGTTATATTAATGACCTCAACAGTATGTAACGGAATATCATTATTTAAATAATTACATACAATGTATTTTAAGCAGAACTTAGGACTTCAGTTGTTAACGTCTTTTTACATTAGGGAAAAAAAGGCTCATCAGCCACAACCATTTGACTTCCACTTTATCACACAGAGCTCACAAAAAAAACACATCTAGTTGGTTTGGAGGAGGTAGTGAGGTCACCCCTGACTTATATGTCGTTCTGCGGTGCCGTGGAAGAGATTGGAGAATAGAGGATTAGGATATGTACTAGAATGACACGACGATAGCAACGATCATGTACTAGATGTAGCAACGATGAGACTTTTATTCTGTCCTGGTGCCTATTGATTAATTGCCTCACTAAAGTGAGAATTATTTCGTAAGGACTCAAACGTTATATTTTTGAAGCAATAAACATTAATAGTGCCAAAAGTTTTTCAAATAAGAACACAGCTAGAAATTAAAGAGAGTAACTTAAAAAGCGTTACTGGGTGTGATTTGCACCAGATGATGAGTTACAGCCCTCCTAATTTTTACTAAACCTGTTTACTGGTTTTGAACTCATTGTGAAGCCCCCTACAATTATTTTACACTGGGTTGGCTACGTAACATTGAAGATTTCTTGCTGTTTTAATATAAAATATGTTCTACAAAAAACAAAATTTTCCTAGCCACTTTTGAAATATTAGTAAGTTTAAGTAATAAGCTAAAATCGCTCTTTAAAAGCACAACAGTGTTTTGTTCTAGTAGGGGGTTGTGGCTAGGTCTTGAAAGAATGGAATGTTGAGATCGAGTGAAGGGTACGGTTGTTGATATAGAAGGAGCATTGGATATATTGCAAAGGATTCGGGATTGCAGGGTTCGGATTCCAAGAATTTTTGAAAGAAAAGAATTTTCATGTCAACAAAGAAAAAAAATTATCATGTCACACAACGCAATTTAATTTCTGAAATCAGAATATATTTAATTTATTGGTAATATTTCACTGGCCTAAAGAACACATTATAGAAATACGAATTTCAAACGATATTTTAAAATGTCTATGGTGATTCATTTTGATTCATGACATTTTCACTTTGATATTTGTATTTTTTTTTTTTTTTGGACTTTTCTTTCTACGTGGACTCTCTTTTAGAGAACGATAAACTTGACAACAAAAGGATGGACTCAGAGACCTTGTTTGAAACCATGTGTCACCATAGAGGATGAAGTGAGTATCATTAGCCCAACGGTGTGCACCTGAGGTGAACCTAATCATCCCAAAGGACACAGTAGCAGTTCACAGGCAGGCCATTAGACTGCGGCCTCCAAAGGCCAGGAATTAGGACTCCTCCCTGGACCCAGCTATTTAGGGGTAGAATCCACCGTAACATACCCCTATCCGAGCTAAAACGAAAATGTTGTGAAATCCGCCAAGGATTGAAACTAGTAGTATAGTTATTGCCATTTTTGTCCGGAATAAAGACAATCTTTACATTTCGACATGCAGCTAGCTACTGTTTTATTCGTGTTCATTTAGCAAGCTATTATTAGACCTAAAGCCGGTAAAACTATAGGTGCAGAGCACCTCAACGTATAACATAAATTTTATATTTCCGTTGGGAATAAAGATACTACAAAAAGAGTGAAAACGTTGGCTGATCACCTATCTAACTTTAGAAGAGGGTTGTTTACTCCAAAAATAATATTTTTTATGTAATAAATAGGAGTGGTATGTATGTATAAAGTCCAACCAAAGGTACTGTTTCACTAGGAATGCCCACGCACGACAGTGACTCCTGGCAGAGAAATCGGCCATGCGCCATCGATTTGGTCTTCCCTGAATTCAGCTAAATACTAAATCTAGGCTGGAATGATTTAAAAGCCCTGGTAGAATTCAATTCATTCCAAAGAGGCAACTTGTTTTATATGCATATAAAATAAAAATTGGAAGATGCTCAATGAGAAGGGACCTAATAAATAGCAATGTATATATTTAATTAGAAATAGTTAGAAGCACATAAAATCATCCAGAATATAGAATATGAAACAAAATGAACTAACAATTTATGCAGTCCACGTTCCGAACCAGAAAGAAGTACGGTGGAAAAATAAATTTCTTTACGCCCCAGTTCTCGAAGTGCATGGTTGAAGGAGATGTGGGGAAAATAATTAAAAGGAGTTGATTGGGAAGACAGGAAAAGTCGGTATGACGGTGTGACTTGTACAGTAATTAACATGATCTGTATTGTGTCCTAGGACTAATTATCATTACTTTATAATCTATAGACCTAGTGAGTGACTAAGTCTGTCTGATAGAAGATTCTTGGACGTCAATAGATACAAGTTAATATCAAGCAAGCTTTTCCTACATTCACATGCCATTGAACAAGTTAACTGAACCAGACCATTCGATTTAGGATGCATCTGCAACCGTCGTCTATACAGAACCGCAAAATATTGCTCTAGAGTTGCTGGCTACATGGGGTCAGGTAAAGCGTAGCAAGATCAAAGCATCGTCAACAGTCAAAGGAACAACCACTCTGCCTGATCATTCACGAATCCGGATTTAATTGCAGGAGTGGGCAGCGTTTCCGGCGAGCAATGAACATTACTTTTCCGGTATCTTTCAGGTACTTAGCTAACGGAATGTGAAACCACATTCAATGAAATTTCCGCTTTTATACAATTCAAAGGTACTTTAATATAACCGTGATGGTAATCAGCCTAATGGTTGTGAAGTAGAATACAAATTTGAAATACTTAGCGCTCCTTTGATCTATTAATTAGGAGTTTTATTTGAATTTATAATTTGAATGTATAGTAACCTCTCGTTAGTGATTCTGTGATGAATAATTTAAGTTCATACAAATATAAAAAGCACTCATACTACATTTATGGAGTAGAAAAAGCCTACTGAAGTTGTTACTTACGTATTTACCACACTTTTAATTATAAGTAGGCGACTAATACCGTAGTGAGGGAGGACTGACAGAAGGACATCGCCTTAGTCGGCAGCTAAAATTGAGGAAGGGGGGGAATTGGTACTTGGGTTGTTACGCTTTATTTCCGTTTTATGAACCGTAACCGTTACCATTTCACTCGTGTAGCGACTCATCCTCTGGGTATTTCTAATTATTTTGATTCCATACGGGTTTGGATATGGTTGCGAGAGGCAGCGATCCTCCTAACTGTACGTAAGAAAACCCAGGCCAGGCCCAGCCTGTAAAGAAAGACCTCCTTAGGGGAGTCGGGAAGGCAATCAGAAATACCCTCGATGACCACTATTTTAAGGGGATGGCTTGCTAATTTATTAAGTACGGTCGGTATAAACTTGAATGAACGTTTGAAGAATATTACTACATATTAATGTTCAGAGCAAACATAATAAAGAGTGTAATTCGTTAATGAAACCGGTGCAAACCTATTCATGAAGCAATGGTGGCCGCCGCTTAAATAGTTATTGTCGGGGGGGCGTCACCAGGGGAGTGCCTGATCACTCAAGCCCTGGTGACAAGTGCGGATTGTTGTAGTTAATAACATGGACCATGTTCCATGTACGCGTTAATATCTGACTCCATTTGTTGATAGGGATGTGTCCAGCAATACACTGTGTTCAGGAGAGAGGTTCAGAGGTTTCATAAAGAATAAAACCAGTTTTCAGAGTTCGGGCGGGAGATCGGAAGCGTAATAGTACAAGTCGTCAGAGGGTCTGCTAGAGGCTGTGAGACAGGGTGACGGCGCAGAGGTGTGTGCGCAGAGTATAGGGTAATTTACATATATGGTTAGCGC
Source organism: Acanthosoma haemorrhoidale (assembly GCA_930367205.1). Lineage (NCBI taxonomy): Eukaryota > Metazoa > Arthropoda > Insecta > Hemiptera > Acanthosomatidae > Acanthosoma > Acanthosoma haemorrhoidale. The sequence continues at coordinate 181,063,627 of OV884011.1, read as the reverse complement.
TCGCTACAGTTATAAAGAGTGTCTCCCAGACCTAACGCAAGATTTAATTTTGCCGCCATTTGTGCAGTAAAGTGCTAAAATAAAAACAATTTGACTGCTGACATTTTAGGGTTAGTATAAATGGAGCGTTACGCAATAGAACAACGTGCCTTTATTGTTGAACATTATCTCAAAAATAATGAAAGTTTGGCGGCCACAGTTCCAAAATTGCATACAAAATATGGCCGGAATAGTGTTTTGACTTCCTCAACTGTGAAGAGGTTAATTGAAAAATTTAGGGAGACTGGATTAGTTGGAGACACTAAACACACTGTTCGTCCAAAAACAAGCCGTTCAAATGTCAATATCGACGCAGTGCGTTGTTGAAAATCCAGGAACATCAATTCGGCGTCGTAAACACAGTTCTTTGTGCCGAAATTGGATGATATTGATGTGGCCAATATGTGGTTTCAACAAGATGGTGCCACATGCCATACAGCCCTTGAAACAATTCAAATACTGCATGAGACATTTTCAGGTCGTGTACTCTGTTGTTTCAGTGATAAGAATTGGCCCCCTAGATCGTGTGATTTAACACCTTTAGATTTCTTTTTATGGGGTTATATGAAGTCAAAGGTGTATGGCAACAAGCCCACATTTACCCATGCATTAAAAGAGGAAATTCAACCCTGCATCAACGAAATTCAACCACATTTATGCCAAATGGTCATGGTTCATTCTGGGACACCCTTTATCATTGACGTAGTAGCTGAGTCTGAATGTACGTGTTTTCTTCGATTGTGGTTGCGAAACTTATCAGATCGATTTAAAATACTTCAAAGGAATATTCACCTACATTCAATGATCATTCGTTTGTTAAAATACAACAATGGCAAGTTTCTCCAGAAATTAGAGTTGGGGAAATAGAAAAATTCAATTTCACCAAAGAGAACGACCATGAATTCATTTGTTCAACAAACATTACCTAATAATTCAACCGGCCACATCCATTCTATATCCATACTCAAATATTAATAAGAAAGAAGCCTTTGAAGCTTAGCAAATAATCACCAAATCATCGTAAATAATCAACTCGCGAGTTTATAATATGGTTTATTTTAATTCAACTAACTTGCAGTAAGTTTGATTTACTTCCATTTTTCTTTCATTCCGGCTGGGCAACGAAAGAACGGTGGAAATAACAGTTCAATCTGGAAAAATTTGTTTTCCTATAAATAGTAGGATTTTGTTGACAATTTATACTAACCTATATTGTGAACCGATTGTCAAAAGGATGCTCACGATAGGCACAGAAAATTTACAAACGACTTAAAGAGAAAACGATCGATCTTTCTCAGCGTCAATGACCTGCACTCATCCAGAAGAAATATTAATAATGATTTCCGAGAGCCAGAAAGTTGAGGCTTTAATTTCACTCAGGCACGGAAGTAATTTTATTTTTATAGCTAGTCTACTTGGCTTTATGGTTTACGGAAGTGGTCGTAAAAGTGATCAATATATCATAAATTGTAATGGTAAAAGTCGATAGCACCTATAATATTTAAAAGTTAAAGTAAGGATCGTGCTGAGCTAGCTTTTATTAGGTTGATAGATTTAATATGGTAAAGGAACAATTTCAATATGTTTAACAAATTTCGAAAATAGAACTTTGGAAGCAATAATAGAAATAAGGATTTTTTAAAAATAAAGTTATTGAGTTTCTTTTTATTAATTAAAACCATGGTTTTTAGGGATCAAGATAATTAAAAAAAAAAAGAAAAAATCTTTTGATCCAAGACACCAAATCTGTTTAATCACATCCGTTGTAGAAGTATTTTAAGAGATCTTGGGATACCGTAAATATCGTTGAATATATACAATAGAATAGGAAACAAATGTTATTCCGGTACACATTATCATCTGGCAAATGAAAGGAACTATTACGTAATTATAGTGAAATAATATGTAAACTTCTAAGGGAAAATATTTTAATAATTATGACTGGATTTAGTTAATAAAATCTCACACACAGATTTACCTATAAGAAACCTAACCAAAAAAATAACGCTATGTGAAATTCTGTACAATTCTATATCCCATTAAATTAATATAAATACTGAGAATTTATACACAAGCAGGTGACGTGTAGGCTGAATAGGGCGATGAAATAGTTATGGATAAATACGGAAGAGATGGTTTGGTCAATGGCTACCCTTAGGTTTTCAACGGTAGAGCCGAAAGTGGTTATTAATGATTAATGGTTATTAAGGGTTAACATTGGAACATAGGAAGCCTACTTATCCATTGATCAACAAGTAATCGCCTGTCCTATTGTCGTTGGCTGTATAATGTGTATACTGGCCAACACTCAGCCTAATGTACAAGAGTGCGGACTGGCTATAGACCCGACCCCCGACAGAAGAATTAATTGGATCTGCCGACCGGGGAGTGGGGAGGACTTTGTGGACCGCTGCATCGAGGAAGCGTTAATTACAAAGTAATTTCCCAGCCGAGATGAAACCGACGGCTATTTACATTAGGCGTCCATTCTCTCGGGCTGGTTTCTTCTTCTCCTGGATCCTTTCAAAGGGAGCAGATGGCCGCCATAAAGGAGAGGAAGGGGCGAATTTTTTTCACAGTGCTACTGTTCCTTCATTGGCACACAGAAAACCTTTTCCTCTTCTTTTAATAAATATAAAATTCCTATGCTTCATACGCTTTACGGTTGGGAATAAACTGATGTCTTAATTTTTCACGCTTGATTAATAAACACCTTGGTAGCTTCCATTTATTTACCATTCGGTTAAATATACAAGTTTATATTAAACTATAACCACCACTATAAACTTGTAATAGCTACTATATGCTTTTATTGACTAGATGATTTTATATTAAACAAAAAAATTAAAGATATGCAATTTTTTGGGGATAAGAACATACACTTCCGCAATGTCAATATATTGTAATATTGACAGACAGGTTATGGTCTATATTACAAATTATCATTGAAAATTTTTTAATTTTCAATAAGATGGTACTCAGATTTTGGTAACTTTATTCTACCTATAATCAACTCTAACTTAACCATCACAGATTTTTTTATTATTTATATGCATGAGGACTCATGAATTTATCCATTTTAGTATTACAGAATGTGTGTATTGCTTAGGTATTTGATGACGTTTTAATATTACACAAAATATGACATCAAATTGTTTATATTTGATAGTTTATAAGATGTTCTGAATTTTTTATTTTCCAAAATTTACGACCTGTAATTTTAATTTTGATTAATTTAAAATTCCGAACAAATGACATCTCCTTTAGCCAATGAGAGTGAGCCATTTGGCGTTGAAGAGGGAAAGTAACCTTAGTTCACTCAAGGATAGAGTGAAGGTCGTACTACCGTTCATAGTGATCGGTTATTTTAAAATTATTATAGAACAATTATACTAAGCATAAAAAATATTTCCACTATTAACACATAAAAAACCCTGAAGATGAAGAATCATTGGACATACCCACGACCAGAAAAGAAAAATAGGAAACAAGGTATGTTACATTATATGTATGCCTGAAAATAATTTGAGTACTAGTAACCTCAAATACTTAAAAATATCTAACGAAAAATAGGGATTTAGATATTCGATTCATAATGCTACCCCACTTTTTTTTGGTAATTATTAATTATTTCATTATATTGAGTTCGTGGTTTTCATGCTGTTAACTAAATCATTTGCAAAGCGCATTAACAGTATAAGACACATGTATATATCGTTTAAATTTTGTAAACCTTAATTAAAAAAAAAAAAACGCACCCACGTAATTTTCACGAAACTAAGCAGAATCTGTAGTAAAGAACCGTTATAAATAACTATAAGTTTGGTCAACTGTTATAAATAACAGTGTGTTACGACACACCTGGCATGTGTTCAGAAGGGTTCAGTTTGAGCATATGCGTACTGTTTTCAATATCTATGTCTCATGTATTGTGTAAATAAAGTATATAAGTATAAGTATATAAAGTATTGCGTTATTCAATTAAATATGAAAATGTGTCTCATTATTCGGCCCCTTGTCACAACAGAATCCCAACCTTTGGATTCGCTACGAACACGAATTGGCAACTTATACCATATTTACTGTCAGTGAGATTTGTTCGGAATAGATCATTGATTTCACTCCATTAATTGTAAGCAGAGTTACTTTGAGCAAATGTCAGATTTATTTTGTTTAAATGAATTTTTTTTTAAATGGTGATCGCCTACAATTCTTTCCAGTCTGGTAATTGCTTGCATAGTGCAGTTTATTTATTTTCAGGAAGGCTACCTAAACAGTAAAAAAAAAAAAAAGTAAATTAATGGATCTGATGGTATCGTCAAATCTGTGCCGGCAGTGGCTATACCATTAGTAAAACTGAAATTTACGAGTGACAACCTGCAATTTTAAATGGCATCACTAACAGTTTAAAAATGCAAATAATTTTAAATTAATTTTGGTTATGTTATGCTCAGAAGTGGTTATATCGCAGCTAGTTATCGAGTGTTAGATGTTATCCGTTTCGAAGTGGCGCCTGACTCCTTCAGAAAATCAATTTGTTTAGATGCCAGTTAATGGCCAGTTTCTCCAATCATGTCCTGAGTGTATGTGGCTCTCGCGCTCTTCGTCAGCCTCGTATCCGGTAACGTGGCTGGTGGGGGAGCGTGGGGGACTTCCCAAGACTCCGCTTCCTCTTTCGTTTGCGAGGGAGGCAACAACCGTGTGGACTTGAAGGGCTCCTGGGCTGTTTGTAAATATTGTATGAATGTGCGAGCGAATGATGAATTGTAAATATGGTATGAAGGAAAACACTTATCTCAATTATTTATTGCCTATTAAGTAAAGGCAGATTGTAATTTCATCATAATAAAGTTGTTAACTTATAAAGATGTCAGTAACGGAATTTTGCATGTACAAAGGGAAATGCTCATTTATGGGAAACCATTTTCCACGTAATGAAATCCCGGACACTGTAGTTCTCACGCAACGTTTGATTTCCGTATTAATATCTCCAAAATGGAAGACATGACATAAAATTTTTGATATTTTATTTTTTGTAAGGTAAATATTAAATGTTTCGGTCAGAAATGGTTAAATGTTGTTTTATCTGGTGTAAGTATGATACAAATAAATTAGAATTATTTCTGAACGTTTAAGAGTGATATATAATGACTAATCTTCGGTATAAGTACGTTTTTAGTATTGTATTGCTTTTCAACTAAAGTATTTTTACGTCTTTAAGAAAAAAATTTACAAGTTTTAATTATAATAATTTAACCTTCTCTACGAAATTCCCACTTCTATGAACTTTGCAGAAAAATATTTTTCCATGTTTTTAATATTATTTTTAACTCAATATTTATCAACATATCCTTGAATCGATTAATTTAATGTACTAATAATTCTGAACAAAAATAAAATTACTGACTATTGGTTAAAGGTAACAAGACAGCCAAGATCCTGAAGAGACCTACTGACACCCGTTTACCACTTAGCTATCTTTGCCAAATACCCATCATATCTTCTTCCGTTTGGTCTCATCAAATTTTATTGAATAATTTAAAATGTATGTTAATAATTTAGTGAGTATGATAATCAGAAAGTTCTCATGTAATATGGCACAACTTAGAAATAATCAAATGAATATTATGGCGTTAGTATAAATTTTACTAAGCTTATTAGTCAAATATCAATATTACACTTTCTCTTCATCAAACCATAAGATAGCCTGCCTGGTAACATGATGCCAACAGGACAACGATTCGTTTCAATTATTTTCACATCGACATGAGAATTCATGGTATTTCAATAAATTTTCCGTCCTGCCTATTTTCCCTATCGCCTATTGTCTGTACCAAATATTTTGGACCTAAAGCTCACAAAAGGTTCATTAATTCCAGCCCTTTCACTAAGCAATTGGGTTATTGGATTCGTTAAGCTTGTTCCCGGAAAATGCACCGCTCCGCTAGGGCACGTTTCATAATTTCCTTGTGAAAGGTACTCGTTTGAATAAAGTATTATATATATGGGTTCAAATATGTAAAACCAATATTATAAATATAAAAAATGATAATTTCACATTTCAGGCATTAAGTTATTTACCTACTATTCGATCTGTCACAAATATTATCAATTGCTATAAGACTTACATCTGTAGAAATTACTTGATTTTTCGATATTTGAATTTTAGATCGGGAAATATTTAAACCATTACCCACTCTATAAGTTATAGGATAAATAATTGCCAGTTACTAACTAATACATCGTGATATCGATTCTTTTTCATAGAGAATTCATAGTTGAATTGGAACGATGGAATAGACTTGTCCTCTTTTGCTAGAAAATTGCACCATTTAAATAAACTCCCTAATAAGCTGGCGAATATGAGGGTACTCATATGATCGAATGATTTATCGTACACAAAGAAACTGATATTTCTTTTTTAATAATAATTAGTTGTTTTAGGTGACGCCACTAGTCCTAATTTAATTTTGATTATCGGGTAAAACAACTATTCGTGGCCTATGTTCAAATCTGTGGCAATTAAGTAATAATCTACACCACCAAAAGACTATATTTGCAGAGTACCACTCTATTTGTAACTCAGTTAGTTTCTGAGTTCGTTCTTCTTAGTTTCTGGTTGATTTTGAAAATTGTTTGTTGAAAAATAGATGTTTTTTCCAATATTTTTTAAATAAATAGAGTAAAAAGTTGTATAATGTACTATGAAATCATTATTAAGTAATGAACTCTCCAAAGTTTAAATAAATGTCACGTTACAAAATGCTATAAATAACATTTACATTCAACTGTGCTGTATTTAGCACATGATATATAATACTACTTAATAAATTTTTTTCAGAAATAGTACATGCATTAAACATCAAGCAAATTGTCCGACTTACGTTTAATATCTCTACCAGAGTTGGTTAATTGTAGTATGTAATCACCCCGGAGGCATTTGATTTTTTTCTATTCATAATAAAATTTTATTAGAAAGCAATCTCATCATTTTTTTTTGTTGTGTACACTAACGGCTAAAGAGTGCTGGAATCCCTAAGGTATGTTAAGTATTTTATACCCCCATCTCTCATTAATTTTGTAATTCATATAAAAGATTCAAATCCGTGTTCAAATAATATTTCTATTTACTATTTACTTAGAATTTTTAGTATTCAGAATATTTTCGACTTTATATATTAGGAGCAGCCTAATATTCACGTATGTCGATGTATTAAAGTTTTAAAGAGCTACCCAATTTACCTTAGCTGTTTTTTCTGTATAATTGTGTATTTTTTTTTAACATCAAGTCTACTCCTAATATGGGTTTGTATCTTCAACCACCCTACCTTCTTCCCTTACCTTTTTTCCTTTAGGTAGAATACACTGTATACCTGCAGCAGCGTATATTTTGTGCTATGTATTTTTTTTTCTTTGTTATTGTGTATAGCGACCGCTAACTATATATGCAAATTACCCTACACTCTGGTTCATAATGTATTATAATAGAAATGCAAATCTATGTAACTTCTGGTAATAAATCATAGAGAGGGCGGAAGTCGTAGACAAGTAACTCAAAGGGTACGGCAATAAACATACGCGAATTAGCCACCTGACTGCCATAAAACCTAGGGCAAGCACATCTGCCACTTAAAATAGACCTTGAGTCACTCCCCTTGGTCATAAAAGCATGCTAGAAACCCTTTTGGACCCATGGGATAATAAAACAGACCACCTATAGGCGGTCAAATAACCCAAGTGGGTGAGGCCCTAGCAACCATAAAAAACACACCCTTTTACCCCAACGGTCAATAAACTAAAAGGAAATGACTACCTGTGTATCGAAAACATGCCCCGGGCGGATAGACCCAGCCATTCACGAGGGAGGGGGTTAACATATTTATATCAGTAAATTTCGCCCTGAAAGACACTCTGTCTCTTAGTCTTCCGAGCCACACTACTTGTAACTTGACACCAGGGGCACTTGGCCCCTGGTAGACCCCACTCTTCATTCTTTTCTAGTTTCTACATACCGATAGCCGCTATACCCGTCGCGATACGCCTACTCAGCCTTCCGCTACTCTACGACGGCTCTTTGCCACACAGCCTATAGCAGACCTCTGACGACTTGTACTTATTACGCTGCCGATCTCTCGCCCGAACTCTGGAAACTGGTCTTATTCTTTATGAACCTCTGAACCTCATCCTGAACACTGTGTCTTGTCGGGACACATTCCTATCGATAAATGGAGTCAGATATTAACGCCTACATGGAACACGGTCCATGTTATTAACTACAGCAATCCGACAATTGTTGACCTCCGACAATTGTTCACCTTTTCCGACAATTGTTCACCTCCGACAATTGTTCAACTATATCCCGACATTGTGCTTACCAGAGACCATTTTATATACGTATGATTTTTCCTTCTCATTCTCATTTTTTTACTTCATATATCATATGAGGGTTAAATACTCCACAGAGCTTTCTCAATGCACTATCTGGGTATCAAAATAGATAGGCATCTCCATTTCTCTACTCATTTTAGTAATTCTATTCAATAACAACTTTATTATGATGAAATTACAATCTGCCTTTACTTAATAGGCAATAAATAATTGAGATAAGTGTTTTCATTCATACCATTTTAGTAATAAAATAGAAAAAGTACGACAAAGGTCTTACCGGCTATCGCACTTGCTAACTTCACCTAACCTGTCGCTTCGTCTCAAATTGATGATATATAAATGTGTCCTCCGGCCAGCTCTGCTGTACGGTGCCCCGCTATTTACCCACTTGACTGACAATACAGCCAAATGTCTCTAACACTTCCAGAATAGGATCATGCAAAAGTGGTCCGACATACCTCTTTCGAGAGGTTGAAGAACGCTGACCTGCACCCGTTGCTTGGTGTGCCGTCGGTGGGTGAGTTCATCCGCCGGAGACACATTAAGTTTTTTGACTCGTTGCAGCACCTGACAAACCCAGTGTTTAACGCTATGACCCCACCACCCCTCCCGCATCGATGGCAACAGACTGTCGGGGAAAAATTAGGATAAGAATTAGTATGCAAGTTAGTTTTAAGGTTGATCAAAAAGGGAGCCCCATCACCTTTATTAGTCAATTTAGTCCAGTCACGTATAATGTATATCATCATACTTGTTTATTTATTATATAATTTCTATAAAATAACAAAACCTGTATATAATGTAGTGATGCTACAGGAAATACAAAATAATTTGTAAATAGATTCACCTGAGGATCTATAATTATCTGTAAATTTAAAGGGGCTATGAAAGAAAAAAAAAAAAAAATACTCCACAGTTCTATACGAAGTACAAATTTAAAGAAGGATCTGACACAGAAACTAATGCAAAATAAATTAAACATCATGATTATATACAGTACTAAATGGAATCAAAACCAGTGCTAGGGGACAGGATGGCTAGATTTTTTTTAAAATTGGGTGGAACTCATAACAAGTAAAAAAAATACATAATTTGAAAATACTAAACATAACAATGACGAAACTATGATTGAATACTTATTATGGCTACATACAAAAAAAAATGATTTCATCCACAGTTCCAGTTTCAGTATATAATTTACAATCAATTGTGCTAAGGAACTATAAAAAAGGGCGAATCCTTCTGCCATGTTAAGGTAAAGGAGAGAATCACTGTTTTTGTTTTGCTCAGGACAGAGGCTTGCAGGACGCCATTATTGTTGTTGTTGTATATGTGTTTATTGTAGTGTGCTAGTTTAGTTTAAGTTCATGTGAGTAGTGTATACAAATAAAGTGGATCCACTATAATAAATAAAGTCTTGGTGTGTAGAATATTGTTTTAAAATCTTAAGTTCCTATTTAGTTTACTGGGGATTGGTTCTGTTAACCCTATGTTAACTTACTTAGACACGTTTATAAATTGTTTTAAGATTGGGTTGTATAGTTTTGTGGATTAGAGTTAAGACATACCAGGTTAAACAGAACCAATGCTGGCGGCATGGTTATTGTAAATAGTAAGCATTTATATCCATTGTAATGAAGTCTTTGTGTATGTAGTCTTTGTGTATATAGTATTGATGTTCATATGTTTTCCCAGTTATTTTATTCATAATATTATACCTATGGAATGTTTCGGTTACGGTTTTCTGTGTTGGATCATTAGTGTATTGGAGCGTAATATATACTAATATACAATACAGTATACAATTATTTCTTTGAAGTAATTCGAATGAAACGTTTCTAGATCTTATTGAAAACATATAAATCAAACGTATTTTTAATTGCTATAAAAAAAGCTTTTTTTTATTTTTTGAATTAGATTGTTCGTAATCACTATTTCATCCTTTGAAAGGGCAGTTTGACCGCCAGATACTTGTTTCTACATTGTTGGAAGGGCAGTAACTTTACGTTTGACCGACACATTCTTGTTTCTACATTGTTGGAAGGGCAGTAGCTTTATGTTTGACCGACAGATACTTGTTTCTACATTGTTGGAAGGGCAGTAACTTTATGTTTGACCGACACATTCTTGTTTCTACATTGTTGAAAGGACAGTAGCTTTATGTTTGACCGACAGATACCTGTTTCTACATTGTTGGAAGGGCAGTAACTTTATGTTTGACCGACACATTCTTGTTTCTACATTGTTGGAAGGGCAGTAACTTTATGTTTGACCGACACATACTTGTTTTTACATTGTTGAAAGGGCAGTAACTTTATGTTTGACCGACACACTCTTGTTTCTACATTGTTGGAAGGGCAGTAGCTTTATGTTTGACCGACAGATACTGGTTTCTACATTGTTGGAAGGGCAGTAGCTTTATGTTTGACCGACAGATACTTGTTTCTACATTGTTGGAAGGGCAGTAACTTTCTGTTTGACCGACACATTCTTGTTTCTACATTGTTGGAAGGGCATTAGCTTTATGTTTGACCGACAGATACTTGTTTCTACATGGTTGGAAGGGCAGTAGCTTTATGTTTGACCGACAGATACTTGTTTCTACATTGTTGGAAGGGCAGTAGCTTTATGGTTGACCGACACATTCTTGTTTCTACATTGTTGGAAGGGCAGTAACTTTATGTTTGACCGACACATACTTGTTTTTACATTGTTGAAAGGGCAGTAACTTTATGTTTGACCGACACACTCTTGTTTCTACATTGTTGGAAGGGCAGTAGCTTTATTTTTGACCGACACATACTTGTTTCTACATTGTTGGAAGGACAGTTGGCTGCTATTCATATTACGATTAAATTCAATTCGAAAGACAACAGATATGATGAAAATGAAAACAATGTTGTCTTAACGTTTGCAGTTAGATTAATCAGCCTAACTGTTTCACTGCAAGTAACAACTCTTAACTCATAGCAGAGATCACTTAATTTATTTGTCTTTGTTTCCTTCTTTTTATTTCATATCTGATTGTAGTCTATTATAAGATACCCGAAAATTGTGGTGTAGCGAAGGAAAGCGCTTGTCCCGAATTGAAGAAATATGTTGAGCGAAAGAACAAATCAGATTAATGTCTTTGGTTCGTGAAAATGTAAAACAGAAATGTTCTAAGTATTGCAAGTTAAATATAACTCATGATGGTTGATGGTCATCCGATGTAGAAATCATAAGTATATCGAGGCATTCATTATAAATTGAATATTATAGTTACATTGAAATCTGCATGTTATCTTTTTGAGCATGAAGTTATCCACCAAGTGGTGGTTGAGGTGAGCTCAACCTACCTAGTAATCAGAAGCGCACCGGGCTTACCATACACACTCACGCTGTACTAATCTACTTGTGGGGCATATTACAAGAGCTCGGTAAGCCTTTGTTTCTAATCAGCTGCCTGGACAACGGGTTACATTCGCTACCAAAATCAAAGCCGACCCAACAGCGGTTTAAGGGAATTCCCAGGAGTGATAATAGTTACCTGAAAAAAATTATTTAAAATCTTACTTCAATAGATAATAGTTATTTTGATAAAATTTTGCAATGTTGAATGAAAGTGGCTATTTTAAATGCTTTTCAATTTTGAAATTCAAAATATTCATTCATGATAAGTAAATAATCAATTCATAATATGAAAGCAATGTACTGCTTTTTCAACTATACTAAATACTTTCATATTTCAAGTTATGCTTTCATTGCTTTCATTCAATAAACAATTATTTTATTATTATTGCAAACCCTAATTTGTTTATACTTAATTCACACAGTTCTACGTCAAATATAGATTGCGGTAATGTTGCGTGTACATAAAAAAAAATTTCTAATTTCTTATTATATCAGTACTTAATATAATAATTTATGAAATCTCTGCTCCTTTTATTATAAAAGAGACATCTCAAGACTTAGTGTAAATAATTAATTAGTAAACACAAAGCTACAAATTTCTTCAAAGCTTCTCTATTCCTTGTGATGATCAGTATTGTCGGTACTCCTAACGGCGAAAAATAAAACACTTGACCCTACAAGGGTACTTTAGCTCCAAGGTCTAAACCGCACAAGACCAAATCATACTTTTATACCGATATCATTAGAAACTACCCAAGAATTTTTAAATCAGTATTTTACTTAATGTTAGAATGAATACTATAAATGCTGAAAATTTTCTTATATTTCTAAAAATGAATTATGGTAATTTTGCTTATATAATGAACCAAATAAGTAAAGAAAATATTTTAAAAAACAACAATTTCGAATTACTGAAAATTTGTTTTTTTTGTGATATTGTGAATATGTGTAAGCTGGAATTCTGAAGATCTAAAATGTAATTGAAACAAAAACCGCTTACCTGGAGTGATAGTGACCACCTGCAAAAAAATTATTGAAATTTATGATAAAACTGTTTAAATAAATGCAACGCACAAGACAATACAAATCGTTCTAGTTTAATCGACTATTTTTCATAACCTAAAAAAATCTACTCAGAAATCATGGATAAAATCTTGTCTGCAATAGATTATTGTTATTTGCCTGATTGTCAGCAATATCAAATACCCAATTCACAAGGAATAAACAGATTGAATTCAATTTGTTAATACAAACGGGTGAATCGTAACATTTTGAAGGAGATTAATAATAAAATATATCCAATATTTATTATTGAGATAATTTTTTTTATTACACTACCATTTTTCTTTAAATTATTTGAACACGCTGTCCTACAACTACATATGGCTATTAAGCATAATTGATATGGTATGACGTGTCGTAGTGATTTGTGTTGTTAAGCATTGTATACCTGTATCAATGAGGCAAACACAGTTCGTACGGGAACTTTACACGAAACACATATGCTTTAAGTTTGGTTAAAGATCTCTGATGTTTGAGGGGTGGAATGGGACTTGTATTGTACGGGTCTGAATCCACCTGCTGCACCCTCCATCCTAACCACCCTCCAGGGACAGAGCATATACCAGAGGACTCCCGCACCAACGGCCACGGAGGAACAGCAGAGAGGCCTCCGGGAAGGCATGCTAATTCCTCAGCTAATCCTAAACATTGCCAGGAGGCTATCGCTGCCGCTCGCTAATTGACCTGAATATTCATGGGGGGCCTCCACCGCTTTACAGTCTCCCCCCTCCCGGTGCCCTTGATCCCAAATTAAATTGAAGGATTTAAGAGGAATCATTGTCCCTCCTGTGCTGCTGCTAATGGATTCTGGAACAGATTGCTTCTCTGAATTATAGGCCATCCGGGGAACATAATCTCTACACCGGTTCGATGACAAATTATTCCGTTTTGTCACTGAATATTCCTGTCAGGCAACGGATTGGTTACGGAAGGATAGTTCAGTTACGCATCAAACTTATAGCGATTCGAGGAGTGAAACAAGATTAATCAGGGCATGGCACAGCTCAAAGTAGTGTATAAATTATTATCCTTATCGAATCAAGGAAAACCCTATCTACGCTAGAAAGAAAATTTGTTTTGTCAATATTCATCAATTTAATATAACTTTAGCGCACCAAATTAAAGCCATGTAGTGTTTTTGTCTATGTATGACCTCAAGACAAGAGTTTTAGCATGATAATTGCAAATGAGGTCCCAGTCACAGGTTTAAGTGTAGTCTCAATAATCTGACATATGTGCAAACATTTTATTGTACTGATAGATGAGAAAAAATGAACTATTTGTCTTTTTCTTGACTTACTAGATTGGTTGTGCAAGTAAATAATCTATATAGTTAGGTAATGGTACTTGGATTGATCAGCGAATATATTTTATCAGTATGTTTCTAAAATTTCTTCCTAGGGATTTCTTCTGGTTTATACAAGGGATTTTTTCAGAGGTGGCAGCTCCTCTTAAATAAGTCCATTTCTATTCATTGGGCTTAAAAGAAATGCTTTCTCGACTTGGCATTTTTTTTCTTTTTAGTCCTTTTCCTTTATCCTAAGAACACAAGGAAAAATTTTGACAAAATTAAGGATGATTTCTTGACTATAGCGGATAGATAAGAAAATCTATAATAACGATGAAGCTCTTGATTTCTATAAATATATTTTTTTCACAATGAAATTAAAGACGAAGTCTGAATGTATACAAACGTATAATATACTAATACATAATATTTAGATCTCATCTTGTGTTTAATTTATTTATAAAATGTACTTTACTATGAACAGAAAAAGGAACTTAAGTAGGCTTTGAGCTGTAATTTGAGAAATCTTCAAAGTATGATCTAACAGAAAGCACACCCCTCCTCTCCCCGTTCTTTTGTTTCATCCAATACATATCTAAGTATTTATGGCTATACAACTGGATAGATGATGTTTCGTGTTGCTGAAAGTACGATATTCCTTTTAACCGATTTCAGGTGGAATAGTATAGTTATTTTAACAAACAAATTTCATCCTTAGGTTTACCAACTCTCAACTAAAAATGATAGGTACTTAACATACTCTTTCTGAAATATAAATACAATATATTGATTAAAAGCGAAACTTATTGACTATAAAAGTGTTTTAAAAATTGTTGGTTGTTTGGCAGAACTTTCGAGGATTAATCGAAGAAAAATCACAAGAACTTTACAGTTAATTACAAGCAATCCACTATAGTTAATTACCTACAATCACTTTGGTTAAAATATATATCAGGTGATACTTCTAAAGGGTATATATTTAAAATAAAATTTGATAGGATAATTTTATTATTATCAACCAGTTTTAATAAACATGTAATAGCAATATTTGCATATTATAACATATTTTTCCATGCACAACACATTATTATTCTACAAGTAAAGAAATCAATCTACGTATGTGTTATCTGTATGCATCTAATGCATACAAGTGTATGTATTAGAATAATAAACATATATAAACAAATTTGATTCCAATTCAAGTGAGTTTGTTATTATTATTGCTATAGAAATTTCTTGAAGAATGTTCTTGGACATAATATGCATAATATGTACGGGTTATATATACAGCCAACTTCATTTTGTTACAAGAAACAAACGGTAAAAACTTCTTTTTCATTACGTTTAAGTTATAAATATATTTTTTATGAAAAGTACAAGCGTACATATAAGTACATACTTACTTTACTACGTTACTCCTACAGAATAAGAGTTGATTATATTTGTTATTTTGTAATTTTATATTTGTTTGAATAATTTTAAAAATTCAAATTTATTTAAATGGTATTGTAATTTGGTGAGTAGGTGTTTTATACTTACGTAACAAAAACTGAGTTTATAAGTGATCCTACTGATCGTATTTTCCTTTAACCTCATACGCAATTTCAGTTTAGAAGCTGCTACAGCTTCTTATTATTATTTTTTGGATACACCCTTTTCTTCCCATGGGAGAAAATTGAGTGTCGATGGCCCAAGTTAGAATCGACTGAGTTGTTAAAGGTTTATTTATTGGAGTTATAAGAAGTTCTAGAGAAAGTTTAGAGGTTGCTTAGCTAGTAGAGAGTTTCCGGTAAAAGAAATCTTTTCATAGAATACAAACAAACGGTTTTTATGTAGTTCCAGGAACGGTTCAATAGCTAATCTGAAGTGCTGATTCATATAAAAAAAAGTTTAGATTTACATGAAGTAGGTTAAATTGAAATGCTTAAAGTTCTTATTTTGATTACCTAGAACAATCAGTATTATATCTCCTGAAGTAGATATTAGGTATGTTTGTGTATATGTCTATTGATGAACTTAAACGTAAGTATTTTCAAATAATAAATGAAGCGGACTTTTTGTTCCTTTCATTTAGTTTTCAGGTTTAACGAAAGTTATTTTTAACTTTATAAACCTTAATAATTACGTTAATTATAATTTACTTTTTTTAATTTAAATTACTACTAAACTATATTTATAAATATTGTTCGTCGCTTTTCTATTTTAATCAAAACGGTTTTCTATACTTGTCTATATTTTTATCAACCGGTTAGTGACAATTTCACCTTCATAAGTTGTTTAGTTAAGATAATTAGAATCTGACCTTATATATATACAATATCACATGCCCACAGTATTTAACAACGCACGTACTTCCAATGTAAAAAATATATGGAGTAATCCAGTAATCCCTACAACTCACCTGCAGAATTTTCACCTTCCCGGTTAAAGACAAAGAGTCCAGGATAGGGGAAATGCCACACGATACTCCTGCATTTGCATAATACATAAAAGTTAAAATTTAATGGGATCCAGTGAAGGAAACTAAACTCATCAATGCCAACACTATAAATAATTAAGACGGGTTAACCCTTATATTTAATTGTAAACAATAGGTTAACAAATTGCTAAATAAACCTTAGATACTCTTACACTCTACTTTGTAGAAGCTGATTTAGAGTGAATTCAATGTCATTTATAAGCTATACTTAACCAACAAACTCTATAATTAGTAAACACATAAAATTTATAAATGATATACGATATATAAAACTCAATACGGCACTTAACGAAACTATTTTATTTATTTTCTCGAAGAGTAGAAAGATGCTGAAGGTTGGTAGATCAAATGTCCCGACTGCTATTGAAGGACGATTAGGTGATGAAGGGACGGAAAGGGACCAGTAACAGGACTCCTCGTTAATTAATGTTTACAAAATATCTCGAGGCCACTTATGCTGCAATTATCGATGAGAATTGTTTGGCTCTGCAGATGCTTCAAAGTGATCTTGGTAACGGAATCAGTTGATTTTTATAGAAATTCCCCCAACTGTCAGGAAATGCTAATTTTTATAGTGGGACTTTTAAGGTAATTATGAAGATTTCTACGGGTGAGATTACAAGTTCGATTTAGTGATGTTATTCGAACTTTAGATTGGAAGGATTAGAATGTGGTGGATGTTGGAGGGTTTCTCTGTCCCACAAAGTTCAAGTCTGGGACATTTTGATTTTATTTAGTTGGAATATGCACATGAGAATTTTGTTTTCGATTGTGGGCGATTTTGAGTTTTCGTCTATTTAAGTATCTATTATGTAATGTGTAAATGCTGATTTTTATTCTTCCTGTTATACGTAATCAATAATATTAGTTCTTAAGGAACCTCGATAGTCTAATAAATTAATCATTCTAAAAAGTTCCATTTGCCTTAGTCAGGGATCGAAGCCAAAACCAGTGCTACCAAAAAGTGTAGTATCTGTTCTTATCAGCTTAATCTCTGGTACGACTCCCATCGGGGGTCCAGAAGATTAAACTGATTTTTGGGAAATGACGGAGTGCTAGGGGCTTGCTCCACCTCTGTCGCGGGTTGACCCGGTATTGCAGTACCTCCGGGAACGGCCCATATAAATGAAACCACTGACTCAATTAATTAATTTATTTAGGAGAGCACTTACTTATACAATATATCTAATTTATACTTTACCAGACTCTCTAATTTTAAGGTCAGGAGTAAAAGTTTAACACCAATTGATTAAAATGGATCTCACTGGAAAAATTAAAGCAGCACATTAAAATGCTTTAAAGTCCAGCGATGCGTTATGGTTCCTCCAGGGGGCTAATTTGAAACCCCAACCCTAAACAATGGAGTTATGGACATATCAGATGACAATGACTGCTCACACCTATCTAGCCATGCGGCTAATTGCTAGTTAACAGTCCCACTAAGGTGTCAATTGGTCTCAAACCTTCTGTGACGATCTTGGGGAAGTAACTGTCATAAATACTCTAGATGATTAGATATGTACACTAATGTACCTTTGGTTTATTTATAAGTACCTTCATATATCTGACCATAAGTTATAAAAGAAAAAATAGCACGAATTTTTTCATACTTTTAGGAAAAATTGTTGTTCATTTGGTACCGTTTGGTTTAAAATCGTGACAAAGTGAAAAAAGGCTTTTTAAAAATGCTTAGGCTCATTGACGATAAAATCCATTTAGGGTAAAATCCCAAGAGAGCAAGTTTCGCTTCAGTACTCCAACTAAGAAGGGATCATACACAGACGCTTTGAAATCACCCTTATGTTGATATGAGCATCCGAATGGGGAAACAGTAATAACTCCCCCTAGAGATCAGTGCTTTTTCTAGTGTTATTAATCAATTTCTTTCTTGTATAAAAACGTCAGGGGAGATTGTGTCATTTTTTAATGGATCTGAGGCCTACAGTGCATTTCCCTCTATCAAAGGTATTTCGAGAAAAAGAAATGGTTTTATAACGGCCTTAAAGCAAACAAGATAGGAAAGATATTAGTGGAGGGGGGAAGAAACATATCAGAGATATCGCACATCGTACAAGCGAGTCTTTATACCGAAGAAAGTATCGGCAAGGAATAGTTTTTCAAGAAATTAGGAATATACAATAATACTAAACCATCAAGTACCACTGCTACACACAAGACGTTCGGCACACACCTGCAGAAGAAGCTGAAAAGACTACGTATGACTTACTACTCTCTCCAGCATCTCATAACAAGCCCGGCTATATCCTTGAGGCTGAAACCGCTCATATATCAGAGCGTCCTGAGGCCAGCACTACTTTTTGGAACTCCGCTTTTCCGTTTTCTCCACACGAGCACCATAACTAGACTCCAGTACAACATCCTGCACACGGCACTATGGCATACCCCTTTTCGTGAAATGAAGGCTCCTGACATCCACGAAAAGTTCGAGGTCCCCACCATCACCGAAGCCATCAGAAGAAGACACATAAAATTCTTTGACTCGATGAAACATTGCTAAAACCCTCTATTCCTAGACCTGACACCCCCACCACTACCGGCAAGATGGCAAATCTCTAGATCTAGGAAAGCAGACCAAATGGTGGACATCACGGCCCTTGGCCAACCAACAACAAGCCTCTGACGGGCACCCATCACTGCTTTCCAACTGAATGAGCTTCCATTACATGCCTAGAAAGACTCTAGGCTCAGCCTTCAGTGGACTCTCACCACTGCACCGCAACATTTCCACCTCTACCGAGGCTTCCCACACTCGTTAATTCCCTCACTCTACCTTCAAACAGGTATTCCTAGTAAAAGGATCCACTCACCCCAAATAAATTCCCTTTATTTTTCCCTTATCTATAATCTTAAAAATTTGAGAGCTAAGGAAAAAAAAAAAAAAAAAAAACTACTGCTACAATCACACAATTCCATATTTATTGCTGATGATGAAATTTTAGTAGGATTACTTTATTTTGATAATTATTATGAGCTTAATGAATAATTAAGGATATTAAATGGAGTCAAGCTTAACAAGAATCCTTTTGAAGGAATGAACATAAGGTAGAACCTAAGTGCCAATAAGTGCAATCGATGCCAAACACTCAGTGTTGGAGTGTTTAACAAACGTTGGTAACGTGTCATCCTCTTAAAATATCTATTGATCCGGCCCATCCCTTCATAACAATCTATCATACTTAGGGAGCAAGCCTGAATTTACGAACCCTATTTCATTCGCCACGGGGTTGGTTTCCGGAAATACGGGGAACGGGGTCTTTCCTTATACATGCCCTCAGAGGAGATGGCCATGAGCTAATTCCCACAGTTAAAAAAAAGAAGGTATTTCTGGAAAAAAAAAATTCAAAAGTAGTGAGATTATTACCAAACCAAAAGAGAGAAGTTTCACTCTCAATCTGGTTCAGAGCGATCGTGTTTATATCTGCCTAAATAGTTTACGATAATAGTCGTAAAATAATTCAATCGAACTGAAAAACTGCAAATGAAAAATGCAATTAAGCAAAGTATGGAGAAAAATTAAACATGAAGAAAGTTGAGCCCGTATTTAGGAATTTTTTCCTGATTCGAGGCACGTCAAGAGCAAAATAATTTCAAATATTTTAATATTCCATAAAAAATAATCTATTAAATCGATAGAAATTTGGCATTTGATATGTTTCACCAGATTTCAAGCAGTATTTTTATTTCAATTATTTAGTACTTTAAATTTTGTATTTAAAAAGTCGATGGTTATAGTTTAACATTTAATATGTAACACACTTAACACTGAGTAGATTTTCTTCGTCCTTTTTTATATAAATTTAAAAAAATAATCGGTAGAAGACTTTTGGTGCATATAACACCAATCAAAAAGCGCTTTTCAGGTATGTTAAGTGTAAAAATCGAACTATGTGTAACATATCACAATTTGAATCAGCTGTCATGTGCTTTGCCAGTATATAAAGTGAAGCTAACTGAATTTTCAAGAGAATATCAACTACTAGAGCAGTGCGAGTTCACCTTTATGGGGCATAATATTTGAATGATGTAATAGTTAAATTGTTAATAAAGGCTTGTCATTGGATACCAAACAGTTGGTTGTCAATCGTAGTTGTCACACCATGTTACAAAACCACATCCACGCGTGAATTGACTGTGTTGCTTTGGGTCTATCAGTTATAATAACACTACAATATCAATCTAAATTATTGATCACGGTCTGTCCAAACGTTATGTTTAAATAACTTAATTTATATTTTAATGGATAAAACAAAACTGACACAGTGAAATAATTGGGACTTGAATTAGATAAGAGGCTGATTTGGAAATCACACACGAAAATAAAACGACTAACACTTAGTCACAGGGTCAAATTATTGTAGCATGTACTGGACCAACGTTTAAACTTTCTTTTTCCCATAAACTATTGACATACAAACTTTTATTGAAACGAATTTGGACATATGGAGCCCAAATTTATGGATGCAATAAGAAGACTATTATCTAAAGAGATCTTCTAAATTAATTAAAATCAAATAACTTCAAACTTTACTTTACCAATATAGGAGAAGTATCTTTGGATGTCTTCTACATTCATGTCAGACACCCCATTGTTTTAATCATATTTACAGCAAATTCGGTGGTTAGGACTCTAGTCAGAGTTGTAAAATAATAAATCAAGTAAAAACAATTGATAGAAACGTTTTTTTAGTTCTTAGTGGTAATTCACATTTTTTTTTTTCCAGACCTTACTTTCTCAAAACGTTTCGTTTTCAAGAAATAAATGCTGAGTTAGGATGGCAAATTACAAACATTAGTGTACAAAAGAGTTTTGATAATCAAATCCCTCTTCATAAACCTCTACCAACGTAGATGATTTACAAAGACTTAAACGATAAAATTATACAAATCCTACTGTCACTAAAGCTAGTTTTGAACTGATCCGTTGTGAAGTATTTGACTTACCGAGCAGCTTTAAGAAGTGGTGTTGTTTTTTATGTTTATCGGGTTCAAGCGATAAAAAAAAATCGATTTATCAAAGACTAATAAGGAATCAATTCTCCCCTGGTTAAATGTAAATAAACCTTTTTATAGAAATTTATTTTGCCACAGCTTTCCAAAAAATATTGCTTGATCAAAAATTCAAGGCTTGAAACAAACTTGGTTTTGCTTCATAAATTTTTTTTTCTATTTCCACCTTAACTCCTTCCTCCTTCTCCTCAGCAATGAATAAAACGAGTGTTCAGGATTTATCATGGTTTATAACAAAATTATCAAGGATACCGGGATAAAAATATTTTTGGTGAATACAGTTGGTTTAATCTAAGAGGTGAAGCTAAAAATATTCAAGAATAACCCTATTTAAAATAGTTTTTTTGTGTTATAATATTTTTTTAAATCACTAATAATATGAAAAAAGAATTTCTAAAATTTGAAGGAAGGGATTGTTTCTATTTCACACCATCTTAATTATAAGATGTAAGTATTTTTCATTTAACCCATGAAAACTCGCACGGTGCGACTTTCTCTCAAGTTTGAAGAAAATCAATGGTAATTCGAAAGCGGGGTTGGTGAAGAGTTTATGTTTACATTGTCTGTGTTTACATGATAATCACCCTTACTCTACGCACAAGAAGATTTTTGTGGCAAAAGTCCGTATCATACTTCAGATATATTATTGAATATTAAAATAAATATTGTTTTATATAAAAATACAAAAAACAAGAATACGATGAAAAACACGGCTATTAAAATTGTAATTCAATTACAAGCATTCAGAGATGTATGAATGCTGTACTCGTAAATGGAAACTGTTTATGGTTTTATTTATTACATAACGTATAATAATTTAGTCCTGCGCACGGCACTATGGCATACCCCTTTTCATGATATGAAGTCCCCACCATCACCGAGGCCATCCAAAGAAGACACATCAAGTTCTTTGACTCGATGAAACATAGCCAAAACCCTCTATTCCAAGACCTGACACCCCCACCGCTACCGGCAAGATGGCAAATCTCTAGATCTGGGAAAGCAGACCAAATGGTGGACATCACGGCCCTTGGCCAATCAACAACAAGCCTCTGACAGACACCCATCACTGCTTTCCAACTGAATGAGCTTCCACTACATGCCTAGAGAGACTCTAGGCTCAGCCTTCAGAGGACTCTCACCACTGCACCGCAACATTTCCACCTCTACCGAGGCTTCCCACACTCGTTAATTCCCTCACACCACCTTCAACCATGTACTCCTAGTACAAGATCCACTCAACCCAAATATCCCTTAATTTTTCCCTCATCCTTAATCTTATAATTAGAGAGCTAAGAAAAAAAAAAAATAAATAATTTAGATGGTTTATTTTGTATGACGTTGTGAAACTATTTATGTATTATAGATTTTTGCCATCTAATTTATTATATTTATTTCATTTCTATAACCGTATCGGTTTATTTTCCAACTTTATTTATTTATTATATATTTATTTTACAATTTTATTTTATTGTATAACTTTTTAAAACGAATCTTTCGACCTATCCAACTATTTATGATTAAATGTTAGACGTAAATCATGCAGTTTTTATTCAATGTTTACCATGGCCTGAAGTTGAATGTCGAAAACATTAGTGGCCAAAAAAAACACGGTGGGAACACGTTTCCCATTCCAATTTATAAAAAAACAACACACACACCCACGACTGACAATTAAAATTAAACCTCTAGTATAAAGTATTAAAACATTAGAGAAAATAATCGAGTGAGAGATTTTAGACCATTTCCGTTTAAGAATACATTTCCTTAGCATTCAAAGCAGTCTGGATGTAAATATTTCCTTATTTTATCAGTGAGATATATTTACAAGGTAATACCTACAGAGTGTCGGCTATGATTTAAAATTTAAATGGCGGCTATTATTTTAAATTCCGCCCTTGGTTGAGTTAGACGAAGGCTAGACAGTTTTAATCCGGAGACTAGACACCGCGCTGACCCGTCCTCCCTTATCAGGACAAGGGGTGCTCTCCTCCCTTCCACCAAGCGTCCTCATACCATATTCATGTCCCGCCACTTGTATTTATAAGATTTTACATGAATCTTGATGCCCTGAATTTAAAAGAGGCCACTCCTTCTTCAGGAGGGGATAGAGTGGCTCTCCCTCTTCTCGCATTGTTTGCGTTGTGCTCTCTTGCTTCAACCGACCCCGGCTTATTTCAAAGAATCTGAATATATCAGTGTCGAGGACTTTCAGCACTTTACTCTTAATTTGTGAAGCGATTTTTTTTTTTTCATTTTTTTTCCCCTTCCCTAGATGCGAATGAACATGAACAGTGACTCAGGCCCCTATCGCTCAGATCCAGGGAGAGTATCATGCAGGTTTGAATTTATTCTAAATCAAGCTAACAAAGATCAATAAAACTTCAATTGTGTTTTTTTTTTAATGGCCACTGGTGGAGAGAATTCATTTCCGAACTGGCACTGAACCAATCGAAGGTTTATGAAAGAACCCATTTATATATATATATATATATATATATCTGTACCTCGGAGGGATACAACACTTAGAGTATTAACGGGTGATCTTCAAAAATGTTTGCCGTCACCCCTTATAACAAATTGCATAAGCTTTTACAAGAGAAAACTTTGGACGTTGAATTACACCCTTTTTGATTCTTCTGATTCGTCAGTCCATTGTATTATGTGGGACGAATCCAAAGGAGCTCGTGTTGTATCCCTCCGAGGTACAGATATATATATTGTTGTGATATTAGAGATTGTGGAGTTTTTATATAATATTTAATCCAACTTATCAAGAAGGCAAAATAAAAACAAGTGGGAGTGTATGAAAAAAACAAAAGATAGTATAGTTGTTGTTGTATCATAAGGAACACACACAAAATTACTCTCTAGTTTTAGCCAGTGATAATATAGTTGTGATATTAGAGATTGTGGAGTTTTTATATAATATTTAATCCAACTTATCAAGAAGGCAAAATAAAAACAAGTGAGAGTGTATGAAAAAAACAAAAGATAGTATAGTTGTTGTTGTATCATAAGGAACACACACAAAATTACTCTCTAGTTTTAGCCAGTTATAATTAGTTGTTGTTGTGGTTCTGAGAGAACATACACAGTTAGACTCTGGTTTTGGGTGCGGCCCGTGATACATGTTAGCTGTAAATTGTGAGTCAGAAAGAACTGAAAATTTCTTTTGGTTAGTGGTATTGGACTTGGCAGAACCAAGAAGAGCCATTGCAAGAAAAGAAAAAGAATTGATTTGGTTTGGGAATAATTGATGAGGATAAAAGAAGAAGAAGAAGCAAAATTGTGAACAAGTATTTATAAATAATTAATTTAAGTTTTTTTTTGTAATTAAATTCATCTTTTTGCCAGATTTATTTTTGTTAATAGAACCTAATAATAAATAGTAAATAAAATAAATTTAAAGTTAACAATAAAACTAATATATTTGAAGAACGTAATAATATATATTAGAAATATTTTGAGTTCATAAAAAATAAGCTTTCATTGCATTCTACAATACTGCGAAGGTTTAAGAGGCAGAGGAAATAGACCATACTAGATGGTTTGAGAATGCTTGAGGCGAAAAACCGATTGATCACTCAGACATGGGCAATTGTCCTGAAATCAATTTTCCTCCAAACCAAGAGATTGGCCTTAGAACATACACTTGAGTCAGTCAGTTTTCAGTTAGTACGGGATGTGAGTTACGGTGATCATGATGAATGATGATTTGCACTGTGAATTATTAATCGCAAGTTGAGAGAGTCATCTCGAATCATTGTTTTCTATAGTTACAATATATGTGATATCTTTCAGAGCTTGATTCTAAGCTGGAAGTCATAGCAAAAAAATATTCAATCAACATAAACCGACCGAAAAACATACCAAATAGAGAAAATGATAACAACGTTGTCACTCATAATAATTCCTTATTTATCTATATAATTGTATAATTTTTTTATAGTTGATTTTTTAATTATAAGGTAGAAATCCACCCGAGATTACCAAATAAATAATTTTTTTTTTGTCAATCATGTAATATATTCTATTTGTTTTATTCCAAAGTCTCATTTCTTTCCAATTTATAAATACATGAATGCAAAAATCGAGACTTGACTTGACCGCGACTTGTTCAGACCCCATACTCTGGATTGCTTTAAACGATTGCGTGCTTTTGATTTGCATTGTATATATATATATATATATATATATATATATATATATATATATATATATATATATATATATATAATATAACCTGTTACCACTGGTGTGAATCGAGCTTGAAGATATCCTAAGCCACTACCAAGAGCTATTTATGACTAAGCTTCCTGATTTTACCTTTATTAATGTGCTCCTTGAGAGCAATAGAAAAATTCAGAATATTCAAAAAAAAATTTGGTTGCAATAGATGGTGTCATGATTTTTATAAATATGTACTTGCATTAAAAAACCATTTTTATTTAACTCATAGCAAGTGTACCAAATTAAAGATCTAATACATCTTAAAGTAAAAGATGTTAAAGTCATAAAAATACGAGTAGGTCTTTCAAAATTATTATTATTACATAAATTATAAACATGTTTTATCAGTTTTCGACGATCTAGTAAAACGGAAGGGACGGCGATAGCCTCTAGGAGCGTAACAAATTTTAAAAAATGAACCTGTTTCTGACTACAAAATATGTATTCACTTCCTTCCTGAAATTATTATATTCAATAAGCGTGTAGCATAATTCACAGCAGCATCGACCTTTACGTGGTTTAATACAAAAAATCATGCCTCTTAGGAGAAAATAGAATGGTTGTGAATATGCAACAAATCAGAGGCAACTAGTTCTGATATAAATATTAGTAGATACTCACTAAAAATTGTTTAAGTCAAAATGAAATTATTAACATGAAGATATGAGTAGTCGTAAATAAAACTAGTGAATTTCGTTGTTCATCTGTTGACAGTTACTCACCAACGTTTCAGCCATTTTGGACGCGCGGTTGTTGCGTAGCAGTCGTTTGAGTGAGTCGATGTGAGTGTTTTTATGAAAATAGACAAAATCGAGTATCGAGCTGTCATTAAATATTTGTTTTTGAAAGGCAATACGCCTACGCAAATCAAAGATAAGTTGGATTCTGTGTATGGGGACTCTGCACCATCATTTACCACAGTGAAATTTTGGGCAGCTGAATTTAAACGTGGTCGTAAGAGCTTGGGAGACGATGAACGTTCGGGACGTCCAAAAACTGCAACTACCGACGAAAACATCGCCAAAGTTCACCAAATGGTGCTAGACGACCGCCGAATTAAAGTGAGAGAGATAGCAGAGGTTATAACATGTCAAAAGAACGTGTTTGTCACATATTAAATCAACATTTAGAGATGAAAAAGCTATCCGCGCATTGGGTGCCGCGTTTGTTCACATTAGACCAAAAACGTGTTCGAATGAACATTTCCAACGCTCTGTTGGTGCAGTTTAGGCGCAATAAATCCGAGTTTTGGTGCCAATTAATTACTGTGGATGAAACTTCATTATTATACGACCGAAACAAAAATACAGTCCAAACAGTGGACTGCAAAGAGGAAACCGGCTCCAAAAAAAGCAAAAACTGTTTTTTTCGGCAGGGAAAGTGATGGCAACTGTTTTTTGGGATAGTCATGGAGTTATTTTAATCGATTATCTTCAAAAAGGAGAAACCATAACAGGATCATACTCCGCATCATTACTTGAAAAGCTGAAGGCAGAACTTGCGGGAAAACGGCCACATTTGCAGAAAAAGAAAATCCTGTGCCACCAAGACAACGCACCATCTCACACCTCAGCGGTTGCCATGACGAAAATCCATGAATTACGGTTTGAACTGCTTGACCATCCACCGTACTCACCAGATCTTACCCCAAGCGACTTCTTTTTGTTCCCTCATCTAAAAATTGCGCTCGGAGGACAGAGATTTTCGTCAAATGAAGAGGCAATCACCTTCGTATACGATTATTTTGCAGATAAAAACGTTGAGTAGTATTTGGACGGGTTACAGAGATAGGAGCATCGCTGGGAGAAGTGTGTAGAGTTACAAGGAGACTGTTGAAAAATAAAAAAAAAAATTCTGAAAAAACGTCTTGTATCTTTGTTACGTCGGAAACTTTTCAGACCACCCTCGTACACTATTGAATGTTGAATAGCCTTAAATTGTATCAGAATACTGTTATTATTCCTATCAATAGAAAAAATAATAAGTCGGAATTACGGATGATATCATTGTTTAATTTAAGTATATTCATTCAAAAAACATTTTTTTTTTTTCACCATAGCGACTCCTATTTTCTTTTTTTATATAGAAAACTTTTAGATTGGAGCGCGAAGCTATATCAAGAGCATTTAATAAAGAGCGAGTCACAACTCTAGCAAGAGGGAAAACTTAGAAAATAGGACAGGTGACTTACCTGAAACTTCTTTCCTTCATATGTTTTCCTTATAAAACCAAATAAAAATACATCATTTCCTGCTTTTCCTTCCTGTTAGGTTTTTTTTTACATGGATAATTGAAACTTAAATCAATATTTAAATTGGATCAATAATGCAAAAATTGCAGGAGGATAGAAAATAAGTATTCTTCATCTTGCAAATAATATTTTTAAGAGATCATGCGATTTGAACTCGTGAAATTCTAATGCTAATATTTGCGTAGTAGTATTATTGTAACAATAAATTTATTTAAATTAGAAGAGCAACAAAATGAATGGACTAATCTAAGTAAGAAAAACTCGCTCGTGGCATTTTCGATAAAATGTTTTTTTTTTTATATTCCCTGAAAACCCAATGGTGTCATTAAAGGATTTAATTTGATATCCTAATCATGGGGATACAAAGTAATTAAATTACCAAGTAGTTGAGTAGGCCTTGGATACCTTGGATTTGTTTGCACTTTGCACGATAATAACTATAAACATGGGCATATCTAACAAGCTATATCGCATCAATATGCAAGAATAATAAATAAAATAAAATAAAATCTAATTTTAAGACTAGGAATAACCAGCCAAGCAAGGATTGGAAGATATTAGGGTAGGAAATAATCGCAACTGACGAATAATTTTTTTTTTATTCTAATTGGCTTATCTTGATTTCTGAACTTCCCTTTCGAGTGGTTAGATCTAAATCTATTCGAAAAATTAAAATAATTTTTGATAATATCGGTAGCACGCAAACGGTCTAGGCAGCTGTACATTCGTCCATTTTGAATAATTACTTATTCGGCTCGCTTGCCTTTACTTATTCGCCACCGCTTCTACTCCACTGCCCTCACCTTCTGTGAATAATTAAGTCATTACGAAAATTATGAGGTTCTGGAATGTCAAAAAAAAAATATACTTCGCTGAAATCTTTTCACAAGTTTAATCCGGCCGTGATGACTTTTAATTGCAAAAATTAAGTCGCGGAATTACACATTCAAATGAGCTGTGTAATTGAGGCTAATAGTGCTCCTGAAATAATACTGTTTTGCATTTTATGATTGCTTTCATGCAGGGAAGGTAGAAAGGGAAAAATGGAAGGTGGTAGGATTATACAATTATGACTACCAGCTCAATATATGTTTATCCACGTTTTACTTACAAACTGGTACATGTAATCATTAGTCTACATACTCTCCATTACTATAGGTCATATTATCATCATGCTATAAGATTCTGGTTATCTAATACAGTTGATATTTCTAAGGTATAAGTTTGGCGATACCATTGAATCCAACGGATATATATATTCGTTGAGATAAACGCAGAGTTCTCAACAATTCAAACTTCTTCCAAAAAGGTTTTTCGAGTTAATCTTAATTTATAATTGTATGTATCGATTTTTGTTTATTTGACCATTTTATTAATCGTGAGTAACTTTACTAAATACTGTTTTGTTGTTTATCAATAACTGAAATGAAAGCTTATGTGCACATTATGTCATTAAAAGCAAGCATAATATCATAAAACAGTTACGCTAGACACAATTTATAAGAATAATATACCCCTCGAAATTGTTAATTCAATTTCATATTATGAATTGATGAACCCATGCTTAACATTTGTATAAATTTGTTTTGTGATCTATTTTTTTAAAGTGTGAATAGGACACACATCCTTGCACCTAGTATGTTGTTCTATTATTCCTTTAGTAAAATTACAATATGTTTATATAGCATTCATAATGAATTTAGCGTGATTAAATATTCATAAACACTATGGAAGAACATATTTTGTTTGGCCGATAATAGCCTGGGAAAGGTGAAGCACCTTACTGTCCGGCTTGCGATTCCTCAAGCTGGTGCCGTGTCTGACATGGGCCAGGCGGCCAGCATGCAACCCTTCTCAAATTCCAGGCTGTTATGCAAATTCCATCCCCGCCAATACTCCCCCCCCCTTACCCGCCACTCGCCGCACTCCCCAGCCGAACTCTCAACGGGATTGATAAAATCTCCAATACCTGCCGATTGCTCTCAACACCCCTGGTCTATCACTTCGTTTCACCTTCGTATCAGCATATCAACGAAATCAGCTTATAAACATGAAATATTACTTGTTGACATTATGATCATTAGCCCACCAGTTGGTGAGTGTTAAACGGTAGTATCTTATTGTTTTTTTTTTACTATGAGCTAGATAAGCTTACTATGAGGTTGGATATTAAAATATATACATATATAAATGATATCCAACGTGAAAAACCGTCAAACGTTATATATACGAGTACAAACGAGATCTTCTTGAATAGATGTTAAAATTTTGTTTGGCAGTGGAAGGGGTTCATTTTCAGGTATTAAAAATTGTGTTTTCTATATATAACCAGGAATTGATATAAAACCGTACCAAATCACAAAATTGAATGTTAATATTGAATACGAGATCGAGTATTGGTGCAATCAATGGCGGATCAAAGTTAATGAAGCAAAATGCTCCCACATTACCTTCACCCTTTGTCGCAAGTCTTGTCCACTAGTTTATTTTAATTCTATTCCTCTCCCTGTATCCGAGACAGTACGGTACTTAGGCTTCCATCTCGACAAATGACTGACCTGGAACCCACATACGAGGCTAAAAAGACAAGAACTAAACAGACGCTTTGGACAACTGTATAGACTACTTCAAAGGACATCCCAACTCTCAATAGAAAATAAACTACTAATCTACAAAGTTATACTTAAACCAATCTGGACATACGGAATAGAGCTATGGGGGACAGCCAAAAAGGCGAACATCAAGCGTATTCAATCCTTTCAATCAAAAGTCCTGAGAGCAATAGTAAATGCCCCTTATTATGTCAGCAACAAAACCCTTCATAACGACCTTAATATACCCTACATTCTAGAACTCATCCCTTCCAAGTTTATGAAATTCCACAGTAGCCTTTCCAACCACCCTAATCCTGTAGCACAGTCATTGCACTGCGCCACTCATCCCTATAATCCTCCTTGAAGACTGAAACGGCAGTGGCCTCGTGACCTGCTATAAACGCGTGACAGTGGGAGTCCTGGCAATGGCCAGTTTCTCCAATCATGTCCTGAGCGTATGTGGCTCTCGCGCTCTTGGTCAGCCTCCACTGGCTAGTATCCGGTGATGCGGCTGACGAAGAATCGTGGGGGACTTCCAAAGACTCCGCTTTCTCTTCGCATGTGGATTTGGGAGGTCTCTGGGCTGTCTGTAAATATTGTATGAATGAGCAAGTGAATGATGAACTGTAAATATGGTATGAATGAGAGCATTTATCCTAATTACTTATTGCCTTATAAAAGCATATTATAAAAGGCAGATTTTAACTATAGCGCAATAAAGGAAAAAATATTGAATACCTTCAAGAGTATCATTACCAAATATTAATCTGTATATTTGTAAGGGCTGCTGAGTGTACGATTTATTACAAACGATTTCAGATCCATTGAATAATTTCCACGGCCAGTCTCAAGAAAACTCCCCATAAGCGTCATGGCTGACTGAAAAATAAAAAAATTAATCAAATAATTATGATATGGACTTTTGGGCTTCAACGACCTTAAATAAGTGATTTCTAATGTTGCAACGGTTTTGCCAAAGTTTTTTCGTGTTGAAGTTTTTAGCGTTTTTCCACATTTCACAAAATCCGATCCGTCAGCTACTATCAGGTTACACTTGTTCTTATTATTCTCCTCATCGTCTAAAATGGTGGGGAGCCTCGCGATTGATTGTAAATAAAAGTGTAACGTCATGGGGTCCTTGAAGTGTCCATTATCTACAAGTCATGCCTGATCATCTGTGGCTCTCTCACACTCTCTATGGTCTTCGCAATGTGCAAAAATGGAAAAAGCCTTGATCAAAACGCTGAAGAAACATTACAGCTAAAAATACGATTGTTCCGTGCCTGTCAATACACTGCCGTTGGTATTTAATTATTTTATTTAAGTTAAATAGTAAAAGACTGTACTTACATCAATAGGGACAGTGAGAAAGAGATTGTTATTTATAAACAGAAGATGAAAGAAAGAATCAGAAGTAATGTCTTTTTAGTTCTGTTATTTAAATAAAAGTAGAAAAGTGTTATTCCACTCGGGTAGAATCCACTAAGGGCGACCAACATCCGCCTGAAATTTCCAGCTCGTCCATCATGGCCACCGTGAAATGACCTTAAAAGAACCATTACTTGGAATAGTAATGGCTTCCGACAAAATTCCTCCGCATCCGTCAGAACGATTCCCTGGAATTATTACACCAACGCTTCCTCCACTTGTTAAAGGCAAGTCTGCCGGAAATTCCCCCAGCCGTCTGTAATTTTTATGCCTACAACCTATTAACACCGTAGTAATGAAAACATTAAAAATTTATGCGAATTTCATATTACCGTTGGGATAATATTTGAATTCAGAAGTATTAGCCATAACCATAAAACAATGAAACTATTATGTAATTCCCAACATTAATAATGATTATTTATTTCGATTTAAGCCTCCACCTTAAAAGTTATTGTAGTGAAATCGAATAATAATACTCAATCAAATAATTGAACTGCGCCACTGTGTGCACACTTACCGATGATGATAAAAACACTTTAAAAACCTAAGGCGATGCTCAAAAACGTGGTAATTATATTAGGTTCCATAATGCACTGTGTACTTACTTCATCGACCACCAATGGACACAACTTTGGATTATAATACTATATGCATAGAATGATAATTAATATAAATAAAGTAATCAAACTACAAATGCTCAAGCATGGGAAAATATAAGAATATCGATGCATCAAACATGTGGTCGAAATTATTGCCAAAAGTGACTACTCTGTTATTAGTATTACGAAATTAGTTGGTAAATAAGTGTAATGACTCAATAAGTTTATGAAAGTATGATAATAGCACATAATAATATCATTTATTAATAACTTGTAAATCTATAGTACTGATCTATTTTTTTATTTTTAGGTGAGCGAGTGGAACTTTTATTATGGTTCTGAATACTAAGTATCAGGTATGACTAATAGTTTATTATCAACACCACATAATAGACGGATAATAATTTGACCATTTTTTATCACCACAAGATCTATTGACGCCTACATGTAATCATTTTATTTATAAACAGTCTTTAAAACAAATATGTGAATTTTACATGGATTTTAATTAATTGGTCTTTAATACTGTGAATTATTAAGCATAATAAAGTCTGTACTTCATCAACCAAAGGATATAAACTTGGATTTGATGGAACATAAATTGAATGGAGGTAATGTTTAGATCTATTGTACCTGGAGCGGCACTCTTACCTAACTAGTTAAATCCCTTTCCCTACATACGACACTTGCAGAAAAATAAAATTCTGTTTCACCAAGACAACGCACTGTCTCACACCTCAGCGGTTGCCATGACGAAAATCCATGAATTACGGTTTGAACTGTGGAGGACAGAGATTTTCATCAAATGAAGAGGCAATCACCTTCGTGAACGATTATTTTGCAGAGAAAAACGCCGAGTACTATTTGGACGGGTTACAGAGATGGGAGCATCGCTGGGAGAAGTTTGTAGAGTTACAAGAAGACTATGTTGAAAAATAAAAAAAAAAGTCTGAAAAAAGTCTTGTATCTTTGTTAGGTCGGAAACTTTTCAGCCCACCCTCGTATATATGCTAAGCCCTTACATTGGATGCATAGTAAAAGTAATTATTCCGTAATTTAGGAAACCAAATATCCTCCCTTTTCCCAAAAATGTATCAATCCCGCAATGAACCACTCGCCCGCTAGCCGCTTTATGTTTTTGCTTTCCGACCTAACTTTCTACCAAGTCTAGCTGATCCAAGCCTGTACAATTCTCATTTCTTGTCACACATTTTGTTCTCCATTCAATGTGGTTTAAGTACGATTTTTTTTTTCAATCAAATCTCTAGAAGTCTATTACACTTAGCTATTATTATACCTAATACCTTAGAAACATATTATTTACGTAAACAATTCATAGTAAATAAGATCCTTTGGTTGATTGGTTAGTACGAAATTTCAAAATTTAAAGTATCAACTTTTCAAAAGAAGTCCCAAATTATTAGACGAATGACAGATTTCATTTTTTCTAGATTGATCTAGCATTCTTAGAAATAATTGAAGCGAAAGATACATTTACACATGAATATATCACATCTTGACAGGTTAAGTGACAGGTAGACAGATCGAACTTTTTAACTTAGTTAGGGACGTGTGTAATACATGTATAAAATAATGAACTGGCTTATACAATTCGTCAAAAACAGAAAAAAAATACTGAAAATAAAATAAAAGTTGTAATGTTTGATAATTATCTTCGTTCGAGAAATCTTCAGAAGAAATAAACGACCCTGGCAGTTATATAAAGTTTATTAATTAGGCTTGGCACTTAATGAACATTTTCTCGACGCGCTCGCTGTTCGGAAGAGCAAACACTTAACAAAAGAAAATGGCAGCAGCTTCAAACAAGACGAAATTAGAAAGGAAAAGGCCTTCTGTACGAGAAAAATAAAATAAAAAAAAGAAAATGATAAATTTTCTCCGACTCTGGGTCACTAGCCTCATTATTATTTTTTTTTCTCCGACGCCATCGTCCCCTTTTGGGGGACTCCACTCTCATTACTTTTATTTTCTTTCACGCTCCGAATAAACCGTGTCAAAACACAGGCACTCGAGTGGTACAAGGAGTCAAAGAGCACTCGAGAAGCTTGCATTCAGTTCATCTCGCCTGACGGACATCTGTAATGAGCAACAGTAAACACCAGCCTCCAGTATTCAAGCTGCACATTAGCAGGAGTTAAGGAGACAGGTCTACAAAGGGACTTTTTTAGACTTGAATTACTTTTCATATTCTTAAAAAAGGTCACGTAGTATGCGTTATACAAGTTGTTGTTGTCCCAATGACTTGGGAATATATGTTAAACAAATTACAAAAGATACTCGTATCTAAGGGTATTTTTTTTTTTCTTCTTAGCTCTTTAATTATAAGATTATGGATGAGGGAAAAATAAAGGGATATTTGGGTTGAGCGGATCCTTGTACCAGGAGTACCTGCTTGCAGGTGGTGTGAGGGAATTAAGAAGTTTGGGAAGCCTCGGTAGAGGTTGATAGTTGCGGTACAGTGGTGAGAGTCCACTGGTGGCTGGGCCTAGAGTCCCTCTAGGCATGTAGTGCAGTCTTATTTAGTCGGATAGCAGTATTGGGCGCACATTAGAGGCTTGTTGTTGGTGGGCCAAGCGCCGTGATGTCCACCATTTGGTCTGCTTTCCCAGATCTAGAGATTTGCCATCTTGCCGGTAGCGGTGGGGATGTCACCCCCACGTCATGTCTCGGAATGGAGGGTTTCGGCTATGTTTCATCGAGTCAAAGAACTTGATGTGTATTCTTTGGATGGCTTCGGTGATGGTGAGGACTTCGAACTTTTCGTGGATGTCGGGAGCCTTCATTTTACGAAAATGGGTATGCCATAGTGCCGTGCGCAGGATTTTGTTCTGGAAGCTCTGGAGTCGAGTTATTGTGCTGGTGTGTAGGAATCGGAAGAGTGGTGTCCCAAACATTAGAGCTGGCCTCAGGACGCTCTTATGTATTAACAGTTTCAGTCGAAGGGATATAGCCGGGCTTGTAATGAGATACTGGAGAGAGTAGTAAGTCCTACGTACTCTTTCCAACTTCTTCTGCAGGTGTGTGTAGAACGTCATGTGTCTGCCTAGGTTGATCCTGAGGTAGCATTTAAGTTTGCATTCAATCCTGTCTATGGTGAAGCTGGGTGGACTCTTCCGTTTTCCATGCTAGAAGGAGAAGACGAACCTTCGAGTTTTGGCCGGGTTCACCTGAATCTGGACAGCTCGCAGCCTGTCGGTGAATAACTGACTGGCGCTCTCTGCAGCCTTTAGAGCTTTCGCTGGGTTGAGGCTGGTGCTGACCCCTATATTTTCACAATTAGAGTATGATGCTCCTACTATGTGTGAGGTGTAGATGTTGAAGAGTATGGGTCCCTGCACCGACCCTTGGGGAACTCCAACGACGAAATCTCTTCTGGTGGTTGATATGGCTCCTATTCGCACAGAAAAGGTTCTGACTGCTTGATAGGAGCTCATTATGTTCTGGAGTTGCGCAGGAAATTCGTGCTCGTTCAGGCGTCGCAGGAGTGTACGATGATCTACAGAGGCGAAAGCTTTTGTACAGTCACGGGAGAGCATCGCAGTGACTCTGCTGTTTCGCATGTTCGTTGCAACGTGCCGCTGCAGTTTCACTAGATTGCAGTCCGAGCTGAGTCCTTTACTAAAGCCGGTCTGTTGAGGTGGTATAGTGTCTTGAGCGTCACAGTGTCTGGTGAGATGGCCGTAGAGAATCCTCTCGTATATTTTTGATAATTTGGTCAGCAGACTGATGGGCCTGTAGTGAGCTGGCTCATATCCATTCATGACCGGTTTCAATAGTGGGACGACGACAGCGTGCTTCTACGTCTGGGGAAAGTAGTGTAGTCTCAGTGAAGAGTTGAGGATGTTCACTATGTGAGATATTCCATTCCGTGCTAGCTGCTTCAGAAGGATGTTTTGGATGTTATCTTCCCCTGGTGCTCTGTTTCCTCTGGTGCGACGAATGATTGCTGCAACCTGGTGGTAGGAGGTACATTTAGTAGTGAGGGTAGGGGTCCGCCGCTCAGGCGCTGTGATTGGATCACTTTCTCTATTCCCTTTCAAGTGGTCGGCTAGTATTTGTAGGACCGAAATATTTCATAGTAAATAAATACATTTTCCAACGCCTAACTTTTACACGTTAAGGCTATACTAAAATATGACTAATTTGTAATTTAAGGCACATACAGCTGCTACTATCCTTCAGTTTTCCTGATGATGAGGATAACACCAGCCTACCTGCCTGAGGTTAATGTCTGAGAGGTGGTCAGAGAAAGAGATATAGAGATCTGGCTGACATTCTTGAGATGCCTAAGGACGGTGCTTTTATACGTCGTAGACATGTCAAGTTTGACGTTCATCCGCCACTGAAAGAAACTGGCATTCGTTGATAGTACTTAGGTTTGGGATCCCAAGAATGGTAAACCCGACGATGATCCTACCACTCTGTTATCATGTAGAGCCTCAAACAATTAAACCGCTCTTCCTTGAAGTATACATTTCGCATTGATACCAAATATATTATATCTGTCTATAGAGGTGCATACCCAACATATCCAGTTTCAATTATGAACTTTGCACTCTAAGCTGTGATGTACATTTCAAAACCATAATTAAATCATAGAAATGAAAATTGTGGCAATGGCTAGAGGAAGTAGCAATTACCGACTACAAATAAATCTAATAACATTCTAAAATTGTAGCTGATTAAGGTATTAGCTATCTAGAATAATGGCATGCAAACAGTTATATGGGTGCAGGTATGGTCTATCTAGATATAGACGGCAATGAGGGGCCTTTATCGTTTAAACAGGGCGTTTAGGACCTACCGGTCAGAGACGGCCTTCTCTGGCAGTGGCTGAAGGCGTGCCGTGACCGGGGCCTGAGCTTTCACTTCTGACAGTAACGATTTCTCCATTTACCCAGGATGTCAAAGTCCCCCCCCCCAAATAGACCATCTACGAACTGGAAACGAATGCTAATATGTTGTCATAGCATACGAAAATAGGAATTGAACCATTGAAAAACAAAATAAAGACAAAGACGCCCAATGTCAAAATTATTTTGTAGTGAAGGTTTGTGCTATAATTTATTTTACTTAATGCTTTCTATAATACTGATTAATTTTACCCTCAATTAGCCTGACGATCACGATAGAAAACTGAGTTCCCATATAAAAAAAATCAATCATGGACAACGTAACTATTCAGCATCAATTTAGGCTAATGCATTTTTTTATGTCGCTCTTGGTATAAAGAGAATCTACTACCACCCTAACCCCTTCGCAAGATTATTCTTCTGCATTGCACATCCATACAATACTTCTTGGAGAGTAAAGTGAAAGACATTTCTTGATTGGTTATTGCTTCAATAGGGAAAGTAATTTTTGTCGATTAAACTGAAAAATGTATCTTATGTTAAAAAAAAAAAAACTGGATTATTTTTAAATTTAATTGATGAGTACAAAAGAGACAGCAATGGAAGACGCTTTATCAAAAAATACGCACGTGTTTCTAATAAACATCTTTATTTTTTTTTTAAATCAAACTAAAAATTAGCATTTCCAATACAGGTGACCCTTTACAGATACATGAAAGCACAGTTCAAACTAATGTATTCAACAGTGATCAAAGAAAAAAATATTTCTAGCAAACCTACGGAACACAAAGGAAAACTGTGTAGATAATATATATTTTTAAAATAGAAGAGCACGTGGGTACATAGAGACGTAGATGTGAAACGTTCATATCTCCATTTGTCAGAGCGTGGGCAGAGCTTGGGTCCCAGGTGGCCCTGTACACAACCGACACATGTGTGGTCGTTGTAACATGGAGCCAGCGGCAATCTCATTCCGAATTCCCATTCCATTCAAGAGCTACTTTCTGTCTTTATATTATATATAACTGTTCGAGTGTAAGTCATTTACATGGTTCAAAGATTTAAACGTAACGATAAAAAAACCGAAAAAAAACCTCATATCATACGTTAGATATTATACTAGACATAGCCTCATCATTTTGTTTTTAGTTATACTCCCTCAAACATTTTTACTCCGATTATGAAATAAAAATACGAGGATGTATAAATTGTTTTCCTGAGTATTTGCACGTGTTGGCTGAACCTCGGTATTTAAATGAAACCAAGTTTTCTGCAACAACTTATTATTTCCAATATTGCTCATATGAGCCACTCACAGGGCGACAACCGTGGAGATATGGACCACCTCTTTCAAGCTCCTTTATGACAGAAGCTATCGAAAAACCTCGATCCGACAATGAAACAGAATGCGTCTAAACCTTGATGAATTATAAAAGTCCAGATCAAAAGCTCTTTACCTTAGTTAATGCATGCTGGGTTTCTTTACAAGCTTGAAACCTCCTTACCGCAAACCTTTTTCAAATTTCCAATCCTATCTATCAAACTGTTTTTTTTTAGTTGCTTGTGGCTCAGAATATTCCAATTATTATTCGATTTAAGCCAAAGTTCCTAAAGGCTGTGACCACCCACCCTTTATGAATACTTTTTAACGAAGTGGTGTATAACAGTGTCTCGGAGGCAAGATGAAGCAAATCATGAACTGGTTCATTAAATTTGTTTTTGGCTCTTTATAGCGCTCCCATGTCACCTACATCTGCACCGAGTTAGGGTGGCTATTCCTCTCCTTCCGTGCACATTTTTTGTCGGTTCATTCCTTTTCCAAACCATCAATTCTCATCACTATCCTTATATATACATATATTCCTTATATATATGTAAAGGAAATGTATTTATTTAATTTGGATTTTGTTGCGCACAGCTTAGGAAAAGTAATGGTTACATTACACGGCAGAGAAAAACTAAGGTTAAAGTAAAATGTGCATCGAGTTAATATATTCATGTGTGATATTCATGTTTATTAAAAGATAAATAATAAAAAATTCTAAAAGGAATTTAAAAATTAAAGATGAAACTTTAAATGGTGTTTCTTTGTTTACAGGTAGGTGGGTTTTGGCAATACAATAGAAAACTGTGGTCAGAAAAAAAGGTTTTAATTAATTACCAGGCCATAGACAATTCACCAAGCCGAATACTTATATTTATTGATACTTGCTGGAGTTATGGTTACACACTCTCACTCGCACTTGACTCTTCCGTCAGTGAACTAGACACATATGTTAGTATAATACTATCGTAGCCAAATTATTTTCGGATTATAATAAAAACAATCGAACTGTTTAAATAAAAAAAAATATATATATAAGAGCCGCATGAAACGAGTCGGTAAATTTACTCCAATTTCCTTTTTAAAAGGTATTTTGAGAAATGAAAATTAATAATTAGTATAAACTAATTGTTAGGCATATCCCTGCTCCCATCACAAAGGAACTGCAATGTTTTATAATTGATTAAATACTTTTATTTTATCATTTTTCCCCTCATTTCCCGATTCACGTTAGTACCATAACATCCAATCATTATATCTATTATATATTATAGAGACAGAGCCTTTGCAAAATACACTAGTGCATTTAAAACTATCAATAAAGGTAAGTGTATTAAGTATTGTGAGTAATTAAGTTGGTTAAAAATTGATTCATCTTCTTGGTTAAAAATTGAGTATCTTCCATGCATATTTTAAATTTAGAAAACCGGTCTAGCACTTTGATCTATAACTTACGTCAACATCGCTCCCTTTCTGAGGTTCTTGTGGAAGTAAAAATGGTACCTATAAACCAAAATATGGTTGATTACTTAATGTCACCACGCAAAATCTAATTTATACTTAACATTACACACAAATGTTTACTTTTGTACTCGATTTTTCTAATATGAATCTAGACAATTTGGTAAGAGTTTCATTGTGGCATTTATTAGAAGGATATGCATTTAGTGCTTACTTTAGAACAAGACCCGTTTAGCAATTTTTATACTTCCTAGATTTTGTAATGTATAATTTTGAGTGCGTCTTTTTTTTTTTTTAACGTTATATTTTTATTTTTGCGTATAAATGTACAAGTGACGTTTTCGAGCTTTTTTTAAAATAAAAATGTAACTCAACATTTGTCAACTATAATTTTCTTTTCAGAAGTGCATAGAATTGTTGTGGCTTTTACGATTGAAATGCAAGTTTTATAGTCAGATATTGTTGCTGGTTGTTGGGTATGATCTATGAAAGGAAAACGAAAATCTTGAGTAACGGGGGGGGGGTTGAGTAATATTACATATTCCCTAGTAGGAAATATAGTTAGTAATTGTGAATAGGATCATATACTGACTAGTTTACAGAAATAACTTATTTTGGGAAGGCGAAGTCATGTTATACTTACTCTACCTTGTATAGAGTGCACCGATGGTACAGGACATATAAAATGTAATATGTAAATAGATTCGCCTAAGAATCTATAGTAAATAATAATTGTGATATTTTTTAAGGGGATTGGAAAAAAAAAAATGTTATACTTTTACCCTAACGATTTCCCATGTGCAACTCCTCATCAAGTAACAATCGTATGGATAATCCTCCTTGGAACCTGAGATGGCAGTGGCCTCGCAACCCCTTGCATATAGAAAGTATGGGACCTTGCAATGACCATCATCGCGCCACTCATGTCCAGAGTTTCCCCAGCTCTCTTTGGTATTTTCCACATAAAAAATCGGTGAGAGAGGGGAATGGAGGGGTGAAGGCTCCACTGCTTCCGGCCCTTCCATCAGTTTGCTGGTGGAACTATGTCCTAGGGATTAGAGGGCTACTTCAGCAAGTGTATTACAAGATTACAAATTTATAAATTATAACCTGTACATGAGAATGTCCGTTTATCAAATAGAGATCATTACTTAGAAAACATCGTGGGCCTAAGATGTATCTGCTTGCATTAACCACGCCTGTTTATCACGCCTGCCAACTACGGCAACATATTGGTTTTTGTTGTTTTTTGACATGAAATATGCCCTATTTTAAATTATAAATTGGAATTCTGAGTAATCAGACTAATGGCCAACGAAGGGTGGAAGAAAAGCACTTAGCCGACTAGCAAAAGGGGCGCTGCGCCTGTTACCATCAGAGAAGGTTAAGCAAGTTATCCAGGTAGCGGTATTAATATGGCGGTTCCTCGCCGGAATCAGTTAAGGTTCGTTAGTGGCCGCAGACTCCGGCGATGTCAACAGCAGCGGCTCCCACTCCCAGGGCTGTTCTTATCTCGGTCTGCTGCTTCTTGGTATTAGCTTAGGCTTCCCTCTGTTTGTTTCTTTGTTTCCCTTAACCCTAACTCCTCTGTCTCAGTCCTCCCTAGCGCTTTTGGTCGTATCGTCCGTCGAAATAGACTTAGTTTCAGAGGAAGAGGGGCTTCCGTTGCCTCCGTTTAGGATTTTCGTTTGTCTGTCTGAATGTTCCACAATAGTGGTGCTGAACTGGTCCATGTAATCTAATATTTTGAAGTTGATACGAATAATAAATTGTGGCTCAACTTATACCACGTTATTATATCAACTTATAGAATAACGTTCTTTAATGTGATGTATTATGTTTAATAATAAGTGGTCATCGTTTTATGTTGTTAATTATTCAAAAAATTGCACCCTACTAAAACAACTACAGATAAACAGCAATCATAGGT
Source organism: Acanthosoma haemorrhoidale (assembly GCA_930367205.1). Classification (NCBI taxonomy): domain Eukaryota; kingdom Metazoa; phylum Arthropoda; class Insecta; order Hemiptera; family Acanthosomatidae; genus Acanthosoma; species Acanthosoma haemorrhoidale. Next base: position 181,021,253 of record OV884011.1, on the reverse strand, counting down.
GTCGGGAACACATGTGACTGACGGAAGGTTGATTACTGCTCTGAAGATTTTACTTTAAAAGATCGGATGGATGCACTTGATGTTTTAGCATTGCTTTGTGTCCAATAACTTTCATCTGTATGTGCAGAATAGCCAACTAGACGATTAGCCAAGTATTGCTAAAGAAATTATTACTTCTTGTTTCATTAATCTCAATCATTTTCCTATGGCATTCTTAGTTGCAAGAAGCTATTATTTGACTATGACTCTAAATAAAGTGAAGGTTCCGTTCATTCTTATTTTTTGATTTTATAACAACTTTATTATGATAAAATTACAATCTGCCTGATTGGGCTATAAGTAATTGTGCTATATGATCTCATTCATACCAATTTACAATTTTCATTCACTCGCTCATTCATACTATATATACAAACAGCCCAGAGGCCCCCCAAGTCCACATAGTTGTCACCTCCCTCGCATGCAAAGGAGGAAGCGGACTCTTGGGAAGTCCCTCACGCTCCTACGTCAGCCGCGTCACTGATTCCGTTCATTCAAAAAAGGAATATATACAGTTTTAGGAGTGAGTTGACCAATTTTCCATAAAGGTAAACGCCACCAATTGCGGCGTAAAACATTGGATTGGCTGAACATAGACCGCTCTGATGTGTCACATTACCCACCAAGGGATGATGACACCCTTATAGAAGGGATGGGTAGGTGAGTTAGCGTTTTATTGCTTTTTCAATAGACACTGCTACACCGGGCTGCCTCCACTGTGCGGGGATTTGCCTAAAGCACCACTGGCTGTCCCGCCGTCATTAATATTTGATAGCTTTATTATTCCGGGCCGAGAGTACTGATTACATAATCAATAGCTCTTGAGACAGATTGGCCTCAAGCCCTTTATGGGCAATGGAGCTCTCCGATAGCCCGACGATCGCTTTGATTGGTCGATATTTACTTGATTTGGGGCCCTCGATCCCGTCCTATGGTGGAGTGATTTGTTCTGTTCTGAATCTGTCTCTTCTGCAAGTCGGATCACGTACAGTCAATTTGTGTTTTCTTTCATTTCCCGCCACCCTCACCAAACGTACCCTTCATATGAAAGTAGTGTCTGTTTCCATTTTCATTATCTGCATCTGTTTATGTTGTGGCTGATTTCTTCCTGAGTCGCTGTATTAATCGTTACAAAAACCTGTGAGATCTATATAAAAATTCCCTGTTTATTTTAAGTCACAGGGTATACTTCCTTTAAAATCGCTAAGGAAAAAGGTCCAATCAATCACAATCAGTATACTCTCCTCTTCCTAATGTCTGACCAGACCTGCACCAACTAAGCTGCGCAATCACAGTTTCTTGAAACAACAATTAATAGATACTTGGTATATGATACACATTAAATATATATAACTATGCTTCATTGTAGTCACCTTCCAAAAGAAAGCACAGGGAAGATTTTTAAATAAGTAACCTTTGCCAAGGGCCCGAAAAATTCTGGTCGTTTTAAATTTTTTTTCTGTTTTTTTTCCTATTTGCGAAGAATTTTTCAAAAACATTCGGAAAACAACGTCTAAAAATTCTTTATATTACATTGGATAGCTGGTTTCGGCTTCCCACAAATTATTTTACACTAATACGAGCGATTAAGGTGGCTATACAACCGTTCTCAAGTATTTTAAAAATAATATGATCGAGTAGGACTTTAAAGAAAGTTTTAAATTTTAAACTATTTTGCCGCCATTTGTGCAGTAAAGTGCTGACAACCCTAAAAATAAACAATTTGACAGTTGACAGTTTAGGGTTACATGGAGCGTTACACGATAGAACAACATGTCTTTATTGTTGAACATGATCTCAAAAATAATGAAAGTTTGGCGGCCGCAGTTCGAAAATTTCATTCAAAATATCGTCGGAATAGTGTTTTGACTTCATCAACTGTGAAGAGATTAATTGAAAAACTTAGAGAGACTGGATCAGTTGGAGACACTAAACACACTGGTCGTCCAAAAACAAGCCGTTTAAATGTCAATATCAAAGCAGTGCGTGAGAGTGTTGTTGAAAATCCAGGAACATCAGTTTGGCGTCGTAGACAAGAATTGCAAATTTCAACAAGCTGTAGAGCGTATACTCACTAAAGATCTGGGTCTCCATGCTTACAAAATTCAGTTAACACAACAATTGAAGCCTAATGACCATACACAGCGAAGAGAGTTCGTTGAATGGATTATTAAACATCAACAAATGGATGTTTTTTTTTCGAGCAAAATTATGCGATGAAGCACATGTTTATCTTAATGGCTTTGTTAATCGACAAAATTGTCGCATTTCGGGTTCGGAGAACCCCAATGTGATTGTCAAATAACAAATGCATCCACAACGTGTCACTGTTTGGTGTGGATTTTGTGTTGGAGGCATCCTTGGACCATACTTTTTTGAAAATGAGACTGGTCAAGCAGTGACTGTTACTGGTGCTCGATATCGCGACATGATAACACAGATCTTTGTGCCGAAATTGGATGATATTGATGTGGCCAATATGTGTTTCAACAATAATAGATCGTGTGATTTAACACCTATATCTTTTTATGGGGTTACTTCAAGTGAAAGGTGTATGTCAACAACCCCACATCCACCCGTGCATTAAAAGAGGATATTCAACCACATTTATGCCAAATGGTCATGGAAAATTTCAACAAAAGAGTGCGTATGTGCCAGCGAAACCGTGGAGGCCATTTTCTCGATGTGTTATTCCATAAATATCCTATTTACAAATGAAGAGATAAAAATCTGACTATGTAAATGGGTTATAGGGATAACTAAGCTACTAATTCTAGATGTCAATATATGTTTTCTTTGGATGATAATTTTAGATCATACACAACTAGGTTTTAGTATAAACTAAGATGCATTACAATGGCATTATGCATCAAGTTCCAAGATTTTTGACTCCACAATGACAGTTATATCAATGAAATTCATTATTCAACAATAAGCAAGCATTAATAGCGTTTACATTGATTTAAAAATTTATTCGTTCGTATTGAAATAAGCCACCATTCGAAAAAATATTTTCTGATATTCCGGCACTTTGTCACCAGCCAGCATTGCTTAATTTTTGCCGGCCATGCGCTTGTTGGACGTGAAAAACGACGGCCAATGTTCCCCCACCAAAGTATTTGCAACGCATTGCTGCTTACACTCCCTTCGCTGATTGTCCTTTGTGAGCACAAGGCCAACGTTTTTTTCCCTGTGCACATTTTCCCTGACAAAGCGGAAAAAGGAATAATAAAACTGAACTGGTGGTTCAACTCCCGTATTCCACTTTCAACGAGAGCTATTGTTCTACATTGCTCCTGTAGATTCATGTTGTATTCATGATTCCCGTATCGATGCTGCTATGTATTTGACAATGACTTCTGGCCAAAAAAAAAGTTGGAGGAAGATAGAAATTTATCTCTAACTGTTGGCACTGAACTGACATAATAGTCATAGGACCTGACATACCTGATATAGGTAGACATCATAGTCATAGGACCTGACATACCTGACATAGGTAGACATCATAGTCATAGGACCTGACATACCTGACATAGGTAGACATCATCAAAATAAATCAATGAAGGAAATTACATTTTTTATGATACACATAACAAATAAATAAGATGTAGAAACTTAAGAAACGAAATCCATCAGTAATTATCGATTGTTATTATAAGTTTATATATATATCCATTTTACATTATAAAAAAAAGATTAAACTAGCACGTAAATAATAATAAAACGAAATCATTTCTAGGTTTAGCACTAAAAACATAATTTTATTTCAATTTTTTTTGTCATACCGGCTTTAACGTGTTCTAAACTATAGAAGGAAAACCATAAATTTTCATCTCAAGTGGCGTAGTGCACGGCCTCAAATTTTAAATATATTAAAAACCAATTTCCATGTTCCAAGAGGGAAAATGACTTATAAATATCATGACTATTAAATTGAACAATAACTTCACTTCTGAATGAAAGTAGACCTGTATATTTTGTGGTCGGTAAACATTAAACATTACAAGAATGATATTAGTCCAGTCATCTAATATTTCTACCAGGAAATTAAGATGAAATTCTGATTTTTCTCAACTATTTCTATTACAACTACTAATGTGAACTATATTATAAATTAAAAAACAAAAAGCGAAACAAATAATTAACTTTGCTGTCTTATTTAAAAGTGATAACTATGCTCTGTTTCAGAAGAATTAGGTTTAATAAATAATGTTTCCTATGATTTATTTATGTAAGCTTTTGACGGGTGAATGCACGTTAAATTTACATAGATTTGCTAATAGTCAAGTACTAATTGCTCTTTTCTCGAAAATAAAATAACATTTAATAATAATGTTATTCCTGTTATGTTACTATTGTTATACCTAGTAATGAATGGGCTTATTAGTAAGCAATAAGTTTATAGCTAAAACCAGGTGGCTCTCTCTACTAGTGCCAAAAGCGCCACATGTTTGAATGAGCTCCGGCCAGCTGTACTTCACGCAATTTGAAGACTTGATGCTTGATAATATTATTTTATTTAATTTTTTTTTTGTTTTAATGAGAAACACTACATGTTTATTTATTGAATTCTTTCAATCCATTTCTATCACAACGTTAGCACCTTAAGACCTTAACCTTCAAAGACTTACTTATTTAATATTTATGACCTCCAATGTAGCTACCGGTGTCTGAATAATGGTGGATCTACGTCTATCACATACAGGTCAAAATTATTCCCTAGTGGTTTATTAATGGTAAGAGCAAAAGCTTAAACTTTAGGCAATTACTGCCTGTGTTGTACAAATGGTACCCTTCATGCAGAGTTATTGTCAGTATTCAACTTAATTCATGTGATTAAGCTGCATGATCGCTAGTCAAAGGAAGAATTAAATCTGATTTTCTGTTTAAAAAAAATAAGTTATTTGGTCAGAAATGAAGCTTGCTGGTTCATCGAAGCGACTTAATTTTCAAAAGCCTATCTTTAACAGGTGTAAAATTATTTAATAAAGGGAGATCAAGTAAATTAATAACAGATATTCATGTTACACAATTTAGTTCACAAGACGAATGTGAATATTAGTATATTATTAAAAGTAAGTTAGTACCTATTAAACTAGGTATTATGGAAACATATAGATTTCATCAATGAACTTATTACGTACCTACATACACCCCAGATCCAAGGTATTTTTACGGTCAAAATTGTTGATTGTACTAACATAAACTTGTTATTGCTTTTGACAATACTGAGTTTGCCGTTTGTTGGTCCCATTCTGCTTCAAATAGGACCTTCAACATTTTCTAACAACCCTAGTTTCACTTGTCTAAACCTATTATTATCATATACAGGAATGGATGATTGAAGAATCCAAACCGTTAAAGCATATAAGCACCGCTAGGAGCACGTACGTAGCCGGCCCTAACTATTTGAACGTGAAACTTAGGAAGTCCTCCATGTTAAGGCCCACAAACCTAACAACAGAGTAATTATGTAATCTGTACAGGCAGATGTAAATACAACCCAGTCAAATAAACTGCTTGAATTCGAGTGGATGCGTAGTTATACTGTGTTATACGTCACAATTTCATCACATCAAATTTAACATATTAAAGGAGCACAAATTGGAAAAGTTGGTAATAAAAATATGAATTTAAAAATATAACCGATATAATTTGAAGTCCTCTATGAGTCAACACTATTCTGATTTTCAATATAATAGACGAATCGGACATGAGAAGCACGCCCAGATACTTTTACTACCAATAAAATTCTTCTGAAAAAATTATGATCAAACTATAGTTCTATATAGTATTCATACAAACATTAAATTAGATTGACCATTGAATTTCAGTAGAAGCCTGTATGAGTGACAGTAAAACCTACATAAAAAGAGGACATGCACCTGACGTAACCGATTTTCTTTAAAATTTTTTAGTAAAGTACCTTTCAATACTTTATAGCAGCCTAGTATTAATATTAATGTATTAGTCGAAGAGTTTTCCTGTCAGCGTACATAGGAAACCTCTTATAAAAAATATTTAAAATGCATACATAAAATAAATATTGCTTTGAAACTAATTACGTTCAACTTAACTAAAAAGGGTTTGTTGTAAAAAAAAAACACTAGAAGATGAACGGCGCTAAATTAAACCTTACCTTCAAGACCGTTAAGTCTTGCTGGTTTGCCGTACCTCCGATAAGACAAGATCACACAGACCATACAAGAGGCATTCAATAATTGCTCTGTGACATTTCAGTGCTTACCTAAACTAACAGCTAAAGAGATAATTTTTTCGCCTTATGTAAAAGATAAAAAAAAAATGTACAAATGTAAGTTATTAGAATTTATATTTTCAGAATGTACGGACACATGAAACTACCAAGCTTGGCTGAGGGTCGATAAAAAAAAAATCATTTGTCGTAAACCTCAACGGAATTTTAATTTCTTCTCAATCTTCTTACAGCTTAACATAGTTTCCCTCTTTTTCAATTAAAGTGTAGCAAATCTGAAATTCTCGCAATTCCGCTTGAAATGTTCCTTAATAAAAAAAAGCTGCTCAAGACTTTCCGTTGGAAAAAGTAAGTAACTATAAACAGAAGTGTCAAGTGCTTTTATATAGATTTTCAAAGCAGTGAAGAAGAAAGAGTTAAGTTTAGCATTTCGTAGAAAAATTAGATTGAAAATTCTCCGGTGTCTAATAATTTTTAAAAACCTAAATTTTTTTCGATGTTTGTGATTTCAACATTTATCTTAACCTACCTAATATTAGTAGATGTATTCTAGGGAGGGGGGCTTAGCTCGATGACAGAAAGATTTTCATCTAATTTGTTTACGAACCATTTATACCATTTAGATAAGGTGTGTGTTTCAGTCTAAGGTTGTAACACATATTATTAATGAAGCAAATGGAGGTCTAACATCTTTCTCACTTTTAACTACACAGATACCTCAACAATATATCCACTCCCAGCTAAAATATAGGCGAACAATAAACTTACTTTATCTAATAACTAACCGATGTCATGTAAAACTTGTTAATAATTTTCAACTCCATAATATTGGCCCTGGACCTGGGGCTTGGTGATGGCGAAGTCTAATCTGCTTGAACGAGTACATCCTCTCTAATTTTAGGAAGGTTCAGGAGTTAGCTTTGGCCTGTCAATATTTTTGCAGAGCGTCTGGGACTTTTTCTGAAAGCTTAGAACAAGTGTGATTATTAAAATTTGAATATGTGATTATCTTATAGAGTACTCAACCAAACTTAGATCCTGAATTCGAAATATTTGTCGAAAATTAAAAGTATATAAATAAATGGGGAAAGTGAGGTGAAAAAATGGTTAAGCAAGCTTGTGTTTTTTTTATCCTAAAAACTACTACAAATAAAAATTAAGGATTAAGGATAACTAACATTAATAATTAATTAAGAATAATAAACACTGTTCCAATTTAAAACATAAGGTGTACTTAGGATACAATCTTAGGCAGTAAAACATTTAATATTTAATCCCAATGCATCAAGACATAAAAAAATAAAAGGAATAATTGAAAATTTTCGTACTATATCTATGAAATCATTAACAAGATTGAAAGGAAAAACACTAACCACTTAAAATGAATTCATTTCTTCAGAGCACTCTTATTTCAAAGATAGATGTAATAATTAACTTTAGTAAATAAGTAAACTTTATAATTAATATTTACAAAAATACTATATCTAATATACAATACATAAAACTTGACATTTAGCAATACATCCTTCCACACTCAAACGAAAAATTCACTTTGTTGTCATAAACAAAGACTAGTCATTTTCTTAAATCCTCGATAGATGGAAAATGTGGATTTCTATGAGTCCAACCTCTGGCTGGTATTCAACACAAAATGGCCATACTCATGATTTCGTTTTATCCTCCCCTCGGGTCTACTTTGCAGCAGTAGAATCGCACTAACAGCACTCGGTCCAATGGCTGCTACGACTGCACTTTAAGAAGCACACACACCGCCGAGAGACAGGTACACCCTGAGGAGCTGTCAAATTAGGCCCGGGCGAGATAGAAAACCGCTGTAAGGATCGGCCGTCGAAGAATCTTGCCTGGAGCAAAGTGCTATTTGTAGGCACTTTCTTTCTCAGGCTTAAAACCCTTCTCTTGTACGTCAATTTATCCGGGACTGGGCCGACTGGATTACCTCTCTACTGCGCTGATATATATTTCCTACCTTCTCCTTTTCCTGTTACAGTCAAGGGCCCTAGGAAAGAGCATCCTTTCGCCCGTGTTCCTTAACTCGTTCCTAAAGAAAAATCATTCCTTCTAACACTTCTTCGCACTGTTATGTTTCTTGCTATTGTGTTCTATGTATACAAGTGTGCAGTAAATCATCTGGCAAATAGCTGATATTTTAAGGTATTGGCGGTTCTCTTAGAACTTATTATTACTTTTAAGTATTTTCCATTTAGGGAAAATCTCAAACAATATACTTATGGCTTCAGGGTTAGGTGGTCGAATTCTCTTTTAAAATCACGTATTAAAATTCATACTTAGGCAGTTACTTTATCCTTTTTTATTGGCATCTCTTCCCTGGACGTTGTGACCTATAAAATGACAATTTATTGTGTTAAAAGCAGTTAATGACATAAAAGTAAAAATCATTGCTAACGATGTACTACTCGTGAAGTCCTGAGTTTGGCTAAACATTGCCTATAATTTGAGTTAGTAAATCTCACACCAAGCAGTACTTAAAAAACAATGTGTACAATATTTTAGTTTGCATATACGTAGTTAGGAAATGTAGAATATTTAAGAGAGTACCTTGTAATAATCTAAATAATCAATTACAGGTTTCCTGGTATGATCAGATTATCGTAACAAAACCAAAAAGCTAATACTATACCAGGTCGTTCACAAAAAATAAAATATTTGTGTTGCACTAGTTTCAATATCCCATGGTCTATTTTTGTTAAATTAGTTTTTTTGGGTTTTTGAGAAAAATTTAAAAAAAAATGCTGTCAGTCATATATAGAGATAAAAAGAGGTTTTTGAATTATAATATTCTTGTTAATAATAAACCTGAACAGTATTAAGTTATTTGAAACCCATTTTGCATGATTAATTAATTATCTCCATACAACAAATGATAACTCATATTTGGTAAATATATATATACTTAGTTAAATATTTTCTAGGAATTACTTAACACAGTAATACATTTTCCCTGACCGAATGAACAACTTTATTACTGCAGTAAGATTTCTCATTCTGGTTGCAATAAATGTACCGTCTATTTGTAATACATATTACCTAGTCTCTTTCCAAGGATTTGAAATCTGATGAAATGATTGACATTGTAGAGACTAAAGGTTTTATTAAACATCGCTTTCATTTCAAAGTAGCTTCGAGTTGGGTTTCCAAAGGAGCGTTCTTAGTTAAAGGTGGCTTCAATACAGAAGATATGGGACATCCCTGCTCTTTGAGAGTTCCCGTCAAGATTTTCTCGATGTATAAAGATAACAATGTTACCTAAGAACGTTTCGCACAAGATTCCTAAGCAAAATTTAAGTCTGCCAGGGATAAGGATCTACATTCATTGCAATTCTTTATAAATAATAACAATAATTCACCATGCCTAAGCTGATGTGAATCATACAATGAAAAATTTCAAGAAATGCCACCAAACGACCAATTTTTATAATCAACCTCAATTATGCAATTAATCTTTTTTCGCATGGGTTTTTTTTTTATGTTATTAAATAACGCTATATTTTTTATGTTATTAAATAACGCTATATTTTTTATGTTATTAAATAACGCTATATTTTTTATGTTATTAAATATAATTATATATATATATAAGTTAAGATCAACCGAACACTAACAGTAAAAAGGGGGAAGAAGGTACAGACTGAGACAGCGATTAGACTGAGAATCGCTTTATTTGTATTCTGACATCTATATATACCTTAGTTAATACTCTGAGGGGATTAGCTGGGGAGTCTTACCTATGTTGTCTTCTCATAGTAGGCTCCCCAGTTTACTCCCCCCTCCAGTTTCTTATACCTAAGAACTCATCACAACAAAATAAACAACAAATAAACAAAATAAACAGTTCTTGTACAACGAACATAACCAGGGCAGTTCCTGCCTCCGATAACTTCTTAGTTACCGTTCACAAATACTAATTACTGTTGGCTTCCGGCCACAAGGCCTTCACCCGTTATATCTTAACTAATATGGTTCAACCTTTATTTATTTACAATGCCTTACGTACTAGGGAGTTTTACATCTTTCAAACATAACCTGCTCATTCGAACAGTGTGGTGTGTCGGTCGGAGCGCCGCCCCCCGTCGTCCGTCGAGCCACCGACGACGGTACTCTTAGCTCCTCTAAGTGGACGGTGCGCGACCGGAAAGGGTGGTTGACGTCCCGGATCGTATAGAGGTTGTGTTCTCTGACCGCCACCACTACGTACGGTCCCTCGTACCGCGCGTCTCCCTTCTTACGGGCTGTCCTCAACCTGCGGTATACCGTAGTCCCCAGCGCGACCGAGCCCGCGCTAACGATACCGGGTCTGCCGTTAGCTTTATCTACGCGAGTCCGTTTCTCTCTGATTACTCGCTCGCGGACCTTCTCCCACATCGCCCGGCGTTCCTTTCGCGTTTCCCCTAGTTGCTCCCGTAAACCTAAGTTATGCGCCGTCATCAGGTCTCCTCGATCGCGCCACCTTTGTCCGAACACTATTTCCACCGGCGATAGCCCCGTTGCTGAGTGTATACTGTGGTTATATGCCACTACTGCGCGCGGCATCGCCGTATAGGAATCGAGTCGTTGGTCTATCCTAAATAGCCGGATATGCTCTCCTAGTGTGCTGTGGAGACGCTCCACCTTGCCTCTACCCTTGATGTGATGGGGGGTGTTCCGCCGCCAGTTTATTCCTAGTTCCTTACTCTGTTCCCGGATCCAGTCATTATCGAATTCCCGCCCCGAATCCGACACGATCATATCGGGGACCCCGTACGTGCCGCACCACTGGAGTATCCCCTCCCATACCACCTCGGGTGTCTTGGTTTCTACAGGATATGCCATGGCGATCTTACTAAAAGTATCCAGGATCGTGAGCCACGACTGACCTTCATTACTATAGAGATCCGTCTGGATAATCCTCAAGGGCTCCTCCGCCGTTTCCGTGACCGTTTGTTCCGCCACCGGGGGTTGTCGGTCGTACTTCGCCCTCTGACATATTTCGCACCGCGTAACGACCTCCCTGACTGTCCGCCCCATATTTACCCAAAAATATAACCTCTTCAACGCCCGGAGCGTCTCCTCAATCCCCCGATGATTGGTCTTGCCCACCTGGTGGTCCTTGACTAACCGACTTTGCACCTCTGCCTCGGTGATCGTCTCCACCTGTCTAAGGCACCTAACTAATGTGTACCCCATCCGTAGGCGCTCCTGTCTCCATAACCGTTTAATTTTATCGGCCAACAATCTGTTACCGATATATATATGGCAACCCTGCCCCGGCTTCGTGCATTGCTCAATGGCCCGCTCCAAATCGGTATCATCCACCGTGGCTTGTGCCCTATGGTCACGGAGGACAGCCCCGCGTATCCGCTCGCCCTCGTCTCGACTCCCGGCACCCGTTTCGATTTGATAATTATTTGTCTCCTCTTATCATTAATTATCCCATCGATTTCGGGTAGGTCCGTGGGTCGTTCGGACGGGGTCTCTACCTGCCCCGGGTCTCTCTGAACTAAGGGGATCTCCGGTCCGCTCTCGGCCCACTCCCGCAGGTACCGCACCGCGAACGGTTCTTCTTGACCTACTTCTTCCTCCAGAGCATTCACTATCAACTCCCGGGAAAGCCAGTCTGCGACCGCGTTTTCGGTCCCCTTTTTGTGCATAATTTTAAAATTCTACGCGGCGAGTCGCTCCTTCCATCTCGCTACCCTTGCCGACGACTCCTTCAGGTTCCCCAGGTATACCAGTGGTTTGTGGTCCGTGTACAGTTCAAATAGCCTGCCGTACACGTAAGGCCGGAAATGCTCCACTGCCCATACCACCGCCAACAATTCACGCTCGATGGCGCTGTAACGCCTCTCGGCCCCGTTCAGCTGGCGACCCGCATAGGCAACAGGTTTCTCCCCCCCCCCAGTGTCTTGCGACAGGACCGCCCCTATGGCACTCGCGCTCGCGTCCGTCGTGATCCGGAACGTCTTTCCGAAATCCGGGAATATTAATAATGGTTTCGTGGTAAGGATGTCCCGGCATTTCTCTATACTTTGAATTTGCTCCGGCCCCAACCGGAAACTCCGCCCCTTCCTTAACAATTCCGTTAATGGGTTGGTGAGTTCCGCGATCCCTGGGATAAACTTCCGGTAATAATTTATCATCCCGAGAAGCCTGCGAATACCCCGCACGTTCTTGGGAAGGGGTGCTTCCTGTATCGCCCTCACCCTCTCCTGATCCGGCTGCACCCCGTCCTGTGAGATGGTGTAACCAAGGAACCTAATTTCCCTCAGGCCAAACCTGGACTTCTCCCGCGATAATCTTAGTCCGAACTCCCTTATTCTGGTGAGGACTCGACTAAGGTGCTGCACGTGTTCCTGTTCAGTCTTGCTGAACACTATCAGGTCGTCCATATACACCTGCGAGAAGTCCTCGCCCAGCTCCCTTTGGAGTTCGTCCATAAGACGCTGGAAAGTTAGCGGGGCCCCCTTCAGACCGAAGGGCATTCTCACAAACTCGTAATGCCCCCGCTCCCAAGAGAACGCCGTCTTCCCAACGTCCTCATCTGCCATCCTAACCTGATGATACCCGCTCTTAAGGTCCAGCGTGCTGAACACCGTCACTCCCGACAGGCGATCGAGTATGTCCTCAATCCTCGGGAGCGGGTACCTCTCGTCCACGGTGACCTCATTCAATTTCCGGTAGTCCACTACCACCCGGTATTGCTTCTGACTATCCCCGCTTTTCTTTTCCACGACCCACAACGGACTATTATAGGGAGAGTTACTGGGGCGTATGATACCCTGCCTCAGGAGTTCCTCGAGCTGCCCTTTTATGATCTCCCTCATCGCTTGGGGGTACCGCCTTTCCTTCACATACACGGGTGTCTCTGACTTCACTGGAATCCGATGTTGTGTCCTTCCCGTAGTCGGTAATAACCCCGGTTCCTGATGAAACAGGTCCCCATTTGCTGCTACCAGCCTACTTACCGAGTCGCGAGCACATCCTGCTGCTCCGATCCTCACTCTCCCTCCCCTTCATTCCGTGACGATTTCGTAATTATACTCTCCCATTTCGCACTCCCATTTATGGCGCCGGACCTTCAACCTCATCCCCGCTTTCTGTAAGATGTCGCACCCTATTATCAAGTCGTAATCATCCGATAAATTTTTCATAATGTGCGTTGTGACCCCTCCCTTACATCCCGCTATTTCGCGAAGGCTTAATCGCGCTTCTCCCTCCGTTTCACACCTCCCACTGACCGTGGTTACCGTGCATTTGCACGTTTCTCGTCCCTCCCAGATTCCCAATTCCTTCGCCCCCCTTTCGCTTATCAACGAGTGGGTGCTCCCCGTATCGATTAGGAATCGAATTCCGGATACCTTCCCTCTCGCTACGGGCAACCTAAACCCCTTTTTCCCCTTTTCGCTGTTGTTTACTCTCAGCGTGCGCGTCGGGTTGCCCCCCTCCGTATCGCACCCTCATTCGTTCCGTCTCCTTCCCCTAACTACCTCGGCTCCCGAGGGCCCTCCCTTCCACGAGTTTCCCCCACTTACCTCGTGTCTCGACGCCGGGGCGCTGCGCTCCGACCGACCACTCTCCTCTTCCGACGACTCTCTGCTGGAGTAGGGTGTCCCGTCTCGCCCTGCCGGTCTCCGTGGGTTTCACTCCTGTTGGTTAACCTTCATAGGCTCCGGTCGGAATCCCCTTCTGTTGCCTCTGGTGTTGCGCCGAGGGCAGTCTCTGGCCATATGTCCTTGTCTCCCGCATTCAAAACACTTAGTTTGACTGCACTGAGCTGCCACGTGCCCTGGTCGGTTGCATTCATAACACCTCCTTTCTTGCTTCCTTCTCCTCTCGTCCTGCCCTCTACCTGTCCGCCTCTCCATGCCCCTGCCAAATCCAGATTGTCTTGGCGGGCTCCTTCTCGCTCTCTTCACATTCCTTACTTCCGTCCAACTCGACTCCGGCAGCCTGGGTCTCAGCTCTTTCCGTTCCCTTGCATCAATAAGCTCGTGTGCGCAGTCGATCACCTCCCTGTCCATCGGCAAAGATCCCGGCCTGTCCAGATAATGGTTTAGCTGGACCTTCATTACCTGTCTTATGAAGTGTAGTCTGTGGGCTGCTTCTTCCTGTCCGCAGGTCTCGACCATCTTTTCCACAAGCCGGTTGTGCATGACTAAAAGTTTCTCCGCAAAATCGCCCTCCGATTGGCCCTGAGTTCTTTTCTCCTTGATGAGGTAAAACACATCTTCCTCTGGAGTCCACCTACCCCCTCCGTACAGCTTCTTCAATCTTACTTTCGTTTCTTCCCAGGTCAGCGACACGTCTCCCTGTATTGCGTTCAGGACCTTCCTTGAGATCCTGCTCACGAGTGCGGTCTCCAACACGACTATGTCTGAATCTGTGATCGTGCCCAGACCCTTTCTGGTGTTCATCAGAGCTTTGATCTGATCGCCTCCCTTGAGGAAGTGATCTAGTTCCCCCAACGTCCCCGTAAAGGGTTCCAGCTGGCTGATTAGTCCATGGACGAACGATGAATTCTGGGTCCGCACCTTTGCCAGATACATCTGTGATCTCTCCTGCTCCCTGAACATTTGTACGTTTAGACGTTCTTTTTCTTCTATGGCCTGGGCCAAATCCGCCTCCAGCTTAGCGAACTGAAGCTTACCGGGTTGTTCCATTTCCAAGTGTCAACGGTAAACACTAGTGGTCGCGTACTCGCTAAAGAACACAATGCTTACGGCACTAGTACTGGTTCGGATAATCCTTACGACTCCCGGGTTTCGGCACCAGTTAAGATCAACCGAACACCAACAGTAAAAAGGGGGAAGAAGGTACAGACTGAGACAGCGATTAGACTGAGAATCGCTTTATTTGTATTCTGACATCTATATATACCTTAGTTAATACTCTGAGGGGATTAGCTGGGGAGTCTTACCTATGTTGTCTTCTCATAGTAGGCTCCCCAGTTAACTTATATATATATATATATAAACAGGGATTGGTACTAAAACCTATTCGGACACATCGAGCACAAATTTACGGACGCGTTAAAAACACAGACATAAAGACAGCATCGATTTTTCATTCAACTCTAAGATTTATGACGCGTTGGCACCTTTACGTACGTAATGAAGTTCATCACATAGACCTCGCAATCCCTTACGTTTAGAACTGCATTAGCAGCCTATAAAGAAACTGTTATGACATTGAGTGACCACGGGCACCCAAACGCACAGACTACTCGCCTAGCAACGTTTTATAAGAACTTAGGATTAATTCTAAAACCTAAACTTAACAATATTCTGCACCGCCTTCAGTCCAACCATAACTATTTGTTCTATTATGCAATTCGCATCGATGAATAAATTAACAAAAGACAACTCAATAGAAAATATTTACTGTAGTAATCATAATATTTTATAATTGGTATATTTTATAATTTTCAGAAATATTGCTTTTTTTGAGAGTCCAAGATGAGATAGCAAACACATCACATTGATCGTGACTCCTGAAGTTTTAGTGTCTCCTTTACAAAATGAGCAATGAATAAGTGACAGATAACTCTTTTCTTTTTTTTTTCATTGAATAATTTCATTGTTCCAACATCAACTATTTTGTCTAGGTTATGCTTTCCATTTTCTCGGCGGTTAAAAATAACCTAAATACAAAGGTTCCACCTTAGGAATAAGGGATAAAAACTTTATTCCGTTAATAATCCAATATTGAAGTTACTATAAGATAATAAACATCTCCCTGCGAAAGTGAGTTAGAGACTTCCGCAGTTGGGGCACCCCTCTCAGTGGCCAAATCTGATTATAAAGTTTTCAAACATCTTCCGCCTAGTGCTCTAAAACTAAGATCAATACTTACTATCAGCTATTATTGCTCAAAGCATAGTTCGTTTTTTTTTCGGTAATAAATGGAAAATATGTTAAATGAGATATGAATACTCACATAAAATAATTTCAAGATCCTATTTCCAAATCTGAAAGAAGTTTACTTTCCTAACATAACGTGGCACTTGTAAAACATATTCAATCGTTTTGAAATTATGTAAGTATTTTCTACCTCAAAATATGGTCCACAACTCTTGCTCTACAATTTGTCTAGTCATGGAAGAAGTGATTTAAGATTTAGAAATCTAATTTTTCCCCTTGGTTATGTAGATCACTTATAAATAAAATTAGTTTGCCTGTATTTTATCTATTTTGTATTTTAGGAGGGGTTACCGAAAAGAAAACAAACTGATGTTGTATGTGGCGGAGATTTTTTAGTTCCGGATTTCGCGAGTAGGACCGTCAGTATGTCGATTGCCGTTTCTGGTGAAGGTTCCGTTATGTGTGAGTTAATCTATTTATCGCTGATTTTCATGAACAGTACGCTCAGGAAAACAGACACACAAACTCTTGAGATGTTAAAAGCGGCCTACAAACATGATGCTATGGGAAATCTCAAGTTTCCTCGTTTTAAAAGTAGGGAAATGCCAATTACAAATCAACCTGGCTATGAATGTCCTTCGAGGGCCCGAACCAACGAGAATGTTGAAAAATTCCGAAATCGTCCTGAAAAATCGATGGCGGACGACCGAAGAAGTTCTTGAGGAGTCTTGAGTGACTTTTGTTCAGTAGAGTGAATTTTGAGTAAAGAGTTGGAGATAAGAAGGGTGGCTGCAAAATTTGTTCCTCGACTGCTGACTGCACGTAAAAAATAAGGTCGTTTGGAAGCATGCTCTGCTTTGAAGGAAGAGTCCCTAAACGACCCACACTTTTTTTCCTAGATCATCACAGGTCTCGAATCATGTTGCTATGGATACGATCCTGAAATTAAGCAGGAATATTGCAAATTCGCCTCGCCCCAAAAAAGCTTGTCCCGTGAGATTAGACACTAAGACGATCCTTATTTGTTTTTTCGATGTAAAAGGCTTTGCCCATTCAAAATTGGTTCCCCTTGGTCAGTGAACTAGGCTTATTACCTGAAAGTTTTGAAAATATTGCATAGCTGTATGCGGGAGTGAAGGAATGATTTGTGACGTTCGGGGGACTGGTTCCTTCGCCACATCCCTCCTACTCACACAGTCCTCCCTGTGAACCAATTTTTCACCAAAAAGGTGACTACTGTGCGTCATCATCCCTATTCGCCTGATAGAGCCCCTTGCGGCTTATTTCCCCAAAATAAAAGGGAGATGAAAGGGGAAAGTATTTTGTGGACGTTGAAGAAGTAAAGACAAGAACGATGGAGGCTCTGTCTGAGACCACAAAAGAGGAATTTAAAGAAATGTTTCGAACAATGAAATAAAAGATTGAACAAGTGTATTGACTCCAAAATAGAGTACCTTGAAGGAGAGTTAAAAAAATTAAACAAATCACTTTGTACAAAAAAAGTTCGGTTTCTTTTTGGGACAACCTCATATATAAAGCTGGAGATTTCGAGGGTAAAATAGTTTTATAAATTAAACAAAGAATTTTCGTTACTTTAGTTTATTTACGTATTTATATAACAGTAAAAATTATGTATCTTTCGATTTTATTAATTTACTTTATGCATCTTTTATTTAATTTTTTTCAATAACGTTTATCTCAGTATATATCTAAAAAAACAACACGCTTAAAATTATATAAGAATCTATCATGGCAATAATCTTTGGATTAACAACTATTTGAGATTTGTATTATAATCTATAATCACCCTTTAGGGAATTTATTTAGGTTCTTATAACTCAACTTTTATTGGACACTGGATATATGAGAAAAATTAAGGTTTTTACTAACTACCATCTTAAATATTTTTACTTATCTGATGATTTTTTAGAATACTGGGGGAAACAACTATTTAATATACTAGCTTTTTTTTTATTTCAGATATTAAAGTTACGAATAGCAATGAACTAAAAAATATTCTACAAGAGTTATTCTACAAAACCTACAAATTAACTCAGTAGTAAAATATATTGAGTTAAAGTGTAATATAAAGTAAAATATTATCCGGATTTGAGATGTGCACTCCTGTGAGAAGGCATGCACTATTTTTCGTCGACCTATTCTTGTCCGTATTGGCTTTTCGACAACATTTTAAAGCTGATATCTTTACGTTTTGTATTAATAACGTCAACACTATTAACTAAAATAAATCATGCCGAACAATACAAGTTATAATTAGGTAGCCAGCCTAGTTATTGCCCATATCTTGTGACAAGTTCTCATTTTATAAGTCCAACCATCAGAAAGAGTTCAACATCAAACCAGACGAGTTCTACTTGTCCGATGTGAGCGCTGCCCATTTCTATACACATGTTTTTTGTTTTTTTTTCTAAGCTCTCTAGTTAGAATTTTAGGATGAGGGAGAAATATAAAATATTTAGGGTGATCGGATCCTTGTAGTAGGAGGACCTGCTTGAAGGTGGTGTGAGAGGAGTAAGGAGTGTGGGAAGCCTCGGTAGAGGTTGATTGTTACGGTACAGTGGTGAGAGTCCAATGGTGGCTGGGCCTAGAGTCTTCTCTAGGCATGTAGTGCAGTCATATTTAGTTTGATATCAGTGAAGCTGCCCCTTAGAGGCTTGTTGTTGGTGGGCCAAGCGCCTTGATGTCAACCATTTCTTCTGCTTTACTCGATCTTGTGAGTTGCCATCGTGCCGGTAGCGGTGGTGGTGTCATGTCTCGGAAGAGAGGGTTTAGACTGTGCTTCATCGAGTCGAAGAACTTGATGTTACGTTGTCTGATGGATTCGGGGATGGTGGGGAGCTCGAACTTTTCGTGCATGTCGGAAACCTTCATTTCACGAAAAGGGGTATGTGTTTTTTTTAATTTTATTCCATATATATTCATCAACAAATACAACTACAAAGGCATTGTGTGAGAATGTTTCTACGTATAGAAAAAAAACAAAAAAGCTCTGCAATAATTAAATATACAGAGATTATATTTATTATAGTTGAGTAAAGTTTTTCCAATAACTTAACAGTTTCAGATAAACACCATGAGATTTTTTTTTCTAAGCTCTAGTTAGAAATTCAGGATGAGGGAAAAATATAGAATATTTAGGTTAACGGATCCTTATACTAGGGGTGATTGCATGAAGGTAGTGTGAGAGGATTAAGGGGTGTAGGAAGCCTCGGTGGAGGTTGGTTGTTTCGGTACAGTGGTGAGAGTCCACTGATGGCTGGGCCTAGAGTCTCTCTAGGCATGTAGTGTATTCTTATTTAGTCTGATTTCAGTAATGGGTGCCCCTTAGAGGCTTGTTGTTGGCGGGCCTAGTGCCGTGATGTCCACCATTTCCTCTGCTTTACTCGATCTTGTGAGTTGCCATCGTGCCGGCAGCGGTGGTGGTGTCATGCCTTTGAACAGAGGGTTTAGACTGTGTTTCATCGAGCCAAAGAACTTGATGGTGTTGTAAAGAACACCATGAGAAAAATGCAGTCTGTTTAATAGCACCTACGAGAATGTTGAAATTCACGGGAATGCTATTTCAATTAAAAGGGCCCTTTTAATATTGAACCAAGCCCTGTGAACTATAACCAGTTAATTATATCTAGGGCCGAGATATGCAAGCTATGCAAGGAATATTAGTCCAAGAATTACAGCTATTCTCTTCATTCAGAAAACAATGCCGGATTAGAAGCTAATATAATTTAACTATTCCCTTAATTGACCTTACCGCGGGGGAGGTTACAATGGGCGGAGGATTCAAAGCATGCCCCACCCCCATCACTAATCGAATTAATAAACTAGACTGGAGCTTATTCACAGGTGAGGAAGGGGCAGGGATGAACTGTTCAAACAAACCCTAGAAAGCAATACCCGGGTCCGGCAGCTTGTCTCAGTAATGCCTACCATTGTTTACCAATTTTCCTAAAGCCCCATTTACAAAAGGCACACCTTGATTAGAAAACTGGACCTTCATCCCCCCGGAGGCTCGTGGCTTTAATAAATTGGACTATGGGTGAATGGGCTTTCCGGGTCTCAATAACGACGCCTTCCCACCTAATACGATATTGAATATTCCTTGCGGTAAGTGCAACTCGGAATATGTAAATCGCTTGATATAACTTGTTCATAAATATTCAACAGAAACAAGTTTATTGGTTTTTTTTTTTTTTATTTGATTGCTGTCTACCTATAGAGATTTTTCGTCCGGTTCGCCTTTGCTTTTACCAACTTATTCCTGTCATCTTCACTCCTTTTAAAACACAAAATTATAAATATTAAATAACTACACTATAAGCTGAACCCAAGTCAAGTACTGGCATGTACTGGTAACAATTTCCAGTTACCAGTATATTTGACAGTTATGCTCACTACTTAACAGAAACTGTAACCAAAAACTAAATTCACATTAAAAAACCGTTATTAAAAACTATTTGGACTTACGGAATAGTACTAGACATCCAAAAATTGGAACATCAAATGCATTAAATTATTCCAATTCAAAGTCTTCAGAATTGTAATGAACTCATCCCTTCACGGTGCTCTACATGTGCCGACTGTCCATTGCCTGATACCCTCCACAAATTTCCCAAATCCCATGAAAACCTATCAGCTCATCCAAATCCTCTTGTCATCTCCTTGTCTATTAACACTCAACTCTACGATCTTATCCATCACCTAAAATGGTGGTGACCTCATGATATATTGAGTATTCAAAATAAGTAACTATGAATTTTCGCATGCCAATTAATATATAATGCTGATTAAGGAAATTGCAATTATATATATGCATATATATATTTTTTTTTTCTTAGCTCTCTAATTATAAGATTAAGGATGAGGGAAAAATAAAGGAATATTTGGGTTGAACGGATCCTTATATAATTATATATATAAAAAAAAAGATAAAAATATGTTTGATGTATGTTTTACGGTACTTATTTTGTTTTCTCTTCAGGACATCAAAAGGATTTGTTTGTAAATGTAAACTTATTTGAAGAGCCCGCCAATGTGAGCCCGGGACAGTACAAGGACAAGAGCAGACCCCCGGTTTTCCAAACCAGACGGTTCACATGATTGTCTGCAAAAATGTAATCGTGGCCGATCGAACTCAATCGGGAAATATATTAACGGTACTTTGCTCAATACTAGCACAATACATGGTCAATAAGTATATAGCGGGTGGATCGGGGATAGTCGTTCATCGAGAAGCTTTTGGCGTACAGTTTTAACGTTTAACGTTTTTCATTTAGTCTATAGTAAAAACTATTGGGTGCGTTCCCTTAATTAAATATTTTTTAGTAAACGGTGCTACTCAGGCCTGCGTTGCGGGATCGTTTCCGGCCCTAGCAAGTAATTTTAGATTGTTCCCCAGTTCCATGAGCATGAGAAAATGATGGATCCCTTGTAGATAGTGAACCCCTGGTATAAACACGGTATTGCTGTACCTCTGTTGTCCACTGTCTACTTACAAGCAAGAACCTTCGTAACTGCTGTGTACCCCAACCGTGTTAATTAATTTTGTATCGGCAATGACAAGCCATAGTTAAGTAGTATCCGTATGTATCGACAGCAGCACAACATGGCTGATGACGCAATACTGCTGTTCTTAGAATGTTCTATCAATGGTCACTTATTTCGAAAAGGTAGTATTCAATAACATTCTTGTTTCTACAACCTGCTTTACGAATTGAGAACATTTAATTTTTAAAAAAATCAGTACTGCACCTGCGCTAAACTATAACAAGTCGTTTTTGTATTTCTCTCCAAACTAACTGTTTTTGTTACCGTTCGTAGGAAGTGTCTAGTTCGTTGAACTGTTTCAACCGACTATTGGGTGAACTGTTCACGGAGGAGCTGTCTACAGGTGAGTGGATAGTGAAGCTGTGGACTGTATTGCTAAGTGTATGTTTTACTTCACATTTCATAGAGCAGGCGGCCATATTGAAAGGCTATAGCTCAGCTGTGCTAGTGATAAGAGTTCGGCCAGACTCTCATAACACAGTGGCCTTATGCCAGCGTCGCAGGATCTTATGGAAGGATGAAAAGAGTCACCCTAACTCGGTGGTGAGGTAAGAGACATGGAAGCGACACGAAGTCCCAAAGACAAATCTAACGAATCAATTCATGATTCGCTTCCCATGTCCTCCTGTCCAACCAAGAGACCCTTATACGCCACACATTTATAGTCAAAGTGAGGGAGAATATAAGGAGTTGATGTCTAGGCTGGTGCGAAGCAGATAGCAAGTGCAGTATTCATTGGCCCTCGACATCCCCTACATATTAAGGGAAATTCGGGACCCCAAGAGAGGGTTTGGTCAATAGTTATCCCTTAGTTTTCAATGGGAAAGCAGAAAGTGATTCGGTGCCTATTAAGGACTAAATCTGGAATATTGGGAAAGGACCTTAGTGGAAACTGAAACGCATGACCATTTTCTGGGTTTTCGCTGTGTTTAACCTTGATTTATTTGGATTTGTCGATGTCCGATCTAGGTCTCCCTGAATCTTGGAGAACGCAGCTAAATTATCGGAAGAGAGAACGATAAATAGATTTGGGAGTTGTCAGCGTAAAGGTAAAGGAAACACTGATGAATAGATTTAGGGAGATCACTTATGTATCATCTAAAAATAAAAGGATAAATGCTCAATCCTGGGACTACACCGAAGGAAAGAAGGAGGGAAGCAGATAGTGGTTGATTTGGGATACTAACTAGATTTGAACGGAAGGAGAGAAATGGTCAAAACAAGTGAATAGGGGAAGTTAATGATTTTGACCTGAAAAGAAAGAGTGAGTGTTCTATGGTATCAAACGCATTGCACAAATCAAGGAGAATTGCGACTGTTGGTTTTTTGTTGATCAACAGTGGCATGATTGACCCTAGTGATATATCTAGTGCAGATGTTTGGAGTAACAGACAAGGACATTGGAGATTTTGCTTTAATTTAGTCTTTTAAGAGGTTTGGAGATCGGGTGGATCGTTTGGTGATCTAGGGCTAGGATGTTTTTTTAGGTTTAGACCAAAACCTTTGGTATGATGTTCTTTTTAAAAATTCATGTTTAATGACCCTAAGGAACCTATAATCGACAATTTAAAAAAAAAAAACGTGGAGTGAATAAAGGAAAGGTAAATGCATGGACCCATTTGCTCTCAGTAAAACAATCACCTCCTCTACCAATTTACCAATTATACTATCAAATAAAATCTATTTGTAGCAAATTGGTTTTAAATTTTTATTCTTTGTTCATAGTAGATGTACAAATACTAGTAATTAGAATAAATATTATCTTACGTACTCTGCGAAGTCATTTACTTTATCGGAAAAAAACCTATTGAAGGAAATAATACTATTTTTTTTTAATTTCAAGTTAGAATTTATGACTTTTGGTGAGAAATTAAAAAAAACAACATAAATTAGGTTAACCAATTTTATATATTCATTAAAGAAAAGCGAATTGATATGAAATTTCACTGCACTGCATTCAAATGTTGTTTGTTCTATATGAACCACTTGTTTGATCAAATATTTGGACAATTAGGCGTGTCTCATTCAAAGCTTTCCGGAGTGAAATTTCATTTCATTTTTATTTTCAGCCGAGATAGGGACCAGCATCCATTAAAATAAAATGGCTGGTCCGTGGAAGGTTTTTATGTTCTTTGCAATAGGAAGGGAAGGCGGCTTTAAAGCAAACTAAATGAAATAACAAAAAAAAAAGAATGGAAAGCACACGGGAAATTTTTATTATAGTTTTTTTTTGGCTTCATCTTTCAAATTTGAAATAAATGAAATATTAAAAAAATCTGTTTTTATTTTTTACCGAGTGAAATGCAAATCTAACTCCTCCCTGAAGCAAAATCTTCTGATCGAATAGAATAAAATTTTACCTATTTGTGTATTTATATAATTCAACTTTGATGTCTTCTACCACAAGAATGGCTAGAGACATCAAAACCTAGTAGTTTATCCATATATCTTTTCTATAGTGCGCATCTGGCTTTTGTGACCCAATCCTAGCCCAGGACTCTTCTTTTAGTTCTGAAATTTTATTTCAATATTAGTACGTTATCAAAGCCTAACGTAACTGAAGGACGTAAATCATGGTGTGGCTAGTAGATCCAACTATATCGCTGACCGTCGATAGATCAAAATATAGATAAAGAGGGAGAGGGAGAGGGAGAGAGAGAGAGAGAGAGAGAGAGAGAGAGAGAGAGAGAGAGAGAGAGAGAGAGAGAGAGAGAGAGAGAGAGAGAGAGAGCGTGGGAGAAGGGATGGGTGACGGGCAGAGATGAGCGGTAACCGAACCTCATTGTGTGCCCGAGCCACTGGCCACCGCCTGGCTGGCTTCCAATGCCCGCTCTTTGATTAATGTTCCATAGATCCTAATTAATAGCTCGTCTCCCACTGATCATTTTAATGCTTCATCACACAAGCTACCTGTGCCTCCAGTGCATTTATCGCTTATACGTATTGGAAACTATCCTCATTCCGAGTCCATAGTTGGTTTGGCCTAAATGAATTCAGGAAAATCAAGTTCATTCTAAATTTAAAAATTTAAATAAAAACGCAACGATTCAACCTTTATTAAGTAATATACTTCTTAGGATTAACAAGATTATGAAAATGAGTAAGAGGAAAAGAGAAAACAGTAAAAAAAGAAAATATATTTCAAAGGAAGAAGTTCGGAAGAAGAAATACGACGAAGAAGCAAACAATTAATGTGTATAAATTAAATAGTAAATAAGGAAAACATGATCTTCTGGATCTTTCGTTAAGACGACCAACGAATCCCAATGATTTTTATGGCTGACAAATGGCTCTTAACTTATGGTTGAATATATCACACCCTACACTCTCTTAATATTCATTCATTTTCTTATTATTGTTAGACTTATTAAGGATATTATTTTTTTTAAAACCTGACAAGGAGGATATTATAAACCAATGCCCCTGTTATGTAATAGATTTAATGAAAGTATAAATAACTTCTTGGCCAAGTTATCCCAAATTTGCATGTCAGAACAGACATCCTTCTGTCATAAATTGGGTTTCGGATTTAAAAAAATATATTTTAAAGACCCAAGTAAATTAGCAGTACGCCGCCGGTCCTACCTCCTACCCTCAGGAATTATCTACCTGCTAACATGCCTCATCCTCACGAGCCTTCAAATCCCTCCTATTCCTACTCCTCGAAAACATCAAAAGAGATGCTTGTTAGTCTCGTATGTTAGTTCATTCATTACTATGTATTGTATTTTCTGACTTTTATTTTTATATTTAATATCATTGTTTACAATATACAGAAAGATGTTGGCGCCAGCTTGTATGCTACTTTTTTGTTTTCTTTTGTATTAATTTAATGTCACATTGAATTGTACGGACTTCTGCACATATAGGCAGATTCGTCTATGACTTTATTTACTAAATGCCGTTAAACAATCCTTCATTTAATTTCATAATTATTACGGTCTTTCCTGTAGAGGTTTACCCATTATTGTACAATGTCCTTATTCCTTATTTGTATTATGATGTAATAGCTCATTTTATTTGCCAGATGCGAAATTAATGTTATTCATAGGGGAATTTGTCACGGAGTAATTTTTTTTTCTGTTCTTAATTCGTGTTCACAGTAATAAACGATTGATTTATAGAATTCTAAACAATGATTTTGATGATTTGGTAATCATAAAAAAGGGGGCTCTTTAATGGGTATACATATTAACTCCTATGTGTGTTTATCACATTTCTCAGTAATTTGGGGAAAAGATAAGGCTTTGTTAATGGAAGTGAACCATTGACCAATCTTTAACTTCTAAATGCTGCTTCCTAATTAATGCTAGGTGAATTTGGTGTGGGTTGAGCCAATGCGTCAGATGATAGTGTTCAACTAAAAAAATAACAATAAACCAAGACCCGGTCAGAACCACTAGGTGGCTTGCGAAAATGGCGAGACAAGCAGACAGATCAGCAAACAGATTTACAGTTACTGTATAATTAGCCCACAATCACGGTATCACAGGAACAAAATAGGAACTTCTATTGGGCAAAAAAAAAAAAAGAAAAACATACCTAACATTAAACAGATTTGATAAGTTCATGAATTTAAAAACTGTTAAACTATTTACAAATGTATAATACGATGTGATACGGCTATGTTCATATGAGGTTAACACAAAGAACAAACAGAAACAACAAACAAAAATGAATAGACGTGAAAAAATAAATAAATAAAGTATAGAAATAGAGACGGGGCATGGACGGTTGCCGGGATAGTTGAAAAGTTAACGAATTCAAAACAGGATCCAACATTATATGGGAATAGAGTTACAAAGGTTTGTGTCACGGCTAAGAAAAGAACGGTCAAAGGAAGCTGTCGGTTGGATCGGTGGAAGTTGTGAAGTTGAGGGGGATATTTCGTCATGATAGTATTGAAGAAGAGGGATTCAAGGAAGTTTTGTTGACTGGCGGAAGGGATCAACTTGGAGTAGGGTCGCACAATGTGACGATCTTAAGGGATCTTGAATATAAATATAAGAAAAACTAACCATTACTCGCAATAACCAAGCCTCCAGATCCCCAAAGTGACGGCGATAAGGTAAGACAAGAGAGGATACTTGGAGTAGGAGCGTATGTAATGGGAGATGTTGGGGGATCGATTGAGCAGTTTGGGTGATTTAAGAAATTAGGTCTTTCCAGAATAGGTCTTGGTCAGTGACCAAACCTACATTTTTGACTGAAGTAGAAAATTGAATAGGTCACTCAGCTATGATGAAGGTTGGTATATAGATTATGGTTTTGAATAGGCAACGTGAACCAATGACGAATGTCTTAAACTTATTGTGGGAGGTTCGTTGTCAAACAATAGTGGATGGTTGACTGCATGTGAAAATAGAATAGCTGGTCTCATCTGACGTTTATTTACATGCTGAGAAGTAGAGACCGTCCAAGTCTCTGATGAACTTTTCCAACTGACAATATAGCTGTAATAATTCTATATATACTAAAACTGCACTTTTCTAAAATAGATTGCTATAGTATAAAGATATATTTTTCATAAGATGGAGTGTGTATAAGGATTAGTGTAATCTAATAATACTTCATCATTATCGATGTTGAGATATTGGGCGAGGAGTAAAGCTGACATCCAGAATGATACGGAGGACGGGATACCCGAGAGAAAATGATTTGTTGAAAGTCATCCAACATTTTTTATCTATCCTTTTAAGCCAAGAGAGAGGGGGTGAGGGAGAAGGAGCTCCTTTGAGGCTATCTCGCCGTATTTCTGCCATGGCTCGAACATAATCAAAGGTCTGTTTTTTCCGACGACCCACCGTCGTCAGTGGGAAGTGAATTGTGGGCTTGCCCACAACACTAAGAGCCCCAGCCTCAGCTTCTTCCAGAGAACAGCCGCGCACTGAATACATGAATAACGTCTAGTCTTGCTTCTTTCGGCCAACCAACCACCTCGCTCCTCATTTCCTATTCACTTTTTCACAAAGGATAATGAGCAAAATGTTAAGATGTTCTTCAGTCTCCTATCATCAGCTTAAATTACTCCAAAGGATCAGTGGGAACTCTTCTTTATTATTGTTGCGCTCAATATGGGAGACTCTACTTCTATTTTCACTCATAACTAGGGGTGGAATATTTGACTTTCGTCAAGTGCCTGACACTTTGAATAAGTATACTATAACAGTAATAGAAAACATGAATAAAAAGTTTCATAGTTATACAAAATTATCAAAACAGACATACCAAAAATGGCCACCGAAAACTTTATCTGAGAACGAACTTTGTTCGATAACAAAATAATATTTTGTACACCAAATTTGTGGAATACAATCTTTCAGCGTACCTTTAAATTCATAAAAAGACATAAATCATAAAATGATTCAGTTATAATAAATTATAAGGATTGACTTGTAGTATAATATATAGGCAATCAATACCAACGGTGTAAGTACAACGGCAGAACTTACCATTTAACTACAGAGTCGAGTGCATTTTAAATTAATAAAATAAATATACATCAGTATGCAAATTATAATTTTTACAACATACTAAAATAAAAAGGGACATTTCAATTTATCA
The DNA here is from genome assembly GCA_930367205.1 of Acanthosoma haemorrhoidale. NCBI lineage: Eukaryota > Metazoa > Arthropoda > Insecta > Hemiptera > Acanthosomatidae > Acanthosoma > Acanthosoma haemorrhoidale. The sequence continues at coordinate 180,992,996 of OV884011.1, read as the reverse complement.
TGCTATTTAAACATGTTTTAAATACCATTTCCGTTTTGAATACTTGTTAGAATTGAAAATGACAATAAGGTGTATTTAATAATGAATTAAAACAGGCTTGATCCCTTTATGAGCTGTATAATTTTATCCTAAAAAGTAATATCTTAACAGTCGTTTCATATACATAACAGTTACAAAAGTAGTCTCAAATTGAGTAGTGGTATTCATATGAATAATTTTCATGAATAGAACAACAAAACATTTGTAGACAAAAACTTAGCGGTCAACTATGAAACCTATTTTAGAAGAAAAATTACTTTAGAATCTAAAAATTACTTAGAATATGTTCCTCAATTCTAAAAACCGAAAACTGTTTTCATCCCCATGCCTCTAAACATAAATTATGTATGAAGATTTCATTCGATTATCTGACAAAATAAAATATATTCTGAGCTCCACAAAACATAGTTAATTCTAAATTAAATGAATAAATAGTTTTGGAAACATTCTATACATTGTGTTTACGCCATTTGCGTAAACTTAATTTCATTTAATTTGAATTTGCTATTCAATAAGTAATTACCCGAAACCATTCGGTAGTTCTGTGAATCACAGACGCTGGCGCTGCCTGCCGGCTCGATCAGCGTTTTTCCCCACGCTTTTGTCTCTCAGGTGGTAATTTTCATTTTCATTATTATAGCGTCTCTTTTTGTCTTCAACAGTTATCATTTTTCACACTGTTTTTCAAGCGTATTTTCAACGCCATTATCTTTGTTTAGTCATTATTCAAATCACTAGTACGCAGTCTTGGAGAAGCGACATTTCAGATTAAACGCCGACAGATATTGGATGAATCGGGACTTGGATAAATCTGGAGTTTGGGCCCAAATCTCTAGGTTATCGGAGTTCAAGAAGGGAGATTCGCACGCTGTCGTCACATCGAAGCAGGTAGGAATTTACATTACTGTGTTTACATTTGATATTGTCATTTCTCTAACGAGACTCTCAAATAATTACAGTCCACTTAAAACTCAAACGTATAGCTAATTATCCCCAGGCTAATTAGTTTCTCGAATCAGTCGCCCTGTTTGCCGGTTGCGATTTCAACTGGTGAAATTCCAAACATATTTTTTGGTTCTCCGTATTCCGGATTATTCTGTCCAACTATTAATTTGAAAATTGATCATCAGTTTGAGTCAGAAGGTTAGTCAAATCGAATCGCGACGACTAGCGCCAGGTGTCGAAACCACATCAACTCAAACTGTGCTTACTGTTTGTCTAATTATTATTAGTACTCAATTTAATTTTATCACCAACTTTTGAATTTCAGAATTTCTGTTTTCCTTGTACATGATTTCCCTTTATATTTTCCTGTAAATATCCACTAATTCCATTTATTTCTGATAGTAATAGCATTAAAATGGCTCCACCAACTTCCCAAGAAATACAACAACAAATCGATTTAGCTATTAGTCAGCGAAATGATAGTTTTGCAGTTGCAACTGCTTTATCAGACTCTGCTAAGACAATGACTATAGCCGATTTACCTCGGCTTAAGGCCAACTATGAACGCTTATCTGAAATTGAACAGGAATTCAAGAAATTTAATTTCCTCATAAAAAAATTCAATTTGCATTTGCCAGCTACTGATCAAGTTGAAACTACACAACCTTACGTAGCCTTTGTGCAATTAATCGACACAATCCGAGCTAAATATTTTCAGCTCAAAAAAACTGAACCTTCAGTATTGAACGCTGAAGTCAATCCCGTTGCAAACGTCCCATCTGTAGCAAATCCACATCTGCCAAAAATTCAGATTCCTAAATTCAATGGCAAATTGTCCGATTGGCCTAATTTTTTTGCGCTTTTTAATTCCATGGTTCATCGCGACCCGCAGTTAAGTAATATTGCCAAATTACATTATCTTAAAACATCCACTATCGATGAAGCTGCTTCCGTCATTGCTTCATTCCATCTAACCGAAGATAATTACCAATTGGCATCGATGCTCTAACTGCCTGGTACAATAATCCGAGACAAATTGGTCACATGTACCTCAAAAGCATACTTGACTTTCCCACTGCCAAATCCAATTCATTGTCTGACCTCAAGGGCTTTATGACCATTCACGAAAATTCTGCCAATGCTCTCAAAGCCTTGGCACTTGATGATTTGAGCGATTTTTTGCTAGTGTCATTAGCACTGAAAAATTTGGATTCTAAATCTCGACATGCTTTTGAACTAAATCATGATTCCACCACTGTACCTACTTTCCAAAGCTTATTGGATTTTGTCAATCAACAGATCAAAACCATCGAAACTTAATTAACTGCCAGTTAATTGGTGAACCCAGTGTTAAACCTCGGACTGCTGTCAAATCTCATTCGTATATTGCTCAGACTTCCCATGCAAGCGTTGATAACCGCTCAGCTAGACCCCCTGCTTCCTGCTTCTGCTGCTCTCACAATCACCATGTGTCACAATGCAGCAAGTTTCAGCAATTACCTATTTCAGCTCGATATGAGCTCCTGAAAAAGAATCAGCGTTGTTTCAATTGCCTTGGTGGTCACCTGCGGTCCAAATGCACGTCGACATCATCATGCCGGAAATGTCATTCCCAACGGCATAACACGTTATTACATTCGGATCAGCAAATAGCAACCCCGTCAACTTCTGCCATGTCCATTCCAGCTCCATCGGTATCAATTGAAAATCCCAGTGTTGCACCAATAGTGCTTTCATGCTCAGCTGCTCGTTCAACCACTCAGGAACGTGCTCATTCCCTTTTAGGCACATTTCGTGCTTTCATAACCGACTGTACTGGTTCTATTTATCCCATCCGTGGTGTCATTGACCCCGGTTCTCAAGTGTCCTTCAATAACAAGGGTATAGTGCAAAACTTGCGTTTGCCTACTTCTCCTAATCACATGGCTGTATCCGGAATAGGTTCTTCCGATACATTGTCAACAGGTTTGATCAATATCCAACTGATTTCCCGTTTGAACAACAAACGACTCTCTCTCTGTGTTGCCGTAATCAACACCATTGCACACCAACTTCCTAGCATGGAAATCCCAAAGGAAAACCTAAAACGGTTCTTCCGTCTTCGTTTAGCGGATCCTCATTTTCATCGTCCCGATAAAATTGACATTTTATTGGGGGCTGACGTGTTTCCCCGCTTGATAACTCAAATTGGCATTCGGCCTATTCAGCATGGTCCCATTTCCATTGGCACCATTTTTGGACACATCATTGTAGGCCCGATTCAAATCATGAATCCGACCCCCTCTACCATTTCCTTGTTATCCACTACTGAAGTGGACAAGCAACTCACCGCATTTTGGGACGTTGAACCCGTCCATCAAGGCTCCATCTCCAATCCCTTGGATGATGTTGCTGAACAACATTTCATTTCTACATTTAGACGCAATGCTGACGGCAGATATTCCGTCGCATTGCCATTTCACCCTAGTGCAACCCCATTGGGCTGCAACGTCACTCAAGCTCGAGCATCAGTATCCCGACTTGAGCACCGCTTAGCCAAACATGGCTCAATTGTTGCTGAATATAAAATGTTCATGTCTGACTATCTGTCAGCAGGCCACATGGAACCTGCCTCCACTGCTTCAACATACGTTATACCCCATCACATTGTAACAAAAGAGACCAATCAAGGTCCGAAAATTCGTGTTGTCTTTAATGCTTCAGTCCCCGACTCCACTGGGGTATCGCTGAACGAGCGACTCCTCAAGGGTCCTAAACTGCAACAAGATCTCTCCCATGTCATTTTGTACTTCCGCCTCAACTCTGTTGCCCTTTGCTGCGATATCAAGCAAATGTATCGCCAGGTTCTCGTCCATCCCGAGCACCGGCAGTATCAGCACATATTTTGGAAACCAAGCGAGAGCGCTGTTACTCAAGAAATGCAGCTTAATACCGTCACTTACGGTATGGCTCCGTCAGCCTTTTTGGCTGTACGAGTGCTCCAACAGCTAGTCCACGATGAAGGCCACTGTTTCCCTATGGCTTCTCATGCTATAATGCATAACACGTACGTGGATGATATTATTTGTGGCACTTCCAGCCTTAGCGAGGCTGCCTCTTTGCAATCTCAGCTCACTGAATTATTGGCTTTAGGCGGTTTCCAGCTACGCAAATGGTCATCCAGCCATCCTGAGCTTCTGCATACTTTGCCTCATGACCATTTGGAATGCCCACTTCTGTTTTCAGACCCCGATCGGACTCTCAAAATTCTGGGTCTTAATTGGGAGCCTTCGTCCGACTCATTTATTTTCCGTATCACCCCCTTCGATGGAACCTGTACAAAGCGTTCCTTACTTTCATACATTGCGCGAATTTTCGACCCTAATGGGTTTGTAGCTCCAGTCACATTTGCATTAAAAGCTATGCTACAACAATTATGGTTGTCTGGCCTTACGTGGGATGAACCCATCAATCAGACACTTCAACAATCGTGGTCTCGTCTCGTTCACAACATGAGCACTCTCGGTAACCTTCGTATACCACGACATATCGTAAAACCTAATGACGCTTCATTAAGCCTTATCGGCTTCGCTGACGCATCTCAACTCGGCTATGCTGCCGTAGTGTACTTATGTTCAGAAACAGCTCATTCTCGCGTCAGTACTCTCTGGAAGGCCAAAACTCGTGTAGCTCCTCTCAAAACATTGTCAATTCCTCGTTTGGAGTTATGTGCAGCTCTGCTGCTGTCCGAGCTTATTTGCTCATTGCTGACATTTTCTTATCCTTCCCTTTTGCAGACCGTCCGTCTATTTTCGGATTCTCAGATCGTACTCTCGTGGATCAACACTTCCCCTCATCTTTTAAAAACCTTTATTGCTCATCGCATTTCCCGCGTAAATGAAATTCCATTTTCTAATCGCTCTTGGTCGCATGTATCTTCCGACCAGAACCCTGCTGACTTGGCCTCAAGAGGTCTTACAGCTGAGCAATTTGTCACTCCTGACCCTCAAACATTGTGGTATTCTGGCCCTGAATTCGCCAATCAACCTCAAATTCCATGGCCTGACGCCTTTGAACCATCCTCAGCTCACACTGAGCAGCTGCCTGAGTTACGCAATACCAATCCCGTCTCATTGGTGGCAGTCTCATCCAGCAATTTCCTGCACGATTTGCTTACCCGATTTTCGTCATTAAATAGAGCACGTCGAGTCCTGGGTTGGATCTTGCGTTTCTCAACCAACGCTCGCATTGCAGCATCAGCACATCGAACTCAGGGTGACCTTACGGTTTCCGAGTTACAAGCTGCCATGCAATATTATGTCACTTCCACTCAATCCATCCATTTCTCAGCCGAGATAGCTCGTATTCAGACCCAACAAAACACCCAGTCATTGCAAACATTAACCCCTTTTCTGGATCAAGCCGGTGTTCTTAGGGTGGGCGGTAGACTTTCGCGTTCTCAGTTGCGTTATCCAGCTCAACACCCAATATTGCTGCCCAAACGAGCTCATTTGTCATATCTGATATCACGTCATGCTCACTTGACATGCCTTCATGCTGGTCCCACCACTTGTATGGCGCACATTCGATCCGAATATTGGATCCTATCTTTGCGCAGTTTGATTCGTTCGGTAATTTCATCATGCCGCACATGTAAATTGTTCAGAGCGCGTTCGCCTCAACCATTGATGTCCGATCTTCCGTCGGTCCGCCTGACACCAGGCCGTCCCTTTATCAACACGGGCGTCGATTATGCTGGCCCTTTCAACGTCAAGTCTTCGCGACTGCGTAAGGTCCCCATTACCAAAGGTTATTTATGCCTTTTCGTGTCTGACCACCAAGGCATTGCATCTGGAGTTCTCCTCCGAGCTATCCACCTTTGCATTTCTCTCGGCCTTAGATCGTTTCATAGCACGTCGCGGTCTACCTCAGTCCATTTTGTCGGACCGAGGAACCAATTTTATTGGCGCCAACCGCGTTTTAAATGAAGCTTCAGTATTCATGCGCGATCATTCATCCGAAATCACTTCGCACCTCAGTTCCCAAGGCATTCAGTGGCATTTTAACCCTCCCTCTTCTCCAAACTTCGGCGGTATTTGGGAAGCAGGTGTCAAGTCCGTCAAAACCATTCTAAGCCGTATCACTGCAGATACTTGCTTTACTTCCGAAGAATATTTTACCTTCTTTGCTCGTATTGAAGCCATCCTTAACAGCCGACCTTTGTGCCCTCTTTCATCAGATCCTCTCGAGGCATCCGATTACCTCAGCCCTGGACATTTCTTAATCGGTGCTCCTTTATTAGCCCGTCCAGAAATCCCCCCATCGCCATCATGTTCGCTCACCCAAAGATGGAAAGCTATCACAAAGATCTCCCGACAATTTTGGGATCGCTGGTCTCACGAATATCTCAACACCCTCATGCAACGCCATAAATGGAATCGTCATTCCAAGGAAATTTCTGTTGGCGATGTTGTTTTCATCAAGGGAATCTCAACTTCTCCTCTTCATTGGCCCATGGCTCGGGTAGAATACCTTCACCCCGGCGCTGATGGCGTGACACGGGTTGTCACCATACGCAACCCATCTGGTTCATTCGTTCGGCCCGTCAATCGGCTTGTGCCCCTTGACTCTCAGGCCTAAGTTTCACAGTTGTCATTCATTTATTCATTTTTTTTCTTTCTCTTTTTCTTTACCTTTTCCCCTTTAACGTTTCCATTCTCATTATTCCTTGTTTCCTCAATCATGTACATAAACTCTCAAGTAGATCATGCTATTTCATTTGTGTTAGCTCTCATTTAACCCGGAAATTAGTTGCTCTAATTTGGTGGGCGGTATGTTTACGCCATTTGCGTAAACTTAATTTCATTTTATTTGAATTTGCTATTCAATAAGTAATTACCCGAAACCATTCGGTAGTTCTGTGAATCACAGACGCTGGCGCTGCCTGCCGGCTCGATCAGCGTTTTTCCCCACGCTTTTGTCTCTCAGGTGGTAATTTTCATTTTCATTATTATAGCGTCTCTTTTTGTCTTCAACAGTTATCATTTTTCACACTGTTTTTCAAGCGTATTTTCAACGCCATTATCTTTGTTTAGTCATTATTCAAATCACTAGTACGCAGTCTTGGAGAAGCGACATTTCAGATTAAACGCCGACAGATATTGGATGAATCGGGACTTGGATAAATCTGGAGTTTGGGCCCAAATCTCTAGGTTATCGGAGTTCAAGAAGGGAGATTCGCACGCTGTCGTCACATCGAAGCAGGTAGGAATTTACATTACTGTGTTTACATTTGATATTGTCATTTCTCTAACGAGGCTCTCAAATAATTACAGTCCACTTAAAACTCAAACGTATAGCTAATTATCCCCAGGCTAATTAGTTTCTCGAATCAGTCGCCTCGTTTGCCGGTTGCGATTTCAACTGGTGAAATTCCAAACACATTGTTTAATAATTTTTTTATAATTGTTAGAAAAGTATAATGTACAAATTTATCGTCTAAACATATTTAAAAGTGATGGGGCTTACCTTATGAATCATAGACTTAAAACTAACTTACATCAAAGAACAAAATCTTAACATAATATTCCCCGAGAGTCTGTTGCCATCGATAGGGGATTGGTGGTGGGGTCATAGTGTTAAACACTTGGTTTTTTAGGTGCTGCAACAAATCAAAAAACGTGATAGGTCTCCGGTAGATGAACACACCCAACGAACGACGGCTCACCAAGCAACGGGTTCAGTTCTTTAACCTCTCAATAAAGGTTTGTTTCACCACTTTAATGTCATTATTAAATTGATTACATAAGCTTTAGTGTTTGTGATTCAGTGAGTTACGGTTCAAAACCTTTGATAACAGGCGTGATTATTGACCTGACTCAATTTGGAAACCTTTTTAACTCAAGAAAAACGAAATAAAAGGATACCTTTACGTCGTGCTGTAAGACTACAGGCGACAATGGCATGTGCCCTGGCAGTAAATCAGAATAGGCTGTTAAATAAAGGGCCGATGGCCTTCGCTATAAAAGTCCACTACATCTGGCTGCCGATATGTAGGTGCGGATGGCCCAATAAAATTCCCTTTGTTCTCATCGTCACATTATTCACTGGTCATTCTTTCAGGTTTGATAAACTCCTACCATCGTTTGGTCCTTACATTATATCTACCTCGTAAACGTGAATATAGCACCTGCGAATTTCAAATTGCCAAGTTAAAAGGGTGAGGTTCATTTATATCATTGCTTTTTGAAATAAGCTCAGACCATTTTCAACTGTACGTAGATATGCTACGACAAGGCTTAATCAGCTACGATGAATTTTTACTACTATTGTAAATTTTTACTACCTAACATTTACAATCTGAATTGTTAATTTACGGAACAAAAAACCAATTGACACATAAATTAAAGTGACACTGACATGAGGTGAACCCGTAAGTTATGTAAATACTTATAAAATGATTCTGATGAATTAAGCCGGATTTTTTTTATCAAACATAATTCAGTTTATTAAAAAAAAAAAAAATTATGCATAGCGTTCTCCTGTAGATTTTTTTTTTCTTTATTCATCATTTTCCTATCATGTCTTGAACTGCATTACACATCCAGAAAAAACAACATTAGTAATATAATCACAATAAGTAAAGCTGTTGTCACTCCAAATTAAATATATAGGGAAAGATGAATGAATTAACATCATCACTCAATATATTTCCTATCCAGGATGTTATCCAACCGTTTCGAACAGTCCATGCCAGTTTGTTAGTATTATCTTGGAACTAATTACCAATTAACGTGGCTTTAATTTATCATGTGTTACCAGTTCGAATTTCTATTTCATGTTCAATCTGACATGTCTAATTGTAGAAATAAATTAAAAAAAAAATATCTTATTCATTATCTCCATGAAGTGAAACTCTGTACCCTTTACAGATGTGTTGTGGCCACCTCGTAATCACAAATAATTATAAGTCACCCTCTTCTCGTATCAGACCTTGTATCTATATCATCAAATAATATCAGAAAATATGTAACTATTTTTCAATATGTTAATAAAGATTATGACGTCAGTGAGAGTAGGGGGAGGAGAGGGGGCCCATCCCCACTTCCTCTCTAGACGCCTGGCTGGGGCCCACCCCCACCACGACTAGCTAGCTATATAAGGGGTGCCAGTTGACCGAATTTGGATAACGAATCGGACTACCACTTGGAACACTACTCTCTCCTCTCTCCCTGCACTGGCGCCTGCTGCTCTACTCAAAACCATGGACTTCTCATTCAACTACCCCTGCATCTGTCTATCCTAACCTCGCTATGTTTTAGTCCGGTGTTGTCAGACCCCATACCATCCTAGTGGGAATCTGCCTTCCTCTCGCTAAACCTAGCGTCTCCTTGGGAGAGACCTCTCCCTTGCGGACGACAGTTGCCGTGGCCCTGCGAATCTCCCTAGCCGCCACTCCCGCGGCAATCCAGTCTGCCTCTCTCCGGTTCACACTCGCCTTTGGGATCCCGACGGTTTTCGCCTACCCTTAGATACCGAGTGTGAATTCGTGGTTATTCCAAGACCATATAAACTACCTATAAACCTACCCTGTACCTCTTCTCCTGAACACAGTGCTTTGTCGAGGCACACACACCTTCTAAAGATCTTATGGAGTCAGATCAAAGCGCATTAGGCTACCCTGCGGACTAGGCCGGTGGCTAGGATAAAATACCATAAGTCCACCCGCTCTATCTCTTTCTGGGCGCTCGCCGGTCGGGGGCTAAGAGGTTGTAGTGAACCTAGCCCGCTGCGGGTGTCTCCTCACCACTTTAGGGATACTCAGGTATAAACTGAGCCCCCTAGTGACGACCCGACAAGGTGTTTTATTGCTAACGTCATTTTTCACATTTTAGGTTATGAAAATAGATTCTAAGAGCTTACAAGTTATTTTATTCTCAGCTTTTATAAAAAAAATTTAGTGAGTCAATGCTGAAACAATTCTGGTGGATAATATGGAGGATTATAGGGATGAGTGGTGCAGTGCAATGACTGTGCTAGGGGATTAGGGTGGCTGGATAGGTTACTATAGAATTTCATGAACTTGGAAGGGATGAGTTCGAGAATGTAGGGTATATTAAGATCGTTATGAAGGGTTTTGTTGCTGACATAATAAGGGGGATTTACTATTGTTCTCAGGACTTTTGATTAAAAGGATTGGATACGCTTTTTTGCTGTCCCCCATAGCTCTATTTCATAATACTCCAATTAATAAAGTTTTCAACCCTACAACTAATATCTTGTATCTCAGACAATCATTACTGCTTCCGTATGTTTTATATAATCATATTATTTATATTAATTTGTCAAAGATATTATATTTGGTGTTCAAAAAAAGTTATTCACGATTTTTATCGGTGAAACAAATGAAGCAGTTTTTCACAGCATTTAATGTTTCATTTTTTTTTAACTTGCCTCTGGCTCCATGATTGTCTTTTTATATTTTTTATACCCTTTCTAAGTCAATAGTTCATTTTTATGAATACATGTTTGAGAAAAAACAATTTAGTTTATAATCGCCGTAAATTCGTAGCGAATAATAATATATTTGAACTTTTTGTAAGATTGTTTATACAACTTTTCTTTTTTCATTGTCTTTCTAGTATCTATGGTGTACCATAATAAACGCAATATTAAGGGGTTATATTAGAGAATCGGCCTTGGGTTCTGTTTATGTGCCATATAGCAGTCTCCATATATGTGAGCACTTTAGAGAACATACGCCAAGGTAAAAGATGATTTAGCACCAGATACCGCTACGCCTGGAGTCTCCTGTTTCCAATTAGCGACTGCTTGCTGACGCCCTAACCCTTTCCTATATAGGGCTAATTATAATTCCAATGCGTCTTGGGGGTGGCGGTGAGCCACAAGGGAGCGGTGCGCAAGCCAACATTGGGTTAGGCTGGTTGAATTAAAACTACTGAGTCTTCCTAGAGTCACAACGAACAAACATTAGAGTCTTTGAATATTACTATGGTTTTTTACCCTCACATTTACTCAAACTAACCGCATTTTGCACTAATATTTTCTATAGGTAATCAGTTCCGATTGGACATGATAAACGTTTATTGATGATATTAAATAATAAATTACCCTCAGTTTCCTTAGATATAAGCTCAAATTTTACAACGCTGCTACAAATCGTTAACAACTGACCGACGAAGTTTCAGAAGCATTATTTCAATATGTCAGTCCCCCATACTCTGTTTTACTGACAAGTCTTCACCTCGCCACACCTCTCACGAGGTTATTCCCTTAGGTGTTAGCTTTCATACTACAAAACGTTGAGCCCTTTCACATGTTCTCTACGAATATATTATTACTATGATTATTATAATTATTATTATATGAATTAACTCCATTACCATATACTTTGGTAACAAAAAATATCGCCTCAATAATTCATTATTGAGTTAATGTCACATTTAGAATTTTTGTCTGAATGCTTGAATGTGTATTTATGAAGAGAGACATTTCTGTAGAACCAGTTTTTTCCATTAGGAAGCAGAACAGTTGCTACAGCGTAGAGTCAATTTTGTGCATAATCGTTTTTTCTATCGTAGCGAAGAACTAGAATTTTCGAGTTTTGACCTAATTGTAGCCGATTTGTGATACGTCTGTTCCATTTAACAAACAAATGCTCGAGGGAATGTATTATGTGTTTGGGCGGTCCAGAAAAAAAAAAAGAAATTCAATCAACGTCCCGGTGATTGGAATTATTTCAATTCCAAGTCATTTGGTTATTAATTATTGACGATAATCATGAATAGTTTTTCCATGGATGGAAATAATAGCAAGGTTCTAAGATAATCATTTTTAATATACATGAAGAGTAAAGCTCAAAGTTACATGAGCAAAAAAAAAAAAATAACAGACTAAACTCTATCATCAGGTTATCTATTTATTATACGCATCCTCAATGAAGATAATTGTACTGCATATATAAAATTACAACGTATGTCTCCACAAAGCATTTGAACTTTATCCCTCAGCTCAAAGTGTCTCTCCCACATAAGACCGCAACGTTAGGGTTATTAATTCCTCCTAACAAGGACTTGGACAGTATTATCCTCATGCACGGCAAGTCATTAGTGAGCATCTAATATCACCATTACTCCACCCCCACCCACACGTAATTAGCGGCACTAAACACTTTCTTCTTGGGTAAATCTATCTTTTCATATTATAATATTTGTATCATATAGTAAAACAAATTCCTTGTTCGGTTTTGTTCTTGATCAATTTAGTTTAAAATAGTGTAACGTATAATTCACCAACATGTTATATCCAAGAAATTTCATTTTTATTTTTCATTCATATTCAAATGAAATCAGCTCCAAATACTCCGGCACCAAAACACCTGCTGGCCTGTGTAATAGAAACAAATCTGATCGATCCATATAAAATACATTTTATCTAAAATATCAAAACATTCCAAAATTAAAAGGTGAGTTTAGTAACTTTCTGATGAAAAAAAAAACAAAGAGTACAGATAAATAAACTGTTACCTTTGAGAGTTATCGAAAGAAAGGATTAGTACCTGAGAGGGGATCAGGAGTGGTATCTCCATCTATCACTGAGACCCTTTCATCCCATAAAGGGCATTCCTATCTTTGATCTCTGTTCCTGGTCCTTTGTACCTTTGAAACTTAATTTTACCTACTCGATACCAGCTGGGATAATACCGTACCATCAGCTGATAGACCTCCGCTGGCAGTAGTAGTGAATTTAGGTATTTCTTTTGTTTTTATTTATGTTTTCATAGCTAAGAATATATTTATTTTTACTTAATCTATTCATCTGTTGCTGCGAAGCATAAGAAAACAACATGCGATTGTTTCTTATCTGCTACAGAAAGAATTGAAGGAAGACGAAATCAAGTGATACCTTTGAACTAGAGTTTTGACAGCCCTAGAATCAGTGGTACGGTGGGTGTAGAGCTAGTAGAAGAAGTTTCTGCGCTATGTTCTAATGTAGCTATGGACTGGGCCGGCTAGGAAATGGGGATCAGCGGACATAGATAAGATATTTTGTCACGGTTCAACAATAAAATTAATTTGGGATGTAATATGGTATGAATGATGACACTTATCTCAATTACTCATTGCCTAATAAAAGGCAGATTGTAATTTTATCTTAATAAATTGTTGTTTTCTCTCTCTCAATTTGGGATGTGTACATTTTTATTCTATTTAATCAAATGTGGATGTAATTGTATTTCTTGATTTGTTTGGAACACATTTGTAATAAAAAAATATTAAACGTATTTTTTTCTTTCATTCATTTTGTTAAATAATAAATAGATAATTTTCTTACATTCCTCTAAACGAGTCTCTCAATTGTATGGTGGGATTAAAAATGAAAATTCTCTACAATGCAAGTCGGCTAAATTATTGACGAGCACAGCTATTAAAAGGTAATTTATAAAAATTGAAATTAATACCAAAATAATATATATATTGCCTTGATAAAGGTGTCTGTTTTCTTCGAAATCGTAGAAAGCTTGATGTATATATATATGTAAGACAATTATTGAAGGTGGGGTGAATAAACTGAAATCAGTTTCTCTGTAAACAAAGTTAGCAATTTTATTCACTATATATTATATTATAACAATTATTAATATTGATTTACACAATCTTGTCTGTAAACAAAGAAACGACAATTATAGTTTATAACTATCACTTCTCTATTCACATTCTATTTACAACTTTTGTTACCTAACATAACCTTCTCTATCTGATAACTGCTGCTCCATCTGGTGGCAGCCAGTGGAAGCAGCACGGCAAATTCAAATTAAAGAGAGAACACTTTCATTACATATATATATATATATATATATAAGTTAATGTTTATTGAATTACAAGCTAAGAAAGGTTGGTAATAAGAACACGTAGAACGTTATAACAAGACTGCTTTATTTAGACCAAGATACCTCTATCTATAGGTATTACCTGTAAACATATACAGATAACATATGTTTGGGGATTAAGGCTGGGCACTAGCGGCGCCTGGACTTAACTTATATATATATGTATATTTATGTATACAGTAAAAAATATAAATAGATGAATAGTAAAATAGCCTAGAATAAACAGTGTGAAAAACTGTGACTTATTATTATGTTACTATAGACATATTATTTACTGCCTCGAGTAAAATTATTATCCATTATTAATTAATGTACTGTATATAACATTGTTTATCCCTTTACTGACAGAGGATAGCCTTGATAACAGTGTCTGTTTTCTTCGATATCGTTGACAGCTTGATCATAGGCGGTAGTAATTGAGAAGGGTGAGGCAGGATTTCCGGTGGTGATCTGTTTCAACCTCTCACCTGTTAACAAGAGAATAATAACTTGTTGTATAACTTGTATCCTGCTAAAGATGTACAGGGATATCGGATTTATTTCATTTTTTACATTACTTTAGAGGTTACATCGCAAACGAGGTATTGACATGCATGTTTCTATAAGGCGATTTTTTTTATTTATTAAGTCAAGTTTTTTTTTATTTCCTTTTCGACTATAAATTAAAAATTCTTCAAAAAAAAATATCGCCTAGTAATTATAACTTTCATGTCCCTTTTAAGCGGAAGATCCTACCTAGGTTCGTTGGGCAGAGAAGTGTCCAAGAGGTGGTTCCTTAGAGAGAAATATATCCTTAGAAATAGACATTTTTGTTTAATAGACTGTCAAAAATTTAATATGTAATAAAAAATATGTTTATAAGAACATGTGTAATTTTTTACAAGTGGATGGAGATGTTTATAAAGATGATCAAATTTATTTAAGGAGGTAAACGAAAGAGAGGCATAAGAGCCTGGCCGAACGCGATAGCACACCGAACCAGCCATTCATTCTCATATTCTGTATGTCTATTTCCCCAGTATGTCATAATTAAACAATTTAAAAGAAATCTATAAATATGAACAACGAATTTTTTTCATGTAGTTGATTTGTCTTAATATTTTTATGTAAAATTGGAGCTGGTATATTGCAAATAAACAAGAACTATGTTTCCCCAACTTTCACCCCAGCTGGCTTCGTAACGCCATCCACAGCTTTGGTTCTGCAATATCTAAGTGAGTGTTATATTAATTTAAAGGTTATAGCTGTATAACCTTGTCCCCTATTAAATATCGCATTATATATGCAGTTTGCAGATTTGTGTTGTGATGTCTCGATACACCCGGCCTAGTGGCAGATTTCGTCTCGTGGCATAATGGAATTACGAACAATGCCAAAAGGCCTACGAGACGACGCTTTGGGACTCACCATCAGCATAAAGCATTCTGACTTGCTGAACCCTGAGTGCTTACTCTTGAAATAATTCACGTACATTTAGTGGAAGGACGGACGTTTCTCTCCATGATTTGGGTTAAATTAAAGGAATGATAATGTTAGTCGATCAATGGTTTAATTCACTGCTTCTATTCTCGTTATGTCAGAGATTTTACTTTGAGTATGACGGTGGATCCATTTTTTCTTCATTAAGAGCCAATAGGAGCCCTCGACCCCCCCCCTCCCCCACCCTCCCCACCACTACCGAAATCTACACCTCACACCGGCAATGCGCTGCATTCATTCGAAGAACGACCGGCAAGAAGGCCCCAGGTCAGGATTCCATCCAGAACATCCTACTCAAGCAGCTGCCGAGGAAAGGAATCTCATTCATAACGAACGTGTTGAACTCCTGCTTCAGGCTGCACTATTTCCCCCAGAACTGGAAGCACGCTGTAGTGGTCCCCCTTCTGAAACCAGCGAAAAGCGGTTATGAGCCATCTCATTACCGCCCCATCAGTCTGCTGACTCAACTCTCGAAGGTGTTCGAGAGAATCATCCACGTACATCTCTCAGGGCACTGCGAGTCACAAGAAGTCATCCCACCAGAGCAGACGGGTTTCAGCACAGGCTTAAGTGCGAACAACAACCTGGTGAGATTGCAACACCACGTCGCATCGAACGTCCGGAGCAACAGAGCTACCGCTATGATTTCACTGGACTGTTCGAAAGTTTTCGACTCTGTCGAACACACCACATCGTAGGAGCCTCGTACCCCAACTGCGAGGTATCGGCGTATGCAGACGACATTGGTGTTTACAGCACTAGCATCAATCCCACCAGAGCCCTGAAATTCGCTGAGAGCGCCAGTCAACAGATCGCCGAGAAACTCGATACCGTCCACATTAAAGTCAACCCGGCCAAGACGCGAGGAATTATATTCAGCTATAAATCCGGAAGAAAGAAGCTCCCGAAATCCTTCGTCTTAGACGGCAAAGAGTGCCATGTAAGCAACAAGCTATGCTACCTTGGGATTACCCTCGGTAGACACTTGTCGTTCACAACACATCTCGGCAAGAAGTTAAAGAGTGTTAGGAAGAAATTCTTCAGCCTCGGACACCTACTTCACAGCCCGGCTTTATCGGTACGCCTCAAGCTGCTGATATACCAGAGCGTCTTAAGACCTGCTTTAATGTATGGGACCCCTCTCTTCAAGTATCTGACTCCTAACACTCTCAAAACGCTCCAGCAATTTCAGAACAGAGTTCTCCGCACCTCCCTCAAACATACCCCGTTCGACCGAATGAAGGTGGACGAGATGCATAAAAAATTTGAAGTGCTCACCATCCAAGATTTCATCAAGAGAAGACACATCAAATTTTTCGACTCACTCCGACACAGCCACAACCCACTATTCTCCGACCTTCAACCACCACCAATGCCCGTCAGATGGAAGCACTGCTGGACCGCCGAAGCCTAGAGACAGATGGACGTGATCGAACCCTAGCCCCCTGACGGAGAATGAAGAT
Organism: Acanthosoma haemorrhoidale; assembly: GCA_930367205.1. Classification (NCBI taxonomy): domain Eukaryota; kingdom Metazoa; phylum Arthropoda; class Insecta; order Hemiptera; family Acanthosomatidae; genus Acanthosoma; species Acanthosoma haemorrhoidale. The sequence goes on along the minus strand of OV884011.1, from coordinate 180,976,181 downwards.
CTACACCCAGCCGAGAGATCGAGGCCGATCTCTGAAGCTACAAGACCCTTATCTACCTGTTTAAGCAGGGTCGACCTTCCGGCCGAGAGGCCGACTTATTTCAGGCCCCTGCCGGGGGACTACAAACCCTTGCCTAGGTACCCCTAGGCTCCACCCTCGGTAGACTCTCACTACCTTCCTGACTCCGTCCGCCCTTCTAGGCATTCCACACCCCATATCCTTCTCATAAATCCTTCAAATAGGGGTCTCCCCTTAGTGAAAGGAGCTTTCCAGCCAAAAATAATTTTCCTTATCTTTCCCACATTCCAAGTTTGAGAGCTTAGGAAAAACAAAAAAAAAAAAAAAATCTTCATTAAACCACAAATAGTTTCACATTAACTATCGACTGATTTTAATTTTTCAAATATATATAAATAAAAAAAAATGGACATATACAGGGAAGGGAGAATATTTATATTGATCTTAGTATTATTATTATTATTTTGTACCGGCATTTGTGCACCGCGGCCTCAGTGAGACCTATTGTGCGCCGTCCATGTCCCTGTCCTATATATGTGACAGGCCCACGGCCCTTGCAAATCTGAGGATACCGAATGGATCGATCAGTTCACATAGTTTGGGGTCTACAATGCGATCACTGCCAAAGTGAAGGTATCGCCTTCTAGCTAGGTTATCACAGTCACATATTATATGACGTGCCGTTTCTCCCTCTTTCTTGCAGAATCTGCAGATTGGTGATCCAACTATCCCCAAATTAAAGAGGTGTTTATTTAACCGACAGTGACCTGTATAGAGTCCTGTCACACTTTTGAGTGTCCACCTGTCCATTGATAGAAGTGCTGAGCTTCTTCTCTTACAGGGTCCATCAAGAAACAGTTTCGAGTGTTCCTGTTTCTTAGTTTCTCTCCAAGAGAGTCTTGCCCTGTCCTCTAAAGCTAATTTTATACGCCTTTTAGCGTAGCTGAGGCTGATACCACATATGGGTTCAGGTGCAAGAGGTGTCTGTTCTGAGCCCACCCTTGCAAGGCCATCTGCCTTCTCATTGCCTGTGATGCCTGTGTGTCCTGGCACCCAGTCGATTCTAACCTTATTGGCTAGCGAGAGTGTGTTTAGGTTGTTTTTGCACTCCTCAACCAAATAAGATCTGGTCGTATAGCTTCTCAGGGCGCCAATTGCAGCCTGGCTATCCGTGAAAATTGTGATCAGTCTGTTTCTTACACCCTCCCCAATTAAGGTTTGGGTACAGACATTGATCGCCATCACTTCGGCCTGAAAGACCGAGGTGTGTCTACCTAAAGGAATAGAAATCCCAGATTCTGGTTTATCTTTCCTCCATATGCCGGCCCCTGATCCGTTTTCTGTTAGTGAGCCGTCTGTATAGCAATTAATCCCATTACACAGTTTATGTGGTTTGGTCTTTGTGTTTACCGCACAGTATAAGACGTCTGTGTGTTTCTTAACTTGTAGGTCAGAGTGCATTGACAGCACCTCGTCCTCATCAATTCTTCTGAACAAGTTCCCATGCCCCATGTGAGTCATGACTTTGGATCTTGTTCCTGATTTCGCAAGTCTGTAAGCCACGTTCAAGGCTTGCGCTTCTACTTCTATGTGCAGTGGATTCAAGTTCAATAAGACTTCCATTGCAGCAGTAGGAGTTGTACTCATGGCACCAGTAATCATGAGACATGAGAGCCTCTGTAATTTGCCAAGCAAAGTTTTATTTTTACTAATGCTACCTCTGTGCCACCACACCATAGAGGCATAGAGCACCATTGGTCTCACTGCTGCGGTATATAGCCAGAATAACATTCTGGGTTGTAGTCCCCAGGTCCTACCCACAGCCCTTTTACATGCATAGAGGCATCGAAGTGCCTTCATAGTAGTATTCCTGATGTGTTTGGACCAGTCCAATTTACTATCCAGAGTAACCCCTAGATGCTTTACCTCACTACAAATGCTTACCTGTGTCCCCCCTATATAGGGTGGTCTAACTATAGCATTTCTTTTGTTAGTGAAGATACAGAGATTTATCTTCTGGGGATTGATTCCTAAACCATTCTTTTCACACCAATCCCTCAAAAGATCCATCGATGCGGAAAGCAACTCAGAAATGGTTTCTGAGAACTTGCCCCCTATGAGCACAGCAATGTCATCAGCATATCCCTGTGCGTAGAACCCTGCAGAGTTTAGGTTTGTTAACAATGAGTCAACGACCAAACACCACAGTAATGGAGATAACACCCCTCCCTGTGGACATCCTCCTACTGGCTTCATCCACAGTTTGGTTTGTCCCAATTGTGATTGTAAAATCCTATTCTCTAGCATGGTGTTTATCCAGCTAGAGGCTAAGGAACTAATCCCCTTTCTTTCTAAGGCCGATGCCATAGTGTTATAGGGTGTGCGATCAAAGGCACCTTCTATATCAACAAAGATGCCTACCATTATTTCTTTGTGAACTAGGGATCTCTCAATCCTGGAAACCAGGTGGTGGAGAGCAATTTCACATGATTTTCCTGCCTGGTAAGCGAATTGAGCGCTATGGAGCGGTCGTTCTACCAGTATTCCATCCCTAATATGTCTGTCTATGACCTTTTCCAAGGTCTTCATCAAAAAAGAAGTCAGACATATTGGTCTGTAAGACTTGTGTTCGTCATAGGACTCTTTCCCAGGTTTTGGTATGTAACACACTTTTGCCATCCTCCAGCTTACTGGAATATAGCTCAGTGCCAAGCTTCCCTTTAACAAGGTAAGTATAAGGGGCCTAATTACTGGTAGGCCTTTTTGTAGCAAGGCTGGGAAAATCCCATCAGTACCAGGTGATTTGAAGGGAGCAAAAGAATTGATTGCCCACTCCACTCTTGCAGAATTGACAATTTTATTTGCTTCTGCCCAGTTACCCTTGCAACCAGTGTGTTCACAGTTGGTAGGGTCATTATTAATCGTATCCATCAGTCCGCAGCCAGGAAAATGCGCGCGCGCCAGGGCACCGAGGGTTCCCTCCTCAGAATCCGTATAGCCCCCTCCCACCCTGACGGAGCCCAATACTCCCCTGTCAGACTGCTTGGATAAGATCCTATTTACTCTAAACATGGAAGTTGTATCGTTTATTTCGCTACAAAATTTCTTCCACGCCCTTCTTTTAGCCTTTCTGACTTCTTTGTTATAATCAGTGAGTGCACGTTTATAAGTGTCCCATCTGCCTGATCTTTTGGCCGCGTTAAAGAGTTTACGTGTAAGAGCTCTTAACTTGCCAAGTTTATTGTTCCACCAGGGACAGTTCCTGTTGGATCTAACATTACATACAGTGTTATTATCAGTGTATGACTTAATTATTGCCTCAGTCAATGTTGAGTTTAAATGTTCCAAATGCCAGTTGCTACTCACCACTCTAGGACAGCATTTGACCTCCTCCTCAAGCTGTGTATAGTAGGTTTCCCAGTTTGTAAGTTTGGGATTCCTATACACAGCTTCGGACGTGATGTTACCACTTAGATCAAATCTAATGTATCTATGATCTGAGCATGACTCTTCTTCAGAGACGTGCCAGCCTTTAACCCTTAGGCTTATAGTGCGTGTGCTAAGGGTTATGTCAATGACCTCAGATCTGATTCTATTGTTAAAAGTGGCAATATTGCCTCTGTTTAGAATGTCTAGGTCATTACTAGTTATGTACTCTACTAAACACTCACCTCTCTGGTTGTTGTTCTTGCTCCCCCAGAGCTGATGGTGAGCGTTCGCGTCAAGCGATGCTATAAGCTCGCCCCTTAGGCCAGTCCCTTCCGTTAGCTTACTAAGTGCCTCGGTCGGGACTTCTTCTTCATATGGGAGGTAGACAGATGCAATCGTCAACCTCCCACCTTGATTTCCCTCGTTAAGGGCCATTTGAGCTGCTGCTAAATCTCTAGAACAATATTGCCATAGAGGCAGCATTTTAAGACTGCTCTTATGCAGGATACAGGCTCTGGCACGCGTGGGTACAGAAATAATCTCATACCCACGCATCGCCAGCCCCCCCATCCTGCCCTTATACAGGTAAGGTTCTTGTATTAGAATGATATCAATATCCTTACCTCTCACATACTGCTGCAGAACACCACATGCTGCAATACAGTGGTGCAGATTAATTTGCAGCAGCCTTACCACCATGATCAGTGCCCGCCGGCCCCCGGAGGGCCACCCCGAGGCGGACGCCGGGAGACAGCGCCAAACCCAGGCCTCCCCATCACAGAGGGCCCAGACCCAGCGCGCCCCCCAGCCCCCGCCACGGGGCCACCCCCCGCAGCCGCCATAGTCATCGCCTTGGGGCCATCCTTTGGAGTTGGCAAATTCGTCGTAGCGATCCCCTTCGACTCCTCCACCTCGGGATCGCTCCTTGCCTCCTCCACCTTATCAGCCGCCTTCCTCTCCTGTACTGCTTTCAGCGGCTTCTTCTTACCCAATACCCTGAGAGCGACCTTAGTGAACCCATAGTTCAGCTTAAGCTTCCGCTTCTCAAGGTATTCCATGCTAGTCTCTGGGGCAGACAGGATCGCAAAGAAGCCATGCTTCTCCACCTTGGTGCCCAGGAGTCTCCATAATCCAATATCAGGTACCCTAGAGTTTTGGGTCCTGATCCTCTTCATGAAATAACCTTCCAGAGGCATTTCTCCTGTAATGAAGGTTCCTACCTTCACGGTTTTATGAAGCTCCTCCACCTTTCCTACGCGGAGCTCCAGATCCCCACTCATGTTAAAATTGGGTACTATAATCGACAACCAGTCCTTGGTCTCCTGGTTGTCGCAGATTATGACACAGGCTCCCACATGTGGGTAAATTCCGCTGAATTCAGCCTGTGTCCCTTTCTCTTCTTCCAGCTGATCGACAAATTTCATCAGCTGGCCCTTCATCTCCTCGCAATTCTCCTCCGTCAGCTTAGTGGACGGATATCCACTAGGGATAATCGCCACCCTGCTTCCTCCGGCAGCAATCGCGTAGGATGCAATGCTAGTATCCCCACCCCTATGCCTCTTTGCCGTAGGCGCAGAGGTACCGGGTGAGGACCTAATCCTTTTCTCTGGAGCGCACCCAGACCCTGCCATATTCCCGGACCCCGAAGGTCCTGGACGTCCGGCCGGATCCTCAGGTGGCCCTCCAGCCAACATTGCCCTCCTCCACTTCTTCCTCTGGGCTCCAGAGAACTTGTGCTTGGAGGTCTCGCCTGCATCCTTGGATGCAGCGTCCCTACCAGGCGCCAAGCTTTCTGGCTCCATTACCAGTCCACTTGCCTCCTCTACAAGCGTCGCAAGCGAGCTCATAGAGGCTTCATCGTCCACTACCTCAGCGCCAAGGTCCATTGAAGGCCCCTGGGCTGAGTCCTCTCCGCTGATCATGCTGACCAGCTCCTCCATGTCTTCATTATTATTTTTATTATTACTTTTACTCATTTTGTTCCCACGAAAGCGGGGGAAGTTACTCTGCAGGTACTGCCCCCTCTCCCTGCAGAGGGCATTTAATACAATGGGGTGCGCCTGGTGCCCCAAGGGGGTCGATTAAAGACAGTGCATTTTTATACACCCCCTGCCATTCAGCCACAGCTCGAGCTCCTCTACACTTGGCTTGGGTGTTAAGGAGATCTCCACCTGGATTTCATGGGGAGATCCCGCCTCTGTCGTCCGCGAGTCCATCGGACTCCCCAGGGGGTACCACGTGGAGGTGACAGTAGGCGTTGGTAGGGATAGGTCAGACTGGGAGTTCACAAGCAGTGAGTAGGGCACTATTGCTTGATTCCTCCGCTACGAGTAAAGGAGACCCCCGCACCTGTCTCCCTCTCTAGTCTTTCCATTACCCTACCCATTTACCCCCCTTGATCTTAGTATGTACTAGAGGTTTTACAATTATTGACTTCATTGATCACTGCGCATTACTATTAGAAAAAAAAGTATAAATGAGATCATTGATGGAGTGTCATTGACTATGGAGAAATAACAAGTGCATAGTTGAATAATTATTTAGTAGTTTCTGGACAGTGATTTGAGAAGGCATCGGCATTTAGGGTAAGGGGAACAGTTTAGCTTTTTTCATCCCATGACATACAACAATCTTAAAATATCAAAGCAATTAAATTATTGAATGGCCACTATTTCAAATGAGATAAAAATGAATTAGGATTGTTTGGTTCCTGTTTGAAAGTTTCTTCCTTTAGGGTTCATCCATACAACCAATCCAAAAGTTATTTATTTACCTGTCCCACCATTGTCTTAACTTGTTTGATTGTTGATCCTACAATATTATTTCGTAAATTTCTGAACAGTATGAGTATATTTGTTCTGACCTAAAGATGGTCAGATAAGCTGAGTATTGAGAGGAAGAAGTTACGTGACCTCTAGAAGACAGAAATCAGCCTACGTGGCTCTCCTCGAGCAGACTACGGACTAATCACAGTCACCATTGTCTCAAGTCATCAATCGATCCCTAGCTTGGGTTTGTCTTGCTCATAAGTGATCATGCTCCTGTCTCCCGTATATATTCTGCTGTTGGGACTTAGCATTGCTAACTAACATGTCGCAGTCGCTGATGAGGGTAAACACACATGGGGTGAGCCAGAATAAAGCCATGGACCTGGCACATAGGAAGTACCTTCTCTACACATAGAGTAACTCATTTGTTTCTTATAAATAAATAAATATATATATATATATATATTTACTTTAAAACTTGTTTCAGGTCATACATAATAACTGGGAGTTGGTTATGGATTTCACAAGTCCAAGATTTCAATGTCCAAACTAAAGAAAGTCAGCTAATTTGTGGAAAAACCAAGTTATATACATTAATGTTTTTAAGCACCTTGTGATTTTCCCCGCGCGTACCACATCACCTCGTCAAACTGACATCCCAATTATTTATAAGTTGAAATGGACTCTACCAGTTGTATTTAAAGCTTACATCCTGTAAAGCAAGTAAATTGGCAATACTAAAACCAAATATTTAGTATTTTACTAAACGGAAACACACAAGTAAACTTCCCGAGTGGGTTCATTTCTTCGTTGAGAGTGTAACTTTGTATGCAGCAGAAATATGATAACCAATTAAAAAATAAGATTTAAGGAGATTAATCATTGAAGGTAGAGTTTCGCTATAATTCAACATTTCATCTAGTTAGATTAGCTCAATTGTATTGAAGGTTTACCGTTAGCAAATTATTGGGAAGCTTATTAGGTGCCGACCGAGGTCGTCGTCACTTTTGGATGGTGGGACAAAGAACTATGCTGCTGTAAGTCGGTGCTAAGCCGTTTCCTTTCAAACTTTGCTATTAGTTTTCCTGGCCATATTTGCTTATTTTTTATTCAATCAGCTACCTATTTCATTAACATGACTACGTATCTACACCAAGTACTCAAAATCTCACACTACTTCTGAGATTACTTAAAGGCGGGAAAGTATTTTATTCCTTCTTTTCAGTTATTAGCATGTTTTAAAATTGGCCAAAACCATTACCGTTGAGCAGACATGAAGGGATGACAAAAATAACCCCTCTCTTCAAGCTCGACAATAAATCAACCGAAGCTGGTGTGGGCGGTGACAAGAAGCAGGCTTTGACATCAGTTATGATAAAATATGTGCTCGTATTGACTCATTACAGCCAGTATAGATCCACTCCTTTTGATTGCTTTCGATGGGCCACCTTTGAGGAACCGGAAGATTTATTGCTTGCGAGGACTCGTCTCTTTTTGCTTGCTTGCTTGCTTTAACGACTGCACAGTAGTCCATGTAATCGATGTTCAATTAGCGATATCGACCTACAAATTTGCTATTAATCAGCAATCACGGTGTTTTCTTAATTTCTAAAAACCTATCGTAATTACTACTAATCTGAGTGACCAGAACCCAAATAAACGATTAATGTTCTTCTAAACAACATTGTCACAGGAAAAATAACCAACCTACACTGTTGTTGATCAATGGATCAGAAACCTCCCATTTTTTGTTAGTATTAAAAATATTTTATTTATATTAAATGACTATTTTTTTACGTCGATTATACCGAAATCGTATACTATCATGCAATGAGGAATAACGAAATACTTATTACAACAAAACTGACATATAAAGTTATTAAATTATGATAAATACTTGTTATACATTGGCTTCTACATTATTTTTATTAAATAATATAATTAATTTATTAACAAGCAGATAAAAAGTACGAACTTATTCAATACAGCAAAATAACTATGAATTCCAAGGTTTTTTGGGTTGGCAAGAAGACTATATTGTTTCAGGTAGTCGAAGTATTATTTTTAGCTACCCGAATATACCTTATCTTGTTGGAAATGTCGGGGAAAGCTCACATTGCCTCTGGGATTACGAGAAGGGATGGATGGAACTATCGACTTTTGTAACTAAAGGGTAGTAGGACCTTGCACCAGTTTTCTTAACGTTTAGTAGTAGGCTCGGCGTTTCATTGACATCACCAGGTTACAAGAGTACAAATGGTGTTGACCAAAGCGGATTTCGTGGAACTGCCAATAGCTTGTACTGTACGTACTTTCGAGACAAATACGCCATATAAAACGTTGTGATCGTGAGTTCTTCTCTTGGGTAGGCATATTTTGTGCTAAGACTAAGGATCATTTTCAAATGATGAAATGACCTACCTGTGTCGAGAGGACAAAGACATTTCCTCTTTGCCTATGAATAAAATATCACACCCTGTTAATCTATTATAATAACAGGGGCCACCTCGTTTCAATATCTGCCAGTGACAGAAAGGTGATGGGTGGAATAACATTTATACTATTCTGAAAGACATAGTTGAGAGTATCCTAAGACCGTGCGTTAGCCTTGTTTGTATGGGGCTTTTGGAGGTTAGAGCACATCCCGTTTTGGCTATTGGTAAGGGAAGAATAAATATAATTTTTTTTTAAAAAGTGTCCAACCAGCTTCACCAAAGACGGGACTGAATACAAACTTTCCAACAGCATATGCTACCTCGGCATTAACCTAGCCAGACACATGACGTTCTACACACACCTGCAGAAGAAGTTGAAAAGAGTACGTAGGACTTACTACTCTCTCCAGCATCTCATCACAAGCACGGCTATATCCCTTCGGCCGACACTGTTAATAGCGTCCTGAGGCCAGCTCTACTGTTTGGGACACCACTCTTCCGATTCCTACACATTAGCACAATAACTCGACTCCAGAGCTTCCAGGACAAAATCCTGCACACGGCACTATGGCATACCCCTTTTCGTGATATGAAGGCTACCGACATCCACGAAAAGTTCGAAGTCCCCACCATCACCGAAGCCATCCAAAGAAAACACATCAAGGTCTTTGACTCGATGAAACATAGCCAAAACCCTCTATTCCGAGACATGACACCCCAACCACCGGTGGACATTACGGCACTTGGCCCACCAACAAAAAGCCTCAAACACTCCAACACTGCTATCTGGCTAAATAAGACTGCACTACATGCCTAGAGGGACTCTAGGCCCAGCTACCAGTGGACTCTCACCACTGTACCGCAACTATCAACCTCTACCGAGGCTTCCCACACTCCTTAATTCCCTCACACCACCTTCAAGCAGGCACTGTTAGTACAAGGATCCGCTCAACCCAAATATCCCTTTATTTTTCCCTCATCCTTAATCTTATAATTAGAGAGCTAAGAAAAAAAAAAAGAAAAAAAGGGGGGGGTGGGAAATGGACGGGATTTACTGAGCGGGAGGTGTAATGTTTGGTTTGTATTTTAGTACGTCGTGGTGAAACTGGTCTTTTTTTGTTGTAGTCGGTGTCTTATTTTCCCGCTGGAGTGGGCGGAATCCCAAAATACAAATACAAACATCACGCCCTTCGCTCAGTAAATCCCATCTAATAATATTATAAACAATCGTTATTCATTATCGCACTAATTGATGGAGTTTCAGCCTGTCATCACAGTAATTGAATCATACGTCAACCATGAACCTCAAAGTGTTGTGATCAGCTCCGGTTCAACCTTTTTCTATCAACTAAGAACAATCAAAGATACCACGAAATGGTTCATTGAAGATCAAGGTGTAATAATTAGTGCTCTGGTAATCATAGTTTCTTGTTTTAGTGAGATACACTCAATTCACATTAGCCATTGGCAGGACACGAGCAATATACCCATCTCTATAGACCATGATTAAGTGTGGTTAAAGAATTAGTTATTTGATAACTAGCAAATATATGTTTCCTATAATTTGAAGAATTTTATCAAATATATAGACGTACTGATTATGAGTAGTAGATTATCATTTAAACTTACTGTCATGTATGACGTCATTCTGCCAACGAGGTTCATCCTTGTTCGATAACCTCATGTGTAACCTTATTATTATTATTACTATTATGTGTTATCTATCTATTGGCGACGAGGATGGGATTTCATCTTAATCTGTCATAATTCATCTGTCAGTTGGAACTTTAATAAGTTATTCTTTTGAGCTTGTAATTTTTTTTTCTCTTGAAACTTCTTCTCTATCGCACATCTTCTTTACAATGCCAGACGAAGTATTGGACCTTCAAGCACAGCTTGCTCAGTTAACAGGGATTGTTACCCAGCTGGCCCGGACTCAAGCTGCCTGCATATCAACAAGTTCGGTAAGTCAACTTTTCAGTTTTGAACCCTACCAACAAGGCCAAAATGAATCAGTGGCATCATATTTGGAGTGGCTTGAAAAAAACATACGGCTCAGTGGAATACCAGAAGATAACTGGGCAGACCATTTACTGGTTAACATAGGTCCCGAATTCAACACTACTTTAAATAACCTTGTATACCCAGTTACTCCACATAAAAAGGGTTTCAAGGAAATTGTAGGCATTTTGGTAGGTCACTTCCAAGAATCTAAAAATAAGTATAGTGGAGCCATAAAATTTAGAAAAATCATTCAGAGCCCTAGTGAGTCGGTCACTGAATAATATGCTATGCGCCTTAAAGCTGCCGCTAGGCATTGTGATTTTAATGACTTCCTGGACTATTTTTATCGTGCAATTTATTTATGGTGTGCTTGATGATTCTACCAATGATTTCATTGTGGTAAAAAAAACCAGTAAATTTGTTGATGCTCTGGAAATTGCTCAAAATTTAGAAGCCACCAAAGCAGCTTCTGCTAAAATTAAATACCATCGCACTGAAACACAGCACAAATTTGCTCATGCTGGTAGATCCAAAACCACATCCCAGTCTAAAAGAAGTAGCAGCATCCAGCAGCACATCAACCAATTTCTTCTCCAATATCACAAATCTCCACATCAAACAACTGGCCAACCTCCATCACTTTTTTTCCTCAGAAGAACCATTCGATCAAGGATTGACCTTGTTAAACCTGATCTCAAGGGCAGGATGACTGATAGACAATTGATAAATAATTCTGCAAATTTCCAACATTTCTCAGCAGGAGATCCAATAATGTTTCGATATTACAGTGACAAGTCAGACAAATGGATTCCAGGAGTCATCGTCACCAAACTAGGAGATCTACATTATGAAGTTGACTCCAATGGAAACTGTCTTAAGAGGCATGTTGACCAGATCATCCCTCGAGGCATGGATATCAAGTCTCAGGGACCTACCAGTAGCAACCAGCATCATCCAACAACTTCTAGCGAGAAGAGATGTGTTCGTATATCTGGTAGCCCTACTCCAACGGCTTCACCTGCCTTCCGGGATCCTACTTCTGCGCCTCCTGTGACACTAATTAACCAGCCCAGATCGAGGGAACACTCCTACCAAGCTACTCCAACCAGTACAGCCTCCGCTGACCCTTCAATCCAGCCTGCGGCCACTCCATCAACCCCTGGTTCTCCACTCTCAGAGGTAACCCCACCTAATGCTCCTAGGCAAAGATCCACCCCACGTCAACGTAAGGGAACCGTGGAAAATCGCGTGCGCTATCCTGTCCGCAACAGGAAGCCTAAAAGAGTCTTCTCACCTTCCACGTAGAAGTGATGTGAAAGTGTTTTATGAAGTGAAGTGAAAGTGTTTTTAATTTAAATTTAAAATAAAAAGAGAACATTTTAATATCTTATAAACAGTTTTACAAACAATTAAGAAGTTAATTTATTATTATTTCTTTTAACATGCGCGGAGGATTGTCATGTATGACGTCATTCTGCAAACGAGGTTCATCCTTGTTCGATAACCTCATGTGTAACCTTCTTATTATTATTACCATTATGTGTTAGTTGTTGTGTTGTCAGTTAGTTCTAAATATAATCATTTATAGTATTTTCAGTATTCCTGAGTACTCATTTCAAATATACAATACTTACAGTAAAATCTTTTCGAACTGAACGCACAAAGAAATCCTTACTTATGTGATTCATCGCCCTTTTCTCGATTTTTTTTAAAATTTTCTATTTCCTACAGCCCATGTACTGACAGATATCATTAATAGGTAGATGCTGGAGCTCTACCTTCAATGATTAATTATTTTTAAAAAATCTCAGAATCAGAGTGAGATTTTGAGTACTTAGTGTAGGTTTGTCCAATGGAGGAAGTTGTTAATAAGCAATTTAGTTTGTGTTACATTTTCCAAATATTTATAACAAACCGTTGAAAAAGAAGGCATAAAGAAAAATTAATCAGTGGTAATTGACTAACTATCTAGTTTATTCCCGTTTGATTGTTTCATCTATGAATTTACAAAACCACAAGAAAAAAATATATGCGCGGATTTAATTTCTTTACTTGAAGGTTTCCATTTAATTTTTGTATTCTGAATACTACTTAATTTTGATGGGCCTTGTCGTTTCCCTAACTCATAATACAGGTGCTAGGGGAAGTGTATATACCAAATACAGGTGCTAGGGGAAGTGTATATACCAAATACAGGTGCTAGGGGAAGTGTATATACCAAATACAGGTGCTAGGGGAAGTGTATATACCAAATACAGGTGCTAGGGGAAGTGTATATACCAAATACAGGTGCTAGGGGAAGTGTATATACCAAATACAGGTGCTAGGGGAAGTGTATATACCAAATACAGGTGCTAGGGGAAGTGTATATACCAAATACAGGTGCTAGGGGAAGTGTATATACCAAATACAGGTGCTAGGGGAAGTGTATATACCAAATACAGGTGCTAGGGGAAGTGTATATACCAAATTCAAGCATGTGCATGAGATTACTCTATCGAGGGACTAGTATTACTTCTAAAAATTCACTGAAACAACAGTGTTTCATAGTGATTACAGTATAATTCATTTGATTTTACAAACAGCTACTTATAGAAGATCTTTCATGGAAAGTTACAATTTGGTCATACACTATCATTAATTGTGATAAAAGAATTCAATATACCAAAGGTCAAATTACAAATATAATGCTCCCTTAAATCTGAGGTGTCGTCCACCATTGCGTAAATAAAGTTATCTCGTGTTTGTAGTCAAATTTTTAAAATGGCCGACTCGTAGCATGTGTTGCAGGTAATTTTTTCGAGAATTTTTAATTTAATATATTTTTTTAAAAACGTTTTGAAAAGTTGTATCTAATTTATTGAAAATAATGTTTGAAGTGACCATAGTATAACATCTTAGTTGATTTGTTTTCGAGTTTTCAAAGCAGAGCTGCATTCGGTTAGAAAAGTTGGTTCAGGTTTACCACTACTTCGACGAGAATCTGTCAAGTTCCAATGACCAGCTAATTAAAAAAAAAAAAGATAAATAGCCAATTTTTTAAAATAGGAAAAAAATAACGTGCAGAGTTACAGTGAGCAACTATTCAGGATTTTCTGTTACATGCTTTCTCACATGGCCTGAAGAACACAGTCTTTTCATCGAACTTGAGTTCACGATAATTATTTATCCAACTTTTCACTTTGGAAGGATGACTTCTTCCTACTTTTGGCATGATAGTGTTTCTTTGAAAACCAGTGTTCACAAGGCAAAAATGATAAGCTAAGACTAATAATTAATGATAAACTAACTTAATAATAAACTTACTTTGGGTGTAAGGAACATAAATGGGTGAGAGAGGAACTGTGCGAGATAATTGGCTATCCACGAATTTAAAGTAATAAAAAAAAACTTGAAAACGTTTGAAAATTCATATAAAAGAGGAACTTATGTCAGTGTTATCTAAACACTCACTTACTCCTTCACGAAATTATTTCTTGTAACATGCTTAATTTTTTTAACTAACTTACAAATAAGTTTTTTAATTTATGAAAACTTGCAATTTCGTGCAGTAAAAATGTAAAACGTTCAATTTCGTTAGTCAATAAAATTTATATGATTAATATAAAATATATTAATGAGGAATGCTTGATTCTTAAAAATAAAATGTGCCAGGGCCGACCGGCAATGCCTGCTTTAGCTCTAAGCAAGTTGCCAATCGCTCATAGCATGCCATTAAGGTGACGATACTCACCTGCATGATGATGATTGTGTGGTCTAACAATATTATCGACAGCTTGGGAAGTTTTCCGAATACGGATAGTCTTAATGACAGCAGTGCTAAAGTGGGAACGAAAAGTACAGTATATAGCTTCAATTTAGTGCATTCTCAAAAAAAAAACCGTTTGCAAGAGCTAAAATGATTCTTGCAGATTCAACTTTATGAACATTCTATATTAAAAGCAATCAAATTTACATACCAAACCATAAAGAAAGATAATCCTTTATAGTAAACATAGTAGTCTGTTGAATCGATCTTGAACGTGAATAAAAGTAGAATGTTTATCAGTTGGGAATAGGATACCGCTCCGACGACACAAAGAGATTGTTCTAGATCCATTAAACTAGCTGATTGTGTTTACTGGAGCGCTTAAGATATTTATGAGTTAAAGTTGTCCAAATAGGGGCAGAGACAATTCTAGCGTTTACTGATTAGTCCTGGAAGCTCGGCGTCCAATAACTCATAGAGGTCTGCAGTTCGGCTCAGTTATACTGCTCGCCGTCAAACCTACGCCAGTTTAACAGTACCGGGAGATTTACTACCGTCACTGCTAACTCGGTCAAGTTGCAGAGAAACGAAAATGATTTCCATCGAAGTGATTATTGTCTAAACTTAAGATTTTGGAGTAAAAATTCATTAACTTGATTGAGAGACTATTTTTTGGTTTGATGGTAGACTATTGAGTACCAAACACTGATAATCTTTATTACTATTCATATATTGACAAATAAATAGCGCATTGTTACAACTTTTGTATGAGCTAGTTAACCAAAGAAACCAAATGCCTAACTATTTTTTTTAATTACTTTTTGGTAATTGATTTGGTTTAACTTAAAAATATTCCGTTGCATTTCACATATTTAAATTTTACATATATATGACACATCAAGTAAACTAAATATTTATATCAAGAAAGTGACATTTTCATTATACCCCTTAGAAAATTGGAAAGTATTGGAAAATGAGAGTTTAATGGTGGAAAACCTTTTGCATTAATCTATGAAAACCTGTAGAATAATAAATCTTCAGAATGTCACTTTCATCATTAATCATCCCCTTTCAAGAATCTTTAATTTCATTACATATTGTACTATGAAAAAAAAAATGACAAACGACGTAAAAAACCTGTAACTTGTTAAACGCGAATCCACTTAATGTCTAAAGCAATTATTGGCATTTACGTTTAAATTTTGCCAATGTTTTTCTTAATTATTTATTCTAGTCCAAATTTATAGAAAACTTAAGTTAACTATGGGAGTGTATAGCTAAATAGTTACATATATGTTTAGTCAGATATAAGTAAATTGCTTTTTGGAATGCCAGGTTAGGATGATACTAAAAATATGTTGGATTTTCTTTAAATCTATTAATGAACAACTTTACGAAATTGTAGTTCTTAAATACGTGATTAATTCCAAACACCTTAGTTACAACAATCTACTTTACTTCAATATCCTAACAAATAATCAAAAAAAAATTGATTTAGGTATATTTTGATTGAAGGATAGAGAACCTTTGGTTGAAATAAATTCAAAAGGTTTTTTAAATTTTATATTTTAAAACTTATTAATGAAAGGAAGTTAATGTAAGAATAGAAACATATGATAGACTGTACTATATCGGTACATAATAAATATGGATTAGTTATTTCACAGTAATTAATTTCTCCAAGTAGTTACGCAGTTACTAAAAAACGTCCCTATTTATAATTCCTGAAATGGAAAATTAAGAAACAGGGGAAGAAAAAATTTCCCGTTGCTGTTAATTTAACAAATGAAGCCAAGTAGAAAACCAGCTTCTCGTCCTTCCACGTGTATTTTTTTTTAAAATTATAATAGCATAATGTAGATGAAAAACCAGCAGAGAAAGAGTATGCTTATTCAGACTTAATCACTCAGTATAGAAGTACATAGCCACTGGGATGCCACTTAAACTGTTCTTAGCATTGGGAGGGGGGAAACCGCTGGTTGAGGTAAAGTTAAACAACATTTTGTTCCATTATAGAAGTTGCCCGCATATCGCAAAGTTCACTAGCGGAGTTATTTCTGGGACACCAACTTCTGGGAAAGTTGAGCCCACTGGGCCAGAACGTAGAATAGGCGGACAGAGTATTACCAGCTGCGGTAAATTCAAGTACCATAAAGATTTGAACATGAAAGCATTTCCTGGAAACCCCCTATGTGAAGCGAAACACGGGGAACTTACGCAAAAGAAATGTAAACTCGATGCTTTATGAACGAATGTTAAATTTATAGAGTTTCAAGTTAGTTTTAAGTTTTATCAAAAAGGTGAACCAATTCACCTTTATTAGTCAGTTTAGTCCAGTCACGTATAATGTGTATCATTATACTTGTTTATTCATTGAAGAAAAAATAGAAAACTCGTCGATGTAAAATAAATGAAAATATCCATGAAATAATTTAAACGACAAGTAGACAAAAGGATGTAAAAAAAACACAAAAACATTATTAGATTGAAAAACATATGTATAAAAAATAAAATAATAATGATTAAACACTAAATAAATGAAAATGGATGAATAATAAAAGTCTCTAGCACATACATACCTAAGCTAAGTAGAAGTTGTGCTATTAGTGAATTTCGGATAAGTGTAAACGTAAAGATGAAAGTCGCTAGTTCTTGTAGCTTACTGAAAATTAAAATAATATTTCATAAACTTGATGTAAAAGCAGTAAAAGTTTTCAGTTTTTCCACGTTCACCTCTAAAGGAAGCCTTATCGAATTTTTTGGATTCCTCTAAAATCGTATCCAAGTCATTTAAAATATTTAATGCTTCTGACTCTAAACTATTTTGCAATATTTTTTTTACTCTTGAGAATACAACTGCAATAAAATTTTTTGCATGTTATTCCCAAAATGAAATGAAGGCTCTAGAGAAGCTCCCCAGAGAGATGTTTGTGATGACGTTCGCATAAGTTTGGTGTTCCGTTCCGATAAAACTTTTTAGAGAACTGGTACCTAATAAATTTGACTCTAATATTAGTACGTGTGTGAGCCCACAGTCGTCAATAATTTTTTTGAAAGTTTAAAAATGCGCAGTGAATAGTTAAAATTCTCAAATTTGAATAAATAAAACGTTCAGAACGATCTTTCTCGTGTTGAATATAATAAACTGTTTTCTCAATATTTTCTTGACCACATTCTCTGGCTGGGGATATGGGTCTTTTCATGGTTTCATAAAACACTGTGTACGATGTAGGATATTCGTTAATCGACGGTAGATAAAATATTCGTTGTTGAAGGGTAGAATCTCGGAACGACACTGAATTGGGCCCTACCCTCATTGGTGTGGTTTTAATTACCAAAATGACCCCTTCTACCTACCTTAGGGTAGGTCGATCTCCCGGCCGATAGGTCGACTTAGTGCAGCCCTCTGCAGGGGCGGGGCCAGGTATGACCTGGCCGACTACAAACCAATGCCCAGTACCACTAGGCTCCACCATAGGTAGACTCTCACTACCTTCCCGAATCCACCCGCCTCCTTTAGGCATCCCACACCCCGTATCCTTCTCATACTTCATTCAAATGGGACGCCCCTTAGTGAAAGGCACCCATCAATCCAAAATAAGATTCCTTTTATTTTTCCCACATCCCATTTTTATAAGTTTGAGAGCTAAGGAGAAAAAATATAAAAAAAAAGAAGGTTTAAAATTTTCAGGCTGATTTTCTAAAGCGCGTTTCCTTTTTATTCGTTACATTGGGGAGGGATCACTTCTATAGGAGACGAGGGGATAGATGATGCATCATCCGAGGAAAATTTAGTGCTTATATTCTACAAAAATCCTGTTGCCATGAAATGTGGTTACTCTGTGTTATGCATTGTATCTTTACCCGATAAACTATCAATGAATCAATTAAAATTGTCGCATCCAACCCTAATATTCAGTTTATTGTTATTTAGATCAAGACACGTAAGAATCGGTTCAGACAGAGAAACTTTCTTGGAAACACCCCACTACTAAATCTCTATTTCTTCGAGATAGCTGATACTAGCTATATGTCCAAATTGGTTTAATATATTTACCATTAATGGATAAACCTAATTCTAATCGTTTCGAAGGCGTGAATCTTTTATTTCTTTCCGCAGTAAAAATGTCTTGAGCTATTGATGGTACAACGCGCGCCGTTCTGTAGGTTTTTTGTCTTTTGCAACCTGTCCCACCAACTACAGAGGTTTGACAAGAGATTTAGGAATTTTTGTTTCTCCAGCATTAAAAGAAGCCTGTCAACAATGGTATTCATTATGGCTGTTACCAATTCTTCGGACGTCTTAGAGCTATAAACTATTATCTTATTAGTTAATTTTGAGAATTTAATTTCATTTAGAAACACTTTCTTTAATGTTGTTTTCAAATGTTCAGTAGTGTACGTGAAACTGGCATAATCTTGTTGTTGTTTAAAATCCATGAATGTTACATAGTTTATGTTATTTATATATAATTACCAATATTATTTAAAATATCGATTTGTTTTGAATGATAACCGAATCGTTCACGAAATCCCTCAATGTGAATTTACCTTGTCAGTTGGTGGTTGTATTTTTCATATTCATATTCAACCAAAAAACATTTTTTTAAGCCAGTTTTGGAAACGTACTTTCCTGGGTCATCTTATACGATTGACTTTTACTCACTCTGCTGTCTTAAATATTTCTGAACAAATCGCAGGGCTTCACCGTTTGGTTGAATAAAACTTAAAAATTTGTATTGTTTGTCTTCGTCAGTTTTGAAAACGCACTCGAATTGCAAGTCAATTTCTTACGGGAATTTAAAACAGATATTAAAATATTGTCATGTTAAATATTATAGAACAAAGCGCAGCCGTTTACTGTTCCGTTGCGTAAAACTCAAATATTTGTGTTGTTTGTCTTCGTCAGTTTTGAAAACGCACTCGAATTGCAAGTCAATTTCTTACGGGAATTTAAAACAGATATTAAAATATTGTCATGTTAAATATTATAGAACAAAGCGCAGCCGTTTACTGTTCCGTTGCGTAAAACTCAAAAAATTGTCCTGTTCGAACAGGTCAGTTTTGAAAACTCACTTGGATTTTTAGGAATTTTACTAGATATACAAATCATTCAAGTAATTCAATTTTCATGTGTTTTGAATGTGGTTGAATTGATTTAACAAAAACTTTCGGTTTTGGAAACGCACCTGCCTGAGACGTCTTAAGGTTAAAATTTATTCACCTGGCAGTGCTGAATATTTTAGAAAAAATCACAGCCAATTACCTTTCGGTTGAATGGAATTAAAAAATATGTCATTTTTGACCACTTCAGTTTTGAAACCGCACCCGATTACGTCAATTTCTGCTAAGGCTCATAACATTACTGGGTGTAATTTAACTTTTGTTTAAATTGCAGGTGTTTATCTTTCGGTTGAATGGAACCTCAAAATTTGACCCTAAGTCCAAAATTTTACAAGAAATCCACCTACTTTTGACAGCAAGACAGCAAGAGGGTCCTAGTTGTACCCATTATGGGCTATAGATTCGGGATATCGGTAGCTTTACGCTTGCACGGTGAATAAATGATACATAGGCTCTTACTTCGTCTTTTGCCATCCAGACTATTCCTAATGTTGCAAGTCCTTTCCTTATCATTTTTTAGTAGTATTGTTAACGCGCTAACATCATCATAATTTGAGATATTTAATACCTGATAAATAATTTGACTAGCTCCCGGCTATATTACAGCTTAAAAAAACATTCATCGTATTATTTCATTATTTAATTCCGCTGGCCGCCAATGAACGATACGGAATGAGAACGCACGTATGTAAGAAAAAAAATAGAGAAGAGGGTGTAGACATGGAATAGTAAATGTCGACTTTGCTAAGTCAAGCAAGTGCTGTAAGTATCCTCAGAGAAGGTATGAGGTAACTTAAAAATATTTTGGCCCTACTGTGGCATCAAGAATTATCAGACAATATCGGTCTCTCAATTCCAGCCCAGTTTCCGGTTGAGCCAGGTTTTCACAGGTCCATGGACCATTGCGACGAAAACAAGCAATGAATCAGTCATAAAAAATAAGGGTTTCGATGGATTAGGTAGAACATTGCTAAGTTTATGCGCTCTGTGATTTGAAGAAAATTGCGGAAATATGGGATGGATCTTAATTTATCCTTGTTTAATATATTATGAAACGTTATCAAGAGGTATTCAAGGCAATATCGAAGCCAACATTCGCCAGAGTTGGATCCAGACCGGGTGAGGCTTGGCTAGGGGGATTCAGCCGAGCGTAGGAACGAAATGTTTTAATAAAATATAGTGATAAATAGGGAGTCCTGGAAGGGTGAGAGGCCGAACTGACAACAAAGGAGTATTGTATTCGGGTTGTCGCCTCGTCCTCCAACTGTTGTTCCAGGCCCTAGCTGGAGGCTCCAGCCCCACAAACTTCATGAATATAACATCATCCACTCCACCGGATGCCTTCGGGCCTCTCGCCTTCTTCGGGACAACAAATGTCCTTCCTCAGGCCTCGGGCGCAGTCTTCTGTGGTCTCTCTGCCTAGGGTATTTTGTCACCATTAGCAACTTGTTGAGCCGTGTAATATAATTCGGAATATTATATATTATATAATTAATAAAAGAACTTCAATTCAACTTGTGAAAGCCATCCTTAAAATAGCGATGTTTCACGCGTATTCGAGTACACGAAAGTTAATGACTCGAATTACTTTCACTTACACAGTGAACGTTCTAACAGTGAGTTCATTGCTCATTGTTAGTATTCGTCAATTTTATATTCTTAGGTCGGTAAAAGAGTGAAGTCATATTTTCATTAAATATTTTATTATTGTTAATTCCTTTATTGTGCAATAATTACAATCTGCCTTTTATAAGGCAATAAGTAATTAAGATATATGCTCTCATTCATACAATATTTACAGTTCATCATTCACTCGCTCATTCATACAATATTTACAGTTCATCATTCACTCGCTCATTCATACAATATTTACAGGCAGCCCAGAGACCCACCAAATCCACCGCAAAGAGAAAGCGGAGTCTTGGGAAGTCCCCACGCTCCTTCGTCAGCCACGTCACTGGATACTAGCCAGTGGAGGCTGACCAAGAGCGCGAGAGCCACAGACGCTCAGGACATGATTGGAGAGACTGGCCATTGCCAGGACTCCCACTGTCACGCGTTTATAGCAGGTCACGAGGCCACTGCCATTTCAGTCTCCGAGGAGGATTATAGGGATGAGTGGCGCAGTGCATTGACTGTGCTACAGGATTAGGGTGGTTGGAAAGGCTACTGTGGAATTTCGTAAACTTGGAAGGGATGAGTTCTAGAATGTAAGGTATATTAAGGTCGTTATGAAGGGTTTTGTTGCTGACATAATAAGGGGCATTTACTATTGTTGTCAGGACATTTGATTGAAAGGATTGGATACGCTTGATGTTAGACTTTTTTGCTGTCCCCCATAGCTCTATTCCGTATGTCCAGATTGGTTTAAGTATAACTTTGTAGATTAGTAGTTTATTTTCTATTGAGAGATGGGATGTCCTTTGAAGTAGTCTGTACAGTTGTCCAAAGCGTCTGTTTAGTTCTTGTCTTTTTAGTCTCGTATGTGGGTTCCAGGTCATTCGTTTGTCAAGATGGAAGCCTAAGTACCGTAATGTCTCGGATACAAGGAGAGGAATAGAATTAAAATAAACTAGTGGACCAGACTTGCGACAAAGGGTGAAGGTAATGTGGGAGCATTTTGCTTCATTAACTTTGATCCGCCATTGATTGCACCAATACTCGATCTCGTCAAGGTGTTTTTGAAGGTTATGGGATGCTATGTCGGGGTCTGGATGGGATGACAAGACTGCAGTGTCATCTGCAAATGTGGCCAAGAAGGTATTGGGAGTAGAGGGGACATCAGCGGTGTATAGTTTATAGAGGATGGGGCCCAGGACACTGCCCTGTGGAACTCCTGCACTTATGGGCTAGTAGTTAGAGTATTCTAAACCACAGCGGACTTGGAAGAAGCGGTTTGAAAGGTAGGACTGTAGGATTAGGAAAAGGGTCTGTGGTAAATATCTTTTGAGCTTGTAGAGCAAACCTGCGTGCCAAACCCTGTCAAAAGCTTGAGCTATATCGAGAAAGGCAGCAGTGCAATACTGTTTGGTTTCAAGGGCTGAGGAGATGTGATCAACAACGCGAAGGCCTTGTTGAGCAGTGGAATGTCGTTGGCGGAAACCAAACTGGTGTGTGGGAAAAAGGTTTTTGGATTCAACAATGGGAAGTAGACGTTTTAGTAGGAGTTTCTCAAATATTTTTGAGAGGATAGAGAGTAGGCTAATTGGACGGTAAGATGAGGCGTCATTGGGTGGTTTACCAGGTTTGGCGAATAGGACAATAATGGAATGTTTCCAGAGGAGAGGAAAGTGCGTCGTTCGGATTATGCAATTATATATGTAGGTTAGGAAGATTATGGCTTTAGGAGGAAGTTGTTTGAGAATTTGAGGAGTAAGGAGATCATATCCAGGGGATTTTCGGTAAGGTAAGTTTTTCAGAAGGTATTTAACCTCAGAGGGGTTAACGGCTTTTGGTGGAAGAGAGAGAGGAATAGGTGAAGTGAGGAAATCTTCCACAGTTGTGCTGTGAGTATGGCTTTGATGAGAAAGGTGAGGTGTGAAAGTATGGGTAAGATGCAGAGCAAATCATTAAATATAAGAAAAGGATTTACCCAGTTTAGTACTCTCAGCGGATGCTAAAATAATGGTAAATACATTGATTTAAATAAACTTAGCTTCCTGATTTTACTATGGCAAGATTTTATTGGATTCCTTGTGTATATTTTATCGGAGATAAGGCTAAAGACTTTCGATAAGAGCCAATCATTGGATAATGAAGCTGAATACCATGGGTTATATAAAATTATGTCTCTGACGGATCATATCCTATGTTTTTATTAATTGTAATTGTATGTAATAAATTTTACTGCCATAGTATCTCTTCTGTCAATTATTAGCAGCTCAATATATATAAAAATCGTGTGGACTAATATCCATAATAACTAACATTCGTGTGAAAAAATTCTAGGCATGATTTTGAAAGGATGCAATGAGATCCTCTTTATCGTTTTGAATTTATATATGAAGTACACCTGAAAGTACTAGTTTCTACATAGTTGTACACTTTTTAAAAGTAACCTAAAGAGAAAACATTCAAAATATGTATGTATGGTTGCGACCAATTATACATTTAGTGTTCAGTACAGTAATTTATACGACGTAGAATAGTATTTACCTGTTACATCGGTCACCACAAATTATAATTCAATATATCAACTTGTGACTTTTAATTAGTTAACAGTTAACAAAGGATCTGTGTAGACTAAAAAACAATTAATTTATAACCTGAGGCTGGTAAAATTATCGCACTTTTCATGATAATGTCAGAAGTTAATTAATTTTTGACGCTAACTACCTAGCGATAAGGCTCTCCAAACGTAAATATACTGCAGGGATTATTTACGACTGTCGATGGCTCGAACGTGATATGTCAAATAAGGTCAACTTAAGCCCCTGTCCCATTAATTATTGCTAAAGTTCAAGAGAGAGAGAAGGCTACGATGAAGAATCGTCTATTTCTTTCTCATTTAACATTTCACAACAGTTCAGTTAGCTGAATAGTCAATGTAGAGTGAGTGAGAGGGAGTGAGAGAGAGTGAGAGAGAGAGAGAGAGAGAGAGAGAGAGAATTCAATTTTCCCCGTTTAATGAGTGAGAAAAGAAGTTGGAAGTATTATATAATTATATATATAAAAAATCTTTTTTTATTAAATTATCATTTTAGTTAAATTCATTCAGTTGAGGGATATAATTTTAGGCAAATTTAGTTTTATCAATAAATTAATTATATTTGTGGGAGCATTTCTCTATAAAATTTTTGTCTGTGTTATTTTTGTTGTTTGAATAATCAAAGGAGTATTAATAATTATGGGATTTACCTATTTGTTTTAATTGTTGAAGTAAATTTTTGTGGAAATTTGTTGTTGGGATATTTTTCTCATCAGCTTTACTCTGAATTTTACGCTTCCTTAGTATTTCATTGCTTTCACCCTGTACCTACGAACTTTTGCCACGTCCAATAACGTTACTGTACTCTTATTCATATAAATTTGCTTTAACAGTGTACAATTATTTTGTGAGTTTCCAACTTCCAGCGGAGAAAAACACTTCTTCTTTAGTCCTAAGTAATTGCAAAAATAATGATGATTTTGAAATTGATAGAATGAAAAGTTATATATGACGTATTAGGCTTACAGATATCATCTTCCTCGTGTTGTATCAATCTCGGCGTCAGTTTCCTGGGAGTTAAGATATGTTTTAGTTATCCGTATTCGCTCACTTTGTGGGCCAAGGTGTTTCGCAAGGTTGTATATTCTAGATTGAAAATCCTTTAGATGCTTTGATCCTTTGAAGACGCCGCACATACAGATTGTTTCATGAGGGATAATCTTTTATCATTGCACGGTGGAGGACAGCGTGGTGACGTGCCTTTACAAATATGATAAGTGAGCCTGGAGATAATCCATTGCCCAAACATCGAGGCTCCTCTCGGCTCCTGTATAGCCTCCAGCTTGAATATGTTCATTCATCCCTTTGCTTCAACGGGTGATTAATGTTCGATAAACAATTAGCGGTCTCTCCTAAGCCCTTCCTCCTTGGGCTGTAATGATACATACTAGTCCTTGGTTGATCCAGTCTAGGAGAACTCCACCTTAAGATTAAATACAACGATATACAAGAAAGAGTGGTAGTTCTCTCACTACTTGTTTATAGATTAGATAAAATAATTCTGTATAGATGCCAAGTTTATTTAAATAAAAATCAACATTACAGGAAAAATTAAGATAGTATAAAATAAAGAAACAATTTATATCTTGGAATGAAAGTGCTAAAGTACTCGATAATACTTATCCTTTCGTTTTACAAAATAACAGAGAGTAAGATGTTTCCAAATATTCTATAAGAATCTTATAGAATTCAATAAATAACTATAATGATTCTTGAGTTGTAGAAAAAAAAATCAAAACCAATAATTTTTTTTTACGTTTAATTTGGTATCTGTACCTCAAGTTATTTTAACAAAACTGATATTGATATTTTTAAGTGGTTTTGTCCAATTATTTTAAAGAATGAGCTACAAATAAAATTCTAAGTTAATTATCCCACCCATTTGGGGTTGAGAATGTCGACACAAATGCCCTTCTGAAATGCTTTTCTCGATTTCCAGCGAGCTGTTTGCTGTGTCAATCATAATTTTTCTTGCATATTTTAATTAAGGTTCATCTCCCGAACCTACTCCGGCAGATTGTCTCTATTTGTGTTTGAATAAATATCCGGCATTTCCTGAGGTCTAAATATTCTTTAATCTCAGCTTATGGCGAGTACACCCTAAAGAAACCGAATTGATATAGATATGAGGTGAAGGCTTTGTAGCAGCGGGTTTCACCAGTAGGGAGTAACTTTTCACCAGTCAGTATGCCAAGTTCCATCATTGGAGAAGTGCTAATTTATTTGTGACAGTTGTTTTGCGCGCTTGTCGTTTTTGTGATGGCTGATTTTTGTGAACGTTGCGTGGCCGTGAAGTTTTGCTTTCTGCTTGGGAAAACGGCCACAAGGCTCCTAAAATATTAAACATGGCCTACGAAAATGCTATGAGGAAAATTCAAGTGTTCTAGTGGTGTCCCCGTTTTGAAAGTGTGAAAATGTCAATTAATGATCAACTTTGCTTAAACGGCCTGAACCAACGAGAATTTCAAGTAAATCTGCGAAATCGTCCTGGAAGGATGGACCATCGAAGAAGTTGTGGACAAATCTGGACTGACATGGAGTTAAGTACAGCGAATTTGAAGGGAAATTTTGGGATAGGACCTCCGGTGACTTTTGTTCTTCCCCCCAATGAAAAGTGACATAAAAGGAAAGCGTTTTGCGGACGTTGAAGAAGTAAAGATAAAAACGAAGGAGGCGCTGTCTGGTATCACAAAGAGAAATTCAAAAAACTGTTTTGTCCAGTGGAATAAAAGATTGGGCAAGTGTATAGTTTTTTTGAAAAACAAATTAAATAAATCACTTTATACAAAAATAGTTCGCTTTCTTTACGCCCTCGTGCGTGCTATAACTTGCATGTATAAGAGAAAAAATACCAACAAAACAAATCATGATCATACCAATAGCTCCTACCTCAGAGTGAGTTTTGTGTAAGGGCTTCCCTGCTTCATCTGAAGCTCTGGAGGGGCTTAGGAACCGAAAGTCCTAAGCAAGATCTTTTTGCTTTTGTGAACAGAAGTCTTCCCGGAATAAGCAGCTTTCCTATTCACAAACAGAACAGATGAAGACTAGCCTAAAGTATTTTTTGATACAATAAATCTCATTTCTGCTGATCCTGTTTTGGTGGTTTGTCTTTTGAACCTGTTTTATTAACTTTTCCTATTTGAGGAGTATTTGGAAACCACTATTAAAATTTATACATACGTTTTTAATATTTAAATATTAAACTAACTTTATTGTATTGTTTTATTATCAGTCAAAAAAAAGTTTATATGCAATCTTGCTAAGGAATTAGTTTCAGAAACTAATCATAGGCTGATACTGATCCATTGCAAACACAAGAAAATAGTAAATCAACAAGGTTATAAAATCACCTAACCGTACGATATTGTTCTAAGAACTGGAAAAGTCTTTAGGATATCTCTTGCAAATTTTTTCGAGGGTATTAAATTATTGATCTGATTAGTAATATGCATTTTTTGTTAGCGCACCATCATTTTTTTTTACTTTAAATAACAGCTATAACCACGGAAACAGGTTTCTATCAATCAATCAACAGAGCCTGTTCAAGAAAACTGGTTAGTATGCGAATGTTAATAAAAATATTTAAAGCAAATGAAATTTAATAGTGTTATCGTTGTATAATATTTCATAATTACCTCAATTTATTGGCATTATAATGTTAAAGAAAACGAATTGAATATTCTTAGTTAGGAATTGATTCAAAAGAAAAATCAACTCAAAATTACAGAAATTTGAATTGCGAAAGAATTAATCATGTTTTATAGAGATCTCATTACTTTGTTATCTTTTAGCAATATGAAACCTTGTTTTGATTTCGGTGATACCTGATATCTGTTGGTTGAATAAAAGTCTCACTAAGACCGCAATAGGTTGGCAGACTGATAGGGAGACTATAGTCCTGGTTTAGAAACAATAATTCTGCTTTCACCTTTCACGATATAATGTGTATATTATTTGCTTTCATTGGACTTCCCGCATTGCAATAGGGCGAGGCACTCGATCCCATTATTAAGATAAAGGTCTGAAGCAAATTAGTGCTCCAAAGTTACCAAATATATTGTACGGGCCCCAAATGGCGAGAGCTGTGCCATCCCTTTCAAAAATATAGACAATAAGAGAAAAGCTCCAGGAACAGTCAATATGTAACAGTCGTTGATGCAATTAGAGGGCTGGTCACCCACACAGTCATGAGGGTGTCCTTTAGTGGCTGTCGCACTCTATTGTCTGTAACTGCTGTTCGCTTTTATATCAAGCACGTTTGTATTCTGGCTAATAAAGAATAAGAGAACGCCAAAAAGGCACAACCTTAGTTATAATAAGTACATTTCTCCAGAATGTATAGTTTATATAAAAAAAGAGCAATAATAAAAACGCTATAGCACAATGACAAATTAATAAATTTGTAAATTATGACATTTACAAATGCAAGGTAAAAAAATGAAAGTAATAATGTGGATATTGTAAAAACATATATTTGAGTATATACACCATAAATAATAGTAGAAATAAATAGAAAGCAAGTGATTGTCAATATGTTGGAATATAAAGGTTTCGAATGCAGATAAGGATAAAAGATATTAGATAGTAAGAGGGAGAGAGATAATGCAGATAAGGATAAAAGATATTAGATAGTAAGAGGGAGAGAGATAATGCAGATAAGGATAAAAGATATTAGATAGTAAGAGGGAGAGAGATAATGCAGATAAAGATAAAACATATGAGATAGTAAGAGGGAGAGAGATAATGCAGATAAGGATAAAACATATGAGATAGTAAGAGGGAGAGAGATAATGCAGATAAGGATAAAACATATTAGATAGTAAGAGGGAGAGAGATAATTCAGATAAGGATAAAACATATTAGATAGTAAGAGGGAGAGAGATAATTCAGATAAGGATAAAACATATTAGATAGTAAGAGGGAGAGAGATAATTCAGATAAGGATAAAACATATTAGATAGTAAGAGGGAGAGAGATAATTCAGATAAGGATAAAACATATTAGATAGTAAGAGGGAGAGAGATAATTCAGATAAGGATAAAACATATTAGATATTAAGAGGGAGAGAGATAATTCAGATAAGGATAAAACATATTAGATAGTAAGAGGGAGAGAGATAATTCAGATAAGGATAAAACATATTAGATAGTAAGAGGGAGAGAGATAATTCAGATAAGGATAAAACATATTAGATATTAAGAGGGAGAGAGATAATTCAGATAAGGATAAAACATATTAGATAGTAAGAGGGAGAGAGATAATTCAGATAAGGATAAAACATATTAGATAGTAAGAGGGAGAGAGATAATTCAGATAAGGATAAAACATATTAGATAGTAAGAGGGAGAGAGATAATTCAGATAAGGATAAAACATATTAGATAGTAAGAGGGAGAGAGATAATTCAGATAAGGATAAAACATATTAGATATTAAGAGGGAGAGAGATAATTCAGATAAGGATAAAACATATTAGATAGTAAGAGGGAGAGAGATAATTCAGATAAGGATAAAACATATTAGATAGTAAGAGGGAGAGAGATAATTCAGATAAGGATAAAACATATTAGATATTAAGAGGGAGAGAGATAATTCAGATAAGGATAAAACATATTAGATAGTAAGAGGGAGAGAGATAATTCAGGCGAGCTAGGAACGTGTAAGAAAGGAACGGTTGATGCTGCAGTTCTTTGGGAAGGAGTACAAATGTCCGAAGGACGGGATCTGGGATAATACTAGGCATTTGAATTTATGGGATTGTGAATGCTGGGAGTGCAATGAGAATTAATGTTCAATGAGAGTACTTTTCAGATACTTGTGCACATTCGAATCCCCCCAAAAAAACTTAGGAAACAGTTTATGACTTGAAAATTTCCCTGACTCCCATAAACAAAACATGTATATAGTCAAACTGGGGGGAAAAACATGGATGATAGAAGGGTTCTACGTAAAGGCTAAAGAATGTGATAGCGAGTGCTATAAAATAGCTTTTGGGCCCCTATTGACTGTCAGGAGGTTTTG
This sequence comes from Acanthosoma haemorrhoidale, assembly GCA_930367205.1. Classification (NCBI taxonomy): domain Eukaryota; kingdom Metazoa; phylum Arthropoda; class Insecta; order Hemiptera; family Acanthosomatidae; genus Acanthosoma; species Acanthosoma haemorrhoidale. The sequence goes on along the minus strand of OV884011.1, from coordinate 180,946,429 downwards.
GGTTTCCAGAAGAGAGTTTGGTCAATGGTAATGCCTAAGTTCTTAACGGAGGAACATGAACTGTTATAATGAGCATTTCCACTTAACCTAAGTGGACTATAATCACAAAATTGAATTCGTATAGTTTCGACCAATCCAGGACTTAACCGGATTCCACTTCATAATCGATTTAAACTGAAACCGTTCGTCAATTTTCCTATGTTTAATAATGGATCGCTATTATAGGGCAATTTTGCTGTAGAATAGATCTTGGCACATAATCTGCATGTATAAAGTTTATATGAAATTGATTGCGATCGACCGGGGTCGGTCGGCCTTAGAGCCTCCACGCCAACTAAATTGCTGAACTCACTTTGCTAAGGGCTGAATTATTTCAGTGGAAGAAGCAGTTTTCTTATCTGCTGGCCATTACACTGATTGCTGAATCTCTCAGAGTGAAATGTGCAGTTGTTTTCTCACTAGACTAGACCTGGTATTTACACTGTCTGCGCCCCTGTTCGTATAATCATCGCATAAACACCTCTTTAGTATAATTGCATCTATAGACGTTTCGGGTAGAACATTTTTTAATATTTTCATAGCATTGTATTCCAATTTTTATGATTTTATGTGAATAGATTCAATGCCTCGAATCGACCATTTTATTGTGAAAAGAATAAAGCAGGTATGTAGGTAAAGGAAGGAAATGCTCTAAGCCCACTAATGACACAGCCCTACGGTTCAGTTACAAAACTACGAAGGTTTCTACATTGCAAAAACTCATCTTAACGACAAAATATATATATGGTTTGTACGTTAAAAGATAAATCATTTGTAGAATATTAAAGGATGAAATGTTATCTTATAAAATCACCGTTTTCACTATATTTCAATAACTCCCTTCCTTTCCTTAATTCTTCTGACGAACACTTCTGCTAAAGGATTGGCTCACAACTATCAGGTGGTTCACATTAGTGACGGCGTCGGAACTGGAAAAGGTTTCTTAGATATTATTATAGATATCCTTGTAAATATTGTCCTTTACCTTGTATTTCCTCTTCTCTCCTCTTAAACAAACAACAAGACCTCCAGAGTTATGTTTAATGTGATAAATAAATTTACCAGTTTGCTTTTATTTTTAATTATCTATTCCTATGACGGAGCTGCTATGAACTAGTAATGACAAGTTGATGCGATAATAATTATACGATATATTCATGGAACATTGTGTTATGTCATCCCATTTTTTTTTTTACATATATCTGCCAAACCAGGACAAATATCAATTCGGTCAGACGTGTGTGACCTGCAATCCCAAATCTTCCTAAATTCTTATACCTAAAAGCTGGAGCTCTCTGAAAAATCAGACATCAGAAAGAAAAACTTTTAAAGAAGACTGCAATCTAGTCTATTCTACCTTACTCAGAATTAATTGTTTCCAATCAACTAAACACGAAATATATTCGAACGACTACTAGATAGTATACAACGAAAACATCTTTTATATTAATTTATCAAATAAAATGTTGACGTCTCCTGAACTCGACCAATAACACCTTGGCCAGGTGCTATTATGACTGAGCCACACACCCCAGTAAAAAATTAGTATATATAATGCCATAATAAGATAATGATTTTCGGTAATTTTAAATAAATTAAATTTTAGTCTGATTTGAAGGAATGTTCTTAGGTTTTATTGGATCATATAAAGTAACATTATACATGTAAATATGTATAAAGAATCATGCTAAAATATATTTCCAGCATAGACTATTGTATGGGAAACCCTTTGTTTATTTGAACCGTTCTAGAGTTTACCCATTTAGTAGGTTTATCTTCCAGTTGGATGTCTACATAGTTGAGAAACTCCTAGGCCTCGAGGATATGTAGCACAGACCTGATAGGTTGGTGAATACCCGAAAGGCCCTGCATTCATCGGATGATTAACTCCTATGGGCCTTTACTTTCTTGAGTGACACCTTCAAAGCCTGCCTCCTTTGGGAACCAAGTCCTTCGCCATAGAACTCCGCACCAGGCCCGCTTACATGTCTCATTAGGCAAGCGAAATGGAAACATTATCAACTCTTAATTCATAATTTTAAGAACCAAATCTGCATTTTCTATATTCTTCGGAAATAATTTAATTTTTTCATCTAACAACTATTGGGATCGCCGATTTGTTTTTTCATTATATCAAAGATCTTTTTTTTTGTGAATGTAGTAGTATTATTACATTGAATAGTGAATATCTAATACACACAAAAAAAATAAAAGGGATGGGGAGTATATAAACGGTCTGGGTTCAAGCCGCGTGAGTTTCTTAAGATCTTATAAAACTCGAACATCAAGCGTATCCAATCCTTTCAATCAAAAGTCCTGAGAACAATATTAGACTCCCCTTATTACGTCAGCAACAAAATCCTTCATAACGATCTTAATACACCTTATATTCTTTAACTCATTCCTTCCAAGTTCATGAAATTCCATAGCAACCTATCCAACCATCCTAAAACGACTCGAAACCTGTTATAAATGCTTGAAATTAGGAGTCCTGGCAATGGCCAGTCTTCACATTCTTCATTTGATAAAATTACAATCTGCCTTATTAGGCAATAACTTTCCTTTATTGTGCAATAATTACAATCTGCCTTTTATAAGGCAATAATAATACAGATAAACAATCTCATTCATACCATATTTACAGCATCATTCACTCGCTCATTCATACAATAGGACATGATTGGAGAAACTGGCCATTGCCAGGACTCCCACTGTCACGCGTTTATAGTAGGTCACGAGGCCACTGCCGTTTCAGTCTCCGAGGAGGGTTATAGGGATGAGTGGCGCAGTTCAATGACTGTGCTACAGGATTAGGGTGGTTGGAAAGGCTACTGTGGAATTTCATAAACTTGGAAGGGATGAGTTCTAGAATGTAGGGTATATTAAGATCGTTATGAAGGGTTTTGTTGCTGACATAATAAGGGGCATTTACTATTGTTCTGAGGACTTTGGATTGAAAGGATTGGATACGCATGATGTTCGACTTTTTTGCTGTCCCCCATAGCTCTATTCCGTATTTCCAAATTGGTTTAAGTATAACTTTGTAGATTAATAGCTTATTTTCTATTGAGAGATGGGATGTCCTTTGAAGTAGTCTGTACAGTTGTCCAAAGCGTCTGTTTAGTTCATGTCTTTTTAGTCTCGTATGTGGGTTCCAGGTCAGTCGTTTGTCGAGATGGAAGCCTAAGTACCGTACTGTCTCGGTTACTGGGAGAGGAATAGAATTAAAATAAACTAGTGGACAAGTCTTGCGACAAAGGGTGAAGGTAATGTGGGAGCATTTTGCTTCATTAACTTTGATCCGCCATTGATTGCACCAATACTCGATCTCGTCAAGGTGTTTTTGAAGGTTATGGGATGCTATGTCAGGGTCTGCGTGGGATGACCATCTGCAAATGTGGCCAAGAAGGTATTGGGAGTAGAGGGGACATCAGCGGTGTATAGGTTATAGAGGATGGGGCCCAGGACACTGCCCTGTGGAACTGTAGTTAGAGTATTCTAAACCACAGCGGACTTGGAAGAAGCGGTTTGAAAGGTAGGACTGTAGGATTAGGAAAAGAGTCTGTGGTAAATATCTTTTGAGCTTGTAGAGCAAACCTGCGTGCCAAACCCTGTCAAAAGCTTGAGCTATATCAAGAAAGGCAGCAGTGCAATACTGTTTGGTTTTGACCTCAGAGGGATTAACGGCTTTTGGTGGAGAGAGATGAATAGGTGAAGTGAGGAAATCTTCCACAGTTGTGCTGTGAGTATGGCTTTGATGAGAAAGGTGAGGTGTGAAAGTATATGTAACATGCATAGCAAATTCCTCCAACCTACCCCCATCCGAAGCCGCCCTGGTCCGGTCAACTGGGCCCCTAATAAATGAAGGAGGAGGCAGTTTGTGAATTGGTCTTGGGGAAATGGTCAATAATAAAGGACTATGGTCAGAGGAGAGGTCATCAAGGCGCGTGAGTGAATAGGTTAGTACTCCTAAACTATTGTAAAGAAAGAAATCAAGGAGATCGGTTGGCGGTTGGGATCAGATGGCCAATAGGTGGCTGTGTCAGGAGTGATAGTGGAGCAATGTTTCCGTGTGAGTGCAGACAGCAAAGCACGTCCTCGTGTATTAGTGGATCTTGACCCCCAATGTTGGTGATTCACATTAAAGTCCCCACCCACAAGGAAACGATGTCCGATGGAGTCTAGAAAGGAGATGAATTGGGAGTCAGAAGTGGATTTATTAGGAGGGCAGTACACTGATGCTAGTGTAAGGGTAAATGTGAAGGTGGTGATTGACACTGCAGTGGATTGAAGGAAATCATGTGCTACCAGAGGAACTATGTGGTGGGATATGGAGTTATGGACAATGACAGCGGTACCTGCATGAGCTGTTCCATCAATGAGGGTGATCAGTCTGGTACTGTCGAACGGTAAATGATCGTTTACTCGTAAGTCTTGTTTCAGTAATAAGAGCTACGTCGATGTTTTTGTCGTGGAGTAGTGCTGTCAGTTCGTTAGTGTGGGTGCGAACACCATTCTCATTCCAAAGGAGAATGGATAAGGAGTCGGAACGATGCACTTATGGATTATGTTTAACGGGGATAATGTAGGAGACAAGATTTGTGAGAAGTAAAATAAGAGGGGTAATTAGGGTTCTGAACTCTGTAAGGAATAAGATTAATAGGCTGGTGAGATCCGAAGAACTTGAAGGTGGAGGAATTTGCGAGATGTGTGGCTGAGGATGGGATAGAGTTTGTGGGTTAACGGGATGAATGGAATGCTGGGAAAGGTGATCTTGCGGACCGGGAGTGGGTGGTGCCTGTGACTGCTCTCGGTTGCAAACGGCATCAGCGAAAGAGACAGAAGGCCTCAAATTTCTGGCTGGGCCGCTTCTTGTTACTGGCTTTTCCTTTTCTGGCTGACGACGTTGTTCTGTCCTGGACAGCAGTGTTCTGTAGGCCTCGCAGCCCTTGTAGTTGGCCGAATGTCCTTGGTGGCAAAGCACGCATACCGCAGGCGATTTTAGGGGCTTTTTGCACAATTCAGATTTGTGCTGCCCACTGCACTTAACACACCTGGGAGGGTGGTGGCAGTAAGATTTTGTGTGCCCATATGCCTGACAGTTATGGCACTGGAACATATCGCGTTTGGGATACGGTTTTTCAACCTGTACCCTTGTGTAGTACAGGTTTGTTATGTCGTATATCTTCACGATTCCAGGTGTCCTCTCGAGTTCGACAAAGAACAGTGGTAATTCTGTTTTTATTTTTTCATCCTGTTGCATATCCTCACGCAACACGTTTGTTATTTGGCAAACTTTGTATCCGAGAGCTGAGAGTTCTTCTTCTATTTCGTCAGCTGGTGTGGTTGGTTGCAAATTTCTGATTACCACTCGGAGTGATCGTTCCTGCTTTAATTAGTAGGTGTGGAAGTCTGCCTTAGCTTCTCCTAAATATTTAACTATTGCTAGGTATGTTTTGGGAGTGTCCGGAGAAACTTTGGTGTCCCGGGACCGATTGAGGCACGTGTATTTGCCTGTACCTACAATTTCATTCAATTGGGTACACATTAATTTAAAGTTATTAATATTTCGCACGAATATAGCTGGTGGCTTGGGCTGTGTGGGCGTTTTGTTGGCGTCTATTTCATCAGTTTGAATATTTTTCAACGCCTCAAAGGTGTTGGGCGTGAAGAAAGGGGAAACTTCGACGGGGTCTTCTTTAGACGTGCTGGCCTGTGGAGGTATCTCTTCCATGGAACTAGCGGCAGAGGAGGTTATTTGTATGTTCCTGTTTGAATGTCTCGGTTTTCGCTTTACAGGCGATTGTGTCCGGGTTGGACGTAGTGACCTAGATCTTTTTTTTTTATTTTGTGACATCAGTTGTTGATAAAACCTCATTTTATCATAACAACGGTTTCGCTAATAAATTAAATACGTAGCGCCGGTGAGATTCGATCTCGCAACTGCAAGCGGCGAGACACCGGGTCTTGGCTCTGAGCCAACAGAAGGCAATAACTAATTGAGATAAATGCTCATACCATTCATACCATATTTACAATTTATCATTCACTCGCGCATTCATAAAATATTTATGAACAGCCCATAGGCCTCCCAAATCCACATGGTTGTCACCTCATTTGCATTCGAAAGAGTCTTCATCGGTCCCCCACGCTCCTCCGTCAGTTGCATCACCGGATACGAGCCAGTGGGGGCTGACGAAGAGCGCGAGAGCCACATGCGCTCAGGATATGATTGGAGAAACTGGACATTGCCAGGACTCCCACTGTCACTCATTTGTAGCAGGTCACTAGGGCACTGTTGTTTTAGTCTCCGAGGAGGATTATAGGGATGAGTAGTGTAGTGCAATAACTGTGTAATGGGATCAGGGTGGTTGGTTAGGCTACTATGGAATTTCATGGATTTGGAAGGGATGAGTTCAAGAATATAGAGTATATTAAGATCGTTATGAAAGGTGTTGTTGCTGACGTAATAAGGGGAATTTACTATTGTTCTTAGGACTTTTGATTGAAAGGATTGGATACGCTTGATGTTTGACTTTTTTGCTGTCCCCAATAGCTATTCCGTATGTCCAGATTGGCTTAAGTATAACTTTGTAGTAATTTATTTTCTATTGAGAGATGGGATGGTCTTTGAAGTAGTCTGTACAGTAGTCCAAAGCGTCTGTTTAGTTCTTGTCTTTTTAGCCTCGTTTGTGGGTTCCAGGTCAACCTGCAACCGACTCCAGTCTCTTTTCGATCTTACTCAGATCACCTGATCAAGCCTAAAGGTAAACTTACCATCTCAGTCGCCTACAAAGGGAATTCAATGGAAGCCGATTTATTCACAGTGCAGGACATGACACTTTACTTGGACGCATGTGGAGTCGTAGTCTCAGGATCATCCTCAATGAGATAGATAGCCACAAAAACACAGCTTTCCATCCAGTTGATGCCAACGCAGTGACTTCGCTCTAAGACATGTTCAGGAAATACGAATACATTTTCGAAGAAAGCATCAGGTATGTTCCGATCGTCGAAGTTAAGCTTTAACGTAGAAAAGGCGTGAATCCAGTTTTCCTCCGTGATAGCCACGCTGGGGTCTCTAGGAGTATTAGTCCCGTTGCATGTAGCGATTCGGGGTCGCCACTCGTTGTTATAGGTAAGCTCGATGGTGGTGCAAGGCTATGCGTGGATTATAATTGCGGAGTGAACTCCAGACTCATTGCCTCAAATTTCCCTATCCGCAGAACAGATGAGGTTCTACATAGTCTCAGAGATTCCAAGTATTTTTGCAAATTGGACTTAAACAAGGCATATTTTCATTTGCGGGTCGATGAAGAAGGGAGCGAGATCCAAACAATTTCAAATCATAAGGGTACGTTCAAAATGAATCGCCTCAGTTTCAGAACTAAGACCGCTCCTGCAGAATTAAACCGGATCCTGAGTCAATTGCTGCACGGCCTACCAAAGGTCGAGGCATACTTCGATGGCATCATTTGTCATGGCTCAGATCTCGAAGAGTGCACCAGAAATCTCATAACATGTTTGGAAAGCCTCAAGGAAACAAACCTGCATGCCAAACTATAGTGAAGAACCGTTATAAATAACAGTGTATTCGGACACACCCCTCCAGTGTGCGGGAGGTTTCAGTTAGTTAGTATGTGTTACAGATATCTATACCTATGTCTCATGTCTCTTATTGATTAGAGTATGTTGTGTAAATAAAGTATGTTGTGTTATTCAGTTAATCATGAAAAGTGTTTCATTATTCGGCCCCTTGCCACAACACAAACCCTGTCAAAAGCTTGAGCTATATCAAGAAAGGCAGCAGTGCAATACTGTTTGGTTTCAAGGGCTGAGGAAATGTGATCAACAAAGCGAAGGCCCTGTTGAGCAGTGGAATATCGTTGACGGAATCCAAACTGGTGTGTGGGAAAAAGGTTTTTGGATTCAACAATTGGAAGTAGACATTTTAGTAGGAGTTTTTCAAATATTTTTGAGAGGATAGGGAGTAGGCTACCTGGACGGTAAGATGAGGCGTCATTGGGTGGTTTGCCGGGTTTGGCGAATAGGACAATAATAGAATGTTTCCAGAGGAGAGGAAAGTGTGTCGTTTGGATAATGCAATTATAAATCTAGGTTAGGAAGATTATGGCTTTAGGAGGGAGTTGTTTGAGAATTTTAGGAGTAAGGAGATCATATCCAGGGGTTTTTCGGTAAGATAAGTTTTTCATCGGTATTCGGTATTTGACCTTAGAGGGGTTAACGACTTTTGGTGGAAGTGAGAGAGGGCTAGGGGAATTGAGGAAATTGTCAACAGTTGTGCTGTTAGTATGGTTTTGAGGATTAAGGTGAGGAGTGAAAGTATGGGAAAGATGCAGTGCGAATTCTACCGACTTTTCACCACCAGAAACCGCCCAGGACCCATCTTCACGACGGAGTGGGTGTGAAACAGGATGATACTTAAAGATTTTTTTAGTTAGATTCCACAGGAAGTTATCTCTGGTAGACAGAGAGGAGAGGTGCCAATAGCTGCTTTACCAATCTTTTCAAATATTACAAATTATAATTTCATGATTGAGATGACCGGATTTTAGTCTATAAAATTTAATAATGCGTCTCCTACTGAATCGGCCATTGCATTTAAGTAATCTGTATATTTTCCTTATATGTTCATAGCAATACTTTACATTGACGCCATCATATCGAGTCGAGTAGAATGTGTCTTAATATGTCAAGACAAATAACCTTAAAAACCAAAACTTTGCCTTAATATATTGCAGCATGATATTGAGAATGTTTTGGGTTCCATTCCTTTGACAGAGTTGTATTTTCGCGGTGTGAACGAGTACCTTTTTATTTTTCTGACACGAACTCGATTTAAATGGCATGTGGCATCCAATAATGGAGTGGGGCCGACGAAATATAGGCAATTTCAGGTTGGTACTCTGGAATGACTTCAGCAATAGCAGTTATTCAGCTGGTAGTTAAAATTACGGAGCCAATGAAATTGATACCCTTTTTCGTGAAGTTACCTAATTACAAAACAACTTCATTAATTAACTCATTTCACGTTTTGGTTATCTATTGAACAAATGTCATCACAAAAATGCCTTCTGCAGTATACAGGGGCAAACATTTTTACGTTTTTCAAGCTGAAAATCTTTGATAACACTAATAAAATAAAGCGAAACTAATACTTTTCTGGACAAACGGATGAATCAAGTTAGAATAATTTAAGCCTAATAAACAAAAATACTTCAAAAACGTAACTACTAGTTTATTTTAAAACTAGTTTATTTTAATTCTATTCCTCTCCCTGTATCCGAGACAGTACGGTACTTAGGCTTCCATCTTGACAAACGACTGACCTGGAACCCACATACGAGACTAAAAAGACAAGAACTAAACAGACGCTTTGGACAACTGTACAGACTACTTCAAAGGACATCCCATCTCTCAATAGAAAATAAACTACTAATCTACAAAGTTATACTTAAACCAATCTGGACATACGGAATAGAGCTATGGGGGACAGCAAAAAAGTCTAACATCAAGCGTATCCAATCCTTTCAATCAAAAGTCCTGAGAACAATAGTAAATGCCCCTTATTATGTCAGCAACAAAACCCTTCATAACGACCTTAATATACCCTACATTCTAGAACTCATTCCTTCCAAGTTTACGAAATTCCACAGTAGCCTTTCCAACCACCCTAATCCTGTAGCACAGTCAATGCACTGCGCCACTCATCCCTATAATCCTCCTCGGAGACTGAAACGGCAGTGGCCTCGTGACCTGCTATAAACGCGTGACAGTGGGAGTCCTGGCAATGGCCAGTCTCTCCAATCATGTCCTGAGCGTCTGTGGCTCTCACGCTCTTGGTCAGCATCCACTGGCTAGTATCCGGTGACGCGGCTGACGGAGGAGCGTGGGGGACTTCCCAAGACTCCGCTTTCTCTTTGCGGTGGATTTGGGGGGTCTCTGGGCTGTCTGTAAATATTGTATGAATGAGCGAGTGAATGATGATCTGTAAATATTGTATGAATGAGAGCATATATCTTAATTACTTATTGCCTTATAAAGGCAGATTGTAAATATTGCACAATAAAGGAAAAACGTAACCAAATGGTTTCTATTCTGTCTATTATCAATGTTTGCTCGCAGAAAATATCACGCTGGTGCTTATTCTATCAGCCCAACAACCAAATATGTTCCTTTCAGGCTAAAAGATTCCTACCAATTTATAGTCATGTTCAATAGATATGGTTCATATATGCTTTCGAGTGTCAGTCAAGGTTGACAATAGGTTAGGCTGGATACTGGATCCTAATATTCTAAAAATATAGTTTGTTTGTTGTGTAATACTTTGTAGACTGCTGACGAGGCAAACACGGGAGCAAATCGGACTGCGCGCTGATTGCACAGAGCCACTGTGCCAATATTGAACCGAGTGCCCGCACAATTGACTTTCGCCACATCAACGCCCTGTCCAAACATCCCTCTTCCCTCTTTGCCAAATGGAATATAAATTCTGTCATCTCTCTGTCTCTCTCTCTCTCTCAGGTAAAATAGAGAGAAAAAAAGAGTAGTCGAGGAAGGAAAAAAAGGAGGAAGAATGGACCGCAAAATTTATGTGTTGTTCACGTACTGCGTGAGGCCGAGTGGAGAATCCAGTTTTCTTCAGGCCCCTTCATGTCTCTTCCGCTTCATTCTTCTCCCAACCTCTGAATCTAACGTCAACAACTCATCCGACCAAGGGTTGCGATTTTCTAAAAACTGCCGGCCTTAATTTTTACAGAATTACAAATAAGATTCCTAACACCGAGGATTGAACAATTTTTCGTACTCAATATAATCAGTAAAATATCAGTATAAAACGTTTATGCGCTAGTTCTGGAGCTTTGTAATACAAAATAAAACTATGCAACAATAAAACAGTTTTAAATAGTAAATTAATTCGCTTACTCCAGTATCTATGATTAACCTGTGGCAATTATTGGGTATAAAGGATGTTCCGGAATCAAGGAGTTGAGTTTTAAAGTAGGTAAAAGCTTCTGATACCTGAAAACTCCACTTTAAGAACAAAAACAAAACTTTCAATGGAATTGCAGTACGTGTTTCTTTGACGAGCTTCTCAACTGCTCTATCTTTTACGAAACTGCGATTTTCAGACAACAAACCTCTACCATCATAAAAGTTGTTTTACCGAAAGGACCAAAGGTACCCTTGGTACCTCACCAGGTCTCGCTAAAACTCTATAGAGATAGTGGCAAATGAAAACTTACTCCCTTAAAATCAACTTAATTCTATTGATGAATTAAGTCAAGTTCTGGGAATCGAGAAAAAATGCGCCCACCTGATCCGACCCCACCTCCATTTCATCGTCTCTGATGGCAATATTGAAACAAATGTTACAAATAAATAATAGTATGACAGAACAAAGCACAAAAACGAATCAGATGTTAACAGATTTAGAGAGGACTTGACAAATCAAATTGACGCTCAATCCTATATAATTTCCCAAATTAAATCTGATTCAAAAATAAATTCGACGAATGCTATGAAGAAATTAGAAATTTGCGACGAGAAAATTAAAAATTAATCAGAAACCCTCCGTTGTGAATTCAGTAAAAAAATTTTTAAAAATTATACGGACCACCGCTTAAACAAAAACTAACTTAAAAAGAGCAACTTACACGGCCATATATTTATTTTCGTACCCTTAAAATTTAAGAAATAACAACACAAGTTGAAATGAAATTAATAACATCACATTAGACCCCGACCCACTAGCTGAAAACATCTTTGGAAATTTAAAACAATCATATTCTCAAGACAACCAACTGCAAGCATTTCTCAAAAAATCAAAAGGAAACTAAATTTCATTCCCAATATTTAAATTATATAACGATTTTTTTTAATTAAGTCAAAATAAGACAAAAACTATAGGATATACGTTTTATCATATCAATTGATAAAGCTTATTATTAAATTTCATCAAATTCATAGGCTTGAACATATCATATCAATACGTTAAGAAAGACTGAAGAAAATTAATAGAAAGACCAAAATTAAAAAAAAAGTCCTTGAAGTAATTTGAAAATGCAATGCATGTCAAGTTTGTAAAATTACCTAGAACAGTCTTCATGCAAATCATATTTATTTGGAAAATCTTGACAAATTTTTGACAGTCTCAGCCGATTTTTGGGACCCTTACCTACTGAAATGGGAAAGAAAAGATATCTCTTCACCATGATTGACAATTCTTCGAAATATTCAAAATCATACCTAGCAACAAAGGAAACTGCAGACGCACCAAATTGTATTATTATTACTTATCAATTAAATCCTCATTTTTATATTCGTTTTAATAACTTTCTTTATTAGCAATCATTTTTTTTTATTAAAAAAATAGGGTTTGTTCGAAGAATTTTTTTTTCACATTTTGAAATGTTATATAAATTTTACTTCGCATCGCAAAAAATAAAACAAATAAACATAAAATAAAAAAATATTTTTTAAAGGGTGATTAAGATGTCCTGGATTTTTGGTTTGCCAAAAGTTACAACCTGCAATTTTAATCTTGATTAATCCTAAATTCCGACAAAGGGAAAGGTTAGTTTACGCCAAACCAGAAGAGAAAGACGTACTCCCGTTAATAGGGAGTGTCAATTTTAAAATTATTGAAGAATAATTATACTACGAACTATTAATTATATATTATAATTTTCTTAACACGGACGATTGAAAAATTGTACCTACTTAAAATACCATTAATAAATGTTTATGTGCTAGTTTTAAGTCAAGTACCATCTGATTCTTCCAAATAAGCCTAATGTTTTGATCATAGCCAGGGTAAAAAAATATGTCAAATATAATTCAGAATATGGCAACAAAGAATATTTTAATTTTGGGATGATAACCTGTACTAAGTAATACCAAAAAAATAAATAAATTGGCTCTCGTACTGATGCAAATGCGCACTCGTCCTAACACTTAGTATTGTTTGATGGCGATCTTAACATTGCTTACTACAGAGACACCAATATTACAGCAATATAGACCGATGTGAATATTTTATCAAACACAAACATTAGGGGCATAACTGACTATAACATGTCGCAGTCAAAAGTAATATCACCGGTATAAGTAAATGACAATCGAAAATAAAACTTTAATGTATATAAGTAGTATTTATAACACTTGAAACCAATTTTTAAATCCAGTTAACCACAATCCAGATGAAAAGGTTGATTATATATTATGGCATCAGCTATGGGAGAGCCCTGCTACCACTCTTGTATGCGTCACATACTCCATGGCAGGGGAAAGCAGCCATGATTTCCTAACCAGAATAGAATGTGACGGTTGGAATCCCGGACTGTGTGGTAGAGCACAAGCCATATCTGGTCAAAGACTGATTTATAGACATAGACCTGCTGGTCTGGGACGACATCCTGCATGGTGCCTGTTTGTCCATTACTCTATATTACATCCATTCTGAGCATCTTTTATCCAGAATACGTTTATATTTATATTTTGTTTTTTATCAACGTTTAATATATCTTAGTTCCCAATTAAATACGATAATATAATTATTCAATCAGTAGGATCACGTGAATAATAATTGTAAGATATCAGACACAACCACCGAGAGAGGCCTCGACGACATAGCTAGTGGCCGGCCGGTGTTAAAAACAGAAAAACAGTGGTATTTGACCTTTGCTGGGGTCCTAGTTGGTGTCCAGCTTAATTCGTGTTTGTATATTTACCTGGCTCTGTATGATCTCAGAATGTGCGGCCTGACAGGGCACTATGCTTAGGAGAAAAGGTGCAGGCTACGTATTATGGATGACTTATGCATTCTTGGAATGACAACGAGTTCTTACTCAGACAAAGGCCGTCCTGATCCCATAGGCGAGTGTGAACCGGAGAGAGGCAGACTAGACCATTAGAGAAGGTGCTATGAGGTACATTTTGTAGGTCCCCAGAACCCGTCACCTGCATGGAAATTGAAAGTGTAGTATCTGTTCTTATCAGCTTAATCTCTGGTACGACTCCCATCGGGGGTCCAGAAGATTAAACTGATTTTTGGGAAATGACGGAGTGCTAGGGGCTTCCCTTCTAAAGAGCTAGTCTAACGGGTAAATACAGTTGTCTTCACTAGGAAGGTTGTGAAGGCTGTCAGTACCAATACAAGGTCTAGTGAGCAAGGATCAGAGAAGTGCAGAGGTTATTAAATACGAAAGTCATGATTCAAGTAGAACATCAGAGAGAGAGAGAGAGAAAGAGAGAGAGTGAGTGAGATAGAGAGAAAGAGAGAGAGAGAGAGAGAGATTTCATAGATAAATGTAATAGTTTTACCGTATAAGACATCATTTCTGTATTAGGCATATTACATTTTATTTCTGAAAGTAAGACGGATGCATGATTAAGGTTTCATGATGGAAATAAAAATAAACAAAATACATCTGAGGTTAATGAGTTCGATTATATGCTGTCCATATAACAATACAACTTCATTTTTTGTAGTTTAACATCTCAATGCTAGAAATATCATGAAATCCTATATCAAAACCTGCAGGTTGAATAAAATTAAATCATGTGAACGTGTTTAGGTCTAAAATAAGAGCTACGTAAAGCTATAACTACGGAGCACTGAATTAAGTGTAATAATTCTGTTACTTTTGAAGCACTGATCTACACTGTGAAAATATTGATTTTAAACTAAAGATCGAGACCTTTTTCGCTTCTGCTTCTTAATAAAACCTAAGAAACAGAAATTCATCAAATAAGCGCATTAAGAAGCACGTTTCAAAGCCACTTAAGCGCATAATTCCTTCCCTTGTTCCAAAAGCTACACATTTTGGAGTTTACAAACTTAAGAAATACCAATTCACTAAGGGAAAGATGTAGTTTCACAAATATGAAACATTCACAATTATTCAAGTAAGTTTCAATTGGGTTTTCTTTAAATAGTAATGCTTTATTGCATGACACGTTAAGCGGCATTCCGAAGCAAGTTCAGTTCAGAAAGACAATAAATATTTGAACCAACTTGAAGTTTATGCTTACATTTTATTTAGAATAAATTCAGCAATCGGATCACTGACATATACTGGTATATCAATGGTATTTCTTCTTCGGAGCACCAGTTCCCGTGTCACGCGGACTTTATGGCTCAATAAAATACTTTTTCTGATTGAAAAATGTCACTCTTATCTATTGAGATGAATCAATTTATCCCAGCAATATCTTTTATAGATGCAATACTAAACAACGGGTGTATCGTTTGTAAATTATATTTACAACCAGGGAATAATAAATATTAATTGTAAATTCACCATTATATTAGACAGTGATAAACTCTTAGGATATAAGATTTAATTTTGAACTAAAATTTGTGCCTCTTCATAGTATATAGGGTCTCATTTTATTTCACCGCACTTAGTTTTAAGAGGTTATTGCATCTATGTATATATACGAAGGTGGTTCTGAAAAGTTTCCGACCTCAACATGAAGATAGCAGCTGTCGTAAATAAAATTTAGTGAATTTCGTTGTTCATCCGTTGACAGTTACTCACCAAAGTTTCAGCCATTTTGGACGCGGAGTTGTTGTGTAACAGTCGTTTGAGTGAGTCGATGTGAGTGTTTTTATGAAAATGGACAAAATCGAGTATCGAGCTGTCATTAAATATTTGTTTGTTGGGGACTCTGCACCATCATTTACCACAGTGAAATTTTGGGCAGCTGAATTTAAACGTGGTCGAAAGAGCTTGGGAGACGTTGAACGTTCGGGACGTCCAAAAACTTCAACTACCGACGAAAACATCGCCAAAGTTCACTAAATGGTGCTAGACGACCGCCGAATTAAAGAGAGAGAGATAGCAGAGGTTATGAACATGTCAAAAGAACGTGTTTGTCACATATTAAATCAACATTTAGAGATGAGAAAGCTGTCCACGCGTTGGGTGCCGCGTTTGCTCACGTTAGACCAAAAACGTGTTCGAATGAACATTTCCAACGCTCTGTTGGCGCAGTTTAGGCGCAATAAATCCAAGTTTTGGCGCCGATTAATTACTGTGGATAAAACTTGGATACACCATTATACGCCCGAAACAAAAATACAGTCCAAACAGTGGACTGCAAAGGGGGAACTGGCTCCAAAAAAAGCAAAAACTGTTTTTTCGGCTAGGAAAGTGATGGCGACTGTTTTTTGGGATAGTCATGGAGTTATTTTAATCGATTATCTTCAAAAAGGAAAAACAATTACAGGAGAATACTACGCATCATTACTTGACAAGCTGAAGGCAGAACTTGCGGGAAAACGGCCACATTGGCAGAAAAAGAAAATCCTGTTTCACCAAGACAACGCACCGTCTCACACCTCAGCGGTTGCCATGGCGAAAATCCATGAACTACGGTTTGAACTGCTTGACCATCCGCTTTACTCACCAGATCTAGCCCTAAGCGACTTCTTTTGTTCCCTCATCTAAAAATTGCGCTCGGAGGACAGAGATGTTCGTCAAATGAAGAGGCAATCACCTTCGTGAACGATTATTTTGCATAGAAAAACGCCGAGTACTATTTGGACGGGTTACAGAGATGGGAGCATCGCTGGGAGAAATGTGTAGAGTTACAAGGAGACTATGTTGAAAAAAAAAAAAAAAATCTGAAAAAACGTCTTGTATCTTTGTTAGGTCGGAAACTTTTCAGAGACCACCCTCGTATATCGTTTACTTTAAGTATTTATCATTACATCCATGATCATTTTATAAAACGCAACTAAGGGTGATATTCCAGGCTATTGATGAATGTACTCCAGCTGAAGATAAGGCTGCGGAAAGGACCATTTTAGGATTTGTTTTATTAATTTTATATTACTATTTATTTCCTTAAGGATATATCAATAATAATAGTCATTGATTTATGTTCGAAGAGTACTGTGAAAAAACCGTATCCATCGAGAGATAAATAATACGTCTAAATAGCTGAGAGCTTTGAGACTGAACGTCCTAGATGGAGAACATGGAGTGAAACGATATTCACGCAAAACTAATTTCGAAAAGATCACTTCTCGTGACTGAATAACAAACGTGATCAAGCTATGGTGGTGAAGCGTAGAACTTACTGGAAATCATGTGTGCCATTAGTACGTACCAGCTAGACTGAAGGTAGCATTGTGTTCCTGTGTCATTTTTTTGCGATACACCATACGCTTATGCCATCATCTGCAAATTGCAGGTGTGCAAACGGATTCTCTCATATCATGTCGTAAATAAGTAGTGTGTTATTATCACAGATTTAGAATGACTAACAATCCTAATCGACCAAGCCCAAGTGACAAAGAATAGTTACTAATCTCTGATTTAATTGTTGAACTCAGATGAATAATGAAGGAAGCCTGAGAAAGCATTTGAAAAAGAACTTATATTTGTAAAACAACCCGATAAGCATTTTATTTTTAATTTTTTATTGAACCCAGTATTTGCTGAAGAGGTGTGGAATGAAATTTACAACTGAACTGTTATATATAGTCCATAACTAATTTTAACTAATGGCGATTGTGAATGATTCACATTATTTTAGAATTTTGTAGTAATTCCTGGTTTAATTTTTCTTAATTACTGATAAATACATGCTAATATATATTTGTAACATACATTATTTGTATGATATATTCGGTAATATGTATCCTCCTACTTAAGGTTACTGTAAGAATGAAAGAAATCAGGCAAGCATATTAACGTAGAATACGTTAGATGAGAGAAACTTGGGGTGGGAAAATTCGTCAAACGGTCAAAGGGAGACAAGTGACTCAGGGCCTTTATCAGGGCTCAGTTATTGACTGCCACTCAATGGGTGCGGTTTGTTCATTACCATTGATGTCATCAGATCGGAATGATGGTATAAAAAGAACCTGGCAGCTAAATATATATTTTGTATGTTCGTTTTTCATCATTTCGTTATACATTTATTTTCATTATTTTACGATATTTTTCATTTTTGTTATTTTATAATATATATATATGTACAAATATATCATGTAACTAACAATCCTAACCAAATATATATATATAAGTTAATCGTCGCCAGTTAAGCTTCATTAAAATAAAAATAGGAAAGAGGGAAATGAACGACACTCTCCAACTTTTGTAAAAAGACTACCTTCTTGGCTCTCATTGCTCCTTCTTAGGATAATGGGTTTTTTACATCCCAGTGTCGTCTGCTGGTGTCTCTTCGTTTCCCTGAAGAGTTTAAAAATGTCCTATTCAGGGGTCCATCTTCCCCCACTGAATGCTTTCTTCAGCCACTCCTTCATTACGGCCACGAGGTCTCTACGTTGGCCTGGATCATGTTCAGGACACTAAACCACTCTGCACGCCAGAGCTGCCCTCAGCGATTATCCGTCCCCTTCCGTTACCAGGTCCTCCAACTGTTTCCCCTCTATCCGCGTAATCAGCCGGTAGGTATCCTCCTTTAAGGAAGTGATTGAGTGCCCCGGTCTCGCCTCCGAATCTTATCAGATCCGAAATAGACTTCCTCATGTCCTGAGCTGTGATCGCCTGGATCTTCATCTACGCCAATGTAGTCGCGAGAGCCACTGCCGTGGTCGTTTAAGGTAGCTAGGGTATATCTGTTGCTTCATTCAGTACCACGGGTCATAATACTCCCTCTGGCATTTTCTTGAGAATATGCATATCGAAAGATTATGCATACCGAAAGAACGAAAAAAAAAAGATTAGATAATGATTACTTTCCGCTCCGCCGTACTAGGTTTACGGGTTTCGGTACCAGTTAATCGTCGGTGGTTAAGCTTAAAGAAAGAATAGGAAAGAGGGAAATGAACTACCATCTCGAACTTCTTGTAAAGAGACTGCTTTATTGTCTTTAGTAATCCGACCTACATAGGATCATGGGTTGTTTACCTCCCATGATCGTATTAGTTTACAACATAGACTTGCCTCTGGCTTTAACTTATATATATACTTTTTTCTTTTGTCCTTTTATTTATCTTACTCAAAGGTCGTTGTAATGAAAATATTTTATTTTGTTACAGGTAAGAAAGCATATCGTACTCATCATTCTGGTAAGTGGATTTTATTGTTATTAGTTATAAATACTCAATATACTTTCTGCTATCTATACTTTAAGTATAAAAAAAATTATCTTTTACTTTGGTACCATATTAAAAAAAAAACAGCCATTTTTAAAGCATAGTGATATTCATAATTTATGAGCAGAATGAGCAATTTGTCAGTTGTTAACCAACTTAATTGTTGCATATGAGGAAAACTTATTTCAGAACAAACTGGTAAAAAGGTTTATTCACTCAATATATTCGATCACTTGCACTCTCAATTATAAAACATATTTCTAATGACATGTACGTGGTCTAGAAATTAGAAATTTCGCTTTTTGCTTTTTGCCAGAACTGCTTCTACTTTAAAAGTAACCTGATAAGGACTCATCAAAATGACAAACTTATTCTAAAAAAACATTTTTGAGATCCATTTTTAATAGCTTCTTTTTGTTTATATTCTAGCTGTTAACAGTTTTTATGTTTGTCGATAAAAATATTTTCAGTGACTCAGATGTTAACAAAATAAAATAAAAGGTACTTTTGCTGTAAAATGTGAAAATTTATTTCGCGGTCATCAAATAAGTTTTAAGACACTTATCCCCTCCCACACAAGTATCCTTCGATATTGTTTCTATACGTTCTATGGTATTATTATACTAATGATCACCTACTAGTGTACTAGAAAAAATAAATAAAAATTAAAAGTTAAGAAATACGATATTCGATAATCTCCTTCACAGGTTCCCACTTATCAGAGAGGCTATAATCTCTACAGAAATGAGACTGGAAGCGTCCTCCCTGAGACTGGCGCTACCCTCCCTGAGACTGAGTGGCCACTTGAGCTGTGTACTCGAGGGACTTGAACGCCGAGAGCACCGGCGTTCTGTCCATTAACGAGGGAGCAACGAAGGACCCTCTTTCAAAAAGCACCTCTAGCAGAGACCTTAACCCAATCCAATAGTAGCGCACTGAGACTTGACCACCGTTTGTGTTATTCAGCTTTTTTAAAATAATAGAAAAAGAAAACAATCCGACCTGAATTGGCAGATAACATTGATAGAAGTAGGCTAAATACAATTTTATGCTACAATAGATTACCACATATTTGAGATAAAACCGATCGAAACGCACTGTTATTTTTTTTAAATCAAAAATTTGATTTGATTAATTTGCCTAATCTTTATGTTTTATGATGTGCTGAAACTGATAATAAACTCCGTTTTCTTCAATCACGTACAGATTTTTCGTACAGATATGTAATGCCAGTTTGTTAGCACAAATTTTCCTATACAGTTAGTTAACGAACTGGGATAGCTGACTCTGTTTACTCTCCCTCAGTCGTTGGTGTAAGCATGCAGCTCCAAGCAGAACCTGTTCAGACAGAAACGTACTTGTCTGGTCTTAGTAGTCACCTTGTGACGCTGAACCAGATTGAACTTGTAATATCTTATAAATTAATGCCCATTTTACTCCTCATTATCCCAGTCCGGTCGTATCGTTTGAAGTGAATGCATTTATCTAGGTTATCTACTTGTGTTGAAGTGAATGAAAAACGTTTTTTGAAACTTGAAAATGCATTTTTAGAAATTGTCTCATCGTCGTATTACCACTCCAGACTACTTCTGCTTCTTCTGTGGGGAATATGAAATAAAGAAGTACTAACAAAATATATCAGACTTTGTCAAAAATGTATACTATGCACGTTTCGGTTTAAGAATAGAAGATCAAGATAAAGTTTGGGCTCATCACAAAGTTTGTCATAGTTACGCAGAAAAACTTCGCTAGTGCCACAATGGTGACTTACAATCATTCAAATTTCCTATCCCAATGAGGTGGGAGACAATAATGGGAATGGAGTTTATTTTTGCCCTTGCGATGTTCTAGGTTATAACAAAAAATAAAAAGGTCATTACCTACCCTAATGGTGAATCTACTAATCGTCCGGCACCACATTTTTCTGGACTAGTAGTTCCTCAGCCAGCTGATTGGGAAACAAATGAAGAAGCTTGTATGGTGAAAAAGTTCGAATCAAACAGTGATTTGAAGCAGTTCCAAAACTCTAAAATAAACTGATTGAAAAAAAACTAAAGGCATGTTCGGAAGTCACATATTTAGTATTGTGCATAAATACATACATATGGTGATATCTGATAGTAAATCATGTGAGTTATGATAAATAATTAATACAATATGTGATTGTTATGTATAAAAACTGTAAACGAAGTGTGAATCAATCTATATATTCTGTAAGCATGTATAAATTAGCCATTTTATCGTCTCTAATCCTCAGGTCAAAATTTATTTATTTTACGGTTTTAATTATACGATAAGTTTTTGCGTATGCGCTACCTTTAAGAACATCTCTGTACATCGCTCGTCATTCAAACACTATATACTACCGTCTATCGGCCATAGTTCAGTTAAAAAATTGTTCCAGCAGGCAACTTGAGGGAGCTGGCCACGAGGGAGCCCTCAAGAGTGAGTAAATTGCTTATTATATTTAGAGTGAAGTGTGATAAGTGATATCGGATTGAGTAGTCGGCCATATTGCAACGCCTTGCTCGACGTTCACTAACGATAGTTCTCTGAGCCATTCGGTCTAGTGGCTCAGAGCCAAGACCCGTGACTCGCCAATGGGAGTTGTAAGCTTGAATCCCACGGCGCTACGTACTTCTTTTCTACTAATAAAAAAACCGTTGTTATGATAAAATGAGATTTTATCAACAACTAATGTCTCAAAATAGGAAAAAAAGATCTAGATCACTAGGTCCAAATCCAACACCGTCGCCTGTAAAGCGAAAACCAAGAAGGTCGAATAGGAACGTACACATGACCTCCTCTGCAGCTAGTTCCATGGAGGAGATACCTCCACAGGCCAGCACATCCAAAAAATAAACAGCCTTAGAGTCCCCTTTTTTCACACCAAACACCTTTGAGGCTTTGAAAAATATCCCAACAGAAGAAATGGAAGTCAACAAAACTCCAACACAGCCCAAACCGCCTGCTCTTTTTGTACGCAACATTAGCAACTTCAAATTACTATGCTCACAAATGAGCAAAATTGTTGGTACCGGAAAATATACGTGCCTCAATCGCTCTCGGGATACA
Organism: Acanthosoma haemorrhoidale; assembly: GCA_930367205.1. Taxonomy (NCBI): domain Eukaryota; kingdom Metazoa; phylum Arthropoda; class Insecta; order Hemiptera; family Acanthosomatidae; genus Acanthosoma; species Acanthosoma haemorrhoidale. The sequence goes on along the minus strand of OV884011.1, from coordinate 180,924,216 downwards.
AACATTTCCCCAGACACTCCCGATACTTATCGAGCGATTGTTAAATATTTAGATAAAACCAATGCAGACTACCACACCTACCAATTAAAGCAGGAACGATCACTCCGAGTGGTGATCAGAAATTTGCACCCGACCACACCAGCTGACGAAATAGAAGAAGAACTCTCAGCTCTCGGGTACAAAGTTCGCCAAATAACAAACGTGTTGCGCGAGGATAGGCAACAGGATAAAACAATAAAAACGGCATTACCACTGTTCTTTGTTGATCTCGAGAGGACACCTGGAGTTGAGAAGATATACGACCTAACAAACCTGTACTACACTAGGGTACAGGTTGAAAAACCGTATCCCAATCGCGATATCGTCCAGTGCCATAACTGTCAGGCGTATGGGCATACAAAATCTTACTGCCACCACCCTCCCAGGTGTGTTAAGTGCAGTGGGCAGCACAAAACCGAATTGTGCGAAAAGCCCCTTAAATCGCCTGCGGTATGCGTGCTTTGCCAGCAAGGACATCCAGCCAACTACAAGGGCTGCGAGGCATACAGAACGCTGAAGTCCAGGACAGAACAACGTCGACAGCCAGAAGAGAAAAAACTTGCAGCAAGAAGCGGCCCAGCCAGAAATTTGAGGCCTTTTGTCTCTTTTGCCAATGCCGTTTGTAACAGAGAGCAGTCACAGGCACCGCCCACTCCCTGTCCGCAAGTTCTTCTTCCCCAGCACTCCATTCATCTCAGCAACCAGCAAACTCAATCCCATCCTCAACCACACATCTCGCATATCCCGCCACCTTCAAGCTCTTCAGATCTCACCAGCCTCTTAACCTCATTCCTAACAGAGTTCAGAACCCTAATTACCCCTCTTATTTCCCTTCTTACAAATCTTGTCTCCTACCTTATCCCCGTTAAACAAAATCCATAAGTGGATCCTTCCGACTCCTTATCCATTCTCCTTTGGAATGCGAATGGTGTTCGCACCCACACTAACGAACTGACAGCATTACTCCATGACAAAAACATCGATGTAGCTCTTATTACTGAAACAAGACTCACAAGTAAACGATCATTTACCGTTCGACAGTACCAGACTTATCGAACTGATCATCCAGATGGAAGAGCTCATGCAGGTACCGCTGTCATTGTCCATAACTCCATATCCCATCACATAGTTCCTTTGGTAGCACATGATTTCCTTCAATCCACTGCAGTGTCAATCACCACCTTCACTTTTCCTCTTACACTTGCATCAACGTACTGCCCTCCCAATAAATCCATTTCCGACTCCCAATTCATCTCCTTTCTAGACTCCATCGGGCATCGTTTGCTTGTGGGTGGGGACTTTAACGCAAAGCACCAGCACTGGGGCTCAAGATCCACAAATACACGAGGACGTGCTTTGCTGTCTGCACTCACACGGAGACATTGCTCCACTATCTCTCCTGACACAGCTACCTATTGGCCATCAGACCCCAACTGAAATCCAGATCTCCTTGACTTTTTCTTCTGCAATAGTTTAGGAACACTAAACTATTCACTCAAGCGCCTCGATGACCTCTCCTCCGACCATAGTCCCTTATTATTAACCATTTCCCTAAATCCAATTCACAAACTGCCTCCTCCTTCATTTATTAGGGGCCCAGTTGACTGGGACCACTTCCGTCAGATTCTTACAGACTCTGTAGACCTCAAAGTACCACTGAAAACATCCCAAGACCTAGATGATGCAGTGCATTCCTTCACTACTCTGATCCAGAGGTCGGCCTAGGAGGCATCGTCACCCCATCGTCACCTAAAAATTCACAATCAAAATCCTTTACCTCAGTATCTCAAAGACCTAATCAAATCCAAACGCCACTCCAGAACAATGTGGCAAAGATCCCGACATCCTGCTGATCGTCGCTCATACAATCAGTACTGCAGGCTTGTAAAGCGGCAATTGGCATCCTTCCGTTCCGATTCTTTCAATTCCTATCTCTCCTCCCTGTCTACCAGGGACAACTCCCTGTGGAATGTAACTAAGAAAATCCTAAAATATCATCCTGTTTCACACCCACTCCGTCGTGATGACGGGTCCTGGGCGGCTTCGGATGGGGATAGGTCGGAGGAATTTGCACTGCATCTTTCCCGTACTTTCACTCCTCATCTTACCCCTCAAAACAGTAATCACCGTCCAACTGTCGAAGATTTTCTCACTTCCCCTATCCCTCTCTCACTACCACCAAAAGCCGTTAACCCCTCTGAGGTTAAATATCTTCTGAAAAAATTACCTTACCGAAAATCTCCAGGATATGATCTCCTTACTCCTCGAATCCTCCAACAACTTCCTCTTAAAGCCATAATCTTCTTAACCTATATATATAATTGCATTATCCGAACGACGCACTTTCCTCTCCTCTGGAAACATTCCATTATTGTCCTATTCGCCAAACCCGGCAAACCACCCAATGATGCCTCATCTTACCGTCCAATTAGTCTACTCCCTATCCTCTCAAAAATTTTTGAAAAACTCCTATTAAAACGCCTACTTCCAATCGTTGAATCCAAAAACCTTTACCCTACTCACCAGTTTGGTTTCCGCCAACGACATTCCACAGCTCAACAAGGCCTTCGCGTTGTTGATCACATATCCTCAGCCCTTGAAACCAAACAGTATTGCACTGCTGCCTTTCTGGACATAGCTCAAGCTTTTGACAGGGTCTGGCACGCAGGTTTGCTTTACAAACTCAAAGGAAATTTACCGCAAACCCTATTCCTAATCCTACAATCCTACCTTTCAAACCGTTTCTTCCAAGTCCGCTGTGGTTTGGAATATTCTAACTACTATCCCATTAAAGCAGGAGTTCCACAGGGCAGTGTCCTGGGTCCCATCCTCTATAATCTATACACTGCTGATGTCCCCTCTACTACCAATACCTTCTTGGCAACATTCGCAGACGACACTGCAGTCCTGTCAACCCATCCAGACCCTGATATAGCATCCCAAAACCTTCAAAAACACCTTGACGAGATCGAGTATTGGTGCAAACAATGGCGAATCAAAGTCAACGAAGGAAAATGTTCCCACATAACCTTTACCCTCTGCCGCAAGTCCTGTCCGCCAGTCTTTTTAAATTCAATTCCTCTCCCTGTGTCTGAGACAGTACGGTATTTAGGCTTCCATCTCGACAAGAGACTGACATGGAACCCACACACGAGACTAAAAAGACAAGAACTAAACCGACGCTTTGGACAACTGTACAGACTACTTCGAAGGACATCCCACCTCTCAATAGAAAACAAACTACTTATCTACAAGGTTATACTTAAGCCAATCTGGACATACGGAATAGAGCTATGGGGGACAGCAAAAAAGTCGAACATCAAGCGCATCCAATCCTTTCAATCAAAAGTCCTGAGAACAATAGTAAATGCCCCTTATTACGTCAGCAACAAAACCCTTCACAATGATCTGAATATACCCTATATTCTTGAACTCATCCCTTCCAAGTTCATTAAATTCCATGGTAACCTATCCAACCACCCTAATTCCCTAGCACAGTCATTGCACTGCACCACTCATCCCTATAATCCTCCTCGGAGACTTAAACGGCAGTGGCCTCGTGACCTGCTATAAATAAGTGACAGTGGGAGTCCTGTCAATGGCCAGTATCTCCAATCATGTCCTGAGCGTCTGTGGCTCTCGCGCTCTTGGTCAGCCTCCGCTGGCTCTTATCCCGTGATGCGGCTGAGGTAGGGGCGTGGGGGACTCCTAAAGACTCCGCTTCCTCCTTCGCATGCGAGGGAGGTGACAACCATGTGGACTTGGAGGGCCTCTGGGCGGTTTGTAAATATTGTATGAATGAGCGAGTGAATGATGAATTGTAAATATGGTATGAATGATGACACTTATCTCAATTACTTATTGCCTAATAAAAGGCAGATTGTAATTTTATCTTAATAAATTGTTGTTTTCTCTCTAGTGTAATATATTTGCGACTTCCTGTTTACATTTTTTATTGTATACCTTTGAGATTATGATTAATTCATATGGTCCTACTCATCGTTCTAAAAGATTCTCAGTTCCTTGTCTCTCCTCGTCTCGTCGCTATTCCACGTTTTCAGTTTCTTCCTGCCGCTGTGCTTCCAAATACCATTCTCACTATAGTCTTTCTATGTAACTGAGATATGCCAGACTTAGCCTTCCTACTAAGAATAAACTTCCGTTCCCTGAGAATAAACTTCAAATATTCACTTTGCCTTCCCAAATTCTCTTCTCATATCATTAGTTGTAATCCTGCAGGTGTATTTGTCATCTCAGACCCATACTACAGAACAGGGAGAAACATTTGACAGGCCTAAAAAGCCTGAGATTAACCTCTGTAGCGACCACTAACTACATAAGATAAATCACCCTATACTCTTTTGTATATATATTGTAAGCAAACGTAAATAACATGAAATAAATGTATTATAGACAAATGTAAATAACATGAACAAATATAAATCATTGTAAATGTGGTAAGCAATAAAATGTGGGGGCCAAGTAAGTCACACGAGATGGGTCACCAGCTGTCAGTCGCGGGTACCTCACCACATGTGTGGGAACCGACCGCAGGCCTAAACAATCCTTGCCAGCCTCTCCCCAGTAGACAAGGCTGGGTAGGGTACTTAAGGCGGGCTCCTAGCCCTGTAAATTAGTCTCTCGTGACCTCTACTTGTTTTACGCTTGGCTTCCGCTCGAACTTTGAAAACTTGACTAATTCTTTATGAAAAACCTCTGTACCTCTTCTCTTGAACATAATGCATTGTCGGGGCACATACCTGTCAAAAAATGGAGTCGGATAGTAACGCCGTCATGAAACGATTGTCCAGGTTATAAACTCAAACAATCCTCACTTGTCACCAGGGCTAGGGTGACCAGGCACCCCCTAGTGACGACCCGACAGCCTCTTTGCCCAATTTTCTCTTCTCAATTAGAGTCGTCGGAATCTAATAGACTACAGTCCAAATGTCACACTTGGTTCCTGGAGTGATCACATTGATGTTTTGCCATTGAAAGATCATCATTTTATCTACCCATTGACTTCAGTTACGATCGACGGTTTTAGACGACCATCAGGAAAGTGGCTGCAGTCAGCAAACAACCCTGGCGTCTTTCCGTCAAGGCATGTGAGCTCACGGACTAATTAACATAACCCCATATGGGTCATTCCTCATTTCCTGGCTTATACTCCCAGTTTTCACCTCTGTTAACTAGGAATAATATTAAGTTTATCATTATTTTACAGCTTAAGACTACAGCTAGATAACAATAAATTTGTCACTTTGTTCTCGCTATAGTCACTTTATGAGTTCATTTATTCAATAGCGAATTGATAAAGAAAATATTAAGTTCAGACGATGTGCCTGTTATAATGACTTTTCTTCGTTTTTAGTAAAATTGTATATGGTCTTTCTTAACGTTTCACTCGTTCATTGCGTCATTCATATTTAAGTGTTATTTCTTCTTTAATGAGAAAATCAATGATTGAAAACTCTCTGCTAAGATTTCGTTATATCTACAAAAACAATTTTAATTTACTTTTTTTAATTAAAGTCCACTAAAACGTTGCAGGAAACCTTTTATTGTTCAAAAAGACTTCACTTGGTAGATACAAAGTCTATATATTTCCATTGATTTCACTGTGTGTGACAGACATGTTGAGTTGCCAGGCTGGCCTAATGCGGCGTGGTTTGGCACCGGGTCCCCTCTTTCCTGCTATCTTGAATAACGAACGCTTCCTCTAAATAACCTCCTTTGAATATAATAGGATCTCCAGAGCTTCTTCTCGGGAAATTCCATTGTAAATTATCTCCATTCCATCGATTCCTAGTTTCTTATTCTTCTTACAATCCCTTTTCCCCTCTCATAAAAACCGAATAGTGAAATATATATATATTATTTTAATCTCACTTATGAATATATTTCCAGTAGAATTTGGATTATACAAATGCAAATTATCATTAGGGAATTCATTATATCCAGTAAACTTTATAAGGGCTACGATTGGGACAACTTAACCCCTCCGAAGAAAGTCGTTGAGTTATAATAATTTCAACAATTATTAGATCAAAGATAGAATGAATCAACTCCTTAATATTCTGTGTTATTTAATTACCCGTTACTAATTAATCCTTTATTGTGCTAAAATTACAATCTGCCTTATTAGGCAATAAGTAATTAAGATAAATGCTCTCATTCATACCATATTTACAATTCATCATTCACTCGCTCATTAATACAATATTTACAGAGAGCCAAGAGGCCTCCCAAATCCACATGCGAAAGAGAAAGCGGAGTCTTGGGAAGTTCCACACGCTCCTCCGTCAGCCGCGTCACCGGATACGAGCCGGTGCAGGCTGACCAAGAGCGCGAGAGCCACAGACGTTCAGGACATGATTGGAGAATTTGGCCATTGCCAGGACTCCCACTGTCGACAACAACTACAACAATTTATTAAGATGAAATTACAATCTGCCTTCTTTATTAGGCAATAAGTAATTGAGATAAATGTTATCATTCATACCATATTTACATCATTCACTCGCTCATTCATACAATATTTACAAACAGCCCAGAGCCCCCCCCCCCAAGTCCACATGGTTGTCACCTCTCTTGCGTGCGAAGGAGGAAGCGGAGTCTTGGGAAGTCCCCCACGCTCCTAAGTCAGCCGCTGTACTGGATAAGAGCCAGAGGAAGCTGACCAAGAGCGCGAGAGGCACAGACGCTCAGGACATGGTTAGAGAAACTGGACATTGCCACGACTCCCACTGTCACGCGTTTATAGCAGGTCACGAGTCCAATGCCGTTTCAGTCTCCGAGGAGGATTATAGGAATGATTAGTGCAGTGCAATGACTGTGTTAGGGAATTAGAGTGGTTGGATAGGTTACTATGGAATTTTATAAACTTGAAAGGGAAGAGTTCAAGAATGTAGGTTATATTCAGATCATTATGAAGGGTTTTGTTGCTGAAGTAATAAAAGCATTTACTATTATTCTCAGGACTTTGTAAATGAGTAGTTTATTTCCCATTGAGAGATGGAATGTCCTTCGAAGTATTCTGTACAGTTGTCGAAAGCGTCTGTTTTGTTCTTGTCTTTTTAGCCTCGTATGTGGGTTCCATGTCAGTATTTTGTCGAGATGGGAGCATAGATATCTAACTGTCTCAGACACAGGGAGAGGAATCAAATTTAAAAAAACTAGCGGACAGGACTTAAGGCAGAGGGTGAAGGTTATGTGGGAGCATTTTGCTTCATTGACCTTGATTCGCCATTGGTTGCACCAATACTCAATCTCATTAAGGTGTTTTTGAAGGTGTTGGGATGCTATATTAGGGTCTGAATGGGTTGACAGGACTGCACTGTCATCTGCAAATGTTGCTAAGAAGGTATTGACGGGGGACATCAGCGGTGTATAGATTATAGAGGATGGGACCCAGGACACTGCCCTATGGAACTCCTGCTTTTATGGAATAGTAGTTAGAATATTCTAAACCACAGCGGACTTGGAAGAAGCGGTTTGAAAGGTCGGACTTTAGGATTAGGAATAGGGTCTGCGGTAAATATCCTCTGAGCTTGTAAAGCATACCTGCGTCCAAAACCTGTCAAAAGCTTGAGCTATTTCAAGAAAGGCTGCAGTGCAATACTGTTTGGATTCAATGGCTGAGGAGATGTGATCCACAACGCGAAGGCCTTGTTGAGCAGTGGAATGTCGTTGGCGGAAGCCAAACTGGTGAGTAGGATAAAGGTTTTTGGATTCAAACAGTTGAGCGATGAGTATTGTTTTGAGGAGTAAGGTGAGGAATGAAAGTACAGGAAAGATGCAGTGTGATTCCTTCCGCCCTCTCCCCAATTGAAGGAGCCCAGGACCCATCATCACGACAGAGTGGGTGTGAAACAGGATGATATTTTAGGATTTTCTTAGTTAGATTCCACAAGGAGTGGTCCCTGGTAGACAGAGAGGAGAGGTAGGAATTAAAAGAATTGGAACGGAAGGATGCCAATTGCAGCTTTACCAACCTCCAGTACTGATTGTATGAGCGACGATCAGCAGGATGTCGGGATCTTTACTACACTGTTCTCGAGTGGCGTTTGGATTGGATTAGGTCTATGAGATACTGAGGTAAAAAATTTTTATTATTTTTTTTAGATGACGGTGGGGTGACGATGCCTCCCAAGGCCTTTGGACCACCAAGGACCTTTGGACCACCAAAACCAGAGTTGTGAAAGAATGCACTGCATCGTCTAGGTGTTTGGATGTTTTCAGGGACAATATGAGGTCTACAGACTCTGTATGAAGCTGGCGGAAGTGTTCCTAGTCAACTGGGCCCTTAATAAATGAAGGAGGAAGCAGTTTGTGAATCGGTCTTAGAGAAATGGTTAATAATAAAGGACTATGATCAGAGGAGAGGTCATCGAGGTGCTTGAGTGAATAGTTTAGTGTTCCTAAACTATTGTAAAAAAAGAAGTCAAGGAGATCAGGATTTCGGTTGGGATCTGATGGCCAATAGGTGGCTGTGTCAGGAGTGATAGTGGAGCAATGTTTCCGTGTGAGTACAGACAGCAAAGCACGTCCTCGTGTATTTGTGGATCTTGACCCCCAGTGTTGGTGCTTCGCATTAAAGTCCCCACCCACAAGGAAACGATGTCCGATGGAGTCTAGAAAGGAGATGAATTGGGAGTCGGAAATGGATTTATTGGGAGGGCAGTACGTTGATGCAAGTGTAAGAGGAAAAGTGAAGGTGGTGATTGACACTGCAGTGGATTGAAGGAAATCATGTGATACCAAAGGAACTATGTGGTGGGATATGGAGTTATAGACAATGACAGCGGAACCTGCATGAGCTCTTCCATCTGGGTGATCAGTACGATAAGTCTGGTACTGTCGAACGGTAAATGGTCGTTTGCTCGTAAGTCTTGTTTCAGTAATAAGAGCTACGTCGATCTTCTTGTCATGGAGTAGTGCTGTCAGTTCGTTAGTGTGGGTGCGAACACCATTCGCATTCCAAAGGAGAATGGATAAGGAGTCAGAAGGATCCACTTATGGATTTTGTTTAACGGGGATAAGGTAGGAGACAAGATTTGTAAGAAGGGAAATGAGAGGGGTAATTAGGGTTCTGAATTCTGTAAGGAATGATGTTAATAGGCTATTGAGATCTGAATAGCTTGAAGGTTGAGGAATATGCGAGATGTGTTGAGGATGGGATTGGGTTTGATGGTTGATGGGATGAGCGAAATGCTGGGGAATAGAAACTTGCGGACGAGTAGTGGGCAGTGCCTGTGACTGCTCTCTGTTCCGAACGGCATTAGCAAAAGACACTGAAGGCCTCAAATTTCTGATGGGGGTGCTTCTTGAGCTACCTGTGACTGGCTTCTCTTCTTCAGGCCGGTGACGTTGCTCGCTCCTGGACTTGAGAATTCTATAAGCCTCGCACCGTTTATAGTTTGCCGGGTGGCCTTGCTGTCAGAGCACGCATACAGCAGGCGATTTCAGGGATTTTTTGCACAATTCGCTTTAGTATGGCCCACTGCACTTTACACACCTGGGAGGGTGGTGGAAGTACGATTTTGTGTGCTCATATGCCTGGCAATTTTGGCATTGGACGATGTCTCGTTTGGGGTAAGGTTTTTCGACCTGTACTCTTGTGTAATACAGGTGTGTTAAGTCATATATTTTCTGCACGCCAGATGTCCGTTCGAGATCTACAAAGAACAACGGTAACGCTGTTTTGATGGAATCGTCTTTTTGCCTGTCCTCGCGTAAAACATTCGTTATTTGGTGAACTTTGAATCCTAGAGCTGAGAGTTCGTCTTCAATTTCATCAGCTGGTGAGGTCGGGTGCAGATTTCTGATTACTACTCGTAACAATCTTTCCTGCTTAAGTTGGTAGGTATGGAAGTCGGCATTGGTTTCTTCCAAGTATATAACTATCGCTCAATAAGTATAGGGAGTGTCCGGCGAAATTTTCTTTTCCCGAGAGCGATTGAGGCACGTATATTTTCCGGTACCTACAATTTTGCTCATTTGTGAGCATAATAATTTGAAGCTGCTAATATTCCTTACGAATATAGCAGGTGGCTTGGGCTGTGTTGGTGTTTTAATAACTTCCATGTCCTCAAGGTTGGCTATTTCATAGTACCTCGAAGCTGTTAGGCGTGAAGAATGGAGATTTAGCTACTGTTTCTTTTTTTGAAGTGCAAACCTGTGGTGGTAGGTTTTCCATCGAGCTGGTGGCAGATGAATTTATTGGGAAGTTCCTATTTGATCTTCTAGGTTTTCGCTTAACAGGTGATGGGGTCGAAGTTGGCCCTAAAGACCTTATTCTCTTTTTTTAATATCAGACATGAGCTCTTGATAAAATATCATTTCATAATAATTTTAAATATTTATTATTTTGTAATTTAATTTTCATTTCAATAATGGTGTGTGATTCGAACTCACGGTAGTAACACCGGAGACGTTGACGGTGCCAGTCGGCTAATTCCACCTCACTGTCTATGTTGTCTACTGCGTGTTTTTATCTAGAATCCTAGTCAGAGACTGGGCAATATGGCCGACTTCTCTGTGTGTTATATTCTAAAACACACACTGAGGGAGTATATTAACTTATTACTCACTTATTGAGGGCTCCCTCGTGACCAGCTCACATAAGTTGCCTGTGAGACACTTTTAAAGCGTAAAGAAACTCTAGTAATTGGTGTAAATATGAAGAGCTGTAATAGACGGGTGTTATCAACAAAAGCGCATGCGCAATAACTGTTTCTAATTAAATGATAATATTTAACCGCAAAATACTTCATTTTATTTGTTGAACTTCTTAGCTCACTGAAAGTGGTGTTTTAGTTAAAGGAGTGGTATTAATAATAACTAAAATATTAGTAAAAACAAGTCTTGAAATTTCTATAACAATATTAAAAAAACGATTTAGATTTTTAAAAATAAGTTTTATTTTCAATAGCTCTTCCTATTCAGTTGTATGTTACTTATTGTAATGTGTTTTTATCCAAGGGTAAAAATAGCTTAAATTAGCTGATGCATAAGAAATCTAATTGTATGATTTAGTTTAAATAAGTATAAGAGGCCCGGACATTTTTCAGGTTACATTTTTTTTGTGCTTAGCGTTACTTTTATTAGACCAAAATATAATCAGTATATTTTGACGAGTTTAGTAGCATGCCTATAATATATATCAGATCTATTAAATTATATTTATGACGTTGGTATGGTATCCGTTTCAAAATACAGCCTCTCCCTTTGAGCTTTGAACAAAAGTAAAGTTTCCATTTTTCTCCGACTACATACTGAAATAAACTTTAGGATTTTAATTTAACTGGCCACCTAGGTGACATGCAACGTGACCTCAATAGATGCTCAAAACAAAAAGTCGGTTGCAATAAATTTGCTTGTTTATTGGAAGACTTTTTCCTAGATTCGTATTATTATTGGAAAATAAATTGTGAACCCGGAAATTGATAGCGTAGGTTTCATTAACTGGGATGGTTCCAAATGTCATTACATTAAAAGAGCATAAATTTATCTAACGATCCACATCTGCTACGATCGAAGGTCCTGTTTCAGGAGGCCATCACGAGGCTGCAACCCACAAACAGACATGGCGACTGCTAGTCTAACATTAACATCAACTAACTAGCATAACGCCATATGCTTCATTGCTCATTTTATGGGTTGTATATCAATTTTTACCTTTAGGACTTTTAAATACACGTCACATAAGCTGTTGCTAGGCTACGATCAGATATAAATAAATTTATCATCTTGTGTTGTCTATAGACACTCTATAAATTTTATTATTCAATAGAAAGGTAATAAAGCAAATCTTAAGTTCGCACGCTGCGCCTGCTATAATGACTTTTGTACTATAATGACTTTTGTACTATAATGACTGCTATAGACTGACGCTAGTAGTAAAATTTTATATGGTCTTCCTTAACATTTCACACGTTTATTGCGCAGTCATTCATATTTTAGTGTTATATTTTCTTTAATGTGAAAATAAATATTTTCAAAAGTTCACTGTTAAGTTAATAGGGAAATTTAGTTGCGTACGGTACATCTCTCAAAATCATAGATGTCTTTATCTATACGAAAACAATTTTAATTTACTCTTTCGAATTACAGTCCAGTAAAACGCTTTAGAGTACATATGATGAGATCTTTAGTTTGTTACCCTGCTCAAAATGCTAAACTCAGCAAAATATATGTTCGAAATCACTGCTGATGTAAGTTAATTTGAATGAGAATTGCCATTAGCCCTAGTATTTTTTTCTGAACATTTTCAATGCATTTACAATCTCAATGCAACACTTTTGAAATGTAACTTGAAATATCGGGCAGTCAAGTGGCATTTTCCTGCAGATTGTTATGAATACTACAAGATAAGATATGGGCCCTGTGTTATTACAAGAGCATTTTAAAACCATTAATGAATATGTAGAGTTGGCTCAAACTATGTCTGGAGCCTTAGAAATTTCAAAAATACAGCTTACAGCCTCCGATGTACAAAAAATATCTGAAAAGAAACATTAGTCAAATTCCCCTCAAACCTATTTAAAAATACGAAAATATTCAAATCCAAAAAAAAATGCGGGTTATTAAATGGCATCAACGAATGCACTGCGTATTATTTTTGCAAAAAAAAATAAACTACTTCGTAAAAAAACTGACAAAGTAAAGGATTAAACCCAAAAAATACAATTTCATTTTTTTCATTGGCCTTGAAAATAAAATATTATATAAAAGATATTGGATTGATTGTAGAAAATAAAAGTAAAATTGCGCAGTTACTCAGATCATGGAGTAAATTCATTTTTTATTGTCCGTAAGAACGCGAAAGCAAAAATAAATTCGCCCCAGAATAATGTAATACTTCAACAAATATTCGAAATCCGAATATTCCAAAAACCATTCCTACCCCTAATTTTATCATTACACAAACCGCAGTTGGCAATGTAACATCTAAAGCATTTTTTAGCTCTTATGTTCGCTTTAGTGCCCTACGTCGGCCAAAGGCATCAATGAGAAATATCATAATACTACTGTAATTATACTTATACTAGCAATACATTATTATTACTACTGTCATGTGTATTGATAACAAATAATGATCAATATGACATAAAGTACTGTGAAATCTGCAACAAATACGCTAACCAGGAACTTTCGGAATTCATACCAGGAATCTGGACACCCTTGGGAAAAAATTGATCTGGCTTTTGCCGACCCATTGAAAGGGGAAATATTACTACTAGTCATGGTATATGTTTTTTACCAAAAAACAATTTACTTAATAACAAATACTTACTCGCTTTGGTCTTCCTAGGACCATAGACGCAGAAAATCAACCAATTCTGTTCCAACTTTGGAATTAAGCATATATAACTCCAAGTTATCACCCCGTTCTAACGACTAGGATGAAAGATAAGTACAAACTACAAAAAAGGGTCTTTTATGAAAACTGAAAAAAAAACAAAAAAAAAAATAGGAATTTTGTAACTTCATATTCCAGTTTCGTTCTACTCCAGGCGCGTTGGAAGCAAGTCCAGCAGAGCTGTTTCTGTATCGATAAATAAGGACAAAATTAGGGGTCATACAACCACTCAAGGCACGTACACCCCCAGAATACTCGACACCTAATACTTTACCAATTCGGGTGAAAGAATGTCGTAAACCGACTCAGAAGAAGAGCCACATGATTCGTGGTTGTGAAAGGAACGGACACATCTTGTAGTTCGGGGTGAAAACGTAGCTCCCGTCTAATAACTTTCGGGACGCCCGAATTACCGACTCTTGAGTCTGAAGCTGCAAGACGTTCTTAAAGTGCTCCAATTTCCCCGGGTGGTTCTCCAGTAAACTTCCAGACGCCCTCATTAGAAGAACCTGCTGGTTAGCCTGTCCTCAACAGACTGGTGAGTGACCGCAAGCCTCCCTCGAGGTTAACCTACCCGCCACTCTAGAAGGGGCGTGGCGAGTCTTGGCAACGCCGATTTTTCAAAGATAAAGACTTTTCAATATATAACCAACCTTCCTCTTTCGAAAGGAGAATGAACTTTTTGTTACAAGAAATTGCGTTCTGTCATTTATATTGAATTTTATGAAATGCAAAGTACATTAAGTTTTAATTGCGGCCTTTTAATTATTAACCGTGTAAATACGCAAAAGATTGTAATAAAAAAAAAAAAAATAAACAGGAATATTTCAAACTTGTCAATAGAAAAAATTTATTAATTGTAAATACATCCTCAAGTGCCTTTAAAAATTCCGTTCCTAATACCAGCATAAGTGCAATGAAGCAAGATATTTAACTAACCTAATCACTACCCCCACCTGTTATATGCCCTTGAGTCCAGAATAAACCAAAGAAATACGAGATTTTTCCTGATCAGTTGTGGGAAATACAACAAAAGAAAACAGGTCAAGTGAGATATAATCTAAACGTTGCTGGTCTGAAGTGTTACAGGAAAAAGTGGTGTTAGATATTATCGGAAGAAAACGACTGTTAAGAAAACTTCGGTAAAAGTTTCTCTTCCCGCCCAACCCCCTCTGAAGGGATGAATCCAGAACAGAGATCTTCTTCGGAAGTTCGGACCCGATCGGCAGAGATCGAAGAGCTGTTGAAACCGATTGTCCAATAACTTGCTCTAACAATCCTTAGCTACAACAGGGTGGTCAAATTGTTTGCACCAGTTCATCAAGGATCAGTAGCATAGCCTTTTTAATTTACGTTTTAAGCAATTAGTATTTTTTTAACAGATATAAACTAATAAATGATGTACAATGTAAAAAATGGAGTTACCATAAAAATTAAATGCATAGATTTTACAATGAGACATAAGCCCCTTAAGTCAGACACATCACCAAATGTAAGGTCACAATAATGCCAATTTAGATAAATAGGTGTAAATTAATTCACCTTAAAATTAAATTAAAAATATGAGACACAAATGAAACATTGAGAATGTTATTGGTTGTATTAATAAACACTAAAGCATGAAAAAGAAAAATTGAAACAAGCGTAATATTGAAATAGCATACATTACTGATAGTGGAGATGAACAGAAATCAGTGAAACAGGTGTGGGTTATGAGGGAAGAAGACATTTAAATGATAAAGTTTGAAAACTAGGAGGGATGAAAAATTACATATTGATGGAAGTATACAATTATAAAGATTTGAGTCATGAGCCAGAGTTACTAACTGAAACCCATCGAAGTTTCTAAAATAATTGACTGTTTGGTATTATTGAGGTGAGGTATTACATATAAATTTTAAACCACGTTCATCACAATTTATTTTTTCGAAGAAACTTAAAAAAATTGGAACATTCTAGGCTTACAAAACATAATTTTAAAAAATGCCTTTTATAATATTTCAATCAGAGGGTAGTTTCACTTTTTTTTTTCTTTTTTAATTTTTATCATTTGAACATCTGTAACTTGATGCAATTTGTACCAAAATGTGTTCACTAAACCTCTTTGCGTAAATTTTTCTAGCTTATTAGCTTTTATTTGACAAATCATGATAGCAAGGCAGAAGCTGGTTGATTAATATATAGTCTAATCCGGTGCTTTAAAATTTCAGATCAATCGTAACACAACTAGACCCAAGTTTGTCCGGACGATGCCTTATCAGAACACAAAGCAAAGGGCTTTATTTTTCCTTTTGATTAAAACAATGCTGGGACAGTGGAATCGCTTAATACGCCCGTCAGGACGATTCAAAAACAAAATATTAAATCATCCCATAACGTCGTTCTGTAACTAAGTGGAATTATATGAAAAAGGCCAGCCCTTTAAATCTACCAGGTAACGAGGCGTGTCCTTTCACCCTCTAGTCGCCGTGCTTTACTTAGCGAATGATGGGGGGGGACAAAACTCCGGGCTAGGGAGAAGATAATTTTATTTACGGTGGAGCCCGGACGGAATACGATTCCCAACCGGTCCTGTGGACGCCAGTCCTCCTCCCTCAATCATTTTTCTCTCCGACTAGCGCTCAACTTAAGTGGTGAAAGATCTAATGAAATGAAAAAAAAATGAAGAATGGAGGAAATAGAAAAGATAAAGAAACCTCTCGTTCGGAAAATTCAAATAAAATAATAGATTGTTTTGGCTTAATTGTTAAATGCATATTTCTGCCATGCATTGAGAAAGTATTTTTTTTCAATGTTATTTCATAATACGTCCAATGGCGAGAAGTGGCTTTACGTTATATTTATGTTTTATTTACTAGTCCCAGGCCTCTTTCTACCCTGTTTCGTCATTGGTGTACAAAAACAAAAACTGACTCATGATTATAAACAATTTTTTTTTTTTAGTAATATATTCAAAATCTTTATTATGATAAAATTACTATCTGTCTTCTTGAATAATAACTAATTGTGGTACATGTTCTCCTTCATACCATGGTTACAATTTTCATCCACTCACTCAATCAAACAGTATTTACAAACAGCCCAGAGAACTCCAAAATCAACATGGTCCTTACCTCTCTCACATTCGAAAAAGGAAATGGAGTCTTCGAAAGTACCCCACGATCGTCCGTCAGTGGCGTAAACTGGCCAGTGGGGGCTGACCTACGTGAAATATCCTGTTTTGATATCAAGTTAAAATGATTACAATATCATCAAAATTATTTTTCCCCATAAAAACTTGGAATAGTACAGATAAATAATCATGAGTTATTCCTTTTCATGGTCTTAAATTTGCTAGGTAGTGGATGTTCCCAGCTTGAGCTCGATCGAGCAAGCGCACTTGCTGTATTTAAACGCGTTTAATTATAATTAAATGTTAGTTATTGTTATGAATAATAAATGTTATTTAAATGCATACTGCCCGACAATATTGTTGGTCAATGACTCATTAGAGTAGAGGCCAGAAACGAATAAATGAATAGTAAATATTCATATTATTTATATCAATAATATATATTGAATTAGATTTAAAGGGATGATAAGCCAATGTAAGCATTGATATTGCATAATCATTGGATTTATCAACTTAACCATTAAATTGATATACGAAAACACATGGTAAATATCTAATCTTCTGCATCATAATCAGCAGCAGCGTAAATAATATAAATAATAATATTTAGTATAATAGTTCAAATAGTTTTAGCCTGTTATGACAGCAAACCCTGATTCACAAAAATAAAAGAAATATTGACTCGATTTAAATGGGGTATAATTTTATTTTGATGGTAGAGGATGTCGGTTGAGGGCAGAAATATAATTATGTAAATTCAGCCCTTGTCCACACATTTTTTTTTTAAGCGAGCTCACACTAAAAAGGAAAAGTATTTATAAATATTTTTATTTCCTTATTAGTTATTCAACTATTTTTTACATATTGAATACATACAGATAAATAATTATGAGTTATTCATTTTCATGGTCTAAAAATTTGACATATACATATACATATATCCACTAATACATATGCCAAATGTGTTACATACATCATACAGAACACACAAAAACAAAAAAACAGAATTCATATAAAAATTTTAAAAGAATTACGTTGATAAAGTACTGCTTGGATAAAATAATATCAATAAAAGTATACTTATTACTTATCAATTAATTACAAAAAACAAGTCTGTTAGTCGTCGCTCATTACTTTGTGTTAACTGCTTTAGACATACATATCCTGTCATCATCACACATTGAAATTTGAAATTTGAGTAAAATAGTTGATCATAGTTTTATTAATTAAATCATAGTTAAGTTACATTTAACCAATGTGAAGTGGACAATGAAAAAAAATTTGACATTTTAACGGCCAAGAACACCCGGTGGTACCTCCCCATGATTGGATTTAGGACCTTAATGCAAACTACTTTTAAATCGTCGTGGTGTGTGTTTGAGTTATTCAAATTTGATCAAGTTCTTGACTCTGTAAGTTTGAATACCCACACAATATAATTTTTTCCAGCCAACCTTACAGTATGGACATTGTAGTTCTCTGTGCAGAGTGCAGCTGCTTATCTATACTCGTAGTGTTGGGCCAGTTATTATCCTGGGTACTTTGAATTGGAGTATTATTATTGTCATGGTATGTATTTTTTTTTCCATGGCCATATATCTGTGCTCCATATGGCCGAATGACTTTTAGTATGTAATTGTTTGCCTTTAATTTTACTAGTCTGTCAATTAACCAGGTACCGTAGTTTGATGCTATGATTAAACAAATATTTCTCGTTTAAGCCTTGTGTGGGGATTTCATGCAAACCGTGTTGTCAATTATATCCTATGTAGGTCCAAATTATGAGTTGATTGTCAATTTATATCGGGGGGGGGGGCTGGCAGATTCCACAACTGAGTGCGAATGTTAATTGCAATGAAAACTTAAATACTGATATCAATAGACTAGTACGCAGAAAGATAATTACTGATTCCGTTCAGTTTTTAATTTCATCCAGTGTCCAGCCTTATTAATTTTTTTCATTTAGCCTAAACTACTTGGTGTGGTTTAAATGTTAGTTACGTACAATACAAGTAACCCATGTGAACTTCTCAAAAAGAAGTAAATTAAAAATTGCTTATTAGTGCATTCCTTCTATATTAAATATCTATTTTACGGTTTCATATCCCATGTTTATTTTAATTCTCCAGCCTAGACAGTAGTTTATTATATTTTGACGGATCCATGCTCTAAAGATAAACTGGGTTTTTCTTTTCGTTTCTCACCATTAGAGGCTACAGGCTGATGGTCCAAGGTAATTATCAAGTTAATTTATATTTGTTTAAATGTGTCCCAAGTAGGGGTCTTTCATTGAATATGAAATACATAAAGCAACAAAATTGTCGATTGAGCATATTTTTATTGAAAATAACACTATGTACGAAAATTGTAAAAATAAAACGAAAATCCTGTTAAAGAATCTTTTCAGTTGCAAGCTTCGAAAAAACTTAGGAGGCGAAAATTTAACTGCGGAATTCAGAATGAATGTCCGGAGTGCATTATGCTAAATTGCTCTGGACAAGCCGTCAGGGGGAAAAGAACTAAACTACTTAAATTATTTCCCGGATGAGTTGAAAAAAAAAAAAAAAACCCTTCAGTTTCACGCTTTTAGAAAGCTTTTTTTTTCCCCTAACTCTCAAAAACAATGGAAAATTAGTGTTTCAGCACGAGTAAAACATTTTTTTTTCTCTCCCCCAATTATATTATGGAAAGCACTTAAAGTAATAAGACCATCTATTATTGCTAGGCCAGAGGTTACGTGAGACGTTTTTATGGCATACATTATATAAGGAATTACAATTTGATGGAAAATTTTGTATTCATAAATATTCTCCAGCACGGACGAGGTAAAAGTAGTTCCCGAGGTAAAAGAACATGTTATATGGGTGTAAACACCATTTTTTTTTTATGTCAAAAAGTGGGTGTGATAAAGACATTATTGAAATATCACAGGAAAGTTTTGCGATTGAAAAATTAAAATTAAATGGAAAGCAATAGCCAAACCCGCTTTTTCTTTGTTATTATTTATAAAAATAATAGAATTTCATAAAGAAATTAAAAGGCCGATTCTCCTCCAACGACGTTAATTACTGGTTCTGTTTTTATAGAAGGGGTTTGCTTCTTTATATTAGTTCCTAATGAGACTTAATAAAGGGTTATATAATTAATTATAATTAAAATTAATTATATGAATATAAAAAGCAAACCTAATTAGAAACAGTTAGTGACACCATGTCATCCATTCAGGTTTGGTTTGTTTGAAAGTTGGGAAGCCAAAATAAAGAGTAACTGGACCTCAGGAGGAGTTGGCAACAGGTTTGAAGATGTTCCGACCTCCTTCTTTTGGACCACTGAACAACTTCATCAGTTCGGGAGGAAAGTTGTTGAAGAGGTCGAGTCCCCAGTCCCAGTGGCTTTCCCCAGTTTTAATATCAGGAGTTCTTCAGCAATCGAAAATGTGCTGAATAATTTTTTTTTCACCTTTCAACCTACATGGAACTAAATTGAATTGATTTAATTGTCATTTTTAGATTTTATGGAACATTTTTAGTGTGTCTATTGACTTTTGTTTCAAATTAGAAACCATTTTGTGTTGACAGGGCTAACTGTCTGTCTACTTGCCAGTCCCCAGTTCTAGCCAGTGACATGACATTTTAAACGATGGTCCCGTCTGATGGATGTAAGGAATATGAGTTAAGGATATCATCATAAAAGATGAATAAGGGTCTTGAATTAATTATTTTATATTAAAACATTATATGTTTTGAACAGCGGATGAACTTCAAAATCTGGGACGTAATTGTTTTAAAGTTACGATAGTGTTTGTAATTTTGGGGGATCCTTTATTTATGACTCAATCATGCAAAAAATAAAGAATAAATGGGCATCAATAAATTAATTATTAAAAGAATAATTTATATCGAGTTTGGTATCATGTTTAATATATTGACGTCCTGAGCCATAAGGTTTGATAGTCCTCAAGTCATCATACTAGCTTTAAAACGTTTCTGATTAACAAAACTGCCATCAAAACTTGCTATTGTTTTAATTTTAGTACGTTTTACATTAAGGATTATACTATGCGCAAAACAATTGTTTATGAACAATATCGAAAGGAATTAATAAATGACTTGTTTAAAAAAATACTATAACACTAAATAGGGTATTAAATTAATGATATCGGCGATCTGATTAGCATGTACTATGTGTTGGGTAATAACATAATAGAACGGACAGGCTGACAGATCGAAAGCTACCCGATCAGGCGATATAAATTTTTGTTCCTTTCCTCTTTGAAGTGAAAGTCTTTCCATTCATACTAGGTAAAAAGATCTGTGGCTTTAGCATATACAAAAATAAATATATAAATTGTGATGTAGTATTCGCTGCTGTGAGCTACCAATCCCAGATTCATTCATTCAAACGTGAATCTCCGGTTATAAATTATGTTTAACAGACTTCAATTATAAAAGGCAGATTGTAATTATAGCACAATAAAGGACTTTTAACTAACTAAAAAAAAAAAAACAGACTTCAATGGACAGAATAGTTCATTTTATTTTTTTATGATAAAATCACAATCTGCCTGATTGGGCTATAAGTAATTGTGCTATATGATCTCGTTCATACCAATTTACAATTTTTATTCACTTGCTCATTCATAATATATATTCAAACAGCCCAGAAGCCCCCCAAGTCCACATGGTTAACACCTCCCTCGCATGCGATGGTAAAAGTGGAGTCTTGGGAAGTCCCCCACGTTCTTACATCAGCCGCGTCACTGGATAAGAGCCAGCGGAGGCTGATCAAGAGCGGTAGAGCCACAGACGCTCAGGACATGACTAGAGAAACTCGCCATTGCCAGGACTCCCACTGTCACTTATTTATAGCAGGTCACGAGACTACTGCCGTTTTAGTCTCCAAGGAACATTATAGGGATGAGTGGTGCATTGCAATGACTGTGGTAGGGAATTAGGGTGGTTGGCTAGGTAACTATGGAATTTTATGAACTTAGAAGGGAAGGATTCAAGAATGTAGGGTATATTCAGATCATTATGAAGGGTTTTGTTGCTGACGTAATAAGAGGGATTTACTATTGTTCTGAGGACTTTTAATTGGAAGGATTGGATGCGCTTGATGTTCGATTTTTTTGCTGTCCCCAAAGCTCTATTCCGTATGTCCAGATTGGCTTAAGTATAACCTTGTAAATAAGTAGTTTATTTTCTATTGAGATATGGGGTGTCCTTCGAAGTAGTCTGTACAGTTGTCCAAAGTGTTTGTTCAGTTCTTGTCTTTTTAGCCTCGTGTGTGGGTTCCATATCAGTCTTTTGTCGAGATGAAAGCATAATACCGTACTGTCTCTCGCACAGGAAGAGGAATTGAATTTAAGAAGACTGGCGGACAGGACTTGCGGTGGAGGGTAAAGGTTATGTGGGAACATTTTGCTTCATTGACTGATTCGCCATTGGTTGCACCAATACTCGATCTCATCAAGGTGTTTTTGAAGGTTTTGGGATGCTACATCAGGGTCTGGATGGGTTGACAGAGCGGCAGTGTAATCTGCAAATGTTGCCAAGCAGGTATTGGTGGTAGAGGGGACATCAGCGGTGTATAGATTGCGAGGAGTGGGTGTGAAACAGGATGATATTTTAGAATTTTCTTAGTTAGATTCCACAAGGAGTTATCCCTGGTATACAGAGAGGAGAGATGGGAATTAAAAGAATCGGAACGGAAGGATACTAATTGCCACTTTACCAACCTGCAGTAATGATTGCATGAGCGACGTATCAGCAGGATGTCGGGATCTTTGCCAAAGTGTTCTCGAGTGGCGTTTGGTTTGGATTAGGTCGTCTGAGATACTTTGAGGTAAAGGATTTTTATTGTGAATTTTCAGATGACGGTGGGGTGACCATGCCTCCCAGCCCGACCTCTGGATCAGAGTAGTGAAGGTCTACTTTGAGGTCTACAGAGTCTATAAGAATCTGGTGGAAGTGGTCCCAATCAACTGGGCCCCTGATAAATGAAGAAGGAGGCAGTTTTTGAATTGGATTTAGGGAAATGGTTAATAATAAGGGGCTATGGTCGGAGGAGAGGTCATCGAGGCGCATGAGTGAATAGTTTAGTGTTCCTAAACTATTGTAGAATAAAAAGTCATGCAGATCTGGAATCCGGTTGGGATCTGATGGCCAATGGGTGGCTGTGTCAGGAGAGATAGTGAAGTAATGTTTCCGTGTGAGTGCAGACAGCAAAGCACGTAAAAGAATAGTGTCTAGCGAAATAATTTTATGCGACCTAAATAATTCTAACGATGATATCAGGTCGACTCGTAAAAATATCAGGAAGACGTATTCCTTCATTTGGAGCTTTCCTTTCACTTAAGAAAAAGAAAATATAAACAAAACCGTCCACTATTTAATAGACAGTTTATACTGTTGACTCTTGTGACTATTTTCTACGAAACAATGAATTTATATTAAGGAAATCAATTAAAATTAGCGAAATGGGCTTTTTTTTAGCCATTCATAACTTTTTATTGTTAAAAGCATAATCCTTATCGTTGTACAATTTAACTTCAGAAGTCATCTCATTTTTTATTACTTATTTGAATTTTTTCGCAGAAAACATAGCTGCAGGTACATACAGGATAATAGCTGAAATTGGTACAGCTTTTTCCTTCGGAGTTGATGAACAATTTAATGTTGATGGAAAAAGGCTATTTTATTCACTAAACGTAGGCTCAAATTAATTTAGGAAATACTGAGCTTAAATGTTCCTATACTGATAAGTACATAAGCGTATATTTTTGCAAAGTCTTCACCTTTGCATCTTACATGAATTCTATAAGAGCAAAAGGCAAGGATTGTTTTCATTACTCAGCAAAACATGTATACAACCGAACTGCCGAATGCTTGTCAGACCTCCATTAACTTATACATCGCCATTATGGAGTATGACCTGTGCTAGTAACTTCCTTTAACTGCTGGGAGCTACATAATGGATCTGGAAGTATAATAAAAAAAAAATCACCTAGGAATTTTATCATGTAATAACATGTCCTGAGAGTCTGTGGCTCTCGCGCTCTTGGTCAGCATCCACTGGCTAGTATCCGGTGACGCGGCTGACAGAGGAGCGTGGGGGACTTCCCAAGACTCCGCTTTCTCTTCGCATGTGGATTTGGGAGGTCTCTGGGCTGTCTGTAAATATTGTATGAATGAGCGAGTGAATGATGAATTGTAAATATGGTATGAATGAGAGCATTTATCTTAATTACTTGTTGCCTTATAAGGAAGATTGTAATTATAGCACAATAAAGGAATATAGAATAAAAAAAAAAAAATCATGTAATACATGATACCCCTAATATTGCCTTTAATTAATTAGTGTTTAAGTTTAGAGGCGATTTTCACTACATGTAATGAGCCATCATGTACCTAAATTGAAGAGAAAAAAAAAAAAAAAAGTTTGTATATACTGAATATGTATAGAAGTTAAATTAGAAAGTTGGAAGACTGTTTCCATGGATGAGATTTATCGGCAACTATACGGTGCCACGAAGGGTGCAGCTACCGCAGGCAGGCCCTCAGGCGGACAAAAAACATTCGGGAAAAACGGTGGCCAGCGAAGTGCCATTAATTCCCTTCAGGCCGATAATTGATTCGGAACAAATCATTGCAGGTTTGAGGCCTTCCGTGGCTGAGTGTCGAGCTCTGTCTAACAAATGATCCAGCTCCGTCCCAATGACGGATTAGCCCCTAATGCCTGACCTGTTAAATTGATAAAATTTATCTCTATATCTAGCGGCTGGTCTCTCTTTTCAGAGAGCCGTCATATCACCACAAGCTTTGAGGATTTAAGCGGCAGCTTTGATGGAAGAATAAGCTGTCACTTAACCTAAAGTAAGGTAAGGTAGGTCGGTTTATTTTCGCCACCCCCTGTGAATATTACGTTGCCACAAAAGGCAAGATAAAAATAAAACATGGAGCTAATTATTAAATTATTAGCTAAAGAAAAAGTTGTTGACTTTGGACCAGCTATAACTGTAAGCTTAATATTTTTTTCCAGATAAACCTAATTTGATGAACGTCTCTCGGTGATGATTTGGTTGAAGCAGAGCCTTTGGTTTTGATTTCAGCCTGGCATTTCCGATACATTCACAAAAGATGTATGAACCTATTTAAATTGTCTCGAGAAAATACCCGTTTTCAGCTCACACATTATCAGATTAGATCGTATTCACCTTAGATTAATTATAATATTCAATAACCCCAGGTCTGTGAATAGCCTTGTGCAAAATACAGTCGGTATGTAGCACTTTTTTTCAACATTTCTTCATTATCATAAACCACTAGCAAATAAATTAAAAACCAAATGATACACCTGCAGTTGAAAAAAATACCATATGCGTAAAAAGCCCGTTTCAATTCTAGTTACATTCCTGTCAGTAATTATCCAGTGCACATCAGTATTCGACATAGTCTACTACGCGTTAAAGTTGGGAGTTAGTCAATTTATGGGGTCGGAAGGAGAACTTGTGTTGAGGATGGTAAAGTACTTGTAATTTTGCGTAACATTTTTTGCTCGCAGGATTTTGCTTGTACATGCAATAAACCAACCATAATTTACAGGGTAGTTTCATTGAAGGAAGTAAGGTATTTCAGAGTACTCATCTATCAATTTAGGTTTCACAACTTCCAGAAATTTGATCCAATGGACACTGTCAAGAAGAGAGTAAGGATTGGTCGCACAATGTTTATGCATCACATCTTCTTGTAGCACTTCACCAGCCTGGATGTGTAGGCTCTAATAAAACCAACGCCATAGTCTAAAATTCATTGACATTCGTAAAGTACATAACCGAATGGAAGCATAACGACCTAAAAATTTCAACTACATTTATGCAAGCAATAAACACTGTCCCATAGTTGAAAGAGATCAAGATTATAAATGATATATAAACCCTGGAAGCGCCATCAATAAGCACTGCACCTTTTATTTCATTAGTAAAATTTTCTCGCTGAAATAAAACAAATACAAAAACCCTTTTGGGATCGAATATTTAAGTCTTTCAAAGAATATTTAATTAAAACTTTCCAAGACGTTCTTCATTCAATGCTCCACCTCTTTCCTCTATTTAACTTTTTAGCCGTTTTTTTTTTCTTAGTCTCAAACCGTTTAAAGTTGTTCAAATAAATGAGTCCTCGACATTTTAATGGCTCACTAGCTGGGACTAAAGCGAGGTTTGAAACTTTTCCGATGGCGAAGTTGTCTGCCACAAGAGAGTATAAGTTCGGAACACATTTTCCCCATAAATTTAATCGAAATATGTTGGCCAACTTGGGCTCGGATGGTTTTAAAGACGTGAAGCCCTTGGACTGGGGGTGAGGTTGTTATCGCTGTACGCTAGATTTAGCATGTTATCTTGCATAGCCTAATGGTCTGGATGCAAGCCGCTTGAAGCTGCCTCAAGCTTCATGTCCGTGTACTGAACCGTTCGTTACTCATCAGATATTTCCCCATTAATAAGCCTATGCAATACCTGAATAACGGGTGCCGCTTGCAACCTCAAAAGCTTTAGTATTTTTAAGTTAAATAATTTCCAACTATCATTATTATTTTTCAAGTGAATAGACGATTGACTTTTTATGGGTTTTTTATTAGGGGAGGGGTCCGAAATATTCAGGTCCAGTGTGATAAATGATTTTAATCATAGTTTTAATGGCCCCATTGAAGTCCTACTCATATTATTAGTAAATGGATTCATATTCAATCCAATAGGAAAGGATAACATTTAATTTTTTTGTCTTTAATTAATTACTTAATATTTTCAAGTTGTTGCTTTGTTTACTAGCCTCTTTGGGACATTGACTTAAGTTAATCCACTCAAACCATAATGAATATTATTAAAGTGTCAGGGCATGATCCATCAATTATAATGATAGCGAGATCTTAAATTTGATACTCAGTATAGCAGAAAAATATTTATTGCTATTATTTATTTATTTATTTTAATAATTAATTGGTAATTAATAATTACTATTTATTATAGTTTATGAGGTTGACATTGATTTTTGCATTCTAGAGTGTGCTAAAGTCAAAAACAGTATGATACGCCTAAAATGTATATGTATTACCAATTATTTAAATAATATGTTAACAATTTTATAGGGCTGAAATTTTTTTTTTTTTATGTCTCTATGTGGAGCAGGTCAATAACACAGATAATATCACACTAACGAAAGAGTGGAAATGCAAGGATTTCTGATTTTGAAAAAACTATTGAAAAGTATTAGCAGGATCCGTTTTTACTAACCTGCTTTAATCGTCAACTGACTCGATCACGAACGAGAACTGATGGATGTTTTTAAATCGAGATAGGGGAAAGGTAATCCGGGAGTAATTCTACGCTAACCGACCCTCCAGTCTGGCGGTAGTATCAGCCTCCTGCTTGTTAAAACAACCGTATCAGCCACTGATCCTTCAGACCTTTGATCAAATCCTCCTGCTGACCAGTTTCTTTTTTACGCTTTTCCTCTTTATAAATATTGTTTTCAGTAAATATGCCTGTCTGTTAAATAGAACAGCAATTTGAGAGGATAGAGCAAAGAGGATTACCCTCAATATTAATTTAGAAAACAGTGCACGTCATCAATCCATAGAAAAACTTTCGAATTAAGAAAACCAATAAGTAAATCAAATAGACTTAAACAAAAACAAACTAATGTAAATATGACACTTTTCTTTTAAATAATCTGCAATCTACAAAAAGTTGGATAATTAAAAAGTGGTGTTTTGTTACAAAGCTATATTAAAACAATCACGCCTAACATATATTATATAATCTTTTAAGATTTTAGGACAGCACATTTATTATCTAGTTATCTTATCCATAGATTTATGGAAGAATTTACGTAAATCATAGAAGTTTTATGTAAATATCGTAAAAAAAAAATAAATTAGCTACAGGCTTGGGACATCTTGGATAGAATGGACCTAGACGTCCAATGTCTATGTTATAGGCAACCATTAGATATTGCACCCTAAGCTGGAGGTAATCTTATTTAATAATATGCATTCAACGTTGTAACGGTCTTAGTTCCTAATTACAATTCAATGAAACAGTGAACACAATTCTTAGCTTGGTATTTCAATTTGATGACCTGATGATGTTAAAAGTAAATGGAATCTATATTAATTATTTACTAGATAAAAAAAATTATTGGTTTAATTGGTTGAGGCAAGAATTGATGTTCTAATTAATCAAATGTATGACATGTTGATGTTTTACTTATTATAACCTAACTATAATATCTGTACCGTAAAACATTAATCGGGCTTTTTGAATATATTTCTTGTGGTAATAGAAATGATTCATTGGAAATTAGCAGCTAAAAAAAGAGTTTATTATTTTTACAATCACCCACTCTCCGTAATTGCATGATCCCTTAATCAAAATTTATATTTAATTGTTGTATTCAATGTCTGTTTCGAGTTTGGTTGTGCATATTTGAAACCCCATACGTTTCTTGTTAATTTTAATTATGGCTTACGGGTTTGGGAATCCTCTTTCATGTTGACATTCAATATACAAGCGTTGGACTAATTTGATTACTAACTTATAAATCGTGTTTTCGTTATTAATGATATATCCCATTTGAAATTTGAAAAATATATCCCATGAAAACTTTGAATGGTTTTAAGTTCTATTTTAAGCATTTAAAATGCTACTTACAAAGTTTTAATTTTCCATCCGATCAAAGTCGCACTATTAGAGACTCAAAGTAAAAATAATTTTAAACATATCTTTTAAGCTAATAAATACGTAACTAAGAAAATCTAGTATTTAACAGTATATGGTCAAATAATAGTTTGAAATACTTTTCACTATTGGCGATGAAAGTATTAACATATAAAAAATCGCATCATCTAATCATAAATTAATTTTCTTTAATATATTTCCCCAGTTAATAAATAAAAATAAATAACAGGCCACTGGATCTGTAAAAATGTCAATTATCGACAGCCGTTCAATTACAGAGCAGCGAAATAGCTGCAAATGGGTTTTATTCTACTGGAGTCTCTCCTCAAAGGGGTTAACAGTGGAACAAGAGTTGCCACGAATTATATCCATGAAAGAAAACTTTTCCAGTATGAAAACTGTCTCTAAGTTGCGTCAAAAGGCTGAAAATACTCCGCGCAGTTCCAGTGGACAAGTCGCTCCTTCCCTTAATAGTGAGAAAAGGGACGCTCTTCTCTTGGAATGAATTGAAACTGAAATTGTCTGTGTAAGTTTTCCACTTGAAGCATCCCCCCCGCTGCAAGGGTATGTTGGAGACGAGCACTGCCGATTGTGTTTTATTTAGCAGTCCCTATAGAAGGTGCATGTTCTCTCTTTGCTGTGCAATATTGCACAGAGGGTAAAGGGATCCGGCGGCATGCAATAACTCTTAGAGATGAATGAATCTACTCTATAATATTTTAAACTTTAAATAAATCATTTCCCTGATGATTTTCAATTATATTATACTTTAAATTTTCCTTCAACGCTACTTTCTGAGTTTGTATTACCGAAAAATATATTTATTTGTTTCGGTTCTGAAAATACCTTCATTAACATAATTATAAATAATAATTTGAATATAACGTATTTTATTATCTATATGATTATTTTATTAATCGTATTCATTAAAAAGACAAGTAAAATAATTATTTGGGTAGTTGGTATATACGCGGTGAACGACTAAGGGATAAGATTCATGTTGTAGCAAAAATATTCAGCTACTAAGGTAATGTCAGTCTTCTTCTCTTGTCAGCCTTCTATATGTTACCACCATTTTTACCCAGAAAGACTGACCCCTTTTTTCTCGATTTTTCTTTGTGGCACGTTTACATTAGAGACACGCCCGGAGGCTTTTCCTTTATGCTCCATCAGCCTTTCTTTTAGAGATTGCACCCCCAAATCTACTGCCGTAAATTTAATCCAATCTTTCGCTTTTTCTGAGGCTTATAATAGGTAAAACCGCCAAGTATGTCAGGTTAAGATCAACGTTTGCGTTTTAAAAAAAACCGACAGACCTTCTCTGTACAAAGGCCTATAACGGGTATTTTTCAACCGCCCAATACTAAATAAATCAATACTTATTTTTCTAAATTTAGTCTCTTAACTATTCAATAGAACTAATGAGAAATCGATAATGTAAAATATTTTTGTAATTAATGTAAGCCATTATTATACAAGAATTAATTTACATTATTACGCTAATAAATAAATAAACAATTCGCCATCGTTTTCTGATTCGCTAATTTCCTATTAAAGCAATTGAAACTTTTAGATGTAAAAAAGACCTAATGTGGAAGGACGCAGCATCAATAAACCAAAAATGTTAACACAATTATGGGTTTCTCCACACTGTGGTATACCTGGAAACAAAAAATCAGGCAAACATTGCCAAGTACAACAGATCTGCAATTATAACTGCGCAATCATCCAAATGAAGGCTGGATTTTGGCAATGAGTGAAATGCACGATGATCTTCCTGATTTCCCGAACAGCTAAATTGTACCAAAATAGAGACTCTCAAAAATACATGAAATTTAAATGTATATTTTTGTTTATTTCATATAACACTGTAATATGTAAAAGATATGACGAAGATGCCTTCCAGTACATCATGTTGCGTAATGTACATAATATATTTATATAAAATGTGTACTAGATTAGTATGTAGGAAAACTAATATAATTTCTAGTGACCCTTAAACATCCTTATGTATTTCTATTTTTGTTGAATCATCCATAAAATTCCTGACGATTATTTTACAAACGATTAAAGGTCCTAAAAGGTGATAAGAAACTAGTAATGTTAGGGATAATTTCCAATACAAAAGAATTGGTATTAAGATTGTATCCAGCTGCAAAAGTACTGTTTATGCGATGTAATTTAAATGTTTACCAGGAAGAGTTTGGTGAGAGTGTACTTACTTGACTTTCGTCCTTTAATCCAAGCCGTAGTTTGGATGGCCTCGGGTCGAAAGTTTGGTAACATGCAGTTTGTCCAAGTTAAAAAGGTCAAGGGAGTTGGGCTTCAGATTAATAGCGACACGGGCCCAGCAACACAGGGACAGGCATTGTCCAAACAAATATTTATGCTGAGTTAGAGGAGAAGTTCGCAGTTAGTTTATGGACTGGCCCCGTTCCACCAATCGGTTAACGCAATTTGCACCTAACTACTTTTACCTCATGTTGGGCAAATCCTGATTCATAATCAATTAAGTCAAGTGACTACTTTTACCTCATGTTGGGCAAATCCTGATTCATAATCAATTAAGTCAAGTGACTACTTTTACCTCATGTTGGGCAAATCCTGATTCATAATCAATTAAGTCAAGTGACTACTTTTTAAATAAATTACCCAGATTCACAATAGATATTTTACGAACATTTAGAACAGGATGCACTCGTCGTCATAAAGGTAAATTAAGTTGCTTCTTATCAAAATAATGGGACCCAGTGAGGTGCCAGATTTTCACGCCGGCGTTGCTAGTTTGTGTCTAGCCGTCGAAAGAGACTTTATTTTGAGACCCTCTCACCTCTTCGTTCTTTCAGTGTTAGAAAAGGATAGCAAACTGAAGATATCAAAAACATCGTTACGTAGTTCAACTTTAGTTAGTTGTTACATAAGTTCTTGTGCATAGAAATAGTTATTAAATAGACCACCAATTGTGCCCTTTTCAGCCAGTACACCCTCTATTCCTAGTTTGAACACTTACAAACGCTAGTTTACATTCTCTAATAATTCATTTTTATTGAGAATCGAAAAGCGTTCAGATTCAGACGTCTTTTGCAGCCTGGTGTTGCCAAATTTGAATATATATGTCTCAAAATAGTTCATTAAAAAACTAAAAATGTTATTAAAAGTGAACAATACATACGATAGTAAATGAATCGCTAAGACAGGTGGAGTTGAACCTGATCTCCGCCCATTACCGGAATCATGCGATGCCAAGTTGCCGCTTTTCGAAGAGTTAAAAAAAAACTAGTTAAAGAAATTTAACCTTTCACTATTATAAAGTTACTTCTCTGCATGCAGACATCAAACATCATGACAATGGTTGTCCCGAAAAGAAAAAAAAATCTTCTAATGATACCACAAAGAGAGATGTAGTTGTGCAAAAATGTCTCTATATCCGCTGATCTGTTGTAAGAAAGAAGTCCATTTAATATGAGAAATAATGCTATAAAGTTTGCCTAGAGAAAAAGAAAATATAGAAAAACATGTCCCGAATAAATGAAAATATGCTGTCAGTAATAGGGATACAGGACAGAGGCTGTCGGTCGTCAACTTGACGTTCATCCTACGGCTCATTTCCCCTTCTTTCAGACAAGTTGGCATGTCATGTGATATCCAGAGAAAATATCTCATTTAAAAATGTTCTTTTGCCTTCCTTTGCGCTTAACTTTCCGTTTGATTTATTTCCTATTTTATTCTAATTACTACACCATCGTTAAAGTTCGGATACAAACTATGATAGTCATATTATTTCTCTTCACTGACAATATTATTAGTTTATCTATGAATAATAAGCCTCATAATTTATTTTATATTAAAAGTTCTACCTATAAAACCTTTTTGCAGCACTTGTAACGTACACATTAATTTTTCAAATGTACGAGTATATAAACGTAATAAAGAACATAGAGCCTAAAGAAATAGTATCGCAAGAAAGTTGCTGATATTTTTCGTGTCACGGTCATACTGTATGACTTGAGTTTTTTTGCTGATAAGGACCAGAAGTTCAATGAGCGCGGGATAATGAAGTTACCAGAAAGGTGGCAAAAGGTCATCGAACAGAATGGAAGGATATTTGACTGATTAAAGTTCGTTTTTTCTATAGAAAAAATTGAGTTTTATTTCACTCTAAAAAACCGAAATCACTTTCTTGCCAACCTAATGGAGTTTTTTTTTTGTTTTTTTTTTTCTTAGCTATTAAATTCTTAAGATTATAGATAAGGAAAAAATAAAGGGAATTTATTTGGGGTGAATGGATCCTTTTACTAAGAGTACCTGTTTGAAGGTGGAGTGAAGGAATTAAGGAGTGTGGGAAGCCTCGGTAGAGGTGGAAATGTTGCGGTGCAGTGGTGAGAGTCCACTGAAGGCTGAGATCTAATGGAGTTCACATCTTGTTAATTATACACGTGATCTTTACCACATATACAAGCGAGTAGATAGTATTTTCATTATTAACAGGAACCAAATTGTCATTAAAAAAATTCCAGACAGTTCCGATAATGTCTAAACTATCAATACCTAACGGAGATGGAATAGATACAAAGGTCTAAGAGAAAATAAATAGCTATAAAAGGAAGAATAAGGTAGGTGCGAGTATGACAGACTCAAAATAGGAGGGGTGAATAGGGGGTGTTACTAGCACGTGTGATAAGGACCCAGGCAACATTCGCCTTGGCTTACTCTCATCTCAGCCAACCATTCAAACACCCAGTTCTACCTCCCATGGCGAGACACACTCTCATCCCTCTAAAGGGGCGCGGGATCATACAGTCTCAGTTGGGCTTGTAAATACAAAAAGTTTTTCTTTGCTGTTCTACTGCTTTTTATTGTTTTCTTAGTAAACAACAGACAAAGCAAACAATACTGACAAGATCTGGACCTCCACAATATCTAGTTTGGGGACTGCTACCCGACAAAGCACATCTTCTTTGAGCGGGTGGCCTTCCCGAATTCTCATCTAATATTTTAAATAATGCATAACCGTTAGCAAGCTAGCTCTCGGAAAATTCACTTAGGACCACACCAATTATCCCTTTCCTCCCAGTCGTCCGGATCGGGTTACGTAAAGTAGTTGCAACTTCGTACTAGGAAGGCAGCTTGAGGCAGAATAAGTCCAGTAGGGGTAGCCCCCAATTATATATTAGGAAAATCCTATATTCTAATCGCTATCTTGCCAATATGTTTTCTTTAGCTGTTAAATATTATTAATCATTAATAGTAGTTGGACTAATGCTACCATAAACTTTTCTCGTTTTCATTATTTGTTTAAAAATATATTTTGTTAGCAAAAACCATTCGAATGTGTAAGTATAAAAAATCGGTTTATTTCCATTACATGTTAAACCATCTCTGTCATTGGAAAACGCCTTTTTTTAACAAAAATTAAATAGCTGGAGGGCTATCATAGAAATAACTCATAACTTCGGGAATAGATCTTGAGATAGTGTTTGAGAAACTTTAAAAGTTAAATTTTATTATACGCACACTTCTTGACATTGTATTCTAATTAATACGTAATGAGCATAATCACAAGTGTGTTGTAATATACGATTTTACGATCACTATGGTAGGACCTACATAAAAAGAGACAAGAGATAATTACTGTGTACATGGACGAATGTATAGACTCTCCCTTCGGAGTAGGAAGGTAATCACAAAAGTGTATTATTACATTGTGATAGTACGAGTTGATTACAATGGTCCAGAGTTAATTGGAGTATGATACTGGAAACAGTATATTTTTCAAATCAGCATTTATTATTCCATTAGAGACTGTCAATTAAAAACAACAAAAATACTTTTAATAAGTATATGTTTACATTACATTTAATACATATTTAAATAAAAACAAAGCGCAAATCCTACTTACATAGATAAATTGATTTTAAACAAATGTTGCTATAGTAATACATTTGGAATTAGACTTTCATTCCGTTTTATTATGTAAATTACGTTTCAATGATCCGATGAATTAAATTAATTTTAATCAGAACGTAGAGGAGCTGTTACATGCTAACAGCTTACTGTTGCTCCACTCATTAGATAAATAATTTATTACAATAAGAATAATGAATGAGTGGCTATATGCGTACAATCTTACCAACTGTAAAATGTTTACATTATTTACTTAGGCCACTAAGGATGTCCCATAACTTTTTCTTTCAGTTCACCTCAGTGAGGAATCGTAGATCAACGAATTATTTATTTTACCATTTCTTTAACGTCTATACGTTCTTTAACAATGAATTATAGCGTTATTTAGGAAATTAAACTGGGAGGTGCAGAACTTCTCGAAAATATTATTTGTATATATTTATAAATTAAAATTCCCATTTAAATAATTTTATTCAGAATATTTTTTTAGATGTCTCAAGATATGCAATAAATAAATATAAATAATAAATAAACTTCATTCACAAAAA
This sequence comes from Acanthosoma haemorrhoidale, assembly GCA_930367205.1. Taxonomy (NCBI): domain Eukaryota; kingdom Metazoa; phylum Arthropoda; class Insecta; order Hemiptera; family Acanthosomatidae; genus Acanthosoma; species Acanthosoma haemorrhoidale. The sequence continues at coordinate 180,889,513 of OV884011.1, read as the reverse complement.
TAATATATTATATACATATATATCAAACGGTGATGCTAATACGTATACTACCTGTATATAATGTAGTGTTGCTACAGGAAATACAAAAATAATTTTTAAATAGATTTGCCTGAGGATCTATAATTAATTATCAGTAAATTTAAAGGGGCTATGAAAGAAAAAAATATGCAAAAAAAAACAAGACAGTAAATGTTGTATTAACTATAACCTTTTCATATGATAAATTATTTCCTCTAAGGTACCATGGAACCGATTTTTAACACCATCTAGTGATTAAATAACCAAAAACTACAAATCACGTTGGGAATATTTAATAGGTACGATAAAATACAAGCTCAGAGTCATGACTCCTGTTGTGCTGGAATACTATTGTTATAAACGTTACATTCAGTGACGTTTGCGTAAGGCATAATATTTTTCAGTGAATTCTCTTTCACAAAGAAAAGTACTTAACCATGTAGATTTGTCATGTGTTTTTGAGAAATAAGTATTAATTTAAAACTTCTTTTCCGTTTATCCGAAATGATACAAGGTGGCAGACAAAGGTATCTTCAGACAGTTCATGTGGGGTTGATAAGAGCTGCTCTACTTTTTTTTCCCCCCTCGGGTTTCTTCGTTTCATTACAGACATTGTAGCTAAGGCAACAGGGAATGCTCTGGGTTCTAAATTATTTTTAAGAAGAGGTTTTTTTCTTTCTGAGTTTCTTTCTAGTTTAATTAGCGCACAAAGCAAATTTAGTAATTATATTCTGTCGAAAACAGCAGATAACAGTGACCTTTCAATTTGAAATCTACACTATATATATTGTTTTTTTTCCATAGCCCCTTTAAATTTACAGATAATTACATATATAATTATAGATCCTAAGGCAAATCTGTTTACAAATCTACACTTTTTTTTTTTTTTTTTTTTTTTTTTTTCATAGCCCCTTTTAATTTACAGATAATTATATATAATTATAGATCCTCTGGCGAATCTATTTACAAATTATTTTGTATTTCCTGTAGCATCACTACATTATATACAGGTTTTGTTATTTTATAGAAATTATATAATGAATAAACAAGTATAATGATATACATTCTACATGACTTGACTGAACTGACTAATAAGGTGATGGGGCTCACCTTAAATCTACACTATATATTATAATGATTCATTAGTAAGAGATAATTATAAACAAAACTAATGGGTAGGACCGAACAGAGTCAACCAGGAGTAACGGAACTAAAATGTCTTTGCTGGATTATAATCTATTGAATGAAAAAAGCCTTTGACTTTTTGGGTCTTTCTGAAGTACTTCTGAAGGTTCCTTGGGGTTTATTTTCTTCAGAAGTTTTATGTCTGCTTCCTTTGTATTGTACGGTTACAGGGTGACAGGGGACTTCTTAAGAAGGGAGACAACCACTTTAAATAAAGTAAACATGGTTAAAAACGACAGAAATAAAAACCACAATACATAGGTAATTGGCAAAAATTGGAATATAAATTAAAATAATAATATAAACTGAACTATGCTGCTTGGACGACTTAGTTTTTACCTTCGATGTAATTTTCGCGATGAATGAAATACTGACGATTTCATGAGTCCCTCGATCTATTCTGCCTGTCCTTTTGTATTTAACATGTGTGGGAACTATTTTATATTTTAGAGTATTTAGAGCTTTATATGAAGTATTGATTATAAAAATTATGACTATATTGTCAAATCCTAAATGTCGATATCACTGTACAATCTATACGTTTTGACAGGTGAAATGATCCAATCATTTCAAATTAAGTAGTATTTTGTATCATTAAGGCCTGTAGTGATTAAATTATGATTGAAATACAAAACAAGCTTTATGGAAAACAAATATAAAGCATAATGAGCAATTGGAAATGAAAATCAGTATTTCATTATGAGTTCATGGTATGGGCAAGTAGGAGAGGGTAACGACAAAATACTTTTGTAGCGACCACTAACTACATAAGTTAAATAACCCTATACTCTGGTGCATATATATTGTAAGCAAGAGTAAATTAACAGGAATTAAATGTAAATCATGGTAAAAGTTTTTAGCAATAAAACATGCTTAGGACCGGCAGTCGTAAAACAAGTCAAGCGTAAGAGGGTCGACAGCCGTCATAAATAAACAGACCCTTTTAGACCAAGGGTCGCCACCCGTCGTTCATAAACCTGAAAGGGTTGGCCACCTGGCCACCATAAACAGACCCTTTTTAGACCTACGACACCTTCCGGCAGGAAGGGGAAACGGTATTTTCTTCTTCTTGGAAGTCAATCTCTTAGACTCCTCGTCAGTCTCCTAGTCTCTCCGCAGCGCCTCTGAGTCTGTCACCCTGCCTTTCAGTCTCTTTGCAGACCCTCTGAGGACTTGTACCTGTGACGCTGCCGGGCCCCCGCTCGAACTCTGGAAACTGGCCTTATTCTTTATGAAACCTCTGTACCTCTTCTCTTTAACATAGTGCATTGTCGGGGCATATACCTATCATACATGGAGTCAGGTATGTTATTAACTCGAACAATCCGCACTTGTCACCAGGGTTAGGTGATCTGGTACCTCCTAGTGACAACCCGACAACTTTCAAAGATGGTTAGCTAATATTAGAAAGTAATAACATAATAGCAATATAACTTGATAGCCTACTTATTACGTGCTAGGTGGTTTTAATGGTTTAATTTTATGTCAATAGTGTTTATTCAAAATATTTTCCCTTTGCTGAAAAGGTAATTTTTAGTGACGGGGTGAATCATGAAATATTATGAAGGAATTTTACGTCTAAGTTTCTAAATACAACTATCAAAGGTAGTTGTTCTACAATAACTTAAGAATACTTTAAGAGATGGGACCGAAGGGCCCGGCCGAAGTCATTGTTTTATCACATTCGATGTACTTTTCATTTGTTAGTTCACATACATTTCGTAACTACAATTTAGTTCTTATATAAGTTATTTGATGTTTTTAAAACTTAGGTTATGTCGATGACAGCCAACTACCACTTTTTTATTTCATAATTGTATAATAAGTAACAAATCATTAGTCGTAAAAAAAAAAGTTTCTGATTCAACAAGTATAAAATATTCTAAATGTACTTTTGTTTTACCACTTTGACTCATCTTATTTTTTAGAAGATTTTATTACGAAATAGCTCTACCTAATTCTAAGCACATCAAAAGAGGAACATTTAGAATGAAATCCGGTGAAATATTGTGGCAGTGAATACATTATTTTTCTCCGCTAAATCCTCTTGTTCCCTTGCTCCTCAGCATCTCCCCTTTTGTTATTTGAAAGGTGTCAGCTGGAGAAATTGGCTGTTCAGGCGCCAGGGGATATACGTCTCCGACATGTTTGGCACCTAATGCAAGATATGTAGGAACGTCTCCAGGGAAACAAGCAGAGAGTTCAATACTTCATTTAATTTTATCATTTCTCTACCTATGTTTTATCATATTTCCACTTTCACAATACTTTACTTTCAACCAGTGAGAAATGATATGAATGATGGATTCTGTCATACACCCCCTTGGTGATAAAGGGGTGACTATCTATGTGTCAGAAAAACAAAGCAGGATTTGCTTCTAGCTTCATCACCCGCATTCATCAGCTAAATGATTTTTCAGTAATCAAACAGTTTTAAGCAGGTAGGAATGTCAATTCCCTATCGTTGTAAAAAAAGCAAGTAACATTTAAAACTTTTAAATATTTAGCCCACACCCGAGATTATGCTGTACGAGTTTTACGGGCGGCATGTGAAAAAAAAAAATGTGAAAATATTCAGGATTAAAATTTCATATCTGATGACATATTTCAGGACGCAATCGACTCCCATACCCCGAAATGAAATCATTATGTAAATATTTAACGTTAGGAAATTGGTTTGTTCAATCGTGACACAAATTAAAACATTTTTTAAAATATTTCAGCTATTTACAATAATAAATAAATTTCGTAAAATTAATTCTTATTAATAGAGGTTGATAAAGAGAGAAAACTAAGTATTTTGGATCGGAAATACCGGGTGGTCTCCGCTCAATAGCTCACAAATTATTTATGATTGGTTAACCGTTTTACGTTGCTTAACGTTTGTTTTACCGTAAGCTAAACAAAACTTCAATTCTGTGCGATTTATTTAATGAATATTTCAACTTACGAAGTTATTTTTTTCCTCCTCCTTTGTTTTTCTGAAACATAGATAGTCATAGATAGGTATAATAACAGGACCGGAAACTGAGCCAGAGACCTCTTAGGTAATCGGCCAAGTGTCCTAACACTGAGCTATCTCGGTCTGAACACTAGTCAATATCAGATCTCGTTAGCCATTTTTGCACATAGTCACACATCACTTTGTTTAAATTTTAAAAAGAGTTGATTTACCTACTTCTGGAATTAAATTAAACTATATTAAACTATAATTAAACTATAAATTTTTAAAAAAAGTGCTCTCAGGTTCTCAGGTTAAATTTATTTTAAAATAGAAGGGCCAACACCACAACTGATGTTTTTATTTTAAAATTAATTCAAACACTCATTGAAAAAATAAAAAGTGTAAGGCTGCAGAACGTTTGATATATATTAGAACTAAAACGAATTCCCTACACAGCTTCATTCTTGCCGTACATTTATCCTTGTTAGCTGAATAACGGCCAAAAGGCCAACTTGAGAAAACGCTGCAAAAATAACAGAGAAAGGGTTGGAATGTCTATTTAAAATGAAGCTGATGGAATTGCCAAAGAGAAAAGCAAAAAGCTCGGACAAAAGCCGAAGGTTTCTTAATGAAGTAACAGCTGGGAATGGACGTCCTTAGAAACTTGGATATTAACTGTGCCTCAAGCCTTCAAGCGGAACTTGTTCATTAGTATGGTTCAGTCTATCTCTGACCTGACCCTTCTGGGTGCTGCTTACCGGGCCAGAGGAGTAGGCAACTTTTCTCGAGCACGCACTACGGTGAAATGGATTTCACTATATTTGTTGGCCAATGAGATGTCTGTCAGACCAAAGAATATCGGAATAGAAATAAACAACATTCGTGTCAATTCGTCAGCCTAAATACAGAACCATTGAAAGGTTTCTAACGAAAATCCAGAGCAACGGCTTAGCCAGGAGGACAGATCTCCCCATCCCAGAAAATCAAAAAAAAAACATGAAAATATGATAAAATTATGAATTAGCCTTATAGTACTCACCATTACAAAAAAAAATATAGTGAAAAATCGCAAACTTGAACCTGAGACCTAGGCTGGGATCGATAACAAATGGGGCAATACTATATCATGTTAAATTAACGAAAATAACCAATCTCTTTATCTAAAATAATAATTACTGATATTAAAAAAGAAATGGATTACAAACGACAAATCGAATCGCTAATACAAATATTACAATAGAAATTGTTAATTTAAAACATCGTTAAATATGGTTGCCTTTCAAATATCACTTTTTTCAAAAAAATAAAACTTGTTGTTCATCGAAAATATTCCTGGATGCGCTCCAATTCCAACTTACCAAATTTTTATTAAAAATCAATGATCAAAATTAAAACTCAGTTCCATACATGTATCGAATGTTTTCAGGATAGGGGACAACAACTGAGTTACCTTCTGATTTATTAAGTTACTTAAGTTTCAACCACACCAATATTTGTGATATTTATGTTGAAACTGAAAAAAAACCTACCGGAATGAAACACTTTAAATATGCGACTCTCTTTGCTTATATTGAAGGGCTAGATATAATTAAATGCTGACACAGTTCGCTATCAGCTCACTATCGCATTGCTGACCACTGTCCTTGGCTATCCTATATATGAGCCTCCTCGCTTAGAGATAAGCAATCTCCTTCTGTGATTCATTCATGTACATTCTTTTAGCTGCTTAAGCCATTTAATCTTTTATTTAAAACTTTGTGTAGTGTAAATTAAGTAAAATCCTTTTTAAAAAGGTCTACAGCTTTGCAACTGCTTTAATTATATAACATTTTTTCAAGGTCGGATAGACGATGATTTGTATTACCTTTGATAAGAAGTATGTAACGACTTAACTTGGAATTGGTTTTGTCTGAAGGGCATCAGAAGGAAAACAGTCATTGTTTACGCCATTTGCGTAAAATTAATTTCATTTAATTTGAATTTGCTATTCAATCAGTAATTACCCGAAACCATTCGGTATTTCAGTGAATCACAGACGCTGGCGCTGCCTGCCGGCTCGATCAGAGTTTTTCCCCCCACTTTTGACTCTCAACTGGTCACTTCATGCACACGTTAGCGTCCTTTTTTTTTGTCTTCAACAGATGTTCTTTTTACACTGTTTTTCAAGCGTATTCTCAACGCCATTATCTCTTATTTTGTAATTAACACAGTCTAACTGTTGCCATTCAAGTTAATTCGGTCAGTGCCGTTTAAAAGACGAATTATTATTCAATTACAAGTCAGAACGTGAACAAGGTTCGCTATTACGATGTCTTGAAGAAGCGACATTTTCAGTTCAAATGCAGACATCTATTGAATGAATCAGGACTTAGATAAATCTGGAATTTGGGCCCAAATCTCTTGGTTGTCGAAGTTCAAGAAGGGAGATTCACACGCTGTCGTCACATCGCAACAGGTAGGAATTTTACATTACTGTGTTTGTCTAAGATTTGATATTGTCATTTCTCTAACGAGACACTCAATCAATTACAGTCCACTTAATTAAAACAAACTCAAACGTATAGCTAATTATCCCCAGGTTAATTAGTTTTTCGAATCAGCCGCCTCGTTTGCCGGTTGCAATTTCAACTGGTGAAATTTCAAACAGTCATGAAAAATCTTCACATGGGATAGCGTTAAATGAAAATGGTGTGCGTGATCAACTTAAGCTGATTTAAGTATTCAATATGATTTCAAAAGGTACGTTCCGTAAAATAGTAATTAAAAAATATAACAACAATTATTTTATTTTCCTAACTTTATAGTGACCATCTGGATGCAGAGTATATGCAATATAAAAAAACAAAATGCATTCTATATCTGTATAAACGCCCACAATACTATTATTTTTATACCACTACATTAACATTCATGGATTTTATAGACTATCAAATTAATTGGTATTAGATGTAGTCACTTTAAAACATTGCCCATTCATTTAAAAGAATCAGTTGAAAGGGGCCCTAAGCTTTATTCCACATGTTGAGAAAGAGAGCCTTTCCCAGACCTAAGGACTAAAGCAAAGGTAATAACTTTCCTTTCCAGCCGGCCTCTCTTGGTCAGTTTATTCTTAACACTTGTTAGCCTCTGATTTTTTTAACTTTACCTAAACAAACGTTTTGTGGACTTTTGTACCCAAGTATTTATGTATGTTCCTGAAACATTCACGCTCCAACTTTTCTCTCATGTTTTATTTTCATAGAATCCTTCTTCGTATCAAACAAAGCTCTGTAATGTAGTTTTCCCTAAAACATGGTAAAAGGCTAACGTGAAACACAACTCAACTAAAGAGGCAAGATCAGAACCAACGAGTAAAATTGACAGAGTACTTACTTAATATACAAACAGGGTTTCCTGCACAAAAAAAAAAAATAAACATACCTTAATCAGACATTTTTATTATAGTTGAAATTATAGAAAGTTTCATTGCAAGTAAACAAAGACCCTCAAGGTTTACAGGAATAAGATCCTGGCCAGACTTATTCGACGCGGTAGGATGCATCGAGGACATTCGAACAGCTGTTTTGGCTCCCATCATTCTATTTGACAGCTTCGACTCAGACTGAGTACGCCCCTGAAACATTTAGCTAGTATGATTGTGTTACCCTCCTCATAGAACGAAGCGACGTATTCATTATAATGTTTGCTGGTGTGAGTTAAAAGTAATATATATTATAAAATATGTTTCCATTTGTCATTAAGTTCCATTTTTTTTGTGATATCCGGAAGCCCCTTTCTGTCTGTTCTGGTCGATGGCTCAGTTGATACCAAATACATGCAATACCTTTAGCCTACATACCAATCAATGAAGCCATAGTGAACGAAATTTGTTCCTTTTAAAACCTGCGTGAAAATCGTGAAAACTGAAATCCGAGTACGTTGCCCAATACCGTTTACGGCTTATCAACTTACAAATATCTTATTTACAATTAATGTTTTTAAGCAAAATGAAAATTGTTATTTTTGTTTGTATTCGCAGCAGTCACAAGCTGAGAAAGTGTTCCTTTCGTAGTATATTTATCATATATTTAAGTATAGATAAGCTTGCTTGTCAGATTAAATACCCCTATTTTTTTATTGTAATTTCTAGTGTGAACAATAAGCAATTACCTCCTATGAGAAGTTAACTAATTTTATCTAATGAGTCGAGCTCAGAATCTCTCTCTCTCTCACTCTCTCTCTCTCTCTCTCTCTCTCTCTCTCTCTATATATATATATATATATATATATATACATATATATATATATATATATATATACATATATATAATACATATATATATACATATATATAACTTATATACATATATAAGTTAACGTTCGTGAGAACTAAAACAGTAAGAAAAGATCGAGAAAGAGGTAATAGAAATGAATAGGGCAAGCGATAGTATAAGACTGCTTTATTCATAGCTCTTAATCCCATACACATACACTCGGAATGTTTACATCCCGATGTTTTGGTATTAAGACTGCGTACCAACAGTGCCCAGGCCTTAACTTATATATATGTTAAAGCGATTAGAAACATTATTTTAAGATATATTACTTGCCATCATATAAAATGCAACCTATAAAATGAAGTATAAATGCATCATGATATCACGGTTATTATCACGATAAGCTCGGGGCAAGAGTGATTAGCTAAGGACAACGTCTAATCATACATGAAGGAGTGAGAGGACAGATGTAGCAGCCACGTACAAAGGCAGGGGATCCAATTAGAGGGTAAGATGGGCATGCACAGGAACATGGCCCACCTTCGAATTAATTAATCCACGGTCAGGGAAGATTCTGAAACGATCCTCCTGCTCCTTTAATAGATCTGTCTCTTGTGAGGATAACTTTGTGTCATTCATGGGAAATAAGTAACTAATTAAATAAGTAATTCAGCTTCCTGCCTACATATTTACTTTAAAAATCAAAAACATGCTATATATCAAAGTGATAATTAAAAAATTGGAGGTGTACGGTGAAACGGGTATCTCCGTGATACTAGACCCACGTAGCTTTCTGATCATGTGTTAGTTAGTATCTGTTAGCGCCGTAATCATTTCAGTTCTAGTACTCCTACCTTTTAACTAAGAAAACGTTGCATGATAAGGAATTAAACTCGTGTAGTAAAAATACGATAGCTTAAATACTTAGCATATATATATATATATATATATATATATATATATATATATATATATATATAAATATTCCTAAGTATATTTTGTTTCTCGAATTCTTACCAAAAATCATCGAACACACAAATTTCATTCTAAAAGTTATATTTGTTTATAATTAATATAATATCTGTATATTAATTAGTTGCGCGCATCATAGAACAATGAATGTTATGCAACACCACCATCGTCAGTATGAATGCATAGTACATGAATTACATGTATTTGAATATAAATTTTGAACAGTGACATCTCAATAGAAGGAGAATATAACCGATAAACACATTTTCTTAGAGAAACAAAAACAAAAATTTGGTAAGTTCGATTAGACTTGATGGAATCAACTAATGGGTTTTTAATGAGCCTTTAACGATAATAAACGACCTAAAAGTAATTATGAAAAAGGATGTCATGTAATGATAACACATTAGTCCACTTTTTTTTTTTGGTGGAATTGCTTCATTATAAAGTTCTACGTACAAATTGCAGTGTAAATTTTTTTTTGTTAAATAATCCTCAAGGTGAGCCAAATACAGTTTTATTAAGTTTCATTTTTAAAAAAATGAAGTATAATTAATACGTTTACAAATAAGACATATATTTGGGAATTTGAGTTATAAACGATATATGTTTTATGCGGTAACTACTATTTCACTTGATTAATATAAGAAAATAAAAAACAGTTCACCTAATCCTGTGTCACCCACAAAACGTATTGTAGTAATATGACAGATATGTCATATCAATTCAGATATACAAATCAAAGATGTGCAGATCTGCCTGGTATACATAAATACATCTTTTTAATAGTATAGTGAAAATAGAACCCTTTATTGTACTACTTGATCCACAGATTTTGTTGATTATACGTTGTTTTTTTGTTATGTTCTTGAGAATAACTTTAAATTCGGAGAGAAATGAACCACAAAAAGGCAATACAATATCTTGAACATTGTGACGAAATGACAAATATTGACCCTGAGTGAGCACTCAGGGCCTAACAGGCATTTGCAATGTGCTCTCCTGTAATGGTGGCCAATTCGAGCGATTCTGTGCGTCACAGCTTCTGTGTTATTTGTCTTTCTACCCTCCGAGAAAATACCTGGCCATCATATACACATTAAAATAAACAAATACAAACAATACTTACCGAAACATTTTTCACAAACCTATACCTGTAATTTTTCTAAAAAATGTCTCATAAATTAGTAATTTATCTGTAGTGTTTCAAGCTGGCACAGTATAGCAAAAGATCACAGAATTTGGAGTAAACACACTGAAGATTGATACCAACTACATCAGGAGGGCTATTGGTACCTACCAGTGACTAACTTGGAAATTAATAATAATACTATTAGTATGTGGTCATAATATATGTTAGCGCTTAAATTCTACTAATCATGAAAAAACATTAAAGCAAAATGGGTAGAGGGTAGTTATTTACAAGAATTAGATTGCAGTATGTATAGTATCATACAATATAGTACATAACAATGAATCATGGAATATAACGTAAATCTCGATTCATTTATTCACTTTAATTTATTTATAAATTAAATCCTCAATTAGGTTTTAATATCTTCCTCATTTGTGATAGATAATCTCTGTATCTCTATACCTACTACCATCTGTCAATATCCTTCACTACAAACATTTAATTGGTTTTTCTAGAAACTGATAGGGGTAGCAGTTTTATGTGCAATAAATCTTAGAGCTGCGGTGATTACCGCAATTCAGTTCGGGGATCACTAAGATCAATGAAAGTGGATGTTGTCACCTTATTAGTTCTCACAATATGAAAGGAACAACAGAAAAAGTGTGTACTAAAACTCGAGCGTTATCAATGATGGTTTATTTTTATTTATCCCAAGTATAAATACTTAAAATATTTTTGAGCCTAGTCTCGCCCGAAAAATGGTCCCTGATGAAATCCACAATGACTAGGACCTCCCAAGGTATGTACAATAAACAAAAGAGATTCCATAACGAAACGCCTTAAGAACGATAAAGCCATCGGGTTGTGGAAGTGGTAAGTAGCGCTGAGGTGCTTACTGTGGTTAGCACTGGCCAATACTTCTTATCCTTCAATTCTGCCATTAGCTAGCCGTTAACCCTTTTTCATCCATCCTACATCAAACCAATCAAAGGAAAAATCCTCAGAAAAGCCACTACCACAATGCTATGCATAAACTATAAAAAAAACAATTACTATTTTCTTATATTATGTAATAAAACCATAGCCATAAAGAAGGATTTCAGTAGGTGTTAACATGTGAGGCAGAAGTAAAACTGAGAGATGTGGAGCTGAAGGCCCAAGTATACAGGGTGTTTTATGTTTGTACTAAATGTATTTTATTGTGAGAGAATAGACCGTTTGGATCCTTAGAGGAAGAGTGGATAAATAAAAACAACAGACGCTGGGAGAAGAACAACAGGGATCCATCACAGAGAGGCCAAGCCTATCTCCTCTCTGGGCCGCCCCTTCAATCTTAATATTTCACCTCTGAGCCTCAACTTGAATCATGTATACTGGGAAGCGGCGCAGGCCTCGCCCGCTCCTCTGCGTCTATCATTTATGAGCCTTCTTGTATTCAGGACTCTTTTTGTCCTGTCCAACGTTCAAGCAAAAACCGACTCTAGGCTGGCTACAACTTGGACAGGGGGAGAGATAGCTACTGTAGAACATTGAACACGCGGAGTGTGTCTAAGGAATGAATTTGTACACATATTAAACAAAAATATTGAAGACATCAGTTTTATAGAATACTAATTGATCTGTGAAATTTCATTCTGGAAGATTTTATAATAAAAATTGCAAGCAAATAAACCTAAGTACTAATATAAGCCAATGTCTAATCAGTTGTGCAGTTATCCTTTATTGTCAGTGCTATAGAGAAAATACTTTTCTTCAATCACCTCTCTCTTCAATCACCTCTTTCTTCAAGGATATATGGAATTTTAGAATTCACAGGCCTTTATCAAAAATGATCTGAGAAGTTCCTGAGAAATTTCCGGGACTTAAGCTGTGAACATGCCATTGCGAAAGAAGTCCTGCTCTGAAACAGCCTTCTTTTTTTTCAACAATTTATTCTTTTCCGGTTTCAATCAATTTTATTAAGATAAAATTACAATCTGCCTTATCAGGCAATAAGTAATTGAGATAACTGTTATCATTCATACCATATTTACAATTCATCATTCACTCGCTCATTCGTACAATATTTACAAACACCCCAGAGGTCCCCCAAGTCCACATGGCTGTCACCTCCCTCGCGTGCGAAGGAGGAAGCGGAGTCTTGGGAAGTCCCCCACGCTCCTACGTCAGCCGCGTCACTGGATAAGAGCCAGCGGAGGCTGACCAAGAGTGGGGGAGCTACAGACGCACAGGGCATGATCACAGAAACTGACCATTGCCAGGACTCCCACTAACACTTAATTATAGCAGGTCACGAGGCCACTGCCGTTTTAATCTCTGAGGAGGATTATAGGGATAAGTACAGTGCCATGACTGTGCTAGGGAATTAGGGTGGTTGGATAGGTTACTATTGAATTTTGTGAACTTGTAATGGATGAGTGAAACAGCCTTCAAAGATAAAAATTACTGGGCTTTTCATCTCTTCGTTCTGAAGAAAAATCTTCTGGGTGCGAGCCACCTAATCGTGTTTTAAGAGGCCTCATCGACCAACTGTGTTATTACTTTGTTAATAATATCTAATTACTCCTCATATCTAAGTACTTACATATTATGTTACTTTGTCTACTAGCATCAATTTCATATCAATCAATAAGTGGGCAATTTAACAGCCTTAACGCAAGACAAATAATTTATTGAATTTGAATGCATTCGGTTTATAAAAATTGTATTTCTATCAACCAGGCTTGCATGTTAGATATTTTTATTCGGGCCTGCGTATTGTCCGATAACACTATGTAGGGGGGAAGTATGTATCGGTTGTTGAAAATTAATAAAATAATTGATATACATTTGGTATTTTAGTAAAATGTTTTATGATTACATTTGCAATATGTTTGTGCCAGATACTATGGCAATATATGTAAGCTAAAATCATTTTCTGGAAACATAATTTACACGATTTTCAAGTAGTGCTTCAGTAGTGCAATAATCGCAAAGCTTGTTTTTAAATGTCTTCATTAATCATTAATTTATGAAAGTAAAACTTATGTACTGTGGATGTACACGTGATCTTCGGTTATGAGAGGAAAGGACGAATGAATGTTTTATTCATTAGTTTTATTTGAGGAGGAAATCTACGCCCGTGACTGCTAGACTTCAGTATGAATGGAATGCCAAAGCAATGAAGCGATCCCGGCAACAAAAATAAGAAACATATATTACACATACATATATTAAGGTCAAGACAAGATATTTAAAAAAAATAATAGATTTTTCTATTTCATTTCTTGTGCAAATTACTAGATCATTTGCATCAGTAACATTACGTTATGTCATTTTTTACTATCAGAAGCAAATTTACTAGAGAGATTCTCAGCCGATAATCGACAGACTAGGTAGAAAATGAAATTCCTTGCCACAAATCCGTGTCGAGAACTTGGTAGACTAGTTAGTACCTTAGCCACTGCAGCTCTCGGTTGGTTGAAGAGTTACTCACTACAGTTCATTAGCAACTTTCTTCGAAAGAGTCTATACCCGTTTTGTAGTCTACCAGATTGAACAATGACCATCTTCAAGGGTATACATAAATACATAACCTCTTGAGTAATATGTCAGATATGATACCCCACCAGTTAAAATAATAAAAATCGCCTGGATTAACATAACATTTTTCCACCAGAACTGATCCGACCTTCATTATTGTTTCTTTGGCTCCAAACCATTATGGTAGATGGCTTTTTGAGTGAGATGTTACTGTACCCGATCTGGGAATCCCTACTTAAAAAAAGGTGGTCCCATCAATTATTTAATTGAATTTTCATATGTCTATATGTACATTTACTCTATATGTATATACTCTAGTTAAAATATTATAAAAAATATTTAGTATTAAAAAAAGATCTGGGCTCGTGTTTTTAACTTTTGAGCTTCCACAATTAACATCTTACAAGCTGAGTATGATTGATTCAATTTATAGCAATGGTTGGTGACATTATTTTATAATAATTTTTTCAGGTTTAGACTCCATGGAAATTGTGGACTTTATGTACATTCTGCACCAGTTTGGCTGTCCTTGAGTAAATTATGCACTCCCTTTTAAGAAATTATCTCTCCTCTCCAAAGGCAGGAATAAAAAAAATATGCAAAGATCTTATGAAAAAAAAAAAAAAACTTTGTTAGCCTAAAATAAAATCTTCCTTTTTGATTTTCCATTAATTGGAACTGATTTTATTATAGCTAATGGGAATTAAACATAATGATGAATGAATTCGTACACCCCTAATAATATTTGTGTATACGCAACTTGGATGTTTTTAAATAGAGATCTTATGATAATAAATTCAGTATGATAAATTGCATAAATACGACTTTTTGCATGACTAATGTAACACAATTTAGGCATTAATAAGTATTAAAGTACTTATTAAGTATTTTTTGGTCTAAAGGTGACATAAGCATATACGAGGCCACAAATCTTTCAATGTCAAAAATAATAAATTTTTAATCTTTATAGTTTGGTTTGTGCTAATATTTATAGTCTTTCAGTTTCAATCACTGTTTATTCTTTACGATCAGTATCCGTCAAGTTTTAGAGATTTTCCTTAAAATGATTTTATGGCTTGGTATATTTCTAAAAGGTGTTTCAGACTACCTAAAGTTCAAATTGGTCAATTTAAACTAACACCACTTCTTTCAATTGAAAAAAAAATAAGAAGATGTTTATTATTTGTGTTCACGTATGGTATCTGTATGAAAATATTCATTATTTTCACGTCGAGACGAAAAGATATTTGTCCTTTTAATATGCACAGTGCACATAAAGTGATCATGACCCTCCTTCATTACACCTTCCAAGCCAGTACCAGTCATATTCCACTTCCAAACAGACAGAAGAGCTCAACCGAAATCTACCCTGAGGGCTCTGAAGAGGACTTCGGGGACTCCAAGCCCCCAGTTCTGAGCACTCTCGAGTTAAGCCCTGAACTCAGGCTCACCTCTTTCCAGGGCTACAACTATCGCTCTGATACCAATCAATATCTAAACTGGAAGAAATTTTTATTTAAAATAACACTAAACGCACAATAGTTGACGGTGAAAGACTGATATTTATAAAGTATATTATTTACAAGAAAGGGAATTATACGGTAAAAAGAATATGTTTGATATATCAGAGGTTTTCTCAATTAAATCTGCCACTAAGCCATTGAAACAATGCATGATAAGTTGCAATGATGAAATCGCTTATAATTGTTTGTAATCCTTCATTATCAGTATCTATTTTTAATTTTTATTGCCTTTATGATTTCATAATGTCGCATTTCATTAATCATTTGATAAACACTTCGTTTCCAACTTTGTTTGTTATAACTGTCTGCTGGCAACAAAACTATTTTTTCTCTATTTGACTTGTAAACAATCACAATTATAAGCGTATGTTGTGCACTAATTGTGTAGAGCTTTCAGGAAATTAACTGACCTATTCCAGAAGTATATTGGGAGGAGAGAAATATTAAAAAAAAACACATTTTCTGCTGGCTCATTTGAGAATGAGTTGCCACGTCAGTTTGTAGTATTTCATGATTGTTGAGAGTGAATTCATTTGGTACAAAACAAACAAAAACAATTGAAATCCTATAAATACCATTCCTTTTTCTCAAGTTCTAAAATAGCCCAGTGCCCAGGTCGTAAAAAAAGGGATTACCTAACAAAAAGTTTATGTAGTTTCAGATTTTGGATATGTTGTATAAACCAAAGTTCTTATTAAAAAGTTTTATAATTTGGCGTGCCATGCCAGTGCGTCCTACAAACAAAATACTGGAGCAGTTTTTTGTAGAACACAAAATTTTCTATAAATTACTTAATAAACATTTCTTTCTAAACCTCCCTGTTGCTGGAATACAGAGCCGCTATGGTAAAAAAAATTTTAAATTTATATTTTTGTAAACTATTTTTTTCACTGACGTTTGACAATGACTGCCAACTTTACAATTTTGGTTTATTATTTTCAGTAACGTACCTTTGTAACCGTCCAGGAAAAAAAAAAATGTTAACCCCTCTCAAATTTGGAGGTTTTATGCTTCAAGAAAAGTAGAATCCGAAAATTTTGTAAAAAAAACATAGACTGTATATTCCACGCAAGAACTTTACCTACACTTACAGCTTCTAATAGAGGTATTAAAATAGATCTAATGATAGTATTGATCTATAATCCAATAGGTCTAATAACTTTTTTTTCAAAGAGCCTGCATGGAAAAAGTTCTTAAAGTATAAATTAAAATTTGAGCTAACCCCCTTTCCGATGGCTCTCTTTTCTTTCGAAGGGGTGAGAAATGGTACAAAATGAACTCTTTATGGTTCATTCACTCCGGTACAGAAGAAAATCGTGTTTGGGAGCAAGCAATCTGTAGTTGTTTATGGTGAGTATCTTCTACATAAAATCGTGTGGAGTAGTTCAGCGTTCAAGCAATGAGTCAGTGCGTATAGTATGTGCAAAGTCACTTGGGTTTAAACGCTAATATAGGTTTTGTGGATACTAATCAAATCGAAGGGATGAGAAATGGCACAAAATGAACTCTTTATGGTTCATTCACTCCGGTACAGAAGAAAATCGTGTTTGGGAGCAAGCAATCTGTAGTTGTTTATGGTGAGTATCTTCTACATAAAATCGTGTGGAGTAGTTCAGCGTTCAAGCAATGAGTCAGTGCGTATAGTATGTGCAAAGTCACTTGGGTTTAAACGCTAATATAGGTTTTGTGGATACTAATCAAATCGAAGGGATGAGAAATGGCACAAAATGAACTCTTTATGGTTCATTCACTCCGGTACAGAAGAAAATCGTGTTTGGGAGCAAGCAATCTGTAGTTGTTTATGGTGAGTATCTTCTACATAAAATCGTGTGGAGTAGTTCAGCGTTCAAGCAATGAGTCAGTGCGTATAGTATGTGCAAAGTCACTTGGGTTTAAACGCTAATATAGGTTTTGTGGATACTAATCAAATCGAAGGGATGAGAAATGGCACAAAATGAACTCTTAATGGCTCATTCACTCCGGTACAGAAGAAAATCGTGTTTGGGAGCAAGCAATCTGTAGTTGTTTATGGTGAGTATCTTCTACATAAAATCGTGTGGAGTAGTTCAGCGTTCAAGCAATGAGTCAGTGCGTATAGTATGTGCAAAGTCACTTGGGTTTAAACGCTAATATAGGTTTTGTGGATACTAATCAAATCGAAGGGATGAGAAATGGCACAAAATGAACTCTTTATGGTTCATTCACTCCGGTACAGAAGAAAATCGTGTTTGGGAGCAAGCAATCTGTAGTTGTTTATGGTGAGTATCTTCTACATAAAATCGTGTGGAGTAGTTCAGCGTTCAAGCAATGAGTCAGTGCGTATATTATGTGCAAAGTCACTTGGGTTTAAACGCTAATATAGGTTTTGTGGATACTAATCAAATCGAAGGGATGAGAAATGGCACAAAATGAACTCTTAATGGCTCATTCACTCCGGTACAGAAGAAAATCGTGTTTGGGAGCAAGCAATCTGTAGTTGTTTATGGTGAGTATCTTCTACATAAAATCGTGTGGAGTAGTTCAGCGTTCAAGCAATGAGTCAGTGCGTATAGTATGTGCAAAGTCACTTGGGTTTAAACGCTAATATAGGTTTTGTGGATACTAATCAAATCGAAGGGATGAGAAATGGCACAAAATGAACTCTTTATGGTTCATTCACTCCGGTACAGAAGAAAATCGTGTTTGGGAGCAAGCAATCTGTAGTTGTTTATGGTGAGTATCTTCTACATAAAATCGTGTGGAGTAGTTTAGCGTTCAAGCAATGAGTCAGTGCGTATAGTATGTGCAAAGTCACTTGGGTTTAAACGCTAATATAGGTTTTGTGGATACTAATCAAATCGAAGGGATGAGAAATGGCACAAAATGAACTCTTAATGGCTCATTCACTCCGGTACAGAAGAAAATCGTGTTTGGGAGCAAGCAATCTGTAGTTGTTTATGGTAAGTATCTTCTACATAAAATCGTGTGGAGTAGTTCAGCGTTCAAACAATGAGTCAGTGCGTATAGTATGTGCAAAGTCACTTGGGTTTAAACGCTAATATAGGTTTTTTAGGCTTGCATTGATGTAGTACAGGATTTTTGGGGTGCTATTGTGCTGATTATCAATACTGCAAAATTTAATGCATCTGGATTCGATAGTGTTACCATCATAGGTGAACATCGTTTGGTTTTAATGTCAAGATCAGCTTCTTCTCATAACATTTACTTTTGAAAAAGTGAAATAGGAAATGTACGCTGCGTATTTTATTTATCAAAATAGTTCAAATATGATCCACAAGCAATTCTTTTACAAGTGGGTGTGACACTACATCGGCCCCATTAGGACATAAAAAATTCTGCAGTGCTGTTCAGATGTAACCTAATTTAATTGAAGTAGTAATTACATTCAGAAAGCCAAAAGCTACTCCTGACCAAGTTGGAAAAGCATGCGAGACATTTTTCGTAGCCTAGCATGGTGGGGACGTTAACGCTCCAGCTCTTGACGATCTTCGCTATCAGCTTTTTGAAAAGTCTGTGACTAAAAGCTAGTTTCATCTTGCCACACTCCCCGCAAGACATAGCCTGGTATCACACATCCCATCAAGTCCAAACATGGATTTCTAGGGAAAATAACCCTTACTTTGGATTAGAGCTGGGTAGCGGATAGGCGAGGGAGGACTCCAATTAAAACAACAAAAAATGCTGCACCAGATCCGTTGCTGCAGAAATTTTTTTTGGTTGCTCTAAGTCCTGCAGAAATTCTGGTTTGCATTGCTCCATTACTTTCCTGTGGACAATCAAGCCTAAATTTTCCAAGAGATCATTACAAGCGACAATGACATAGAAGAAGAAGTAGTTTCAAGAAATAATCAGATAATCGCCCAAAAAAATGAATAGATTCAACATTTTACCTTTGTTATAGAAAATGATGAAAGTGACACTAGAGATAGAACCAAAATATGAAACGCCTAACGTATGTATTTCTCTACCAAAACGCTTTATTTGTAATAATTTGTATTATTATTATTATTAACATTTTGCATTATTTGAGTTTTTCACAAGTATATTTCATCTAAATACAAAACTATTTCAATTTGTCATTAAATTGTGCTAATTTGTTTTTTTTTTGTTATTTCTAAATATATTGTATGAACCAGTTTATATATATATATAGTCTTTTTTGAACCTATATATCGACATATCAATCATATCGCTATAATGTGTAACTAATTTTGACTTGCAAGTAACCCTATAAGCCGTTAAGATAATGGACAGTGTGTTCTTGTGGAACTTTTCCTCAAAGTTTGTAAAATATCTGTGCTTTGCAGCTCTGTATTTTAGTTGGAGAAAAAAATGACATTGAAGTAAATTGTAGCAATTTTTTTGCTCTTCAAAATATTGCTTGAATATTTTTTGTAAGCTGCGCAAGTAAAGAGTTTTTGAGAAAACCCATAAAAAAGTGACTCGGACCCGATAAATTAGAAATCTTATTTTATTTTTAATAAGAGCCTTGATACATACAAGATATCTAAAATCCAAAACTACATAACCTTTTGTCAGGTAAAGTGTATTTGGCCACTGGGCTAAAATCACAGCTCCTATATAAAGACTATAAGCTACATTTTTTGCAATGTTAACGATAATAAAAACTATAAAAGTTAATCAGCTCCTTTCGGGCTTGGCAATAATAACAAAAACATCAGCTATTATTCTTAACTCTGCGGTAAATATGGCCTTGCCCTTAAGCCTCTCTGCTGATGAGCCAGCTGTACAAAAGCCGATCTATATTATTTTGCGATTCCCTTCTTAAACGGACCCTATACTTCCTTCCTCTTCATCGCTGAAGCCACTCAAGACCACTAATTGCGTGATGAGCCAAACGCTGAAGGAAATAGCCAAATTCGAGACCAGTTGGAGTTAGACCACGAGCCAACAGCCTATTAAGGCTGGATGAAGTCTCCTGCTTTGAGAAAGTAGCTTTCTTCCTAATTATACTTACCCTCTTCCCTAACTGGCCTTCCACTCCATCAACAGTCTCCTAGCTGCAGGACCCGGCTCTGTCTAGCACTTAGCTTAATCTCCGTCGTTGTTTAATTAAGCTTCATGAAATTCTTGACAAAGTACAGCTTACTTAGTTTATCGATAAGGTGGATTATGAAGTCTAATATCAATATTAGCTGAAGCGATGCCAAACATTTACTTCATAATTCGGTCGGTCCGCTCCATTGACCCACTAACATTCTTAAACCATAATGATATCTAAAATTATAATCTCTATTGTTTTCCTAACGGTAAGACTAAACTAAAATGGTAAATATAAAAATAAATTTAAAGGTACAAAAGGCGATAATAACATAATACACAATACGTAAACAGCGCAGCAGGTTTCAGCTCAAGGTTAACATTTAACTACTTTACTACCGCAACGAAAGAATTCTCTTCTTTTATAAATTTGATATAATAAAAATTTTAATCATTACCATCACATATAAAAAATATATTTTCGTTATCCTCATCATTTTATTTGTTTGTTTGTCTGTATTTACGTGCTCGTTTATATTTAAAAACATTACCTTCATTATAATTGATAATACACAATTTTAGTACATCATACATTTCCACAACCCACCCCTACAATCCTCAAAGATAAAACGGGTGTTGAATATGCATTCAGACCGATGGAGGACTGTGGATTGGGCTTTATGGATAAGCTTAATTAGTCAAATATATCATTAACGAAAGAAAACACTAGAATATGTACTATTGTGATGAAGGCCAAAAAGAATATACAATCAAGTTAATAATGGAATAATAAATAATTGGGTATGCTGTACTGTGGATTGGCCATTATGGATAAGTGTAATTAGTCAAATAAATCATTAATGCATAAATAACTATAATATGCACAATTGTAATGAAGGCCAAAAAGAATAAACTTTACAACAAGGTTAATAAGTGAACCAAAAAAAATTATGAAGATAAAAAAAAAAGGGGGGGGAATTATAACATACATACAAGGAAGTTAGACTCTTCCGTAATGGAACGGTCGGTAGATGGTATGTTATGTTATGCTATCATTGGGTGGTGTAGCTTCCTGGTAACTATGGCGAATAATCATTGTCCTATAGTGAATATTCTAGATAATCTTACGTGTAAATTGTTTTTTCAATTTTACGATCCACGCCACCCCTCACTTCAGAAATGATATTTTCTGAACAACGAGGGTTAGTATATATAGGTTACTAACAGATATCGATGCGATCTGCAGTACTGATTGTACGAGCGACGTTCAGCAGGATGTCGGGATATTTGCCCGACTGTTCTCGAGTGGCTATTGGATTGGATTAGGTCTTTGAGATACTGAGGTCAAAGATTTTTATCATGAATTTTGGATGACGATGCCTTGCAAGCCGACCTCCGGACCAGAGTATTGAAAGAATGCACTGCATTATCTAGGTCTTCGGATGTTTTCAGGGGCAATTTGAGGTCTATGGAATCTGTAAGAAGCTGGTGGAAGTGGTCCAAATCAACTGGGCCCCTAATAAATGAAGGAGGAGGCTGTTTGTGAATTAGTCTAAGGGAAATGTTTAATATTAAAAGGCTATGAACGGAGGAGAGGTCATAGAGGCGCGTAAGTGAATAGTTCAGGGTTCTTAAACTATTGTAGAAGAAAAAGTGAAGGAGATCTGGATTTCGGTTGGGGGTGTAAGGAGAGATAGTGGAGCAATGTTTCCATGCGAGTGCAGACAGCAAAACAGGTCCTCGTGTATTCGTAAAGCTTGCCCCTGGTGATGGTACTTAGCATTAAAGTCCTCACCCACAAAGAAACGATGCCCGATGGAGTATAGAAAGGAGATGAATTGGGAATCCAGATTTATTGGGAGGGCAGTACACTGATGCTAGAGTGAGGGGGAAATTGAAGGTGCTGATTGACACTGCAGTGGACTGAAAGAAATCATGTGCTACCAAAGGAACTATGTGATGGAAAATGGAGTTATGGACAATGGCAGCGGTACCTTCATGAGCTCTTCCATCAGGGTGATCTGTTCGATAAGTATGGTACTGTCGAACTGTAAATGGTCGTTTACTCGTTAGTCTTGTTTCAGTAATGAGAGCTACGTCGATCTTTTTGTCGTGGAGTAGTGCTGTCAGTTTGTTAGTGTGGGTGTCAACACCATTCGCATTCCAAAGGATAATGAATAAGGAGTCGCAAGGGTCCACTTATGGAGTTTGTTTAGCGAGGATAAGGTGGGAGACAAGATTTGTAAGAAATGAGAAAGGTAATTAGAGTTCTGAACTCTGTAAAGAATGAGGTTAATAGGCTAGTGAGATCTGAAGAACTTGAAGGTGGAGGAATATGTGAAATGTGTGGTTGAGGATGGGATCGAGTTTGCGTGTTGACGGGATGAATGGAATGCATAGGGAGATAAACTTGCGGACAAGGAGTGGGCAGTGCCTGTGACTGCTCTCTGTTCCAAACTACTCCAAAAGAGACAGAAGGCATCGGTTCCTCGACCTGTACTCTTGTGTAAGACAGGTGTGTTGAGACGTATATTTTCTCCACACCAGGTGTTCGCTCGAGATCTACGAAGAACAAAGGTAACGCCGTTTCAATTGATTCATATTGTTGCCTTTTCTCGCGCAAAAATTTCGTTATTTGGCGAGCTTTGAATCCGAGAACTGAGAGTATGTCTTCAATTTCATCAGCTGGTGTGGTCGGATGCAGGTTTCTGATCACTACTCGTATCCATCGTTCTTATTTTAGTTGATGTGTATGGAAGTCGGCATTGGTTTCTTCCAAATATCTGATAGTGGCCCGGTATGTATAGGGAGTGTCTGGAGAGATTTTAGTGTGCGAGGGAGGTGACAATGGTTTGGATTTGGGAGGACTCTGGACTGTTTGTAAATACTGTATGAATGAGCGAGTGCATGAAAACTGTAAATATGGTATGAATGAAATCATTTATCAAAATTACTTACTGTCCAATGAGGCAGATTGTAACGTTATGATAATTAAGCTAATAATGTAAAGAAGCAATAGCTAGATCTATTTACTGTGCTCCGTATGAATGGTCGATAAATCAAGTATACATAAGATTTTATTGCTGGCTTTTGGAATATTATTATCAATAACAGTTCCTAAATTGTTGAGGAGCTCACGTTTTTATAAAGATTTAGCCATGAAGAAAAAAATTAGAAAATTAAATTTTAAATTATTACTGAGCATCAACTTAGAAATGCTTTTTAAAGAGAGCAGTTGGCAAGTTAGTAAATTTAGATACTTTTCGACATTTCTATACTAAAAAAAAAAGGTTTATTTAATGGGTCATTTCTAAAGTTTACAGTGAAAATATTTTTAATTCTACATACGAAATAATATATTACTGGTATTTTCGTATTACTTCGCTCAGTAGTTGCCATTTTCGAGAAAACAGAGGCTTCTGAATGTTTCGTAGTGAGACGATTCCGGGAACTATTATTTAAATATTTCATTCTTGAAAATGTTCGGTCACATTTGAAGCTAGTCCCGAATACTAACAAGGATCCGACTTTTTTCAATTTCTAATTTTGAAAGTTCTTCTTCAATACATGTTTCGGTAATGTCGCCTTTAATTTTTCTAGACTTTTCAGATTTTTCAGAGTCACGAACTGTCTATAAATATTTAAGTTACAAATGTCGATGCAATGAAAGTAAAAATATTCCTGATTTTCACGTTTAATTTTTTTTTTTTGTCATACTTCATCTTAAATATATTTTAAACTTTCAGATGTATTAGATTATTTTAATGGCCGTTATTGAAGTCATAGGATATACTTACTGTCAGACAGCAGACAGACAAAACAAAAAACGTTCTCCATTGAAACTGTTTAAAAAGTAAAGCTCGTGTAGTTTACACAGGGAGAGAGCTGACACAGGCCGTGGGACATTAATTCTGACCAGAGACGAGGTGTCGCCTTATTGCCCCGCTGGAATGGCAGGCGCCGACATCAGAAGCTTTATGAAGCGCAGGTATTAGGGGCGTTGTGACGGGCGCTGACGGCCTCTCCTATTTAATATGATCCCTGGCCGGCCCCCATCGATATTAGATAGCAGAGGGGTAGTTGGCACCCGACATCCTCCCTTTAATTAAGTTTAGAACCACTATAAATTCTAATACCGGACCATGTCGAAAGCGTTTCCTGCGATATTGACTGACCGGCCAGTGTATAACACGGTCAAATCTATCATTACTTCCACAAGCATTACTTTCTTAAAAACCTTAAAAAAGGTACTTGAGTACAACAAAAAATATTGAGATTTAAACTAAGTCTAAGGTTCTTCTACTTAACCGCAGAAACATAAGCGATTCAACAAAAACAAGCCAAAATAAATTGTCCCTAACTCCTAGAGTTATTACTAACTAGTAGAGGGACTAAAGAATAAATGGACAGCAAAATATTTTTAACAAAGATTACAAGACATCACTGCAGCAGAAAAAGGTAGTTCAATTCTTCAGGCAATGAACACGCTGACAATGTGACAAAATTTGTCAAAATTGATGAACAACCTGCCTTTGAACTCCAAAGAAAGATAAAAGTTGAAAACCTTCAAGATATTCACCATTGCACTTCCATCGTCACTGTCAAGAAGAAACAGCAGCGAGTTGACGAGTCTGAAGATTGGCAACATCAATCAAAAGCATATATTACAAATCCTTGCAATATTCCACCGACCTAAAATTTAACACCCAATTCACACTTGTTCTCATGCCCAATAGCTTACCTTGTAGTAAATAATAATAATAATTGGCATCACACACAAAAAAAAGCTTAATCCCATTGACTTGACGTAAAATAAAATAAGAAAGAAATATTTTTTTTATGTATAAAAAGACTATTTTTTTACTTTTTCAACACTAATTAACCAAATGAAGCACGATATGTTGAAAAAATATCAAAAAATACTCACAGGAAGCTTTCTTAAATAGGAAGGAGTTTATTAAAAACATTTAATACGATAATAGTAAAAATACTGAGTAATATTTGGGCCAACGTCTTTTTGTTGGTCACTAAAAATTTTCTTTTCCACGGAAAGACGTAATGAAATCGGCTGGAGCAAAATATCATTGAATTTAATTTCCTTAACTACCTTTAGAACTTTTTTTTTTTTTTTTTTCATAAGCTCTCTAGTTAGAAATTCAGGATGAGGGAAAAATATGGAATATTTAGGTTAATCGGATCCTCATACTAGGCAGGTAATCCTATAATATTGCGATAATGAATAAATAACGATTGTTTACAATATTATTAGATGGAATTTACAGAGCGAAGGGCGTGATGTTTGTATTTGTATTTTGGGATTCCGCCCGCTCCAGCGGGAAAATAAGACACCGACTACAACAAAAAAAGACCAGTTCCACGACGGACTAAAATACAAACCAAACATTACGCCTCCCGCTCAGTAAATCCCGTCCATCCCCCCCCTTTTTTTTTTTTTTCTTTTTCTTAGCTCTAATTATAAGATTAAGGATGAGGGGAAAATAAAGGGATATTTGGGTTGAGCGGATCCTTGTACTAGGAGTACCTGCTTGAAGGTGGTGTGAGGGTATTAAGGAGTGAGGGAAGCCTCAGTGGAGGTTGGTTTTTTAGGTACAGTGGTGAGAGTCCACTGGTGGCTGGGCCCAGAGTCTCTCTAGGCATGTAGTGTATTCTTATTTAGTCTGATTTCAGTGATGGGTGCCCCTTAGAGGCTTGTTGTTGGCGGGCCTAGTGCCGTGATGTCCACCATTTCCTCTGCTTTACTCGATCTTGTGAGTTGCTATCGTGCCGGTAGCGGTGGT
Source organism: Acanthosoma haemorrhoidale (assembly GCA_930367205.1). Taxonomy (NCBI): domain Eukaryota; kingdom Metazoa; phylum Arthropoda; class Insecta; order Hemiptera; family Acanthosomatidae; genus Acanthosoma; species Acanthosoma haemorrhoidale. Next base: position 180,863,159 of record OV884011.1, on the reverse strand, counting down.
GGTGTCATGTCTTTGAATAGATGGCTTAGACTGTGTTTCATCGAATCGAAGAACTTGATGTGTCTTCCTTTAGAACTTTTTTTTTGTTTTTTTTTCTTCTAAGCTAGAAAGATTTTAGTGTAGGATGAGGGAGAAATATAAAATATTTAGGGTGATCGGATCCTTGTACTAGGAGCACCTGCTTGAAGGTGGAGTGAGAGGAGTAAGGAGTGTGGAAATCCTAGGTGGAGGCTTTAGAACATTCCAGAAAAAGAGAGGTTATATAATCGTAAACAAATTCTGAGAGTGTGAGAACAAAATCACAGACCTAATAAATTATGTTAATAAATGCATGGCCAGTTTTTTAGCGTCCATTTTTTTCATGAACCTCTTACTACAATAGCTTGATCAAAACATATTCAACATGCACCTCCGAAATCCCCTTGAACCAAAAGTTGAAACATAGTTATACGCAGGTGGCACAGCAATTAACGCAGGATCATTCAGAGTAGACACTACATCGAATAGATTATAGGCACAAATCAGCACCTATTTCAACAAGAAATGGAATACTAGGCTTATCCAACTTAAACCGATTCTACAAACGTAAACCAATATTAAGCATCTATTTATCATTAAACAATGTCCATCTGCCCTGGTCCCATTCCATTCGCTACCTAGGAGTAACCTTAAACCTTTACCTCACATTCACATATCAAGTAAACAATAAAAGCAACAAAAATAAAAAGCTCATTAGTAAAATTTCACTCTTATTCCACAAAATCTGTCACCTGAAAAGAAATTAATACTGCATAATGCAGTAATCCAATCTAAAATGACATTGGTTTGACTGTACGCTTGCGCACATTACACAAAAAAAGTCGTACAAAACAGCAGTATGCGCATGATCCTCGATACACCTAGATAACTAACACGCTCAAATACAGACCTTCAGTACCTCTTAACATTAGCCAAATTAATTTTTTACCTGCTAAATTAATTTTGTTTTCTTACCACTTTTATATTTTATTACGTATTGTTATTTTATTTTGTTGTCTTATTTTGCTCCAAAGTTTTACTAGATTTTACCTACTGTCAAATCCGCACTTATTACATTGGCAGTACAAAAATAATGCAATGTACGCCTGTATACAGTCTCATTGACCCAATCATGTATTATTTTACTGGGCTTTTGAGTAAATGTTTTAATTATGTATAATAGTCAGCATTTAAAAAAACTAAAATGACATAAAGCCTCGAGTTGTTATAAATGAACTATTAAAAGTACATATCGCCCTATACTACCACCGATTTGTTTTAACAATACTAACTAAAATTTAGTTTCTAAATAAAATCAGATCCTTTCTTATTCAATGTCTTAATATTCTTCTCTATCTTTGTGTGCCCTCACAAACATGAAATTTCCGACGTTCTATCCTCGAGCGCTACTGAAAGCGAGACGAAAACAACTCAGAAAGATTGAATTAAATGATAATTCAATTTTCGTCTCTGTATATACGGAGGTGATGGCAGGTGGGGGGGGGGGGCTGTAGTTGTCTGAGATACCGAAGGAACTTTTCCAGGTAAAGGCGGTCCAGACTTGTTAGGAGCCGGGAGAGGTTCCACAACTATTGTCAGCCCTCTAGGGAGTTTGATCAATTTAGGGAAAGTTCGGCGAGCTGAGCGAATCATTTTATCCGGAGTTGTGCATTTCTACAACTCAGCATTTAGCGGTACCTGGTCGTCGAGTTAGTACACACTATAAGGGATGTCTCGGGACTTCAGTCACATCTTGTCTACACCTCAGAGGACATTAGTTCACTGATTAACTCTCTATCGAACTGTCTTAGCACGTCTTCACCAAGTCTCATGACTAAGGCGCATCAGATGAAAATTGAGGCATACGCTTTCGCCTCCCCACTATTATCTAGTAATACCAAAATCAATTAATTTCAAAATATTCCTGATGTTTTTTTTTTTGAAAGAAGACAACTAAATAACATTCATAATTAGCATGAAGTTTTTATGCTTCTTTTATTTATTGTTTGAAAAATCAAATATAAAAAAAAGCCAGTGCAAACAGATGGAAATATACGGGTATCTGGTGTCCAAAAATCAGTGAAAGCAAAATACACGTCTACAATTACCTCTCAGAAACAACCAAAAAGCAGATTGTTTTGTAATTTTTAAAAGCAGGGACATTTTTCAATAGAAGTAAACATGAAAAAACAGAGAAGGCGCTATAATAAGAAATTAGTATACTAAGTAGACCCCTAAACAACCATTTGTTATTATTTTATTTTATTCCATCCTAATTTACTTTAATAATAATCATAGGGTCCTGGTATATGGCATGTAAATATTCTAGCCTAAACGATATAACACAGAGAAGCCATGTCAAACCGATTGTTACAGAATAAAAGGTTTTTGAAATGTAACAACCTTAATTAAGTTCAAGCCTAAATGCTAAAAATACATTTTAAGGATTTCACATAAAAAATACTATTTTCAAAAAAATAATATAGGAATGATGGCTTCGATTGCAGTTAATACTAATAACGAAATAAAATCCACTGGAAAAAATAGCAAAAAGCGGTCAAAAGACAAAGAAAATCATAAGAAGAAAATTTGACAGGATGTCAAAGAAAGATACCTTTTTTGGCAGTAACAAACGATAAAAAAAAACTGTGCAAATAGTCAGCTTCGTGTAATGTTAAATAATTTATTTATACGTTCGCAATTTTTACATCAAAGCAGCAACCATTTAAGATGTTATTTTATTACAATTACATCAAGAAAATCTCTTTAAGCGAAAATAAATATTAACCTTTAAAAATCTAGACGGAAATATCCTTCCTTTCGCCTGCAGGGTATTCACGGAAAATTATCCATTTCATAGTTATAAGCGAGGGCAGTTTATGGGGGTTTATAAGTCTAACAAAGGGCTGCGATTCCATAGCACCATTTTCACGGGATAACTTTTAATCCGACAAAATTTTTCTTTTGTTCGAGAACAAAGCCCTCTAATCTAGTACTCATACTAACAATCCTATGGGCGATATCTGATCCACTAATTGCTGATATCTGGTTGATATTGCGAGTATTAGACCGGCAGAACGCACTAGAAAAAGTGTGATATGAGGGCTCCCTCATGAGAATTTCTCTTACATCTCGAATTTTGGCTTTTTTCATGAGATAATGTACTTTGAAACGTCAAATAAAATAATGAAATTATTTTCAGAAAATGAAGGATTTTATGAACTAACAATCATTATTTTAATCAATATACCTCAAGGTAAGGTTGACAAAAACATTGTTTAGATATCATCTGTCGGAAAACTTCTTGTTCACGTCGAGGGTCACCAATTATCGGAAAAGGTGGACAATTGTCGGAGGTCAACAATTGTCGGGGGGGCGTCACTAGGGGAGTGCCTGATCACTCTAGCCCTGGTGACAAGTGCGGATTGCTGTAGTTAATAACATGGACCATGTTCCATGTAGGCGTTAATATCTGACTCCATTTATTGATAGGGATGTGTCCCGACAAGACACTGTGTTCAGGATGAGGTTCAGAGGTTCATAAAGAATAAGACCAGTTTTCAGAGTTCGAGCGAGAGATCGGCAGCGTAATAGGTACAAGTCGTCAGAGGTCTGCTAGAGGCTGTGAGGCAAAGTGCCGTCGTAGAGGTAGTAGACATAGAGAGAGTAGACTAGCGGAAGGCTGAGTGGGCTTACTCCCAGGGCCCCGAGGCCCTGGTCGTATTGCGACTCGTAATGTGGCTGTGGAGGCTAGGAAACAGAGTGTTCTTCAGGGCGGAACTTACTGATATAAATATTGTACCCCCCCTCCCTCGTGGAAGGCGGAGTCTGTCTGCAGGTGGTCTGTTTTATTATCCCGTTGGTCCAAAAGGGTGTGCTTTATGATGTCCCGCCTCCCGAGTTACGTGACTAAGCTGTTCCTAGCATGATTTTATGACCACGGGAACGTGACTGAAGGTCTATTCTAATAGGGGTAAGGTTTTATGGCAGGACCCTCTGAGTTACTTGTCTTCCTCTGTCGATCCCTCTATGATTTATTACCAGAAGTTACACAGATTTGCATTTCTATTATAATACATTATGAACCAGAGTGTAGGGTAATTTACATATATTTAGCGCTTCGCTATATATCGCTACATCATCATATAATGTTTACTTAATTATGCACATATTACATAGTTTAAAAATAAAAGTAAACCACTATCGAACTATTTTGGGCAGGTATTATAAAATTAGTCAATTGTCAACACATTTCTGGAACTTATAATTAGTGTAAGAAGGGTAAATTGGTATATTGCATATTCTGCTCACTTTCTTCTTTATTTTATTTTACCTTTGTGAACAGAATAGACGAAAACCTTTTCTCATTCACTATTTACATAAAGGCGGGGTATTTGGTCACGAGTAACGTAAATGACTCATTATGAAAATATCTAACAAAAACCGTAACATTATTAACATAGCAAAAAAATAAAAAGAATAAAAACTCGGATTTCCGTTCTAACAAAATCGGGAGGTGAGCACTCACTATTACAAGAGAATCCCTTTTTCCACAAAATCACTCTTGCTCGTGGACTGAGGGTGACAAAACATGTGATAATCAATAATGATAAAACAACCAAATGTGATAATCACGTAAAAAAAAAGAATGGAAAAATGGCTAAACGGAAGCGCTCTCTCCCCAATTCCGAATTACCAGTGAATTTCCTTAAACGTGAGATTTAATCTCACGGTGATAGTTCTCCCTGGTTAACAGTCTGGTATTTATCCTTTAGTGTTAAAAATTTGCAGTCAGAAAAAAATCACATGAATGAAATCTCACCGAATAAATTAATTCCTTGCCTCGATACAGGAAAGGAGTATTTAATGTATTGGTATTGTTCATGTGATATATTTAGAGCTTGAAACTATCTTATAAATATCTTGAAAACTATTAAACTAAATTGACAACTCAAAAGACTATTGTAGCGAAAGAATATGCCGGTGAAAACTGTATAAGAAATAACTTATATGACTTAACTTATGTTTATGTTTTGTTGCTATTTAAATTGAACGAGTACCATCAAATATTCTATCTCTAATTCAAATAATTCTAAATTATTCATTTCTCTATAATAGCAAAACCTACGAATGAGTTTTTGTAAGAAACTGGAATCAAATAATTTTTTTCGATCCAGCCTATTCAACTAATGGGTTGGTTCTGCACTCGTGATTTTGAAAACCTATAATAGCTTATTGCCCACTAAAAACATAATAATATAACAGAAATATATCATACTGCCAAAATAATAGTACTGTACATTAATTGTAGGAAATGTATTAGTACCTTCTGACTTTTAAGCTAGGATAATGAATGGAATATAGACCTAGAGTGTTGTGAATGCGTTGCACATAAGTGAGAAAACTGACCAGTTTCATAACTACAAATTTAGAATTGCTTACAAGAGATCACAAGACCATTTAGATTTCTGTCTCCAAGAACTATATAACAGTATATTAATAAAACAGTATGGGACATGTAGACCAATATACTTCATCATCCATGGTTACCGGATGAAAGAAACAAATAAGATATAAAAATCTATATTGCTAATGTTATTTACCTTATAAATTAAAAATATAATTAAAAATCAATGCTTCTGATCTAGGGACTGGCAGATAATGTTTAATGCTTACTAAGGATCGTAATCCATTTCGATTACTATTAACATAAAACTCAACTTTTCTGATCATAGCGGAATATTATAGTGTTACTCGTTAATTACCCACCAATATAATTTAAAAATATTCTTCTTTTCTTTTGGTACGGTAATGCAAATACGTCTTTGAACTGTGTGAGGGCTAAAATAAACAAATCATTCGTTGAACAACTCGTACAACACACAAGCGGGATTAGCAAACGACGAAAGAGAGGAGATATGAGAGCATTTTGAAGTGATGCAGGGATTACATGGTCGGCCAATTGAGCAACCGTGATAGGAACAACGCTTTCAATATTCAATTGAAAGAGGTGCCCGTTTTAAACATAAAGCTGTTTTTGATGAAACGCCCATTGGTGGATAAGGCTGAATTAAACTCTGCTGCTTTACCTATTGATTTTGTGCATTGATCGGAAAACGTGATTAACTTTTGACTAGACAGCAGTAAGCTTAAGCTGAACGAAAGCTGATGGATAATACCACACCGCTAAATGCTGTCATTAACACAGAAATTAACACGTCTATAAAATATCCCCGTCAATAAAATACATTTTTCCAAGCCTTCCTGGTGATAATTGAATACATTTGGTATGATTAGTACGATAAAATGACGCGACTAAATGATTCAAGTCCGACTACTTCATGACAACACTTCAGTTGATTCAGATTATCACATACATCAGAAAACTAGTTCTAAAATTTTTCTCATCAATATCAATTATTACAAACAATTTTCATGGAGTGCTCTAGGAGAGTTTATTTTCATTTTATTGCCAAGCATATATTAGCCACATGAAGGGTATTTTATTATTAAATGAAATCAGCGCTTCCAAAAGTGGACCATGGCTGGACTAGGGATGACTGTCGATTGTTCCTCTAAATAGATCCCAATTCTATCAAGTTCGTAAAATAATTAATCGATTAACCATTGAACATATTTTAAACGTTAATAGCAAATTGCAACAACATATTGCTGCTTGCTGGTCCACATTTAGTCAAAAGATAATACATTTGTGTATTTATCCACGTATTGCAATACCTATTATAGTGTTAAATATTAAGTGTATAAGTATATGTATAGAATGTCATAATAGCTTTCAATGGACTCAGATGGCTCCTGTTTTTACAGATTATCTCTGAGCCTTCTTTGAAAATTCTCACGGATGGGAACGAGTTTGCAAGAACGCTTAAATATTTTTGGCCATGGAGCACAGGGAGTAATGACGCTGTCTAGAGTTGTGGTTTCCCGAATATTTTTGGCTTCTTTTTTGGCCTCTAGCTTGTGGGAAAAAAGCTTCTTTAGGGACATCAATACTACTTGTACTTAGTTTTGTATGTCTCATTATGCACATGTAGTACCTGTATGTCTTATTAACAATGTCATTGTTTCCATGTTGGTCGTCTATTTCTTTCATGTAGAGCTCGATTGTGATTTTAAGATCTGTTTTGGCATTATTTCGTTTAACTATAAACCCTTTTTTCCAACGTGGCTATCAGTAGTGTTGATCTTGTTTGCCTGAAAGGCAAGGTGATTATCGACTAGCTACCAGTATTTTATGGACTTTTTAGGTCTTTAGTAAGACCAGCGTAGGTGCCATTTTGTTCTTCAAGGTTAAAACTATATGCATTATCAACGATACAGTCCTATAATTCTAACCTAAATTTTCATTGTCACTCCCTTAAAAGTTGAAAGTAAACATATCATATATTTCAAAGCTAGTGCTAGCCTGCGTTAAATATAGCATTTCACTATTTTCTTGTTGTTATTCCCTGAACATGCTTTAATATTGTGAGAGAGTGCGGCCTTTTCTCTCTCTTCTAAATGTCGGGATGTACACTGCTTCTTTTGAAACAGGTTACAATATTTTTTCCAATTTTCTTTTTCCTACCAAACATCCGGGGACAAAGTGCATCGGGGACAGGGTTCCCTCATAGGCCTCGGACACTGTTGAGCTTAGGTGACCATGGTGTGTTCGTATTACGATGGAGTTGGATTACTGCACTCGTCAGCACTCCTTTGGTTCTTTTAAGCCGGTGTTATTGTATTATTTTATTTTAATTTATTATTATTTTTTAATTAGCATAGAATTGTATAAGTTGTTTGGGAGTAATAGTAAGTCCGCTGTGGTTTAGAATACTCTAACTACTATCCCATAAATGCAGGAGTTCCACAGGGCAGTGTCCTAGGCCCCATCCTCTATAACCTATACACCGCTGATGTCCCCTCTACTCCCAATACCTTCCTGGCCACATTTGCAGATGACACTGTAGTCTTGTCATTCCACCCAGACCCCGACATAGCATCCCATAACCTTCAAAAACACCTTGACGAGATCGAGTATTGGTGCAATCAATGGCGGATCAAAGTTAATGAAGCAAAATGCTCCCACATTACCTTCACCCTTTGTCGCAAGACTTGTCCACTAGTTTATTTTAATTCTATTCCTCTCCCTGTAACCGAGACAGTACGGTACTTAGGCTTCCATCTCAACAAACGACTGACCTGGAACCCACATACGAGACTAAAAAGACAAGAACTAAACAGACGCTTTGGACAACTGTACAGACTACTTCAAAGGACATCTCATCTCTCAATAGAAAATAAACTACTAATCTACAAAGTTATACTTAAACCAATCTGGACATACAGAATAGAGCTATGGGGGACAGCAAAAAAGTCGAACATCAAGCGTATCCAATCCTTTCAATCCAAAGTCCTAAGAACAATAGTAAATGCCCCTTATTGTGTCAGCAACAAAACCCTTCATAACGACCTTAATATACCCTACACTCTAGAGCTCATCCCTTCAAGTTTATGAAATTCCACAGTAGGCTTTCCAACCACCCTAATCCTGTAGAACAGTATTTGCACTGCGCCACTCATCCCTATAATCCTCCTCGGAGACTGAAACAGCAGTGGCCTCGTGACCTGCTATAATCGCGTGACAGTGGGAGTCCTGGCAATGGCCAGTTTCTCCAATCATGTCCTATTGTATGAATGAGCGAGTGAATGATGACTGTAAATATGGTATGAATGAGATCATTTATCTGTATTATTATTGCCTTATAAAAGGCAGATTGTAATTATTGCACAATAAAGATTGTTGAGAATGAAAATATTGAGGAGTAATAGTTACTACATAAATGTTTGTTTAATGATGATACAGGCAATAGATTTTTTACTTTCATATATTTTCCTTTAACAAAAAGGAACTTAATATGTATCGTATGATCATATTCTTAATTGCACGGTGTATTTTGCTATTTAACCATGGTGTATCAATATCATTGCTTTTGGTCTGTCCGTCTAATAATACCACAATTTGATTATAGATAAGGGAAAAATAAAGGGAATTTATTATGGGGTCAGCGGATCCTTTTACTAGGAGTACCTGTTTGAAGGTTGTGTGAGAGAATTAAGGATTGTGGGAAGCCTCGGTAGAGGTGGAAATGTTGCGGTGAAGTGGTGAGAGTCCTTTGAAGGCTGAGCCTAGAGTCTCTTTAGGCATGTAGTGGAAGCTCATTCAGTTGGAAAGCAGTGATGGGTGCCCGTCAGAGGCTTGTTGTTGGTAGGCTAAGGGCCGTAATGTCCACTAATAATACAAGAATGAAGGATTACAAGTCTATATACTCGTATTTCCAAAGAATTCTATTCGAAGAGTTCTGATATTTACATATCCCGATGTTCACGTAGTTTAGAACTTGTAATACCTAAAGAATATTGAAGTTCTCTTACTTTATTTGCTGTAATGATATGATATGGGAAAATATGTGTAATATTTCCAAAAGAAAGAGAATTTTCCTCAAGCACAGTAGAGATGTCAAGAGTTAGAATAAATTAAAGAAAAAGCTTCACAACGGACTGGGAAGGGTTTAAAGAAAGTTCAGTCCAATTCACACATGATACACATCCAATGATACACGTTGATAAACTTGCCAAATGATAAAGGCTTCGCTTCGCTTCCTTCGCGTTTTTGTATGTTTATGTTATAATTAAATAATGTAAATTAAATCTGTACATAAAATCTGGAAATAACAACACTGAATTTCCTTCATGTACTTTGTTTTTATGTATATCAATAAAAATGGGACATGGCAAATAAATTAGGACTATGCGAAACTTTCTGGCTTGACACGGATGAGAAAACACCTCTTGGGCGATTGTGGATGGCACTGGACTGTAGATGGAAGATGACCTGAAGCCTGCCTAGGGGCGCAATGTTGGTGTTGGTCTGTTGAATGATGTACTTCATCCACGGATGGTGGAATCTATCACACACCACCTTTGCCATTCTCATTGCCTCGTTTTGGACGAGGGGATTGTTTCATGATGGCCCTGGCAACATTCTCTACTAATATAAAAGCTGCTGCGTTAGTTTCGACAGTCGAACGACGCCTACAGGCTTGGATTTCGTGCAGCAAGCTTTGTTAGGCCTTTGACCAGACCTTCAATCACATGGTTTATCACACCCTGGTTCCTTCTGGTGACCCGGACGTCAGCAACAAAGCGAGCCAGCAGTTTCGGGTTTACTAATAAACGATTATTAGTAGTCGTCTCAAAGAGAAATTCAAACATCTATACCCTCAAACTCAACTGGGAGTATGAGCGAATCAAAATAGATAATTGTTGTTCACCAAAAATGACAATGAAAAAAAATAAGAATCGATTAAGGTCAGATAGGTTATACCATACTATCTAACTAGATAAACAGTACTTTGTGGGTGATAGTGACTTAATAAAAAAAAAAATTGTTGTTGTTGGAAGACAAAGGAGCTGTGTGTTATGTGCGATAAAAAAAGTCTTATAACATGAATTATTCGATCGAATATAAACAGATGAGGACATTTTAGAACTTGCGAAGGAAAATTGGTTCATGTGAGCAGAAGTTAAAAAAATTCCCTGCTTTGAAGGTTATGGTTCAGTTCAAGAGATACGATACCGAAGCAACCAAACAGCTGATTCTTTCTGAAAATGGGGATTCAATTTCTAAAAATTAAGTTTGGCTGACTCACTAGGCTGATACGTTCGGCAAATGAAAGATTTCTCTTCAATTATACTCGGATACTTTCTACATTCCTGAACACTGGAGTTAGGGTGACTCCGCTGATGTTTGTGAAGTTGTAGTGATTTTATACCCTATTTTCCATATATTAAATAATATCTGGTATATACACTTATAAAAACATTAAATAATTATTAAAAATTTATTTTACACTAATAAAACGAAAATATACACAACAGATGTAATTATTCATACTTTTCATTGCCATTTAGTTTTATTTTATTTATTTCAACAAACAAGACGAGTGACAAATATTACACGGATAAATCTCAATGCTTTTTTATGTATTATCATTACATATAAAATAAACGAAATTACATTTTCATTGCTGTTGTATTCGTGAAGGATAGGTCATAAACAGTAAACTGGACATAAATTTCCGGAACATTGTTCCTTTTACTATCTTTGTGTCAACGAGCGAAATAAAATAAAATTCTGCTATAAAACCTTTAAGATCAGATGAGAGAATTACTTTTGCAGAGTGTTGCAGAATTTCATTTGCATTAACCCCTTATAATATATTAAAATTTGTCCTAATTAGGCATTGAAGCGCATGATAAAAATACCCCCCCCCAAAAAAAAAATTAAAACAGCCTTAAAAATTTCCCTTTTGTTGGTCTTTACTCAGTCTAATTACAGTAATTAGAGCCCCCATATTTTTCTTTAGAATTTTTGTATAATTGAAAGTAATTACTATTTTTTCAAGTTTGTTTATTTTCTGTTTGAGCAATCAAATTACCTAATTGGATGCTCCTATGTTATCTTATAATATCAAAAAGTAATTGATGATATTTCAAGAATATAAACAACTTTTATACCTTTTTAATAACCTTGACATGGTTTCTTTCCCTCCTGTTGAAGCATAACTCTTCCAGACAATCTGCGAAGTCTTTCAGAACACCTAGAATGTTTCCCATGTTTATTTAGGATCTGGCGATCCCACTTCCTTAAGTGGGATCTCGAGGATTCTATTCCGTATTTTGTTTTTTAAGAGGTAGATAGGATATTTTAGTTGGAGAATTATAACTATCCGATTTTTTCTCTCAAAATAATAAAAATAGGATAAGAGATAGATCTGCTGACTATTTGATTTATTTGTAGCTTTTTATTAATCCATTACTTTTTCATTACTCCTGCTGTACATCCACGATGCTTCATAATAACTATGACTTACCAGATCAAATATAAATTTCTGAGTTGCACCCGTTGCTTGGTGTGCCGTCGGGGAAGAATTTCAGATGTATTGAATAGTTTTTTTTATCACAAGTGCAGAATAAATACATGCAGACGTAGGTATGTAGGACCTTCACCACATACGTCTTTCAATATTACGGCACTCTATTTTGACGCTGAGTTAAATTATTCTAAGGCTAGTATACAAATCTCTTCATCATGTAAATAGCACATACGTTTTCCAATATACTATCATTTGAATAGGTTTGCACAGCTCAGCCAAAGGTCTGGACTCGCGACGATAAGAATGGATGTAAATCTTCGGATCTTGTCTGGGGAGGGTTGTCGTAAAGTCAAAGATTGGGCGCAGATACCGCTCAACCTTATCCCACTTTATGTTTTCTTTACTTACTCATTCTTTTTGATAAGGTCGATCTCCTGACTCTTAAGGATCCCATGAAGCACATTCTATGAATAACTTTAGTGCAACTTTACCGAGTCCTCTTGTGCGCACCAGGATCGGGAGGGATTCAGTTATTTTATAACACCATACTGGAAGTCGGCAAACAGAGTTTTATGAGCTTTCAACCTACGAGTATAATAGTATTTGTAAAGATAGATTTTACTTTCAAATAAGTACTAAAGGATTCTCTCTATGTCTGTCTATTTGTTGTAAGATAGTTTAATCTGAACTGTTTTCACATAATGTTTTACTTTTGTCGATGCGGTGCAAAATATTTTGTCCTTTCCTTATTAATGTAAACATTTTAACGAAAATACTCACTAGGGAATCTAATTGGTTTCCATGGTGTCACCGCTGCCCCACGTTTAGATTTAGAGTCATGAAAAAAGGTATGCAAATTCAACTCCAGATGATTGCTTATGTTACGCCAATCAATGTAGGTCGGCTAATAAAGTAGACGAGGAATTTTTTTGGGTCCTAGAGCATCTTGATATTGTTGGATATCAATGGCAGGTGAAGGTGCGAAATTTTTTACAGAACTACATATAGACTTAAGCGACACTAAATCATGCAAGATTACTGCAACCAACATTTAATGATTCTCTCACAAATCAAACTAAACACCTCTTTATTTAAGTATAATCAACTTGAAGAAATCGCACTGCCTACACAATAATAATAGGACATACGTAACTGATGCATCCACAACTGTTTAATATTTATTTACAGATAAATAATTACTTCCAAACCTCCCAACTGCTATCCGACTAAATAAGACTGCACTACATGCCTAGAGGGACTCTAGGCCCGGCCACCTGTGGACTCTCACCACTGTACTGCAACTATCAACCTCTACCGAGGGTTCCCACACTCCTTAATTCCCTCACACTACCTTCAAGCAGGTACTCCTAGTACAAGGATCCGCTCAACCCAAATATCCCTATATTTTGCCCTCATCCTTAATCTTATAATTAGAGAGCTAAGAAAAAACAAAAAAAAAAACAACGAATATATAACCCAAATTTTCCAAAGTTTAAAAACGAAAATGTATTAACACCGTTGACTTTATCAAACATTATAAGATGATTGTAATACTTTGGATAATAATATATAATATATACTCAATTAATATTGAAAAAGTAGTAGTGTTATATAATGAGATCCATTTATATATGCTAATGCATGATAAACGAAGCAAGATTTGCGTGCAACTGTATTTGGAAGGGTGTAACGCAAGGGATTTGCGTTCGGTTTGGAAACCGAGCAATTAAAACTTAGCAATAACTGGGGATATAATCGCGTAATTGGAAGACAAAGTGGATAACAGGCAGCCTACAGCTTCATTGGACTGGATATAAAGCGATAAGCCAGTAATTGCTTATACCGTAACGCTCCCACTTAGTAGTGATTTTTTTTCTTCTAAAAATTAGGAAAAAAAAACATATCCGACGATTTCGTTCAACTTTGCCTTTTATAAGAGAAGTGTTGAATTAAAAACTGGTAACACTTAATTGGATGGCCTTGCACTACTGGAGTTTATTTAAATATCACCTCTAAACTATTTTTTAATAAAACGTTAAAATAATCTTATCCAGGTGAACGTTTATTGTTTCTTAATCAAGACCTAACTAAGCTGAGACGATTGATGTGTTACTCCCAAGGGAGAGATTGGACTAGCAAACAGTTTCGACCGATCATGTTGATCGAATTCATGAATCACTAACCAGCCATAAGTGAAAAAATAATTTTTTATATATATATAATTTTTAATATGTTTTACTCATTAGATGTTAACATATGTATATCTGCTGTTCCAACTACTTCCAACTAACCCACCTACCTTTCCATATTTAATCAGTATATTTTTGGTGACCATACAGAGAGAGACTAGTTCACGACCCCGACACGACCGGAGCCCACCAGAGGTGTGGGTGTAGCCCGGCCTCTAATTGGCCAAAATAAACTGTCATTGGATATGCCTAAATAAAAAGCTATCTCATTCACTGTAGAAAGGAATCAGGAATGACCTGTTGGAAGAAGTCCGATTTAAATTTGTGACACCATTATTAAAAGTGTATACCTAATACGTAGTACTTACCTTGCACTACTAGAGTTTATTAAAATATCACCTCTAAACTATTTTTTAATAAAACGTTAAAATAATCCTATCCAGGTGAACGTTTATTGTTTCTGTTATAATAACCTGTGGGTCATTCCGAGACCACGTAAACTACCTATAATACCTAGCCTGTACGTATCCTCGGGGCACGCCTTCTAAGATCTCATGGAGTCAGATCAATAAACAAATTCGAAGCTGCCCTCCGACTAGACCGCCAGCAAGGTCAAAGCGTACCACATGTTTATTCCACAAAAAATAAGATAATTTTTCCATGTTTGAAATATTATGTTTTCGTTTAATAACTTCTCATATTTACTCCCATTCTTGCATTAAAGGTGCATTATCATTCTTCTAGTGAACTAAATGACTGGTGTTATGTTTACAGATAAGGCCACAAAAGAGCTATTCAAAGTTTTGTGTCGTTAATCGTTTAGATCTATAAAGCCATACTTTGTTCGTGTGCTCAGTAAATTTGTTTCCCCTTAATTAATTCAATGCGGATTAGAGGAAGTTTTTTTTAAAGAAATATGCTAATCAACTGTTGAGATTCAAGGTTTTAAACGATTTATTCAAGGAGCACGTAAGGAATTGTTAATGTATATCGTACGATATTATGAAATTCATAATGTTCTGTGTAATACGATTTTAGCACATTAAATTTTATTAAATTATTCATTGAAAATACAGTAGAAGAGACATGTCAAAGTACTACGTATTAGGTATAGACTTTTAATAATGGTGTCACCAATTTAAATCGGGCTTCTTCCAAATGTCTAAAAGGTAAAGTAAATTTGCTTTACCTGTCTTTGGCTGTTTTTAACAGAACCAGAAACCGTCATGTTTTCACCAGTGCGTCAATATCGTAGCTCAATGTCTCGGTTTCTGAAAATGAAAAGAGGGTAAGAAAACTATGACGGTTCTTGATTTTTTTTTTTTTGTAATCACTACATTTTATTCATTTTTGGTTATTTGACAATCGGTAGTTTTGTGTTTTTAGGGATCTGAAAATAAAATATTTATAATATAATATTCAGGATTTTAAGAAATCCAAATCATAAGAAAAATCTTAAATTTGTTTTCACTGTGAACCATAACAGCACTTAGAAGTATTAATTTTGAGAAAGCAGGTGTGCAGGTAAAGTATATCAGTTCCAAAATCTACTGATGAACTTTATCACCATCACGCAATCTCATATATATATTCCCAACTCTCGCAAATTATTTACTAGAGATAATGGACTCCACTAATCTAGTTAATAAACCAGATGTTATCTAGAAGTCACAGACAAGGACAGGCAGTCGCGTGGCCAGTTATCGACAGCGCCAGTCAGCCACAGGTGCCGACTCGCGTGAGCTTCACATTCCCTCACCGACACCAGATCTCAGGGCGATAAGCAATTATTTGCTCTATTTACTCTTTTCCTAGGCTTTTTATAATCTTATCATACAGACTTGCTTTATTTTGATTTTAAATAAATAGGATTTGTCGTGTTTATGTTCTGAGATAGTCTAATCTGCAGATCCCATCGTGCTGACTTCAACAAATCCTATTATAAAAAATGTGACTAACAGTTTTCTTACTGTATCAACAGGTTTGAACCCTAACACTAACGCCGATAAGGATTTTATCAATGTAACGGGAATATATGTAAATACAAGTATCGAACATATTTTTCATTTCACTAATCGAGCGGGACGGTTTTATGACCCACTAAAAAACTATAGAAATATTTATTTTTCTTGCTGCCCATTAATAAGTTATTAGTTAACAACACTAGTGTTTTATATTGGTTTTTTTTTTTTTTTATCCTTAGATCTCTAATCATAAGATTAAGGATGAGGGTAAAATAAGGGATATTTGGGTTGAGC
Organism: Acanthosoma haemorrhoidale; assembly: GCA_930367205.1. NCBI lineage: Eukaryota > Metazoa > Arthropoda > Insecta > Hemiptera > Acanthosomatidae > Acanthosoma > Acanthosoma haemorrhoidale. The sequence goes on along the minus strand of OV884011.1, from coordinate 180,846,755 downwards.
GGATCCTTGTACTAGGAGTACCTGCTTGAAGGTAGTGTGAGGGAATTAAGGAGTTTGGGAAGCCTAGGTAGAGGTTGATAGTTGCGGTACAGTGGTGAGAGTCCATTTTAGTCGGATAGCAGTGTTGGGTGCCCGTTAGAGGCTTGTTGTTGGTGGGCCAAGCGCCGTGATGTCCACCATTTGGTCGGCTTTACCAGATCTTGAGAGTTGCCATCTCGCTGGTAGCGGTGGGGGTGTCATGTCTCGGAATAAAGGGTTTTGGCTATGTTTCATCGAGTCAAAGAACTTGATGTGTCTTCTTTGGATGGCTTCGGTGATGGTGGGGACTCCAAATTTTTCGTGGATGTCGGGAGCCTTCATATCACGAAAAGGGGTATGCCTTAGTGCCTGCGCAGGATTTTGATCCGGAAGCTCTGGAGTCGAGTTATTGTGCTAGAGTGTAGGAATCGGAAATACCGGTGTTTCCGGTATTGTTGTAACATTTTAACCATTTTAAGAAAATGTGCACTATTTATTCTTGAGCGATTGTATCCCATAATAGTAAACAATTTTCTATTCTGTGGTATTTCGTAAGAGTTGCATTGGTACCACCAAAAAATATTCTTTTATGCAACTTAAAGCCCCCTAACCTACTACTTGGAATAAATTGTCACAAAAACGAAAAAAATGAATTTCTTTTATAGAACTATACATTATGGAATATGTAAATTAAAATTAAATAAAGAACTGCGATCTACATAAAAAAATTTGAGATATTGTTCTTGACTGTAATAGTCATTAAATATTCATAAGTGTTTCACTTTAATGAATAAATCATGATTTTTTATTACAACCATTCTTTTTTCTCCCCGTATATTCAATTGATAGGGAAATAAAATAAAAGGTAGGAGACAGAAATAATATTCAAATATCAACCCTGAGGGCACAAGGGATAAATCACAGGCAGAAAAAATATCGTCGGTCTGTCGCTTGGTGAGAAGAGGCTGTAACCTAATATGAAAACGGCAAACTGGTAAAAAGGAAACATGTTTTTGATAAATGCGAGGTGGAAGATTTGGCAGCCTTTTTCGCTTTCTCGGATCTCTGCGACAAAAATTATTATCCGTCCCACAATCGTGTGGGCCTCAGCTAAACATCGTTGGAGAACTCACTTCCTCTCAGTCCTTCTTGGATGTTATTGGATCTTATTCGTGGGGCGTTCCACGGATGGCCGAGGTGAAAAATTCCAGGATGACAATCCAGTATTACAATTTTACTAAACATGCTACACTACTATATATTTTATTTTTTTTCGGAGGCAAACTTTTTTTTTTACTAATTACTAATTGAGGTTATGCATGTTTTAGAAAGGCTTAAATTTGTTCTTAATCTACTTGGATAGCGCATTGAAAGCTACGAAAATTAATAGCAAAACATCACACATAATCACTTCAAAACTAAAACTGCTAAATTTTCAAAAACTTTATTAAGGAGCGTTGTTCTCTAGGCATAACCCTAAGTCATACAGTAGCTTCTGACCAGGTTTATTTTTTTCGAGCTTCGTGTAATCTAGGGCCAAAATAAAGGCTTTAGACTTCAGAGAGGAAGAAAAAATGTTAAAAAGTATTTATAATATTCCAATTATAAACCTGCAAAAGATAATCCATAAGCCATACTCACGATACGCCCAATAATGGATGCCACAAATCTCGAATGTTTTACTTGCTTCATAACTCCCAAGCTTAAAATCAAACAAACGAAAAAATAACACGTTACCTGTGGTCTAAAATGACAGCTCTAATAGAATGCGGTAAAATTGCATAAAGCATGAAAGATGACAGAAACGATCAAAGTAATTAAATTACTATATTTTGCCTGAAAAATAATAAATTTATATAATTATACTAAAATAACCATGCCTATAGTCAGAACTGTGCCGAAAAAGTACAGCTGTGGAGTCGAAAAACCTCCAAAGACGAGTTCCCGTTGGAGGATTCTTAAGTGATAGAGGCAAGTCTTCCTCCTTGAGGAGACACCGGAGTCGCTCTTTCCAACTCAAAGGATCTTTTACTGTCCCTTTAATTGAAGCTCCAAATCCCTTCTCTTTTTTTTCAAAGGTAGTATTTCCTTCCTTGCTTTCTTATTTTCTGTCTCTCTTTCTATCCGCCTTTTAAGTTTACAAACAAACTATATTACAGACGGACCCTCTCTCGGGGTTTGACATAGGTTTCTTTTGAAAGGAGCACCTCTTGAAAGAGTCTGCTAACAATCGTCAAGAATTATTTGGCTACTTTTGATCACTTGCTTTAGGATGTGTTATTCCGTACAGCAGCAGTAAATAAGTTGAACACCCTGCATAATGGCGGGTTATCGACCCATTCTCTTATTCAGATTCATTTGTCCCGATTGGTGTCAGATACATTCCAGTAATTGCTACACTCCACATATGGAAGCTTAAGGTCTTCACACTAGGTGCTCTCAATATAAAACAAGAATGGAATTTCAATTATCATCCTCACACTAAAAATATCCATATCGAAGTGTTAACTATTTCACTATTGCCTGCATTATTCATTATTATAACTATAGATCAGTTGTAAAGCAATTCATATTGTCTTGGCCTTTTATCATCTTAATGATTCCACCCCCTAAAAATTTGAATTCTCACATTTTAATTGTTCATAGTTAAAACAAGATAGAAACCGATACTAAAATAATCAAACCTATTTTGCCTTTGTTTCATACGGATATGATATGCTGACATGGTGGTCAAAGATGCCAATTCTGGTCAATGTTCAAAAATGTAATTATTACACAACAGAAGTATATAACCACACAACTCTTCAGAAATGATTGAATACATTTTCAAAAAACCTATATTCAGGGACATTGATGAAATATTAATTAGGCAGGTACTCCTAGTACAAGGATCTGCTCAACTTAAATATCCCTTTATTTTTCCCTCATCCTTAATCTTATAATTAGAGAGCTAAGAAAAAAATATTAATTATTGCACCAATTTAATTGTTTTTTGAAAGTGTGTTTTATATAAAACAAATGTTTCAGATTGCATGGTTTCGACAACAAGAGATCAAAAAACGAAAAAAAAGAGACGTAGTCAGTCCAACTGCTCTCCCACAATCTTTGAAACCTGCGTTTCCTGATCCGCTCTATAACCAGCAATGGTACCTGGTAAGTTATCATACTTCAGAATATTTAATTAACATTGTTAGATATAATAAAATAGTTTAAGGTGATATGTGGTGAAAAATTATTGCTTTGTATAATCATTAATTATTTTGTTATTTTTTGGATTAGCGTGTACCAAAAACGACCCTACACAAAATAAACGTTTACGACAATTAGGATTTATAGCTTTAAGTTTTATATCGATATTCCTTGAAAAAAAACACATAAGGCCCTACTTAATAGTATTTAGAGCTTCTCTAAAAACGGCTATACATTTGCTTCATATGATTATGATATCTAGTATATAACTTCATGCATGTTTTTCTCACACACACACACACATTTTTACGAGATCCTCAAAAAAAGGTTTACAGGCCCAAAAGTTAAAGATAGATACCCAGCCGAGAAACGTTTTCCATTTTGGAAAGATTGGCAATTCTTCTTGTTTTAATAATAATCTATATTTCCAAGTGATGGTTGTTTCCAGAGATGTGCACATTTAATATTTCTCAACCCAATCGTAGATTTTCCTGTGTAATATTTATTGTTGCTAGAAGAGAAAATAAGCATCAGCATATTAATTAATATGTCTATCGAGTCACTAGGAATCTTTGTTTTTGTATATTGCTGTATGACTTATCAAAATTTGATGATAATTGTTCGTAAAATCTTTATGGGATTGTGTTTGTACCGTTAGGTAATATTTTGGTTTTAGTAAAAAGACAAGAACTAAACAGACACTTTGGACAACTGTACAGACTACTTCGAAGGACATCTCTTAATAGAAAATAAACTACTTATTTACAAAGTTATACTAAAGCCAATCTGGACATACGGATTAGAGCTATGGGGGACAGCAAAAAAGTCGAACATCAAGCGCATCCAATCCTTTCAATCAAAAGTCCTGAGAACAATAGTAAATGCCCCTTATTACGTCAGCAACAAAACCCTTCATAATGATCTGGATATACCCTACATTATTGAACTCATCCCTTCCAAGTTCATAAAATTCCATAGTAACCTATCCAACCACCTAATTCTCTAGCACAGTCATTGCACTCCTCATCCCTACAAACCCTCACGGAGTCTAAAACGGCAGTGGCCTCGTGACCTGCTATAAATAAGTGACAGTCCTGGCAATGGCCAGTTTCTCTATGTCCTGAGCGTCTTGGTCATGCTTCGCTGGCTCTTATCCAGTGACGCGGCTGACGTAGGAGCGTGGGGGACTTCCCAAGACTCCGCTTCCTCCTTCGCACGCGAGGGAGGTGACAACCATGTGGACCTGGGGGGGCCTCTGGGCTGTTTGTAAATATTGTATGAATGAGCGAGTTAATGATAAATTGTATATATGGTATGAATGAGAACATTTATGTCAATTACTTATTGCCTAATAAGGCAGATTGTAATTTTGTCATAGTAAAAATAGTTGTTAAATAAAAATAAAATGAGTATTCGTTTTTTTAATCGCATAAAAACTTTACTAATCAACGCCTCACCCTGCCCATTGTCATTAATTGCCTGAAAATGTGGTGTTGGCTAAACACAATATAAATGAATTGTGAGATAGAATAATAGGCATGTTTAACTTGCAGCGTAGATTGAGGTGCAAAAAGTTCTATATAGAGTGGAAGCGAGAATACAGACAAGGGATATTGGCAACATTGGGATGTAGCGTGCTTTTGTAGTAATTGGCAATTAATACCATGTCGGAGCCATAACTCCTTGTTGCTGGGCTAATCAACGGAGCGTTCGCTTCTACCTTCCTGGTTCGTCATTGTTACTGTGCAATTTAGCGATTTCTTATTTGGTAGACATTTCATCCCACAAGTATATTTTTTGTTAAGTACCTATAGCAAGTTATTTTTTAAATTATCTCAATCGAAATCGTCTGCTTCAGGAGATTTGTTTCAATATAAATATTTATTATATCAAAATATTTCTCCCTCATCCTTAATCTTCTAATTAAAGAGCTTAGGAAATAAAAAAAAAAAAAAAAATAGTTCAGTGCTAGCAGCATGTGTTTACATCGTCTCCTACCAGTTGTTTCGTCCAGCATTGTACATGTGAGAGGTGATACCTAAGGCAACTTTTAGTTTATTTAAGTGTCAGTGGTAGTTACATGGGGAAGGTAACCCATTAAATAATTTTTACCGTATTGTGTTCGAAGTATTGAACTTACGGGAGATGGAGATGGAAGTAGAGACTTCCAGGAAGCAACCGGGTTCCCCGCCACCATCATTGGACAGTGAAGAGGATTTAACTAACCCAAAAATTACTGTTAAGGTCCAGAGACCTAAAAAGTCCTCAACCCATGGCTACAGTATCAAAGAAGCTGCCACAGTCTCAAGTGAGACAGCTACAATTGTCTCTCAAATGCTGAAAGGAGCATATATCAGCAAGTTCACGCTCAAGAAGGCGAAGGAGAGAGTCACTATTTATCCCAAGCTCGAGGAGGAAAAAGCGAAAATTTTGAAATTGTTCCAGGCAGGTGGAAAGGAATTCCACACTTTGGCCTCGAGAGGCGGCACCAAGAATACAAAATGTCTGATTCTTGGCTTGGGTGTCCAAGGGGCACCGAATAAATTAAAACTACAATAGTTGATGCTGTACCAGGAGTCGTCGATGTGCGAAGACTCAGAAAAAGTGACCAACAGGACAAAAAAAAGATATTTTGCCAGTCCTAGTAACAGCTAATGCAAGCGTCACCCTGAACGCCATAACAAAGCTACGTGCCATCAACCACGTCATAGTCTGAATCGTGACATTCAAGGAGCAGAGGGGGGCTCCTCAGTGCTGCTGTTGCCAGAAGTTCGCCCATACCCGTAATCACCGGGTAAATAAGGTGCGTTCGTTGTGCGGGACCCCATGAGGTGGCTCAGTGTCCCAGAAATGAGACCAATGAGACTCTAAAGCTGTGCAACTGACCAGTGGAGTACCCCAAGGAGCCGTTTTATTCCCTGTACTATTCAACGTATACACGTCTGAAATTGTAGGAGCCCGATATAAAAACATACAGTTACTGCTTTTGCTGATGACATAGCAGTATGGAGTAGCAGCATGAGCGCCAAGGTAGCTCATAGACAGGTTGAAGTAGCCTGTAACCAGATCAGTGAGAGGTTGGGGAGACTCATTATCTCGGTAAATGCAGGTAAGCATAACATAGTAGGAACACAGCAAAATTCACCAGCCAACAACCTAGTATATCTAGGGATTAAAATGGACAGACACCTCCAGTTTTAGGTTTTAGTTTTGAGTTTCCCACAATGTAAACTGTAGGTGAGCCCCATTACCTAGTATTATATATATGTTATTGAACTTCAAAACGATATAGTAAATTGTAATTCTACCCTGCTTCGAATACATCGGCGTATGCAGCAAGAGGAGTAACTTTTAAATCTTGTACATTGTATTTTTTGTTCACATATTATATAATAACTAAAGGCGTTTTGAAAAAAAAAAAAAAAAAAAAAAAAGCATTCGCTCTTTCTCTCTCTCCCTGCACTTGCGCTTGCTGCTCTACTCGAACCATGGTCTTCTCATTCAACTACCTCCGCATCTCTCTCTCTCCTAACCTCTTAATTTTAGTTCGGCGTTGTCAGACCCCACACCTTCCTAGTGGGAATCTTGTGCCTTCGTCTCGCTAAAACTAGCACCTTGGGATAGACCTCTCCCTCGCGGACGACGGTTGCCGTGGCCCTACAAAGTTTACCTAATAGCGTCTCTCACGGCGATCCAGTCTGCCTCTCTCCGGTTCACACTCGCCTTTTGATCTGGACAGTTTTTGCCTACCCTTAGATACTGAGTGTGAATTCGTGGTCATTCCAAGACCACATAAATTACCTATAATAAGTACCCTGTTCCTCTTCTCCTGAACATAGTACTTTGTCGGGGCACACCTTCTAAGATCTTATGGAGTCAGATCAACACGAATAAACCTGCCCACCAACTAGGCCGCTAGCAAGGGTCAAATACCATAGGTCCACCCATTCTATCTCTTTCTTGGCGCTCGCCGGACAGCGGCTAGTGTTGTATTGAGCCCGTGGCACCCTCTCATCGGGGGACACATTCGACCCGACAAAAATCAATGTAAATAATTATTTAATGACAGCCAACAAAATATTTTTTGATAAATGATCAAGAATAGAAAATCTATGAATTATTGGGGAAAAAACAGTTAAAATATACTGTTACGTCCAGTGAAACCTACTATTTAAAGTTTAATTATTACAATTTATTATTTAATTACTTTATTTAATGAGTCCTAAAAATTAGAACTTTTATCTTTTGAACGGAATTGCCATTTTATATTTATAATTCTTTTTTCTATGTTATTCAATAATATGTGAAATTTCACGCTGAGTTCAATAATTTGTATTTCGATTATTTGAAATGGTATGTCCATAAAATAAACATATAAAACTAATTAATTTTTACCGGTCTAAGAGAACGGCACCCATTGGTTGATGTTAAAAAAAAAAATTATTTATGTAGAGTTTACCTGGATACACAAATATATTTAAGCTAGTAAATTTTTAGAAATTTGAGAAGTAATTTTTTTTTTCACTATTTTCAAACCAATATATAGGCAATATAATCATTAAAACCGCTAAGCATGAACAGTCAAGCTACAAAAATTTGAGCTGGTCAAATAGCCTGGGTGTAGTGCACTACTATGTACTTAATAAGCAAAAACTGGCAGTGAATGCAGTGGTTTTTGGCTCTAACTACCCTCTCTCTAATACCCTCTCTTGGCAGCCATTAAAAGTTTTCTCCTCATCTGTGTTTCCCATGAGAGCTCAATGAGAATACGCAGTGCGGATTATTTCTGTACGCGCTAATTTTCAACGTAGGCATAAACCGCGAGCGAGAAGGTGGAAGGGAATCTGCCGTAGTGATGTATTGGTATCTGCGTCATTAGAAGGATACAAGAGCTTTTTTTGAATTGTGAATGCTCTTGACGTTTCGCTACACTAATAACGAAACATACCTGCACGAAGTCTCGTCTTGATTTCCATAGTTGACATATTCGTATTGATTGTTGGAATAACCTGTAGCTGTCCACCCTAAGATCCCTGCGCCTAAGATTTCAAGGGTAATCAACAATCGACCTTTAGTTACACAATCGTTGATATTCTTAGACGCATTGTTATAAGAAATATCATTATGTTCCTTTATCTGATTATATACATCTCTTTGTGTACTCCACGTTACATTTATGACCACTACAAATCATTGTAATCAGGTCTCGATGAAGCACTGTGAATTATAAAGTATGAAATTCTCCCATATTAACTCATTGCAGGCCAAATAGTGGACATTACGGCACTTGGCCAACCACCAACAAGCCTCTGACGGGCACCCATGACTGATATCCAACTGAATGAGCTGGCACTACATGAGTAGAGAGACTCTAGGCTCAGCCTTCAGTGGACTCTCACCACTGCACCGCAGGATTTCCACCTCTACCGAGGCTTCCCACACTCCTTAATTCCCTCACTCCACCTTCAAACAAGTACTCCTAGTAAAAGGATCCGCTCACCCTAAATAAATTCCTTTATTTTTCCCTTATCCATAATCTTAAAAATTTGAGAGCTAAGGGAAAAAAATTAAAAAAAAAAATCATTATGTATGATTTAGTGACACTTATTTTTGTACGGAGAGTTATTTTCTAAAAGTCTAACTGTTACCTAATTAAGAGGGTCTACACCCATGGTTACAGGGCGATTGCCTTACGTCTGTCTGCCTGTATGTCTATTCCAGTGTTCAACGATGGTGGCTTTAAACTAAATCCAATCGATCTGAAAGAACAAAGCATGTGTAGAAACAGCCCTTGGTATGCGTTAATGTTTATACATAATAACAGGAAGTACGTGAATACAAATTAGGCGTGAACAAATTTGAGTTTGTATCTAAGGCTAGTAAGTTAATATCTTTCGTCAGCCTTAAGAAGTCCATCAGGAAGTATTACGTTCACGGGTCCCTTATTTATTAATTTTTCAGATTGTTACAATTATTTTCTTGGTTTACTAAAATGTCTTCTTCAATGAGGAAAATCGTTCAGGAAGTATACAAGATTAGTTTGATAATATTCAATTTTTTAATGGTGGTTTCTAAGTAACCCAAATACCAAAAACAAGAATACAGCACTAAAGAAGAAAATACTCCTTTTCAAAAACGCTTAAGAAGGTTTGGAGGAGAGAAAGAGAGGGCGAGAAGAGCTCAATACACACGGTTTACGTTGCGGCTTGGTCAGCAGTTTAAGCTCAAAGTCTGGCGGAATAGGGTGAGGATAATGATCACCAAAGCAACTGTTCAATCTTCAGGTTTCTAAGCCAGTTTCTTGTTATAATTGCTGTTTCTCAACATCGGCTATAAATGAATCAATGTACAAATTACCTCAACTATGAATAATCGTGACACCAATACGACTGATAATAGTCGAGTTTGCCGCTTATTTTCCGTTGCATCAATCATTTACTAAATTTGACTCCTTCAAACGCATCTAAAGTAAACATAGGAAACATAACGAAATCACTTAAAGATGTTCTAATATTTTTAGGGATGGAAATTTTCGCTACCGCCTCTAATGTTTACCTGACTAAATCTAGAATTAATAAGAGGGTAGTATAAAATAACAAGAATTATAAAAAAAAATAAAAATTAAAACAGTTGGGCTCCTTTCACTGCCATTAAATGTTTCAAGTCAGTGTTGAGGTGCTCCCCTATAGATAAAAGATAAAATAACAACAATGAAATCATTTATTCAAATCTACTCAATTTCAATAGGGTTGGTTTTCTCATAATTTTAGCTACGTGAGGTGATTTTTGCCCCTGAAAACCGAAATAGTTTAACAAACAGTGTAAATAATTTTGAATCAAAATTACTGCCGCAAACCAATCAGCCTTTTCTTTATTTTCGTATATTTAAAAACCAATTGGTTTATTATTTGGCGACTAGCACTTGTACCGTCTAGTTTTTTAGGCAGGTACTTAGGATGATTAAAGTTTACAATATTTCAAACATGATTCCAAATTTATATTACAACACCAACTAGCAGTAAAAGTGAGTAAGGGTGTTTCCCGTACTGTATATAAGGGGTTCAAAGAGCCCACTAGTGGGGTTCAGATATATTTCAAAGGGTTGTGTCAGTTTTGGCTGGTTGGCTGATATATTGCCAGAAGAGAGAACTGGGCCGAGACCCATGGAAACAAAAGAGCAACTAATAAGTCACTCGCCCTCACAAAGGGGAGCCACATACTCCGATACAGCCAAGCGGTACACAAAGCCCTTATTATGAATCAACTGACAATCCCACAACATACAGGCGCACTTACAAGGAAAATATCGAATGATATTGTTAGCTTGGAGGCGATTGTTTTCTACCCGCGGAAGATACTCTTAGATGTGCGGCTGTTAGTGGAACAATCTTCTCAGACAAAGCTCTCTCCACTGGGACTTTTATGTTCGCCTTTATGGGCACTGTTCAGTTCGTAAACACATTATCATTGTCAAGGATCCACCGCTTCCGGTGTACCGTTGACACAATATTTATTTTGCCCGATGTAGGACAAATAGCCTGGTGTATTGTGCGACTTATATTCTCTATGAAACAAAAATAAAATGTAAGAACGTTGTCTGATAAAAACACTTTGTCAACAATATTCTACAGAAAAAGTTTTAAAATGTAATTTTCGTTCAATTTGACAAAAGGAAATTTTACGCCAGATTCTACGCAATATGCAGGTACATTTTACATAATGTATTAGCATGCATTATATTGACTTAGATTCATTTATACAATGGAGTTTTTGGGAAGTGTAGGTGTTGATGGCTCCAATAATTTCTTTTTAGTGAAAATTTATTTACTAATTGGATTTCTCTTTATTTATGTTTATGTGTGCGTATTGTGTAAGTACTTTATAGGGTTTTGGTTTGTTCCCGCGCGCGGGAAGAATCTCCTCTCTCAGTTAGGAACTTGGGGGAGGACCTCCTCTTTATCTCTGCTCCATACTAACCAGTCAAATAATTTCATCTTATTATCGGTCAGTCAACGCGAGGCAGCCCTGCACAGATTGCCTCAGCTTGATGAATTTTCATCATTGAGTTCACCGTGAGACAGCCCTCCTCTTGGTCTGTCTACCGATTTAACACATTACCTTCTGGATGAACCAACGTATCTCATGATGAGTTCACGTATCTCCGGATGGAAATAAAATTCAATACACCTCCCCAGCTATATTATTAAATATGTTTTCATTCCTTGAATTAGACACTTAATAAATTGTTAAGCGTTTATTTTGCTTCACTAGTTATAATTTTTAGTTATTTGTTACTAGATCAGTTTTGTTAGTCTTAATATTAATTGTTCATACCATAAATAGGTGTTTTCCCTTCGTTTTTACTGTGTATATTGTAGTACTGTATCATTTTGGGTTACTGGCAGTGTATGAATTCAATTTATGAACCACCATAAAGTCAACAAATTTTTAACATTTCATCATTGTTAATGTTGGCAAGGTTTATCATGACTTTAAATTCATCACAAAATAATGTGTGATTGCTGTGAGCTAGCGCCTAACACTACACTGTCTTTCCTATCTACAAACATTTTTTACACACATTTTTATGCTATTTCAAGCTTGTATCTTGGATGTGATGTATCAGACATTTAATAGGAAAATCATTCAAACAGTAATTTTATTAAGAAGCAATTGATATTTACTAATCAATTATTTAACCCTAATTATTTTTCATGGGAATAAATTATCTTTACTTTTTTTCTCATCATTCTTCTCCATAATATTGCGATGAAATTAAAGATAGAAATAAGTTAACTAAATTGCAATGCACAATTCCGGTCAGTGTGATAGATACGATTTTTTATACTTTTCGATGGTGCTTTTCTTAGTGGGCATTCATTAGCACGAATTGATAGAAATGGCAATGATGCTTACAGGAAGCCACTATGGGCTGTTTTTTCAAAGCCCCTCTCATTTTTTGGAAATTTTTGTTTTAATCTTATCGTGATCAGAGTTTGACCACATCCTTTGGTGCTGCCCTACACAGAATACCTCCACCGTAGAAAAAACATATATTTATATATAAAAAAAGGTTTTATAAAATGGCAGATAGACACACGTGAGCAGATAAAAATGAGTCCAATTATGTATAAAAATTTAGCTGGCACGGAAGCAGGCTCCGATGTGGTTAGATATTTCACAAGCCGCTGAGATAGCAGCGGTCGTTAGCAGCTAGCGCCTAACGTCACACTGTCTTTCCTATCTACAAACATTTTTTACACACTTTTTTATGCTATTTCGAGCTTGTATCATGGAGCAGTTTTAATTGGACAACCTTTCCAACCTTCACTTCAAAAAAATTGAGGCAGTTTTCTTGAATACCTTGCACGTGGTGTACTTTTTTTTTTTTTCAAATCTCATTTTTCAAAATTTGGAAAATTAAGGAAAAAGGAAAAAATAAGAATGAATTATTAGACTGGGCGGAACCGTTTTCTAGGAGGGACCTATTTGAAGGTTGGGTCGCAGCGTACTTTTTATTCTAAACATTTTTAAACTGTAAACCCTTGAAAGTATCCATTCCGTCTTCGTCCTGCTGACATCAGTAGTTTTAGCACACTCTTCACGACACCATGTTGCAATTTCACCCCTATCTTTCAATAGTCACCTGCTGCCGGTCCTTACAATATAATTGATTTAGTGTTGTCCCCAGCATTCAATAAGGTTTTATTGTTTCACCGAGTTAAATTCGGATTTCACTTCCACATAAGTTGTAGGTATGTAAACTAGATTATTTTCATGAATATTTCTAATACATTTCCTCGTTTCTTTTTAAAATTACGATGACAAATTTCTAATATTTACATTAGCTTATAAATATAATAAATAAGAAAGACAATGCAGATTTTCTAATGTCACAGAAGAAGCTGGTAAACAATCGATAGTAACATTTTACAACTAAACAAAGAGTGGTAAAAATATAAATCGCTGATCTGCTTTGGCAAAAAAAAATCACCAATTAGACATTGGCCCATGATAAATTTTTTTATGATTTAATTAACACAGCTGTTATTATTGCAATGGCCAAATATAAAGCCAATCAAATCAATACAACATCATTCGTAATCCGTTATGCGAGGGTTAATTTCATCGTGGATAATGCCTCAAATTGATAAAAGTGAGGTACTGCGCCTGCGCTAACTATAACAAGTCGTTTTCGTGTCACTCTACAACTAACTGTTTTTTGTTACCGTTGGTAGGAAGTGCCTAGTTCGTAGAACTGTTTCAACCGACTGTTGGGTGAACTGTTCACGGAGGAGCTGTCTACAGGTGAGTGGATAGTGAAGCTGTGGAATGTACTGCTAAGTGTAAGTTTCACTTCACAATTCATAGAGCAGGCGGCCATATTGAAAGGCTGTAGTCAGCTGTGACTTTTTCATCTACAATAGCTGAGGAGCACTAAACTATTAACCATTTCCCTAAGACCAATTCACAAACTGCCTCCTCCTTTATTTATTAGGGGCCCACTTAATTGGAACTACATCCACCAGATCTTACAGACTCTGTAGACCTCATAGTATCTCTGAAAACATCCCAAGACATAGATGATGCAGTGCATTCCTTCACTACTCCGTTCCAGAGGTCGGCAAGCGAGTGTGGGGTGACCGTCATCTAAAAATTCAAGATCAAAATCCAATTGGCATTCTACCATTCCGATTATTTTAATTCCTATCTCTCCTCTCTGTCTACCAGGGATAACTCCTTGTAGAACCTAAATTAGAAAATACTAAAATATCATCCTGTTTCACACCCACTCTGTCGTGATGATGGGTCCTGGGAGGCTTTGAATGGTGAGAGGGCGGATAAATTAGCACCGCATCTTTCCCGTAATTTTACTCCTCACCTTCCTCCTCATAACAAAACTCATCGCCGAACTAATGAAGATTTCCTCACTTCACCTATCCCTCTATTACTTCCCCCAAAAGCCGTTAACCCCTCTGAGGTCAAATATCTTCTGAAAAAATTACCTTATCAAAAATCTCCAGGATATGAATTCCTTACTCCTCAATTCCTCCAACAACGTCCTCCTAAAGCTATAATCTTCCTAACCTACATTTATAATTGGATTATCCGAACGACGCACTTTCCTCTCCTCTGGAAACACTCCATTATTGTCCTATTCGCCAAACCGGGTAAACCACCCACGACACATCATCTTACCGTCTAATCAGCCTACTCCCTAACCTCCAACAAGGCCTTCGCGTTGTTGATCACATATCCTCAGCCCTTGAAACCAAACAATACTGCACTGCTGCCTTTCTGGACATAGCTCAAGCTTTTGACAGGGTCTGGCACGCGAATTGTTTTATAAGCTCAAAAGATATTTACCGCAGGCCCTATTCCTAATCCTACAGTCCTACCTTTCAAACAGCTTCTTCCAAGTCCGCTGTGGTTTAGAATATTCTAACTACTATCCCATTAAAGCATTAGTTCCACAGGGCAGCGTCCTGGGTCCCATCCTCTATAATCTATACACCGCAGATTTCCCCTCTACCGCCAATACCTTCTTGGCAACATTTGCAGATGACACTGCAGTCCTGTCAACCCATCCAGACCCTGATGTAGCATCCCAAAACCTTCAAAAACACATTGATGAGATCGAGTACTGGTGCAACCAATGGCAAATCAAGGTCAATGAACCAAAATGTTCCCACATAAGTCCTGTCCGCTATTCTTTTAAAATTCGATTCCTCTCCCTGTGTCTGAGGCAGTACGGTATTTAGGCTTCCACCTCGACAAAAGACTGACATGGATCCCACACATGAGGCGAAAAGACAAGAACTAATCAGACGCTTTGGACAACTGTACTGAATGCTTTGAAGGACATCCCATCTCTTAATAGAAAATAAACTACTCATTTACAAAGTTATACTTAAGTCAATCTGGACATACGGAATAGAGCTATGGGGACAGCAAAAAAGTCAAACATCAAGCGCATCCAATCCTTTCAATCAGAAGTCCTGAGAACAATAGTAAATGCCCCTTATTAAGTCAGCAATAAAACTCTTCATAATGGTCTGAATATACCATACATTCTTAAACTCATCCCTTCCAAGTGCATAAAATTCCATAGTAACCTATCTAACCACCCCAATTCCCTAGCACAGTCATTTCACTGCAGCACTCATCCCTATAATCCTCCTCGGAGACTAAAACGGCAGTGGCCTCGTGACCTGCTATACATAAGTCACAGTGTGAGACCTGGCAATGGCCAGTATCTCTAATCATGTCCTGAGCGTCTGCGGCTCTCGTGCTCTTGGTCAGCCCGCACTGGCTCTTATCCAGTGACGTGGCTGACGTAGGAGCGTGGGGGACTTCCCAAGACTCCGCTTTCTCCTTCGCACGCGAGGGAGGTGACACCCATAAGGACTTGGGGGGCCTCTGGGCTGTTTGTATGAATATTTTATCATAATAAAGTTGTATAAATTAACAAAAAAAAAAAAAAAATAGATAGAAGTGCAATTACTCAAATTCTATGGATTTTCTGTGAACGAGCAGAGTTGCTATTAAGGCTACTCGTAAGGCTTGACATTTCAGTAGAAAAAAAAATGGGAAGGAATATTGTGCTAAATGGGGTTGTGCCAGTGTCCTACCTAGAAGAAGTTGGTACATCAAGTTACTAAACAATATTGAAAACCAGAAATCTATTAAATTTAGAAAACAAATACGTTCTCTTTCCCGTACCTCCAAAATGTTCATTTTGTAATATTTTACATTTTAAATTTATCATTGTTTGTATTATATTTTTATACCTAACCAACAGGTGAGTTGTCATAAAATGTAAAATAATGAGCTAAAAACGGCATGTACATTATGGAAGACAGGTGTCTAACGGAGGGTTAATATTCAATGCAGATATCACATCAATAACATTTTGTATCTAAATTACATGGCGTTGCCGAGGAAGTCGAATAGATGTTGTAGCGATTGCCAACCACATATGTAAACTACCCTATACTCTGGTGCATAATGTATTATAATATAAATGCAAATCTTTGTAAGTTTCCTGTAATAAACCAGGTGGGGTCTATGCGGCAGTTGTAACAAGGCAGGTAAACAGAGGTTCGAAGGCCGCCTGCAATAAACCTGAGGGTAAGCCACCTGCCCCCTCATAAAGCAGGATCTGTAGACCTCTGGTCGACTTCCTGCGGTCATAAAATCTAATAGCCATGCCATAAACAGTCCTTTAGAGGACGAGAGATCACGTATCTCGGTAGGTGTGACATCATAAAACATACCCCGTTCAGCCGTCTCCACCTTCCACTAGGAAGGGGAAACAATACTTAAGCCCGGAAGTTAGGCCCTGTAGCTCTCTTGGCCACACCTCTGCGCAGACACCTTGTCTCGCAGTACCCTTGCAGACGGTCAGACGCCTCGCTACTGTTACACTGCCGTGCCCCGTTCTAACTCTGATCCAATCTTATTCTTTATGAAGCCTCTGTACCCCTTTTCTTTTGAACATAGTGTAATGTCGGGACACATACCTATCATAAATGGAGTCAGATATTAAATGCCGACATGGAACAATGGTCCATGTTATAAACTACAACACCAGGGCTAGAGTGATTAGGCACTCCCCTAGTGACGCCCCCGACAGATGTGTTTTCTTTCTAATTTTTGCCAACTCATCGGGGGTCGAAGCTGTTATAAGTTATTCCATTTTCAATAAGGATAAAATTTCAAGTATTTCTAATGTTTACTACAGCTGTTAAGATGGTATGAATTCCGACCTCAGATTAAAGTAGATGGCATGTGGTAGAGATGGAAGAAATATTGGAGGTTTCATCCCCTTTAAATGGTATGCTAACAAAAGTTTTGCTTATTCCATTGAATTCGGCTCTATGTGTTGTAGCCATATCTCTTTTCATTAAACGCGTGCCATAAAACATAGTATATATTATAAAATACAAAATTAACTAAATTTGACGCATAACACATTAAACGGGCTCGTTTATGCTGCAATACCAGTTTTAATGACTATTTCTATAAAGTTCTAGGATATATAATTAAACAGAACGTCGAGAACTTTGATAGTCTACATAATATGAATCCGTTTATATTCTAAACACTTCAAATTAATAGTTTAATTTATAGGCAATTTATTAATGTCCCTTTATTGTTTTTATGGAGTTGCTTTGAAATATTTAGCATCGAGGACTAAAATTGAATTATCATGCAAATATATCAAGCTAGTCTATGACAGTTGAGAGCAACTCTAATGGTGATTTTACTACCTTTTGTTTCAGTTAATGGACCCAAACTTTCTAATAGTTCAAATAAGACCTAAGTAGTTTAGAATAGATTTTGTGATCATCACGAAATTAGATTGTAAAGCCTTAATTTTTGCAATAGAATTATAATGTTTACTGATTTATGTGTACATTCTAAAGGTATAGGGGGAAAATCGCTAATTTTAGCATATCACTGTTCGCATAGTTCTTTCTAATATTAGTGTTATTAGAGATATTAGTGTTTGGGTCTCCTGAAACCAAAAATACAACACAATAAACATATTGATGAAGGTTTACTCGTAAGGACCAATAAATCATTCCATCCAACCAGCATAGCATGCAGCGATCAGCAAATGATTGCATTCCACCTGGATAACTGTGTTTATTTGCTCATTCAAATATCAAATACAAAAACCGTACTTTGTAGAACCAATTAAATAGAAAAAAGTATCTAAACAAAGATATTAATTTTTTTTTTAGCAACAATAACTTTATTACATAAACATGAAATAAGCTTTTTTTTTTTAATATATAAAAACAAAATAAATGTGACGTAATCTGAAAGATCACTACTTAGAGATGATATGTGTATCCAATGCATAATTGTATATTAAGGTCGTTATGATAGGGTTTTGTTGCTGACCTAATAAGGGACATTTACTATTGTTCTCAGGACTGGTTGATTGAAAGGATTGGATACGCTTGATGTTCGACTTTTTTCCTATCCCCCATAGCTCTGTTCCGTAATTCCAAATTGGCTTAAGGATAACTTTGTAGATTAGTAATTTATTTTCTATTAAGAGATGGCATGTCCTTTGATGTCTGTACAGTTGTCCAAAGCGTATGTTTCGTTCTTGCCTTTTTAGCCTCGTATGTGGATTTCATGACAGCCTCTACGAACGGCTGGATGGAAGCCTAAGTACCGTACTATCTCGGGAGAGAAATTGAATTAAAATAAAATAGAGGACAATACTTATAGGTTTTTTTGAAGGTTTTGAGATGCTACATCCAGGTCAGAACGGGTTGACAGGACTGCAGTGTCATCTGCAAATGTTGCCAAGAAGGTATTGGTTGTAGAGGGGACATCAGCGGTGTATAGATTATTGAGGATGGGACCCAGGACGCTGCTCTGTGGGAACTCCAGCTTGTATGGGAAAGTAGTTAGAATATTCTAAACCAAAGCGGACTTGGAAGAAGTGGTATAAAAGGTAGGACTGTAGGATTAGGAATAGGGTTTATAGTATTTGCTTTGAGCTTGTAAAGCAAACCTGCGTGCCAGACCCTGTCAAAAGCTTTAGCTATGCCCAGAAAGGCAGCAGTGCAGTATTGTTTGGTTTCAAGGGCTGAGGATATGTGATCAACAACGCGAAGGCCTTGTTGAGCAGTGGAATGTCAGGTGGAAACCAAACTGTTGAGTAGGATAAAGGTTTCTGGACTCAACAATTGGAAGTAGACGTTTGAATATTTTTTAGAGGTTAGGGAGTAGGCTAATTGGACGGTAGGATGATGTGTCATAGGTGGTTTACCGGGTTTGGCAAATATGACAATAATGGAGTGTTTCCAGACTTGATGAAAGTTTGTCGTTAGGATAATGCAATTATAAATGTTGGTAAGGAAGATTATGGCTTTAGGATGGAGTTGTTTGAGAATTTGAGGAGTAAGGAGATCATATCCAGGGGATTTTCGGTAAGGTAATTTACCTCAGAAGGGTTAACGGCTTTTGGTGGAAATGGGAGAGGAACAAAATATAAGTGAGAGAGTATATATAGAATGTAAGTAAGGAAATCATCAATGGTGGTGCTATAAGTAAGTGTTGATGAGAAAGGTGAGGTGTGAAAGTATGGGAAAGAGCGAGTTCCCATCCGAAGCAACCCTGGACCCATCTTCAATATGGAGTGGGTGTGAAACAGGACGATATTTGAGGAATTTTTTTAATAAATTCCACAGGGAGTTATCCCTAGTGGATAAAGAGGACAGGTGGGAATCAAAACAATCGGAGCATAAGGATCCCAATTGCCACTTTACCAATCTGCAGCGATTTTGATTGTGAATTTTTGAATGACGGTGGGGCGACGATGCCTCCCAAGCAAACCTCTGGACCAGAGTAGTAAAAGGATGCACTGCATCGTCTTAGGCTTGAGATGTTTTCAGGGACACTTTTAGGTCAACTGAATCTGTAAGAAGCTAGCTCCCAGCTGTAAGAAGAAGTGATCCCAATCAACTAATAAATGAAGTAGGAGCAATGTGTGAATTGGTCTTAGGAAAATAGTTAGGATCAAAGATAGCCCTTTAGATCGGAGGAGAGGTCATCGAGGCGTTAATAGTTTAGTGTTCCTAAACTATTGAAAAAAAAAAAAGTCAAGGAGATCAGGGTTTTGTTGGGTTTAGAAATTCAATAATGACTGTGTCAGGAGAGATATTGGAGCAATGTCTCCGTGTGAGTGCAGACAGCAAAGCACGTCCTCGTGTATTCGTGGTTCTTGACCCACCTGTGTTGGTGCTACCCATCAAAGTTCCCACCTACAAGGAAACGAAGTCCGATGGAGTCTAGAAAGGAGATGAATTGGAAATTGGAAATGGATTTATTGGGAGAGCAGTACACTGCTGCTAGTGTAAAGGGGAAAGTGAAAGTGCTGATTGACACTGCAGTGGACTGAAGGAAATCGTGTCCAAAGGAACTATGTGATGGGAAATGGTGTTATGTCTGGGGAAGAAGAACATGAGGACGAGGACTGGAAAGCAGGAATGCTCGCTGTTCTGAACTACATCAACGAAAAAGACTGAAGGCCTCAAATTTCTGGATGGGCCGCTTGTTTCCGCTAGTTTCTCCTCTTCTGGCTTGACATCAGGATTTTGTAAGCCTCGCAGCCCTAATAGAGTTGGCCGAGTGGCCTTGATGGCAGAGCACACATATTGCAGGTGATTTCCGGGGCTTTTTGCACAATGAGCTCTTGCGCTGCTCACTGCACTTTATACATCTGGGAGATAAAACGTTCGTAATTTGGCGAACTTTGAATCCAACAACATTTTGTCTTCTATTTCATCAGCTGGTGTGGTCGAAAGCAGATTTCTGATCACTACTCGTAGTGATCTTTCCTGTTTAAGTTGATATGTATGAAAGTCAGCCTTAGTTTCATCTAAATATTTAATTGTCGCTCGATGTTTCGATATATTTATATCGGGAGTGTCTGGATAAATTTTTGTGTCCCGAGACCGATTGAGGCACGTATATTGCTTGTGCCTACAACTTTACTCATTTGAGTACATAACATTTTAAAACGTCTTATATTGTGAAAAAATATTGACGGTCTCAGTAAATAAAAAATCAACATTTCTATAACAAAGAAACTTTTAATAGCAAAAACAACTCAGCCAGAAAGGCATCAAATACCGGATACCTGAACTACTAAGTCTTCAGTCTGGAGTCCATTTTAATCATTCGTTTTGTTGTTTTTTTGTAGCCGAAATGGCTTATTCTATAAAACCCTGTATTTTGCGTTGAAAATGGCTTGTAGATTACGGACATTCGTAAATGTTCCATTAAAGGTACCAAATCAGAAACCATCGGTACCAACCAATTTATATTAGTGGCACTCTACACTTCAACTTTTCTTGCACTCGTTTTGTATGTGCCCAAAGGGATCGGTAAATAATTAGAATTTCAAAGGAGAAAGACAGGCAGACTAATGGTCCCGTAACAAAAAAAGAACAGATGTGGGTTTGAAAAAAAATAAGTTTGTCGAAATATATGCACTAATTATGTGCATGGAGTAGTAAGCAATACTCATCAGTTGACAACAATTTGATTTAAATAAAATTGAAAATCACTGCAAAGTATTCGAAGTGTAGATAAACAAAGTTGTTCGCTTATAACACTTGAGGGTTCACTCTGAAATGATTGATTGGCTGTAATCATTATCAAACAATAGCGACTAATAAAACCAATGGCTTTATTCACTGACACTGAAAAAACTCGAGCGGGGACCGCCACTCAATTCACCCACACACAATGTTAACTGTTCTAAATAAATCATACATTGTCTCGCGTTTGGTTAAAAACTCTTTCGAAGCATCAATGGAGTTGTCAATTTGACGAAAGGATGGTTATGTTGACGAGTGTCCATTGCTATTCACCTTTATTAATTTGTTTTTACTGAAAACGTAGAGTTATTTATCCAAATAATTCCTTGCCAGGGCAGGGGAGTAATCGATTTTCTTCTGTATTTCAGTCTGTATGGAATTTAGACAGCAATCTCGGATACTTGTTTAGGTATTCTGCCACTGTGGTTAGGTTGAGCATTCCATCAATTATTCCTACAAAATATAAAATACACGATGCAGTCCTAGGCTCGGATGATCACGTTGTTTAAACGAAATACTAAATCAAATAATTGTATAAATGACAC
This sequence comes from Acanthosoma haemorrhoidale, assembly GCA_930367205.1. Taxonomy (NCBI): domain Eukaryota; kingdom Metazoa; phylum Arthropoda; class Insecta; order Hemiptera; family Acanthosomatidae; genus Acanthosoma; species Acanthosoma haemorrhoidale. The sequence continues at coordinate 180,824,872 of OV884011.1, read as the reverse complement.
AAGTGATTTAGCTAACTTACAGTTTATACAAAATTTTCAATAAATACACTCGTTAAATCAACACCGACATATTTTCTTAGCGTCATCGCAAAGAGGAAAACAAATATATATGTAATGTTTGTAGCGGATGTTCTCCTCATCTGTTATCCTTGCTTTATTTTCATTACTGAAAATTAATTGATACACACTTATTCTACGTTGTTCTTAATTTTAGGTTGTGTTTTGTTTTTTTTAACCGATAACCAGATAAGATAAGATCTCGTTGATTTTCGTACCCACCTACATACTAATTTCCCTGATTTTATGATACCGTTTTCGGTTATTTAAATATAACTTATTATTATTCTCTTATAGTGTTTGGGAAGAATGTTTAAAGGTATTTGGGGGATATTTTTTAAAGTATTCATTTTGTAAGTATACGGAAAAGGCTTCCCAAGTTTAGGTTGACCCCATTCATCATTTTCTTAACTATAATTAATATTTACTTTATCGCATTGTTCTTTGGTCATAAATTTATCGGTACGTGTAATTTTGTAAGGTGAGCTGCTGAAAGATTTCCTTTCTATAATTTAAATGTATAACTATTATTAATTAGGCAGAATATGAGTTAATAAGTCATGGGAGGTTACGGTGATTGAAGGACTGAAATAATGAATAAAACAAATTGATAGCGACTACAATAAAATGGAGCTGATCAAAAGTTACGAGCCTTCTGTTCATTCTAAACATCTAAACTTCTAAAGCAGTATAATTTTCATCACAGTTTCTGTCAGTGTGTTCTAAAATAGAAGCTGTAAAATTTCAGCAATCCATCAAAAATATCTTCAGCTTAAAGTTCAAAAACAACCTTGGCTCGACTGGATAAGTTTTGGTTATAATTAGATGTAATAACGGATAGTATTCTTAAAATAATAAACAATGCAAAAACAAGGAAGATCTGTTTTCCGTTTGAGTTCTAAGTTATACCCCCTAGAAGGCCGGGCAAATTTGCTTTCTGCTGGGAAGAGGGCGCTGCTCTGAAGGAAACGCCCCATTAACCAATAAGGGGGCATTAGGAGCGCTATCGCCGAGGTGATGGTTTTCTGATGTCTGCTACGGATCCTCTCGACCGTGAGCTCTGGCCGATACAGCGCCCTGCTAAGTGTCTCTTCTCTCGGGGCATTTGTTCTCGTCTGTTTCCCAGTGGCTCTGGCAGGTCGTCCTACTCGATGGATGACCTTTCAGGGAGATTCTGCTCCACTGGAAATGATTTTGAATGGGCTTCCTCGAGTTGGAGCCATAAACAAAGTATGCTTATCTCATGAAATAACCCGTGTTTCACACAACAGAATGGTGAAGCTTTATAACAAGAACGATGATGATGTCCTTATTCTGATACATAAACTGCTTGGAATCAGGAATCAGGAAAAGAAGAGGAAAATAATTGGAGTCAAGCCTGATAAATTTTCTTAAGGGTTTCGTAATAACTCCAAAATCGATCTTAAAAAAAGCCTTTTTTAATTTGAAAACATCAGTATTTTTCAAATTTTTCCCCTTTGTTTGGGTGTAGTACTTTTATTGGTTTAAAACTACAATGGGGTAGATTTGCAAATGATTGAAAAAATACCTTTAGATAAGTCACTAATTTTGAACATAAATAAATAATAGAACCCTCATGTGCTAAGCTGAAGCATTTATAATACGAGTGTTTGCCAAAAGTAGTCAAAGAACATTATACACACCTCAGGCCTTTATCGGTTATTCATGGCTGGACAAACAATAAAAGAATCTAATTATTGACATTATTAATTACATTTAAACAAAACCCAGCAAAAGTACCGATGGATATCCGCGAGTATTATTTTGACGATTGTGATGGAATATTTCAGCCGAACGAACATCGCCAAATGAAACACATCCACGCCTGAATAAGCTGATTTGAATGAACGTAGGTTATAATATCCGGCTATCAGTCACGCTCCGACAAACAACAAAGCTACAGAGCAAATTGGCATCATCCAGTATCGTCATTTCTATATATCATCATATCTAATTTCTGGGGAAGCCTTTGATATTGCCACCAATCTCGAATATCGTTCAGCCCATCAGTGCTCACTCCTCAGCTGACATATTGGCCAATTGTCGATTGAACCGTGACACCCAAAAACATTTTCCAATGACTAATATTCTGAATAGTAACAGCTTGATCAAGCATAAATTAGGCATACATTTAAATAATATAATTATCAGCTAGAGAAAGATTAGTTTTAGAAGGCTGGGTATTACAATCTCACTAGTTTTACTTGCAAGAAATCTATAATATGTAATTTCATTCCGAAACTCGTATAAATAATATTTTACGATTTCCACAAAAAAAAAAAAAAAATTGTCTATCGCAGAATCCCTCGTCTTTTATGCAGAAATAAAATATTTATTTTCTGTAATAGGGTTGGCCCGAGGAGTGATATGTATTCAAATTGGATCGTCGCACTGATTTTTCCCTTCTGTGAAATGAGAAATTTTAATATTCAAAGGCGATAGAGTACTGGCTATAAGTTAGCACTGCCACCTTGAAAACGGCATCCACAGACACCGAGAGATAAGAAATTGCCGACGTCCCGATGACAAACATTGACCCCACAACCTCCAGGCTTTATACCGAGGAGACGGTATCTGTCTGTTGCAGTCTCCTGGGGCCCCGCCTACATGCTCTACACCAATCAGTAGCCGTGTAAAACAGTTCTTCTTGGCTCATACTTACTTGGAGATACCTATCGTCTACTTCACACAACTTATCTACTGCGCTTCTTCACTAATGGTCGTCTAATTTCATCGCTCACTTCATTATGCTTAATTACTTCAAGTCGTAAGGGAGAGGATCTACTTTTCATTCAGTTTTGTGGGCATTTTCTTGTATGTATTTGCTCGGTGATACACTGAATAGATCAGCAGTGATTATGTTGTTTAATCCACTTGCCGAGCAGGCATTTTTGTTACTTTAAAGACGAATTATATTTGCTTTATTAGGAGCCTGCAAAGTTACTATGTAGCCTGTGTTAGAAGGTTTATATCACCAGATTTTCATTTATTGGTGCGTTCATAACAAGTACCAATCCCAGCCCAATAACCGGTAAGAGAGAATGAGTTCTTAAACCAACTTAATTGCTATGAAAATCCAGCCTAATCACATACTATTAACTTAACTTAATCAGAAATTAAGTGAGAAAGTGTGGGTGATGGTAATCAAAAATCTGAAACAAAATACAGTGACCACAGTCTTCTAACTGAAAAAAGAAGAAATACTTTGAAGGTCGTAAACCTCTTGAAAGTATCGAGGACGGACTACGATATTTATAGAAAATTAAAGAAACGGTTGATGGTTCACATAACTTTTCTAGAAATATAAATCATCCTCTCTTCTTATCTAAATTAATGCATACCTCTTCAACTCATCATTTGGAATACTCTACATGTGCCATTTTTCATATTTGATCTTTCGTTGAGAAACATTTCATATTGCCGATATGAAAATAATCTGTAGTATATACTGGTGAAAATTTTAATTCATTTATTGTAATCATATTTACAAAAGACAAACTCATATTAAGAGTATTTCTTATATACAAATTAATGTCAGAGACAACTCTGTATTGAAAATAATTACCATCATGGAATGAAAACATCCCATGATCCCATATAGGTCGGATTACAGATAGAAATAAAGCAGTCTATTTTGAGAACATGAGATAGTCTTTTGTTCCTCTTTTCCTTCTATTTTTTTTAATCAGATCTTACCCGCCGGTTAAGAACTGGTGCCGAAACCCGGGAGCTCGTTCGGCGGTGCGGAAATTGATCGTTTTTTTTTATCTTTTATTTCGTCTCTCGTTTTATTCTCTTCTATTACGGAAATGCCGGAGGGAGGGCTGAGACCAGGGGTGCTCAACGCAGCAGCGAATACACCACAGCTGTCGTAGACAACTATGGCAGCCGCTCACTCTAATACTATGGCGTGGATACAAATTCCAGCCATTGCGGCCAAAGACGTGAGAAAATCGATTTCTGATCTGGAGAGATTTGCAGAAGAGACCAGGGAACTAAACTACTTCTTGTAGGGAGGTGACAGGCTGATGACGCGAATAGAAGGAAAACGAGTGGAAGACCTTATAACCGAAGGTGACGCTGAGTGGCTGAGAGCAGCGCTCGTGTGTAGGGTGAAGCGGAGCATTCTGAATATGATTCAGGCCAACGAAAAGATCCCGTGGAGTACCGTAAAAGAACGGATAAAAAAATGTTCGGAGGGGAAAGATGGACACCAGAAGACGATATCTTCAAGATGTCCCGGGAGATTAAGAAACCCCACCAGACGAACGGCCAGTAGGCGAGAGACAATAGTATCACCAAGAAGACGAAGGAGACCGTGAGCGCGGCCGAGGTGGAAGCCAGGATAGCGTTCTTTTCAACGATTTTAAAAGTGCGGTTGCCGAAGGATACAAGAAAAAAAGAGTGGCTTCCTAGGGAGCACACATTCCTATAATGTGCCCTGAGATGGTGGACACTAGCGCCAGAGAACAGGAGGTTACAGGTTATGAAGAAGAGGTGGGCTGGAAGAAGGTATCGTACAGAAAGCTCCATACCACACCGGTTGCCTGGAGGAGAAAGGAGATAGGGTACGGTGGAAGAGAGGCAACGGCGCCTGGAGACAGGAACCGAGCAAATGCGAGACGCCGCAGAACACGCGAGAATAGAGAAGCTTGTGGAGTGCAGCGCTGGTGGATAGTGGGAGTACCAATACGAGGATGTGTGTGGGAGTGAGGACACCCCAAATACAGGTACGTTCTTGTAGCTTGGTCACCATGGAGGGGGGGCTGTAAAGTAGAAGGGAAACGGTGATAGGGTCGAGGCGAAGAACTCAGAGTTCATATAGTGGGAAAGTCCCCAAGGAATACGAGGGGATCATCGGATGTGACCTGCTAGTGAAGGTAGGAGTAAGGGTGAGGAACAAAAAGGGACGATGGGACATTCGTTTAGGAGGGAAGAAATATAGGTGCTCAAAAAGAGGGAGGGACGTAAGGAAAGACGATGGACCGCGGATAGGAGCAATAAGGAAAACACAGGACATAAGAGATGAGCTCCAAAGGTAATGTTGATATATTCTTTAGAGAAGGGATTGTAAGAGATTGAAGGTCACGAGTAGAAGAGTGCATGAAATCCCGCTCAAACGGCTACCTATCCCTAATCCCTAATCCCTATAAGGGTATCCCTGCCCCATGGGGATAATCATCAAGGACAGCACGACACCGTACAATAGCTCTTCGTGAGCAGTGAAGAAAACGACTGTGGAAGACGGGGGACCCGAAAAATATAGAGTGGTCGTAGACTATAGGTGACTCAATGACAGCACATTGGACGAGAAATACCCAATCCCCAGATTTGATAACATCTTAGACCGGGTGAGTGGGGCGCGGATCTTTAGCACGGTACTAGACCTCAAAGCGGGGTACCAGCAAATACAGATGGATCCGAAGGATCGCCACAAAACAGCCTTGACCCTTGAACGAGAGCATTATGAATTCACACGGATGCCATTTGGTCAAAAAAACGCACCTATCTTGTTCCAGAGACTTATGGACGAGTTGCTCAGGAGTATCCATGAGTCTATGTGCTCATCTTATATGGACGGCCTAGTATTTACCACTGATGAGGCCCAAGAGGGAAACTGTGTTCAACTGAGTGAGGCAATTCAGGTTAAAATTGTCGGAGGAAAGGTCCCGGCTAGGCCAGGAAGTTATTACCTTTCTGGGACTCACTATCTCCAAGGAGGGAGTGCGACCAGATGCCGGGAAGATAGCAGCCATCCAAAAGATGATGGTCCCATCCGATGTCAAAGGAATCCTGTGCCTAATAGGAACGTTAAATTACTTTAGAAGATTCGTCCCGGAAATGGTAGCGTATTTAGTACCTCTCAACGATTTCCTGAAAAAGAGACGGAAGTTGATCATCACCCCCGACATGGAGGCGAACATCCATAAATGCATGAGCCGTTTGCAGGAACACCCTGTGTTGGGATTTCCCGATTTCAATAAGCAGTTCGTAATTACGGCTTGCGAATACGTGTTGGGAGCGGTTCTATCGCAGGCGGAGACAAAGGAGATCAGCCAGTAGCGTACGCCAGTAGCCACCTAACGTTGGCAGAAAGTCGATACAGCGCACTAGACCGGAAGTTGCTGGGAATCGTCTGGGCGATTGACCATTTTTGGCACTATGTGTTCGGGAGAGGATTCCGAGACCACACGAATCACCGACCGTTACAATAGGTAGGGAAACTGAAGGAGTCATCGACAAGGGTCACGAGGTGAAAGGAATTCCTTAGACAGTACAACGTGGAGATTGTATATAAGCCCGACAAGGAAAATCATTTATTCCTGTCAAATCGTATTGCTGAGGCTACAAAATAATGTGACAAAACACCATCTCTAACGAAATCAAGGTGTTCCCATCATAGATGAGATTATAAAAAACGAAGTGTATGAAGGACTATTAATCCACTAATACAAGAGGAGGATTACTAATATAAGAGAGGAAGCTGTCATTGATTTTTTGTTACAATCAAAAAGTAATATCTACCTACAATGTTGTGGGGATCAAAATAGACCATAAAAAAAATATCTCCCAGGCATTTTTACACGAAAAAAGAACAGGTTTATATTAGCTCCTTTGACGGTTGTTGCTTCATATCGCGAATCCATTCCTATATGTTTTCTTCATTCCTTTTTAACATGTTATTTTTATCTTCTGATCTTTTTTTTTCTGACACTCTGTGCCTCATTCGTAATTACCAATGTCTCTTCTACCTCAAATATATTTTATACAAATAACGGGTGTGTCTTGTATCGTAGACACAATATCTCATTACGACAATAATCCTACATGGTTTTACAATGAGGACTACATCTGTGCCATATAGACTCTTTCGCCTTGGGAAATTCTCAGAAAGGAGGCTGGGTGGAATGAACAGTTTGGTTTACCGCACTGTCCGAGCCAGTGGCCAAGCGGTATTCCTATTGCTGTGCCCACTTGTAGGAGGGCGCCTCCCCGTGGGACCCTCTAGGGAGGCTCCCGAGAGGGTCAGTGTCCAGTAATTGGTACAGTATTGTCCCGGCCAAGGTATACAATACTGTTCTCCGTCTGGACGTGACCCGGCTTGTTTAGCTGCACTGCTAGTTAAATAGATTATTCGAATCGGGTCAGTCCGACCAACGAACCACAGTATTGAAATTTAGATTTATCTTTATCTCTCTCTCTCGACTTTGAATAGAATTTTTCTTTTCCAATTAGTTCTTTTAGAATTGTTAAAATAATGTGATACATAACTTACAAATACAGTATTTTCCTAAATATGATAGTACAAATTTAAAAAAAGTAATTAATTCTTCTTTAGATAGGTAAATAGAGACAGGAGTTTTACTGGTATAATTCATTGGTTATACCAATGTATTCCTCCCTAGGCTTTCCTCTCTAATAGAGTCAATTTATTGTCCTTAATATTCTTTATGGTGCAGTGCCTACCTAGTATGATGGTATAAAGGATCAAAATGGATTATTACAAAAAAATATTGCCCACACATTTTTGCATGAAAGAACAGCAGAAGTATATGACCTTTTTTGATGGGTTCTTATTTCATTCTTATTTGGCCAGACGTCGATTGCTAGCCAACCCACTAGTACTACCCCTACAACTCGCATTCTTGAGGATGACTGCCTAGCCCGTCGAAAGAATTCCTGTAAAGCTGTGGAGGGACATAAAGGTGTTTAATCCCTTCAAATTCGCTTCTTTTATAGAGAACTTCCTTAAGTTAGTCTGAAAAAGTTCCCATTAAATATTTCTTGTTTATTATTTGAAACGCTCCGACTTTGTACTTGCCGATATAAAGTGGAGAGTAAGCTACAAAGAAGTAGTTGCAATATATTGCCCATTTTCCAGTTTTATTTGTAAGCCCTAGCCAAGTTCCCGTTCGCAAAAGAAGAGATGTGGATGATAAAAGAAGCGTTGAGCCGTGTGGAGTCATGTAGGAGAAAGAGGGGGTGTAAAAAGCACCAGTGACTACAGGCAGAAGGCACAGCAGTCTGCCCTTTTATGTCTCCTTCCTCCGGCTATCTCCAGCATCAACATAAACCACCTTCCGTTCGGATAAAATTACTTCAAAATAGGCACTAGGGGTTATCAAACTGATTTTATAGCAGTGGGATCACCCTCTCCCGATCATTGGCTCTCCGAAGTGCCTCGTATAAGGGACGGCTCACCTTCAGGGCTGTAAGGGTTCACAATGATCATTTGGATATGCCAATAAACGTAATAGACAGAATGAGCGAGGAAGCCGTCTTGAAAGTTTCCTCTTGAAAATATTAATCATTAAGGTCGTTCTATGTTTTCACTTAGAATTTGATATGAATGTGTTCCATGAAAAGATGAGGCTTTTTTTCAAACTATACAAAATGTACAGATTTACGACTCGGTAAATGATAATTCATGTTTCATTATTTTTAATATTATTAAAAAGCTGATGTTTCTCAATTCTAGACGAGAAACAGTCACCTATTCATCATTTCTCTAGACTATATCGTAGTTCGTACTCAGTCAAAACTTTAGCAATAATTTAAAAATAACTAATACAAACCGAACGGTTCATTTTCATTCGGGTACAAGGCTTCCTGATCGTCGTTGTCTTTGCCTATGGGAGTCTGTCTGAATGCATGTTCTAGGATGGGGCTCATGAAAATGATATAAATATCAAACTTGTAAATCAAAGTGCTTCAAAATGTGATTACTGATCGCTATTGTTTTTTTGACACAATTACAAAAAAATATAAAAACAATTTATCGTGAAAACGAAGGACTAGTTTCGTTTGCCTTTTTAGATTTTTCAAGTACCAGCTTAGAAGCTATTTTGAGATTTGTTGATTTAATTTTGTCCACCATTGCTAAGAGTGCATTAAAAAGGCAGGAATAATTTGAAAGATTTTGCAACAAATAATTATTTTAGCAAACAGTAGAATTACAAGTGTTGGGCTATTTAATGTACCTACCAACTATCCTCGAGGGTAAGCTTAGGCCTACATAAAAAAATTAAATGTTATATAAATTATCTTAAAAACTTTTAATTATTAGTTATAGGACCAAGCTTTACAGTGCATTGCATTGAAAACTAGATTTTCTTGTTTAAAAAAAAATGTGCATAAACATACAAATGAATCGGTAATGAAAATCGAACAATCGTATACATTTCTTATGTCAATTTATTGTTTGACTTTTATTACGGATCTCAACTATAAACTCGAAGACGAACTTAGCACACAACCTACAAAACTCAGAACCCTTTAATGATGATTGGCTTTCCTTTTTTCCTATTTGAATGGCAGCAGGCAGATAATTTGTATTCAGCAATCGGATATTTACTTAAGGTATTCCACTAAACGCGAACCCTATTGAGGTGCAGAATAAAGCTTTTGACCTAAATTAGATTTTTATTCGTAAATAAAACATGGTAGGCAATAAAAGCAAAGTGTTTTAGTCGAACTATTCATAAATAAAATAGAACAGTCTGCAGCGCAGTTGGAACTAAACCGAAGGCGATGCTTCCCTATTTTATCATTTGACTAAAAAAAAAAATAGTTTTAAATTTAATTAGCAAAAATATTTAGTTATATCCGTTATTTATTCAATAAAACAACTTGACTCAAATATCGAAGTTTCTATATGGGCAGGAAAAAACTTAAACAATAATAACGGGATTAGGGGTGAAAATATAAAACCTTATTAGGAGTTAGAAAACCTTCTTTATTATTTATATACCAATGAACAAAGATAGACACAGGGCTGAGGTACCTCCCGATCGCTAGCGGTGTGCTGTTGCTCTGATCTGTCCTAGTACGAGTACCAGCATAGTTACATCGCATGTTACGACTTGTTCTGGAACTGACGAAACACTAAAAGAACAAAAAAATGATGTTTAATTGCCGTTTTTATCTATTGCAGTATCATAAACTGTATATTTTGTCATATATGCTAGATGAAAGATGGTGTGCGAGCTTTCTAGTCTGTAAATGTGCCATCTACTTTGCGGAAGTCGTCACAAGAGCCTTGAGTAGTGTTAGCGGTCATCAATATCAGTTTGAAGAGGAAAAAAGTTTTTATAAAAATTGATGAACTTGCAGTTTCTGGAGCCCCCACGTTGGACAGCGTTGTGGTAACTTCCTGGCAAACTTTTCCCTCCACAGAAACTGTCTCCGAGTGCATGATTGCTTTTTGATAAATAAATGAGAACCACAAAGCTTTTTGCACTCCAAGTTCTCTTCGTCACAAGAGTTAATGAGTAATCTCCTTACTAACTGTACAAAACGAGCAGTGAGAGTTCTTAACTCGGTTTTGTAATTTTATTGCCATTATCAACGTAAGCTCTCACCTGAACAGAAATAGATTAGGTACTCTTCTTAAGTAAACTTTTGAGTTAATTGGAATCAAAATTACTAGAAAATTGAATAGCTATTTTAACTAGGCTCGGTATAATTTTTTTCAAAGTGTTTAAAAAAACATTTTTACCACCTAGATATTTTTTTTTTCTTTCATAGCCCCTTTAAATTACAGATAATTATAGATCCTCAGGCGAATCTATTTACAAATTATTTTTGTATTTCCGGTAGCATCGCTACATTATATAATTAAAGCAGTTGCAAAGCTGTAGATCTTTTTAAAAAGGATTTTATTTAATTTACACTACACAAAGTTTTAAATAAAAGATTAAATGGCTTAAGTAGCTAAATGAACGTACATGAATGAATCACAGAAGGGGATTGCTTATCTCTAAGTGAGGAGGCTCATATATAGGATAGCAAAGGACAGCGGTCAGCATTATGATGAGGAGCTGATAGCGAACTTTGTCAGCATTTAATTATATACATGTTTTGTTAGTTTATTTTATTTTATTTTTTTTTCCTAGCTCTCTAATTATAAGGGATGAGGGAAAAATAAAGGGATATTTGGTTTGAGCGGATCCTTGCAGTAGGAGTACCTGCTTGAAGGTGGTGTTGTTATGTTAGTTTAGGAAAATTATATAATGAATAAACAAGTATAATGATATACATTATACGTGACTGGACTAAACTGACTAATAAAGGTGATTGGGCTCATCTTTTTGATCAACCTTAAAACTAACTTACATACTAATTCATGACCTAATTTTTACCCGACAGTCTGTTGCCATCGATGCAGGAGGGTTGGTGGGGTCATAGAGTTAAACACTGGGTTTGTCAGGTGCTGCAACGAGTCAAAAAACTTAATGTGTCTCCGGCGGATGAACTCGCCCACCGACGGCACACCGAGCAACGGGTGCAGGTCAGCGTTCTTCAGCCTCTCGAAAGGGGTGGAAATGTTGGAGACATTTGGCTGTATTGTCAGTCAAGTGGGTAAATAGCGGGGCACCGTACAGCAGAGCTGGCCGGAGGACACATTTATATATCATCAATTTGAGACGAACCAACAGGTTGGGTGAAGTTAGCAAGTGCGATAGCCGGTAAGACCTTTGTCGTACTTTTTCTATTTTAATACTAAAATGAGTAGAGAAATGGAGATGCCTATCCATTTTTATACCCAAATAGTGCATTGAGAAAGCTAGTGAGTTCTCTTGCCCTCCTGTGCTATACGATTTTAGCAATGATTTTTTTCCTTTTTGGAGGGAGAAGATTACGCAGTCGGTCTTCCCAGCGTTTACACTGATGTTTAACATGCCCAGTCTGTCACAGATAACGTTACAAACCAAGTATATAGCTGCTCTGAGATTTCCCAGTCAAAAAGCTGTCGGCACAGCATCCCGTGGGACACTGAGTCGAAAGCCTGCGTGTAGTCCAACGAGATTATAGCAGTTTCTGTATTCTTGTTGATACCGAGGGTGGATTCCGTCTGTACCTTCACAAGTGGATGTTCTGTACTCAGATGTGCCTGAAAACCTGTCTGCTCGTACGGAATGATAGCATTTTCCGAACAGAACTCCTTTAGGTAGATATTTTTACATCAATTCTACGCATTTGTTCGTTTTTTTTACTATAAACAACTTTATTATGATAAAATTACAATCTGTCTAATTTAATACTTAATAGGCAATAAGTAATTGAGATAAATGTTCCCATTCATACCATATTTACAATTCATCATTCACTCGCACATTCATAAAATATTATAAACAGCCCAGGGGCCTCCCAAGTCTACATGGTTGTCATGCGAAACAGGAAGCAGATTCTTGGTCCCACACGCTCCTCCGTCAGCCACGTCACCGGATACGAGCCAGTGGACGCTGACGAAGAACGCGAGAGCCACATACGCTCAGGACATGATTGGAGAAACTGGCTATTGCCAGGACTCCCACTATCACGCATTTATAGTAGGTCACGAGGCCACTGCCGTTTCAGTCTCCGGGGAGGATTATAGGGATGAGTGGAGCAGTGCAATGACTGTGCTACGGGATTAGGGTGGTTGGATAGGTTACTATGGAATTTCATGATTTTGGAAGGGATGAGTTAAAGAATGTTGGGTATATTAAGATCGTTATGACGTAATTGCTGACGCAATAAGGGGAATTTAGTTTCGTCCTTAGGACTTTTGATTGAAAGGATTGGATACGGTTGATAGTATAGCTCTATTCCGTAGGTCCAGATTGGCTTAGTTATAACTTTGTAGATTAGTGATTTATTTTCTACTCTATCTCTGTGGAACTTTATCGGATAGTAAGTAGAATATTCTACACCACAATGGACTTGGAAGAAGCGGTTTGAAAGGTAGGACTTAAGGATTAGGAATTTTTTTTTTAATTACGAATTAAATAATAGGCTGTATATAAAAACTAATGTGACAAAATAATATTGAATAATATGTATAGGACTTCACAAGGTTCGCTTAAATACTTATTAGTTTATTTTTAAAAAACTACTCCCTTTTTTTAAATAAATATTTCATTTCATTTCCCAATTCATTTTTGTCACTGACAGTCTTATTTTGAAGAAATAAAAAAAGAAAAAAATTAAATAGCTGAAATAATAACTTAAATTAATAAATTAATAAAATAAATTAAATTAATAGCTTAAATTAAAACTTATCGGAACTTATTAAATGTGCTATTTCCAATTTTTGGATCTCAAAACTAAGTTTTTTAAAAAATATTAGAAATTATTTTTGCATTGACTCGTAAATACCAAAATATTTAATAAATACCTTCTGCGCTGGGACTTGAAGAATCTTAAAAGTATAACGAAACGGTCAATAACGTCAATTTTCTTAACGTTTAATTTTGGTTTTTAAACGTAGTATGATTGTTCCAGGTTAAAAAACTATTCCAAAATTGACTTGAGTTTTTTTTATTATGCCGATAAAATTTATTGTATGAGCAGTTGATACATTAACCAGATAATGAAAATAGTGTTTTCCTTTTAAGTAGGTAATAAATTAATAGTAAATTGTGAATTAAAAATAAGACATGTCTAAACTCTGTCTTTTTTTTAATCCAAAATTAAATACAACTTAACAGGAAGTAAAATAAAATTGGCATAGTGTTTAGGTAAACGAATACTTATCTAATTGGAACAGTTTATAAATGATTGTTTCATTCAGATAATAATAAAGTAAACATACCAACTTCATTTAAATTATTAATTACCAATGACTATAAACATAAGGGTTAACAATTAACCATCGAATAAATTTTTTTTTTCAATCTAATTGGAAAAAACCTGTATACATCTGTATGCTGTCTACATCATCCTGTCATTCTAAAAGAAAACAATAAAAAAAAAAATATGTATCAGTTAATTAAAAAAACGTCAATTTACACTGGGGGTTGCAAAAAAAACCAAAACGAAAAATTTGTTACAGGAAATAAAATGGGGGGAGAAAGGCTAAGCGTCATAAGGATTGACATTCAAAACCTATTTGGAATTGAACTCATTGAAATTCTCCATTTCACTGTGACAGAGGCTGCTATTGCAAACCGATATGACGTGTAGGGAATTTCCGTCTCATTACATCCCTCTCGTCCCGTCCATTTAATTTCGGATGTTTGGAAAATCAATCAATCTAATGCAAGCAATTTAATTACTGCCAGATATATGTCCTGCTAGAGGCAAGGGTCAATACCTTTAGTAACTAGGGCTGTCTTTTAAGGATTAAAAAAAAAAAAATGATAAATGTGCAAAATGAACCTTTTCCAAATTTATCTTGTATTTTATATTACAAATTGATCCTTACTAAAATAATTTATTTATTTAATGTTGTTTTGTTTTCTAACATTAATAGAAATTCTAGGTGTGTTTTAGCCCTATTTCATCTATCTATCTATGTATATCAAGTTAAGCTTCAGCACTTGAATAAATTGCGCGTATAAATAAATCCTAATGAATCCCATTAGTTTATTTTCTGACGAAAGAATTTCGGTTCCTATTCTTCCAGCGAGAATATATTCATAAACAAATTGAATAAACTTAGGCAATACCAGAACGACTCTATATGATGTTTCACTCATATATATATTTATAGGATATGGAATCATCCTTTGCTGTGTAAAGGTATGAAGTATCCCATACGCCCCAATATTGACCTTGTTAAACAAATGTTTATTGTTTATGTTTGCCAGGGTAATAAATAATTGAGACTATTAAGGAATGCCATTCTTTTTTAGAATTTGCTATTTTTTAAGGACCATTAGTGTAAATTCCATAATAACCAATAAACCATAATCATTATCCGCAATAAATTATTTAACAATATTATTAAAATATCCAGTAATATGCTTGCAGCCTTGTCAATTATACAATTATGTGGTCACACATGTGCGTTGTTTTCTAAACCACGAAAACATCCAAGACTAAGAAGAAGAGTGAGAAGATGGTCCTGCCGCAGCTGTCGCTGTCACAGTTAGGGCTGTGGGCACATTACGCTGAGGACCTTGGTTGGCCCTTTACAGTGTGTCGTAGGACATCGCCCAAATTATCACCTCCAAAGGGCACTAGAATGCTCACCAGTCCCACAATAGCGCTCAATTACACATCGGGAACTTTGTAGTTAGTAGCAAAGTTTGACAGCTTATCTACCGTGTTGTGTATTTTATAACAATTTACAAGCTTGAAAAACCAAAGCATTGATAAAATATGTTAATGACTAGCCTGCCCAAAGTGTTTTCGTCATCATTTCTTTCACCGGACTGCGCTGTTGTTTTCAGATAGGGTACTGTTGAATGATAGTAAGTGCTGATGCAAACATACTGAGTGCTATACAGTACAGTATACAGTTATTACGTTAACGGTTAAAGTTAACAACTTTATAGTCACTAACGTCTACTACCAGTTTCTCACCTAATTAAATATGTTTAATAACTCTAAAAGTATTAGGAAACAATGGTTTTTTTTAATTTTATTTTGTTATCTATTTTTTTTGTATTTTCCTTTTTTTCCTACATCCTATTATTTATAAGTTTGAGAGCTAAGAAAAAAAAAAAAAAATTTTTGTTTTATAAACCTCAAACATGCTTTACTGACGTGCACAAAATAACAAGATAAACTTTCATTTAAAAAAAAAAAATGAAAAACTAACCTTTGGGTGAACTTCAATAAAGGACGTAGGTATTTTTAAACTAGGACTATTGTTGTCGATAAAGGAATATTCGATTTAGTCTAGTTTAAATGAAATATACGTATTACTATTATCGAAAGACAACTCTACGATCTGATATGATGAAAATATAAAATTGTTCTTTCAAGCTCGGGGAGATACTTCCTTTATACGACCGTTGGATCGGACCAGCTCAGTAAAGAAAAGCCCAGAGCACAATGACATATTGAATTGCTTTCGATCCCGCAAGTCGGCCACAATCAGCAATCCCGAAATAATAAAAACTGTTTACTTAGCTCTGGCTTCTGGAGGGGGGGGGGGCAGCCAACAATAGCAATTCATCCGGTTTTATTTACGAAAATAATAAGAAATGTATTTGTGTCTTTGTCTTCGGACCGGCCAAAAGTATCACCGCTAGGCCACTTACGAAAGTATCACACGTAGAGACAGGCCACATTCAAAAGTATCACCGCTAGGCCCGTAGAGACAGGCTACTTTCAAAATTATCACCACTAGGCCACTTTCAAAAGTATCACACGTAGAGACAGGCCACTTTCAAAAGTATCACCACTAGGCCTGTAGAGACAGGCCACTTTCAAAAGCATCACACGTAGAGACAGGCCAATTTCAAAAGTATCACCGCTAGGCCCGTAGAGACAGGCTACTTTCAAAAGTATCACCACTAGGCCACTTTCAACAGTATCACCTATGCCCGTAGAGACAGGCCACTCTCAAAAGTATCACCACTATGCCACTTTCACAATTATCACCGCTAGGCCACTTTCAAAAGTATCACACGTAGAGACAGGCCACTTTCAAAAGTATCACCACTAGGCCACTTTCAAAAGTATCACACGTAGAGACAAGCCACTTTCAAAAGTATCACCGCTAGGCCACTTTCAAAAGTATCACACGTAGAGACAGGCTACTTTCAAAAGTATCACACGTAGAGACAGGCCACTTTCAAAAGTATCACCACTAGGTCACTTTCAAAAGTATCACCGCTAGGCCACTTTCAAAAGTATCACACGTAGAGACAGGCCACTTTCAAAAGTATCACCACTAGGCCACTTTCAAAAGTATCACACGTAGAGACAAGCCACTTTCAAAAGTATCACCACTAGGCCACTTTCAAAAGTATCACCGCTAGGCCCATAGAGACAGGCCACTCTCAAAAGTATCACCACTATGCCACTTTCACAATTATCACCGCTAGGCCACTTTCAAAAGTATCACACGTAGAGACAGGCCACTTTCAAAAGTATCACCACTAGGCCACTTTCAAAAGTATCACACGTAGAGACAAGCCACTTTCAAAAGTATCACCGCTAGGCCACTTTCAAAAGTATCACACGTAGAGACAGGCTACTTTCAAAAGTATCACACGTAGAGACAGGCCACTTTCAAAAGTATCACCACTAGGTCACTTTCAAAAGTATCACCGCTAGGCCACTTTCAAAAGTATCACACGTAGAGACAGGCCACTTTCAAAAGTATCACCACTAGGCCACTTTCAAAAGTATCACACGTAGAGACAAGCCACTTTCAAAAGTATCACCGCTAGGCCACTTTCAAAAGTATCACACGTAGAGACAGGCTACTTTCAAAAGTATCACACGTAGAGACAGGCCACTTTCAAAAGTATCACCACTAGGCCTGTAGAGACAGGCTACTTTGAAAAGTATCACCACTTGGCCACTTTCAAAAGTATCACCGCTAGGCCCGTAGAGACAGGCAACTCTCAAAAGTATCACCACTAGGCCACTTTCAAAAGTATCACCGCTAGGCCACTTTCAAAAGTATCACACGTAGAGACAGGCCACTTTCAAAAGTATCACCACTAGGCCACTTTCAAAAGTATCACCGCTAGGCCCGTAAAGACAGGCCACTCTCAAAAGTATCACCACTAGGTCACTTTCAAAAGTATCACACGTAGAGACAGGCCACTTTCAAAAGTATCACCACTAGGCCACTTTCAAAAGTATCACCGCTAGGCCCGTAGAGACAGGCATCTCTCAAAAGTATCACCGCTAGGCCACTTTCAAAAGTATCACACGTAGAGACAGGCCACTTTCAAAAGTATCACCACTAGGCTACTCTCAAAAGTATCACCACTAGGTCACTTTCAAAAGTATCGCACGTAGAGACAGGCCACTTTCAAAAGTATCACCACTAGGCCTGTAGAGACAGGCTACTTTCAAAAGTATCACCACTTGGCCACTTTCAAAAGTATCACCGCTAGGCCACTTTCAAAAGTATCACACGTAGAGGCAGGCCACTTTCAAAAGTATTACCACTAGGCCACTTTCAAAAGTATCACCGCTAGGCCCGTAAAGACAGGCCACTCTCAAAAATATCACCACTAGGCCACTTTCAAAAGTATCACACGTAGAGACAGGCCACTTTCAAAAGTATCACCGCTAGGCCCGTTGAGACAGGCTACTTTCAAAAGTATCACCACTAGGCCACTTTCAAAAGTATCACACGTAGAGACAGGCCACTTTCAAAAGTATCACCGCTAGGCCCGTAAAGACAGGCCACTCTCAAAAGTATCACCACTAGGTCACTTTCAAAAGTATCACACGTAGAGACAGGCCACTTTCAAAAGTATCACCACTAGGCCACTTTCAAAAGTATCACACGTAGAGACAGGCTACTTTCAAAAGTATCACACGTAGAGACAGGCCACTTTCAAAAGTATCACCACTAGGTCACTTTCAAAAGTATCACCGCTAGGCCACTTTCAAAAGTATCACACGTAGAGACAGGCCACTTTCAAAAGTATCACCACTAGGCCACTTTCAAAAGTATCACACGTAGAGACAAGCCACTTTCAAAAGTATCACCGCTAGGCCACTTTCAAAAGTATCACACGTAGAGACAGGCTACTTTCAAAAGTATCACCACTAGGTCACTTTCAAAAGTATCACCGCTAGGCCACTTTCAAAAGTATCACACGTAGAGACAGGCCACTTTCAAAAGTATCACCACTAGGCCACTTTCAAAAGTATCACACGTAGAGACAAGCCACTTTCAAAAGTATCACCGCTAGGCCACTTTCAAAAGTATCACACGTAGAGACAGGCTACTTTCAAAAGTATCACACGTAGAGACAGGCCACTTTCAAAAGTATCACCACTAGGCCACTTTCAAAAGTATCACCGCTAGGCCCGTAAAGACAGGCCACTCTCAAAAGTATCACCACTAGGTCACTTTCAAAAGTATCACACGTAGAGACAGGCCACTTTCAAAAGTATCACCACTAGGCCACTTTCAAAAGTATCACCGCTAGGCCCGTAGAGACAGGCATCTCTCAAAAGTATCACCGCTAGGCCACTTTCAAAAGTATCACACGTAGAGACAGGCCACTTTCAAAAGTATCACCACTAGGCTACTCTCAAAAGTATCACCACTAGGTCACTTTCAAAAGTATCGCACGTAGAGACAGGCCACTTTCAAAAGTATCACCACTAGGCCTGTAGAGACAGGCTACTTTCAAAAGTATCACCACTTGGCCACTTTCAAAAGTATCACCGCTAGGCCACTTTCAAAAGTATCACACGTAGAGGCAGGCCACTTTCAAAAGTATTACCACTAGGCCACTTTCAAAAGTATCACCGCTAGGCCCGTAAAGACAGGCCACTCTCAAAAATATCACCACTAGGCCACTTTCAAAAGTATCACACGTAGAGACAGGCCACTTTCAAAAGTATCACCGCTAGGCCCGTTGAGACAGGCTACTTTCAAAAGTATCACCACTAGGCCACTTTCAAAAGTATCACACGTAGAGACAGGCCACTTTCAAAAGTATCACCGCTAGGCCCGTTGAGACAGGCTACTTTCAAAAGTATCACCACTAGGCCACTTTCAAAAGTATCACACGTAGAGACAGGCCACTTTCAAAAGTATCACCGCTAGGCCCGTAAAGACAGGCCACTCTCAAAAGTATCACCACTAGGTCACTTTCAAAAGTATCACACGTAGAGACAGGCCACTTTCAAAAGTATCACCACTAGGCCACTTTCAAAAGTATCACACGTAGAGACAGGCTACTTTCAAAAGTATCACACGTAGAGACAGGCCACTTTCAAAAGTATCACCACTAGGTCACTTTCAAAAGTATCACCGCTAGGCCACTTTCAAAAGTATCACACGTAGAGACAGGCCACTTTCAAAAGTATCACCACTAGGCCACTTTCAAAAGTATCACACGTAGAGACAAGCCACTTTCAAAAGTATCACCGCTAGGCCACTTTCAAAAGTATCACACGTAGAGACAGGCTACTTTCAAAAGTATCACCACTAGGTCACTTTCAAAAGTATCACCGCTAGGCCACTTTCAAAAGTATCACACGTAGAGACAGGCCACTTTCAAAAGTATCACCACTAGGCCACTTTCAAAAGTATCACACGTAGAGACAAGCCACTTTCAAAAGTATCACCGCTAGGCCACTTTCAAAAGTATCACACGTAGAGACAGGCTACTTTCAAAAGTATCACACGTAGAGACAGGCCACTTTCAAAAGTATCACCACTAGGCCACTTTCAAAAGTATCACCGCTAGGCCCGTAAAGACAGGCCACTCTCAAAAGTATCACCACTAGGTCACTTTCAAAAGTATCACACGTAGAGACAGGCCACTTTCAAAAGTATCACCACTAGGCCACTTTCAAAAGTATCACCGCTAGGCCCGTAGAGACAGGCATCTCTCAAAAGTATCACCGCTAGGCCACTTTCAAAAGTATCACACGTAGAGACAGGCCACTTTCAAAAGTATCACCACTAGGCTACTCTCAAAAGTATCACCACTAGGTCACTTTCAAAAGTATCGCACGTAGAGACAGGCCACTTTCAAAAGTATCACCACTAGGCCTGTAGAGACAGGCTACTTTCAAAAGTATCACCACTTGGCCACTTTCAAAAGTATCACCGCTAGGCCACTTTCAAAAGTATCACACGTAGAGGCAGGCCACTTTCAAAAGTATTACCACTAGGCCACTTTCAAAAGTATCACCGCTAGGCCCGTAAAGACAGGCCACTCTCAAAAATATCACCACTAGGCCACTTTCAAAAGTATCACACGTAGAGACAGGCCACTTTCAAAAGTATCACCGCTAGGCCCGTTGAGACAGGCTACTTTCAAAAGTATCACCACTAGGCCACTTTCAAAAGTATCACACGTAGAGACAGGCCACTTTCAAAAGTATCACCGCTAGGCCCGTAAAGACAGGCCACTCTCAAAAGTATCACCACTAGGTCACTTTCAAAAGTATCACACGTAGAGACAGGCCACTTTCAAAAGTATCACCACTAGGCCACTTTCAAAAGTATCACACGTAGAGACAGGCTACTTTCAAAAGTATCACACGTAGAGACAGGCCACTTTCAAAAGTATCACCACTAGGTCACTTTCAAAAGTATCACCGCTAGGCCACTTTCAAAAGTATCACACGTAGAGACAGGCCACTTTCAAAAGTATCACCGCTAGGCCACTTTCAAAAGTATCACACGTAGAGACAGGCTACTTTCAAAAGTATCACACGTAGAGACAGGCCACTTTCAAAAGTATCACCACTAGGCCTGTAGAGACAGGCTACTTTGAAAAGTATCACCACTTGGCCACTTTCAAAAGTATCACCGCTAGGCCCGTAGAGACAGGCAACTCTCAAAAGTATCACCACTAGGCCACTTTCAAAAGTATCACCGCTAGGCCACTTTCAAAAGTATCACACGTAGAGACAGGCCACTTTCAAAAGTATCACCACTAGGCCACTTTCAAAAGTATCACCGCTAGGCCCGTAAAGACAGGCCACTCTCAAAAGTATCACCACTAGGTCACTTTCAAAAGTATCACACGTAGAGACAGGCCACTTTCAAAAGTATCACCACTAGGCCACTTTCAAAAGTATCACCGCTAGGCCCGTAGAGACAGGCATCTCTCAAAAGTATCACCGCTAGGCCACTTTCAAAAGTATCACACGTAGAGACAGGCCACTTTCAAAAGTATCACCACTAGGCTACTCTCAAAAGTATCACCACTAGGTCACTTTCAAAAGTATCGCACGTAGAGACAGGCCACTTTCAAAAGTATCACCACTAGGCCTGTAGAGACAGGCTACTTTCAAAAGTATCACCACTTGGCCACTTTCAAAAGTATCACCGCTAGGCCACTTTCAAAAGTATCACACGTAGAGGCAGGCCACTTTCAAAAGTATTACCACTAGGCCACTTTCAAAAGTATCACCGCTAGGCCCGTAAAGACAGGCCACTCTCAAAAATATCACCACTAGGCCACTTTCAAAAGTATCACACGTAGAGACAGGCCACTTTCAAAAGTATCACCGCTAGGCCCGTTGAGACAGGCTACTTTCAAAAGTATCACCACTAGGCCACTTTCAAAAGTATCACACGTAGAGACAGGCCACTTTCAAAAGTATCACCACTAGGCCACTTTCAAAAGTATCACCGCTAGGCCCGTAGAGACAGGCATCTCTCAAAAGTATCACCGCTAGGCCACTTTCAAAAGTATCACACGTAGAGACAGGCCACTTTCAAAAGTATCACCACTAGGCTACTCTCAAAAGTATCACCACTAGGTCACTTTCAAAAGTATCGCACGTAGAGACAGGCCACTTTCAAAAGTATCACCACTAGGCCTGTAGAGACAGGCTACTTTCAAAAGTATCACCACTTGGCCACTTTCAAAAGTATCACCGCTAGGCCACTTTCAAAAGTATCACACGTAGAGGCAGGCCACTTTCAAAAGTATTACCACTAGGCCACTTTCAAAAGTATCACCGCTAGGCCCGTAAAGACAGGCCACTCTCAAAAATATCACCACTAGGCCACTTTCAAAAGTATCACACGTAGAGACAGGCCACTTTCAAAAGTATCACCGCTAGGCCCGTTGAGACAGGCTACTTTCAAAAGTATCACCACTAGGCCACTTTCAAAAGTATCACACGTAGAGACAGGCCACTTTCAAAAGTATCACCACTAGGCCCGTAGAGACAGGCCACTTTTAACTGAAACGCCACAACTAGCTTTCTGTCTGTTTCTTATAAAATAGATAGTCGTCGGATTTCCAGTCTACTGATTTTGAAAATTTTAACTGTAAAAAGAAAACTGTTTTTAACTGTAAAAAGAAAACTGTTTTTGTATTTCTACCCTCTTTATAATGCATTTATGCAGCAATGCAGAAGAAGGAGCCATAAATCTGTCAGTTTGTTCATGTTATTGTTTATTTGTTTGTAAAAATGTTGAAATAGAGAAGTTGAGAAAAAAAAAAAAAAAAAATGATGTGATCGGTTTAACATTTTGAAGGCGTACTTTTTAAAATCACAGGACGTATATAGGTTACGGGTTATTTTCCAGGAAAGAACCAATTACACTTCTGAAATTCTCCATATATTACCTTAAGGTTATTCTTCTAAAAAGCATTCAGAGCGTTCCTTTGCGAATTAAATAGTAATCATATTATACTGTCGCTCAGCACAATGGTCATCTCTTTAATGGCAAATCTAAAAACATGTATTCCATGAAGATTTCTATAAGATGTATTCTATACCCTTTCTAGAAAAATGTTCCATATAATACAAGTTAGTCTCGTTTTGCAGGCTGTTAAATTTTCTTCTTAAATTAAAAACTTCATATGATAGAAAACTTGAGGTACACACTTAGCCACGTTTAAAGATACATTTTATTCCTGCAATTTATTTTAACGTATAATACTTGTATTGGGAGAGGTATTCTTGTTAATATCTTCCTATGTTAGCAGATTGCTCAATAATATAAACAATATAATATCGCTGCAAATAAACGCAATAATGTAAAACTAAAAAAATAATACATATCTCAAAATCTCAGGGATTTGTTGGGATATATATCAATAGTGCCTGTAGCGCCCGCTAACTACATCAAATAAATCACCCTATTCTCTATTGTATATATATTGTAAACAAATGTAAATAACATGAACAAAATATAAATCATTGTAAATGTGTTATGCAATAAAAAATGCGGGGTCCCAATTAGTTATATGAGCTGGGACACCATCTGTACGATACCAGCGGTATGAGGCACAGACCCTCGGCTAAACCCTGCCAGCCTCTGCCAGAGAACAAAGGAAAGCCACATCATTGGTCACAACAATCCTAATGATGATTGGCTAAGGGCAAGGCTAGCTGGGTATTTAAGCCGGGGTCTGGTCCCTGTAAATCATTCTCCTGGCAACTACCGGCTCATGGCTACCCCGCTTGAACTCTAAAACCTGACTGCTTCTTTATGAAAAACCTCTGCATCTCTTCACTCCTAACCTCGCTATGTTTTAGTCCGGCGTTGTCAGACCCCACACTTTCCTAGTGGGAATCTCTGCCTTCGTCTCGCTAAAACTAGCAGCTCCTTGGGACAGACCTCTCCCTAGTGGAGAACGGTTGTCACGGCCCTGCAAACTTACCAAGCAGCACCCCTGCGGCAATCCAGTCTGCCTCTTTCCGGTTTACACTCACCTTTTGGATCCCGACGGTTTTCGCCTACTCTTAGATACCAAGTGTGAATTCGTGGTCATTCCAAGACCACATAAACTACTTATAAACCTACCCTGTACCTCTTCTCCTGAACATAGTGCACTGTTGGGGCACATACCTATCAAAAAATGGAGTCAGATAGTAAAGCCGTCATGAAACGATTGCCCAGGTTATAAACTCAAACAACCCTCACTTGTCACAAGGGCTAGGGTAACCAGGCACCCCCCTGGTGACGACCCGACAGCGCCTTTTGTTGTTTAATAATGATTTCAAGCAAACAGTATAACCTCATTTTCAATCAAACCATCTTAATAAATTTCTGAACTGAGATAAATTTGAAATGATTGAATCAACTTTTAAACGCAATAATTATTTTGTATGGCACAGCGAACTAATCCAGAATAATGAAGATAACGATTCCAACTTGTACAAAAAGCCATATGAATTCACCTTCACTCATTCGGTTTCTTCTTCCTCGTTGGAATAAATTAGGCCCCACTTTCCAAACATGTTTTGTTTCCATCCGCTAGCCCCAGTGTTTCTGCCGCAATTACCTTATCTCGAGGACCATTTGGTCTCCGTTTATTTCCCATTCATAAAACATAGACCCCATGAATACCAGACAACCTATAATCCCAACAAATAAAGACCAAGTAGGAAGGCTGCTTTGGTAGATAATGTGCTATCGTGCCATTTGATTGTTAACTGTAACTCCGGTGCACATGATAAAATATTAATGTTATAAACCAGATCTAAAGATAATTAAAAAAATTAAACATTTTTCGTTTTAAAGATTTTCTCATTTAAAAAGAAATTACATTTTTCGTCGTATCAAAAAAAGGAATTAGTATTTATAACGGTTGAATAATGTCATAAATATCGAAAAAACCATTGGTGAAAACTAAACCAATATTATAAAGTTGACTAACGTTTCTGTTAGTAAAAGATTGTCTTTGTCTTCCATTTACTATAGATTGTGTCTCCAAAGCACAACCCTTATACCTTTGCACCATCACCATCTTAAATCAAGCGAGTAATATTTAAGATTATATAATTTAATCCATGACGTTGCAAATCATGATGAGATAAGGGCTAACTGAATCGTGTCACTGTATTTGATATGTTGGTGGTTAGCACTAGGCGTTACATCTCAAAATTAACCGGTTAGATTTTCTCAAAGCTGTACGTCATCATGAGAGTTCTTTGAACCTTCTTAAAGAAGTCATAAAGGAAGGATCAATCTTATTATATCATTACAGTGTTCTAGAAGAGATATTATACAGAATACATCTGTGGAATATTTACCTTTTCACAAGCGTTGCGTGGATGAACGCGTACATACCTTGTGCGCCACTATCAAATGTATCAATTTAGCGTACCAACACGGGCTGAATGTTTAATACAGCTACAACTAGAGTAATATTTTATAAAAGAGTGAAATCAATAAATTAAAACCGTATTTATTATCCGTTAAAATTGGAAAATAAAGCACTGGGATGGATAAAATGAAGTCAGAAATGAAAACGGAAGCAGCCATGATAATATAAGAAATGTCGAGAACAATAAAGCTGCTTTGGGAAATTAAGATCGTAGTAACCGACATGACTCAAATGTCAGAAGTAATTCATGTAAGTAATG
This sequence comes from Acanthosoma haemorrhoidale, assembly GCA_930367205.1. Classification (NCBI taxonomy): domain Eukaryota; kingdom Metazoa; phylum Arthropoda; class Insecta; order Hemiptera; family Acanthosomatidae; genus Acanthosoma; species Acanthosoma haemorrhoidale. The sequence continues at coordinate 180,799,084 of OV884011.1, read as the reverse complement.
TAACTGTATTAAGTCTAAACATTGATAATTTTATAAATACTGGGTGAAACAGACGATCGAATCTAATATTTCTTAATACTCTTCAAGGCCCTAGGGCAGTGGTTGGCAAACTTGTCATCTAAAATAACCAAATATAAACAATACAAATTTAAAGTTTATTCAAAGAGCCATTTTTTTAAAACTTAAGCTTTGCTTTAGCAGAGACATTTTTATGGAAATAATTAGAATTAAAACAACACTCTCGAGCTTCCCCTTGCTGAATATCTCTTCGTTTAACTAACGGTACATTAAATACAACTTGGTATCATACTTATATAAAGGTAATATTTATTTAAAAATATAACAAGTTAAATAATATAAAAGGTATCCTCAAACGAAACTACAAATACTCCACTAATGTGGACAATGGGCTTGCATTTCCTTGGAAAGTAAAAATAAGTCAGGTTTGTATGTTGTTTTTAATTTTAGGCAAGATTCCAAGCACTCATCGATAAGCCGATTTCTTAATTTACTCTTGGTAACGTTCATGCTTGAAAATGATTCGCATAGATATATAGACCCAAATAAGGAAAGAACAGCAAACGCTAGTTTCTTCAGTTGATTATATGAGTCAGGAATACTATTCCAGGTGTTAAAAATCAACATATCTTCCCTCTCCAGATCATTCAAAGCAGGCTCCACAATTCTTTATTTTTTAAATCCAGCAACTGCATTTCAAAGCTGACATTTTGTACCCATGCTGCTTTGTTTGACGAATCGCTGCCCACCGAAAATTATTTTAGCTACAAATAGTTAAAATACATTTCGGCGCGCAGTAATTCGACGGAGATAATGCCACACATGTTTGCGAGCGACTATCCGTGCTATTGTTGCTTTCTAAAAATGTGCCTCTTGTCTGTAGGCTTGCGTTTCAAAACGTTTACTCGTCTCTTACAAGCCAAGTTAATAAGTAATATTCCGTGCCTGCACTAAACATTTCTTGGAAGAGCGGCAGCCAAGGAGTTAAAGAGCGGCTCGCGACCTGTGGTTTGCCGACCACTGCCCTAGGGGGTACTAATTTTTATCAAGGATTCGCTCAGCTCTCGGAATGACTTTGCTAATGTAATTAATATTGATGATTTTTCCATGAGCAAAACGCTCATAAAACATAATAAAATTGACTTAGTGGTTAGTTATTTCATTTCGGGACTTATTTCATTCCTGTGTTGTAGTTTTTGTTTTTCAATTGAGTAAGTAGTTGGTGGTGAGATTTATAGTATGATTTTTGTTGATTGGAAACATTATTTTTTTATTAATTTTAGTGTTTGATTTTGTTTTTATGTATGTAATTATAAATCTTACAGCCCGGGTAACAGATTGGTTTTTATTAGTAACATACCTGTGTAATTAAGGCACAAATGTTTATATTCATGCTACAAATGTAACTCCTGAGCCTTTTTTAAATTACTGGTACAAACTATAGAATATGGATGTAAAATTTGTATTTATGAGTTGAAAATATCTTGTTGAGGAGCTCCGTGTAAAAATTCATCTATAAACAGGCAATGTCCATAAACAGGATACAAAGATCACAGGGGTGAAAACACAAAGCTTTTTGGGTTCGAAAAAAATCGAAGATCCAACAAGAAAGGAGAATTAGCTGGTTGAGAATAGACAGTTCTCGAGAAGGGCAGGGTGAAAAGGGAAAGTCGTTGGCCACACGAGGTGGAATGCCTTTGACAGGAGTGGATTCCTGATGCTCCACGATATCCCCTTATCATAGTTGTACTTAAGGTGTTCGTGCATCATGCGATCCACTTCTGTCCGTTCACTGGCCATTATTATCTAGGAAATTTGATGCTAAGGGGAGCCGGATAAGTCATGTACCTCGCCTCCTAACTCGGTTAAGACATTTCTAGATTTTTATTTGCTTTTTTTAATAACTGGCTAGTATGCCAGACATTCCTTTGCACGGTTCTTAAATCACCTACATGAATAAATTAGAAATGCTCAAGAATCAGGAATTTTCATAGCCAATACTATAGATATTAACCAAAGAGATTACCAAGTAATAAACTACAGTATGATTCTCCACTACATTACCCTATGTTTATACCTGACATCCTTAGTCAATAAAAACACCTGACAATAAATTAATTATATTATTAAGGTTAAAATCTGATCCATCAAACTCCTAGAAAACATATCAAAATTGACCCTAATTGGCATTGCAAGGTACTGGAAAAAATTATCATATTCTCAAATATAATTATTTTAATCTAAAACCCTTCCAGAACTTGCTAATTTACCGTTTAATAGGTCTAATTATACATCACAGGAAGATTTAAATATTCCGGCTTTTATGAGTTCATTTCTGGTCACGAGAATCTATTTATTTTTTTCTCTATCGTCTTTCTCAGACGCCAACACCCAAAACGTCAAACTGGTGGAGGAAGCATGTAACTAACTGAATTCAGTTGACCTCTCCCCCCCCCCCCAAAAAAAAAAAAAAACTTATCGCATGATTTTTACTATAAAAAACAAAATATAGGGATACCTGAGGTAAAATTGAATACTAAAAGTCCTTGGTAGAACGTTGTATGCTAGTGCACCTCTCTGGCCAGTTAAGACCGGTTGGTAGTTTTGCTTGTCAACTCTATGGAGTGAGAGTTGGTGAGACTACTCTACCGTGACCCGTGGTCCCAGCCGCCATAACACACAAACTCCCCAACAACTCGTTCATCTAATTTTCTGAACAGTGCGACGCTGCGGCCGCTTCGTTTTGCTGTCGAGGAAATTAAACTGTGAGGCAGCGGTGTATGCAGATATATATTTGATCGGATGAAAACCACTCCTACACATACACTAGACATTAATGTTTTAGTTGGAATACTCGCTAACTTCAACTGGTTATGAGATAATTAATTAGTAATGATAATTAATTAGCAGCTACCATTCTCTACATAACATGTTAAACACTACTGCAGGGGTCATGGGAGTAGATAATAATTAGTAGATTAAACAGATAAATAGCCTCGCCATCTATATCAATTCGAATTTGTATAGATCATTGATAAATAAAACTGTGCATATTCCAATCTACTACCTTTAGAATACAAATGGAGACTAACTGAAATGTTTACAGAACAAACTATACTTCCGTCACGAAATTAGAAGTTTGAGACACGCAATACATGGCCCCGTTACCGCTCTCTTTTATCCACGTGATCCCTTTACTTCGACAATGTCAGTCATTAAGCAATAAGAAAATTAGTGATCAGTCCTCCACCTGCCCGTATGTGGCAACACCGCGCCCCTTCATCCGAAGCGTCTAATTTCATGACGGTGACTATAGTAAAAACGGCTTGACAGCTAACATGTTAAATATGTGATTTCTTCTGTCAAGGTACGTTAAAAATTATTATTATATTGCCAGAGGTTACAATTTAAAAAAAAAAGACAAATAATAAGCAACAATAGAAACAATAATATGAAAAAGTTTAAATAAAAAAAAAATGAATTCTCCGAGTGAACTCTCAAAGAAGACATGCAAACGGTTTATGTTATTGTAACGTCTGTTTTATGTAAATAAATGACATTTGCATGGAAGTTTAACTCAATTTCTTGGGAATAAACAACATAATACAAATTCTATTTCTATTGTACTGATTGATATATCACTACATTACTGTCATAGTCTAAGGTTATCAGATCAGAGAAAGGTTTGAAAATGTTGTTCAAACCTCACTTACAGCTCCAGAAGATTAATTAGACAAAATAACTTTGGAATTCTTCCTTCCCAACTTAAACTTAGTGCATTAAATGCCTAATAAGTATTACCTTAATTTTTTTTCCCCCGTCTAACCTCCTTCGCGTGCATCAGCGCATCGCAGAAAGAGGAGAAATTTGTAAATTGAAATTTTGTAAATTGTTAAAAATGTTATAATTAATTAAAGGGGTTTAAACCAATAATTTTTTTTTTTTACTTTATTACACTTTAACAATACTAAATGTAAAGAAAATATGGAGTAAGTACATGTAGCTCCATTTGGTACATCAGTCAATTTACGCTAAGTCTCTTATTCCGTATTTTATTGTATTTTATCTTTATGATTTTGTATCTATGTCATGTAAAAATTTAACGATTTAAGTTATGAGTGATGAATAAGATGTAGAATGTACATCATAAAGTTTCGTTACGGTTAAAAAAGATAGTTCATCGACAGTTTTAATGTCATTTTTCAGTCGACCATTGATTAATTATTGAGTATTTATTATTCTTCGTTATGTACCTTTGTTTTATAGCACCTCTGGAACAGTATGCAAAATATCATCCCTCTATGTGAAACTGGGGCTCCAAAAAAACTGCAAATGTACTTGATGAACGTTTTAATGACATTATGGAATTACATCACATTTAAACCTAACACATATTATTAAAAGTTTTTAACAACTAATTTATTCATTAACGAGATTAAATAGATGTTTAATTTTACCATAATCAGGTCATCAAATGGAACCATCTTATAAAATGTCACTGTTCGGTTCAAAAGAAAAATCACTGTTTGGTTTGTAACATGTAACATAGCAGTACAATACTGTATTCGTTATATATTTGTATTGTACCTTATAATATTATGTATCGTCCATGTTTTTCTCCCAACGTTGCCCATCACTTCAGATAGGAACTGTGGGTCTTCCTCTCCGCAATCGCAGGGTTTCTCATTCCCTACACTGGCAAGGTAGAATTCAAGCGTATTGGTCACACACTCATTGCGCCGTGAAACAGGAATTCTAGGAGAAACTGATGTAGTGTTGCCAAGGTCACGAAGTAGAATGATTAGTCATCTTCCTTGCCAGTGGAATCGTACCTATCCTCTATATACTGGTGTTTTTGTTATGTACTTGTTACGATAGAGATAAATTTTTAACAATCTCCAGATTACTTCGTATTACTTAGTCTCTAAGTAAAAAAATGATTTTAACTTTTACAGAACCTCATCGCCACAGAATAACTTTTTAAATTTACTTTGAAAAAAAACAAGATTTTTGTACCCTTTTTGTTTGTCAATATCGCGTCATTCTGGTACAGGTCAGTATTCTTCCCTCGTGTTCTGAGCGTTTGCGTTTTAAATAAAATCTGGTCTGTGTGGTAGAACCAAAAAGCTCAAAACTAATATATTTACATCCTATATAATTGACAAGAGTAACATCAAAAATAATTTATTAACCTGAAATATCTGCTTCATCATTTTACAGAACGGAGGAGCAGAAGACGGGCTTGACATGAACGTCGGGCCTGCTTGGGCCAAAGGCTACACAGGAAAGGGAGTTGTCGTCTCCATTTTGGACGACGGCATACAAACCAATCACCCTGACCTCATCGATAATTATGTAAGTCTTAAGTGTTAATTTTTTATATATCTTGATAGCTTACAAATAAATAATGTATTGTAATTTCCAATTAATCAACTAATTACCGATCTTGGAAAAGGCTTTGCTTCTTAGGCTTATTTAGCTTCGATGGAGTCGTCTTTCGTCTATCTGTATGTAGTTCAACGTTAATTATCCAAAAAATATTTTAATCTATTCATATGACAAAGATATATTACCAAACATCTCCGAGCTAAAATACACGAACATGAAGATTCAGATGATTAAAAACATTTTCCGATGGTTAATAGTAGTGAAGTAAAAATAATAGAAATCAGGTATTTCATATCCATTTAAGTAATTTGGATTTTATTGTTCATAATAATGATTTAGTAGTTAACAATATTTTTAATTTATTAAAAATAAATGTTTAAAAACCAAGTTGGTTCAACTGTTTTTCAAGAAAAACATCATAATACTTTTAAGAAATTCACACTGCTTCCCAAGTGCTTTGGCGTTTGTTTGTTTATTCTCTTTTCATGTCCATTATTTTAGAAGAAATCCAGGTTGTGGGCGTTCTTCAAAGCGTTGAAAAGAAATGTCACCCACAATTATATTAATTTAACACACACCATTAGCCGTAAATTTCATTATTTGGTACACTATAGTTTGTATGAGCTAGTTGAGGAGTTTGTTTTCCAATATAAATTAAAAAGGTGCAATAATAAAACAGTTATACTTTGGAAAATTAATTCGCCTACTTCAGTGTCTTATTCACTGTGGTAATTATAGTGTAGGAAGGATGTTTAGCAAGTAAATATGTGACCTTTTAAGAGGGATTAAAAGCTCCTGATGAAAACCAATCAGTTAGCAAGCTTGCTGACGAGAACTGTCTAGTATGCCCAACGGAGGAGGTTTCGTCGATCTAGCCAAAGACCTGTGGACCTTGGTTAAGGATGAAAGAAAGAGATAAACCTGTGGTCTTTGACCTTTGCCATGGTCTAGTCTGTGGCTCAATTTTGGTTAATTTATTGATCTGACTCTTTAACAGATAAACATCTTAGGTGGGGCGCCCCGACAGTTTACTATGTACAACAGTACAGGCTTAAGATATCTATTATAGTTCGTTTACGACGATGAATGACCACGAGTTCACATTCGGTATCTGAGTGTAGGCAATAACGGTCTGGATCTCACAGGCAAGTGCGAACCGTAAAGGGGCAGACTGAACCACTGGAGGAAGACCACTGAGGGCATGTCAAAGCTACTAGGTAAGTGCCCCAGAAGCCATCGTCTTCATTGAAAGTGTCCCTTCCAAGGAGTTGTTAGATTTAGTAGGTAGAATCTTTACTAGTATATTCGTGAAGTCCAGAAGATACTAGATCTAGTCGGTGAGGATTAGAAAGTTGTGGAGGTAGTTAAATAATATAGGAATGGTTCAAATAGAGCAGGAAGCACCAGTGCAGAGCTAGAGAGAGGGAGCAGTGTTCAATCGAAGAGTCCTGGAAATGTCTGGAGAAGCTGTCTTATATAGGCAGGTAGCTTTCTACTAGCCCAGCTTATTCCGACCAATCAGGTAGACTGTTATTTTGATCATGTCACCTTGGTCAAGGCTCAAGCTTCCATGGTCTCTCTACTCTGAAGCGAGTGATTTATTGACATAAACTAGGACATTGACTAGGCAGGTGTTTTAAGGTTCGAGAAGAGAGTAAATTCTTCCTATCCATGATGAAGTTCCCAGAACAAACACAAATAAAACTTACACTTAGGGTACAACACGTGTTGCTTTGACGAGGGGCTGAATAGCTCAGTTGTGTTTCCCCAAGCTGCTGTATGCTGGGAACCTACTTCCACTATAGTAAAAATGTTTCTGTTTTCAATGATTTCAACCAAAAAATCACTCTCTCTAAACCAGCCTAATTTTAATAAGTAAATGTGATTTGATAAAAAAAAATATCATTACAATATATATATATGGCTGTGGCCTAAACAGAGTTTATAATCCATTCACTGATGGTAATAAACCTATGATTTAGCTGTAAGCCTAGTTTGAAATATGCGGGTATGTACTAGATACACCAAGAAAAAAATGAAAGGAGACAACTAGAATCTTAGTGAATAGGAGAAGAAGATTGTATTCCTCCGTTGTATGGATGTGAAGCACAAGGAAGAATACAAAGACGACACCGATGTGATACATCTCAATAGGCTGAAGCCGTGGATGTGGGTCGAGATTAAGAGGAGAGCTCGCCGGTCATCGATGGCCACCTCAGATAGCTAGCTCTTCGCCCTTCGTTTTATGTGTCCTCGGCATCTCTTCGGAGATCTCTTTCTTCACTGCCACGTACCGCGCACCAGCATTAAGATATCTCCAGCGAAATGAGAAGTTCAGCAGAAGAATTTGACGGGAAATCATTGTAGGAAAAATGCTTCAGATTCACATTTATTAATCAATCAACAGTCAGGGAATTCTGTGTCAAAACAATGCAATAATGTTAGTAGGATGTGTGTGTAAGTAACAACACAAGTTCCATGTCCTGGTCAAAGATTTATGGAATATTTTTAATTCGTAATTATTTATATAGTTTTGTCACAAGTGATTGAAAATAACAGTTAATGAGTTTAAAAGGTACTATTTGATGTAGGGATCAGGAGTTTTACTATTTTTCTTTTTATTATTCATGTTATCAATTATGAGCAATATCACATTTTTTAAAATATATAGGTATATACCAAATATAGAAGAGTACACTGAAAAAATAACTTTTGATTTTTTAGTCCTCAATACCGTTCAGAATGCTACTTTGTCCAAGGGAGTTGCTTCCTTCCCCCAAGTTTCAATATCTAATCCATGATTCCATAAAGTAGGCCTTACGAGTGAAAACATTTCCTAAGCCGTCTTAATCATTTAAAATAAATTATAAATAGCTAAAACATTGACCGCCATTTAATACGTTGACTATCAAAACTTTATCTTCTGAATTACGTTTTATTTTTCCGTTCCCGTTTTCCGTCAACCATGGAGAGTGACGTTGCCTTTAGTACATTCTAAGTGGTTACCGAAAAGGAACAGATACAATAATTTTTTTTTTCAATTCAATTTTATTTCACATACAACTAGTATAATTATTTAATAAACCAATAAATAAGAAATAAAATAAGAAATTCTTAAAAATGTAACTTAAAAATACATAAATTTGTAAAATATACCGTATATTATTGTATGTTTGACGGATATTTACATACATACGTACGTAATAACTGAAAATCCACCCCAAAACCGGCATTAGCTTTATAACCTTACTTTACTTCTAGTTGAAAATAAGTTGACAATAGATGCTTCACTAAAGGTATAAGGCAGGGGGGGCATATATCTTATTTAAATTGTAACGTAAATGGAAGTGCTGCTTGGAATTGATAATAGCCAGTTCCCCTCTTTCTCTAACATGGCGGAGGACGGTTGAGCGGGGGAAGGTGGAGGTCTAAGACACTGAACAAACTGATCTAAAACTGAAGTATGTTACTGATATTTCAGGTTCTGGTCCACGTTAACGAACAAATACAGAGTGTTTAGTTTCCTCGTTTAAGTTGCAGTAAGTACAAAGCTTATTTTCAACACAGCAGCAAAGCACCTTGTATTTGCTTTCAATTAGAATGTTTGCATTGTATTTAAAAGATATTCCATGCCATCCGAAGGTCCAAAATGTATAATGAAAGTCGTTCCTGATGGCGATTAAGTATTTTAACATCTGTACGTTAATCTCCTTATAATATTTATTGTTACATCCAATTAATAAATTATCTAATGACCACCCTAATCATGATTGGAATTTGGGCAATATGGGAGTTGACAATTTTATAATGGATGGTGGATAATTTTCCAGTTTTTAGCCATCCTTTTCTCAAAACCACCGCATTGGAAGGTGATTTCTTCGTGAAATAAAATAACATTCCAGAGTGTGACTGGAGTCTGCAATTTCCAACCGATTAACAGTCAGCCTAATGTCACATGACATATTTATTTTTTCACTTCGTATTCCTGACCAAACTTTATGGTCAAGTATTTTTCCGTTGGTAATCTTTTTATCATTTTCAAGTTGTACGTAAGTAATTTAAGCAATAACTATTATTAGGTGTCTTATTTATGTAGGATGGACTATTCTACTTGTGATATTTATTATTATTCTTGATTTTTTTATTCAATCATGGAGAATCTGAGCAAGAATCGTTTTTCTAATTTCATTTATTCCAATTCGTGTATTTCTTCTGTTTTGGCCACCTCTTAATTACAAATAATTATAAGTCACCCTCTTCTCGTATCAGACCTTGTATCTATTTCATCAAATGAATATCAGAATGTATATGTATAATATGTATCTATTTTTCATTATGTTAATAAAGAATATGACGTCAGTAAGAGTAGGGGGAGGAGTCAGCAGAGTGGGGGCCATTCCCACTTCCTCTCAAGCCACTTGGTGGGGGACCATCCCATCCGGGCGTGCCGGCTATATAAGCTTCGGCCTCAGACCAAATTAACATAACGAATCTGACAGTTACTTGGAACACTACTCTCTCCTCTCTCACTGCACTGGTGCCTGCTGCTCTACTCAAAACCACGGACTTCTCTCTCATGGACTTTTCAACTACCTCTGCATCTCTCTCCTAACCTCACTATGTTTTAGTCCGGCGTTGTCAGACCCCACACCTTCCTAGTGGGAATCTCTGCCTTCGCCTCGCTAAAACTAGCACCTCCTTGGGAGAGACCTCTCCCTTGCGGGGACGGTTGCCGTTGCCATGAAAATTTCCCTAGCAGTGTCTCCCACGGCAATCCAGTCTGCCTCTCTCCGGTTCACACTCGCCTTTGGGATCCGGACGGTTTTCGCCTACCCTTAGATACTGAGTGTGCATTCGTGGTCATTCCAAGACCACATAAACTACCTATAAACCTACCCTGTACCTCTACTCCTGAACACAGTGCATTGTCGGGGCACACACACCTTCTAAAGATCTTAAGGAGTCAGATCAAAGCGAATTATAGCTGCCCGCCGACTAGGTCGGCAGCCAGCGTAAAAGACCACAGATCCGTCCGCCTTATCTCTTTCTGGGCACTCGTCGGACGGTGGCTAAGAGGTTGTAGCGACCCTAGCCCGCGGCGGGCGTCTCCTCCACACTTTGGGGATACTCAGGTATAAACCGAGACCTCGACACATCTATTTTATTTTCTTAAGGTATCACTATTTATTGTATTTTTTAAATGTGACAAGGATATGGTAAAATGATTGCCCTTGTCCTAATAATGGGATAGTTTTGGTCCCAATATCGCTGAAATTATCCGCTGGCATTCAATGGTCCACTGCCTACAGTGTAATTAAAGTAATTAGCCACTCATACGCCGACGCAGGACGGATTGAAACGCGAAGGGCCAGTCAGGATCGAACGAGCCCAACTAAACACATTACCTGGTCGCCTTTAATAGAATCACCATCGGCCCTAATAGCGCCCTGCGGAAAATTAACTTGGCCAAAGTGGTTTACTTTTAGCGGCCGATTCCTGCTTTGTTCCCTTCCCCCTCAAGGGTTCCACACATTTAGCTCCATTACTCCCTTCTAATCATAGTTCTTCTTCCGATGGAAAAGGTCACTTTTTTTACCCTCAGGCACCCTTATGAGGACGTTTTAGTCTGTTAATTATAAACGAACTAGCTGTATGTATTTCGATCAAATGGTTCAATCGATCTAAAATTTGTAAAAACAACTCAAAATGTGCTTTATCAAAAAGATTATCCCTATGTGGCAAGAAAATAAAACTTGAAAAAAGGCATGTCAGTTAGCTTAATTCAATGATTCTTGAGTAACAACGAACAATTTAAGACTTTAAGGTTCTTTCCCCCGTGCCTGATAACCCATAAAAGTCAAGAAAGTAAAAACAGTTCGAAAGATTAAAAAACATTTTTGAGTGACATCAATTGAAGTACTACAAGTTCACTAAGGGGATCCTTTGGGACATAAAGGCTTCTGGACAGATTTTGGATGTACGAGTACATATCCTGTGAATCTTGGTATTTGTGTGGACTGTACATATTGGGTGTCAAATTTGTTATAACATATGAATGAGCACTTAAAGCACAATAGGCAATGATGGGGAGTGAATTTGTAATTTTACAAATTTGAAAAAACGTAATAACGCCAAGGCTACTGATTTATAAATAGACTAGCAATAGACAGTTTTTTATTGTGAATAATTCATTACATAACACTGCATAGATCCAACCGTTTCCTTTCATAACCCTTATTTTGTAAAATATATATATATCAGTGATGATTAGACTGAAGGAATTAAGTAAAAGAAGGGGGGGGGGAGATTTGGTGGAATAACGCTGAGTGTTAGATATCAACTGTCTTTATTATCATTTTACATCGTATATATAGAGCTGTCTTGCTCGACTTAATGGCTACACGGGTCGTGTTGTTGTCTAACGTTCCTATAGGCTTACTGAAAGATAGTTTATTAATATAAGTTAAAGTTGTGAGAACTAAAACTAAAATATAACGAGAAAGAGGTAATAAAAATGATGAGATCAAACGTTAGTACAAGACTGCTTTATTGGTAGCTCTTAATCCTTTACACATACAATCAAGATGTTAACATCCCGAGGATTTGGTATTAAGACTGTATACCGACAGTCCCCAGGCCTTAACTTTTATCTCATTTGTTCCATTCAACGATTTTTCAATAAAATGAAAAAAAAATATCGTTGAATGAAACAAATACCTTCCACGGAAGAGAAAAAAACACAAGAAGAGTACTCGTGGCGGTATTCGAACAAAAAAAAATTCCTAGAGCATAAGTGCTTTGTTTTTGAAAGCGAATGGTGAAAGAGGTGTGGGTCGTGTGAATCGGTGAGTGGGGCCAAAGTGATTTTTCATGCTGACACAAAGCGGGCCACGGGTTCGCCACACCTTGTGCACAGCCGATACCTCATCTATCTACAGACACTCTCTGCAGATTGAGTCTGTCACAGGTTCAGGTGCTGAGGGATCGTGATCGGTAAAGGTTTCTCAACCATTTCCCTGTCTCCTGGTAAACAACTGAATTTTATTTTCGATTCTTTATGTCTCTGTTTTTTTTTCTGTCTTCTGCTGCTTTAGATAGTTTTATGTGGTAGGTGTGAGCATTCTGCTAAGGTGTAAGCATGAGACAGGACTAACATAGAACATTTTGAAATGGGCACAGAATATCTGATCCGTTTTGTGTCTTCAGGTTTCGTTTTTGTAATATGGTTGAATTTTCAATCCTCTATAGCCTCTGTTTTTAAATATATTAAAAATTAGATGAACAAGTTTCTACTTTGAACTATTTGTTTGTCTACTAATGAAAGAGACTTAATCAGAAACTCTTAGGACCCCCCTGCGTCTAAGGACAAAATTATATAAGACTGACAACCCAGGTGAAAGTTTAAAATCTTGAATACCTTAGAGACACAGATACATGCACGTTTACAAAAAGGTTTGAGTGCTCAGGGGTATTAAAATTATAACAAATTATGCAGTCCACGAATGATTAAGCATAAATTAATTAGTTGGTGATTGAAAATAATAATTTCCTTAGTTGTGCTTGGAACTATTGTTCTGGACATCATGGTTTTTAGTATGTATTGTTTGCGGGGGCTTTAGTCTAAAATAATTACGAAAATTCATTGAAACAATCAGTTGTATTATGTTGTTATGATGCCGGTGATGGGTTCGTTATATTTTGAATAACAGGAGTCATCATTCCAAAACATTTATCGTTGAACCACAAGTATTTTCCTGTACAAGTGTGACGGGCTGTCAGGGGCTAAAATGCATAAATTATAATAATTTCATATATTTTGTTTAGATAAAAAATTTAGTGATTATAAATATATATATGCATATATAGCATATTAAAATCGAAAAGTGAAATCGTCAATGTCCATTTTTAAAGTCCCTTCAAATTAAATACATCTTCTTCAAATTATTTTACAGATGGAACCCTATAGTTAGATTTAGGTCAAATTTGTATTTCAGTTAGATCAGGTCACGAGGTAATAGTCTGTGATAACTAGACTCCGTCCACTTCTAGACTACGTGAATTTGATTATTTGTTTAAATTGACCATATGAGGTCCAACATTAATCCAATTCAATAAATAAATCAAATTGAGTCACGCACTCATAGCATGTGCCATAAAACCCTATTTTTCGTCAGTTTTAAACCCTTGTGCATGGTAACTTGGTTTGAATCGACTTGAAGTGATCCAACAATGATCAAACTCTCTAAACAAGTGAATCTCTGTGCATCTCTGTGAAATGCTCTGAAAAAGCCCTGTACATGAAGTCACACCATTCATTTCGTTAATAAAACAATTTTTACTAAAAATTGACATTTATTACTTTCCGTTGATATTTTACAACTTTTATGATACTAAATTTGTGATCTCAAAACTATTCTCGAAAAGTGACCATTCCCGTAAGTTTTATTTGTTTTTTTTTGTTCCAAATTCATCACGGATAGGAAGAATTTACTCTCTTCTCGGACCTTAAAACACTTGCCTAGTCAAAGTCCTAGAGTAGAGAGACCATGGAAGCTTGAGCCTTGACCAAGGTGAACATGATCAAAATAACAGTCTACCTGATTGGTCGGAATAAGCTAGGATAGATGGTACGTGTTCAAGGTACTCCGAAGAGACGATAGTCGTTTTAAGGTTGTTACCCAGCCATTTTGGAATGCGATAGCTACGGTTGTAGCTTCTATGTCACCGAGGTTGGACGGCTCTGGCCATCTTAAGTTCGTATCGCATCTTATTAGGTGGTGGCAACGGTCCCATGAAGTCCAAGTGTATTAAATCTTCCTGCGTTGGCGAACTGTTCTAGTCACCGGCTGTCTTGCTTCAAGAAGTGGTTGAGATTATGTTTACTCGGATTTTTGAAAATACTCTCAGGGAAAAGTGCTACTCTTCACTGCACTGGGCCTGCTTCTATACTTAAACCATGATGTTTATTTTAATTTATTATGTGTGCTGGTATAGAGTCTGTTACACTTTTTAAATCACGTCGGGGTCACCAGATGTCGGGCTCAGATATGTGAGGCCCCAAGGTGGGGCGGAGACGCCCACCGCGGGCTAGGGTCGCTACAACCTCTTAGCCGCCGTCCGGCGCCAAGAAAGAGATAAGGCGGGCGGATCTGCGGTCTTTCAGCCTGGCTGCCGGCTTAGTCGACAGGCAGCCTAGTTCGTTTTGATCTGACTCCATAAGATCTTTGAAGGTGTGCCTCGACAAAGCACTATATTCAGGAGAAAAGGAACAGGGAGGTTTATAGATAGTTTATGTGGTATTGGAATGACCACGAATTCACACTCAGTGTCTAAGGGTAGGTGAAACCCGTCCGGATCCCAAAGTTGACTGTGAACCGGAGAGAAGCAGACTGGATTACAGTGGGAGACGCTACTGGTAAGTTTGTAGGGCCACGGCAACCGTCGTCCGCGAGGGAGAGGTCTCTCCCAAGGAGGTGCTAGTTTTAGCGAGACGAAGGCAGAGATTCCCACTAGGAAGGTCTGGGGTGTGACGACGCCGGACTAAAACATAGCGAGGTTAGGAGACAGAGACGCAGAGGTAGTTGAATGAGAAGACCATGGTTTGGAGTAGAGCAGCAAGCGCCAGTGCAGAGCGAGAGGAGAGAGTAGTGTTCCAAGTGACGGTCCGGTTCGTTATACTAATTTGGTCTAATGCCGGGGCTTATATAGGTGGCCAGCTGTGTTGGGGATGGGTCCCCACCAGTGGCCCTAACCTTTATTAAACATAATGAAACATAGATACATATATTCATAAGAGAAGAGGGGAACTTATAATTATTTGTAATTAAAAGGTGGCCACAACACTTACACTCCTTGGTTACATTTTATACAATTTTTAATAATCTTACATTTTACATTTCGATTTATGATTGCTCTAAACGTATAATGCATATTATAAATTCGTTATCCAAACACATTTAAAAATGATAGAGAGAGAAACCTTATGAATCGTAGAATTGAACTAATTTCTATCAAACAACGCAATCTCAACCTAATTTTCCCCGGATGTATGTTGCCATCGATGCGAGAAGGGTGCTGGGATCAAATTGTTAAATAATGTTAGGTTCTGTAACGAGTCAAAACCAAGGAACGGGAACAGGCTGGTGTTCTTTAACCTATCGAGAGGGATAAGTCTGACCACTTTTCACATTATCCTATTCTGAAATTGTTTTAGCTGCATTTTCAGTCAAGTGAGTATATAGCGGGACACCGTTGGGTGAGGTTAGCATGTGCGAAAGCCGGTTAGACCTGTGTTTTTCTATTTTCTATTTTGTTACTGAAATAGGTAGAGAGAAATGGAGATGGAAATCCATAGTATAAAACCAATAGTATCCAACCAATAGTATAAAAATACTAATCAGATAGTACATTGAGAAAGCCGGCGAGTTCTCTTGCCCTCCTATGTGAACTATCGACCAATGCTAGGTTACAACAGATATGATATAGGTATCTGCTAGTGAATTCAGGATTTTAAATACACTAAAATATACCAAATATTAAAAGTTTTCTGAATAGAAAGTAAAATGAGAGGAACCTTCCGATTAGTTTTATTTATCAATATTCAAAGGGTAATACATTAATGTAATCACAATAGTATATATATTAGTAGGATTTATTCTAAGTTAGTTTAAACTAAAAGTATACCTTTTCAAATTTTAAGATTACTGGTATACTCACATGTTACCAGTAAACGCAGCAGTTCTATTTGATATGAAATACTACTCTCGATTGACTACTGCCTCTTTACCAGCTGACCAGATCTTCTAAAGCCAGGTAGTCTTGCACCAATTTACATAATGGTTTGTCTATCGGATGTTTTTGAGTTAGTCAATCCACTCTTCATGTGGTGAATTTCATGATTCTTAACCACAACAACTTTATTATGATAAAATTACAATCTGCCTCATTGGGGAATAAGTAATTGTGATAAATGATCTTGGTGAAGATTCTGGAAAAGTTTATACTGAATAATCTAATAGAGTTCTGTTCAGAAGATTCTATCATTCCATGCGAACAAACGTGCTTACAAGTTCATCTGAGTACAGCACATGGTAAACCCCCTCGGTATCAACTGAAAACAGCTACAGCTCTGATCTCGTTGGACTACACAAAGGCTTTCGACTCAGTGTCTTCCGGGATACTGTGCCGATAGTTCTGCGACTCCCTTGAGCATCTTGATACCATGTTGGTTTCCTTCTTGAAGGACAGATCGGTGAGGGTGCGGGTAGGTGATTGCCCCTCGAACCCCTTCCCTTTAACCTGTGGTGTTCCTCATAGACTGGTGTTGTCTCCGGTGCTTTTTAATATGTACACGTTTGACACTGTTGGGTCAAACCACAAGAAAGCTAATGTAATATCTTTTGCTGACGACATTGCGGTTTTCAGCAGTAGCATGATTGCAAAAAGAGCTCTTATCAGTGTGAACACCGGATAGACTGCGTAATATTCTCAATCCAAAAGAGGAAAACACCTTGCCAAAATATCCTATAGGAGGGCAAGAGAGCTCATCGGCTTTTTCGAAGAGCTATCTCGGTATCAAAACGGATAGACATCTCAACTGAGTAAATAAAATAACTATGGTGTGCATTTATGTAAAGATTCCTTATTGTGGAATCTATGAAACAATATGGATATATGAAATAAAGGTTTAAAAAAAAAAAAATTGTTTTAAAACCCTAATTACCATCTCTAAACCTCATTATAATCAATGGAAGCCGTATTTGCAGCGAAATTGCTTTATTCATTTAAAAAAGGGGGTAAAAAAACTTTGACCCTACCGTTCCTCAGCAGCAATCTGGACAATAAAAAAATTCATTTAACTTTGGTTGTCGGTTAGTAGGAGTTGTGAACCCTGCTCTGAATGAACACCAGCTTCGCCCCTATAGAAGTTTTATTTGCTTTTCGAGGACTTTATAAGCCTTTCCCACTGTCACCGACAGGGCTCTCTGAAAAGTGACCTTTTCCCAGATAAAATGAATGTTCTTTTCTAGATTTTTTTTTGGTAACGAACTAAATTCTATCGACTGTTATTATTTTTCTAGTAAGCACTTTATAAGTACTCTTGTTAATATTAGGTTGTTTGATAGCGAACAAAAACAAAAAACAAATAGCTAATCCAATCAAGCAAAACTATACATTGAAAGTGATATAAACGCGTTGAATGACAAACTTTTACTTATTGAAGATATACGTAATTACTACCAATACTCATACCGAAGTATACTTGTTTATTACCACAACTGAAGCCTTTTATTTCGATCTTTGTTATCTTCGTCGTTGATCTTTCTTCCGAGGATCCCCGTAAAGCACGTGGCTGCTTAGAGACTGGTGGTAGGAAGTTAGTAAGTTGGTAAGCCTAACTGATTGCGGAAACATAATTCTGATAAACCAAGAAATAAAAGCGTTTGTCAATGCGTAAATAGCAAATGCTCAAGTAAATTTCCAGGGCTGATAGTGAATCATTCCAAATCAAGACATGACCTCTCAATTTAGTTGGTTTTATCAAAAGCGGGCAGGTAAGATGGTTAGGAGAGGGTTTTTCAGCACCGTACTACTAAGTAAGCTTGAAAAGTGTCTCGTTCTCAATTTAAGGTTATGCTGTGGCTCCGATATTTTATAATTTTTCTGTAATTGGCATATTTCAAAAGAAGATTAAATGTATTACAATGGTGTTAGAAGTTTCACTTGAATCAGTATAAATACAGGCTGGAGACATGGAGATGATCTTCAACGTGAACCTCCATCAGATGACACCGGAAATACTAGGAACCCAATAAATGTTTGCTGATATATATCCAAAAGCTAGATTTTTTTTTTCTTTTATGCCCCTTTAAAATTCCAGATAATTATATGTAATTATAGATCCTCAGGTGAATCTATTTACAAATTATTTTGTATTTCCTGTAGCATCGCTACATTATATACAGGTTTTGTTATTTTATAGAAATTATATAATGAATAAACAAGTATAATGATATACATTATACGTGACTGGACTAAACTGACTAATAAAGGTGATGGGGCTCACCTTTTTGATCAACCTTAAAACTAACTTACATACTAATTCTTATCCTAATAAAAGCTAGATAATTTTTGTTTTCCATTTTATCTAATATTAAGAGAATTACCCGTTACGGGTAGCACTAGGTTCGAAGCGTGTTCGAATTTTTTATGGTTTTAAGAAGGGTTAAATTCAAAGCATTTCTAATACTTATAGAACCCAAAACATATATTTTTTTCAAAGAGATGACTTTCGACTTGAGCAGTTACTTTAAGCTTAAACTTTAAACAGTAACCGTTATTAACAATTGAATTGACTACAATCCTAGTAGGTGCCTGGTACAATAGTTGAAAGTGTAATCCTATGATGAAAACTATTATATTATAATTATTGTCTTTATAAATCCAAGATGCAAAGAACGCAGAAAAAAACAGAAAAACGTATTATTCTTAGTCTTTATACATATATACATATAACCTAAAATCCGTTCAGAAGGTTTCAGAAGTTTCTCTGGAATTATAAGCATTGATTCTACAAATTCTCAAGGAAAGTATTTTTCGTTTTAAAACTATGGTAGCAGATAATATCAAATCATTAAAATTATCAAACAGGTAAAGGTAATTTTACATTGATTATTTATTAATTATACAAATGTAAACTAGAGGTAAAGGTAACTTTGTTTGCAAGTATGTTAGCTAAGAGAACTATATCGCCCTTATTTCCATCCTCCATTTCCATCCATCCATTTCCATATTTCCATCCATTGAGTTCATCCTCACCTCCACGGAATTCCAATAGGAATAGAGAACAAAACAATTTATGTCAATCGTTCAGGCTGATGCAGCAGAAAAAGAAAACTATTTCAGTATCCGACTGAATATGGTTTACGTTGAGCTAGCATACGAAATACCATGTCTTTAAAAAGAAACACGGTTCGAGTTTGGGTTCCAGGCTTCTACGAATAACCTCAGAATCCCTAGGACATACTTACTGAGTGACACATAAGGAAAACCCCAAAGGTTTCCAGCTTTGAGAAGTTTTTCACAAATCTAAAAAATAATGAGATCCCTGGATCAAATCATGATATATGCAACTACAGAAGAGTATGAAATGTGCCACTCAGTTGGTCGAAGGCTTACCAGCTCAGTAATAAAGATTTGAATTCACATCAGTCAGCAGTGCTCTTGTTTGAAGAGGCTTCGCTTGCAGTTTTTGCACTCGGACCCTCTCTCACCCCGTGGTACTTACGTGTCGACATCTGCTCCCTCACAGTGAGTACATATCACTTCTCGTTCATGACAAATCACTAGTAAATTTTTATTCTGGTAACAGAACATTTCCAATCATCTGTGTTTTCCCCCGTATAGTTGTCGCTTATTTATTCTGTTGGCTATAACGATATTTTGCGGTATTCATAATTAAGAATGGCAAACAATGGAACATAATACGAACCACCAAATAAAATCTGTATCCTGTTTTGAATCAACAATTAAATAATCGTCGATATCAAACTCGCACAGACATTTAAAATTAATTCAATGAACACAACAGAAGAAAAAGAAAAATTAACCTAACAAATAATTCAATGACAAGTCACTTTCCATGCATTAAATTATTTCTTCCACAGTTTAAATAGGACCAAGAATTTAAATTATTTCTGCCTCTATTCTAGTTCATCCAATGACCTTTTGTATTCTCAACTATAGAATATAATAGAATTTATATGGTTTTTAAATAATAGATTCCTAATAAGAAGGGGATGGACTACATTGTTTAATTACAAACATATATGGCATGTTTTTATTACATCATGTTAATAAATTGTGATTCAATTATAGAAAAATATTATACAAATTTTCAATCAATATCTCCAAGATATAGAATGTATAATACATATGTACAATATCTAGCTAGCATTAGTTCATGATAATAAGCATAATATTATAACATGAAATATAATAATAGTGCAGTAGCCAAAATATATTATCTTTATTTATTCATTAATAAGAAATTCTCTTATACTCACTTGAAATAATAAAATAATTATTTATATTTCCTGAATGGCGGTTGGAGATTAAATGTTTTTTTTAGCCAAAGAAGATGGATAAGAAAACTTCATTCACAATTTAATTTACAATTGATCGTAAATTGGTAAATTGCTGTTATATATGGTATGTTTAAGTAATAAGCGTGCCAATTTATGTATAGGGCATCGGAAGATAATGAAGCATGTCTTCTGCTACATTTGAATTAAATAATGTCCACATTTGATGCGATAAGTGATATTGCCCATAGATAGCATATGCTTTGATGTCCTTATTTATTATGAAATAGTCATACATATCTGTACAACAGTGGCTTGACAAGCTTCTGTTGAATTTTAAACTTGATGGATTATCATTGTTTGAATTTTTTGGCAGGGCTCCGCAGTCTATCCTGTGACAGACATTGCAGGGTGTAATGTATCTTTTGAATCGTAAAAATAAATTGTAAGGCTACTACTGGTTCGCTGATGAACTGTTTTCTTGCGTGGATTATGAACCGCTTCCATGTTTAATTAACCGGGCAGGAGCGGGGCACTGAAGCGAAATAAGAGAGAGAGGCCGAGAGCTGAAGAAGAGGCCGGTAATAAGATGAGGCTAAGACAAATGAGCTGGAACTGGGATGTGACAGATACGGATACCGCTATAACTGGGGGGCCCGCTCTCCACCAATTTACTACTCTAGTTCTGACAGCCTTCTCTAGTTTCAAACATTTTCTCCCCTCTCAGGGGGATTCAGATTTTCCTCCAACTCAGGAGCATCCGCTAAGATTTACCCACCATTTTGAGGTTATTGATGAAGAACCTGTAAGTAGTGGATTCACGGATCTATTGCCAGGTCCTTAGTTTTGGGTTTTTGTTTTTTTCACAACCATGTTTACACTTTTATATCTGCCTGTTTTTATAAGGGTTCCAGATTTTCAAATATACTTTACTTTTGATAAGGTTCAAGATATTAATGGCATTTTACATAAACTTCTGTCAGATGAAACAGCAAATACTAGGGGCCCCTCAAAAATTTCTAATAAATATTCAAAAACTAGCTCTTATTTTATATTTTATTAAATATTAGCGCAATTGCCCGTACCGTTTCGTGCTAATTTAAAAGGCTTTTAATTTTTATTATTTTAAAAAACTTTGAAATTCAAAGGATTTCTATCAATTAAACTACATTTCTATCATTTAAAGTTGTAAAAATATTTTGATCCAATTTTTCGAAGAGAAGACTAAAATTTCATAAACTTTTTCCATGGTTTATGATAAAATCAACTATAATTGTGCTTGTGGCTGGTATAATATTTGAAAGTTTAATTGTCTTTAAAACGATATGGAAACTAAAGCTGTAGTTCTTTCTTTAAAGAAATCATGAGGTAAATAACGACTTATTGTTCTTATTCTATGAATATACATACCTTAAAATCCGAGTACGAAGGGGTAGCTTCTCCTTTTATTGAGGAACGGGGTGAGAAATAGGGTGCAGTAACTGAAAACATGCTGATTTGTTATGTATCAACACTCATCGCATTAACCTGTCTTAGCTCGATCACAACTACATGATTTTCAGAATAAATTCAAAATTGCTTACTTATCCAAAAACAAGGAAATTTGAAACTATACACAGATTCTACAATTAAAACTACATCCAAAATCGACATTTAAATAATCTTTGTAGAGGAGAGTCTTTTAAAATAAAACAAAAAAAAAGCATTATTATGAAGTACAAACAAAACACTAGTACATATATACAAATATTAAGATTTATGTTACTACATACTGGGTGGAATGTCTACGAACAAGTGGGCTAAAGCTGAGACATATATGTATAAGAGAACGATAAGATTCTGGGAAGCAGGGAGGTCTTGGAAGAATGCGGTCACTTACTTAAAAATAACAAGGGTTCTGCTGAAGCCCCTTCCACTTCCTCTACGTTCTTAGCATTATAAAACTGACGGTAAATTAATTAAATTAAACCATTTAATGGAACAGTCATCAGACGTTTATACTCCACAAAATTCCTCCCATCCTCTCCGTCATCTTACCCTACCATTCCACTTAAATCCTCTTATAAAAATAAAATGTAAAATCATGAAAAAATACTGAAGTACCAGAAGCACAGAATTACGGATTTTCTCTACAAATTTAATAATTTTGTAAGATCCCGTCCGACCACTATGTTAAACGCCTGCAGTCCTGGTGACTATAAAAAAAAATCAAAAAAACAATACAAAGCGACTCCCCGAAACCCCTTCACTGAAACGAACAAATATCTATTCGTGAGTAGATAAAGAGAAATCCATACTTTTAGCAAGCAACTTCCAATTCAGCCTCAAACCGCTGTAGCCAAAAAATATCAATGCCTGTTCTTAAAAGTGCCAATCCTTAATACAGTTCTCTCTACCTCACTGATAGAAACAGGGAAAATAATAAAAAAAATAAAACCAAATAAATCTCCAGGCACAGCGATGGCATCCCCTCCTTGGTAATCAATAATAGCACGAAAAAACTTCTTCCAGACAAAATAGCCTATAGTTACTATATATATATATATATATATATATATAGACATACAATACAATTCAACATAGAATGGATACCGGAATAACAATCTAATAGCTGAATTGTAAATAAAGTTTTCTTATTCTTATTTATAATATTTTCTGCTGATGTTTTTTCGTTAAAATACAATAACGAGCGACATCCACTGAGCAGTTATATATATAATTGTCCCAGCTCTCTTAGAGTTAGGTTCCATTAGACACGATTGTTCAAAAAGAGTTTCCAAACATTAACAAAATAATTAAAAAAAAATATTTTGAGATACAACAATATGAATCCCTTATTCGTTCCAATTCAATATTTAAGCTTTGTCTCGTCAGCAACAAAACCCTTCATAACTATTTTTATATACCCTACATTCTTGAACTCATCCCTTCCAAGTTTATAAAATTCCACAGTAGCCTTTCCAAAAACCCTAATCCCGTAGCGCAGTCATTGCACTGCACCACTCATCCCTATAATCCTCCTCGGAGACTGAAACGGCAGTGGCCTCGTGACCTACTATAAATGCGTGACAGTGGAAGTCCTGGCAATAGCCAGTTTCTCCAATCATGTCCTGAGCGTATGTGGCTCTCGCGCTCTTGGTCAGCCTCCACTGGCTCGTAACCGGTAACGCAGCTGACGGAAGAGCGTGGATTCGGGAGGCCTCTGGTCGTAAACATCCCGTGATCCCATGTATGTCGGATTACAGAGAGAAATAAAGGCAGACTATTTCGAGAACTGGAGTTAGTCTTTTGTTCCCGTTTTTCTTCTCTTTATCACATTTTACCCGGTGGTGAATAACTGGTGCCGAAACCCGGGAAGCTATCGTTTTTTTTTTCCTTTTTTTTTGTTCTCTTCTATTACGGGAATGCCGGAAGGAGTACTAAGATCAGGGGTGCTCAACGCAGCAGCGGATATACCACAGCTCCCCCAGACAACTATGGCAGAAGAGAGAGAGCAACAGTGGGAGAAAGGAGCCGAGGAAACGCGGGACGCCTCAGGAGGGGGAAGACAGGAAGTGTTATGAGTGTGGGAAGACAGGACACCTGGTAGCAAAGTGCCCACTCACTAAGTGCTTCGAGTGTGACATGGAGGGACACGTAGCAAGAGGGACAGTGTCCATATACGGGCCGTCGCAGAAACGTGAACCGGCCCGAACCAATGGAAATTAATGCTCAGAGAGTGTGGAGGAGGGAGAGACAGCAGTCGAAGGCTCCATAGAGTTCGGAAACCTCCGAAACGGACACCGAAATGGAAGAACCAGGAAGTGGAGTGGGCTGTGGAAGTGGCAGTGCCGAAGGAGTGGTCGACGACAGGTGAGGGAGGAAAGGGAAGAACGTGAGATCTGAGAATAGCGGCTGCGGAGAGGCGACCGCACGTTAATAAATAATAGTGTAAAAGGCGCACATAGCGGTCTGCCTATAATTAGAGTCGCGAGTGGAGTGGAGTGCTTAGTGTATACTGGGAGTACCAACACAATAATGTGTCGAGAGTCACTATAGAACATGTGTAGAGGAGGGGGGATGCCTCAAATGCAGGTATGTTCTTGCAGCTTGACACCCTGGGGGGCCCCTGCAGGGTCGAAGGTGAAGACAACCTTCACTTTTGAGAGATGTCACTACGAGCTCACCAGGATGCCATTTGGATTGAAAAATGCACCCATCACATTCCAAAGGCTCATGTATGATTTGCTACGGGGAGTATATGAGTCCGTTTGCAAGATATACATGGATGACCTCTTAGTATTCAGCGCGACCGAGGCCCACCATGAGGACGGTTTTTGACCAAGTGCGACAATTTGGCCTGAAATTATCGAAGGAAAAGTCCCATCTGGGTCAGGAGGTCATTGGTTTTTTGGGCCACACGATATCTAAAGAAAGAATCCGACCAGATGCCGGGAAGGTGGCAGCAATCCAGAAGATGGTGGTTCCGTCTAACTTAAAGGGATACGGCGGTTGATGGGAACATTGAACTACTACAGGCGATTTGTCCTAGAAATGGCAGCATACTTGGTACCTATTAACAACTTCCGTAAAAAGGTAGTCATCACCCCCGACATAGAGGCGAACATTCACAAGTGCATGGGACGATTACAAGAACATCCTGATACTGGCTTTTCCTGATTTCGCAAAGGAATTCACAATAACGACGGATGTCAGTGAATATGCCTTGGGAGCGGTTCTGTCACAGGCGAGGGGCAAAGGGGACCGTCCCGTAGCGTACTCCAGTAGGCGTCTCACGGAGGCAGAAAGTCGGTACAGCACGCTGGAACGCGAGTTACTTGGGATAGTGTCGGCGATCGATCACTTCCAGCCCTATGTGTTCAGAAGAAGGTTCCGGGTGCACACATACCACCGACCACTACTGTGGGTCGGTAAACTGAAGGAATCGTCGGTGAGGGTCCCTCGGTGGAAAGAGATCCTCGGTCAATATAACTTGGAGGTTGTATATAAGCCCGATAAAGAGAATGTTGTGGTAAACTGGCTGTCCGGGCCATGACAGTTAAAGCACTAGAAGAAGATCAGGGTGAATCGTCCAGGTCGTACGGTTTCTGAAGAGGGAAGGCGACCAGCATGAGTCTGCTGAGGAGGAACGGTTGGCAGGAGGAGGGTGCTTGGCAGATAAAAGGCCTGCGGACATGGAAGAGCGCGAAGAAATCATAAACGATAAGCGCCACCAAATAGTCTGGAAGACGAAGACCTCGGGGCCTATGAAGATAGCGTGAGGCAGCTATGGAAGATCCACCACCACGACCATATGGTCGTAGCTAGGGGTGAACAATGACCCAATTTTTCGTTCACTCAAGGATGCTTCCAAACCAAACTATTTGTACCTGGGAAACACGACCATTTGGGAAAAGATTAGGTGGTTGTGGCGGATACAACAGATCGGGGTGGATCGAATACTTGTGGGGTGTACCATGATGGTAGAAACTATCACGGACGAGACAACTCAGAAGGAGATAACGCTGGCGTACCATCAGGGTAAAAGGAACCGGGGCAAACACGAGACGGCTTAGGCGTTAAAGCGCAAGTATTTCTGGTGGGGTATGTGGAACACGATTCAGGAGACGCTAGGGGCATGCGAGGTCTGCCACCGTACGAAATATGATAGGCACCGCCCAAAAGGGCTACAAGTTGGGACCCCCACGGCGCAATCACCACTAACTGACCTTCAAGTGGACACCCGTCTTTACCTGGAAGGGACACAAGTGGATCTGTGGGGGAAAAGTCTTCGGAGGCAGTGTTAGGAGCGCTGAGGAGGTAGTTCTTGGTGTTTACCCGGCAAAGGGTTGGAGCCGGCAGAGGCAATGCCTAAGGCGGTGGTAGCGTACAATTACTCCGTTCACACGACCACAGGGTTCTCACCCTTTGAAATAGTTTTCGGTCTTCGCGGCCGTCGCCGAGATACTAGTAGAACGGTGGTAGGAGATAAGACGTCAGCACAGCTCACCAACAACCGCGTGGAGTAGGGAAAACTGTGGTGGAAAGTCTACGCGAAAATTACAGCCGAAAAGACTAGGAGGGTGGTCAGGGAGAATGCAGGCGTCAAACCGATAGAAGGACGTGTTACGATAGGCACCACTGTATATCGAAGGATCGGCTCTAATTGGACTAAAGAATTGTCCCGTTATGAGGGGCCCTTCAGGGTGATCGCGATTCGCGAACACAATTTAGTTACCATCCAAAGTGTCCGTGAACCCGGGAGGCGCAGGGCTGTGCATGTAGAGCAGTTAAAGCTTCCGGTGGGGAGGCCTTAAGTAGGTTGGCTCTAGTATCCTCGCCTCTCCACATATCTCATTGGGGCCATAATTTGTTTTTTTTTGTATATAGTTTTACTAGGATATTTTTATTTTACTAAATTCGATAAGGTTTCTGTTTTATTTCTTAAGACTGTAAGACATTTTTGTGTTGTTCTGGGTGAGCATGGAATTATTATTTTCCGACCTATAGGTAATTAGTATATGCTTTAAGCGTGTATAAGTGGTCAGGAACTGGCAAGAGGGAGTTAAAGCCAGAGGCCTGACTATGTCGATTTCTAATACGATCATGGAATGTAAACAACCCATGATCCTATGTATGTCGCATTATCATCAATAATAAAGCAGTCTTTTACTGGAGTCTGAGTGTGTCGGTGCATTTCCCTCTTTCGTTATTATCTTTTTATCTATCATAACCGCTGGCGATTAACTTATATGTATATCTTTACTCGCGCGTCTGTCACAAACTGTCCGGATAATAAATTCACTCGAAGAGAGGCAGATAGGGCTAATTTATTATGTACTTTTATCACGATTTATTATGTACTTATAAGCTAGTTGCTAGTAGTTGTTGTTAAGTGAGTGAACTATGGTGTGAAACAAACGAATACAAAGCAGGTCTTGGGGGGTAGGTCTTCTAAGACATCACAAACACCAAAGAGGGGTGGGGCGTGGAAAGACAAGGCAAACAATTATCTTTGCCACGGTCTGTTTAGAGTAGATTAAACGTGGAGTGCTGTTAACCCGCTTCCGGTAGGAAGGGACGCCCTCTGCGCTAACAGACGCTCTCAACTTTTCCATTGTCTCAGTTGCTGTTTTAATTCCAGCTCTAACAATCGGAGGGGGCGGGGACCATTGTTGTTCCATGAACTAGTGGAACGGCTGTTGGAAGCAATCGAACTTGTCTGCTGGTATCTTTCGTCCAGGAAAACCATTTTAATAATACTAGAAATATTACCCTCCATCAGTAGAAACTGCCATCAGACAGAGATCTCCTGTTACTATGACGGATGGATGTTACTGGATGAACAGGGATCAGTTGAAATCCCTAGAAAATTTCTGTGTCATTCGTGTTTTAAATGTTGTTGAGTGTTTGTCAGTAAACTTAACATTCATGCGTTCTATAAGTATGCTGAGACATCCATGAAGTTTGTTGCTGAATGTTCTGTGCCTTAAAAACAAATACCCACGGGGTGACACCACAATGTAAAGGTAGGGTCGACCGAAGGTTTCCACAGTAGTTAGCTATTAGGTTTTCGCGATAGGGAATTGGTGATTTTTCATTGAAGTAGTTTATCATGAATCCTCATGAGGCATAGCTAACCCTCATCTAAATGAAAAAAATCGAACCTGGCTCACAGCATTTAGAAGTGAGCGTGATAACCACTAGACTAAGAGAGCTACACATACTTCGTATCTTAGCATGGTTAAATTTTCAATGTTTTGTGTCTACAATTCAGTTTGAGGGATTATGCTACAAATTTGATACTGTGCCTTTGTTACTTTTCTTTATATTATCGACTAAATAGGCTGCTAATGACATGGGTTACGTGTGGCGGCAGGAAACAACATTTTCGTTACCCTATTCCCAGATCGCTTTTAGTATTGTTTAGTATATTCTATGCTTCTAGCCTATATAAACTAATTATGTATTGTAGATTATCAAATCGCATTTACAGGTATGTTCTTTTCATTTCAATTCCATGGGTAAAGTTTAAATCCTGGATATCTTTCGGTGCTTAGCGCATATGTAGTTTTTGGTTCAATTGTACCAGTGGGAACGTGTCACATTGAAATGTAAAAGTAATCTAGTGTGTTCTGTTAGTAGAAGTCTATATTACAAAAAGTT
Organism: Acanthosoma haemorrhoidale; assembly: GCA_930367205.1. Taxonomy (NCBI): domain Eukaryota; kingdom Metazoa; phylum Arthropoda; class Insecta; order Hemiptera; family Acanthosomatidae; genus Acanthosoma; species Acanthosoma haemorrhoidale. The sequence goes on along the minus strand of OV884011.1, from coordinate 180,770,450 downwards.
TACCTCGTGATTCTTGAGTCTGAAGACAATAAAATCATCTTGGGGGAAGTTAGCTAATTATTTTCTAAAGCACTTACGCATAGTCATTTGAAATTAAGGTCCTATCAGACTAACTATTCCAACTGATACGAACATGTGAGGTGCGAGTAAGTTTTATCTGCCTATGAAGTTTTAGAACCAGCAAATGTACGAGAACTTACTTTGAACTTGGAAAATACGGACAACATGCTAGCTTGGCTACCTCGTTTTAACATTTCAGATTTGTTCATGTTTCTATGGGAAGTAAGTACTTAAAGTTGAGGGTTTTGTCTTAAATATGTTTTCTTCTTAAGCGAAGAAATATGATCTACAGTCCGTGCATTTTATTTTAAAGGGTATCGTTGAGGATTAATGGATGAATAATTTATTGTATTCTCCATATCTTCTGGATATTTCAAAGATTAGTGCTTGCCACTCTGGGGCAGAGCAGGTCCAGATAGATTTTAGTAAGCGGTTGTATAAAATGAGCATTACTTTTACAGAAATCCGTGACCATTTATCTAGGAATCTCCAGATTGAGGTATGTTTCTTTAGATATTTCTTTTTACCTTTATTCGCACTGTCCGCTTGAGTATTTTGTCTAAATAGAGTTGAGTATTTCTTTGTTGCATTCTGCTTTGATAGAAAAGTAGATGTAACTTCTTGTCACCATGGGAACATCTATCCGATAAGTGTGACATCATAAGTATATACTTTTAAGAGAGAATCATTGTTAGGTTTTTTCTACCCGGCTATATCCCTTTGGCTAAAACTGTTATAAAATATATTAGAGCGTCATGAGGCCAGCTCTCCTGTTTGGGACACCACTCTTTCGATTCCTACATACAAGCACTATAACTTGACTCCAGAGCTTCCAGAACAAAATCCTGCGCACGGCACTATGGCATACCCCTTTTCGTGATATGAAGGTTCCCGACATCCACGAAAAGTTCGAAGTCCCCACCATCACCGAGGCCATCCAAAGAAGACACATGACACCCCCACCGCTACCGGCAAGATGGCAACTCTCAAGTTCTGGTAAAGCAAACCAAATGGTGGACATCACGGCGCTTGGCCCACCAACAACAAGCCTCTAACGGGCACCCAACACTCCTATCCGACTAAATAAGACTGCACTAAGAGGGACTCTAGGCCCAGCCACCAGTGTACGCTTACCACTGTACCGCAACATTTCCACCTCTACCGAGGCTTCCCACACTCCTTACTTCCCTCACACCACCTTCAAACAGGTACTCCTAGTACAAGGATCCACTCAACCCAAATATCCCTTTTTTTTCCCTCATCTTTAATCTTATAATTGGAGAGCTAAGAAAAAAAAAAGAGGTTTTTTCTACAAATATGCTGTCTTTGTCAAATTCATTTTCGATGTATAAATATTGTAAGACGAAAGCCCAAAATAGGTCATGGCATAAATAGAAAATGAAATAACATCTACTAAACAAATAAGCTCTTCTGTTATAGAATGAGCTGGAGCAAGAAACATGCTTTCCGGGGGATTTCGAAAGATAACATATGAATCATAATTCTTACATGCAAAATAGGTATTTTATTCATTAACAGCATCGATAAACAATGTTAAGATCGGTCCTAACTGACGTGTATGAACATCACTGCGAGGCTGTTATGCTTGGAAAAGCCAGCGTAGGCTCACAAAAGACCCTCATCTATTCCCTGGGAATGTTTAGGCGGAGAGTAAGCTATCTGGGATAAGATTGAATCAGACTTAAACGAGACGAAAGAAATGCATTAAGGGGAATTAGACGCTAAACGGCTCCGGGAAAGAGGAGACGGAAGGGTTCGGCTAAAGTGCCGTTTTGAATAAAATAGCAATTACGGCTGGAAGAAAGGGGACGACCGTCTGTTTTCCCTCCGAGATGCGGTCCAATCCGGCGGGACAAACAGCCGCTCTGTGGTCCCAATTCTTTTTACAGTCCTCTTCCTCCTCCTTCTCCAGAGCTGGCCGTACACGGTCCTAAGCAAATAGCCCCTGTCTTCCTACTTCCACCGCACGTCCCCTCTATTTCCTCTACTTTCTGAATAAACCTAGGCCTGAGGGGACGCTAACAGCCTGGGGTGGAGCCCTCCTTTCGCCGTCCAATAATGTCCCCGGGGAGGATCGCCTTTATTGGATGAATAAAGCCACTCGACCACCTCCCTATTAGATTTGCCTGGGGTAGGTTTTCAACGGATAGAATCTGTGCATTCATGCAACCTGTGCAGAACTTAATGGGAGCTTTACTAATACCGATAACACACTTAACGATTCTTTAAAAAAAAAAATATGTTTGTATAACTAAGACTCTATAAATACACTATAAACAAATTTTGTGTCACATCCAATACGAAAAAAATAAAGAATGCCTCGGGGATTCCACAAACATTTTCAAAATACTTTTTTAGTATATCAGTATTACTTTAGTAGTTAAACATTATGAATAGCTAAAACTTTAGCCAAAATTAAATTAATATAATCGGAATGTAATGCAGGCTGCATGAGTCATATATGTACGTAGAGTGTTATGTTCATAGTAATTTTTTTTAGACAACTTAGATATCCAATCAAATTAAAGTTTGCTATTTTAGCGTTATGAACGAAATTTATTTATTTAAAAATGTCACAATGGAGACAAAACGGACTTGAGCAATATCCTGGCTGGGGTACGTCACTACTAATGAGATGTGTAGTCTATCTCACTGACACCACCACGGGAGTCTCCGACTTGGGTTATAAGGAAGGGGGTATATCCGTTTAATTTCGACTTTTTGATAACTGTGTATGATATGATTTAAAAATTTTAGTTGCTTTTAAAACTTAAAAATGGCAATTCCACCATTTCCCAGATGAATAAGTTTTACTTTTCAGTTGCGAACGAAAATTTGTTGGCTAACACACCTGTTGGGTAATAAAGAGAGCCAACAGGGAAATAAATCAGCAAGATCCTAGCTTTGAGGAACCCTGGATTTAATCTCTTCTACTAGCAATTGTTATAATGAGATCAAATAAAAGCAAATTTCTGTAAGGCTATGATGCAAGATACACTAAGAATCAGTAGCATGGCTATTGTTTTTTTCACTTACTAATTTGTTGTACACTAATTATAAAGTATACTGTACTTATTCTAAAATATATACACGTGTTAAAAAGTAAAGAAATATCAACAAAGAATCATAAAAATATGAACAGTTTAAAAATTCAAACGACGAAATCCAATTAAAACCGGGTTTGAACGTATATAATACTTGTTTGTCAACTTTGATTGTCGATTACCGTATCTACATTTTAAGTGTCTCTCTCTCTCTCTCTCTCTCTCTCTCTCTCTCTCTCTCTCTCTCTCATCAATCAATGGAATTTTAGACATGTGAAACATCAGATTATTAAATATGAAATAGTTTCTGAAGTGATATTGAAAACATTTTAAACTTGGCGAACGGGTTTGAGTTGAAAAGTCAACATTTTTTTTATATCTCCCATTATTTTCAATTGACCTCAAAGTACTCACCATATTTATACGTATTGTAAAATATACTTCACCATTTTCACGGCCACCATTGTTAAACACAAACCCACAAGCCCTAAAAGAAAATCATCCTATACCGTTTGAAAGTAGAGCTAGGGAATAATGTAACGTAAAAAAAGAAAAGTATTTATGTATGTATTGCAATAAATCCTATGCTTTTTTATATTATAATATTATTTTTTAAGAATCTTTAACTGTTTTTTTTATATCCCATTTATGCACGACCATTCAATTCGTCCCATTTAGTGTTGAAAGGCGGTCTATCAAATCCAGGTTCTTCTACTTGAGCTGTTTTTGTTTTTTTTCGGTGGTGCAATTCCATCAATAACAAAAAACCATCATTTACAAAACTGAAATAAATTTACTGGGATTTGAACTGACGCTTACTGAATGCTTTAGTCATCATTGAAAACTATCAGATCGCATAGTTAAAAGTAAAAATTTTAATCTCAAAAGTATAAACATGCTTAACAGTTTTACATTTATATGGGCATTATATGATCAATAAATATTTTACTTCTAATAATTTTACGTGTATACTCAATATGTTGTTATTAGCTATCCCCGTATAAAAATTATACTAAAACATCTACCAATAAGAAAGTTTAACAGTCTCATTACACAGAAAATAGAACTCAAGACAAAAAGATAAAGGCATTTCATTTTGTAAGGCTTTCTTGTAACCCTTTTAGCGCTGAAACTTCCTAAATTTTGATAATAATGTAAGCATAAACCCGCTCATTTCTTTGGCTGGTTTATTAAACCTTGATTTATGGCCAAGGAAGTAAAACTTTTTTTTTTTGCTGGCTGTGTTCACAAACCCTAGGCCATTTGTTATGTTGAAACAGGTCTGAAAAAAAAAAAAAAGCTACTGGTAAAAAGGCCGTGCCGGTTTAAAAGTAAACCCTCTTCCTTGTTACTCGCGAATTTTCAATTATATTTCGATCGCAATACTTAAAACAGGATCCAACATTGATTACTATTAAACTATTAAAACAATTTTTCATGTTTTTCAAGAAGCCAATTTTTATTTACTTAATATAGTTAGTGAGTAAAATGGTTGTAAAATACTGAGCAGTTTTATTTCGAAATCATTTAGTAAGTACTTAAGGAATTCTGTACGTCCTTTATTTCGTTGATTTAAATTAAAAAAAAAACAGAAACTATTTCATAATTGATATAGCTATTATTATTCGGATTAAAAAAAATCAACTCGGTGACAAAGTTAAAATAGAATAGATACGCAACTGTTCACTGGATCAACTTCGGGGCCTATTTTAACCTCTATCAAAATGTTTATTCGAAAACTTAAGCATAAAAGTTTTTATTTATCTCTTTTTTTGTGTCTTGACAAAGCTAAATCTTTCATGTAAATGTTTAAAAGTGTATATAAAGAGGACAACTGTTTGCTCCACTTTATTACATAATTATTTAAATATCATTGCCGGCAAGGTAAGAATATCGAGACCATTGAATTATATTAACGAGGGAACGTCAGTGAGTTGGCGCTTAAGACTTTTCTGAATGTTGTCATTTATGAGTTTTCTGCTGAGCATAGATAAATATACTTACAATATTTACACAATGACTAGGTTCATTGGCGATAATCTTATATGATAAGCGAGTCTTGATATGAATTACTTGTTGAATTAGTTATCTTACTTGGGCCAATCCACCTTAATGTGTTCCAGGATTCGAAAATATAATAATATTATAAGTATTTTTTGTTTAATTTTGCCAAACTGAATTTAAAAGTCTTTAACTTCGTATTCACACCTAGCTTCTTTTCTTGGCAATATAGTTTCATTTGATGCTCTATGATGTTAGAGATAAAACCAACCCCTTGAAAACTAATTAAAGGGCATTAATAAATTAATTAGCAGCAACGAAATAAGTAGTTGTCGATCATACTAAGTAGGGTATGAAATAAAAGATCTCAAATTTTTATAAATTTAGAATATGACATGTGCATTGGTGTTAACGTGAAATATAATTATAGATATTCATTAGGATTGTCATCAAAGGTATAATTGCGATTTTCAATTTATTTTCATGTATAGGGATGATATTCTAAAGTTTTACTTCACAGAGATGTTAAAAATAGAAGAAACCTTTTGTGAGCAATAATGAAGGGGCACTTATTAATCAATTACTTTTGAAAAATTTTAAAAAAGGAAATTGATATGAAATATGCTACGTTCTGCCTAATAATATTTAAGTAAATATCGGGCTTTTAATAGAGTAAAAGTGTCAATATAAAATGCAGCCATAACTTTTGTGAAGGATCATACTTGACATAAATTGTATTTTTGATTATTCACGCTCATACTAATTCACATATAAACATTAAAGGGAGGCAAATCTATCCAACCCTATCTGCTGAAATAAAATAAATTTCAGAAAAAAATTCAACAAGTTCATTAAAAGCTAATGAAATCAACTCTTCAAAAGAACAATTCAATTTTAAATATACCATAATTAATCAATAATAATAATATCATGAATCAGTTGCTATCCTCTACGTGTGATTAAAAAAAAATCAATTTCTACTTTTCACCAATTAACATTTGTTTACTTTTACATTTAAAAGTACATAGAAATTAGGGAAAAGATATCGTATGATATACGGTAAAAGATACTACCCTAAATCAATTTGAAAATCGACTTTTTAAGACAACAAAATAATCAAAACAAGCAATATATTGAGCAAAGGATAACTAATTATATTCAGGTCAAACCATATTAAATACTCTATATCTATTGTCATCTCTCTAAATGTTGTTGGAGCATTTTGAAGATTTTTTTGAATTGTCGTCTCTACTTTTTCCTTGACCATCAGAAAAACAATAAAAAACTTAAAGTCGAAATTAGCTTCTGAGCTGTGACTAGAAAAATCATAAAATTTAGCAAAATTTAAAAAGTCAAAATCAAATTTGGGTGGTAGCTGTAAAGTATGCAACACATTCATTTTTTTTATAAAATATTACCTGACTAATAATATGTAATAAATGTAGGGTCTTTATTAGACTAAAAGGGTCATAGTAAAATGGTACTCCCACCTATAACAAAACCATGATTTCTGTGATCGATCACACTTGACATTAATAGTATTTTCGATTATTCACACCCTTATTTAGTAGAATTACCAACTACGGAAGTAACCTCGGTCGCACTTCTAGTATTCATAAGGTATTCTTGATACTGATTATGCTGATCGAGTACGAACAATCATTCAACAATTTTACTGCGAGAAATCCATGAAAACAAAAAGACTACAATTGCCTGATTCCCGAGGATTTGTAAATAAATAAAAACAACAATCCACCTTTCATTTATTTCGGGGATCGGTGTGTTATTGAGATTCCAATGTTCAATCCCAGAGACCAGACTAAAAAAAGGAGAATCCTTTAAAATATAGAAGGTTCACTAGGCCAATAAATAATTCATAGCGGGTAGCTGAAGAAACACACTAATTTACCAGTGGAATAGAAAGCTGCATTAGAGAGCGGAGGGAATAAAGTATTGAGGATGTTTTTTACCCAGTCCGCAAGCCCCAACGACCGAATGATCAGTTAATTATTGACGGGATGAGTATCCCCGTCCTTATTAGCCTTTGGCACGTAATCTCCCAAATCCCAGGGGATTGTCTTTAACTCCATCCCGTCACTCCCCTCCTCTTCTTTATTCCATCAAGAGACTTACAAGCAGCAGGATCGGTAGTGGGAGGAAACCTTCGTCAGAATCCTTTAACAGTAACAACCGCTGGATTACAATTCAAACACAAGCCTGTAGCTCGGTTAAATGAATTAAAATCTGCATTTAAAGAAAAAAAAGACCCAAACATCTACATTTTTTGTTATGTGTACTGCCCCATTCAGACGGTTGCGGGTGAGCAATACAGTCCCAGACGAAATTTATTAATTTTCGATCCAATAAATACTGGAGAAAGAATGAGTTAAACTATTAGCTGATTTTTATTTCATTGATAGTCCTGTAGTTATCACAATAAAACGATGTTACCTCTTTAAAATCTCTTGGCATCATGTTATACGTGATAAAACATTTGGGAGAATGTGTTCTTTTGACTTTAATTATTTTGGGAGCACTTTATGTTCTCACATCGATCTGTCTTGTTCATTTTCTCCTCATATTATCTTGAGAAATTATTACTACTGAGTACTTCATCATTTATCCAGTAAAACTAATGCCTCTAATATACACTGAGAATCAAAAAAATAGCCACCTAGACGTATTTGTACTGGTTTCCAATCAATTTCTTATTAACGTCTTCACACACTTTTAATATATTGAAACTTCTTTATTGAGATAAAAGTACAATCTGCTTGATTAGGCAATCATTAATTGTGATAAATGTTCTCATTCATACATTATTTACAAAAAGCCCGAAGACCTTTCAAATCCACAAGGTTGTCACATCCCTCGCATGCGAAACAGAAACCAGAGTCTTGGGAAGTCTCCCATGCTCCTCGGATACGAGCCAGTGGAGGCTAACGGAAAGCGTGAGGACTCCCACTGTCACTATGGAGGTTACTATGGAATTTCATGAACTTTGAAAGGATGACTTCAAGAATGTAAGGTATATTAAGATCGTTATTAAGGTTTTGTTGCTGACGTAATAAGGGGCATTTACTAGTGTTCTCAGGGCTTTTGATTGAAAGGATTGGATACGCTTGATATTCGACATTTTTGCTGGCCCCCAACTCTATATCATATGTATAGATTGGCTCAAGTATAACTTTGTAAATTATTAATTTAATTTCGTATGAGAAATGGGATGTCCTTTGAAGTAGTCTGTACAGTTGTCCAATGCGTTTATTTAGTTGTTTTTTTTTTAGCCTCGTATGTGGGTTCCAGATCAGCTGTTTGCCGAGATGGAAGCCTAAGTACCATACTAACTTGGATAAGGGGAGAGGAATGGAATTATAAAATAAACTAGTGGACAAGACTTGTGACGGAGGGTGAAGGTAATGTGGGAACATTTTGGGAACTTTGATCCACCGTTGGTTGCTCCAAAACTTGATCTCATCAAGGTGTTTTTGAAGGTTATGGCATGCTATATCGGGGTCTGAGTGGTATGACAAGAGTGCAGTGTCATCTGTAAATGTTGCTAAGAAGGTATTGGGTGTAGAGGGGGCATCAGCGGTGTATAGGTTATTGAGGATGGGACCCATGACACTGCCCTGTAGAACTCCTGATTTTATGGGATAGTGGTTAGAATATTCAAAGCTACAGCGGACTTGGAAAAAGCAGTTTGAAAGGTATGACTGTAGGATCAGGGAAAGGGTCTGTGGTAAATGTCTTTTGAGCTTGTAGAGAAACCTGCGTGCCAGACCCTGTCAAAAGCTTGAGCTATGTCCAGAAAGGCAGCAGTGCAATACTGTTTGGTTTCAAGGGCTGAGGATATGTGATCAACAACGCGAAGGCCTTGTTGAGCTGTGGAATGTCGTTGGCGGAAACCAAAATCGTGTGGAGGAAAAAAGCTTTTGGATTCAACAATTGGAAGTAGACGTTTTAATAGGAGTTTTTCAAATATTTTTGAGAGGATAGGGAGTAGGCTAATTGGACGGTAAGATGAGGCGTCATTGGGTGGTTTACCGGGTTTGGCGAATAGAACAATAATGGAATGTTTCGAGAGGAGAGGAAAGTGCGTCGTTCGGATAATGCAATTATATATGTAGGTTAGGAAGATTATGGGTTTGGGAGGAAGCTGTTTGAGAATTTGAGGAGTAAGGAGATCATATCCAGGGGATTTTGGGAAGGTAAGTTTCTCAGAAGGTATTTGCCCCTCTGAGGGGTTAACGGATTTTTCTGGAAGTGTACACCGGATAGGTGAAGTGAGGAAATACTCAACAGTTATGACACGAGTATGGTTTTGATGAGATATATGAGAAATTTAAAGTGTGCAAGTATGGAAAAGATGCAGAGCAAATTCCTCCGTCCTATCCCTATCCGAAGCCACCCATGACCCATCATCATACGGAGTGGGTGTGAAACAGGATGATACTTTAGGATTTTTTTAGTTACATTCTACAGATAGTCATCCCTGGTAGACAGAGAGGAGAGGTAGGAATTGAAAGAATCGGAACGGAAGGATGCCAATTGCCGCTTTACCAATCTGCAGTACTGATTGTAAGAGCGACGATCAGCAGGATGTCGGGATCTTTCCCACACTGTAATTAAAAGTAAATTAAATTATTAGGGTGTATTACCACCTCTTGGACTTACTGACGTAATAGGTTTTGAATAAATTCTTGAGGGGTATTTTCGTATTCTTCCGTTGGGGCAACCCTTAACTCCTGTAGTGAATCTGTTATATTGGGCGGTTCTTTATCCGTCTTGACAACACATCCCATAGATATCATTAGATCTTGACTACACACTGGCCACATTAAATAGAACACCTTAGAAGCCAACAGTATTGTATATTTTCAGGAGAATACTATGGCAACATTTCAAAAGTTATCCGTTCAAAAGCTCACTTTGCTAGTAGTTTTTTGGCAAGAAATAGCAACTCCTCTTTTAGAAACAAAGTAATGTTTTAATGTTAGATATTATTTTTTTGAGATGAAAACCAATTTGATGTTTCAACTGAATGTTCGAAATTGCTTTATAAGGATAGAAATCTCATTCATATTTCAGTATGACGTCGCCTGAAAAGAAGGAAAATCCTATTTTCACCATGTATTTTCGTAAATACTCGTATGTGACCCAGCTACAGATACTACAATATGATTCCTTTGGATCTACAACAATATAGTTTTGGTACTCTACATAGTTGCATTTCATCTAATTCGCACAAACAATTCTATAAAAAACATATGTTGATATTACAAAAAATTATCTCTAGGCTCACGTATTGAGTGAGACACAATGTTTTTAATTAACCTAGTGCTTGAACAATCAAGAAAAAAAAAAGTGAGCCCCATCACCTTATGTACACCTTGTATGTTCAGCCTATTCATGTATAATGTACATCATTATACATAATATACTTTGTACATTACAGAGCAATATTATTTTATATATTAGAACCTTTATATAATGTAGCCAAGCTACAGTAAATATAATGCAGAAATTGTAAATAGGTTCGCTTGAGAATTTATATTTTGTACTTGATAATGATAATCTTATAATGATATAGAAAAAAAACATAAAAAAAACAATCAAGAGTGATTACTTAAAAATTACCATTCAAGTAATCTAGTTCAGTAACAATAAACTGATCTGTCGTATCCGTCCTTAACTTTTTTAAGACCACAGTTGTATATTCTATGATGATGATTTAACTGTAATTTTACGAAACGCTTCAATAATGGAGAAAATTAAAAAAAAAATACAAAATACAATTTTGGGTCATTAAGAAAAAAATTAAACATTTTGCCTGTCCATGCAGTTTTGTTTTACAAAGGCTTTTGGATGGCCACGCTGTATTATAGGGTGGTGTCTCACTTGTTATCCTTAATAGTTAAAATCATTTCCAATCCTATTTTTTGAGGTATATAAATAAATACCTCGCTGTCCATTTATAACTAATATCATGTTTGTAAGTTTGTCAAAGCTGGTATTAGACGACACAAAATATTCCCAGCCAAGGGAAGGAAATAGCTTTGTTAATGTAATTTTGTTGCGAAAACTGTAAGATTTAGGGAAGGATAAAACATTGATTATTTTTAAAGATATCATTCCAATCAATAAAACCATGGCGCTAGTCAGCTGATGTGTAGAAAACAAATTTTATATTCCTCTGTCTGAGAAAATCTTACACAAAATGAATACATAGCCCCTGCCAATGTTCATCATAGACTCACTGTGGAATAGTCCGAGCTTTGACTTTGTTTGTGCAGCAAAGTCCCTTGTAAGCAGACACATGTAAAATACATTCCTGCGGACTTTGGCCCAACGGGAAAAGAGAATAAGCTCTTTCACCTCTCTCTCCTGCCAGCGATAAATAAATACTAGTTTTTCTTTTTCTTTTTTCATACTTTTTTTTCGTTATTTTCTTTGTCCGTTCTCTTTTTCTATAACAGGAATTTACAGATATACCCGAAAACATGAGATTCCCTAAACAATCAATGTTTTATTCAATTGCAAGTGTTGAAATAACCTCAATTTATCTGAAGTCAACCTTTGTGATATAACCAAAGGAGCATCTAAGAGGCTTATTTTGAAATTTAAATTAACTAAATGATGATATTACGTATTCGTAAATTATATAACAGTTTTAGATACTCAATTCGACAAAAAACTATTGTAGCCTGTTTTTCGTACTAATGCCGTATCGAAGCAGAAATAAAAAATTATCAAAACAGCACTTCATTTATCAAGGATGTTTTTGCAAGTTCTCATTTTTCTTTCCTGTTGGTCAGAATCATCTTCAATCACACTCATTCCCAAAAGAAAAGAAAAATCCTAAAATGAGCTGGGTCTCCTCCCTTGAGAAGTATACATGCTAATAATAGGTGCAGTCTACGTCATGACTAATAGTATGCATTTTTTTTCAAACTAGTTCTAGAAAAAATCAATAATTGCAATCGTCGTTGAAACTGTATCTTTCTGTTCGCTAATTTAACTCGATCTATTTTTTTAGCCCTTTCATTAGACAAAAAAAAGCAGCCTCATGAAAATTAACTACAAGTTCATTGGTGGTCAATTAATTGTAATTAAATAGTAGATCTCATATAAAACCATATTACGTAGATTATTGAATACCTCAACGTTTTGATAAATGATCTCTAAAATGCGTTTTGATGTGTGTGTACTAATGACCATGCCGTTTAAAGGGTCATTGAAATCATAACAAAACCTTTAGTTTCATGATGTGTCACATTTGAAAGCTTGACTTTCTTTGCCTAGATACTAAGCTAATATATTATTTACTCGAATTTTCATTACATATTATGTAGGAATTTTATACATGTATGCCACGTAACTTTATCTTCTTACTTAATTTTCGTGAGACCATTACATTATTCTTCGGGGAGGTTTTCTAATAAAGCTAATGTTCACCAAGATAAAAGAAACTTGATTTAACACCCATTTATATTCGGTAACAAAGTGTTAGAACTTTCTTCAGGTTTTTTTTTTACAACTTCAGATTGATTCAACGCCTTTTTCATCAAGAATACCAATGCAGTGACATTAGCCGTGACACGGAACAGATCGCTACAAATTACCCCCTCTTAAGATTTACTCCTTCCTGATTGGGGGGGTCGGAACAAATTGAACTACCCTCTTACTCCCTCCTTAAAAGAATATATCAATTGAAACAGTTTTCAACGGACAGGATAATTTGTAAAGAGCGTTAACTTGGCAAGATTTAAAAGTTTTGAAGGGCCTGAGGACTCGGAGATTCGTCAGCTGGTGTTGATCCATTTGTCATCGCTGACTTTACCCTGTCAGAGTCACCCTTCCGAGTTGTCCCAACTAAGTTCAACTTTTATACTACCTCCAATTTTTTATGACGCTCCTTTAAGCTGGCCTCTCAACTAACGTCTTAGTAAATCAAAATGTTGGCAATCGAAATAGCTTTTACCAAACTTCTTTTATGTATTATGTCAGTTATGTGTTTATTTAATCAGTTTACAGAATATTTTTGTTAATCAAACTGATTTACCCATTTCTAACAGCTATTCACTACCAATTCCTTTCTAGGTGTTGTTCTTCATCCACTGAACAAATATAATGCTTACTTGAGATCTACACATAAGCGTCATTTCAATGATCGATACGTGTTGCCTGCCATTACTAGATTAACACATAAAAACCAACTTAAATGATTTTTCATATCAATTTTCTTAGAAACGAAAAATTAAATCGCGATTAATTAAACAAAAAGGACTGTTATCAGTCCAAGATAATAAGTAAAATCTGAGATTATACACCACTCTCAATTAAAGGGTATCTACAAAATGTATATACTAAATTATTTATACATAACTACCCCTTTTCTTTATTAAAAGTAGCATCGTATGCATTTTGTTGATGGGTATATATTAATTGAAAATAATTAAATGAAACTCCAAAAACGACAATAAATTTTAAATAGATAAAATAATTAAAAAAAAAATATAATACCATGCGTTGTTAAGTTAACAAAACGGAATCAAATGGCAAAAGTAACATTATTATATCCTATTTATTATAATATCAGCAACCATGCTATTATTTTATAATTTTTTTAAATTTGAATTTGTTTTCTGGCTTAGCGCCAGCATGTAAGTCGGTGTTTACACTTCATTATTGCCTCTTCAAAAGCAGTAAACTGACGCATAACCCCTAAACCTGAAGTTAAGTTAAATTAATTTTCGATAACAGCCCTGCAATCCAAATACAACTTCAGGACGTATGGAGTTATTAAGTAAACATTACCCGATTTGTCATTTATTATACTTATTATATAACGAATTCATGAAGATCTTTAAGATTTAAATTATGGAACGAGGGTGTCACGTAGTCTCCTCTGAACTTTTTGCCCCTTTTTTTTTGTTTATAAATATTTCAAAAAATACAATTCAGGTGATAATTGATGCAGATAGTATTTTTGCCTTGGCCGATATTTTTCTAAAGTGTTTTAGTATGTCAATCACGTTGAGAGAGTTAATCAAACATTTAAGTGCCATATTAGCAATATTATTTCTAGAACAAAATCAATCAAGAACAACGGTTATTAAATATTTTTTTCGTGGTGCAGTTTAAATAATAAAATGAGTATCAGTAAAGAAACTAATGTAGAACATGAAAGAGAATTATGTGCTGATACCGCAGCTGTGACTTTAATGCCACCGTTAAATAAGGTGGTTAGCAATTCTGAATTGCAGACAAGAGAGTTTATAACCGAAAAGAATGGTTCTAGGTGGTATAATCCAAAATAAAGTTGTTTTATTACAGATGCTCTTATCAAATGTTTATGTTTTTATTATAATTATGTTTTCAGCTTTAGAATACTCCTAATAGATACAGAAAATATTATATCAAATGGAATGAAACACAGTTTTACTAACGGCCGTGAAATGATAGCTTATTTAAGTCCATCTATGGATTCAAGAACAAGTAGAAATATTATCAAATTCAAAAAAGTGGCCGTAAAATCATTTTGACAATAAAACCTCATCTAATTGTTTCTATTTACATCACTGCACCGTTATACCCCTTGAAGATAGAAGATTAAGAAACGTTTATTACAATCGTGATAAGATGTACAATTAGTTTTGAACAAAACCCTTTTCTGGGCTCAGTGAATCTTCGAAAGGATATACAAATTGGTAAAAAATAAAATCTATAGCTTTACAGTACCTTTTATTAATGATTGAAAAAAAAAATATTTAGACATTATAAATGAAAAAAGTTAACAAGTATCTGTTATTAGCAATACCTAACACATAATTAAGATTCAAAATTAATAACTATTTAATCATCTCATTTGTTTCCATTATATTCTAACAGGCTTGCCATTTTTCCCCCTTCCCTCTACGTGGGGTCAAAACGTTTTTAGTATCTCATATTCTCTTTTTTTTATTTCTCTTTCACTTGAGTAATTAGAAAGCCTAATGCCCTTAATCTTTCAGGGGGGAGGGATAAAAACCCGAGCACGGGCTAATACAAGGCAATGAAAGCCTTCTTCTATTTCTCGCCATAATATAAGCTGGCCAGTGACGCAAAAGTAGAACCGTTGCCCTTATTTCAGCTTCAGGGCGATAACAGTTAATCCTTGCACCAGATGTACGTTAGAAAACCGATTAACAACTGAGAAACCTTAATTTAATGTAGCTCGTCTAATACAAATAACCCGAAAGTTCAGTTTGAATTATTACTTGACGTATGAGAACAAGAAAGAAGACTGTGAATTATGCCCCACATAAATATTTCAATAATTCATTACATAAGAAGGGGAGAACAGTCACGAATGTTATAAATTATACTGTTACTAGATCAAGATAATATTTGAGTTTCGCAAAGGGGAGGTCTCATGTCAGCACACCAGTTCATGCGCCGTATGCCTGGGCGTCGCAGGAAATATAAATCAATTAGTCGGCCATACCTTACCCAGTGTGTGCATGTCATTACTGGATATGCAATATTCATAACTCTCAGCAGATTTTTTTCTCATGATCAAATTTTAATTTATTCAAACAAATTATATCTGATAGTCTATTACTGTCTGCCTATGTTCCAGATAAATATGTGGCCAATGATATGCATATATCTGAAGCTGGTAGAAATTTTTTAAATAACAACAAATATTTATATTCAAATTATTTTATCATTAATGATATAATGAATTTACTGGAACAACACTTATAGCTCAACTGCTCTGTACCCCAGCAGTGGTTGACTTGCATTATTATGTGGCAATCTGTGTACCTTGAGTTAACCGTGACCTGCAATCGCATTTGTTCAGTTAGTTACCCGAGACCCCCTGTGTCTACACCCAATGCAACCGACCGAACTAAGGAAAAAACTTTACATTCTACCCACAGTACTCCAGTTACTGGCTCACTGAAACCTTTCAATCTTCTCGCCTTCTTTATAAATATTTCTGGCGTGCACAACGGAATTACGGATTAGAGAAATAAAAAATTTCATGTGAACTGTAACTTTATTTAATATTTTCAAATTTTTAAAATCTAAGGGTTTAAACAGTTATTTTTATGATATTTTATCACAAAACAAACAAACTAATTACAGTTCTCAAAGGGCCATAGATCCGAGGCTTGAACCCTGCCACATCTCTTTAACTGCTGAGGACCTTGGTACCACTGGTACGACCCTACCATGGAACTATGGACGGATGCATTTATCACTGCCTTAGGTTAACTGCTGCCCTCAATCACAACTCCAACTGACGGATGCTGTCTGCCTAAGCGCCCACCTCAGATTAACACCTCCACCAGTGCTTCCTTCTTCACTTATTTAATGGGAACCGTGCCTTTCTTATTTAATTACGTCTGCACCTCTCTATTCCTCACCCGCTATATTTTGTCTCGGTGCTTCGGCCTCTACGGCTTTCCCAGTAGAGATGCTAAGCTTCGGTCCACTAAACCAGTATATCCTTGGAATGGAACTCTTCATTCACGCAGACGGCTTCTAGGGTCCTATAAAATGTACTTAGTCTCCCCCTGTGGTCTAAACTGTCTCTTTCTGGTTCACACTCGAATTTCGTATCTAGGTAGTTTTTCGCATACTCTCAAGTACCGACTGTGTACTTGACCTACAAGACGACGTAAACTACATATAATACCTAGACCGTACCTCTTCTTCTGAACATCGTCCACCGTCGGGGCACACTAAGATTTAATGGAGGCAGACAATAAACAAATACGAATTGAACCACCGCCTAGGCTACCATCAAATTACAAAGGCCACAGGTTTATCACTTTCTGATGCCCACCGGTCTATGGCTTCGTCGACAAGACCTCTCTAGGGGGTCAAAAATGATCAGATGGACAAAAGTCAAAAACCCCTTATGTATGTAGAAACTACGGACAACTCAAAGGCCAATTTATTAAGGGTCAGGTTAAATTTTAAAACTTATATGCTTTAGAAATAGTTCGAGTCATAAGGTGACAATACAAAAGTGAATGCACAAAGTTATGCCCTACCTGAATAACCCTGATCTAATTTAGAAACGGTTTGTTCAATGTTATGTTTAGTGAATATATTAAACTACAAAACTCTTTATAATAATACTAAGGTAACAAAAATTAAAATGGTATATAGTATAGCTTTAATTAAATAAATATATAATATTCATTGAATTCTAATAGTTCATGAATATAAAAACAACATGCTAAACATGATTAATCACCTCTTCAGATCTGATGTTTGACCTCTAAAGTTCAAGTAGTTATGTCATTTGTTAAAACTTAAGCTATGCAATTAATTTATTTTTCATGAAATAAGATTATTTTTTAAAAAATAACACATATAATTTGACAAAAAAATTAAATTATTTACAAATATTACGTAAATTTAGGTTTTATAGTTCAATCATTCTAAAGTTCCATTCAAATTTCAAAAAAACAAAATTTAAATTATTATGTTATAAAGCACAAAGCATCACAACAATTCAGCTATTGCTGAGGGTCCCAAAACAAGTGCAGGCAAAACTCAATAAGTAGACATTGAACAGATTGACCTTTTACTTTGAGTTATCTATTTTTCATGTTTAGGAGGGCTTGTCTCAGTGATTTAGTCTCGGGCTCTTTTGCTCAGTGATAAATAATAAATGGTAGCTCAATCAGGTTTGTGTAAGTTGACAGAAAATCATCAGTTAATTCCAAACAAACATTTAAATGAAAAGTCTCTAATCTCAACAAATTGAGTTAAACACTTAAAATACTTAAATCACCCAAAATGAATTTTCATTTCAACTTATAAAGTGTTTGACTAAGCATTTATGAGAAAATATTTGGACTTATTGAGAAAATATAAGTATAGAAAACTTTAGGTCGATAAACTTTTCCATGGACCTGATATTTTGTAATTAATAGAGACAAAAAAAGGATGATGACAAGTGAGCGATAGAGAAATCCCACAAAATGTTCTGGTTGATGATGGAACTAAAAAAGTAATAAAGTCTAAACTGTGTGTGCAGGTACACCTGGTACAAGGATCCGCTCAACCCAAATATCCCTTTAATTTTCCCTCGTCCTTAATCTTATAATTAGAGAGCTAAGAAAAAAAAAAAAAAAAAAAAAAAAAAAACTGTGCTGATCGCCCAGAACTGAATTGACTTTTAGAAATCAATGGTATAGGAAACAAAGGTCCATTATTGGGAAACTGGAGAGTCAAAATAATGAGGGTCAAGTGATCAGGTTTTGACCATTGATTGGTAAAGCGGCAATTAGCATCCTTTCGTTCCAATTCTCTTAATTCCCACCTCTCCTCTCTGTCTACCAGGGATAACACTTTGTGGAATTCAGCTTAAAAAAAATCCTAAAATATTATCCTGTTTCACACCCACTCCTTCGTGATGATGGGTCCTGGGCGGCTTCGGATGGGGATAGGTCGGAAGAATTTGCTCTGCATCTTTTCCATCCTTTCACACCTCACCTTTCTCATCAAAACGATACACATGGCACAACTGTTTATTATTTCCTCGCTTCACCTATCTTTTTCTCCCTCTTATCCTCTCTTACTTTCACCAAAAGCTTTTTACCTGTTAAACTCCTCTAAGGTCATATACCTTCTGAAACCTACCTTACCGAAAATCCCCTAAGTATGATCTCCTTACTCCTCAAATTCTCAAAAAGCTTCCTCCTAAAGCCATAATCTTCCTAACCTACATTTATAATTGCATTATCCGAACTGCGCACTTTCCTCTCCTCTAGAAACATTCCATTATTGCCCTATTCGCCAAACCCGGTAAACCACCCAATGACGCCTCATCTTACCGTCCAATTAGCCTACTCTCTATCCTCTCAAAAATATTTGAAAAACTCCTATTAAAACGTCTACTTCCAATTGTTGAATCCAAAAACTTTTTTCCTACACACCAGTTTGGTTTCCGACGAACGACACTCCACTGCTCATAAGGCCTTCGTTTTGTAGATCACATTTTCTCAGCCCTTGAAACCAAACATTGTTGGACTGCTGCCTTTCTGGAAATAGTTCAATCTTTTGACAGGGCTTAGCACTCCAATCCTAATCTAATCTACTGAAACTATGAAGCCGTCACAAAGAGAGGACAAGTTAGATATCAATGCTACTACTGTGCTCAGCCTCCCTTTGTAAGCTAAGCTGATTCCCCCTCTTAGCCACACAGGAGTTTCACTGTCACATTAACTCATAATCAATCTATATAGTATAAAATTATTAGATCAACAACTAACTTCTAAACTACCCAATGCAATCAGGCAGCAACTTCTTTAAATTAATTAATTTGTTTTTAATTACAAATCTTAACAATTTTATTTAGGGGATCTTGAAAAAAATACTACTAGCCAAAACCGAAACCTAGGGAAAAATGGTTCTTACCACACAGAAACTCAAGTTCTCACCTATAAAATAATAAATTCAATTTGATACATTGTTCTGTAAATAATACAATTAAAATTATATTTCAATGACATTCTAAAAATAATATAAGATTATTTCATTACAAAATACTCTCAGTGACATGGTGGTTAGCGTTCCTGCCTACTTCATATATTATACTATATTACATAGCTTCCACAAAGAAGCTCCTTTTCATGAAGGAGGTAGGTCTGGTGCACTCTTACCTAAGGAAAGTTGGGAAGATATCTTCTTGAATAAAATAAAGAATAAATCCTGTCTAGAAACCTGAAATAAAAATTGAGAGGAAACAGGCTAGCAAAGATACCGCCAGTTCCTCAATGTAACATGTTCCATGTGCCACCGTAGAGGCAACCACAACCAGGCTTTCTGTTCATAAGGTCTTGTGACAAGGGTTATTTCTATAAGAACTTGATAAATACTGCTAAATTGGTGCTTTGGTTTGAAGATCAATTTAAAGAATAATTTATCCATCAATACTAGGGTTTTTGAGAAAAAATTTATTTCTGTATAAATTTATGAAAATTCAATTTTAAATTAACAGGTTACAACCTAAATTCTGTGCATAGTTTTTTTTAAAGAAAAATAATGTCACGGTCAAAATAATGTATGTTCAAATAGTTATGAGACTATTCGGAGGATAATTTAATGCATTAATAAACTTAATGAATCATAGAGACAACTCTCGAAACAATTCATTCATACAGGTGCCCAATAGTTCAGTAATAATCAAATATTAAGTAAATCCTAACTTACTAAGTTTGTCTTATCTTGTAATCCTGCAGCAGTATTATTGTTTCTCGAACCACAGGCACTCCCAAAATAAAATGCACTGCAATAACTCCAAATATACTAAACGCACTTTACTTCCCCTAGAATAGAGGCTTAAAAATTAGCGGTTTTAAGAAGGGAGGATACTAGGAAACATGTCCAGATGACAGCAACATAGGGGTGCAAGGGAACGCAGGTTAACAAGAACTGGAATTATTCGGAATAGGGTTGTGTAAACTAACTGATACCATCTTGTAGGCAAAGGCGGGGACAAAAAATGAAGTATCAAAAAAAAAAAGGGCATTGCCACAGGACTAAAAATTGTTTATATTATATGGTCTTGTGACAAGGGTTATTTTTAACCCAGCCACAAAAAAAAAAATGGCTTAAAATCTTACAAAAATTCAAATATTTGCTTCTTAATAGAATTTTTTTGGCATTCAATTCTTTTAATTTCAATTAATATTAAATGTTTTAGTGATGAAGGGGTACAATATAAAGGAAACCTCCAAAATAGTAAACAAATTTATATAAAAAAATTATACAGAAATATACAACGAATTATAAAGAAAAATTATACAGATTTCTTTTGTAACCGACCTCTAGAAATTTAACAAACGGTTGTTTTAAGTTTGTGTTTTTTAAATTTAAATTTATAAAATGGCTTTAACAGTCGAGAAAGTAGCCCTTAGATTGTTTTTGCTTAAGTGGAAGATTAAATGGAAGATTGTCCCTGTGGAACAAACAGGGCTTATTTGTTCAACTCTCGTTATTCAATAATGCAATAAATGAAATGCAGCGGATAGTTACTTTTTATAATTCACCTTTTTAGGCATTCCACACCCTATATCCTTCTCATACATCCTTCAAATGGGGGACTCCCCTTAGTGAAAGGCACTCATCAGCCCTAAATAATTTTCCTTTATTTTTCCCACACCCTATTTTTTATAAGTTTGAGAGCTGAGGAAAAAAAAAATATATAATTCACATTCTTAGGGTTTCGGTAATTGTTTTTTTCAAAATGAGACATATCTCCCAGCTTGTCCAATGTCCTGATGTCCCCTGTTCGGCCTATAAACATGGAATTTAATGTAAAGGTTTCGTATGAACAGCCGATCCCATAAAAAATATTTTCAGCTTCTTAAAAACATAACTAAGGGTTTAATAATTGTGTGTATCATCTGAAATTTGCTTTCTCGTAATTATATTACACATTTATTGCCTATAACCATTAAATAGGCTTATTGTGAATAGTTTGCAATGTCGATAGTACTAGGCTTGGACCGTTATTGAGTAGTATAAAAAATCGTGAAGATGAGCTAATTAATAAAGAAGTGAATTTTAATACTATTTTAACATTTGTTTACTACTCTGGTATCCTGAAAGAACAGCATTTAGATTTAATCGATCAATAGTTTTTAGGTTTTCTATCCGGTCGGATGACAAGTATTAAATACTGAACTGGTTTTATCGTTTGTGCTGGGGGTTGCTCCTATGTTCTCTAATCATTCTAATTTTATTTAGTGATATAATATATGTATACATATGTATGTATTATTATTTAGTGATGTGGTATATTATTTTACTAGTACTCTGACCCCCCTTACATCATTTTTTTTTTTTATGATTTGTAAGATTAATATTCTGTCGGTTTAAATCGATAGTTAGAGGCAACTGTGCCTCACGTACAGCGATAATATCACTATTATGCTGTAATAAAAATCCTTCAAATTCTTGTACCGGTCTGATTGTACTATTATTGTTCTAAAATAGTGTTTTCAGATACCTACTCATTCAGTCAAGTATATAGAGAGTTTTCCATCTATTGTACATAATATCTTTGTGATACTATCATTTGTACATTTTATATGACGGCAAATGTTTTAATTTGGAATTTTTTCCTTCATTAAAATTTGTGAGAATAAGTTTTTATTATTTTGATAAATTGAATATATAAACGTCTTGATTAATGATATGAGACGGATTAAACTATAATCATGGAAAGTCCTCATCCGTTTATTGGAATCCCAGATTTTTGGGTAAGCTACATGACGCCCAAATGATACAAAAAATGTAAGTAAGCTTATGAAAAACAATAACATACATTTTAAAATTAGTTATAATAATTAATAACTTGTAATCTTCTCTTTACATTGATGGCATCGAATTTAACATTTCAACTTTCAGATTAATAGTAAAAATTTATTGTTGAATATTTAGATGACTATTAATACAAAAGTCATTATAACCGCCTGTAGCGACCGCTAACTACATAAGATAAATCACCCTATACTCTATTGTATATATATTGTAAATAAATGTAAATAACATTACCAAAATATAAATCATTGTAAATATGGTAAACAATAAAACATGCTGCTAGGGCCAATTAGCTATATGAGCTGGGTCACCAGCTACCAGGGCAGGTATACACCCAACAGCAGGGAGACCTTCCCGGCTCACGTATCTTTGTCAGGGGACAAAGGAAACCACATACTCAACATTCATTGGGTACTACAAAAGAAGTCCTTTTTGGCTACTGACAAGGTCAGCTGGGTATTTAAGGCCGGAGGTTTGGGGCCGGTATATCATTCTCCTGACTACTAAACTGTCTCGTGGCTGCATTGTTTGAAACTCTGAAACATCCTGCTTCTTTATGAAAAACCTCTGCATCTCTTTCTCTCCTCGCCTCGCTACGTTTTAGTCCGGCGTTGTCAGACCCCACACCTTCCTAGTGGGAATAACTGCCTTCGTCTTGCTAACTCTAGCACCTCCTTGGGAGAGACCTCTCCCTAGTGGACAACGGTTGTCCAGGCCCTGCAAACTTACCAAGCAGTGTTCCCCACGGCGATTCTTTCTGCCGCTCTCCGGCTTACACTCGCCTTTGGGATCCGGGTGGATTTCGCCTACCTCAGATACCAAGTGTGAATTCGTGGTCATTCCAAGACCACACAAACTACCTACCCTATACCTCTTCTCCTTAACCGGGTACCTTGTTGGGGCACATACCTATCAAAAAATGGAGTCAGATAGTAATGCGGTCATGAAACGATTGTCCAGGTTATAAACTCAAGCAACCCTCAATTCGTCACCAGGGCTAGGGTAACTAGGCACCCCCCTTGTAACGACCAAACAACGTCTGTTTAATCTATTTTTCAAGTGTAACTAATCCTTTTATTGTGTTATTTATCACATTTGATATGATTTTTTTTTTTTTGAGTTAGTCAAACAAGTGGTACTAATGTAGCTAACAGTTATTAAAGAGATTACGTGGTACTGAACAATATTGCTGGTGGTGTGGTGATGATTTTCCAATGTGAGGGCAGTGTTCTATGATGAAGCTTCAGAGAGGACCAAGTGCCCATCCACTAAAGATAATAAATAGCCTAGGTAGCTCACCAGGTGGAGCAGTTAGGAGCACCTGGGCCTCTTTCAGCTTAACCACGCAACTTTACATCTTACATTTAATAAAATCTTCCTTAATAGTCCAGTTTGAACTCGTTCGGACTTCAATTTCACCTCAGACTGACTCAGAATGAGCCAAGAAAACATTTTAGAACGACACATGGAACATGGAAAACATATTTAATGGTTTAAAAAAACCTGTTCAATATGTTTTTACCAATATAAACTATAACTGAAAATTGGATGTACAATTAAATAAAAAAAATGTTTAATACCTAAAGTATTGGTCAATTTTAGCCTACTTATAATACATTATCTCGCACGACATTCTTGATTTCTATTGTTTGCATCCAAAAAGTTATTTTTGCTTTATCGTTGTACAAAATATCAGAAGGTTAATTCCAAAGGTCTAAGCATTGACTTGAGATGTAAAGGATCCACGTTGTTTCACATATTTTTCTTTTATATATCATAACCAAGCTTCCTTCGAAATTTCAGATAGATTTTACCAATTATAGGCCGCTATTGTTAAACATTTGGGCCAACAGTAGGTCGAATAGTTTGGCAGACATTAAGGTAGACCGAACACAATATTCTCTAATTGTTTGAAAGCGGAGCCGATTTCTTTGAGCTTTTCAACTATTTTTTAATCACCTAAGCTACTTTAGACGTCACATCGTGGATATTATTTTGCAATTCCTTTTCCTGCTTATGTTGTTGCTTCGGGGAATCCAAAATTCGAGGCCACCAGATTTACAAATTGGAGAAATAGTAGGCAATCTTGTTTTAGCAATATCCAAATTAAAGTATATAATTAATTCCCATCAATACAAGTCATTTCACACTAAAATTACTGTATTTACAACTTGATTGAATGAATTAATATAAATTACTAAAAAATTGCCATTGAAATATTAACAAAACATTTACGAATAAATATATTTCCATTCAAGCATGAAACTAACTTTGCATTGAATCATTGCCTCTTGCTGCTTTCGCCTATTTTCTTTTCTAACATATAATTAAATAATCTTCAACGCAGATGACCTTTTTAAAAAGACTTTTATTTGAAAGATACAACAAAGTTACAGGTAGGACTGTGTTGTCTATGAAAGAGTCTAATCACTGATAACTAGGTACTAACAGAGTGTAACAGCTTAACAACTGGGGCTACATGGAGCTACATGGAGTAGCATTGAGCGTACATTGAGATACATGAAGAGCGAGAGCCTTAGGCTCAGCCTATATGTAGGGAAGAGTGTTGACATCCGTTAATGCTGTTAGGATTATTTGCCATTACTTAATTATATATTGTTAAAAACGTAGATTCAATGTCATTTTTTTACATCCATTAGTTAATTTTTGGAGATTTATTAAGATGAATGAGGAATCGACTATACTATATAAACAAAGTCATTACTGAAAGAGCAAGTCTCTCCAGTATTAAATTAAAACGATTACCCTTTAAGCCCATTAAGACTTAAACGACATGCTTTATTAGGACAGTAAATAAACAGAGTCAATTTTCTTAGTGGCACACAAAATAGAACGCGAGCACGGAAAAGTTTCCTCGAGCAAATTTAAATATTAACGGCTGTTGGAGAGCTGTGTGTTGAAATCGTCGAGAGAGCGTTTACCCCAGCCAGTGTTCAAATTGCCCTCACTGATTGTTCGGAACCTGTTTCAACAACAGTTGAATTATTCTTCAACTTCTTCACTCAAGCGATCTTGACTTCCCGGTTCAGTTTTGTATGTATGCGAGCGAATGATATGACTTTATCAACTATTCACGCAAGTGGGAACTCAGTCCCACCGTAAATTAAACAACACCTGTCCGGTTGTTGTGATACTTTTCAAAGTCAGCCTGCTGGCATAATTTGATGCGAGGTGTTTTTGTTTTTCTCAGGAAGGGTTTTGAGCCCAGTAGGACACTACAGATAATTAAAAAAGTTCTACCCTGCCAACTCGCAACTCCTTTCCCCCCATAAATAAATATTAAAAAATAATGAACCTTTAAAGAATAATCTTTTTCTTTTAGGATCTTTGTCAACATTTACATTAAGGTTGTTTTTTTTTTCTGTGGTAAACATTTCGGCTCTACTAACAGCTCCTGATGAATGAAATGATAAACTATAGCTCATTTAAATTGCGAAATTATAAAATTAAACTGCAGGCGTACAGAATGAATTTTATTAAACTCTTTCTGTTCGGGCCCTTAGGCAGTAAATAAGTTTTTATTAAACTTAATTTTTTTGTTTGAGAGGATTTTTTTTTTTTTTTTGGAATTATTTTTAAATTAAAAATTTATTTTCTTTCCTTATTTGATTGTTTCGGCTGGAGACAATTAGTATGTAAATATTGTATACATCAACAGACAGAGGAAATAGTTCGAAGAATTATACAGCTCGAGGAAGTAAATAAACACATCTTTGCGTATTAGAGGACAAGCCTTTAGGAGGCCTGAGCCTGTTTTTTAGTCAGTGATGAAGATAACTCCATACCGGACGGTTCCCCTGCGAACACGAAGTCGCTGTTTCTCCAACTGAACTTCTCGGCCTATCTGCCTTTATCTCTCCATGCAAATCGCCAACCTGCGGTTGACTATCCGAAGATCACCGTCCTGCGGCTGCTATCCGACATCCAGCGTATCGTGACTATAAACTTTTTCGTAATTTTTATACATTAATTATGCTAACAATTATTTATACTAATATTCAGGCCTGGTTAAGTTGCTGATCAGTAATTTTTTTTTTGTTTTGTTTTTTTAATAAAAAGTATTGTTGTTTCTTTAATATTTTTGACTTTGTTTATTGTATATGCCTTATTGTTGGCAAGTTTGTGAGCTAGCCGACACAATCAAACCTCTAGCTTCTCAAGACGTAACCGGCGCAATTTTCTGGCGTTTGGGGACTTCTTAATTTTTAAGAGCCCTAGCGCAAACACTTTCAATAACGTTTATCATGGAAATGGTTTCCTGAATCTGGCACTCCCCCCTTCAACGTTCAAATATTTAGTTCTGCTTAGAAAGTCAAATATTTTTATCATTGATTATTATTAACTAATTTAGGTTAATAGTCTGTGTTTTTTCTCTTTGATGTAATTTGGGGGCAAGAATGTAGTTTATTAGAAGAGAGATTTTGTTATACGAAGGATTTTTTTTTTTTTTTCCCTTCATAGCCCCTTTTAATTTACAGATAATTATATATAATTATAGATCCTCTGGCGAATCTATTTACAAATTATTTTGTATTTCCTGTAGCATCACTACATTATATACAGGTTTTGTTATTTTATAGAAATTATATAATGAATAAACAAGTATAATGATATACATTCTACATGACTTGACTGAACTGACTAATAAGGTGATGGGGCTCACCTTTTTGATCAACCTTAAAACTAACTTACATACTAATTCTTATCCTAATTTTTCCCCGACAGTCTGTTGCCATCGATGCGGGAGTGGTGGTGGGATCATAGTGTTAAACACTGGATTTGTCAGGTGCTGCAACGAGTCAAAAAACTTAATGTGTCTCCGGCGGATGAACTCACCCACCGACGGCACACCAAGCAACGGGTGCAGGTCAGCGTTCTTCAACCTCTGGAAAGAGGTATGTCGGACCACTTTTCGCATGATTCCATTCTGGAAGTGTTGGAGACATTTGGCTGTATTGTCAGTCAAGTGGGTAAATAGCGGGGCACCGTAAAGCAGAGCTGGCCGGAGGACACATTTATATATCATCAATTTAAGACGAAGTGACAGGTTAGGTGAAGTTAGCAAGTGCGATAGCCGGTAAGACCTTTGTCGTACTTTTTCTATTTTATTACTAAAATGAGTAGAGAAATGGAGATGCCTATCCATTTTTATACCCAAATAGTCCCTTGAGAAAGCTGGTGAGCTCTCTTGCCCTCCCACGCTATACGATTTTGGCAAGGATTTTTTCCCCTTTTGGAGGGAGAAGATTACGCAGTCGGTCTTCCCGGCGTTTACGCTGATATTTAACATGCCCAGTCTGTCACTGATAACGTTACAAACTGACTCGGCGTGTGTAAGAGCTCTTTGTGCACTCATGCTGCTGCTGTAAACGGCAATGTCGTCGGCGAAAGCGATTACAGTAGCTTTCTGATAGTTTGTCCCAACAATTTCAGATGTGTACATACTGAAAAGAACCGGAGACAAAACCGCTCCTTGAGGAACTCCACAAGTCAGAGGGAATGGGTTAGAGAGGCAATCACCCACCCGTACCCTCACCGATCTGTTCTTCAAGAACGAAACCAACATGGTATATAGCTGCTCTGGGCATTCCCAGTCACAAAGCTGTCGGCATAGCATCCCGTGGGACACTGAGTCGAAAGCCTGCGTGCAGTCCAACGAAATCATAGCAGTTGCTGTATTCTTGTTGATACCAAGGGTGGCTTCCGTTTGTACCTTCACAAGCGGATGTTCTGTACTCAGCTGAGCCTGAAAACCTGTCTGCTCATACGGAATGATAGCATTTTCCGAACAGAACCCCTTCAGGTAGTTCAGTATTATCTTTTCGAGAATCTTCCCCATGTGAGGGAGAAGACTGATCGGGTGATAGTGGGCTGGGTGGTCGCCTCTCTTTGTGGGCTTGCGCAGCGGGAACAAGATAGCTTGTTTCCACGCTGTCGGGAAGTATCGCAACCTGATACATGAATTGTACAGGTTAACAAGTTGGGCAATCCCTCTCCTCGGCAGCTGTTTCAGCAATACCGTTTGTATCCCGTCACCCCCTGGTGCTCGGTTTCCCTGACACCGACGAAGAATCGCCTTAAGCTGCTTTGGGGAGACAAACATATAGTTCTGACCTGTCCTCAGCTGCTGAGGTTCGTGGTAGTTGCCTGTCCTAGCGGCGTTGTCTGCGGTATAGTGGTCGGCCAATATTTTAGCCTGTTCTTCCGATGTGTACAGGGTGTCTCCGTCATGAAGACGGACACCTGAGTCCTTCTTGGTAGTAGTCTTTAGGAGCTTCCAAAACTTACGGAAATCGCCATGTAAGCCATGAAGCCGTTCGTGCCACGTTGCCGTCTTCCAATTCCTCATCAAGTCACGAATCTGTGTTGTAAGAGAGTTTACAACTTTCTTGGCCTGACGATTCCTTGTTCTATACCATTTATTTTTCCAATTATTGCGTAATGCAATAAGTCGAAGAATATGGTCTGGTGGTTTTTGTAGCATGGGTGGCTTCGGGCTAAACTTTGGGACAGCTGTGTTAGCTGCATCGACGATAACCTCGGTCAGGAAAACTACCTGTCGATCCACTTCCTCTGTACTGCGGAGAACAGGAACCGTATGCAATTGGTGGTAAAGTTGTGATCGATATAGGTCCCAGTCAGCCCGACGATAGTCGTACTTCGTGGGACGCGGGATCACAACTCTACCCTCAATGGAAAACAATACTGGTAGGTGGTCGGTCGTTACTAGGTCCAGGGTCTCACAATTTTTTATCCTGTGTGGCTGTTTTGTGAGTAAAAGATCTAGGGTGGAGGTTTGTGCGCTGTTACCTCTATGGCGAAAGGTGTAGTTCTGAGGGTGAACGACAGTAAAGGGCGCCTTTACCAAGGCTCTCCCCGCTGCGTTGGCGGTGGCATTATTCCACAAGGTATGCCGCGCATTTAAGTCTCCGACAACCCAGTGGTTATTTCTCTTGGCACACTCTTTAATAAGAGCTGAGAACTCTTGGAGAGACGCCCTCGGTCTCTTATACATGGCGGTGAGATAAATGGGTGTACCTAAATTTATTTTCACCGTCAAGTGGTGGAGCCTGACATCAAATGTATTCAGTGGCGGATCCACTTTCATCCATGTGATGCCGTGCCGTATAGCCACCAGAACTCCACCGTAGCCATCGGTCCGTCCGATGACAACAGAGTAGCCCTGTAGCCTTACGTTCTGGTTCACAATTCTCGTATCCGATAGCACGACGATATCCGGTGTGGAGATCGCTATTAGCGCCTCCACTTCTTCGAGTACAGTCATCAGACCGTCAACGTTGAAGTTAAGTATCTTGTACTTACCCATGGCGTGCCAATTGAGCAAATACGGTCTGTAGTCCGGACATAAATTCCCTGATCATGGTCTCGAGAATCGAGAACCAGGGCGGAAGGCCAGGGGTGTTTTAAACATTTGAATTATCACTCAATTAATGGGGACTGGATCAATGATTCAAGCTAGTATATATTTTGTTGGATTTTGAGGAAAAATATTTCAACATGAATATTATTTCTTTTTATATCTTTATTATTTTTTCAGGTAAGTATTTATTTAGCAACATATAATTTTAGTGATTATAATTAGTACTATTATGCTGAAATGTCTGACTAATTCTTTTTTTGTATTTTTTTCTCGCATAAAGTAGTCTAGAGTTTTAGAGTCTTTGGCTAGTTGTTGTAACTTTAAAGGTACAAATATTTTTTTTTATAATGTTGGTTGTGTTCATTTTTGTAATGTTCAGCCTTTTAGTGTGGTAGCTGATGTTTATAATAGACGTTTTCTATTATAATCTGCTATCAACCTTAAAAATATTTTCACAAGTATAAATTATAACACGGAAAAGTAAATAGATGGATAGCAGGAAAAGATTTTCTTGGTCTCTCCCTGACGGACGAAGTTCACAGGGAACTAAAAAGGCTAAACCATCCCTAAAAGCTTTTGATTTCTGTTTTGAACAAGTTGTTTGGCTGAAAGGATTAAACCTTTCTCCCTTTATTTTATTCCCTTTGGATTCCCCATAATCTGGGTTTAACGGCATAAGAACAAATGAAATAGAATCGGCCGAAAAGATCAAGATTTTTTTAAACAATGGTTTGTTTTCCCATTTTTCTAAAAGAATGCCACCTTCAAGTATAAAAGGGTGAGAGAACAGATTTTCATCAGAAAATCTACATCCTTGAGATAAAAAGATCTAATACCACCTCCAGCATTTTCTCGAAGGTAAAATAAATGTTATCGTAAGACATTTATTAACATGAAGAATAGGCTGGTAATGTGCGTATTAAAATGACTTAAAACATATATCATTGAACAATCAATACCTCTTTATTTTAATTATGCTACCTCTTATCGTTTACGTGACTATTTATATAACAAAACAAAATAGACAAAAGGACATGTCAGTTCCGTAATCGATAGAATCAGGAGAAAATCGAGTCTTGTCTAACTTTTATTATTGATGGTTTCACACTCAAAAATAATAATAATTTCTTCACGTCTAAACACGTTGAAAAAAAACGAGAAGCCTGAAAGAGAGGTGCATTTATTAAAACAACTCAATATCTGAATTAATATATAAGGTATAAATAAATGAATACTTGTATATAGTTTCATTAATAATATTTTCTAAATTATCTTTATATTTTTTTTTTTTTTTTAAACTCTCTAGTTAGAAATTCAGGATAAGGGAAAAATATATAATATTTAGGTTAATCGGATCCTTATACTAGGAGTACCTGCTTGAAGGTGGTGTGAGAGGATTAAGGGGTGTGGGAAGCCTCGGTGGAGGTTGGTTGTTTCGGTATAATGGTGAGAGTCCACTGGTGGCTGGGCCTAGAGTCTCTCTAGGCACGTAGTGTATTCTTATTTAGTCTGATTTCAGTGATGGGTGCCCCTTAGAGGCTTGTTGTTGGCGGGCCTAGTGCCGTGATGTCCACCATTTCCTCTGCTTTACTATATCTTGTGAGTTGCCATCGTGCCGGTAGCGGTGGTGGTGTCATGTCTTTGAATAGAGGATTTAGACTGTGTTTCATCGAGTCAAAGAACTTGATGTGTCTTCTTTTGATGACGTCGGTGATGGTGGGGAGCTTGAACTTTTCGTGCATGTCGGAAGCCTTCATTTCACGAAAGGGGGTATGCCAGAGTGCCGTTCGCAGGATCTAGTTCTGGAAGCTCTGGAGTCGAGTTATTGTGCTGGCGTGTAGGAATCTGAAGAGTGGTGTCCCAAACAGTAAAGCTGGCCTCAGGACGCTCTTGTATATTAAGAGTTTCAGTCGAAGGGATATAGCTTGGCTTGTAATGAGATGCTGGAGAGAGTAGTAAGTTATGCGTACTCGTTTCAATTTCTTCTGCAAATGTGTGCCGAACGTCATGTGTCTGCCTAGGCGATTAATTGGCTAGCGTCCTCTGCAGCCTTTAGAGCTATCTTTATGTTAACTTTTTAAAATAAACATATAAATCCGATTGGAGTTCAATAATATGGGAGTTGCAAAATTAATGTACTATTTTCACAGAGTCCAGACAATGTTTTGCGAGGGGTGGACTTATGGAAAAGGAAGCCTTAAAAGCTGGAGCAGTGGGAAGAGGCTTTACTTTCAACCAAGTGCAAAACAATCGTCTTTTGTCTTCGGTTTCACTCTATGGTAGTGATTATAAAAATGATCAACTCGATATTTAACACATTGCTGAATATTTAAAGAGTGTATGTGCGTACTGAACCACACTCCTGATCATGCTTCGTGTACGGTTTGTAGAATGTAAAGGGTTGTTTTGCAAACAAATATGAAATTAGTCACTTTTGCTTCCCTTACTGTCAAGTGTCAGATATTAGATATTATCTATGATACCAAGTTGCGATTCTTTTGAATACACATCTCAGATTGTTTTTTTGGCCTCTAGCAGCAATCACGTCATTTTCTCTTCAAGCCAGTTTGAAAAGGTTTTTATTTCATTATTTAACAATTCAAAAGGCAATTATAAGAAATGAAATGAGGTATTGGTCTTTTAAATTCTTTCTTAAAGTTTCTGCATATCCTATTTGTTCTCTGTTTATTTTGTATATTCATTTGTATGAGCGTTAAACAACGAAAAGTTTGTTAAAATTAATTTTTTTCATTTCACAATCAGATGAATACAAAAATAAACAACCTACACTCAGGAAGACAGTCTAAAATAACAAAACCTGTAAATAATGTAGGGATGCTACAGGAAATACAGAATAATTTGTAAATGGATTCACTTGTGTATCTATAATTGTATATAATTGTCTGTAAGTTTAAATGGGCTATGGAAAAAAAAAAAAAAAAAAAATAGAAATATAAAGAAATATAGAAAAGTGTTTTAGTAGTTAATATTGAAGTTATTTCACGACCAATACAATTATTTATTGAATATTAAAAAAATCAAAATTTTTAAAAAAGTAATGGAAATAAACAATAATCCTAGTGAAAGAAGATTGAAAACAAAGTGAAAAATAGACAATATACAATTTAAATATTTATTGGCACGGTAAAAAATAAAATGAATATCAACGATTTTATTCACCAAGCTACCAAACTCCTAGAAGATCTTTTCACACATTTGTGTTCTAAATAGTTGAATAAATTCATGATTTTATAAAACCACTTCATAAATTGTAAGTTATCAAATATAAATATGTTTCGGATAACGTTTGATTTACGACGATAACCGGAACTATAATAGAAAGCGGTTTAGCTTCATAAATAAATAATAACCCGACAGTGAATTTGCAATTTACACATTTAGGCTAAAAGGCTTTAAATAAATTAAAGGGGGTTTGTGGGAGGGGGGTTGGTACACGAGTACGCAGTCCAACAGGTGGCCCACCCACAGCCTGCTTTACCTGAAACATTGAGTCATTGTAATCTGGCTTATTTCATATTTAACAAGGTATGTATATAATGATGTCCACAACTTTACTATTCCAGAATAACAATTCCTGAATTGTAAAATAAAAAATGGATTCAGTGTTTCGCTGGATTTTTCAAAATCAGACGACATGTTATGTTTCACAACCTAATGCTGCTATAATGATTGTAAGCTTCTCATGATGGAGGTCTCTATTTAAGTTGTGAACTCTGAACTTAATTTGGTTTCATTAATCTATTATCAGGTATAATTCAATTGATAAGTAGAAAGGTAAAGGCTATCCTTTAATTCAGGTGCCTTATGTTTGTCACTCCTTTTGGTCTAGGGCTTCGGTATTCAAACACCGGTACTCGGTTTTGAAAAAAAATGATTAAACACATAATTGATTAACGTGCTGTCACCCCTCTGCTGACACCCACTCCTCAGGCTACCGTTCGCGTTCTCCTTCCTGTCTTTGCACCCCACCATCCCCTTCTTCCATGGCCCCGGCTACCTTCACATCCACTGTTCCTGCTGATCCCGGGTTCTTCCTCCTCCACATCTGTTTCAGAAGCTCCAGATGTTTTCGTCGACCCGAAGGGAGCACTGGTTCTCCCACACACTTCCTGGGCATTTGTCTCCATCGGTTCCGTCTGTATCTTCTAGGGCGCTGACACATAGCAATGTGTCTCTCCTGTCCTCCCTCCCTCCAATAGGCCTCGGTCTTCTTTGGCTTTGCCTCTTCCTTTCTGTCGCCACCCTCTCATTCTCATCATAATGCGGTTCTCTTCGTTTCCATGTCCTCTGCGGCATTCTCGGTCTACGATATGTTATCCTAGTTTATAGATATGTTATTCCACTGCCTCCAGCCGGGCTTCTTTTCTTCTCTGGCACTAACGTCCGTCACCGCTTCGACGAACGAACGCTCCCCCGGTAGACTTTCCTTCCTCCCCGTTTCTTTGGCTATTTGCACGTTGAGGATGGTTCGTAAAAATGCCATCCTGGCTTCGACCTCGTTTCTCTCATTTTTTGCGTGATTTTATTGTACCTAGCTAGAAAGTATGGCCGGCCCCTTAGTTTGCTTCTGTTGTATAATTTCTCTGAACATCTGAAAGATGTCTTCCTCTGGGGTCTATCTGCCACTCCCGTATGCCTTTTTTTGGCTTTCCTTCTCTACAACCCATGAGGTATTTTCATAGGTCTGTATTAGGTTTATTAGCACGCTCCTCTTTACCCTACACAGCAAGTCTCCTTTAATTGACTTCGCGTCCCCTGGGTCGAGTAAGCCTTAGTTTCTTTTCACTTCCACTCTATCCATGAGGCTGTCACCACATTTTAAAAAATGGTTAAGTTTGTCCATATCTCTCGGAAATTTCTCCAAGTCCGAGACTGCTCTTCTTAAGTCCTATGATGTCATCACCCTCACCTTTATCCATGCCACGGTATTCGCTTGGACCTTTGCCATTGTCTCGTTTGGAAGCTGCGGAACTTGGAAGGTCCCCGACCGCTATTCTACCACATTAACTTGTTTGCTTTATACTACCAAAAATAAAACGAGCCCCACACGTTGCTTCCGTGAGCACTCGTCGATTCCTGTTTTTGGCACCGCTTAACGTCTAACGGGTTTAGACGATAAAAAAAAATAGAATAAAACAAAGGGTATACACATAAAACGGCTAGGTTATAACTGACTTCATTCCACTTCTAATCATATATATATCTTTACAGCCTTTGTTTACTATATTTTTCTAAAGACTAATGAAAAGCTGATTTCATCTAAACACGAAAAGGCCAACGATACCTTAGGAGGACCGTTTCAACTAAACTTATTAATAATACATTTGAAGCAGCAGCGAAGCAGTCTCAAGACAAGTTGCTTAATTGACTTGATATGGAAATCTGGCCTGGAGACACGTAGAGGCATCACATTAGTGCCATGTGGAGTTGACACTAGGGCCCCCAGTAGGATAGTAGGGGGAGTAGACACGTGTATCTGCTTAGCATA
Organism: Acanthosoma haemorrhoidale; assembly: GCA_930367205.1. Lineage (NCBI taxonomy): Eukaryota > Metazoa > Arthropoda > Insecta > Hemiptera > Acanthosomatidae > Acanthosoma > Acanthosoma haemorrhoidale. The sequence continues at coordinate 180,735,076 of OV884011.1, read as the reverse complement.
AGGCCCCAGCTACGTGCCTTAGGTCAATCTTCATTAGCATCACCTGCCAACTATCCCACTTTAAGGGTTCATGCCAGTCACTGAGGACATCAAAGGGTCACTGTATTCTAGTATGGATATGCAGTATGGTCAAATTAGCACTGAACAGCACTTCCACCGGATTAACGCAACACTAATGTCGGAGGAATAGGGTCATTGGTAATTGAACTCTGAAATTACGAGCGTGTGTATAAACTTAAGATCCGTAGATTCCAAAAAATTGCCAAATCAAAATCATTCTCTCCCGTATGAATATTTTTTTATAATCCGACGTAATGCCAAATTTCATGCCCTTTGTCATAAATTGGTGTAGCTTAAATAAGTAACGTAGAAATCAAAATACCACTATCCAAAGACCCGATTGTGGTAATACAATTACTAAATAAAACATATGCACCAATTAGCCATTCATCATAAAAACTTTATATATATTTGTTATAACATCGTGGTCCAAGAAAATTTTTTTTTTTAACTTGTTCATGCACAAATCCTTCGGTTAGTATTATTTCATTATGCCAAGGATTTTAGGATTGGTCTGGTCGGGTCAAACCGATCTCATGAGAATAAATAATGAAGTACCAAATACAGTTAGAATAACCGAATTTAATGTTGAGAGGTAACGCACCTAAGCTTTTACCACACAGGCACCACGTGCTACGATCTTAAGCCAGCCTGCCTCTTTGTTAAGCTTAGTGTGTACACGCCAAAACATCCAACACCAGGGTATTTAGAATGTACAAATGGACTGTATAGTATGAATTTCCACACCGGGGAGCCCTTCTTACCTAGCCTATCACCTCTGCCAACCATTTTTCTCTCTCTTTCTCGATTCGACTATACTAAACTCCACTCTCCCCACCCAGGTGGCATGTGACCAAAATGACGTCGCACTGGCTTGAACATAGTGGCATGCATTATTTTTTTTAACTATTCACTTTACTTATACGTAATGATTTATATTTAATTAAAATGTTTAAATAGCTGGAAAAGGGAATTCTCTTTCAATGTCGATACAGTTAGTATGGAGTATAATTGTAGATGGCCAACGATGTGGATGAGTTATGAGTTCCTTAAGGCATTATATACGCCAATCTGTATTCTAAAAATTTCATAATTTTATTTTAATGTTTTAGTTAGTTTCTGGATAGTCTGTACTGCTGTTTAGGTAAATAGAAGTCATTAAGTCTTTCTTATTGACCTTATTAGTAGTCATTTCTCGTTTACCTGTATCTGCTGGGTTAAGTCAATGGACTGAAATAAGGATTGACTAAGCCGGCCTGAAGTTATGCTTTGACAGGACTCAGCGGGGAGAAGACAAAAGTCACGTCTGAAGAAAACCCTTTTAATTCGGTAATTGAATCAGTGGAGTGGGCTTTTCCATTCTCGCTTCAGAGTTAGGACTACGTGTACAGAATGCCTGCGAGTCACTTAAGCAGTTCTATATCAATATTGTCCTAGCCCTAATACTCCAAAACACTTTAGAAGTTCACAACAGCTTAAGACAACCGGGGCTCTCCAATTCCCGCTACCCCCTCCCTATTACAACAAATTACACAATCATATGTTTCTGTGTGTAACTCGATTCAATAAGAGACTAAAGGCAGGTATGACGGAGATCGGTATAAATGGACAATCTTATATTAGATTCCCAAAATAATAACCACACAGGGTTTATAGTGAAATAAAAAAGTCGAATTCATGATGGATTTGGTTAATAGTGGTTATTAATTATTAATAGTTATCCTCCCAACCTCTAATTTGATTTTCCATCAATGGATCAATTCTTCTGTATCCAAGTAACGCAAAAATATTTAATATTATTAAGAAATTAAGGCAATCATAAGTAGTTAAATTAAATCAAGCTATATTTAATAAAAAATCATAACCAAATATCAGGTCTAATATCTTTAAAAGAATTTTTTTTTAGAAGCCTCCAAATAGTTCTCCCCTTCTTAGCAATGCCCTTCTTAAAGTTACGGAATGATAATGAAAAAATGGCCATTTTATGAATCAATTCTAATGTTCGTCATTGTGGGTCATTCTAAATTTTACCGCAAAATTTCCAAAAGTTACCTTTTAAAAAAAAAACATTGAAATTGTTTTATTAGTTGAGTAGAAATTTATTTTCAGTTTTAAGATATTTTTTTAAATAGTAATTCCTATAAATACATAAACGTAATTTTCTATAAATAGGTTCCTCTTTTCTGGTCTATATTTTTAGGGTTTTTTTTTTTTTTTTTTTTTTTTTTTATGAAAACCGAAATAAAATAAATAATTGTAATAAAAACATTTCAGATCAATAATACCGAGTTATTTTGGGTATAGATACCTCTTGATAGAGTTCCTTGATTATATATGTTTTGAAATTTGATTATACTCATATATATATATATATATATATATACATATTTTTTTTAAAAGTTTGTTCATAATGGGTCTAAAAAAAGGTTATCAGAAAAAAAAAAATGGCATATGGGAAAAATAGGGACTGATCCTAGAATGAACTTATTTTTATTCCTATTTTTCCTTAGAAGTATGACTTTATTTTACATAATATCATTTTTACACAGATGATTTCACAGAACTTTACTCATTAGCTTAGCATAACTTTCCTTTGTAAATCAAATAGCTTTTCTTAGTTATAATTTAAGTTGTCTTTACTCCAAACAGTAAATTTTTGTGTCATGATTCTAATCAGAGAAATAGGCTAAAAAAAGTATCCAAGCAATTTTCCATGTTTCGAATTTCTATCTGCTGATCTATATATCTAGTCACTAGGGACATCAAATTTCTTTTGGTTATGCTAATGCCCAAGTTATATCCTATAAGATCTGCAGCGTCCATCCAACTAACTTACCAACATTTACTCTCCTTCATCCCTAAAACAATAGCAATAAAACCGTCTATTTTTTGGAATGTTAAAATTTGAAACTATAAAAAATATCACACTAAAAAATACCAATTCTAGTTTCATATTTGTGACCCACTGTAAAAGGGAAGAGGGCTGGCTATATAAGATGATTATACAGGACAGTCGGAAGGATATATAAGGGATGTGTTGGTAACAATTTGTAGTCTGCTAAGGGCTCCGAGCATAATCCCTTGTATTGTTGAATATTCTATTAGCGGGCCAGGAAGGGATGTTAATGCAAGCACCAACTTGGAATGAATATCGTCAGGTCTCTGTTTAACCCGCCGTAGATAAACCCAGCTCCGAATATTTCAATAGGCTTCCGTTCAATGTTACCGTAAACCTCCGAAAATGGCAAAAATGGAGGGTTAACTACAATTTACCATCCTTTTTCGAGAGAGAAGGTGAGTGCTAGCTTTACTTCGTTGAAGTGAATAGTAAGGTAGATAGGTATATAAATAGACGATAAGTAAAGTTTATTCATGATACGGTCCCGTATGAACAATAATATCACTACAAAAAGGTCAAATGTAGTGTGATGTATCATACAGTTTATGTAGGTTTCTGATTTTCAAAAAACCCACAATACCCTGTTAAAGTTTCTTCAGGATATCCAAAAATATCAATACAAAAAAGAAATGTAATCTTTACACACAAACATTCCAATAAAATAATAATTACAGTAATGAATAATCAAAGAAAACTAATGAGATACATACAAATTTTTATAAGGATAGAGTTCTATATCATTCATAAAATTAATAAATGAAAATAAATGGCAGCTAAAATTAAACAAAAGAGTTACAAGTAGTTGACTCCTGTTTGGGAATTGTGAGATATAGCCTAGAAAGGTGAATAGGGAGAAGAATGATGTATATTGAGAGAATAGATTCTAGAATGAGTTGGGACTATTAACGGCTTAGATACATATTTTCGCTGAATTGGTGTTAAAATCATACCATTAGCTTACTGATTATGGCCTTAGATTACTAGTCGGAAATACAAAAATATGTAGCTAGTTAAGTCGTCTTTACTCCACACAATGACTTACACTTCTCTTTATAGAAAATATAATTTTGTTATTTATTAAAACACATTCCGAACGTAAAAGTTATTTTGTTACTCAGCAGCAACCATATAATACTCTTAATCAAACACATTTCACAGAAAAATATTTTTTTTAAATAGTGAAACGGCCATTAGTAGAAACTAAAGCTCCTATGAAAATAATCTCACCGAAGAGAATGTGGTTTTAAGAACACTTTAAATTAGCCTTAAATGGAAACTATATCCTGACTTCATAGTATTCCGATTCCCACACACTAGCACAATAACTCGACTCCAGAGCTTCCAGAACAACATCCTGCGCACGGCACTATGGCATATCCCTTTTCGTAAAATGAAGGCTTCCGACATGCACAAAAAGTTCGAGGTCCCCACCATCACCGAAGCCATCAAAATAAGACACATCAAGTTCTTTGACTTGATGAAACAGCCAAAACCCTCTGTTCCGAGACATGACACCCCCACCGCTACCGGCAAGATGGCAACTCTCAAGATCTGGTGAAGCAGACCAAATGGTGGACAACACGGTGCTTGGCCCACCAACAACCAGCCTCTAACGGGCACCCATCACTACTACATAAGACTGCACTACATGCCTAGAGGGACTCTAGGCCCAGCCACCAGTGGACTCTCACCACTGTACCGCAACAATCAACCTCTACTGAGGCTTCCCACACTCCTTAATTCCCTCACACCACCTTCAAGCAGGTGCCCCTGGTACAAGGATCCCTTCATAGTATGAATCGTATAACAAACAATAAGTTGTTATTACATTATTTATGCTATGTCAGCTAAACATAGTGGCAAAGATGCCACCTCACTGTTCTTTTTACAGAGTCGCAAAGACGCAACAAATTATCAGAAAGGCCGATTGGGCGTGGTAGACTAGACCCATCAGCAGATCCGGGTATGCAAGAATACGCCTCAAGCGGGTCTTCTAGCGGCGTCACTCGTACATAGACGGTCTATTGGGAGGCCCAGTGCTTTCACTCGCTTGTTGCATTCACTCCCTCTCTAATGCTTATTGTTCTGAATGATAATCTCCATAAGTTTACACTAACTAGCCAAAACTAGGCTGACTTTCGGAAACTCAAGCCATATCGCTCGCCAATTTTCCACAGATGTTTCCAAAAACGATGTCTCTGGCGAACTATGGTAATTCAAAAAAACCAAATAGAAAACCAGTTTTATCAAAAAAACTTCTAAATGCAGTCACTTGAATTATTGGACTGTAAATTGGAATTTTTGCGGACCTTTGAATTTTGAACCATTGCAGAAGCAGTTTTTCAACATGTTCATGTGACGTACTTTTCACAAATATTTTTTATTTGGTCATTTGATGGTTGACAGTTTTAATTTGCTAATGTCCAGCTCCTTGCAGAGAATCTCATTAGAAACACTAATTTCTAAACGTAATTGATCGATTCACTTTTTCAGCAATAGAAAAATAACACAGCTTTTTGGAAATTTTTAATATATAATACAAAGTACTTTGTCTGCACAAAATGAAACCAAACCGGTAATTGAGATTGAGATAAAAACAAAACTACTAGTAGTACTAATAGGCTTGTAATGCATGAAAGTGATTCCATAAAATTAATTCAAAGAAAATGAAGTAAACACTCGTACTCTTCGGACATCATATTGAATACTCAGTTTCCAATTTAAAACAACATCACTAAGTCCGGAGAACCGTTATATGTGGCATCGTTGTGCATCGTGAGACAGAAAACTAACCAAAAGCATCGCTAGAATTCGTTATAGCAGGAATATCATTATATCCCACATCATTATATGCGAATTACACTGTACACATATATACATGTACGAGTATATACATGTAACGTAAATGATGTCCGAAACTTAAGAAAGTTTGGTGTAGTGAAGGGGTACATCTAAATGTTGTGCTTTTTTAAGATAGTCACGTTTTATGTTGAACAGAAAGCGATAAATAAAAATTGTTTAGTACTAAAAAAAATTTCATCAAAACCAAGTAGTATTCGTCTTTGTAAAAACCATTTAAAAGGGCTTTTAGGCTACTAACTTACAAAATGTTCTGTTTTTTGTAAAATCATTGATTATTCGTCATTTTTTTTATCAGCTTTAAATTCATGTAAATTAAGTTGAGGTCTCTTACAGAATAGGCTAAGATTTACATCCAGTTTTGTAAAACAATCGTATGATGAGAAATTCTGTCTCCTCAAAGTTCCAGTGTTATCAACAAAAATAATTAGAATAAATTTTTACAAGGCTTATACTTATAAGACCTGGGATGTGCTGTAAATAATTAAGAACTAAAATACATTTTATATTTATAAAAATATGTAATATAAAATATTTAATGTGGGTATAACAATTCTCTGTTTTGAAATTCTCCTTTAAAAAATAATGAAATTTACAAATTGGCTTAAAATAAAAAATCTAATAAAAATAATTAATGTTCCTGGTATTTATAATATAAGATGTATTTTAATGAGTTTTGCAATGTGCCCTCCACCCACGGCACTCCACCCACGGGCCCTTTCCAACACGGATTCGGCTGCTAGCTCACCATTCTTAACCCTCATTGCGTTACATTTTTGTATTTTTCTTCAAATCAATGCTGTTTTTTTCCAGAAAATGAATACAGTATTGGTTCCTTTTACACTTAAAATAAAAGCTTTATTATAATTAATAGCAATTATTTTTGTTTAAACATAATTGTGAACTTCAAATCACATAATTGTTTCACAAAAACGGAGAAAGCGATTAATTCTACTTAGTTTTTAGAAAAACAATTATCTAGTTTATGATACATTGGGAATTACTTTACTTTAATAGTTTTCTAGATATTGCGTCCTATTAAACGAAAAACGTGACAACCTTAAAAAACAAAAATGAGTTTCTCTCCTTCCTTGTTTAGAATCGGATCATAGTAGTAAGCTTTTCTGTTGCATTAGAGGTCTAATATCGCTCCCTTAAGTTTCATACATCGTTTACGTTACGCGCTGTATACATGTATCTCAATGATACAATACGAATAAAATTTACTGAGTATAGAATTACTGTGGAGGCTCAGAAAGTGGATGAAAAAAACACAATAAGTTAGACTGCCAATTTTTGCCTATTGTCACATTAGTAGTTAATTATTTTCCAATGATCAAACAGTTCTGGTAGGCAGTAAACGTTACATACATTTATATAAAAATATCTTGTGGTTTATGAATAAAGGCAATCGCTAAACATTTATGGCATATGGTTTTAGAGTTTTGTCGTTTTTAAAATAGTATTTTAAGTTGCACACAACGATGCAGTATTTCCTTTCATATCTGTAGAGGTGGTTATGATTAATTTTTTTATAATTTGCTTGCTCCATGGTATTACAGTACACTGTAAGTAAATAAAACGAAGGTAACCAAAAACTATTCTTTGCTTAAGTAAAGTTAAAAATGAAAGAAATACTTTATTGTAATTCTGTCTATCTTTGCTAGATTTCTGTGTCTCGGCTTACTGATAATTCTTTGAAAGACATTTCGTTCTCTTTTTTATTTCTTTTCTTTGATTTGCCTTCTTCTTCTTTTCCTGCTTATCCTTTCTTCCGAAAAGTTGATAAACGTTCCACTCTGCTATCATTGATTGATAATATTAATGGGTTATCACTTTTGGCTCTTTAGGCTATTCAGTGAACCTTGATTTCATTGGCATGGTCATAAATAATACCAAGTAACCCAATAATTATAGGCTATTGACAAGTAATATTATTAAGTTATAGAGAAATGTCAATAATTAAAAGAGTTAGAAAGGTCATCAAGCATTTGAGTTCCAGTAATAGTTACTCATTACTGCACGAATGATGTTGCTTGAGGGCCCTGGAAGTGCGCTGACTAAGCGAGCGTTGAAGTCGTGCTTAGCCAATGTCTGGCGTGCAAGTGTATCAAAGTGACATGAAACCCTCCAAAGTTGCTGCTCGCTACTAACTCAGTCCGACTGTTACGCTTGTTCTGGGCACAATGGCCCTGCTTAAGCCCCTTCATTAATTCTCAGAGCTCTACCTCAAACACTGATTCTCATGAAAGTGGTGGTGGTGGTAAATGGTTATGTTGGTTTTCAAAACAAAAATACTCTAATGAAAAATTGTTAACAAATACGTGGGCATGATAACATTGCTTAATTTAAAATAACGTATTTTAATCCTTATTTGACTCTTTTGTAAGAATAATTCATATAATTAATACTAATTATTAGCCATAGATAAATACAATGCCGGCATGGAGATATAATACAATATTGGTTTGAATAAAAATATTTTATACCTTCATATAATGACTTAACACAGGCAAATTATCTCTCTAAGTTAATAAATCATTGGCTGAATTGCACTGGAAATTAAATTAAATTAATTCAAACCATGTAACCACAATACATCGCTTGGTCTTGGGTCTTTTCAAGGGTTTAACTTAAACAGAATTAATATTAGGGACATACTCAATCGTGTAGGCTGGGTCAACTGGTATAGCCCCTGACTAGCTAGGCATTGGGAAGGTGACGAGTTTAATGTCCAAAACATCTTTCCATTGTATTATTTTTATACCACAACGAAAACTGAATAATTATATCGTTGTTTACTTTTATTAATAATTTAAGGTACTGTACCTCTCATTCAAAATGCATTTATAATGGTATTCATATTTATAACATAGGCTTTTTAGGAAGTTTGATCAAAAAGGTGAGCCCCATCACATTTATTAGTCAGTTTAGTCCAGTCACGTATGATGTACATCATTATACTTGTTTATTCATTACAAATTTTAAAAAAAAATAACAAACTTACTACTCTCTCCAGCATCTCATAACAAGCCCGGCTATATCCTTGAGGCTGAAACTGCTCATATATCAGAGCGTCCTGAGGCCAGCACTACTTTTTGGAACGCCGATTTTCCGTTTTCTCCACACGAGCACCTTAACTAGACTCCAGAGCTTTCAGAACAACATCCTGCGCACGGCACCATGGCATACCACTTTTCGTGAAATGAAGGCTCCTGACATCCACGAAAAGTTCGAGGTCCCAACCATCGCCAAAGCCATTAGAAGAAGACAAATCAAATTCTTCGACTCGATGAAACATTGCCAAATCCCCCTATTCCAAGACCTGACACCCCCACCACTACCGGGAAGATGGCGAATCTCTAGATCTGGGAAAGCAGACCAAATGGTGGACATTACGGCCCTTGGGCAAGCAACAACAAGCCTCTGACGGGCACCCATCACTGCTTTCCAACTGAATGAGCTTCCACTACATGCCTAGAGAGACTCTAGGCCCAGCCACCAGTGGACTCTCACCACTGCACCGCAAATTTTCACCTCTACTGAGGCTTCCCACACTCCACCTTCAAACAGGTACTCCTAGTAAAAGGATCCTCTCACCCCAAATAAATTCCCTTTATTTTTCCCTTATCTATAATCATAAAAATTTGAGTAAATAAATAAAATGACAAAACCTGTATATAATGTAACGATGCCACAGGAAATACAAAAATAATTTGTAAATAGATTCGCCTGAGGATCTATAATTATCCGTTAATTTAAAGTGGCTATGAAATAAAATAAAGTAACATAGGCTTTGGCTGAAGTAGAGGGATGATATTTTGCTTGATGGTCCCGAGATGCTAAAAATAAAGGCAGCCTAATGAAAAATAATGAAAGGCCATTAATTAATCAGTGGATCAGACCGAGATGGAGGCAAGCAACACGGGATAAAAACCGACGGAGGCAAATTGTATGGGCGTAGTAAATGCCGTCAGGGCACATTGCCAATTAAGCCGAGTAATAAAGTAGTAATTAATAAACTAATTGATGAATACAAATAATTACCTACGGCGTATTTTATTAGATTTAAATGTGTGTTGGACCTTTACAGAATTATAACTACAAAAATTATTTTACAATTGAACTCGCAATGTTTTCTCAGCTGGAAACTACCGATAATTTTTTTGGAATATGACATTTTAAGTTAACACGTGAAATTACTTAGTAGACGAATCTATTCTGAAATGTGGTGGAATTATGTGTTTCACAGCAAATCACTGAAAGAATCTTCAAACAATTCGAAGCTCTGTTCATATCACTCGTTATATTTTAGTAGATACCAAAGAAACTATAGCTTTCTTATCTATAATAATCTATAATACCCATAAACATCTGACATCAATTCCTAAATTCATACCCCGAAAAGGACTACAACTACTAAAGGTCCAAGCTAATTGTTATGCATACTTAAAGTAAATTAAACTTTACCGAAACGTATTTCATGTATATATATATATATATATATATATATATATATATATATATATATATGAATTATACATAGGGTGTCCTACAATTAACGCAAGATTTGATTTAAATAGAAAACACTAGTATTTTTTTTTTTTTTTATTAAATTATAAAGTAAATGGGATAGGGTTATTTATGGAATAACACATCATGCAAATGGCCTCCACGACTTTGCTGGCACATACGCACTCTTTTGTCGAAATTTTCCATGACCATTTAGCATAAATGTGGTTAAATTTCGTTGATGCAGCGATGAATTTCCTCTTTTAAAGCAGGGGTGGATGTGGGCTTGTTGACATACACCTCTGACTTCAAATAACCCCATAAAAAGAAATCTAAAGGTGTTAAATCACACGATCTAGGGGGCCAATTCTGATCATTGAAACGAGAGAATACCTGGAAATTTCTCATCCAGTATTTGAATTGTTTCATGGGCTGTATGGCGTGTGGCACCATCTTGTTGAAACCACATATTGGCTACATCAAAATCATCCAATTTTGGCACAAAGAACTGTGTTTACGACGCTGCATGGATGTTCAACAATACTCTCACGCACTCCTTCGATCTTGACATTTGAACGGCTTGTTTTTGGACGACCAGTGTGTTTAGTGTCTCCAACTGATTAAATTAAATTAAATTTTTCAATTATCTCATTACAGTTGATGAAGTCAAAACACTATTCCGACCATATTTTGAATGAAATTTTCGAACTGCGGCCGCCAAATTTTCATTATTTTTGAGATAATGTTCAACAATACGCGTTCTATCGTGAAACGCTCCATTTTTACTAACCCTAAACTGTCAGCTGTCAAATTGTTTTTTTTTTTGGGTTGCCAGCACTTCAAGCGACCAATGCTCGGAGTACAACTGATTGCACGCACATAGAAATGTAATTAACCTTATCGGTTGCCTTAGAATGGTTATTTTGAAACGACGGTTCTAAATATAATATTTCCGAAGTATTTCTGTGATGGAAGAAAACACCAGATAAAATTCTTGTTTGCCTCTGGGAAGGTTCGAAGGGTATTAGAGCCGGAGTCCTGACGGTCATAAAAAGCGACAGAGAGCAGACAGAGGTAGGGTATTGCCCGGTTCCCGGACTCCTACATGTGCCCCAGACTCATATTTCTTCTCTTATCTTCATTATATCTCATATAAGCAGAAAACTCCGCGGGCATATTTGTACGTGCTCAACTTATTTCCAGCCAGCATAAATCTGCTTGCTCATTTTCTTCCTGCGCCCAGCAACCACTCCTCGTATAAGTATTTTCATAAAGTTCTGTCGCGTTACAGCCGACCTCCTGGTCCGTATTCTTTGCATAAGTCTCTCTGACATTTACACCACTAACATTTTATCTTCCCCTTTCGTCTCCTAATTAACTATTATGCTGGAATCAATTGCCAAAGTGAATAAACAACTGTGCGAGCATTATGAACTACGATGACGATACGCGAGATATCGTCTTCATGGTTGTTCTGCAATTGAAGTCGTGAAAATTATTTAATCAATTAGAACGGAAGAGTCGGTCCTATTTCACTTTCTCTTTATAATTCTCAAGTAAGACCTTCACGGTATCTAATTGAAGTTCAAGTCACAGCAATATTAGATAACTTAAAAAAATAAGATTATAACACCCTTCAACAGTTCAGTTGCAAAACGTATGCAAAGCTTATTATATTGTATTATATATTATAGATATTTTAAAAGGAATATCCACTAAATTTATAAATAAATGTAAGCCATTACTTGAAAATATTGCTAAAATTTATTACCCAATATTTATTATTATTTCCAACCTAAGGGCTTAGGTCATAATATAACGTATAATAAAGAAATGTTTTCTATTTGCACCTAGTTTAGTTATTTTAATTTTTTATTTATATTGTTTTCCAAATTAAAATTTAGTTGTACTTTAATAATGACTTTATTCATAGCCAAAATTGATCATGTTAGTTTTTTTAGTTTTAGGCTTTATGCATTGCATGTTAGCGAAAGATTATTTTATTATGTAAATATAGAAAATAAATTGATTTCAATTATAATTTGAAAGTAAGAACTGGTAGGCGAATTTAAAACTAAGTCTGGTAATGCTCTCTTGGGTGATGATACATTAGAAACGCCAATGGCAAAATAATTTCAGTGGTAGTCCAGAAAATGGAGGTTTTTCAACCAACAAGATTAATCAAGTGATTTCGTCGTAAACCTAATTATTATATTTATTTTTTTAATGGGACGGATAAAATGAAATTTTAACGGTACACTAGGCTTAGATACATTCTTTTTTTTAATTGTAACACACGTAAAATATGTGTAATATACCACAGTCTATGGTGGAAGTGTAAGGAAAGTTCTTCCTTTTGGACAGCTGGAGGAAGTAAATAAATTAATAGTCTATATTTAATGACTAATGCTTATGATCATAGAAATACCAATCGCAAAAGAAACTAGAAGAAGACGAGTTCTCGTCAAAACAAAAACCACTAACTGCAAAACATCTTCACACTGCAGACCAATACTAATCCTCAAAGTTCCTAACAGCTAGATGGAACTACTCATTGACAAAAGCTTTCATATAACCAAAATATTTATGTAATTGAACGAATAACGTCTAAATGACAAACTTTAAACAAAACATTTTATAACAAAAACATACATAACTATTAATTAAAATAGCTGCCGATTATTGGCAAATATCACCTTTGTCGTGGCTTATGAAAATATCTGTACATAAATATTACGAACCTTGGTTCTGTTAGTAAAATTGCCATTGTGAATAAAAAAAAATACAGTGAATATTTTAGAGTCAAATATCAAAATAATTATTATACCTACCGATAACGTTGTAACACGCATAAACGTCTATTACAGTACCACGATAACGCGATAATAGCAACAACAACAAAAGGGATGATAGGTGGAGATCCTTTGTTTGGATTGAGCGGACAATACCAGGCCTATTGAAATGACCCTAATTATTGTACGGGAGAATACGAATACGCTGCTCATGTTTGCAGCCAGGAGCAAGGCCGTTATCCAATGATCTCTTGTTCATTACCGGGTATTCACTTCACGCAATTTACCAGTTAGCGCTGCGTCCCATAAGAACCTTCTAACAGGAATAGTATACAAATTATGTGCGGTAATTAACGAATTAAAAAATACATGGGCAGTCATTGTTTCTTTGTCTTATTAATGAATTATTAAACTGAAAGCTCTAGTTCGTTAAATAAAAACGCTATAACTTGAGGGTAAACACGACAAACCTTGATTTTTCTTCGACCATTTGAATTATTAACCAACTTAGATTACAAAACAAAATAAGTAATTATTAACATATACCAATATTTGTCACCAAATGGGAAAAAAAATAAAAACAAAACTGTCCAGCTTTAACCCTATTTTTAGAGCATTCAAAAAAGTTATTTGGCTCGGCTTGGGGACTACAGCTGTAAAATAAATTGCAGTATTTATTTATCATTAGATTTTATAGTTTTTTTGTTACATCTACCAAAATACTGATTAATGTTGTAAATGCACCTAACAGGACAATTAAGAATTGGTGAATTAAAATTTACTGATTTAACGTGGAACACTTGAAAAACGTTTTCACAAATTAAAATGTCTGGTAACTATTTTTATATGCTTTAAATTGAAATTAACAACATAAGCATTATTTATAATAAATCAACAAGATAGGAGCATTATGTCTTGATTACGTTTTGACCTAAAAACGAGGAGTAATAAATGTCTGTAATGAATGTAATCTTTACATTTACATAAAATGTAATGTGTTTTTTAACATTTAAGGAACAAAATTTACGAACCATTTTCTAGTGAATCGTAACATATAAAATGACTATGACTAGTACGTTGAAGACATTTGTGGAGTCTGTGTGGATTTGTCCGTCACTGTCACTAACATTAAATATACTACATACTACATACACTAACATTATATGTAATATCCTGAAGTCACCCCATTTTATCATACTTGCAATTGAAATGTATTTTTAGCCAAGCTGGTATGATATTGAAACATCTTAAATATTCTGTCTTGAAGATTCCGTGCAGAGGGGATGAATACATGTATTAACACAGAGCGTGATCAGAACGCTACCATCGATTTTTACTACATCTCAATTTATTATCATCAAATCTTCGCACGATAGCACAAACATCTCAATAAGTGATATATTGGTGAGGACCAATGAATATGACTTAATTTTGTTTTAAAAGTATTCTTTTTATTTAGTAGACAATTGAAGTTGGTACCGAATCGACCTAAAAATTAATAATCATGTTTAGATTAATTCACCTCCAATAAACTTATATCTATATATATTTTTGTGATATTAGATATTGTGGAGTTTGTATATAAATATTTAATCTAACCTTGAATCAAGAGGCAAACAAAAACAATTGAGAGTAGGGGAAAAAACAAAAGATAGTATAGCTGTTGTTGTGATAATGAAAACACACAGAGCATTATACTCATCTGGTTTTGGGATCAGCCCGTAATAAATGTTATTAGCTTGAGATTGTAAGTAAGAAAAAATTAAAAACTTTGTTGGTTAGTGGTTATTGACTTAAAGCAGAACGGAAGAGAAATAGCACGAAGAGAAGAAGTATTAATTTTGTTTAAAGAATAAAGAGAATTAAAGAAGAAAAGGAATCGAATTTATAGACAAGTATTTATATAATTAATATAAGTTTATTTTTTTTATTTGTAATTAAATTCATATTTTTGCCGGAATTATTTTTGTTAATAGAACCTAATAATAAATAGTAAATAAAATAAATTTAAAGTAAAAGAATAAAAAATAGAATTACGACATATCTATCTAAAGAAAGTAATAATGAATTGTAACATTCATGATATTTGAGAATAAAGACCAGGAACCCTCACATCTGGTAAGCATTTTCCCTTATGCTCCTAGGAGTGGGGATGAGATAAACCAGCAGTCTTTGCACAACCATCGAGAAGAACGGACTTATCAAGCTCCCGAATTGGCGGTTACCATACAGGAAGAGAGGAGAAGAACCAAGAGCAGAAAGTAACGTTGATTGGATTACAGGAAGATCATCGATTGGGTGATATTAATATTGTTTTTATTATGGATCCATTAAAAGAAATTCATGTTTGTAATTAGTAGTAATTATGATAATTTAAAAAGAATTGAATATTTTTTTATACTTTTGTCAATAATCTATGTTAATTATAATTATTTGTTATAACCATTTTATTTGAATATATTTCACAATTCCTAGTTTCTCAATTTATTAATAACTACAACATTAGCCTTGAGATCGGTCGATTCAATCGGGATAAATTCCTATGTCAAAGACATAAAACAATTTGAATTAAAGATCTCATGACGGACCTGCCAAATTAGTTAAGTTAAATTGATCAAGTAAAGTAAAAAGAGAGATGGTAAAAAATGAGGTAGCTTACAATATATATATAAGTTTTTATATAACAAATCTTATCAGACAATTGGATATTAAAAATTACTGTAACCCAAAATCCCCGCAAAGAACTGAAACCGTGAACAATACAGCAAGCAGATTAAGTATAATTTGTTATCAAATTTGATCTCTGAAAATGAGAAAAGCAATAAAAATGTCTAAAAGGTAACATATCACCTAACTTGAGAGTGGCAGTGCCTTAGCACATCAAGAGTTCCACGACCGATATCTCGTGCATATGTTTGAGCAGTCTGATGAGACCGTAGCTACACCTCGCCACTTGGAGGGGGTGGAAAGGTTCCTAACCCCTAAAATTATTTATTAAAACAGAAACAAAAGATGAACATTGACATGAGCTCCTTGTACTTCATCAGAGCTGCATTGTGACGAGGGTTGTAGAGAACATTATTCAAACTAAAACAGGTGATAGAGCACACCTTCGGATTACAACGAGGGACCTAAATCTAGCCTAATAGGCTAGGCGGCCTGGAAGGCGTATTGATCAGGAGGTGAACACTTAGGCAAACTGGGCTGGCGACCTCTCGACTAGGGTCGGGGCCACGAGTTGGCCCACCACCTGTCATGAGGCCTCTATCCAAGATGGGTGAGGTTCCTACGCTGCTCCGGATTTATGAAGATGCTACGGAAGTCCAATCTCGGGTCCCCGGGTTTGAGGGGTTCCCCGTACTATTGGCATTGAGCTACACCCAGTCCCTGCTTTAATTGAACGGTTTACCGCCCAGATGTTTTTTAGGGTGTTTTTTGTTCTCTCTTGAGCAGTGGTAATTATGAGGGGGGGTATCTTGTATTACACCTCCATTGCTATCATTTCTCTTGTTATATTAGCTGACAGCCAGTAACCAAAGCATTAGTACCCTTAGCCTAATACCAAAGTCTTAACACACTAATATTTTTCGCTAACCTCGCGTGCATTTGGAAAATACTAGCGGCTAGCTGTACTAGGTATGTAGACTAGGCTAGCGGCTGTAGAGTGACTAGGTATGTAAGCCCGCATGACTGAACGTCAATGAAGGATGGGTATACGCGCCTGCAAGTCTTTCAATAGATAGAAAATCTTAATGAAATGCTTTTAATTTTACGAAAGATAATAGAGTTGGTAAATCTAAAAGATAGATAAATTATCAATTTTAAAAACGTATTGAATTATTACTAGAAGTTAATTTCCTTTCAATTGCGTTACAAAGGCTTTATTAAAGGTTAATTGTCTTATTTGTTATTCCATCTAGAACATCAAGGAGACACAGGTTGTTTATACAGGCCATGAAAGGGCCTAACCACACACGCATTCCCACATTTGTATTCTTAAAGTAGCCTTACAATCGTTAAAACCGTCAATTTCTTTTTTATTCTCTTAGGAATGAGTTCTCTGTATTTTATCTGTGCAAGTAGCAAAAGGCTCAATTATGCTTATAATTCTCTTTTACTGCCTCAGTAATAACTGAAAATTATGTTTGTTGATAAATATACAGGATAGTCCTAAACAATATATCATTATTTAAAATACGAGTTTAGTGATCGATATTTTTTCCACCAAAAAAATAATTTGCTGATAAACTGTGTTTAACCTTAAATAAAAAAAAAATATTACTTTCATATAGCTAGTTTTAACTATATAATGTAAGAAATTAAGTTATAAAAAAAATGGAGATACTAGGGTTTGAATCATTTTTGCATTTTATGATTTACTGTGAAAGTAATTCTCATCGAAACATTATAATTACAATAAATGTTCTGTGAAATCTTTACAAAAAGAACAATATGAATGTTGTTAGGTATTCAATTCAGATTATTTGTCACATTTGATAAAAATATTTTACGTGTATATTTGATAATACAGTTAATCACAGCGATCCATTTCCAAGACTGCTAACCTTGGGAAGTTCAGTCTCAAGAACTTTTCTAATTTAGTTTGGCTTTCTTTTTTTTTTTCTATTCATTCATTTGTAGGTCAGCTTTCTGTAATTAGCAACAGTCACTCCCATATTTTATTTCCAATCAAAGTTTCTTCAATCGTATTTATTAAAATCTCAGATTCAAAGTTATTTTCATGAGCTTGAAAAGTTTATCTGGCTGATCAGAAAGGTTTTTATCTTAATGAGATCTTTATATTTCTTATAACATCAGTCACTTATTAGTATAAATTAATATGTTTATTTTATTTACAGAAAAGCGTTACATAGACCATAGACAAGCATGTATTTAAATTTTATGTATTTGTAACATGTATTTTTCTTACCCCGAATGAATCATGGCATCCAATCTCACTATATAGTCATATCTACACACCCGAATCAAGCATAACATTCTAAAATATAATTCAATTTGTACTGATATTGATTTCTTGAATGAATGAGGAATATCCCACTACTTGTATTATGGGTTATTCTGTTCAATCATCTACAACTCTTCATTTTAATTGTATTATTAGACCCGTTTTGTGAAAGGGTGGTATAGTTCCAATTTTTGTTTTAAATATGAGTTTATGATGTGAAATTTTGCAAAGGAACGAATGAGGCTGTAATGTCTTTAGGAAGAAGGTAATTGCAGATGTTTGGTCTTTGAGATCGTTGACAGAAATACATTTTACCAGGTGATTTATCTACTAATCCAAGGCATTAGTCTTCATTAAGTGAAAATCATTTCAGAGACTTTTTTTAACTATGTTACAAGTAACAAAGACATAAGATTTATATCTATCAGTTTTTTCCTAGAAAGATAAATGACCATATTTAGGATAATTCCTTTTTTGGCGGGAAGCTTATTCACAAATCGCTAATTTGGTCTGGCGGCTTATTTAATTCAAAATCGATATTACTGCCATATGGTATGGTTCTTTCCCCTCTTATTAGCACCACTTTATCGCCCTCCCTACTAACTGAGCTATAGAGGCTAGAGGCTTCAAAGTCTTGGCCTTTGTGTTATCGGCTAAAGTTCGTGGGTTGCGGCAATGCACGCAAAAGGAAACTATTAACAGCTTATTGCTATACTTAGTAGTAAACTGTATAGATCGAGAAAACGGGGATCAAACCGTTATTTTTATACTTATTGAAAGTCATAATCCTGGTAGCCTAGATACGATGTTCATCAAAACAAGCTAGTAATGACTAAAGCAAATTTCTCAGTTTTGGAACTAATTTTTGGCAACATTTAATTCATAATATAAGAATATCACTAACACGTTGTACTACAAGAGTGCAAATGGTATTTTTATATATTAACCACTAAAATCTAGTGTGATATGAGCGTGTTAACCTCTACTCCATAGTTTTTAATTTTTAAGGCTTTAGAATTTTTAGAATTATCATTAAAGGGACTAACTGTCAATTTCCATAAGTTTACAATTTTTATATGAATTTCGATTAATATAGTAAAAGACAAATTTCTTTTTGAATTTGAAATATCATACTACTCTCTGTGTTTCATGATAAAATTTAAATATCTCTAACGCTACACATCCTGAGTCTGATTATTCATTGAACTATAAACAATTTTTTTTTATGATTTAACCACCGTTTGTAGGATCGAATTTTGTCTTTACACAAGATTTTATTTCTATTTTATTCTAACGTGTTTAGTATAGGCTGCTGAAAGTGTTTGGAAAACAAAATGAGAACTTTACTTATTAGATTGTTAGAATTCGCTTACAAAAAAAAATTATTTTAAATAAAGGTTACATTTTCTTGTAAAAAATGATAAAAAGGTTTGACTTATCTGTCTGTTTTTACGAGTTTGGCAATTGAAGGTTTCTACTACTGGGTAACAGTTCCATGCTATTTATAGTCTTACATGTATAATGACATTTTATAAAATTACAATCAGCCACTGTTTATAATGCAAAATATTATTAATTGTACATTTAATAAAGGTATAATTATCTAAATAGCGTATGATAGGAACTCTTTTTTTCAGTAAGAAAAATGTAAGTGTAGTCCAGAAATGATAGAATAATAACAAAAATTAACAATAATTCCATTTATTTAGTTAACTGATTTTTATTATTACCAAATTGATATCTTTAATGGGTTTAAAAACGATTCCTTACATATCGACTTTTTTTAGCCGAACAACAATCAAGAGGTACATCCGAAACAAACCTATGAGTTTTAAACTTTTAAATTAAAATTGAAATGATAATTTTACAAAATAAAGGAGACTGGATACTTTGTCTGTATTTAGATAAAAATTTCAGCTCTTCGACCGCAGAAATCACAGTGACAAGAAACTAATTTAAAACAAAATTTGGAGTAAAACATTAATTTTTATGGCAGTATTTCAGGTCATAACGTGAGCCTTAATAACAATAAAAAAATAATAATAGGGTAAACCCACACTTTGTAATATGTTTTTATTTTCCAAGCCCGTGCTCTCGCTTCCTTTTTAAACCAAATTGCTCCAGGTCAGCCTCTCTTCTTTTCCGAGAGAAAGAAAATACATATAAATTGTGGAAAGGGTTTTTAATGAGAGCAGAAAAAAAAAGAATGAATGGAGGAAATGGCTGAAAAAAAACTTTTAATAATTACCTCCTTTTCTGTGAAGAAGGGATCTTTGTTAATGGTGGGTTTATTTTACCTAGAGAGACCAGTGGGCCCCTGAAGATGAACCGGCGGGACAGACGAAAGGTCGGTAACAACAATGGAAAAGACAAAAGAACTGATTCCTTGTCTGTTTTTCGGTCCAGTGATATAAAAGGGACTTTAATTAACAGCCGTCAAAGCTGCTCGCTTACAATGCTTGTCTAAATAGCTAGTACTTTTTTTTTGGTCTTTTCCCCTATTTCCCTCAACAGTCTCCGTGTAACTTGCACCACGCTTAGGAGTATAAAGGATTCGTTAGCAATTAAAGACTAAAAAAGGTAATTGTGCATGTCGGGCTCGGGTTTATACCTGAGAATCCCCAAAGTTGGGAGGAGACGCCCGCCACGGGCTAAGGTCGCTACAACCTCTTAGCCGCCGTCCGGCGAGCGCCCAGAAAGAGATAGAGTGGGTGGACCTATGGTATTTCACCCTGGCTGCCGACCTAGTCGACTTTGATCTGACTCCATAAGCTCTTTAGAAGGTGTGTGTGCCCCGAGAAAGCACTGTGTTCAGGAGAAGAGGTACAGGGTAGGTTTATAGGTAGTTTATGTGGTCTTGGAGTGACCACGAATTCACACTCGGTATCTAATTGTAGGCGAAAACCGTCCGGATCCCTAAGGCGAGTGTGAACCGGAGAGAGGTAGACTGGATTGCCGTGGGAGACACTGCTGGTAAAATTTGCAGGGCCACGGAAACTGTCGTCCGTGAGGGAGAGGGCTCTCCCAAGGAGGTGCTAGTTTTAGCGAGACGAAGGCAGAGATTCCCTCTAGGAAGGTGTGGGGTCAGACGACGCCGGACTGAAACATAGCGAGGTTAGGAGAGAGATGCAGAGGTAGTTTAATGAGAAGTCCATTTGAGTAGAGCAGCAGGTGCCAGTGCAGAGAGAGAGGAGAGAGTAGTGTTCCAAGTGGTGGTCCGATTCGTTATGCTAATTTGGTCTGAAGCCGAAGCTTATATAGGAGGCCAGCCAGTAGGGTGGGGGTAAGTCCCCACCTACGGATGCTCCCCCACTACTTCAGTCCCTTCTCCCACTCTCACTGACGTCATAATCTTTATTAACATAATGAAAAATAGATAAATATTTTCTGACATTCATTTGATGATATAGATACAAGGTCTGATACGAGAAGAGGGGAACTTAAAATTATTTGTTATTAAGAGTTTCTCCTTATGCATAAAATGGAGAGATGGCAACGAGTTGTCTTATTTGTATAATTGGTTTTTTTTTAAACACATTTTGTTTTTACTTTCGTGTCTTACATACCTATTATAAACTTGCGGGTCAGCTAAACCACACCAAAATTCAAATTCCCTACTATCAAAAACAAAAGGTACTTAGAAAAATATCCTTCCTGTGTTTTCAATTACATTTCCATTCTTACCTGCACATCCTATTTCTCACTTGTCTGATAAAATATAAATATTACGATTTCCAGTTCTGCCGGTTTCCCTTATACACACCTTAATTAACCCTAATCGTTTTAGAAAAAAACATCTTGGCCCCAACAGCTACAGCCACCTTCACAATAACCTAATAAATAACAAATTCGTCAGGTACAACGAAAATTTCCCATGTTCATTTTGACTAGCTGTGTTAACACTGCTAGCAGTGACTCTTTTAACTTGATAGATGGCGTAATTTTTAATAACTGTTTATGTTATGAATAAGTAACATATGTAATCTTACATAAGTGAAACACTTGTTTACCTATACATACCACCATCGTGCTAAGGACAGGCAGCCAAAGGTGGTCCATTCATTTAAATGTAAAACCCTTTGGGCTCGGCACAAATGCCCACTTTCTTTTTTTTCTATTAGCCTTATATTCTCGAGCTCGAGATGAGCGTTGGCAGGGGCTAAGCAGCACAGAAGCCGAAGCTGAGCAGCGCAGAAGCCGAAGCTGAGCAGCGCAGAAGGGTTAGATTTATAGGGACTATTTAGCATGGGATGGTGTCAGGAGGGATCGATCGAGTCTCTCTTCTATATCAGATATCACCAAGCAGGAGCGCACTATCTGCCGCTCTCCTCCCTGCTAACAAATAGTCTCATCTGCGGTGCTCCCTTTGTTCCAGCCTTATCTCTCCCTTCATTTGCAAACCTGTAGATATGACGGAGTCGTTTGTATGGGCGCCTTTTAGTTCCAGTGTCTTATCCTCCAGGCTGCATGCTTCCTCCGGGGCATTCTAGCCTTCTCTGTGAGTTGGATTTCCCCCTTTGGGAATTCACATGAATTTTTTTATAAATGATATGCAAATCAGACAGGTGTAATTATTTAACTTTTTAAGTGATATTTTGAGATATAATGTCTATCTTTAAGACAAGAATTTTGTTATCTTTGATGCAATGTAATTGTATTTATACTTTCAAACGAGATTATTTTCCTCATTCAGCTTTTCTTTTGTAATCCTCTTTAAACAGGTGACAGAATTTTACTTTAATCTAACGATGGAATGAGCTCAGAGCACATTATATAGCATTGTGAAATACAGTGGAACCTCCATACCGTTCGATCAACCGGAAATCCAATTAACCGGTGCCCTTTTCATTTTTCTTTTTACTTAGGTAAGTACTAAATAATACTACCTTGCTTATTTTTAATAAAATAAGGAAGTGGTTTTCGTAGGATTATATCTATCTATAAATTTATTTCACAAAGTTAGGAAAGAAACAAAGTTGGGGTAAACCGGGTAACGCTACGTCATTGTGTTCTTAGAATTTTTAATGGGTCACTCTCTTGAAAGGAAGGTGTTCGGTCAACTCAATGAAGTGTAAACAGGTTCCTTTTATTATGTAACCCCCTTTTGTACTGTTTCCACTGATTAACAAATTATTCCCGAAGTTCTACCTTGCTCTTTGTTGAGACCGTTTCGAGATGTCACAAAAAAGACAACGCCTTTCATGATAATAATGAAATTGGAAATAGTATAAAATGCCGTAATTAAAGGCGAAAATGAGAAATGATTGTCCGCAGAATTTGGAGTTCAGGAACAAAATGTTTGCGATATTGAGTAGAAAAAAAATGTGACTTCGTTTTGTCAGATGAAACAATGTGTTCTTCTTCCTCGAGGAAAACGACCAAAACTTTGACTTTAATTGACGTTTTTGGTGCCGTTTTACAATGGTCCGAGGAGTATTCTACGAAGTGCTGATGGAATTCCTACTTCTGGGCCAATGGAATAGATTACCAATAGAAGTGAAAAATAATTATGCTTTCAAAAAAATTCCTAAACTAAGGAGCCATTCTCCGCTTCCTAATGATGGCTTGCAATATTTAATAAGAGGCAGGGTTTTAGGCAGTTAGACATTCAAGGACCTTAGTTCCTTAGAAGCGATTTTGTTGTAAAAACTATATTTAATAACAATGTCTATTCCTTGCTTGAAAAATTAAATGAAACATCCGATCAAGTTTGTAATGCATACGAATTTTGAAAAATACTGCCTACATACACCTTAGCTGCCCAGTCGGAAAAGTCTGCTCCTGGTCATAAACCCAGCAAAGAAAGTCTTACTATTGTGACTTGTTCAAATGGGTCAGAATCACACAAGTTAAAAATAGTCGTTGGGAAGGCAAAAAAGCCTCGGTCTTTTAAAATAACAAAAATTAGAAGTCTTGCTTATGATTATTCCAACCATTGAAAAGCTTGGATAAATCAAACTATTTTTACATCATGTTTAAAGATTTGCTAAATTTGCCCTCTCATCCTGCAAAATCATCCGTAACGTGAAGATTTTTGTTCATTATATTCCGGCAAATGTGACAGTACTAATCCAGCCAATTGATTTAAGGTTTATTTTGAGTTTGAAACGGAGATAAAAAAAATCATTTCTTCGCATTTTACGCAAAGGAAAAAGTTAGACCGAGTTACTTTAAGATACTTCATAAAAATGGGCAATAAGAGATGCTGTTTTTGCAATGTGTGAGGCTTGGGCAAATGGATCGTCAATAACTATACAATTTTCAGAGGAGAAAATATTAGACCGGGAAGATGTAACCCTAGAAGCTGAAGAAAAAGAAGATAAAACTTAAGCTTACGATTTCATTAATTTTGACAGAGATGATATGATCAATTATCAAGTAATAAAAAAAAGAGGGATTCCAAAAAATTACAGATACCACTGTTGTGGCCACCTCTTAATTACGAATAATTAAAAGTTACCCTCATCTCGGCCCAGAAAATATCTGTTTCCATATTTTACAAATATGGATATCAGTGAGAGTGGGGGTGGAGCTAGTGGGGGAAACAGCCGCAGGTGCGAACCCATTCCCACCACACACAGCTCTCTGCCTGTGTTATGTACCTTAATATTTCATCCAATGTAGACATATCAATTTTTTCAACTCCCTGCAATACTTGACAAACCCGGTGTTTAACACGATAACCTCCGCTCCGTTCCCCCATAGATGGCAGGACGCTGTCGTGGCTGGAACGCTTTAGTCTTAGGTTCTAGGTTTAGGTTGTAGTGTTAGAGTTTTCCGCGGTTGCAAGCTGAAGGTGAGCCTCATCACCTAGTGAGTGTATGCGTATTGAACTTATTAACAACAATCTGAAAGTATTGTATTTTATGCACTCCTTCGAATGCATCTGCGAATGCAGCACGAGGAGACAGCTGTAATTCCAAATTTATTCATTTATTTTTGTCATTGTATATATATGATCAATAAAGAGATTAAAAAAAAAATTACCATAACGAACCAGACCGTCACTTGGAACACTACTCTCTCCTCTCTCTCTGCACTGGCGCTTGCCGCTCTACTCAAAAACCATGGTCTTCTCATTCAACTACCTCTGCGTTTCTCTCTCTCCTAACCTCACTATTTTTTAGCCCGGCTAAGTCAGACCCCACACCTTCCTAGTGGGAATCTCTGCCGTCGTCTCGCTAAAACTAGCACCTCCTTGGGAGAGACCTTTCCCTCGCGGACGACGGTTACCGTGGCCCTGCAAATTTACCTGGCAGTGTGTAGCAGGCAATCCAAGCTGCCTCTCTCCGGTTTACACTCGCCTTTGTTTTTCGGTTTTCGCCTACCCTTAGATACCGAGTGTGAGTTCGTGGTCATTCCAAGACCACATAAACTACCTATAAACGTACCCTGTACCTCTTCTTCTGAGCATAGTGCTTAGTCGGGGCACACACCTTCTAAAAATCTTACGGAGTCAGTTCTTGGCGCTCGCCGGACGACGGCCAAGAGATTGTAGTGACCCTAGCCCGCGGCAGACGTTTCCTCCCCACTTTGGGAATACTCAGTTATCTGAGCCCGACGCCACAATAGCAGATCTGCACGATAAGGACTGACCATCAACCTCTTCGCTGATGAACAACAGAAGAACAGAAGCGACAGTGATGAAGCCCAAGGGTCAATTATTGTCTTGGCAAGGAAAAATGTAAAACACAATAAAGCATTAGAGGCCACAGAACTTTAGCTAAATTATTTTTAACAGGCGAATGCAGATTAAAACAAAATCATCACTATAAATAAAAAAAATTAGAAAAAAAATAACTGACTTTTCTGTAAATAAAAATTGAATTAATATGTACCTTTTGTTACTAATAAATGTAATATTTTCTACATATTTCTTCTTAATCAAACTTTAAATTAATTAACCCCGGATAATGGAGGTCCCACTGTACTGAAACCACTGCACACTCACCTTTCCAAGGATGCAATGACTAAAAAGGGCTAGTCTTGAGCCTGAAGAAGGCTAAAAACACCAATTACTCTAATTGGAATGCCTTAGGTTCATCTCACATTTTACCAGGGCCTCACAGTCCAAAATGATTCAATGGGTGGAAGTGACATGCGGTTGGCCACGTTTAAAGGTAAGTGGTTGGACAGGTGCCTCTAATATTTCAGATCACGGTTCAGATTACAGAATTCAATAGAGATATAGTATAGCACAATAAGCTCCCAATCTCGAGATCTCTTCTTATTCCTCTAATCATAACCCGATTACGCTTATTTTATTATAGCCAAATTTCCACTGAATTGCCATGAAATATATTTTAAAGTCTTACAAATAAAGAGATTTTAAAGAAATAACAAAGAAAATTAGCCAGAATCACATGAAATTGGGGTTTAAAAATGTTAGGAACAGAATTTATGTGACCCTTGTTACCTGGATAGCCATAATTTCTTTCAATAATGATTTAATTTTCATTCATTCACATTCACTACTTGCATCAACATATACATTAGATAATGTATAATCTACTTTCTACATTTCTAACAAATTAATGTAAAAATAATAAAAATTGTATAAAATGTCCAAGCTACAGGACATGTAATGACCTATTTTAGATAGGCTCATCTTTATTGAATCTATGTTTAATTCAATAATTTTGATAACAAGGGGATATGGAGGGGGGAGGGGGGAACTTGCATCCAATATTGAACATTTTCCAGTTGTATTTTCATTTTCATTTCATTGTCTAAAACTTCTGCACACTTCAGAGCAGTAGTTTTTAAATTCATAAGATGGAAATCTGGTATTTTTGAATGGACCCTTAAATACCAACACAGAACAAAGAAGTCACTTGCTGAAAATATCTGCGTTTAACGCTCAGTCCCAGCAAAAACAGTATTGACAAAAAAAACATTTTTAAGCATATTTTAGCCCCGCAATAAGAAAAAAGTCCAATCTGATCACGATAAATGTGAAAAGTGTTCGTCAATGAAGCAATTCTAAACAACTAAAAAGTTCTAAAACTCGTTATCAGGGCAAATAGCACTTTATTGAAGTGGTAGGTACTATTCACCGTTCATGAGATTTTATGTTACAGGTATATTAAATGAAACTATTTTCTAGTTTTTATGAGATAAGTAATTAATTGGATATTGAACAAAGTGTAGAAATATATGTTTGTACACCGTTAAAATATCCGGAAATAGTCCATTAAATGAACGTCCCGCTGAGAACTATATCTGGCGATAAATTTTTGTAATCATTTAATACATTTTTTATTATTACTCTATTGTTTTAGGTTGAACAAAAGTTATTTTATCTCGATGAAAAAAACTGGTTAAATACATTTCATCGATCACTTTAATTGCCAGCTATGAACAAATCATTACTTATTGTGGGCTGGGGAGACCTACTCTGTTTGCTTAATTTGATTGCCTCAAGGCACTTAAAACTTTATTGAAGTTTCCGAAAAATCTAACTTACAGAGCGAGTATAAACAAAAATTAACGAGGCTCCGGTAGGTTCATAAATTTAAAAGGCTTGAAAGTCTTGAGCGAAGTCCCTGTGAAAGATTATAACAATGATCTCATTTAAGATAGGCATAATTACTTTCTCTAATGAAATTTACTAGGGTATATTTTTAGGAAGGGAAAGCTTAAAGGGCCCTGAGCTAACATAAAACTTCCTTAGTAATAACTAACTGGTAAGATAATTTATTTAAACGAAAAAATATCGTTGTTGGTAGGGAAAATCGAAATGAAATTGTTATCCCTTATAACTATAGTATGAACCGTAATACAACAACTTTATTATGATAAAATTACAATCTGCCTCATGGGGCACTAAGTTATTGTTATAAATGCTCACTCATTCATACAGTATTTACAAACATCCCAGAGACCCCCCCCCAAGTCCACATGCTTGTCACCTCACTCGCGTGAGAAAGAGGGAGCGGATTTGGGAAGTCCCCCACGCTCCTCCATCATCCGTCACTGGATAAGAGCCAGCGGAGGCTGATCAAGAATGTGAGAGCCACAGGTGCTCAGTACGTGATTGGAGAAACTGGCCATTGCCAGGACTCCCACTGTCACGTATTTATAGCAGATCACGAGGCCACTACCGTTTTAGTCTCCGAGGAGGATTGTAGGG
The DNA here is from genome assembly GCA_930367205.1 of Acanthosoma haemorrhoidale. Classification (NCBI taxonomy): domain Eukaryota; kingdom Metazoa; phylum Arthropoda; class Insecta; order Hemiptera; family Acanthosomatidae; genus Acanthosoma; species Acanthosoma haemorrhoidale. Next base: position 180,706,856 of record OV884011.1, on the reverse strand, counting down.
ATGAGTGGCGCAGTGTTATGACTGTGGTAGGGGATTAGAGTGGTTCGATAGGTTAGCTATGTTATACAAGTGGCTATCCATTTTTTATACTATATTCTTTATAATGGATTTGGCTCAAGCAGCGATCCAGAAGTACCGAAATTGCATATGCATACCAAGTTATTTCTAAAGTTCTACCAGACACGTTATTTAAGATTTGAATTTATAATGTTTCCCGATCGTTTAGGGCAAACTAAAGACGATAATATCAAATGAATTCCACATTTTTTGATTTTAAAAGATCAATAAATATCTCTTGATATTTTTCTCTGTTATTTTAATTAATAATATTTCATAATCAATGTGAAAGATTAATAATAATTAAATGTCTATCAACTTATTACAACTAGTATGTCAGTCTTCAAAAGTATATATTTATATAATTTTCCCTTGTCCCCAAACCCAAAAAGCTATGGGTGTAAATTGTTTAGAAAAATTATAAGGCATTGTGGAAAATCAGAACAGGGATAAAATGTTTAGTAGAATTGGAAAAAAAAGGCCAGTCATTAGCGTTTTAATCAAGACAGTGGTGGTTACAAGGGCTAAATAATAAATCCGGCTGGCAGTGAGATAAAATTAAAAAAAGGAAAAAAAAAATATTCGGGTGAGAAGACACCCTAGAGACCAGACTTAATAAGGTTTGCTCGAGGCCAGGGGGACACCCCCCCTCCTCCCCCCCCCCCGCTTACTAATATGCTAACTAGGTTAAATAATTCCAAGTAGGGCCGTGACAAAGACTAAGGGCGACAAAGATCACCGGAGGATATTCCATGGAGAGAGACAACATGCTCCTGGAAAAGATGGCTAACTGTCGGGGATTAGTGCTGGGAGCTGTGGTAATTTGGGACTATCGGGTGTCACCCCGGTTCCGGGTAACCCGACGCCGGTTCTGCCTCCTCTGTAAGGGAAAACTCACTCTTGTCGCCTGTAGTTTGGGATGGGGCTTTCTTTGCAGAGCTGACACGAGTCTCTTTCCTTGTCTTGATTATCCACCCCCAGTATTCTCCTAGTTAGGAATTTTGTTTCGATATTGATAAAGACTGAACCCGTTAATTTCAGCCTAAGAATTTCATTACTTAAAATTATAGATGTTTCACTTTTCCCTCGATGTTTCATTACTTAGGTGTCCGGATGTGACGTTTGCAAGAAAAAAATAGATTTTGAGTTTGAGAAATGGTTAGAATTTCTTAAGAGTGTAGACTAAACTATTGATGAATAATGCTTCTTATTTTCATCTGTTAGCAATTTTATTCACTTTATATTATATTATAAATATTGATTTACACAATCTTACCTGTAAACAAAGAAACGACAATCACAGTTTATAACTATCACTTCTCTATTCACACTATTTACATGTTCTGTTACCTAACATAATCTTCTTTATCTGATAGCTGCTCCATCTGGGGGTAACTAGATGAAGCAGCGCGGCAAATTCAAATTAAAGAGAGAATACTTTCATTACATCTACCCTCTCTAAGGTGAAAATACTTTGAAAGTTTTCCGTCTGGTAATATCGGAAGTAATTTTGTTATGTGAAAGAATCCAGTTTCTTGCTTTCCTCTTCCGGTTTTTATTTTATATATTGAATTTGATATCTTCTCTGTTATTTCAAAGGGACCAATTTTTAATTCATCTAGTTTTTTCCTGTTTAATTGGTTGCCATTTTCTATATATACTGTATCTCCTGTGTTAAATTCCCAATGTTTTCTTGTTTTATCAAATATTTTCTTGTCATATTCATGAGAATTTTTTGTTCTTTCTAAGGCTAATTCACTGTCATTCATCCAGTTTTGTTTATTGTTTCCTATTTTTAATTCTTCACGTAAAATGTTTGTATGTGTGCCATCTTGTAAATACTTGGGTGGAAAACCAGTTACTGTATGTTCTGTTTCAGTATATTTATCCACACATTCTTTAGCAACTGTTGTCCAGGCCCTTTTCTTCCCTTTTTCGTTCATTTTACATCTGATTTAATTGACTAGAGTTTGATTTAGTCTCTCATTTAAACCATTGGAAAAGGGTGCATTAACTGCTGTAAATATCAATCGAACCTCCTTTTTCCTTAGGAAATCTTTGAATTCTCTTGAGTTGATTCCTGGGTATTGATCTGTAAGTATTATTCCTATTTTGTCTGTTTCCAGTACATTATTTACTAACTTGATGAAGTCAGTGGCACTTCTTCATTTTTTTCTTTCTTTTTCTCAGTATTTCCTGATGCATCTTCTTTCTTCTGTAATATTTGTAGATTCTCATTTTGAATTAATCTAAATTTTTTGATAATATCTAATCCTATAAGAAAATCTTCAAAATCATCTCTCTCTACAATGAACACATCAACATATTTTTTTATGTCAAAAATTTTCACTTTTATGGTTACTAACCTTTGGTTTGTGTCACACCATTGACTGTTTTTAAATATATCTTATTAACGTCTTCTGTTTTCTTCATCAAAATATAATGTTTTCATTTTCTCAGTTAATGTAATCCACACTCTCTTCTCTTGACCTCTTTAAGTTAAACTGTTTCTCAATGTTTTATAAATGAGTGTCTTAGACAATTCTTCATGATCACTCATAAAACTTTTCTCTTGGGGTTAAGCATATTCTTCGTTTTCTTCTGTTTTAATTGAGGTTATAGAGAGAACATTTGTCATCTTATCCTTCGGTGATCCCACAAAGCTAAAGGTGAATTGCAGTCTTTTCGCCATTGTAACTCCTATTGTCGTCCTAGAAGGCGTCGGATTCCTTTGACATCGGACGGGAATGCCATCATTTGGATGGCTGCTATCTTCCCAGCATCTGGTCGAACTCCCTCCTTGGAGATTGTGTGTCCCAAGAAGGTAATAACTTCCTGGCCTAACCCGGACTTTTCCTCTAACAATTTTAATCCAAATTGCCTCACTTGGTTGAACACAGTTTTTAGGTGCACTTCTCGTTGGGCCTCATCTGCGCTTTCTGTGAATTCATTAAGTCCCCTGCCTTTTCAAGTCGTCCAGCTCTACTTTGATATGGTTTCTCAAAGCTTGCGGGTATCGGCGTTTCTTCACGTAACTTACTACCTCTCTTTTGAGCGGGATTCATGCACTGATCTACCCGTGACTTCCAATCTCTCGCCTTCTCTAAAGAATGTATCCGCATATTCCCTTCGGAGCTCATCTCTCCAGTCCTGCGCTCGCCTAATTGCTCCTATCCGCCCTCCGCCGTCTTTCCTGACGTCACTCCCTCGTTTCGAGCACCTTTATTTCTTCCCTCCTATACAAATGTCCCATCTTCCCTTTTCGTTCCTCACCCTTGCTCTTATCATCGCTAGCAGGTCACATCCGATGATCCCCCCGTATTCCTTGGGCATTTTTCCCACTATATGAACTCTGAGTTCCTCCCCGCCTCTACCCTATCTTTCTAGACCTATTACCGTTTCCCCTTCTACTATACAGGGCCCCCCAGGGTAACCAAGCTACAAGAACATACCTGTATTTGGGGTATCCTCACTCTCACTCACACATATCCTCTCCAGGGTCTCCCGACACATTATCGTGTTGGTACTCCCAGTATCCACCAGGCACTGAACTCCGCACGCTACTCGAATAATTGGCAGACCACTGTATGTACCGCTCACGCTATTAGTTATTAGTGCGTGGTCGCCTCGCCTCTGCCACTCTTCTCAGATCTCTCGTTAGTTCCTCTCTTCAGCGACCTGTCGTCGACCGCTCCTTTTAACACTGCTGCTACCCCAGCCCGCTCCACTTCCTGGTTCCTCCCTCTCATGGTCGGTATCGGATATTTCAGAGGTTTCTGACGCCTCTAGCTGTCGCCTCTCCCTCCTCCGCACCCACTGAGCGTTTACCTCCATTGGATTTGGTCGATTTCCATTTCGTCGACGGCTCATGTACGGTCACTGCTTGTCTACGTGCCACACTCGAAACACCTGGTGCATGGGCACTGCGCTGTTAAATGTCCTATTTTCCCGCACTTGTAGCATTTTCTATCCACCCGTCTCCTGGGACGGCCTGCATTTGCTCGGTTCCTCTCTCCCACCGCCGTTGCCTCTCTTCCACCGTACCCCCTCTCCTTTCTCCTCCAGGCGACTGGTGTGGTTTTGGGCCTTCTGTCAGATACCCTCTTCCAGCCTACCTCTTCTTCATAGCCTGTAACTTCCTCTTCTCTGGCACTAGTGTCCACCATCTCCTGGGCACATTCTAGGAAGTCTCTCTTTTCTTCCTGTTTCCTTTGCCAACTGCACTTTTAAAATCGTTGACAGGAATGCCATCCCTGGCCTCGGCCGCGCTCTGCCTTTCTCATCTTCTCGGTGATACTATTGTATCTCGCTAAGAGTGTTCCCGTATAATGGCCGTTCGTCTAGTGGGGCTTCTTTATCTCCCGGAACATCTTGAAGATATCCTCTTCGGGTGTCCATCTTCCCCCTCCGAACGATTTCTTTAACCGCTCTTTTACGGTACTCCATGGGGTCTCTTCGTCGGCCTGAATCATATGTAGGATGCTTCGCTTCCCCCTACACACGAGCGCTGCTCTCAGCGACTCAGCGTCTCTTACGGTGATAAGGTCTTCCACTCGTTTTCCTTCTATTTGCGTCATCAGCCTGTCACCTCCCTTCAGGAAATGGTTCAGTTCCCCGGTCTCTCCTGCAAATCTCTCCAGATCGGAGATCGATTTTCTCACATCTTGAGCCGTAATTACCTGAATTTTCATCCAGGCCATAGTATTGGCATGAGCGGCTGCCATAGTTGTCTGGGGGAGCTGTGGTATATCCCCTGCTGTGTTTAGCACCCCTGGTTCAAGTAATCCCTCCGGCATTCCCGTAATATAAGACAACAAAAAAAAAGGGAGAAAAAAAACCGTGAGACGAAATAACGATAGCTTCCCGGGTTTCGGCCCCATTTATTCGCCACCGGGTAAAATGTCATAAAGAGAAGGAAAACGGGAACGTAAGACTAACTCCTGTTCTCGAAATAGACTGTCTTTATTTCTCTTTGTAATCCAACATATACGGGATCATGGGATTTTTACAATACAGAGCTACCCCTGACTTTAACTTATATATATATATATTATATATATTGGAACCTACCTCATTTTTTACCATTTCTTTTTCTACTTTATTTGATCAATTTACCTTAACTAATTTGTTTTATGTCTTTGACATAGGAAATTATCCCGATTGAATCGCCCGATCTCAAGGCTAATTATATACAAATAAAATGGTTATAACAAATAATTATAATTATATAGAGTGCTTACAAAAAGTATAAAAAAAATATTGAATTCCTTTTTAAATTAGGATATTTACTACTAATTACAAAAAAACATGAAATTTGAGCTCAGTTTCTTTTAATGGATCCATAATAAAAACAATATTAATATCACCGAATCGATGATCTCCGTATAATCCAATCAACAGTCTGCTGTTGGTTCTTCTCTTCTCTTCCTGTACGGTACCACCAGTTCGGGAGCTTGCTAAGAATCCGCTCTTCTCGGCGGTCGTGCTAAGACTGACTCTTTATCTCATCCCCACTCCTAGGGGCATAAAGGAAGATGCTTCCCAGGTATGTAAAGGTTCCTGGTCATGATATGCTCAAATATCATAAATGTTACAATATATATATAATAAGCTTTATTATGATAAAATTACAATCTACCTCATTGGGCAATAAGTAATTGTGATAAATGTTTTCATTCATACCATATTTACAATTTGTATTCACTAGCTCATTCATACAGTATTAAAAAACAGCCCAGAGACCTCACAAATCCACACGGTTGTCAGCTCCGTCACCTGCAAAAGAGGAAGCGGAGTCTTGGGAAGTCCCCCGCGCTCCTCCGTCACCCGCCTCACCGGATACAGGCCTGTGGAGGCTGACGAAGAGCGCGAGTGCCACATACGCTCAGGACATGATTGGAGAAACTGGCCATTGCCAGGACTGCCGTTTTAGTCTTCGAGGAGGATTATAGGGATGAGTGGTGCAGTGCAATGACTGCGCTAGGGGGTTAGCGTGGTTGTTACTATGGAATTTCATGGACTTGGAAGGGATGAGTTCGAGAATGAAAGGTATATTAAGATCGTTATGAGGGGTTTTGTTGCTAACGTAATAAGGGACATTTAATATTGTTCTCAGGACTTTTGATTGAAAGTATTGGATACGCATGATGTTTGACTTTTTTTCTGTCCTCTATAACTCTATTTCGTATGTCTAGATTGGCTTAAGTATAACTTTGTATGTTAGTAATTTGTTTTCTATTGAGAAATGCGATGTCCTTTGAATTAGTCTGTACAGTTTTCCAAAGCGTCTGTTAGTTCTTGTCTTTTTAGCCTCGTATGTGGGTTCCAGGTCAGCCGTTTGTCGAGATGGAAGCCGAAGTACAGTCCTAACTCGGGTACAGGGAGAGGAATGGAATTAAAAGAAACTAGTGGACATGACTTGCGGCAGAGGGTGAAGTAAAGGTTATGGAAAAGTGTTTCAGGACATTTCTATTTTCACTTATTTTCTTTGACATACCACCATCATTGTTTCTTCTTCGTTGTTAAGTTCTTTCTATTATATATATTTTTCTGTTTACTCATCTTCATAAAAAAGTAAGTTCTGAGTTATTGAATTTATTATAGTACCTTTTTCATCAGTGTTTTATTTGTGTGGTTGTCGTTTAAACGTATGGGTTTTATTTTTTAGAGTTTTGTTCAGTAGTTAGTTTTATTGGAAACATAATCCAGTGTCAAGCATCACAGCTGACGTTGATCTATAACTAAACAAGGGGAATAATCCCTTGGCTATTCCCTGCACTACTCCCAAATACTAATGCTGTCATCTGGAGAATGTGGCTTGATCTCCGAAGATTTCGGTTGCTTTACTCTAAGTGGTATTGATAACAAAGTAAAGTGAATATAACTGCCGGTGTAGCACACCCTGACCCTTTCCACTTAAGGGCCACGACATCAGGAAGAATGACAAGAGCAGATGGAGAAAAATAGTCCAGCCAGCTACTGCTAGAAAAGAATTCAAGGAAACGGATTTGGGGGTGTCTTTAAATTAGGTAAGTGGGCTATCAGCTTATATCGATGAACCAAAGATTAATGGACTACGTTTTGACATACACTCTTTCAATTTTCATTACCCTAAGTTAAATTTTTGGCATTATAATTACACAGATTACTCAACAGTCTTTGCTTATAATTTATTCATCATTTTGTTTTCAAGCACCTCCCAAGCTTACACCAACAATTTTGGATCCATGCAAGCAGTGCATTTTTATACCTTAACGAAAATTATTAGCAGTGACAAAAACATTCAAACGAATTGTATGTAACCCATTCTCATAATGCAGGCGCATATCTTTGTGTATAGAAAACTATTTTCAATGAGTCATATCCAAACCACTTATTCATAGATTGTTTTAATGTTTAAGAAAAAAATCAGAAAAAACATGTAGGCCATGAGCTTGCCGGACATGAGATAACATTTTGAGTTCCTTCAAGACATTTTCTGTTTTATATGTTTATGGAAAATTAAAGCTGCAATCATCCCTATTGGGCAATAAGCGATAATTTTAGCTTAAAACCTCAGTCTTTAGGAATCAATTTTCAAACATAATTCTAAATATACAAAATAAAAATTTTAATTTTAATTGAAAATAGCTTCCGAGCTCTGACTTGCCCTAGTAGCAAAGAGTTCGTTAATAGGACGAGGCCGAATTATTAGACGTTCTGGCATAGGTTTCTTTATTATATCATATCCGAAACATTCGTAAAGTTTTCCTTGATGTTATTGAATCCACATTAAGTATACATATAAGCAGATCATCGCAGTATAACACACAGAAACGAGAGAAGACGAAAGAAGATTATATCGCCACTAAATATTTTTTATTTCATAAATCCTTATATTTTCCATATGTGCTCTTTCCCGATACCTAGCCCTTTCCCATCTTATTCTACACTTTCTCTCTACTCAAGTTTAGCGCTTCCTCTTCTACACATTTTTCTAAGGAATATTGGAGTATTTCTTTTCTTGCCTGATTGGGACGTAATTACGATGTTACAATCTCTTTTTGCTAATATTTTAAATGATATATTTCTGTGTGTTCATTATGTCTCATGTCCTGATTACTTACTCTTCCCGGTATTCTGTAGGTGGATGTTTGTCTATGTCGTTCTTAATAAATTATCGTGTATTTGGACTTGATAACATCGTGAAATTGAATGCTTTTAAAATTAACAAACTAATAAAACTCTCTTTTTCTTCTCTAAGAAACTCTTTTTTCTTATTTAGTATCCATTTCTTTCTTGTTTTAATTTACTTGCATAATCTGGTTGAGAACAGCATTTCAATATTGTTTTTTCAAGTCATCTTATTCAACATTTTTCACTTTTGAACATTTCCGTGATCAGAAAAAAGACCTTATAACCACCTACCAAAAAAGTCATCGAAACCTTACATCTACAGTTTCATACCCAAAGATCGAAAAATGTACTTGATTATATTCAAATATATTCATGGTTTCCTGGTTTTAAGGTGTGAAGAAGTTGATGTCTTAAAAAGATATTTTTATACATTTGACAGAAGGCCTAATAGCGTCTCTGAAACATTAATAAACTCATTTACATTTAGATTACCAACGGCGTGACTCTAATACTTGCAAAGCGAGCTATCGTGTAATATTTAATAAAATAACTGAGTTTAAGAGTTACTGTTGATGAGCTCTTAGCGTAATGGTAAGGCCAATAAAACTTTTTGACTCCATAAAGTCGTGGGAGACAGGAAGATAAAGTGTGACAAGTAGCTACTTGGCAAGCCGGCAACAAAGTCTCTCAGTGAAATTTTCTTTTTACTCCCAAGTTGGAAATTAAAAAAAAAAAAAAAGAATCGAGAATACTTAAGATGATTTTATTTTCAGATTTTCATGAATATTAATGAACGGCTAAGAAATTGTAATACGGAACCTCATTATAAAGTTTTATGGGCCGCCTCCCCTTTATTCTTCCAATCAAAGCTCTACTCAGTTAATGAAAATGAAATGAAAAACATCTCATCTCACAAGATTTGACATCATCGTAACATCTGTCGATTTAAAAAAAAAATGTCACTATCAATCATTCGTTCTAACCAAATTTGAGAGATATATTTAACTATGAATATGTTCAAGTGTATTACAACATTACGCTTCATAACCCTCTCAATTCAACTCTGGTAATTTCAAATACAAAACTACTGCAAAGTAACTGATTCTTAGATATGACTATTGTCGGGTTGCCACTAGGGGAGTGCCTGATCACCCTAGCCCTGGTGACAAGTGCGGATTGTTCAAGTTTATGGCATGGACCATTGTTCCATGACGGCGTTACTATCTGACTCCATTTATGATAGGTATGTGCCCCGACAATGCACTATGTTCAAGAGAAGAGTTACAGAGGTTTCATAAAGAATAAGTCAAGTTTTCAGAGTTCGAGCGGAAGCCCACCAGCGTCACGGGTACAAGTCGTCAGAGGGTCTGCAAGGAGACTAAAAGACGGGTGAGAGACTCAGAGGCGGATGAGGAGACTTGACTAATTTTCAGGGCCAGAAGCCCTGGGTTAAATATCGTTTCCCCTTCCTGCTGGAAGGCGACGAAGGTCTAAAAGGGTCTCTTTATGGTTGCCAAGTGGCTAACCCTTTCAGGTTTATGGCTGCCAGGTGGCTAACCCTTTCAGGTTTATGGCTGCCGGGTGGCTAACCCTTTCAGGTTTATGGCTGCCAGGTGGCTAACCCTTTCAGGTTTATGGCTGTCGGCTGGTGACCCTCTTACGTTTATGACTTGTTTATGACTGCCGGCTCCCACGCATTTATTGCTAAAAACTTTACAATGATTTACATACATTTAGTTCCTGTTATTTTACTTTTGCTTACAATATATGTGCACCAGAGTATAGGGTGATTTAACTCATGTAGTTAGCGGTCGCTACAACTATAATATAATAGAGGTAATTATTTTTCTATATACGTGCTACCTTATTATTAGATATTTTAAGAGAAAGAATATAATAAGTTAGTATTGTAGAACCAATATTTTATCGATGGCATAAAGATTTAGCATATTAAAATCCATCTCGAGGGTGCCTATATTTTAACCACATTATTCTTGATTACTCATCCTTGCTATATTATGTAAAATATTTTGATACAAAACAGATATTATATACCCGGTGTTTAGATCGCTTGTCAGTTTATTCACTAATAGTATGATACAACGCTTGAGTGACTTCCCCTGTTTAGAACAAACAGAACAATGCGTTTTATCTGCCCGTTGATGGCCCAGTAAAAAACTATAATAGAACGACCGCCCTGAAAAAAAAAAAAAGATAAAAGCAAACTGAGAAAATAAAGGGTTAAAAAAAGGCCTGTAGCTTGACCGTAGTAAATTATGCCTCCCGACATAGTGCTCACACTGATGAGATTTTTATTAACAGGCTAGGCTACAAGCTCACTCATGAAATTTGTTGCCTTTTTTTATTTTTTCCTTTCTTCATTTATTATCCGGCCTCTTTTTACACAGTCTAGGTCCGAAGGATTGCTTCAATCCCACCAGTTATGATGATTACACTCGGCAATAAACATTTTCATCGCATAATCCCTTCAAGTTAGCGTGTAGCGTCAGAAGTATGCACCCTGAAGTAGATAGTTGTTTATTACTATCATTTCCTTTTATTTTAATGTAAATTATTATTAATTATTAATTATTATATACCATGGACAGCTTAATGTTTCTGTTCGCTACTTCCCTAAATACTCTCTAAAATTCATAATTTATGCATACCATGGTCAGCCTTTATTATGGGCCCATCGCACAGTGGATGTGATAATACTTCGCTTTATTATTAGCTACTATGACATGAATCCCGGTCGTTAAGTAATTAAATTATTAGCTGAAGAAAAATGGAACTCCTAGAATTGAACTCAGTAAGACTCACAGAGATAGTAAATATTGATAGATTCCTGGCTTTGTCCTAAATGTGTTCTTAATCACAATGAAAAATCAAGATCTAAAATCTTCAATAGCTTCTGTACTATGACTTTAGAAATCCTTTGTGTCAGCAAAATTTTCCCATCTTTTTTCACGTTTATTTTTTTTCATACTTACCCTTTGTTGTGCCAACCTTTCCAGGGAAAAGATTAAGTTTTCTTGTACTCTGATATATCAAGGCAATAATTATTATGTAATATAAAAACGTAACTTATACTCTGTCTTACATCAAATATTATAATGTAATATAATAGTAATCTGTCTGAATTAAATAATGTAAATATTTTATATTACTGAGGTAAAACCAAACTCTTTAAATAACGATTCATCTTAATAAAGAGCGATACGACTACTTCCCAGTCCCACGTCCCAGTACACACCGCTAAGATTGCCAGTTTTGTTGGTCGAAATAAACTGCTTTTTCACTGGCCACAACCTGTCTATACGAGGTTTGGTCAAAAAGTAACGAAAGTTTTTGTTTATCTTTGTCGGGTCGTCACTAGGGGGTGCCTGATCACCTTAGCCCTGGTGACAAGTGCGGATTGTTCGAGTTTATAACCTGGACATTCGTTCCATGACGGCGTTACGATCTGACTCCATTTATGACAGATATGTGCCCCGACAATGTACTATGTTCAAGAGAAGAGGTACAGAGGTTTCATACAGAATTAGTCAAGTTTTCAGAGTTCGAGCGGAAACCAAGCAAGCATCACGAGAGACTAAGAGACTAACTAACAGAGCCAGGAGCCCTGCCTTAAGTACCCTTTCTACTTCCTGCTGGGAGGCTGCAAGGGTCTAATCCGGCGGCGGTTCACACGTACACCTGTGGCGAGGAACGTGACCGCCGCCTGCTTACCCGACCCGGGGACAAGCCCTGGATGTAGAGAGGCCCCCAAAAGGGTTGTTAAGTTTATGACTGCCAGCTGGTGACCCTTTCTCGTGTGACTTAGTTGGCTTCCGCCTTTTATTGCTTAACACATTTACAATGATTTATATTTGTTTATAATACATTTAGTTCATTTTATTTTACTTTTGCTTACAATATATATGCAATAGAGTATAGGGTGATTTATCTTATGTAGTTAGCGGTCGCTACAACCTTAAAAAAGTTTTATTTATTCATCAATAACAATTTCGCCCCTTTTGAAGTGACCCCCCCACAGATATAATACACTTGTGCCAGCGCTTCTACCAATCTTTGAAGCACTTTTCGATATAGCTCTTAGCTCCTTCAGTGATTCTTCTTTTATCTCATCAATGGTGTCAAAACTTCGGCCTTTTAAGGTTTTTCGTATATATCTCTGATTTATGGCTGACCAGCTGTTCCAGGCATTGAAAATTTCAGATCGATTAAATCACTTTTTTACTCCCACTATCATAAAACATAATTATAGAAGAAGAGATGAATGTCTTGTACCTGTTTGAATGTACAGCCTCTTCCTTATAGTTCGTGAGCTTTTCGTATCCCTTAAAATGTAATTAAATCGATTAAAACAGCCGTAATTCTAACGTTACAACGTGGAGACACTTTTTAATAAATGTGATCAAAATTCATTCACTCCTTGAGCCTCGTCTTTATAAATCTTGCTGTTAATATAAGTTATGTAAATCATTCAAATATTTCCTGATAAATTTATAGCATAATAAAATACATAGGCAAAAGACAGATTATAACCAGAAAACTCTTACGCCATGTAAGATGAAGTCAATGTTTAGCTAAAGTAGACGTTTGGTGATAAAGGTGTATACTTCCCACAGCTGGATGGCAACTTCCGCCCGAATCCGATTACTTCGAGTGTCATGGCAAAGGACAAAGATATGGAAATGATATCCTCTTCTTTTTTATGTGTTCTCAGCCGCAATAGTATCATCTTCCGGTACTTACGTCCTTCACCTTCCGATAAATTTGGGATTCTTACACCTGCTCAATTGCCCTCAGCGTTGCTAAGTACAAGCTTTGTTTAAAAGGCTTCATATATCATTTCGCTTTATGTCAAAAGTTAAACTTTTGCCCTCAATATACTACTAATGATGTGTTAGTTGAGCTGTGAGTACTTTGCTAGCCATGACAATAGACTTAAGTTATTAGATAAATAGCTAATTGTGAATCGACTTACCTTTATAAGAAAAATATATTCCCTTAAATTCACATCTAAATCGAAAAAAAATCAACAAGCCTTATATGTTTTAGTAAAGTTTACTTAAATTTAACCTCAACGTCAATTTAGTTCAATGTATATCCATTTACTCAAATACAAATAGTGGACATCAGAGTACGTGCCGAAACCATCTCGCTTGGAAAACATTTTTTCGTTTAAATGAAAAAGATTATTTTTGCTGGAATGATTGCCTGAAAATTAGGCTTAAGAATAAAAGATTAAAATTAAAGGAACGGAAAACAAAATAAGAGGGTCGGGATCGGTTTGTACCTGAGTAACCCCAAAGTGAGGACGAGGTCTTTCACCCTGGTCACCGGCCTCGTTGGGGGGCAGCCTAATTCACTTTGATCTGACTCCATAAGATCTTTAGAAGGCGTTTGTGCCCCGACAAAGCACTATGTTCAGGAGAAGAGATACAGGGTCGCTTTATAGGTAGTTTATATGGTCTTGGAATGACCATGAATTTACACTCGGTATCTAAGGGTAGGTGAAAACCGTCCGGATCCTAAAGGCAAGTGTGAACTGGAAAGAGCCCCACTGGATTGCCATGGGAGACACTGCTAGGAAAATTTGCAGGGCCACGGCTACCATCATCCGCGAGGGAGAGGTCTCTCCCAAGGAGGTGCTAGTTTTAGCGAGACGAAGGCTGAGATTCCCACTAAGAAGGTGTGAGGTCTGACAAAGCCAGGCTAAAACATAACGAGGTGAGGAGAGAAAGAGATGCAGAGATGGTTGAATGAGAAGTCCATGGTTTGAGTAGAGCAGCAAGCGCCAGTGCAGAGAGAGTGTTCAAGGTGCCGGTTGGTTTCTGTTTGTGCTCCGTCTTGGGACGCGAAGTTTATATAGCCGGCTAGTCGTGGTGGGGGTGGGCCCCCACTCTACTGACTGCTCCCCCTTCTCTCACTGACGTCATAATCTTTATTAACATAATGAAAAATAGATACATATTTTCTGATATTATTTGATGATATAGATACAAGGTCTGATACGAGAAGAGGGTGACTTATAATTATTTCTGACTAAGAGGTGGCCACAACAAAGAGTAAAAAAAATTCTCTTGAATCATGCTTTCTTGGTTAAACTGACTGATACATAAAGTTTTAAAACTGTTATCAATCATTAAAAGTTAGCTTTTCTGTTTGTTATTTCAGTTACTAGATTAATTTTATATTATATTATATTATACGGACTAAGAGTTTTCATTTCGTATTTGTTTTGTTTTTTATGTAAAAGATGCAATAGCATTTCTAGATACTTTTACCAGAAATATCATTAAACAGGACATAATTTATCGTACTACGTAAACATGTTAACAACATAAGTAGTCTGAAAGAATATTATTTTCAACTTCTCAGCCTACTAATTAACCTAGATTTTACGATTGTAAATACTCAAACGCCAGTTTTACCCACTTTCATTTTCACCATATTCTAGTCGTTTCTATTTTATATAACTTACAGTTTTAGAATTATTTTTTTCTGTCGTACGTCATGTGACATTAGATTTTATTAGATGCAAATATTTAAAAAAAATCTTTTGGCTATAGATTATAGGCTATAGAAAATCCGTCAAGAGAAGAATTACAAAGAAGGGAGGGAATGATCCTTTTGACAGCATTTAGCTTTTATGGAGAGGGCTGGTGGAATCCGATTATTTCCTTCGTCTTTTGGCAGTGGTTGTATACACTTTTGGTATTAATCTTCCAAATGATTATAAGGAGTGGAAAGGAATCAATTTTTGATTGACTGAAGGCAACTTCGATTTCTCTTCTCACTTCCTAAAGGATCTTTAGCCGATGAATTCAATTGAAATAAACGGCTGAGTTCAGTTACAGAAGATCCAACGGGTGTTGTGACTGAAAGAGAATTGGCTCTTTACCTCTTAATGGAATTTTTCACGATCACTTTCATATAGATCCATATATATAGAAGAAAAACCTTTTACCGATTTTATTTAATACCAAAAAAAAGTACAGTTTATTCTAAAGTGTAATTAAAATTACTAAGGCCCAGGAATTTGATTTCACATAAAACATTTTCGTATGTTAAGAATTCATCGACGTGACAAAGCAATAGACCAAGGAAATGTAGGTACTCACCCTTTACCTCATAACGACTATGCACCATGAGACATGGGTGTATTACATTTAAATTACATTTTTAGTTGCATATCTTAGTCAAGAATAAAAAAATCCTCACCTTGACGTATTCCACGAATAATTACAATTGTGTTTGGATATTAGAAAATTTATTTTCTGAAGTTGGCTAATAGTAACGCCTTAGCTTAATCTTTAGTCATATATTTACAAAACAACTAATAGGAACTATAAAAATGCACACATTTCAGCACTCCAATACTACCCATAATTTTATATAATTACACTATCTGTGAAAATTGTGAATAATAAAATACCATTTATATTTTAAAAGGTAATGAATAAGCTCAAATTATCTCATATACAATTTGTTATATCACTTATTTGTTCGGGAAGCCGTATATTAATGTCAATACTGATATTTGAAATTTATATATATAAATCGTTGAATGGTTTCTAAATAAATAAACTACATAACATTAAGATTCTGTATTGTGATAAAATTACAATCTGCCTTATTGGGCAATAATTGTGATAGATGTTCTCATTCATAGAATATTTACGATTTTCATTCGCTCGCTCATTCATAAAGTATTTATAAACAGCCCCGAGACCTCCCGAATCCACATAAAATATATTATCTCATGAAAACCATAGGTAGTAGGTACCACTTGTTCAATCTTATGGGTATTCATTGATCCTCACGAGGCTTAGTAAATCCAAGCATGCCACAGTCACTTTAAATTAAACTTAGGTAGCCAGGGCTTGAACTTAGAAACCACCATGCTAACCATTGGGCAATGAGGTTGAAGTCTATAACAATAATAACATTATATTTTATTTAAATAGTACTGAAATTGTAGTTGATATTTAAATAATTGAATAAATATTTCCATACATCAGATAAATTATAAATTAACAAAACTTACGTAAGAGGCCATTGACTATCAAAATTGTTGAAAAAAAAGATTGTTGTTGGATGATTGTTGGAAGAGAGACTTAAGGTTCTGAACAGTTGGGTTCAATACTTTGCTTCAGGGCAGGTTGTCCATCGTGGACTGTCGCGAGTTAAGCCAAGAAAATTGCTATGCCACCGGTTAAAAATGTTTAAAAAGTTCATTGTTTAGGCAAGGACAGTTAGCTACGAGATTAGAGTTTAAAGTACCTTAAACTGGTTCGTATAAGCTCTGACACATTGACAGGCCAATATGCATCCACTAAGCAAATAACTAACTTTGAGCTTAAATGAAAAAATATCGGGCAAATGATTTTAGCAATGGCTCAGAAAAAGACGGAAGCATTTCCAGAACAAAATATCAGTGTAGGCCTCACAGGCTGCTCCGAGCGACATGTGGACTATTTTGAGAAGATAAAATTTAACAGAAGTCAAAGGTTATTTGACCAAGCGATTTCCTATATCAGACTATATAGTTGTAAATGTAAGGAAAAATTACTTTAACACAAACTACCACTCACTTCTTGTTGGTGATATATATAAAACCACTTGGTTAACTATTGGATTGGCGTATATTCAATAGAACTAGAATATAGAAATCAATTGGCTCAAAATATATGGTATACACATAGATTGGTAATACATGGTTGTAATGCATTACTAATTAATAACTCACTGTGTTTTTCAATGACCAAAACCAACATTGTTCTCCTAGGCAGGCTGCTCCTGTTCTGCTTCCATCATTAATAGTCCAGCACCGTCCGCGTAGCCCCAAGTGGAGTTATACTCGTCAAGAGAGCAAGTCCCACGTTGCAAGTAGCTTAGGATGAAGCCTTTGAAGTGGGAGAAACATAATCCCTATTTATTTGCCATATACCAGCCTTAATTATAAATATGAAAAGAAAAATTAATCCTTGAATCCATGAAGGAATTTAGGTGTTCATATTTTCAGATTTTTCCTACAGATTTCTTTTAGATTGTTTAATTATAACATAAAGATAGTCATACGCGAAGAGAGAAAAGGCAGTTTGCAATCGTGCCGGCTAAACCTTCTAATCTGGTTACTTCTTCGAGTATATCTGATATTCTTTATAAACAGTCAGTTATACAATTTTCCTTATTGTTAACATATTCTAACTTTTGACATGTCCATAGCACTTAGAAAAAAAACTCTTTCTAGAGTTATAGTAATTAATAATTAATAAAATAAAAATCTTCGTTAATTCTTT
This sequence comes from Acanthosoma haemorrhoidale, assembly GCA_930367205.1. Lineage (NCBI taxonomy): Eukaryota > Metazoa > Arthropoda > Insecta > Hemiptera > Acanthosomatidae > Acanthosoma > Acanthosoma haemorrhoidale. The sequence continues at coordinate 180,689,370 of OV884011.1, read as the reverse complement.
GTCAGTATTATTATGAAACGTACAGTGACTAGTTACTTACCAGAAGTGACGAAGATTAACGTAAAATTATAATTGGTAATCATATTTCATTTCAATTTGTTTTGTTTAGTTAGTTATTGCCAAAATATTGTCAAATAAATGTTTATTATATTAATTTAAATTTCTTAGGTTTTCCTCTTTACTCCGCCCGGGTGGAGGCTGCTTCAAACAACTATCGCCTAATAATCATTGAAAAGTTACACATCCGTCTCCAAAAAAATTACTTATTCTTAAAGCTTCCTGACTAAAGGGATGTTTACAAGGATCATTAATACATGAGGAAGGTTTTAAGCCACGAGGTTAGTGAGCGGGAAACCCATATAATGTGAGCAGTTGGCCCGAGCAAGGAAGGCCCTTTTAGTTTAATTGGAATAGCTACTGCCCACTATTTCCCCACAGGGACAGGACGATTCGGACAAATGAGCCACAGTTAAAACAACAAAATCTTTCTTCGTCCCTGATTGGTTTTCCACGGTGTGGCAATGTTACTTCCAATAGGAGGTCTTCGTTTCCCATTAGTGTTTAGCCGAGTCCACGTCAAACGTTATTAGCAATCGATTTATTTACTTAGGACGAGGGGAGAAGTAATTTTGAGCTCTGGCGGACTGCAATTAGTACCAAATCAGATCTAATATAAACTGAAATTTATTTTTATACAGCGAAAAGCGTGTGAACGTGAGCAGCCACACCAATAAGTATTAATGTTAATATTTTAAAACAAATAAGCATATTTTATTAAAACAAGTGTAGCAGCATAGCTCTATCAATTAAAAACAAATAATATATGATGAAAAGGCGTTGAATAATACGATAACCGAACCATTGAATGAGATACCCTTAAAACGCGATTTTGAACTACTCGAATCAATTGAGTTTAAAATATATATTATGTAGGAACATTCTTGCAAATCATTTATTACGTAAAAATTAACTTATTTAGCTGCAGAAAGGGCCCGCGGTACCTACTTCATAAACTGGGGATTCAAGCCTACAAAACCATCTACCGTGTATACTTAACTATAATTCAATTTACCTACTACTACATATATCTCCATCCATCCCGGAACCTTTGGAATAGCTCACAAATAGGGGAATATGATTAATACTTTATGGGATTCCTTGTAGGCTATTTTCTTCTTTATCCTGCTTTATTTCCACCCATCTTCGCCATCCATCCCCCACTTTGCCGTATCATCGGTATATCCGATTGAGCAGCGGGCCACACCTGTTGCTAGCTAATCCTCGAGGCTATCTCCCTGATTTAATTACAGCCCCTGCCAAACATTATCCCTAATCCCGTCGAGTCATTAGTCCACCCAGTGTCTTAGACCTTAATATTTTCATCCAGGTCTTTGCTCCAGCTTAGAGGCAGCCAATATTTGGGAAACTGCTATTCTCTTCCAGGGGGATAATTTGTCCTATATTCTCCCTTGGAATAGACTAAGACCTATTACTACTGGTGTTAAAGTGGTGAGTTTTAGGCTTATAACTTTCAATGCCAGACTCAATCGATGAAGAGTTCCCATCTAAAGGTGTCATGGTCTTAACTTTAAACCAACCAACAAAATAATTGTTAAAATAATCAAAGTAATTTTGTTACTCATAAAAGTATTTTTATACTACAACAATATATATTAGGATAAGAATTAGTATGTAAGTTAGTTTTAAGGTTGATCAAAAAGGTGAGCCCCATCACCTTATTAGTCAGTTCAGTCAAGTCATGTAGAATGTATATCATTATACTTGTTTATTCATTATATAATTTCTATAAAATAACAAAACCTGTATATAATGTAGTGATGCTACAGGAAATACAAAATAATTTGTAAATAGATTCGCCAGAGGATCTATAATTATATATAATTATCTGTAAATTAAAAGGGGCTATGAAGGAAAAAAAAAAAAAAAAAAAAAAAAAAAAAAAAAAAAAAAAAAAAAAAAAAAAAAACAATATATAGTTTTCGTTCTGGAAAGAACAATAAACATGGCTGATTAGTAAGTATTCTGAGCCAACCAATAAGCTAAGTAAATGATTAGGAAGGAGCTAAGGAAGGTATAGTAAAATAAGTTGGCTAACTTGTAGAAGTCATTTGTGGTAGCAAAAAGTAAATAATAATTTTTTTATTATTTAAATTATAAATGTATGGAAATTATTCATATATATATCTTATCACTATTATATTTACTACTGACTAAATTTGAACAATGTATTCATTTTTTGAAGCATTTTCAATTCACCCATGTATTTTGAGTACGAAAAGCAGGGAATATAACAGAAAATAACTCACAAGATTTCTCAAAAAAGTAAAATTTTTCATAAAACCGACTGTATTACCTGAAAATGGCGATATTCCACAGGTAAATGTACTATATTTTCCTCTCTGCAATTTAATTGGCATAATTAAAATATATTTCGGTTAATTTCTGATCAATCCTAGATATCTTCAGGCAAATTAGCTAGAAAATATAAATCTGACAATTAGTTGGGCTCTTTAATAATTTCTGTCTACGAATTTCGTAAGGACACAAAATTAAGATTATCGCTATTTTTAAATCATAACTGACTCACCCCGGCACATAGAATTGTTTTTAAGCTTGGTGAGACTATCCTAATTTATTGCGTAATAGATTTCCTTTGAGGTTAGAATCCATTTAATTCATCAAGAAGGAAATAGTAATCCTATCAGAGTAGTATTGGAAATAGCTCCAAGGATATTTTTCTTGTACAAGATGCGTTAACTAAGTCGTTTGTTGTATTAAAAAGTTAATTCTTAATTATAATTTATTATTAAGGATGACATTAAATAAAGGGATGCTATTAACACAAAGTAATATATCTATTCGTGGAACAGTTGTTAAACTAACTCGACTGGCCTATGGACGGTGAGAAGGTTTTGAAGAAAATGAAGAGGTCTTGAAGAAGGTACTTGATTATGTGCAGTATGTATTTGGCCAATGTTACCCGGTCGGCAGTCTGGAGGACTAGGTCACTTTTGAGACCCTGGTTAAAAGGTGGGGAAAAAAAGGAGTTGTTCCACGGACAGATTGAACTCCTTACGGGGCTAATTAACTACCAATAATGTTTGTTTGCCGACTGACTGACAAGTGGCACGTAGGAGGGGGCAAGGATGCGAACGCTGCTTAGCCACAACCCTCACGAATCTGATGGCACTTCTAACTAATATACTACCTAACTAATATACACCGTACATAGTATTATATTTTTACATTGCTTGTTCCCTGAACAGTTCTTTAAAATGCTTTAAACAGTTCACATCCTCTTCCATCTCAAACCAGGAGTTGATGCAAACATAACGTTCAAAACATTGTTTATTGTCATATTTAATGATCTTTCCATATTTTTTTCTTTGCTTGTTAATATTGCAAAGATTTCTTCAGTAAATAGATTTGCATGAAAATATTCTGTTTGCTGTTTTATTTATTCATCTCTTTTCCCCTAAACTAGCCTAGATTTTATGCCCGTGTACCGTGTATGGTATGTAGTTTTTATCTTTTAGTTCTCATTAAAATATTGCTTAAAGCTTGTGGTCAAAGTTTCTTTTTTTTTTCCTTTGTCAATATTTAGTTCTTTAAATTAAATGTTGTAAATATAAATAGTGGTACCCGAAAATCTTCTACTCATTCAATCCTTATTAAAATCACAGTGTGGCAAAACCCAGCGGAATCTTTGAGCCTATAGGCAGCGCGGTGTTGCCTACACACATTTCTAATGGTAAAAGGTCGACCAATTTAGAGCGTGCGTAGGTGTGAACAAAGACTAGATCCAGCCTGCTACTAGGCAGGAGCGGCAGAGATGCCGATGAATTATTGATGGACCCCGATATTAGAACTGGACCGGGTGAAAGGACGCCCTAGAACATATAGACCTAAAGTGAAAAGTGATCAGCCCGTGGTCCGTTTCGAAACTCCGGCCACGCAGCTGCAAACACGAGTCGTGTCCCAGCCACTTCTGTTTATGTTGTTGAGGTGCCGGGTAATTTATGTAAACCGAGTTTACATTTAATAAACCGTTGCCGCCTTAGTGCTGTGTAGGCAAGTGCAGTCCATCATAGTGGCGACTTCAATGCAAGATTTCAAGATAAGGGAAACAATATGTTGACAAAGACGACATATTATAATGATTATTATGATTGTTCATGCACGGAAAGGACGCTACCCGTCATTTGAGATTCCTCATTCAGGACCTCTTCCCTAACTTCTCCCACGGGAGTGTCCATCCTTCCAGGAAGCAGTGTGGAATAACTCACTCTCCTAATGCTCTTCTAGCAATTGCGGTAAAATCGCTTTTATTTAATTTGGCCAATAACTGAAAATTTTTACTTGACTTCTGGAAAGTTAAAAATAGTTATATTGCCACTAATTTATTTACATCTTGAGAAAAGTTGACATTCATTACCCTATTTTATTGGGTAATAGATTTCCTTTGAGGTTAGAATCCATTTAATTCATCAAGAAGGAAATAGTAATCCTATCAGAGTAGTATTGGAAATAGCTCCAAGGATATTTTTCTTGTACAAGATGCGTTAGCTAAGTCGTTTGTTGTATTAAAAAGTTAATTCTTAATTATAATTTATTATTAAGTTATATATCGATTATTATGATTGTTCATGCACGGAAAGGACGCTACCCGTCATTCGAGATTCCTCATTCAGGACCTCTTCCCTAACTTCTCCCACGGGAGTGTCCATCCTTCCAGGAAGCAGTGTGGAATAACTCACTCTCCTAATGCTCTTCTAGCAATTGCGGTAAAATCGCTTTTATTTAATTTGGCCAATAACTGAAAATTTTTACTTGACTTCTGGAAAGTTAAAAATAGTTATATTGCCACTAATTTATTTACATCTTGAGAAAAGTTGACATTCATTACCCTATTTTATTGGGTAATAGATTTCCTTTGAGGTTAGAATCCATTTAATTCATCAAGAAGGAAATAGTAATCCTATCAGAGTAGTATTGGAAATAGCTCCAAGGATATTTTTCTTGTACAAGATGCGTTAGCTAAGTCGTTTGTTGTATTAAAAAGTTAATTCTTAATTATAATTTATTATTAAGTTATATATCGATTATTATGATTGTTCATGCACGGAAAGGACGCTACCCGTCATTCGAGATTCCTCATTCAGGACCTCTTCCCTAACTTCTCCCACGGGAGTGTCCATCCTTCCAGGAAGCAGTGTGGAATAACTCACTCTCCTAATGCTCTTCTAGCAATTGCGGTAAAATCGCTTTTATTTAATTTGGCCAATAACTGAAAATTTTTACTTGACTTCTGGAAAGTTAAAAATAGTTATATTGCCACTAATTTATTTACATCTTGAGAAAAGTTGACATTCATTACCCTATTTTATTGGGTAATAGATTTCCTTTGAGGTTAGAATTCATTTAATTCAACAAGAAAGAAATAGTAATCCTATGAGAGTAGTATTGGAAATAGCTCCAAGGATATGTTTCTTGTAGAAGATGCGTTAACTAAGTCGTTTGTTGTATTAAAAAGTTAATTCTCAATTATAATTTAATATGAAGTTATATATCGATTATTAGAATTGTTCATGAATGGAAAGGCCGTTACCCGTCATTTGAAATTGATAAATTGCTTAAAAATGTATCTATTTATAAATAAATAGCATTCTCTTATTAGTATTATAATTACTATTGGCCGCATTTGAATAACTTATCCCGTAATTAGTTAAAGGGGAAAGGATAGATAAGCTTAACGCTATTAATTCGTTCATTTACATGCATGTGCCAATTTCCTGATTGTTTTAGTAATATTTAATAATTGCTTCAATAGATAATATTATTTCAGTTTGAGCAGATAATGAAAAAATGATTCTAAATGCGAGATGAATGAACCTCAAGTAATATCCATCCATTATTAGCCACCCGTAGTAGAGATTGGCTTGGGCTAGGAAATGAAACAGGGCCGTCGGGAGCAGAGAAGGACAGTAAATCAAACGGCCTGATGAGATGATTGTGTGCTCCACAACAAAACACGTTATAGGGCGCCCGGGGTCGAGTACGAACCGCAGCCATTCATCACCGGAGTGTGGAAAAGTCCTTAAAAGCAGGATGGGAATGGTGACATATATCCAGCAGGATTCCTCATTCAGGACCTCTTCCCTAACTTCTCCCATGGGAGTGTCCTTCCTTCCAGGAAGGCTGTGTGGAATAACTTACTCTCCTAATGCTCTTCTGGCAATTACGATAAACTCACTTCTATTTAATTTTACCAATAACTTGAAATTATTACTTGACTTCTGGAAGGTTAAAAATAGTTATATTGCCACTATTTTATTTACGTCTTGAATGAAGTTGAAATTCATTACCCTATTATAAAATGCGATAACCAAACATTGAAAACAGTTAAAAATTCTAAAATAAAGAGTACAGTACCCTCGCAAATATTTAAAAGATAGTTCCTTTGATTTTATCCATTATATGCACCATTCCTAATCAATTATTCGATACAAAAATACACCAACTTCAGGCGTACAGAAAAAGTTTTAAATAAGATCTTGGCCTGCTATTTTGAAATGTTTGACGCGGTCTTGCTTTTTCTGTTTTTTTTTTTTTTAGTTCCGGTTATGTTGAAAAACGTGACTCTTTTGTAACCTGATAATTTCAACCTTTACATCTTTGCACATGGCAGTGGTAGTCAAAATTAGGACAAATTTACATTTCATATACATCCCTCAAGTAAATAGCATATTTAGACATTTTTTAATGAAAGGATAGCTATACACAGAACCACTTAACATATCATAGTTTATAAATTATTAGATTATTCAGCCGATGATTTAAATTGGGTTACTGTGGCCCAGCCTCTTGTATTAATTTTATACTTTCAAATTTCAATTATTCTTAGACTATTTTGGGCTGCACAGAATGTAATTAAATTTATGCGGATGAAACGAATGAGCCAATCATTGACCTTTTCCTAATTTTGTTCATCATCATATCGCTTTGTTCAATTTAAGTACATATACGGTAGAAATCATATCGCTTTGTTCAATTTAAGTACATATACGGTAGAATATCAATAACGTGCCAAACCCGATCTTATCATGTGGCAATGGAAATAAAAACTTTGAAGATGTTTTCTCGACGTGTTTAGACCACCGGCCAACGCATTGACCGGAATCGAATATGTAATAACTAGCGCCTTGCACAGAAATGAGAACATCAAACAGAAGGAACAATGTTTAACATGAACTATGTAAACGAAGACGGATTAGTCGGTCGGAATTACATAGTAGAAGGTACGTACATACGCTTAGGAAACACGGCCTGGGCGTGAACTATACATCAAGGTACTCACGGCAAAGCCATGAATAGACACTCAAAAGTGATAGCTAGGTAACCATGTGTCCGACTTGTCTGTATCTGATCGTTCGGAGACGATCGTTCAACAGAGCACTTAACCGACTTGTTTAATTATCTCCTTGTATTTGCGGGCACGCTCCCGCATCGTATTTACATTTTAATTTCCTCTCACGGTTAGTTCTTGTACTAGGTCATGTTCATAGTATGATAGGGTTCTCGCTTCTTTAAGTAAATATCGAAATTCATTCTAGATTAAGTGCATGGAGTGTTATTACTTTCAGCTGAATAAGATTGAAGGGAGTAGTTTACATAACTAAAGAAACCAAAGGTGCCGCTCGGAACTAGGACAGTATTTTAACAAGATAAATGTAAATTCAAAATCAGAATGTAATTATGCGTCATGTTGACGCAGTAACAAACGACAATCTTCAATTATTATCATATTTTTCCTCTTCCAAAAATACATATGATGAGTAATTGTTAAAAAAACTATTTGATATTTTCAACAAGAATTTTTTTGTTGATATGATAAATTATCTTGGTAAATAAAAATTCATATTCAAAAAACCAAAGAACTATAAATCAGCTAGAACGAGCCAAAAAACTTGATTTCTATTGTTGGCTCCATACACTTGGAATTGAGCTTTCTGGTCCATTAGCGCGTGCTGCCTAGTAGATCTGTTTATATTGGACAAAACTTGGATAGAGCAGTAACTTTAATAACATTTAATCAACGGTAATACCAGGTAACGAAATTCCTAATACATAAAACTAGGTTGTTTCAACACTGAATACAACTCCTGTAGGCACATACGAATCAGGATAAGCCAGGGCTTATTCTCTCCATTAATTCGTCATTGACAACTGATGGGTAATCTTGAGTACTGGTAGTCTCAGTATTGAAGCAAACTGTCGCCGTATTTTACCTTCCACCAATAAAATTTCAGCAGCAACCTTTACATTGAACCCTTTTTTTCCACAAATCGCAACCACAGTTTCTGCAAAGGCGGTTGGGGTACACAATTAAATAAAGATTAGTCTTTATACAATGTAAACAATTATCCACTGTAAACAAGTATACAAATTATAAGAACTGTTTTTACGCACAAGGACTTTTATGAGAAAAATAATGAAGCGTAAAAATAATGTCTCGTTTTTCAAACTTTCAAGATTTATCAAGTTCGATTTTGGTTATACGGAAAACTGAGGCAACTCACCAAGGATTCGCTAGTGTTTATAACATATAAGATTCTGATTGAATTATTAGCTATTAAAGACAAGTGCGTAGAGGGAGGAGGAGGGGAAAAGGGCACGCATAGTACCATGACTGAGGGACGGCGATAAATAACGCTAGAAGAGCGGAGTCTGGTTTTATGGCCTGTCTGCAGTCGAGAGTTGTTATTCTAATTTTAACAGTACACTTCAGGGCTCCTGCTGCTGGAGCTTTATGAATTATGGCTACTGCCCCGGTGTCACTGAAAAAAATATATATTACATCTCCACGGCGAGTCCTTGTTGCCTGCGAGGGGTACCCATTCCGGTAGCTAATTTTTAAGTCTCTACGCGTTAACAATAATAATTTGAAAACAGAGATGTGCTACATCATCTCTATTTTACACAGGCCAAGTCAGTTTGTAACGTTATCAGACTGGGTATGTTCAACATCAGTGTAAACGCTGGGAAGACCGACTGCGTAATCTTCTCCCTCCAAAAGGGGAAAAAATCCTTGCCAAAATCATATAGTATAGGAGGGCAAGAGAACTCACTAGCTTTCTCAATTCACTATTTGGGTATAAAAATGGATAGGCATCTCCATTTCTCTACTCATTTTAGTAATAAAATAGAAAAAGTACGACAAGTACTACAGTCTTAACGGCTATCGCACTTGCTAACTTCACCTAACCTGTCGCTTCATCTCAAATTGATGATATATAAATGTGTCCTCCGGCCAGCTCTGCTGTACGGTGCCCCGCTATTTACCCACTTTACTGACAATACAGCCAAATGTCTCCAACATTTCCGGAATGGAATCATGCGAAAAGTGGTCCGACATACCTCTTTCGAGAGGCTGAAGAACGCTGACCCGTTGCTTGGTGTGCCGTCAGTGGGTGAGCAGGAGTCAGCAGGAGACACATTAAGTTTTTTGACTCGTTGCAGCACCTGACAAACCCAGTGTTTAACACTATTACCCCACCACCCTTCCCGCATCGATGGCAACATGTTGGGGAAAAATTAAGTTAAGAACTAGCATGTAAGTTAGTTTTAAGGTTGATCAAAAAAGGTGAGCCCCATCACCTTTATTAGTCAGTTTAGTCCAGTCACGTATAATGTATATCGTTATACTTGTTTATTCATTATATAATTTTCATCATCATTTAATAATGTAGCGATGCTACAGGAAATACAAAAATAATTTGTTAATAGATTCGCCTGAGGATCTATAATTATCTGTAAATTTGAAGGGGCTATGAAAGAAAAAAGAGAAATGTTTCCGTTACAATATCTTTAATTTTGTTTGTTGACAAGGGTGTTTTGCCAAACCGTTTCTTCAACCTTTTTACATGCACAAGCGACTTAAGTTTGCCAAATAACAAGAAAATTGGGCATAAGAAGAGTGGAACGAAGTTTTATGGAAATATGAGTCAAAACTTTTAAAATACTTTATTTCCGGGAGGAAGCAGTATATTGCGAGATGCCCTGTAGTGGATGTTTTGGAAGTATGTTTGCAACCAACTGTTAAGCACAGACGTGGTTCCTTCATGGTCTAGATCTAAAGGTCTGGACTCTGAGGTAAATGAGTTTAAATGTTTTATATTGAAAAAATAATTCCTCAACTAGCCTATACACTATGTAATACTAATTAATAAACCAAAGATAGTCAAAAGTCAATCGTTAAGCTGAGACCAAATGGGTACATGCTTGGGAAGATTTTTTTTATGCATTTCTATATTTTATGTTCTAAGTTTTTTTGTTTTTTTTTAAAACATTACTTAAACTATTTATAACAAATTTATACAATTTTATTTCATCAAATGTAATAGTATGATAACTATAAATGTTGTCCAACTGTTGTCATAATGTTTAGTGGAGTTATGATTTGTCGTAATTTAGCTTTAATTAATATAATACTAGCGAAGTTACTGGAGGAAGTTAGTAGTTATTTACTGGTTACTAAGGCCCATTCGGAATATGTAATGAGTTTAGTATGTCATATTAAGGAAAATTCGTTGGCCATCACATATGAAAAAGTTTAAATAAGGTTTTTTTTTTCCGGGTAATACTGGTAAGTGTTGCCTAGAACATGTAAAGCCGTGGAAGTTGTCACTTGCCTGACAGGCAGAGTACGTGGAAGAGTGGCTGACTAGGGTGGAATCAATACGCTCCAACGCCGGCTGTCCCAGAACTATTCTCTTCAGCAATAGAGTGACTTTTGTACATTCAGAATAAATAAAAAATAGAGAAACTTTCTTTGATTCAGTAGAGAAGGGTTGAATATTAAATTGGTACCCTTGACGGGTTAAATTTCTGAACGGTTGGTGATGATCCAGGGAAGGCTGAGGTAGTTGTCATTGCTAATTTATGGTACGCAAGGGTGGATGGTGGTGGTCCACTACCCCGAAACCCTGTTGTCGGTTTCTGGAACTATTTAAGCTGCTCATTTATACTGACGAAGCTGAGTTAACAACGACCAGACTCTTTTGTAACAAGAGAGAAGAGGAGCTGGGAATTTTAAATATTAAAATGCTTTTAGTCAATTATGGAGTTAAGAATGGAAGAAACGGCCAGTTTACACGTTCATTTATTCGTGTTTAATTTTTTTCTGTTCTCTTTTGAAGTAACTAGCAAGAGGTTTCCGTCCAATAACTCCAGTCGGAAAAGTTAAAAGGTGTTATATTTCTTTTGTTCAAGATAAAATTTCGATTACAAAATCGTTAATATATGTCCTATGGGCGTTTTTTTCTTTGAAATACCTTTTGTTGAAATAATTAGCACGCCACTGATGAATCAGTGAACCACAATGTATCGCGACCGCCCATAACTGGAAGGAAAATTAATGATTACATAACATCATCAAAATGCTGACAAGATATAATTTCTCGGAACCTCTTTCTTAGAGCTAAGGGAAAAAATCCAGGCTTTAGTATATTACAGCCGGTGATTATAGGGTAGAGTTGACTGGGGTAAAAATGGCCCTCGGAAGCCCTAATAAGTTTGTTTAAGAGGAAATTAGACGAAACCGCTTATAAGGCCACGTGCTGTGGTCTTGCTTTTCCCTTATGTAATGCTAATTAATTCTGTTTGGTTAGGAGGAGGTCTCTTTCCATCTTTGTGTAGGCTCTCTGCAGCTCTTTTGTGAATATAATGAATATCCTACGCATCCTAAGTGATTTTAATCGTTGTTATAATTAACAAACGCATTCTATGACGGATAAATGATTCATGCAATTTTCTCTGAAACAGGTGTTGACTACATCATTATACGAGGGTCTGAAACGTTTTCGACCTCAACATGAAGATAGCAGCAGTCGTAAATAAAAGCTAGTGAATTTCGTTGATCATCTGTTGACAGTTACTCAACAAAGTTTCAGCCATTTTGGACGCGCAGTTGTTGTGTAACAGTCGTTTGAGTGAGTCGATGGAGTGTTTTTATGAAAATGGACAAAATCGAGTATCGAGCTGTCATTAAATATTTGTTTTTGAAAGGCAATGCACCTACGCAAATCAAAAATGGTTTGGATTCTGTGTATGGGGACTCTGCACCATCATTTACCACAGTGAAATTTTGGGCAGCTGAATTTAAACGTGGTCGTAAGAGCTTAGTAGACGATGAACGTTCCGGACGTCCAAAAACTGCATCTACCGACGAAAACATCGCCAAAGTTCACCAAATGGTGCTAGACGACCGCCGAATTAAAGTGAGAGAGATAGCAGAGGTTATGAACATGTCAAAAGAACGTGTTCGTCACATATTAAATCAACATTTAGAGATGAGAAAGCTGTCCGCGCGTTGGGTGCCACGTTTGCTCACGTTAGACCAAAAACGTGTTCGAATGAACATTTCCAACGCTCTGTTGGCACAGCTTAGGCACAATAAATTCGAGTTTTGGCGCCGATTAATTACTGTGGATGAAACTTGGATACACCATTATACGCCCGAAACAAAAATACAGTCCAAACAGTGGACTGCAAAGGGGAAACCGGCTCCTAAACAAAAAAAAACTGTTTTTTTCGGCTGGGAAAGTGATGGCGACTGTTTTTTGGGATAGTCATGGAGTTATTTTAATCGATTATCTTCAAAAAGGAAAAACCATTACTGGAGCATACTACGCATCATTACTTGACAAGCTGAAGGCAGAACTTGCGGAAAAATGGTTCCCTCATCTAAAAATTGCGCTCGGAGGACAGAGATTTTCGTCAAATGAAGACGATCATTTTCGTCGTTTTCATCCTTCGTGAACGATTATTTTGCAGAGAAAAACGCCAAGTACTACTGGGTTACAGAGATGGGAGCATAGCTAGAAGAAGTGTGTAGAGTTACAAGGAGACTATGTTGAAAAATAAAAAAAACATTTCTGAAAAAACGTCTTGTATCTTTGTTAGGTCGGGAACTTTTCAGGCCACCCTCGTATATTTAAGTATTAAAGCAAGTTTGAGACGGTTTCTATGGTTCATCGCTGAATTTCAAGCCCTATAGTCAACATTTTACGTGTCATTCTTCTGGATCAAAATTATAGCCATCAGATTGAGCATATCTTCATACTTCGTTATCAGAATATATTTAATCCCTGGTTGCTTTCACATTAGGTACTGTATTGGGTTTAACTAAGGTTAGGTTGAATCAAACTCATCAGTTAGAGCTAACCCAAGAAAATGTATCCTGTTTCGTTAAAATTTTGTTTAAAATTCAGCATGTTATTTATTATTTTGACTTAAATGAATATCAAATATTCTATATCCTAATATGTTTGTGATTGTGCACAAATAGTACATGTTCTAACAAAACTAAGGCATTGAAATATAAAATAGAAGAAGTGAAATAGTTTTTCTTTCCTACATTATAAGCAATTGTATTCTTCATTCTAAACTGTTTTAACATATGGGCTTATTTTGGTTGCCTAGCTCTAAAGGTTTCATTCGAAAACTAGTATTTTTTTCATTTATCGGCATGTCTTCTACACTTGCAGTTGTAAAAATTATCGAGTTGTTCTGAAGGTAATACAAAATGAATTTTAAAGATATTTAACCAGTTTTGGCATTCATGAGTAAAAGTCACTTATTTGATGATCTCCAGACAATTTATAGAGCAAGAAAAGTTCTTCGGTCACATCTTCCATCTACATCCAACATCTAGCCAAATGCTTCTCAAATATCGACTTCATCGTCGTCAGAAGATCTCTCCTAGATGTAAGAAAGAGCTGCCCTTCAGGAGGAACCCAGGCCAAGGGGGGCTGGGGGCCTCAAGCACTGATGGCCCCACGGGAGTGGACGGTCAGGATCCAAGGGACATATTAGTCAGCGAGGAAGGGAGCTGTTCTAATCAGGCCCGGGTGGCTCCCCCGAGGAGGCTGCCCCGGCCCCTGAACTATTTAACCAGGACTAACGGTCCTAGCCCAAAGGGCTAATTGTTATTTAGGGCTTTATGGGAACTTTAAGGGCTGTGTTTAAATCTAATAAGAGAGAGGGTCGCCTTTTTATTTATGCCTGCTGTGTATACGTTATAAAGGAGGGATGGCCCTCGGGAGGTATTTAAGAGAGCCCAACCACACAGGGCGTATATTTCGCAAATTACCGACCTTAATAAACACCAAACCGAGTTAACAGATTAATGGCCAAGAGATGGGGAACGGAGTTATTGTATGTACGAGCGTAAAATATTCTAATGATGGGTAGCAGCTAAGATACGACACCCTCAAGAGACCTTATACTGAAGATAATTTCACTTGGGACTTGAGACCTTTCCTTTACTATAATATTTTTAGGCTTGAGTTAGTTTAATCCCAGCCTCAAAGTAATTTGTGCAATCCAAAGGACTAAACATATAAAAACAAAAAACCCAATCTAATGATTAGGACATGGTACCAAACTGATAGCTAGTCTGTTTTGTACAGGACATTTACAAGGAAGGTACCAGTAATGCTAAATTTCTTTTACAGTGTCTACTGCTTCATTGTATATGTTGTGGCCACCTCTTGATTATAAATAATTAAGTCACTCTCTTCTCGGCCAGATCATATCATATCTATCATTTTTTCCATATGTTTAATAAATTAAGCTTATGACGCCAGTTGGAGAGTGGGGGGATATGTAGTGGGGATACAGTCGTAGGTGGGGAGTTATCCCCACCCTACTGGCTAGCCTCCTATATAAGCCCGAGCCCCTGAGTCAGAGCTCAGAATACAAGACTGAGTACTTTTTACAACATAAAAAATTTAATTGTATTATGCACTCCTCCATTCAAATGCAGGAAGAGGAGCAATTTTTAAGATCGATTGTTTCTTGTATATATTATCACTTGTATTATTGTTTGTTTGAGGTTTTAAAATTAAAAAAAAAACAAAAAAAAAAAAAACAGAGCTCAGACAATAAAGCACCAGGACCAGAAGCACCAGAAGTGTTCAATTCTCTCTCTCTCTACACTCGGTGGTTGCTGCTCTCCTCAAAACCATGGTCTTCTCATTCAACTACCTCTGCATCTCTCTCTCCTAACCTCGCTATGTTTTAGTCCAACATTGTCAGACCCCACATCTTCCTAGTGAGATTCTCTGCCTTCGTCTCGCTAAAAGTAGCACCTCCTTGGGAGAGACCTCTCCCTCGTGGACGACGGTTCCCGTGGCCCTGAAAATTTTACCAGGAGTGTCTCCCATTGCAATCCAGTCTGCCTTTCTCCGATTCACACTCGCCTTTGGGATCCAGATGGTTTTCGCCTACCCTTAGATACCGAGTGTGAATTCGTGGTCATTCCAAGACCACATAAACTACCTATAAACCTACCCTGTACCTCTTCTCCTGAACCCAGTGCTTTGTCGGGGCACACACACCTTCTAAAGATCTTATGGAGTCAGATCAAAGTGAATTAGGCTGCCCTGCCGACTAGGCCGGTGGCCAGGGTGAAAGACCATAGGTCCACCCGCTTTGTCTCTTTCTGGGCGCTCGCCGGACGGGGGCTAAGAGGTTGTAGCGATCGTAGCCCGCGGCGGGTGTCTCCTCGCCACTTTGGGGATACCCAGGTATACTGAGCCCCCTAGTGACGACCCAACAGTATATAACATTGATTTTTTGTTTTTAAATAAGAAGGTACGTCATTATAACACATTAAACATTATGATGCTTTTTGTTACCAGGCAACCTTTCATTTATCAATACGAAGTACTTTTATGAGAGGATTAGGGATCTAAGCAGGTTTATTTATTAATTTTTTTGGCAAGAAAATGTCTCATGGCTGTTCAAATAGATCTCTAAATTAGCGCCACGGTAATTTATTGCTTGTTGGTATATTTCTTAGATCAGTAGCAAAAAGGTTCTTTGAGATAAATATATACACTTTCCGACAAAAAAGTTGAGCTCATAGAAAAATTCAAATATTTGCTTTTTAATGG
This sequence comes from Acanthosoma haemorrhoidale, assembly GCA_930367205.1. NCBI lineage: Eukaryota > Metazoa > Arthropoda > Insecta > Hemiptera > Acanthosomatidae > Acanthosoma > Acanthosoma haemorrhoidale. The sequence goes on along the minus strand of OV884011.1, from coordinate 180,673,390 downwards.
AATTATATTGGCTTTCAATGATTTTTTAATTAATGTTGAACGTTTGCATAGTAGTGTTGAAAAAATTTATTTAAAAAAATATACAGAAATTTTTATTTTGATTTCTTCTGTAATTGATCTCTAAAAATTTAGCAGAATTTAGAAGGTTTTTATAAAGTTTTTTTTTTTATTTTAATTTAATCATCTAACTATTGGTAAGAAAATATATGTAAATTTGTAAAAATATTTGTTGAAAACTGTGACATGTATGACACCTAAACGACAAATAGAATTACAGCTAATACCTACCGTTCCTTGGCTCATTATTCATTTAGATATCTCAGGAAATTTAAGTCAAAAAAGCGACAGGCGTGACTATCCTTTTGTCTTCATCGACTCATTCACGGAATATTGTCTTATTTTCTTTACTCATAAACTCGAAGCTGATAATGCGATCAAGACTTTACGCTCCTCTATTTCTTTATTTGGTCACATGTCACGACTCGTCGTAGATCAAGGACGATGCTTTATATCCCGTGATTTTCAAGGATTTTGTTATAATGCTCAAATAGAACTTCATTTAATTGGCAAGAGTGCTAGTAGATTAGTACTAGATTAAAGGAAATGGAAATTAATTTAAACGAAAATATCGCAAGGCGTGATTTTAATTTTTTTTCGGAGGATAAATTATTCTTAGTTTTGTGTCCGATCTAAAACAGAAACTTACTTTTGGGGATTTTTTGAGAGATTTTAGTTTGTAAGGACGAAAATTTGAAAATACGAGTATATACATTTTTAGCAGTGACCTACAGACTTACGGGAACGTCAACAGATATGTTGACAGTAGCTGAGATGAATGATAGCCCTTCGTGGCACGATACAGTCCATCGTGTAACACAAGAGTCAAATATGCAATATTTGCTTGGCGTGGTTTCTCGGCCTCATAAACTAATTGTAGCTAGAGAACATGCCTCTGGAAATCCTCAGGTAGATTTAAGTGAAGTAATAGCTCTAGTGGCTCAGAAAATAAATCGTAATGCGTATTATGCAAAAAAACAAAAAACAATGCAAGTCAAACCAAAAGTTAACCCCATCCAAATAGGTGATTTATTTTATTTTAAGCAGGAAGAGAGGAACCAATTAAAATTAGTTCCCAAGTATAAAGGTCCTGTAAAAGTTACTATATTGCCTAATAATCGATATGAGTTGCGATCTATCGATGGCAAGCGCAGATATAAACTTTCACATCACCGTTCGAACCATGTGAAAGGTTCCAGATGCCTGTGAACGTGGACCAAGTCTTAAATATATAAGTGCTAATGATGAAATTCAAATTTAACTCTTTGGGCTTCTTGAAAAATCACAACTGGCACTTTTCGAATACCAATGTGTGGGTGTAGGTGGAGCCACACCAGGCAGAGGCAACAGCAATACATTTATCACTTTATTTGACTTTGAGCATTTTGAAAATTATATAAGTTTGATATTTTTTCCTACCATAGCTATTCACCATAGAATAAGGTGGCGACTTGTACAGTGTGGTTAGAACTATTGAGGGGACCCTCTTCCTTGCTCACTTACACTGGTGTTCTATAATTCATTAAACGAATATCTAAATCTCATGTTTTCCAATATGGATCCCAATCTGACTACATCTGATCCAGCATATGCTCATATATCTATGAATGTAGCATGAAATTAAAAAATCTCGATATCTTGAATATCATATTTTTTAATAGCTTATTATAATTGTGAAAATCACTTGAATTGCCTTTGTAATTTCAACCCAACCCAATGCTTATAAAACTTTTGTATTCAAAGGCAGATTTTTTTTTTTGTATACCTTGTTAATTTACATTACTGATGAGCCACTCCCTGTACCAGTGTACAGTTATTTTACGCCGGCACTGTGGACTCCTTTATTAAACGTGGGGGTAAATATAAATACATAAATTTGACACGACGGGTTGTTGGGAACTTGGTCCCGTGGGAAATCGTAAACATTCCCTGCTCTGTAAAGTGGGGCTCAGCAAATGTTGATGTGGTGGCAGGGCCCATACTGCTGGCAAATATATACTGCCTCACTTCTTCATTGCCCACTAGTCGGGGTATTAAATAAAATGAAAAATATCTGCCGTTTCGTATAAAAGCGTGTGTGTGGATTGGAATATTTTCAAACGAGAAAAGAAAAATAATTCTTTTATTCAAGTCTTAACTCGGGAAAAATCAATTATTTTCATTCATTTATTTATAAAATGTTTGATAAATTTAACTTCAACAGTAAACACTTGAAATTACGTCAAATTTAAATTTAATGCATACGACATAGTTTATAAAGATATTACAATTTCACTCATTTTTATCAAATGTTTGATAGGGGCTGAAAACAACTTATCCAAACCTACTTACCAATGTTCATGTATACTTACCAATATAATAATGTATATTTCAACATTATTAAGCATAAATTAGGTTTGGCTAAAGTGACACCACTCATAACTCTAACTACTGCTAGAAAATATGTAGAGACCTTTCTCTTGATATATTATTTTGACTGTTTTGGACTTATCTTCATGGACTGCTCTCAAGCATTTATTTTCACATCAATAAATAATTAAAAAAGTTGTTCTCCTGAAACAATTAGAGTAAAATCAGCCTGCTGTTGAAGCTGTATGCATAGAATCGCAGTGTTTCCTCAGAATGGCAAGTATATTTTCAAGTTATTCTGTGCCTAAGTACAAAATTTAGCAACAGGTAGATAATCGGTCATCACTATAAAAGAAAGCTTCGAATTGTTTACTTGTGGCAAGGCCACATTCCCGGGATGTTTGTTTCACTGTATTGAGGGTCGTTGGTGTAGCTTTGTAAGCTTCATATGACAATGCCCACTATTTGCATTTTCAAATTAAGTTATTGCCTCTTTTGTGAACCTTAAAATATTTACTCAAATAGTGAGATGCTTGGAATCCTGCAGTGCTCACAAAACTTTGACATAATAATACTACAATGGATTTTCGTATCTCACACGTTCCTCAGAGGGAAACTGCTATAATTACGTTTGTTCAGAGAAAAATAAATTTAATAACATATGACTGTCTGATCAATGTTTGGGGGCTTCAAATCACTATTAATATACAAATCGAGGTACATTTTTTTTTAAATTTGTTTCTATATGGTCATTTGATAAATTCAATAGAAATAAACTAAATGTTCTTTATGTCTCCACTGACTTCTTTTAATACCAAGAATATAATTAATAACTCAATGTAACTACAGTTCAACTAAACTTTTCATTGACCAACACTAAGATTATTTCCACCTGCTTCTTCCTCTTATCATAATTAATATCAAAATATACTTCGTTTAAATATAGAGGGGTCTAAAAAAATGTATCCACTATTTAAAAGTCCATAACTTGCAAACTAATTGACGGAGTTGTCTCATTTTTGGTAGTGTATTAGTTTGTAGTTCAGGCAATAATCGTTACAAGCGTTGTATTGCGTTGTTTTGTTTTGTCAGATGACAGTCGCCAGATAGTGTTTTATTGTTAGTTGTACCTTGTTACTCGAGTAAACATGGCTGGCATAAGGCTTACATTTGATGAAAGGAAGTCTGTTTTAAAGTGGTATTTTAAGTACGAAAACATTAATGATGTTCAACGGCAATGGCGTAGAGGTGCTGTAGAGTATCCATCACGTTCCCCAGACTTAACTCCTCTGGACTTTTACCTGTGGGGAACCCTAAAGGACGTCGTTTATCGACAAAAGCCACGCACATTGGATGAACTCCGAGAATCCACCGTACATTCATGTGCAAATATCCAACTGAACACGTTGCAGTCAGTAATTCGTGCTGCAGTTCGGTGGCATCGTTTGTGTGTGGATGTTAATGTTGACCATTTCGAACACCTACAGTGATATCTTTAAGTTGGACTTTAAGCTACACTTTCACTAAAAATGAGACAACTCCGTCAATTAGTTTGCAAGTTATGGACTGTTAACCAGTGGATACATTTTTTTGGACCCCTCGTATATTAAAAAAAAGTTGTTTCAAATTTAAAAGCTGTCAAGGCTCAGTAGTAATGCACATGAGGTATATTCTACCAACAGAATACACCTAAGCATATGTTGAGTAAATATATTATGATATCGCATCCCTCAATTTGCATTCACTGCCTTCAATCTGTGCTTTGAAATTAATTTGTAGCTAGACTTTGAATGAGCTTTTACTATTGACTTAAATACTGGATGCAGTGGGCTGTTTACATGGAACTGTTTACATGCTAACGATTGAATCTACATTGTATAGTAACAGAGCAATATACTTCAGTCCTTGACACATCCAAAATCAATAACTCTTTTTTTATAAGACGTATGTGCTAGACTGTACGTTTGTAAACAAAACATCTGAATACAAAACTGAATATTTTCAAATTACCCTGATTACTTGAACTGAGATTCATATCAGGCTAGTTGATGAAAGGAGAAATAAAACAATTCGTTGGTAGTTAAATATGGTTATCTGCGCTTATTGTTCTTGATCCCATTATTGTAATTAACCGCTATTTAAACTTACCCTTCCAATCCGTTACGTATAAAATAAGGCCTATGGTAACAGTAAGAGAACTTCTGATGTAAGTATGTAACCCTCAGTTTCTAAAGCAAAATCGTCATATTCTGAAAGATGGTTTCGTCATTGAACCACTTATAAAACTAGGGGCTAATGTAATGTTGATGGATTAAATGAATACCGTTGATGAATTATGCTCAAGCTCTATGCTGCAATAATGTTTGACTAATGTGGCCAACAGCCTTCTAGATAAAACAGCTTCTATTTTGATAATATTCATAGGCAAATTAGTACTAATCAGCGTTGAGTTAAAGCGGACGATGATAGACCAACAATCACAGACAGGCAGGACCGATAAGCTTATCCTATTACGTGTTGACAGACGTCTTAGTATTTGATTAAGCTCGAAGGGATTAGTGAGTGGATTAATGTAGGTAATTCCCATCAGGGACCCCCCGGTATAATTCAACCCCATTAGGCGAACCTGTATCTACCACCGTTGAACTAGTCTTGTATAGGCTTCTGTATTCGTAGGGATAAAGATTTATCCAATAAACCTTCGTGACTAAAATCCCTCATACTAGAGAATCACTGGTAAAGTGTTAACAGTATGAAAATTAAGTCAAGAACGGGACACTGGTATTCTCGCAGATAAGCAAAAGTCAGAAAAACATTATTTTTAACTGTAGCATTGTATAGCAGACAGTCGATACGTTCTCTTTCTTTATCCCTCGAATGTTCCCGAAAAATCCAGTCGACCTGATTCTAACCGAGGGGAAAATATAGAAATGAAGAGGAGAAAATGTGACAGGCTTGGAGACAGTACTTGGCGAAGAGGAGGATTCGAAAGGACATGGTTGACAATACTCTCCGACAGACTGACAGGCGGCCGAAGATGTTTTGGGCGGTGCCCAAACTGCCAGCCAGCAGTGTCAACACCCGAGTCTTCTGGGCTCCTGATGCCTCTCGACATGGCCAAAACATTCCTTCTCTGGAATAGCTCCTTTCAAAGTGTCACCTCTATGCTTTTCCCCTTCTTTTAGCTTTAATAGAATTGCTTTTCCAGTTGTTGACTCAACGTACCAAGATATACTTCTGTGGAATACACAATACGTTGTAAGCACAATTAATATCTCTCCCAGTTACTGCAATCATTTATTAGAATAAAACTAAACTAAAATAAAGGCGGGATCAATCCTTACCAAAGATTGTTTTATATCCAAACTTTGCTGGCTTTTCTTAAACAATTAATTTGTAAGTTTGTACAATGTAGCGTATAATCCGTTCGTTCATCTATCCTTCAGAATTAGTGTTTTTTTTCAAAGCAACGGATTCAAACAAGGAACTGCAGAAAAAAACGAAAAATCTGGTCCAACAACCTGTGAACCATGAAACGATTCATGAACATTGACTGGTGAAATAAAAAATAAATCCATCCTTCTGGAAAGGGAGAATGGGATATCCATCGGGAATCAATACCTCACATAAAGGATAAAGGAGAGATTGTTTTGTTCCCGACTGACAACTAGGGAGGGGAATGTTTTTCCCAAGTTATCCAGAGAGCGTGATGTCCATGCGGGGATAGAGTGACGGAGTCAGGGAAAATGACAACGAAATCTGATTGTGACAACCAAGTTGGTTGGCAAAAACCTAGGCCAGCCCATCTAGCCCCCATAGTTCTGATAGTATGACCGCTTGTCTAGGCAACATTGTTTATCTCCTTGCAGGCAGAGGTAAAAGGAAACCCAACCCTAAGGTAATATACCTTACGCAAATCATTTGATAACAAGGCAGAACCCTCTTAAAATTACCTAGACTTTGAACTGGGTTAGTTGATCCAAATATTCAAAGAGATAAATAAGTTATGTAACGATGTGACGAGGTACTAAACTATTCAGCGAAGGGGTTCATTTCCATCCAAAATAATTCGTTTTATCTATTAAACCATCTTGGTCATTGAATATTCTAATCAATAAATCAAATCGCAAACGGTGAAACTATTGACCAAACTATTAGCATAGAATTACGGAGAATAGGATAAAAAAGTTAAGTGTACTTCTAAAATATCAGAACATTCATTGAACGGTCGATATCTTAGAAGACAGCCAAGACGACATCCGTGACTCATTCCTTTGTATCCACAGTTATATAATGCTAAGAATATTATAATCCTAATATTATATATAAGGCTAAAAGGGGCTAGTGTATACCTGCCTCGGGACTTCATGGAAGTCACTGGTGTTTCTTGTTATTTTTAAGTACGCACCCGCATCCCTCCCAATTCCTGAAACAACCCTTCTCATATTTACATATGTCTCAGCTTTAGTTCCAGTCCCCACTAGTTCACAGTTGTTTCCCAGACACTCGTCCATAAACACCCGACCCAGTAGTATGTAGTATCATAACTCTTAATATTTGTATATACCAGTGTTTTGCTTGTACTTCATAATAAAGCTTTTCTTTCTTTTCTTTTAAAATACTCTCCTCTTCAAAGATTATTTAACTTACGAAAAGTAACTAACTGGTCGACATATTTTAAACCAGTCCGGAGCACTTTAATTGTAAGTCAAACCCTTTTAACAGATGTTTGTAAGTATAATGTACTAAATGTCTTTTCTTTTGTGCATAATTTAACATTTTACTGCATGCTCCATGCGTGCAGATGGAAAATTGATAAAGATATCACTTAATGTTGAAAAAAAAAAGCTCAGTTCATTGCTATTAAACTGGAAGCAAGATAAACTGTAAAACTTTCAGTATTAAAAATCCCTCTGGAAATTTCTTGGAGAAACTTAAACATTTATAATCTTTGAATTTGTTTTAGTTACACTTTAATATTCATTCTTTGCGTAGAACTTCAGCCACAAAACTTTTGCTTTCCTTGTAGTCTTACTTACTTATCCTTGGAACTTAGTAAAATAAATAAAGTTTTAAGGTACATCACCTATGTTCTCTAGTAGAACAAACTTTAAAAGCTCATTGGATCTTGGTCACCGTTCTCTTAAAGGTGGAAAAATGAAGTTGTTTTACATATCAGAGTATAAAATGAAGTGCATACTCGGCATTGAAACTTTTATAATTTTTTTACTCTTGCTACTACAAGTCAGCTACTTTAACATAAACATTAGAGAAAATAATTTTTCAAAACCTTACTTCAACTTGAAATATCCCTCAATGAAAATCGCTGTATAATGTTTGTTTTGATCCAATCTGAGTGTTTTAGCAGCAGATGGCGAAATTTTGGAGCGTTCAACATTTTAATAAACATTTTAAAATGGCTTCAAATAGCTCGGAATGAAAGCGGTTTTCAGCAATCAGCAACATCTCGGTAGGCGGTAACCTCGAAAGGTCAAAGAGGTCCATAATGGAATACCCGCTTTGATGTCGATCAAAGCTATAAAATCTAGAGCTACGTTTCAGGCTAATCTTTCAGTGGGTGCTGTGGTAAAGCTGTACTGTAGAGTCCATCCATCTTGGATAGGATCTTGATCAGACTAAAACCTTGATACAAATTTTCTAAAACTGATTTTAGTCAGTAACACTAACACTACTGATCAGTAACATGCGAGATAATTAATTGCGTTTAGTTTCTCGTTTTACGATTGCAATCACCAAGCCCGAACAAACTAGATTTAATTTAAAACGTAGCATATTCGGACTATGTGTCTGCATAAAAAAAAAAGGTAACGATAATCAGATTGATCTAAAGTTTCAGAAATACTCTATAATACTTTGGATTACGAAAATGACCTATTGGCAAAATGTTAGTATCGTTTTACAAATTTATAATATTTCCTCGATCACACTCCGGTTATCGGACTTTCCAGAAATAATTTTTAGGATCTTAAACTTAATACTAAATACTTTTAATTATTATAAATTATTTTAATTATATCTAATCATTTTAAATAGGCTAGATCAAAATCAATGAAGTTTTACAAAAAACTTCACTTACTTACCGTCTGAATAAAAGTCAAAATATCCTTTCAATTTATGAGTTCTAAAACGGCATTTTCCAAAACTTCTTGGTCATATTTTATTTTCCTGGAAGAAATCATCAGGGAGTGCTTCAAACGAAATAATATTCATAATATAGACGATTAAAATAAATAAAATTAGAAATCATGAGTCATTTTCCGGCAACCCATATTAAAATTTTAGAACATTTAAATGTGGTTAATGAAACTTTTTGTCGAAGACAATAATGCATAAATAATACCGAAGCTATTCCAATAAATGAAGTTCGGAGAGGCAATATGCTACTTGCGATAATCCAAGGTATCTTTATTTATATATTTGTCAACACTCTAAAATACACTAATTAGATTTTGTTTATAACACCAGAATGGAAAGTAAGAAAAAAATTATAAAAAAAAACCACTGTTTTAAGGACCAGAAGCTAATAAAATGTCGTAGTTGTGTCTAAAAGGGTTAGATCCATCTTTAATATGGTAACACGATAAAAAATTCAAAGATCAAAGACATTTCAAAGTCCGTAGTTTTGTTATGCAATAATAAAGATTCTAGTATGACTAATAAAACATAACTTTTTATTTTCTTGACCTATCTTTTATATTAAACTAGTACACCTATTCTTATAATAATTTATTTTAAGAAATGTATACTTATTATAAATTAATGTACCAACTAATTTGACTGAGAGTAGTATTACAAGTAGTTTTCCTGATTTGAAAGTTAGATTAAAGGAAATGGAAATTAATTTAAACGAAAATATCGCAAGGCGTGATTTTAATTTTTTTTTTTGGAGGATAAATTATTCTTAATTTTGTGTCCGATCTAAAACAGAAACTTACTATTGGGGAATTTTAGAGGGATTTTAGTTTGGAAGGATGCAAATTTGAAAATACGAGTGTATACATTTTTAGCAGTGACCTCCAGTTCAAGCGTGAGTCATCAAGGTTTTAATATGCTAGGTGCACATAAGTCACGATATCATATAATCTAAACCTAGACGTAATATGGGATATTGTGGAATAAATGTAACGTACAATTTTATACAGAATAGATAGTTTTTACTGTCGGCATGGTGCAAAAAATTGTTTCATGCTTGATTATTTTTAGATTAAAAAAATGTACATATATAGCATATTTTCTTTTCCCTTACTTTATATAACAATTTAGAGTCGACAAAGAAAACGAAAGTACTATAAGTATTATGAGTACGGTTCTGGATATAAAACCAAAGTATCACATTGTATTTATAAAAGTTAATATCTCCGCTGGTTTATAAGACCCTTTAAGGGAAAACAAATATTCAAAACGCGAACATCTCATGGGCGGGGCTGGTAAGCATTCAGTTCCCTTGCCCTCTTGGGCTCTTAAGAAACCAATAGAAGGATCCCTTTAATAAGAGTCGACAGCTCCAAGGAGTTCTACCATTTGGGGAAGATTTGGATAGAAATTATTCTCCGCAGAGGAAGTTATTATTATTAAAGAGATTTAAGGATTCAGAAGATTAAGGATTATTGTGGGAGGGAGGTTGCGATACGGGTCGGATTTTCGGGCTGCCTCAAGGGCGCTCTGAACCGGGACCTTGATTGTAATTGGGTCGAGGCTCGGGTGGTCTCAGGCCAAAGCACCTCCTAAGGGAAATCGGGCTGTGGGGTCGGTTGGAAGGGGTAAACCCTTTTTCATCGCATTATAATCCCGCCGTCCATTCCTAAAATCGTTAGTCTTGCTCTTGAGAGTGATATCTGACAGTGGTTTGTTCTTGAGGCCTTAACCCAAGGGACACACCTTGAGATCTCACCTCATCACCCTGTAAACATCACATGAAATCACAAATGGTATAAAATAATAAGTTACGTAGTTGGTGTCACTATTTATTTTTAACCACTAACGTTTGTTCCTATTGATTATAAACTAAACTGTATTATTTGAATGTATATAAATTGCTACTTTCGGTCCCAGGCAAGTATGTCTTAAATTACATACCAATACAATTATAAGAAAACATATATTTTCCTAGAAATAAATATATATTTTTACCAGCCTTATCGCGAGAACCACGCCTCCACGCTCAAGTCAAAAATATAAGTAATGTATTGAATTGATTTGGGTTCCCATTAATTATTCACACTACTTGATTTGGTTTATTTAACAAACTTAGAGCCTACAGTATTGGCGTAAAGTTATAATAAAATTGATCTACTTGATTTCGTATTAAAAGAATTCGTACATTGAAATTTAATAAAGTTATACCTCAATTGAATTCAGGATAAGGTAAGTGATTTATTTCCATAAATGAAAATTAAATGGAATAAAATGATGGATATGATTACAATAGACTTATATGGTAAATATTAATCAAATTGTAATCTTACGCATGGTTGTGTCTTGAAGACAAGCTATGTTGAGGCAAAAGAGCCCAGTTTCCTCAAACCTCTCATCTCTTCTCAACCCTGTGTCCGTCCCTTTTTTTCTTCCTCAAAAACTGATCCCCCCTACGCCTTCTCCTCGAACAACGCCTTTTCTCAGAAAAACTCATCTGCCTCTATGCCTTCTCTCTCCTCTTTCCGAACACTGTACCTTGGCCTATTTTCAGTCCCGTTAAAAAATGGAGTTTATGGCCATCTAATTTAAAAAAAAAAATAAAAGTATGGCTCCCTTTACCTGCTGAAAACTCATTGTGTTCATTGGTGAAAAAGAGGTGTTTATCACCGATCCCCAAACTCGTCTGTCAAACATCTGTTGTTTGTAAACACTCACAACCTACAGTCATTTTTCATATCGTATTTCTACTATATTTTAAATTATGTGGTGAGTTACACATATAAAAATACAAAGAAAATAAACCTTTATGAGTCCAGAAAGTGTAGGAATGATATTTAGATATACGATTATCAGTGTATGTTTATAAACACGTAATAAACAAAAACTACTTGCTTTTGTTAGAAAAACTAAATTTTTTCATTTTCTAAACTATTTTGATCATCAAAAACTTTACAACAGTAAAAATTAATATTAAAAAACCCTGATAAATGAAATTAACAAATTTATATTGTGTATAATTTTTATAATATAACCATACATTGGTTTTAAATAGGGCCACTGTATAATAGATATGCTATTATTTTATAGTGTTTATCAGGGGAAAGGTTGTGAATTGGAGGACTAGACAATAATGGGGAGACAAGAGGGCTGTTTGCTGCTGTAGGTGGGGTGGAGAAGGAGGGTGGAAAGGGAACTGGAGATAAGATAGAACATCGGGCCAGAGGTCCCTTGTTTGAAATTCATAGCTGAAGAAAAACGAGTGTCACGGCAGCTAAATTAATTTCGCAGCCTTGACTACACCCCTCCCCCCTCCTCCTGCTCCTAGGACCTTTTTTATTTTGCATTTTTGTAAAAGCTGACCTTTTTCCATCCTAAGTTTTGTCCCATTTCTTTTCCTTCTTGTATTTATTTTTTTCTTTTGAATATCCTTCGCAAACCGCTTTCTTCCCGTTTCAGCTTGTTTCGCTCCGTACTGTTATTTGCCAGCCTTTGCAACTCAAATACACAACAAAAAGAAGGGATTCTAATGGGAGTATATAAAGCAGTACTCCATTACACTTACTTTTTCAGAATATTAATATACCCGTAAGTTTCTTCTTTGGAATTTTTCTACTAGAAGAACTCATCCAAAGTACCTTTTGTAAAATAGTTTTTTTTTAATTTGTTGGTTATGTACTCATGATATTTTCCCTATTGTTGTGGCCACCTCTTAATCACAAGTAATTATAAGTCACCCTATCACTGTTTTCATTATGTTTAATAAAGGTTATGACGTCAGTGAGAGTGGGAGGAGGGACTGAAGTAGTGGGGGAGACAGTCGTAAGTGGGAAGTTATCCCCACCCTACTGGCTGGTCTCCTATATAAGCCTCTGCCTCAGGCCAAATTTACATTACGAATCGGACCACCACTGGGAATAACATTACATAACCATAAGTCATACCAGTGCAAATATTGTAAACAATAACAGACGCAGCTGCAAAACACTAGTCAGAGGCCCTTAAAGGGGGAGTCAGGTAGCGACCCAGGCCTGTGTGGGCCCCGGTCTAGAACAGTCTAGCGTCACCCGTTTGGTCTAGCGTTTGGTTGGTCTGAATAAGAACCCGGATCACTGGTTACTGGGGGTAATATATACCCCCTAGTTTTAGCCAATAATTCATTCTAACTACGGCTCTCTGACTGGTACCCTACAGCTGTACTGATGTTTCAAGATTTGGCCTTCTCATTTATGAAAACCTCTGGATCTCTCTTCCCTAACCTCGCTATGTTTGAGTCCGACCTCGTCAGACCCCACACTTTTCTTGTGGGATTATCTGTCTTTGTCTCGCTAAAACTAGCACTTACTTGGAAGAGACCTCTCCCTCGCGGACGACGGTTGCCGTGGCTGTACAAACTTTGCCTAGTAGTGTCTCCCACGGCAATCAAGTCTGCCTCTCTCCGGTTCACACTCGCCTTTGGGATCCGGACAGCTTTCGCCTACTCTCAGATACCCACTGTGAATTTGTGGTCATTCCAAGACCACATAAACTACCTACAATACCTATTCTCCTGAACATAGTGCACTGTCGGGGCACATACCTATCAAATATGGAGTCAGATAGTAGTAGTAAGACCCGTCATGAAGCAATTAATTGTCCAGGTCATAGCCTAATCAACCCTCACTTTGTCACTAGGGCTAGGGTAACTAGGCACCCCCTCGTGACAACCCTCACTTCGTCACTAGGGCTAGGGTAACTAGGCACCCCCTCGTGACGACCCAAGACAGTCACGATATGATGGGTGTTCGGAGAAGAGTGTGGATAGCCAACCACAGGGTGGCGATGTGCACAGAGAGATATGTAGGTGGGATAGGCTGAGAAGTTCTAATAAGACGTTTCGAAAAAGAGTGCGTATAGCCAAAAGCAGGGTGGCGATGCGCACGGAGAGATATGTTAGCGAGATAGGCCGAGAAGTCCAAATTTGTAGGAAACAGCCACTTCTTGTTCGCAGGGGAACAGGCCCGTATTCTGCTATCTTCAACACTGACTAAGCCAAGCTCAGGCCTAAAGCCTTGGCCTCAAATACGCAAAGGAGTATTTATTTACTTCCTCAAGCCTTACAGTCTTTCGAACTATTTTCTCTTTATGTTGATGTAATAAAATGAAAATTGTTATTAAAGGGAAATAAAAGAAATACATTTCATGACTTACATATAATGTTTTAATCTTAAATATATGTCCGTGTATACAATATTTACATGCACTTTTCCTAATTTTCTCTAGCCAAAACAATCTACTCTTATATTTACAATCTTATTCCTAGTATTTAAAAGTAATACTATTTCAGGAATTAGAATAGAAGGTATGCCTAATTGGTATATTTTCAGAGCAATGTTTTTTTTTTAACTTTTTAACATTCCTGATAGAAACTAATTCTCTTTGCACTATTGATAACAACATTTCTTCAGGGTGCAAACGAAGCCTACCAAAGCATGTTTACTTGTCTCGTTTAGTTCGACGTACAGATTCATACTCCGGATACATAACATTTCACTCTGTGTATTTTTATATTTAATTTGTCTTAAGGTGTTTAAACTGTTTTTCTTTATATGTTGGCCATCATTGCAGGAGACTTCTTCGGAGAAGACTTTCTAGAACGAACGCTTTAGATCACAGGGGCCCAAAAAAGTGAAATTTTAACCCAAGGATTAAAGCTAAGGAATTTCAATATCATATTTAGATATTTTACTTTTAAAACATTACACTCAACTGATCTTTTTATCTGTTAGAAGAGCATTAGTACTGTGTCGAAAACGTGACTGTCCTACAAAAGGGAAAGCCGATCCGCAATAAGGAAACAGCCAGATAGTCGCCCTTTGGCTGAGATGAGAAAGGGAGGCTGACACACGTATATACAGCCGTTGAGATATTTATTGAACAATATGGTGGCATTAGCAACGGTATAAATTGCTCCCTTTTGCTCCTGCTATATTGTCGAGCCCTGCTGTAGCAAAACCTGAACTATTTACCCCGATACACGGCCCCAATATCCGACAGCGATAAATTCACTCTCCAGCAGCTTCCCCTCGCTGAAATAAGTGACACTTAAATATTCTTAACGGGCCTTATTTCGTACCCCTTCCCCTTCCCCCAGCCATCCAAGCTATGTACGCATTTTCGGAAATGTATTTTTAATACATAGTGTTCGTCTGAGCCTACAGGGGTAGGGTACTCGCCGAGCTCAGTGAGTTGTGGCAGCGCCAAGGACAACACAGTTTAAGAGAAAAGGAAGATTCTAATTTCATCTAAAAGCAACAATATGCCATTGAGAGAACAAATGAATTATTTATGTATTTAAATTGTACATCATAGCCACAGATGTTCTTCAGTCTAAATAAACACTTGGGGGTATTTTTTCAGCGAGAACCTTCAGACCGTATGTAGTGACTCCGACTATTCATAAGAAGGGTTGGGAGACTATTGTAATAGATTCTGCGATGTTCAATTAAAAATACATATATGCTTTCCCGTGAATTGAAGAGATGGTTGTATTTTCTACATAGCGAGCTGTATTTTAAATACGATACGATCTAATTAAAATTGTCAAGGTGTACTCAGTAATAACTTGGATCATGCTCAATACTCTTAGTTTAGATATAATGACGTGAGAAAAGCCATTATGTTTAAGCTTTATGAAGTCATTTCTTAGAAGGTATACACATTTCATGTTTGTTTCCTATCGTTGAGAGTATTTTGAAGATTAATATTAAAGCTTTTAAACCCAAAATTTGAAAGATCCCCGTATGATTCCTAAGTTTTTTTTAGCGATTTCCGGCGACCGAGGTTTTTTTAAAAGAAAAAGTCACTTTTTCCAGATTAACCTATGTTTTTACTATTCGCAATCAGTTTAAGTAGCGCGTGCAGCCAATTTCAAAGTATTATAAGTATTTAAAGTATTAAAGTATTTAAAGTATTATGCCAATTTTCTAAGTGTAGGAGGTTTACATTGTCCTGTTGACGCTTAGAAGTCGAGAGTGGCAGTATGCACTGCTCAAAGCGCTATGAGTTGTAAAACATTAGGTACTAACTATAGAAACTCATGGAAAAATCTAATTTTTCTTTATATGTTTAAACAGGCCCAAGTACTCATTACCAGATTAATATCCTATTAATTGATAGAATATCCCAGTCAAAAATAACAATTGATCTCTTGTTTCCTGTTCAGGACCCTAAGGCGAGCAGTGACATCAATGACAACGACTCTGACCCGATGCCCAGGGACAACGGGGACAACAAGCACGGGACTAGGTGCGCAGGGGAAGTAGCAGCAATGGCCTACAATTCCTACTGTGGAGTAGGCGTCGCCTACAATGCTTCTATAGGAGGTAAACATGTGTACTGTTTTAATTATTTTTGCACCAATGAGCACGAACAAAAAGGCCCCAGAAACGAATCAGCAATTGTAAGGTATCCTTTTACAACTATCGACTTTTCATTATATTCAACCACAACTTAAATTATGCTAATTATAATAAAATACAATACAAATTATGAAAAATTTAACTAAATTAAATTTTAAAATTTCTCAATTTTCAGTTCTGAAGCCAGTTCAGTTATGAAATTGAGAGTTCTGATTTCTCTGCAATGGTTTAGGACACATTTAATACAGAAATGCCTAAGAATGTTCCAAAAAATGAAAATGTTTTAGACAGCGATAGAAATCGCCGATTTAATGTTTTTCAAGTCGTTTATTTTTCTAAAACTATTTACAATTTGTTCATAAATATCGATTATGGTAGGAATGAGAACATTGAACATAATTACTTATTGCCCAATAAGGCAGATTGCTATTTTATCAGAATAATAATAATTTAGTAGGTACTTGAAAAACGTGGTCCATAACCAAACCACTTCTTCCATAACATTTGTTAACTTTCTATCTCCTCTATTTAATTATGAATATTTAATAGATACAATTTAAACTATGATTGGGCTGATAGGAAGAACACTTTAAATAATGAAAACAAAATTATGAGGCTATTGAACTTTACACTGAGTAGTTTAATTGTGATTTTTTTTTTTAATAGAATCATATTATTTATCATGCAAGATCGAAAAGTAATTTCGATAAAATGATGCAAGATTTATGAAAGTAATCTGGTTCACATTGTCAGGCTGTCCTTCATATGTAAACCCCGTATAGAAGGAACATGTACCCTATGGGGTACATGTTATTTAAATTTAAAAATAATCCTGGCATAGACAAGGGTTAATCTAATCAATACAATTGTTCAGCGTATTTAAAACCAAAATACTCAAAACACCTTATAATTTCGCTACTAGCATACATTTCGTATAAAAAAACCTATTCATGAGTAATCCATCACATAATTAAAGGCATAGTTACAACTTAAAATATAAATTCATTAAATTGTTTAATAACTTGTTAAATAGTCTACTTAATCCGCAATTATATGTTATTAGTTATTAATCAAAATGTTGAGGTCTTTAATTTGGTATCCATCTTCATATGATTAGAAAATTCTTATTTCTAATTACAAGCGACTGATGCACTATTTTTGCTTGTGTGATCCTTTCTCTTCGGTCCTTGAAACATTGTATCTCTGTCTTCTGAAGGTCCCTGGCCATGATCCCTGAATCTGAAATATGACAAATAATCCTGTAATTATTGAGGACCACGCTGTGTGTATCATCGGTGCGTTATCTTGTTAGAAAATCATCTCTTCTTCTTCTGCTTATAGACTCCGCTTCCTCTTTCGCATGCGAGGGAGGTGTAGACCATGTAGACTTGGGAGGTCTCTGGGCTGTTAGTATTGTAAATACTGTATGAATGAGTGAGTGAATGAAAATTATAAATATGGTACGAATGAAAACATTTAACACGATTAATTATGGCCCAATGAGGCAAATTGTAATTTTTCCATAATGAAGTTGTTTTATCAGTTATCTTCTGCTTATAATAATGTAATAAATGGCAAAAGAAATTCGTTTAACATTTTTTCATAACTAACATTCATTTTGCCAGTAATGAACGCGATTTGATTTCGTGCCCTTGTCGTTGAATGCAGTACATACTATTTACCCCACCACCCCAATATTGACCTCCGCGACATTTTTTTTTCACTTCTTAAGTCGTGCCCTATGGCCTTCATGGCCTATCATAAGGGATCTCGTTTCTATTTAATTATTATTGTGTCTGGTGTATCAAGTATAACTTTAATGGATCATCTATTGGGTATTACTAATTAGGTGAGATATTTAATTTTATCCCCTGCTCGATTCGACAGACATTTTTTTTTATAACTAATTAATTCATAAACGGCCTCAGCATTGTTTCGTTAGCTGACTTTTAAAACTCTATGAATAAGACAGAATGGTCGGAGAGAACTTTGGAATCAAAGGACGGAGAACCAGTTACATTCCCAATGACTCAAAAGTCTGTTCTGACGCGAACCTCGCGACTTCCTAATGAGTTCCCTTCCAAAGTCAGCAATAACTTTCTATGACTCATGAAATATTTTTTACTTTTGTCAACATGTTTATATTTTTAGAAGGAAACTTTATGGGCGTCTTTTTTTTTTAGTTGATTATTTTTTTTATTATTCTATTATAAGAGAAATACTGCCTTCCCTCGAGAACAAATCGAGAAGAAATGTGACCATATTTTTTGTTTCCTTTTTCTTTTTAACACACCGCAAACATTATGAATACATGATAGAGTGAGTTGTATTTTTCCCCTTTTTTTTTAGTTTTAAAACGATTTATCGCCATAAAGTTCAATGTTTAATAATGTTCAATGCAGAATAATCAACTCGGGTTCCAATCATGAAAGTTTGCTTTTAAAAATAAACGAAGCCCTCGTGTGTTGATTTTCTGCAGTGTCTCATCAAGAATAATGAATCGTATAATGGTCCGCCATTTTTTAACCACCACCCTTATTCGCCCTCCTCATTTAGGGCTTGAAGGGAAATTGAATTTTTTGATAGGTAGTTATTTAATTTTTTTAAAAGATTCTTATCACTTGTTCTTTATTTTAAGATAACAAGCTTTCTTCTTTATTTACAAATACAATTTTAGTAGTTTTATTATACTTTCCTTTTATCAAGACACCTATATTTGTCTCTAAATCATTATTTCCTATCGTTACAATAACGTATTTTTGGTGGGCATCCCAAATTATTTACTTTTAACCTATTCTTTTCAAATTGATCGGTTTTAACGGGTTATTTTGTTGTTGTTGAAATGGTTATTATTATTTACATACTATCAGTAATTTTTATGATACATTTTGATGGAATTTAAATTAATATGGAATCCTTTTGAAGAAGTAATTTGCTCTCAAAGAGAAAACTTTGAACTTGACAAAATTAAAAGAGTTCTTAAGCTCACAAATTCATTCTTTACATTCTTCCAGAAGCTAACTTTCTAGACATATAAATTTAATTAATGATAAAAGTTTGAAACGAAAGACGTAACAAGTTTGTTAGAACTACCATTAAATAAAATTAGTTCTATGACCAGCTCGACACTAACTTTGATATGGGTTATTTATTTAAATTGTTTAAAATGTATTACTTATATATATTTAACCAATATAAAACCACCTTAGTAGATGCAAGCTTTCTCCAAATTGGAATAATCTTTTTTTTTTCTTATGAAGGGATATTAGAGATGATATACGTTTGGAATTGATTGGATCTGAGATTCAGTAAGTTGGTGATAAAGTTTAATGGCATCACTTTTTAAATTTTGGGTTTATTTTATCAGTCAAATGCTTTTAGTATGTTAAAGAAGATTACTTTTCCCTACCATCCCTCTTTGAAGGATTCCTTATCTCTATAAGGAATATTTTTTGTCTTCCAATTGAGGACGTTCCATCCTCCTTTCCAAAACCAGATTTGAAGTTATAAAAAATTAGATTTTTTGGTGGATTCATTAGTTGCTTGTTGACCATGTTTTCCATTACCTTTCACAGGCAGCTATTCAAGAATGAGGGTGAGTTTGACCACTTTCGGAATGGGGAAGTCACGTTTCTTTGATTTTTTTTTATTTGCTGTTTTGGGGGTTTTTTTATCAACAGGGGGTAATTTACTCACTAAATAATGTAATTTATATGAGATAAATTCACGAGGATAATATGTTTCAAGAGTTAAAGTTCCATCATAACTTATTCTTTGGCAATTACCTGATAAATCTTAACTCCTTCACGTTATAATCAAACAAGACATATTATTGAGATTTTTCAGTGTTGGAATGATCCTCTGGATTTGGGAACCAGCCTCCAACGGAAATATTGCACCCTTGTGCGTATAATGAGTG
Source organism: Acanthosoma haemorrhoidale (assembly GCA_930367205.1). Classification (NCBI taxonomy): domain Eukaryota; kingdom Metazoa; phylum Arthropoda; class Insecta; order Hemiptera; family Acanthosomatidae; genus Acanthosoma; species Acanthosoma haemorrhoidale. The sequence goes on along the minus strand of OV884011.1, from coordinate 180,653,512 downwards.
CGTCCTTATTATGGCTATGGCGACCTTTAGGGATGAGAGGCATGGCTGAGTGATCAAAATTTCAATGATCAGAAATCAAGGGCAGCAAACGTATCTTAAAGGTACTGGCTTTGGGCTTTGGAAAAGAACAAACGGTTTTATTCTTAAGTATAATATTTTCATAAAATGTAAAAATTGAAATTGACTGTGTAACTATATATTCGTTCTTACAATATGGATTTACTGCTTAGTAATATTTATGAATGTCCTGGTAAAGATGAGTGGTTTTATAAACTATTCCGAACTTCTTTAATATCGCTTTCTAATGTATTCATATGTCTCTTTTCACACTTATAAGAAAGCATTCACAATGAAAATGTTACATCTCATATGTTCGTCATGTTTTGTTAGTCCACAAAGAATTCAAGAGGCCTGTTGTTTAAAATAATCTATGAGATTAAACCCTAATAATTTAAGCAACGCAAAGGATTAGATCCTTATTCCTTGTATAAACGTACGGTTGAACTGTTACGCTAGTAACCAGTAACGCTATTAAATAGTAACCTTGTCGGGTAGTCACGAGGGGGCCGCCTAGTTACCCTAGCCCTGGTGACGAAGTAAGGGTTGATTAACTATCTGACTCCATTTTTGACAGGTATGTGCCCCGAAAATGCACTATGTTCAGGAGAAGAGGTATCGGGTAGGTGTTGTAGGTAGTTTGTGTGGTCTTGGAATGACCACAAATTCACACTTGGTATCTGAGGGTAGGTGAAATCCGTCCGGATCCCAAAGGCGAGTGTGAACCGGAGAGAGGCAGACTGAATCACCGTTGGGAACACTGCTTGTTAAGTTTGCAGGGCCACGGCAACCGTCGTCTGCGAGGGAGAGGTCTCTCCCAAGGAGGTACTAGTTTTAGCAAGACGAAGGCAGAGATTCCCACTAGGAAGGTGTGGGGTCTGACGACGCCGGACTACAACATAGCGAGGTTAGGAAAGAGAGAGATGCAGAGGTTTTAATAGTGAAGAAGGCAAGTTTCAGATTTTAAAGCAGAGCAGCCACGAGCCAGTTAGTTCCCAGGAGAATGATATACAGGCCCCAAACCACCGGTCTTAAATACCCAGCTGGCTTCGTCAGTAGCCAATCAGCACTGTTTATGTAGTACCCAATACCCGTTGAGTATGTGGTTTTCTTTGTCCTCTGACAAAGAGAGGGGAGCCGGGTAAGGGTCTCTCGGCGGGTTGGGTCTAGTGGGCCACTGGCAGCTTGCGCCCCAGCTCATATAACTAATTGGCTCCTAGCTGCATCTTTATTGTTTACCATATTTACAATTATTTATATTTTGGTTATGTTATTTACATCTTTTTACAATATATATATATATATATATATACAATAGAGTATAGGATGATTTATCTTATGTAGTTAGCGGTCGCTACAAACTTATTTAAATTGTTTCGGGATAATGTAATTTAAAGTGTGTTCGTAAGAATCTCGTTGCCATTTTTTTATAATTTTAGTTCCGGTTATATATATCCTAAATGAGACAATTCATTGTTTATTTCATCTATCTCGATGACATATCATTTATTTTCATCCCGGAAAGACCACATATCCTAAACCAGTCACCGAGCCATTTCCACCCTCAAATTGCTCCTGTCATCTTCCATTACAAACACGCACCAATTTCTAGTCACCTTATCTCATTTTGACTACGGTTGAATGTGGCTTTTTTTTTGAAGAGCTTGAAGCTTCAAAGGTTCAAGCACCTGATGAATTGTTTCTGTGAATACCGCGCTGGGACGGCCATACCTTCCTGTACGACCCCAAAAAGTACCTATACCTATGCCTGTTCCTTACATTCACTTCCTGTACTTTAGTGTTATGGCATTCCATTGACTTTTCTTTTCTAGTCCACTCGAAAACCTTTGGATTCCCACTCCCAAACTATTCCAAACAATCCTTATTTTATTAGTATGTTATCTCCCTTTAGATGTTAAGCACGTGGGAACTAGGTTTAGCGCGCATCACGAATAATTCCTGTTTAATAACGACAAAACTAGAGTAATACCCTAGCAAAGTATATTTCTTTTCTTGGCACATCTTGGAGCACACGGCATGATACCTTTGAGCACAATCAATAAACCATGATCTGTGGGAATAAAGCAGCTTGCGAACTTATCTCCAGGAGTGGCAGTAATCGCTTCAACCGACCTAACTACTGTGAAGTAATTTGCTTAAGGCGGGTATTATATCTACTTATCAGGCTCCATGGTTCAAACTGCTAGCTACTTTAATCGTGGTTTTGTGTAATTAATTAATTGTGGTAACAAAACGTATCATTATTATTCTGCCTATGAAGGCGAGTCCGTTCAAACAGGTGACATTCGTCTTTTGACTGTCATTTGCTCCATGCTATAGAACATAAAATGGATGTAATCAAACTGCAATTTTAAATATATATTCTACAAAACTTCTTAGTATGCTGGCTAGTTAAATCTAGTTTCGCTGACATTTGAGACCTCTCATGTCACTGCTCATAAGATATTTAAGATTAAAAAAGTCAATTTTTTGGTAACTTGAAAAAAAATGAGATGTATCCAAACTGGTTTTGAGAGTCCCACGTATAAATATCTTATAGAATAGGCTCCAAACCGGTATTGATCGGGTTTTTTTATGTCAATATTTTACTCTGTTCAAGAATTTCACAAGGCTATAGAAGAAAGATATTAAAAATACAACTATATTTTTAAAGCATGAGTAAGTATAATAAATTTGTTAATTACTTGGTATTGTAAAAAATGTTTATTTTGTACAGGATTTTTTAACACAAAAATATAGGAAAACAGTGTTACCTCCACCCCCCCCCCCAAAAAAAACTTATAATTGTACTATACACCCAATGGATCAAATAGTTAAATAATTTGTCGAAAGCAACTATTGAAATTTCATGCACCTATACATACAACGACATGAATTCTAATATGACTAACAGAAGTGGTAAAAAATAACAGATTTTAATGCGAAATAGTTTATTTTTCCCACCCAGAATAGTTGAGATAAAAGAAAGTAAATAATAATAAAGAAAAACAGACAAGCTTTATTGTTACCAGCGGATAACTTCCACACAAGTGTGAATGTGCCAAACTCAAATTCCATAGACCTCTCTCCGCCCAGTGAATTTTGTTCCCGCCTGTTCTCCAGACTTCCGGCGAACAGGAGAGGAGGCAGTGAAATGTGACTGTACTACATCACTGTGTTGGGAATATAAAGGTTATATTTGCAACCGGTTGTCCACACTACACTATGTTTGTGGCTATACATCCAACATCTGGACCTACAAATAGCCACATATAACTCAGCGGATGCTGGTCTGACGTCCGTCCAAACCCATCCGAGTGTAGAGTTTATCCTTCTTCCGTCTGCACGGACAACATCCGTTAGGTAGTGATGGATACTGCAGGCTATTCCAAAGTCCCATTTGGACTGTCAAATAAGATAGGATATATAAATGAAATTTCCTTCGCAAATGCTGCTATTTCAGTTACAGCTCTATTTTTGTCTAAGATTATTTTTTACATCAACTATGAAATACATTTTTCATATATATACGGCACCACTGTCTCTTGGTAAAGTTTGTACAGACAAGTTACTCGGAAAATGAATCCTAAATCTTGATCTTGAATTCTTCTGACGTCCATAGTTTTTCCAATGTGGTAGTTATATATGCTCTTGTTTAAAGGGTTAATTAATAATAGCACTGTCTTTGCACTGCGCCACTCAACCCTTTAATCCTCCTTGAAGACTGAAACGGCAGTGGCCTCGTGACCTGCTATAATCGCGCGACAGTGGGAGTCCTGGCAATGGCCAGTTTCTCCAATCATGTGTTATTGTATGAATGAGCGAGTGAATGATGAACTGTAAATATGGTATGAATGAGATCATTTATCTGTATTATTATTGCCTTATAAAAGGCAGATTGTAATTATTTCACAATAAAGAACTAGAAGTTCTGTTAATATTTCGTCGGCCTTCTCGTGAATCGTCTAGCTACAGGTCTAGCCTAGTCAAAGGTGGGATCGCTGAACGGGGAGATTCTACTAAAGTTACTTTACACTGCCAAAGTACCGAGTTCGGGCGCCAGTTAAAGAATGTGAAAGCAGACAAGACTTTTTAAAAATGTATTATGAATAACAACAGATTATAATGATAAATTACAAGAATATAATAACGTGACTGTTACCATTCTAACTGTTAAGGAAAAGAAAAATGAAGTAGAACTATTTATTCTAAGGGGGGGGGGGTTATAGAGTGGAATAGACAGAATATGATTCAGTACTGTCTGCTTCCATAACTGTCGTTAAATGTTACCAGTTAAGTCAGTAGTCGACGTCATTGAATCAGTGGGTTTGGTTGTCTGCAGTTTGTTGTGAAAGTTTTTTTCATTATGTTCTAATACAATCGGGAACGTAAGGAAAAGTTTTATTTCGCAGCATGAAACGGTGCAAATGTGATAATCTTAGAGCTTTTGAATGGGAAATCTGCATGGTTCTGGTATTAGTCTTCTTACCACATCCAATAATTTGGGTTCCATATGTCCAAATGGGTTTGAGTCAAAGTTTGTACGCCAAGAGTTTCTGGGACAAGGGAAGTTTTAAACGTTGGTCCAATAAGTGCTTCAGTAGTTTTATCTTAGACTGTTTTTTAGTTTCAGTTTTGTGTGCGGTTTTCAAAACAGTCAAGTTTAATTGTTAATTATTTAACTGTGCCAGTTTGTGTCAGTGTTTGGACGTCAAAATTTACGGGAGGTCATTGACCTAAGGATTTAGTAGCATTATTTTTAATTTTTGAAATCGACATTCAAACAATTAACGTGAAAAAACACAACTTCAAACTTTAGATTGTTAAAAATAATATAATTTATGCAGTTAATGACACTAACCCCACAGCTTTTAAATAGTTTTTTACAGAGCAGGCTAGATGTGCAATACGCCATACAGACGTAACGGAAATGCACATCCAACAGATAGAACTAACAGGAAGGGCTGGGAAGCGACCAGGGACTGCCACTGATCCGAGGGTCGGGAGCCACTGACTGAAAAACAACTTAGAGGACAGCCCTTAATTAACGCTCTGTTACCACCTGTCCCAACATCCCAGCTAACTAGTTTCAATTTAGTTGAATATACATCCACCCTCAGAGCCAGCTCCCATCTCCCTGCCCCCCCCCTCATGTTAGCAGAAAGAATTATTGTCCCTGCCGGAATTTTACTGGGGCTCGCCTATCGCTTTTAGATGGCCTAGTGGAGCGGCCAATCCGTTAATTGCAAGTATATAGGGGTCCTGCTGTAGTCAAAGGAATTTTTTATTTGCCGTTCTGCTCGGCGTCACAGGTGCACTGAAGTGAAATTGGCCAAGGCTACTTCCGTTGTAGTTCCGCTCCCGTGGAACCGTGAAGGGCTAATAGTTGTTATCATCAATTTCACTCCTGCTACCGTGCGATCGAAACACTCACCGGTTCAGTGCTAGAGTTTCACTAGGTTATCGTCAGTTAACTTTTGTCAGCGATGACAGGTGACTCACAGAACTAGGATTTTATGCAACAATACGAATATCCTGATCAACGGTATAATCAATTTAATATCTCTAAGTAGTAGCAAAACAATCCCAGGAACAGAAAGTCGCATATTTTTTCTTGTCTTCGGTCTCCATGCCACAGCACTGTGAGCCATAGAGAAGTCATTGAGTTTATGAATCGTTTACGAGCTAACATTATAAATCGCGTATTTAATAATCTATCGCGCTGATTACAATAGACTATTTTTAATTAATTTATTTTGGCATTTTTTTATATTTTAAAGTATTTTTATTTGTTCAAAAGAAGATTTCCAGTGACCAATATGGTTTAAAACGGATAGAGTCTCATTAATTTCCCATGAGATATTAGGAGGTCATCCACATTTTGCATAATCCATTTGTATATACATACACAAACCATCCAATTAAAGTAAAAATCATTAAATGATGATATGAAAAATTGCGAAGCTACTGATCTAGTTGTTAGGAAAAATAATCTTAAAAATAAGCTGAACTAAATAGAGTACTCCCCCTGTATATGATCCTTTCCCATTAGTCTTTGTTCAAACTGATACACATTTTCCTCTCAAGACCTCTAAGTGAAACCTCGTACCTGATTATTTATTTCTATCATTCATCACAAATAACTAAAGGTTAGGGGCAGTCTCAATAGCCTATGCAAAGAACGAAACCCAGACACTACTGAGCTAGCGAGAGAGAGGGAGAGAGTTATCCATCAACAGCAAAGGCTAGGATTTCTACGCTAATTAGCTCAGTCAATCTTGCCGCGGTTTTGGTTTTAGAGTTGCTCTAGGAGTTGGCGGCCGGACTGGGTGTGAGTGTGGGGCTTACAGTTACCAGTCATGTTTGATCGATCTCAGTTAAGGACAAGTTTAATCGCTCTACAGCCATCAGTTCAAGTAAAAGCCCTGCCAATACCAACTTCCGAAATAGCCGTATAAATTGCGTCATTAGTTCGGATATGCCTCGGAATTGATATTTGCGCTCTAATATCCTTTTGGAACCATAAATATATATTATTAGATAGAATAAACTCCAAATAGAGATTTAAAAAAAGAAGTTCTAATAAAATGCCTTCATTTCGAAAAACTTCAGGGATCTTCAGGACTTTAAAAATGTCAAAAGCTTCCAAATAAATAAGAACGAAATAGACCGAGAATACAAATTTTAATATGAGTTACCAATAACATGAAATTTTATCGAGTTTCTAGGTTTATTATGAAATTTTGACATTTGTCCTGAAATAAAGTCCTGAAAATGCCTGAGTTTTAGGCAAATTTAATTTTTTTATTAATTAATTATTCGAATTGTTTACTCCCTAGACCATATTTCTTTGAAGTTATTTTTGCATGATTGCCTTTAATTTGTCATAGATGAGATGAATGGAATTAAAACTTTAAATGTTACATGGATGCTAAGCTGTGATTTATTTATTTTATGTTATTGACACAATGGGAAAAGAAATGGAATAGTTTTACAATGTAGGGCTGGGAGTCCTTGGTGTTGTACTATGTCTTGACAAAAAGTAAAGTATTTGATCTCCTAGTGAATCTCATTTATCAAAAATTAAAATTATTTACCCATTCCGATTATATTTATATAATGACTGAATAAAAAGAATACCTTCAGCATATTAACTATTGAAATTAGCAAATAATTACGTACAAGCATACAGGAGCATCTGGACTATTTTATCACCTGGATAAGCAAAGTTCTTCATAAACCAAACCAAGTAATTAGGCTAATTTCTATTAACTTATGATCTTGGCTGTACATAAACTTGGTACACATAAACAAAACTGAACTCTAAATAAAAAAATAGGTTTTTGGTCTAAATAATCAAAACTTACCAGCTTGATGAAAGAGTTTATTACGTTCAGCTTCAAAGTTTGTGAGGCGAATGACCAAGTGGCCAGAGGTTTCATTACTGACTTTGGTTTACCAGCGGACCAATAAAACCGCCTGATATGTGAGTTAGACAAATCCCAGGCCGCGTCAATAACACCTTCAGCCAACAGTCTGTCGTAATTTGTTTCTATTAATTTCTCTGCGGGGAAAACATGGCGGAAGTTCATTAAGCTTGGTGAAAAGTTATCTGCTTAATAGTGACAAATAGCTACGCCCTAATGAAAATACCTACTGCGTATAGTACATTTACACAGCACATATCACGTATATGTCTAGACATACATATATGTAAAATTTGTGAATTTTAATTTTTAATTTATAAATATCTGTAAGTTATATTAATGTTTATCATATTACTATTATGAATATTAAATTGGAAGGCTTCAACTTGATGAATACACTCCCCTTCTGTTCTACCCACACTTCATTTTACGATACGTGATCTCTTTCGGGGGCTATACCACCATTGTAAATTATCGGTAATCTGTTACTGAGATCTTGTAACAGATCTGATTGCCTTAGGATAGTAATTAAGGATAATTTATGTTTTTTTTTATAAATTATTTAGCCTTAGGATAATTTAACTTTTAACTTTTTATTTTTAAACTTTTATCCTATTCAATAATTTAATTTATAATATACTTAAGAATGATGGGCGACCCTAAGCGCTCGTGTATTGTCAAATAAATTGTGGCTTAGCGGACAGGGGTGTATAATTATTATCATATCATATATATAAATTAAATGTAGCACTGAGGATGGCTGTTCAACACTCGAAAGCTCTTTGCCATATATAGACATATAATGCTGAAAAGAAACAATAGATTTTATTTATTAAATGCACCGTAAACAAGTCAGTAGACCTGTTGATAAATACACGATGATATTTACATTATTCATACGATACCACTGAGGTTGCGAAAATTTATTAGGTTGGTGCGAATGAAATGTCAGATTCTTTAAGTGAATATATTAAACTGCATATCTTTTTCCAAAAGCAGTCTATTTAATCAAAATATGCTCAATTTACTTTAATACACTTTTGCCAACGAGATTTTAATGCATAGATGCCTGTCTTGAAGAAATTTTGATCTTTAGAATCAATGAACTCTGATATGGCATTTTTCAGACTCTCTTCATTTTCGTACTGTTTAGCCCGAAAAAACAGTTCTAAATGTTTAAATAAATGAAAGTCGGTTGGCGAAAGATCCGGTGAATAAGGTGGGTGCTGCAAAATTTCATATTTTAATTCATTTAATTTTATTAAATTTATTACCGAGCTTATTTCGCTCGGTTAGTTTGTGCGGTACCCACTTATCCATTTTTTTCACCTTGCCAATTTCAGAAAGATGTCGCAATATTGTTGTATGGTCAACTTCCATTCTGGCAGCAAGTTCCCTTGAAGAAACAGTTGGATTCGTTTCCACCAATGCTTTCAGAGCATCATTTTTCACAGACATTTCGGGTCTTCCACGCGGTTCATTTTGCAGGGAAAAATCACCAGACCGAAATTTTTCAAACCAACGCTGCACTTTTCGATCGTTCACAGTATTCTCCCCAAACGCCTGGTCTATATTGCGTGCAGCTTTTGCAGCATTATTGCCAAGTTTATACTCATATAAGAAAATTACACGAATATCGGTTGAATTCATATCGGTGCAAAATTCATAGCAAATAACAAAAGGGAACACTTTTGGGAAAACCTTCTTTGCTAAAATGTGACTCTGGCAGTATACAGTACGACTATAAACCAGGTTATGTCAAAAACAAAAGCATAACAAAAACAGGGAGACTAACGTTCACATTTAAAAAAAATCCGACATTTCATACGCACCAACCTAATAAAAGAAATATTTTAATTATAGTTTTAAAAATTGAAACAAAACTTACTTGTAGTTAATCTGCTTTAGATATTTGTATTCCATGTTTTATGGATATGGATGCAGTGTTCTTGTTTTTATTCAATATTAAATGACGAGTTATCATTTATTGAGATAATTTGAAATTTCTTATTCATCAGAGACACACGGCTGTGGACGTAACGGTAATCGCTGCCAGGCACAAATCTCACATTCATTCATTTTCGCCCTTGGAACAATTTGTGACAGAATTCAAATTCAAAAATCCTTGTGATTCGTGTGGTGGGGATCTACAATAGTACTCATCAAACATATACTTATCAGTATTTATAAATAACACTAATAAAACATCGGGAAATTGGGTGTGATGTAGGAACCGTTTGGCTTTTCAACAATCCTGTAATAAGTTAATTAGAAACTTGGATTTCTATCACTTTCTACCACCATAATTCACATATCTTTGTAAAAAAAAAAAAAATATCATTTATTTTAGAAATGATGCAAAAAATTTTTGTTTTCCATAAAAAATTAAATCTTTGATCTAACGGGAAAAAAATGTTGAGGCAATTAATTCTTAGATCGACTTAAATTATTCGTACTGATGTCTGCATTTTTACAATCTGCTTCTCTAAGAAAAAAAATACTAGGAATCAGTTGGTATTATTGTCAGAATTACTTATCATTCATGAAGAAAAGACTTGGCGTCGAGAAAATAGTCATCAAGTTCCAAAAAGTTTACCTTTCACAGATCGAAGCAAAAAATATTCCGTTTGTGTAAAAAAAAAAAGAAGCGAGAAAGGGTTTTAAAAATATGACCTAGAAGATGAAAAACTGGTGGTTGACCATGTAAATTTATTCCATATCAAAAGAGGGGGGGGGTGAAAAAAAAAAGGCCACTTGCCGAGAAAGAAAAGTGAAAATCAATACCTCAAACCTGATTTTAATATCAACTGCCTCCACTCCCATTTCACGAAGAAAGTCTTTCCCTATAGTAAAAGAAAAAAGTTTGGTTTTCAATTCCCTCAAGGTAGGATTGAAATTTTTAAATTCTCATAGTGTAATTTTTGCGTATTTTTTTTTAATAGTTTGTTTCAAAGTAAATAATTACAAAATAGCTTTGGCATTACCGGATTTAAAAAACTAAATAACTTTATTGAATAACAATCAGTAGACAACTTTGGGTTGAATGGGACCGTTCATCCTACTCAATGCTACTTACTCATCATGCAGCGAGACAAAACCGTCAAACCTGTAAAGCACGAAATGCCAAACAAAATTACAACAAACGGTGTTATGTATACTATACTATTTAATATTAGTATTTAGGGTTTAGTTGTTGTATTTTTTTAATTTAATTTAATAATTAACTACTTGGTAACCAAAAATAATGGTTTTCCTATTATTCTATCTGGTATCCAATGAAACATCTTGATTAATAATATATTATTTAGTATTTTAAGTCTCATAACTTTTTTCCTGCCCTTGTTTGCTTTAAAAGCGTAAAATTTTTAAAACTTTTCAAAATGAATCGGTCCGTAAATCTGTAAGATATAACTAAACATATAAACATGACTTATAAATCTTTTGATCTAAAGTAATTTAATGGAAATCTTGAGAAGGAGTAACAATTCGTGGAAGTAAAATCTGTGTGTCGAAACATATGTTTATTTACAGAGCTACAACATCTGACCGACGATAACATGATCTGCACGTACTAAGCCCAAAAAGTTCCGAAGCGGTGAATGTTGAGTTAAAGTCAACGTTAGATGGCAATTAATAAAACCGTTTATATTCCCTGCCTACCGCAATCTCTTAAGCACCTAAAGATGGCACTTTGACGATGTCATGCTCAAGTTCTCTGTTTTAGTTTGTAGTTCCCTCATTGTAATCTGAAGGGGAGCACCATCTTCTAGTCCTGTACCCAGGACATTGTTATTTTAACTTCAAATAGAATATTGTTATTGTAATTCTACCCTCCTTCGAAAGCATCTGCGTATGCAGTAAGAGGATAAATTTGCAAATCGTAAAAATTTTGATAAATAAAGGGGTTTTGAAACAAAAAAAAAAAAAGTTCTCTTGTGTTTCGTTGTACTATTCTGCAGACGTTTGCTAATTTCCAAATCTTAAATAGTTATCGATCCTATTTAAGTTTTTTATAATCACAACTAGTTTTAGTTTAGTGGTTTTATTGTAAATTATTGTATGTTCAAAAACTGTTGAAAGATGAATCCATGTTGCAGGAGTGCGGATGCTGGACGGAACAGTGAGCGACGTAGTGGAGGCCCGCGCCCTGTCGCTGAACCCTGATCACATCGACATCTACTCTGCCTCTTGGGGCCCTGAAGACGACGGCAAGACAGTGGATGGACCGGGGCCGCTGGCTACCAGAGCCTTCCTCAATGGCATTACAACGGTCAGTTTTGATATTTATTTCATACACAACAGAATTTTTTCTGCTGGAAAATAATGTGCTGTTACTAGCTGTATGCCTTATTTACTTTTGTACATATCATTGATAATGCATTGGCATCCACAACACCACTAGTCCATTTAGCAAATGTGACTCTTCATTTCAATCGTATTCCCTAATTGTTATATTAATGAATATACCTCACTCGCCAACAGAAAGTAACCTTATACTATTGTCTGAAAATAAATTTTCTAGACGCAATGTATTAACATTACATTAATGAAATAACATAATTTTTAAGGTTCTTTTTAAACTTCAAGAAGGGTTTGGGTTCCACTGAGTAAACCACCACAACAAAATCGCCTTACTAAGATAAGTATATCTAGCAGAATCACAAACACTTGAACTTTAGTTTTTTCGGGCGCCAATTGTTATGTTTTATAACTGAGGTTAGATTAGAAATAACAAAATTTTCTTTAACTCTTTAATCCACCAGTCTGTGTTTAATCCACCAAATTAATATGTTAGTAATTAATTTTCATTTACCTTCATAATTATTTATATATTGATCAATAACTGTTAGTTATTTTCTTCTCACTTCATTCATTACACCAACAAAAGAAATCTTCAAATCTTCCCAACTCCAAATCTTCATCCAACGCGTCCCTCGGGGATAACCAGCAGAGCAGCCTCCTACCCGTATTGTTTTCCAAGCACCCCCTCCTTTTCCCAACTTGTTTTGTGCCCGCTGATTTCAAATTTAAATCAAAGGCAAAGCATCTAAATATTATGAAAATATGAACAAAATTGTCAAAATTTATGATCCTGTTGGTGATCTACCCTGACTTGAAATTTTAGACCCCTTACAAATTTGATGCCACCATATATATATTTCAAATTGACCATTCGTAACATTTGCGGGTGGAAATGACCGGCAATTAATTTAACCCATTCACTTTCACTTCCTTTTTCATCAAATATTCCAGCTTCTCTCAGTGTTGATACCCATTGGGTTATGTATTCAATGGGGGCCATACGCGTATACTCATTATATTTTTCAAGATATAATTTATTCATTATATAACTTTTGTAGTGGTTTCCTCCGAATTCCGATAAAAATTCCCTTTCAAAATACTCAAACTCCTTCACTACAAATTTGTTTTCCAAGCACCCCCTCCTTTTCCCAACTTGTTTTCTTCCCGCTAATTTCAAATTTAAATCAAAGGCAAAGCATCTAACTATTATGACAATATGAACAAAATTTATGATCCTGTTGGTGATCTATCCTAACTTAAAATTTTAGACCCTTTACAAATTTGATGCAACCATGTATATATTTAAAATTGGTCTTGTTTACATATCATACTAACTATAAAACATTTATTCAGATAATAATATAAATGCTCTATATTATTATGATCAATATATACCTACCAAGGCAAGTGGGGAGGGGAGATTGATATCTCCCTTGAACAGACTTTTTAATATTTTGAAAATTTAGAACTATCTCGGGACGACCAGACAAGTGATGGGAAGATAGGGTCCGCTCATGCGTACCCCTCGTTGATTTTAAGGCAGTTATAACTGGAATAAAAGGCGTCTAGAGTCTAGGCATTGTCATCATGTAGGTTGCGAAGGGGGCGAGGAAGCGTGGAAGAGTAGAGATGTGACAATCTATGTCGTTTCTCTGGGCAACTCAACTCTAAATATTGAGTTTGTCCATGTCGGTAATCATTTTTAGTGCTTAAAAGTCACATTAGTTTGCATTGATAATGTAAAGCATCATTCTAATATTAATATTAACTGGGAGAATTATTTTTTTGATACTGTCCGATTGTTATGTACGTGATTCTTTTAATAGATATTTTAAGACAAAATAAAAGAACCAAATAGGCGTCATATGTAATCTCTGTTCTGGAAATTCTAAAACACCAGAATGAAAACATGCGTCGCTTCCACGTGGTAACTTGCCACATAAGTTAACGTGGCTTTCTAGGAAGCACTCTTGTGGCAAACTTAGCCGGTCGGGAATTGGGTTAAACTAAGCGAATGAGCTATGTTTCTTGTACCACCAAACCGTGAACTTCTTCAAGGGCCGCCAACTCGTGAGACCACCGAATCTTAATTCCTCGCTTCCTAATATATGTCTACAGCACCCCTGGCACAGCTGGAGTCAACAGTTTACTACAAGACATCTTCTCAGGCTATGCTCATAATTCAACAAGGGTCCTTACACTAATATGCTTCGTATGATCGTCTGCAATGTTTCAAACAACAAGTATTATCAATTCAGACTGCTTTCTTTTCCGAAATTCTCTATCAAGCTTTCGTTTAGCTAATTAAGAATGTACTGTCTCTTGAATAACAGTAAATAAGAATTTGATGTAAGAAACTTCAATCTCCAGGTATTTCGGCCAATGAAGAATCTTTTTCTTAATTATATAGTAGTTTCTGCGCATGCACTACTATTAACAACCACGTACAACTATCGCTCTCCAAATCAATACCGATAACTACCGTTATAGACCCTTTTTCGTCTTTGGGATTGTGTCAACTGGCAACTTAAGTGAGGTGGCCACGAGGGAGCCCTCAATAAGTGAGTAGATCGCTAGTACATTGGTGTAAAGTGTAAATAATAGTGACATCGGAGAGAGTAGTCGGCCATCTTGACTGAGGCATCAGTCGTCGTTCACGATACATAGCCGTTCTGAGCCAGACCTGATAGGTGGCTCAGAGCCAGACCTGATAGGTGGCTCAGAGCCAGACCTGATAGGTGGCTCAGAGCCAAGACCGGTGACTCGCCACTGGAATCCCACCGGCACTACGTATTTTATTTATTATTTTCTTTTTTTTTAACTAACAAAAATCTTAGCTAATGACAAAATGAGATTTTATCAGCAGATAATATCAAAAAATAAAAAGAAAAGATCGAGGTCCTTAGGCCCAACTCCACCAACGTCGCCAGTAAAGCGAAAACCCAGACGCTCAAATAGGAACATCCCTACAAACTCATCTGCTGCCAGCTCTATGGAAGATCTACCACCACTTGCCAGCACTTCAAAAGAAGAAACTGTAGCAGAATCTCCATTCTTCACACCGAATAGCTTCGAGGTACTGAGAAATAGTCAACCTGATGACATGGAAGTTATTCAAACACCAACACAGCCCAAGCCGCCTGCTATATTCGTAAGGAATATTAGCAATTTCAAACTATTGTGCTCACAAATGAGCAAAGTTGTAGGTACCGGAAAATATACGTGCCTCAATCGCTCTCGGGATACAAAAATTTCCCCAGACACTCCGGATACTTATCGAGCGATCATTAAGTATTTGGAAGAAACCAATGCAGACTTCCATACATACCAGTTGAAACAAGAACGATCGCTTCGAGTAGTGATAAGAAATCTGCACCCGACCACACCAGCTGATGAAATTGAAGACGAACTATCAGCTCTGGGGTTCAAAGTTCGGCAAATAACCAACGTTTTACGTGAGGACAGACAACAAAACGAATCCACCAAAACGGCATTACCGTTATTTTTTGTAGATCTCGAGCGGACACCTGGCGTGGAGAAAATTTATGAATTAACAACCCTGTATTACACAAGAATACAGGTCGAAAAACCTTACCCCAATAGAGACATCGTCCAATGCCATAATTGCCAAGCATATGGGCACACAAAATCGTATTGCCACCACCCTCCTAGGTGTGTAAAGTGTAGTGGGCAGCACAAAAGCGAATTGTGCAAAAAGCCCATAAAATCGCCTGCTGTATGCGTGCTCTGCCAGCAAGACCATCCGGCCAACTACAAGGGCTGTGAGGCCTATAGAATCCTCAAGTCCAGGAGCGAGCAACGTCGCCGGCCGGAAGAAGAGAAGCCAGTAAGAGGTAGCTCAAGAAGCGCCCCCACCAGAAATTTGAGGCCTTCTGTCTCTTTTGCTGATGCCATTCGGAACAGAGAGCAGTCACAGGCACTGCCCACTTCTCGTCCGCAAGTATCTCTTCCCCAGCATTCCGCTCATCCCGCCAACCAGCAAACCCAATCCCATCCTCAACCACACATCTCGCATATTCCTTCACCACCAAGCTCTTCAGATCTCACTAGCCTATTAACATCATTCCTTACAGAATTCAGAACCCTAATTACCCCTCTCATTTCCCTTCTTACAAATCTTGTCTCCTACCTTATCCCCGTTAAACAAAATCCATAAGTGGATCCTTCTGACTCCTTATCCATTCTCCTTTGGAATGCGAATGGTGTTCGCACCCACACTAACGAACTGACAGCACTACTCCATGACAAGAAGATCGACGTAGCTCTTATTACTGAAACAAGACTTACGAGCAAACGACCATTTACCGTTCGACAGTACCAGACTTATCGTACTGATCACCCAGATGGAACAGGTCATGCAGGTACCGCTGTCATTGTCCATAACTCCATATCCCACCACATAGTTCCTTTGGTATCACATGATTTCCTTCAATCCACTGCAGTGTCAATCACCACCTTCACTTTTCCTCTTACACTTGCATCAACGTACTGCCCTCCCAATAAATCCATTTCCGACTCCCAATTCATCTCCTTTCTAGACTCCATCGGACATCGTTTCCTTGTGGGTGGGGACTTTAATGCGAAGCACCAACACTGGGGGTCAAGATCCACAAATACACGAGGACGTGCTTTGCTGTCTGCACTCACACGGAAACATTGCTCCACTATCACTCCTGACACAGCCACCTATTGGCCATCAGATCCCAACCGAAATCCTGATCTCCTTGACTTCTTTTTTTACAATAGTTTAGGAACACTAAACTATTCACTCAAGCGCCTCGATGACCTTTCCTCCGATCATAGCCCTTTATTATTAACCATTTCCTTAAGACCAATTCACAAACTGCCTCCTCCTTCATTTATTAGGGGCCCAGTTGACTGGGACCACTTCCGTCAGCTTCTTACAGAGTCCGTAAACCTCAAATTATCCCTGAAAACATCCCAAGACCTAGACGATGCAGTGCATTCTTTCACTACTCTGGTCCAGAGGTCGGCTTGGGAGGCATCGTCACCCCATCGTCACACAAAAATCCACAATCATAATCGTTTACCTCAGCATCTCAAAGATCTAATCCAATCCAAACGCCGCTCCAGAACAGTGTGGCAAAGATCCCGGCATCCTATTGATCGTCGCACGTACAATCAGTACTGCCGATTGGTAAAGCGGCGATTGGCATCCTTCCGTTCCGATTCTTTCAATTCCTACCTCTCCTCTCTGTCCACCAGGGATAACTCCTTGTGGAACGTAACCAAAAAAATCCTAAAGTATCAACCTGTTTCACACCCACTCCGTCGTGATGATGGGTCCTGGGCGGCTTCGGATGGGGATAGGTCGGAGGAATTTGCTCTGCATCTTACCCATACTTTCACACCTCACCTTTCTCATCAAAGCCATACTCACAGCACAACTGTGGAAGATTTCCTCACTTCACCTATTCCTCTCTCTCTTCCACCAAAAGCCGTTAACCCCTCTGAGGTTAAATACCTTCTGAAAAACTTACCTTACCGAAAATCCCCTGGATATGATCTCCTTACTCCTCAAATTCTCAAACAACTTCCTCCTAAAGCCATAATCTTCCTAACCTACATATATAATTGCATAATCCGAACGACGCACTTTCCTCTCCTCTGGAAACACTCCATTATTGTCCTATTCGCCAAACCCGGTAAACCACCCAATGACGCCTCATCTTATCGTCCAATTAGCCAACTCCCTATCCTCTCAAAAATATTTGAGAAACTCCTACTAAAACGTCTACTTCCCATTGTTGAATCCAAAAACCTTTTTCCCACACACCAGTTTGGCTTCCGCCAACGACATTCCACTGCTCAACAAGGCCTTCGCGTTGTTGATCACATCTCCTCAGCCCTTGAAACCAAACAGTTTCAGCCCTTTCTCGATATAGCTCAAGCTTTTGACAGGGTTTGGCACGCAGGTTTGCTCTACAAGCTCAAAAGATATTTACCACAGACCCTTTTCCTAATCCTACAGTCCTACCTTTCAAACCGCTTCTTCCAAGTCCGCTGTGGTTTAGAATACTCTAACTACTATCCCATAAGTGCAGGAGTTCCACAGGGCAGTGTCCTGGGCCCCATCCTCTATAACCTATACACCGCTGATGTCCCCTCTACTCCCAATACCTTCTTGGCCACATTTGCAGATGACACTGCAGTCTTGTCATCCCATCCAGACCCCGACATAGCATCCCATAACCTTCAAAAACACCTTGACGAGATCGAGTATTGGTGCAATCAATGGCGGATCAAAGTTAATGAAGCAAAATGCTCCCACATTACCTTTACCCTTTGTCGCAAGTCTGGTCCACTAGTTTATTTTAATTCTATTCCTCTCCCTGTATCCGAGACAGTACGGTACTTAGGCTTCCATCTTGACAAACGACTGACCTGGAACCCACATACGAGACTAAAAAGACAAGAACTAAACAGACGCTTTGGACAACTGTACAGACTACTTCAAAGGACATCCCATCTCTCAATAGAAAATAAACTACTAATCTACAAAGTTATACTTAAACCAATCTGGACATACGGAATAGAGCTATGGGGGACAGCAAAAAAGTCTAACATCAAGCGTATCCAATCCTTTCAATCAAAAGTCCTGAGAACAATAGTAAATGCCCCTTATTATGTCAGCAACAAAACCCTTCATAACGACCTTAATATACCCTACATTCTAGAACTCATCCCTTCCAAGTTTACGAAATTCCACAGTAGCCTTTCCAGCCACCCTAATCCTGTAGCACAGTCAATGCACTGCGCCACTCATCCCTATAATCCTCCTCGGAGACTGAAACGGCAGTGGCCTCGTGACCTGCTATAAACGCGTGACAGTGGGAGTCCTGGCAATGGCCAGTCTCTCCAATCATGTCCTGAGCGTCTGTGGCTCTCGCGCTCTTGGTCAGCATCCACTGGCTAGTATCCGGTGACGCGGCTGACGGAGGAGCGTGGGGGACTTCCCAAGACTCCGCTTTCTCTTTGCGGTGGATTTGGGGGGTCTCTGGGCTGTCTGTAAATATTGTATGAATGAGCGAGTGAATGATGAACTGTAAATATTGTATGAATGAGAGCATATATCTTAATTACTTATTGCCTTATAAAGGCAGATTGTAAATATTGCACAATAAAGGGGAAAAAAAAAAAAAAAAAAAAAAAAAAAAAAAAAAAATTATATAGTATTTTTTTTTTAACTTTTAACCCATAAAAATGATTTGGTCCGTTCATTAAGCAATTACATAATAATGAAAAATGTTCCCTTATCACAATGAGTTAGGAATTAAATAAACGGTTCTTGGTAATATAAAATATTTCTTCAAGGTTTAGGACATTATGATCATGAAAGTAGTTCAGGAATATGATTATCCTTGGCACTACGGTCCCTAGTGGTACCTGGTTCTCAGACCGTTTCTCCTCTTACCTAGGTCGCCCTATACGTCACCAAGGCATACGTGAATCCACGTCTTTTTTTTTAAAAAACTTATTAAATTATTATGAAAAAATTTCTTGGGAATTTTCCATCATAAATACTTGTTATATTTATGTTATTGAAATATTTGTTAAACTATCTCTGGGATGAAAATATCTTTTTAAGAATTTTTTAAGAAATAATTATAAATAGCTAAAACATTCACTGAAAAAGAAGTTTAGAAAACGACTCGGAACTTATTATATACAATATTCATTAATGGGTCACAAAATTTGTCTTATTTACCTTCAGAAAATAACTTAAATAAAATCTTATATAGTTTCTGAGCAGGGTTCTGAGAAAACTAAAAAGCCCGTCTTCTTTTGCTTTTAATTTTCATTTCATAGTTTCAATTTTTAATTTTAACCAAAAATTAAGATTGGCCACCCCCTGTCTAAATCAAAAAATAATTTTGAAGTATAATAAAATACTATGAATAGAGGTAGACCGATCAAAGTAATTAATGATTTAATTATTCATGAAAAAAAAATGTTTTCAATTAGTGATTTATAAAATGAGCAGTAGAAATCTGCCTCCTTAATTTTCTCTTATTTCATGGTTTACGCGTGGCATGTAGTTTATACATTTTACGTATGAATCGATAAAAATTTTATAGCTGCACAAATCGACGAGGTACATGTCTAACTATATACTTTAATTTAACCTTGAAACACTGTCTGATTGATCAAAGGATAGTGGCTTTCCATTTTTTCATTATAAAAATTCTTTCAATCAGAAACGAAATAAATTTCCTTCAAATGGAACATATACAACCGAAAGGAAATATTCCGAATATCAAGAGATATAGAAAATGATACAGACCAGGGCTCCTCACGAATTTCTGAAATACTCGTAAAACGATTGTAAAATAAATTATCGGAATTTTCAACCAAAAATATTCGTATAAACAATGAAAAAAGTAAATAGCTAAAATATGAATATAAAGCCTTCAGTAAATAAATTTAATAAAACAATTAGTTCAGCTAAGCTTTGCTAATCTCCCGACAAACACTTGAACACACAAATTATAATCGGTTAGACAAGCAAATAATTTCTAACAAACTTTTATTTTTTTTTAAATAAGTATTTGAGGTTCGTTTCACTGTAGCATTTTAGGTCATTAGGCGCTAGAGGAAGAAATAGAACGTTCAATATTGTATTTAATTTATGTGTCTACGGCAGAACAAGAGTAATTATTTTACTTGAGGAAACTAACTTAAAATATATATATAAATATGGGATATGGTTGAAAAGTGGAAATAATAAATAGATTCCTAGCTGTGACGAAAAAAGCAAAATTAAAATTATTTTAGGAACCAATAATAATAAAATCGTATGTTAAATTTTATATCTAATTGATAATTGTACAAAGTGAGGGGCTGCTGATTCTTAATTCATCTAGTATTATTGTATTCTGTAATTTCATTGGTGTTTCCTTGCTACCGTTGTATAGCGACCTGATGAACCGAAGGTTATTGTTGTACCATTTAGCGTTGTTTAACGAAACAATGGCCCTTTGAGGGACTAGCGAGCAGAGGACAACGGATTGAAGGGACTACACTGATTTGGGTTTGTATTCATTTAAATGTGCCTAGCCCATGCATCGGAACAACATCCGAACTAAACCGAACAATGGGTCCTGTGATTAAAACGGATAACATCCACGAGGGATCGACAACAAAAATACAGAGACTAAAAGAATCTACATTGTGGTTTCACTATCGTCAAATTCGGTCTAAGCGTAAGTTTCAAACAAAAAAACAACAACTGACTGGCATAATAAAGGCGGTCTCTGAGAATTTTACATGCTCCAAAATTATCGACACGTCATAACTAAACAAAGAAATAGACTTTAAAATATTAGCAAAGAAGTACAAACTGTCTCCAATATACTCCTACAAACAAGCAGGAAAACAAAATTCATGATACACGATGACAGGATACTGAAAAAACACAGGCTCTACCGTATTTGATTTCAATACTCATACATAAAAAATTTTATCTCATTCGTTATCGTAATACGTGAACAAACCTATTCAAGATACATTCCAAAATGTACATCTAAAAAGGGGATAAAGAAGTACGACTACTGCAGGTTAAAGGATGATCCTAATAATGGCCTAGCAGACAGACTTGTATGACAAGCACGAAGAAACCATTGAATAACCAATAACTTATTGCAAGGGTCCATTAAGTTATACAAACTCAGCCTTACAAATATATGCAACTGCCATCTGGGATAACGAACGTTGAACAACCTCCAAACAACCGTATGTTTAAAACTTTAAATATGTACTTGATAACTTCCGTTTGTACGAAAAGGACTTCGGGTTTGACTCTATTATCAAACCCACACAATCCTATTTCCTCTATCATTCCTTTTATCCGTCTGTCGGTCTATACACTTTTTTTTTCCAAGATAATCAATTTTGAAATAGTCTCTTGAAATATCTTCCTCATTTCTTTTCATATAGTATATATACGCGTCAGAAGTCCTCTTGACAATTTTTACATTTTATTTTTGACACAAACGGAAAATGAAATTTTTTTATTCTTACGGATAGTTAAGTGGCACAAATAAGTAATCAACTCACAACTCTCTAACTGAAGAACTTTGCAGAATACCGATACAGATGATGAAAATATACTGGCTATGAGACTAAACTGGGTTATGGGACTCAGCAGGAACCTAGGGAATGAAGCTGGTGAATTAGAAACACAAGACCTTACCGATCAGTTACATACCAGGACCAAAGTAGATGTTAAAAAACCTGTTAAAAACTGACTCACTTTCTCGTTGGCAAACAAGATGACTAATAGAAAGACAAGTTGATACCACTATAAATATACCGACAGTTTCACAGCGATTCATATTGTTTGGACCGAACGCATTGGAATTCAAGCAATCAGTGGCGGGACATAAACCAACCAAGGCCTACTTTGTTGGACCAGCTTACCATAAACAAATAGAAGCTACCCTCTTCATGGCTAGAAAACACACGCTTACTTTTCCATATTTTTTTATCAATAAAATTACGGCGTCAGATTAGAGAGATGGGACTAGTTCACGGTCCTGACACTACTTCCTACCTGATTGCTTGGAATAAACCGGTCTCTCTTTGCCTGCGCGCTGGAATCTACCTGCCTATATAAGGCATATATTCCAAGTTTTTCATTCAGAATCGGACACTTGAAATGAACACTGCTCTCTGCCCTGCCACTTCCTGCTTACTCAAACCACGGGTTTCTTAAGCCTTATCTAGGCACCACTCTGCCTAACTCGGTAGAAAAAAATCAAATCGATATTACCACAACGGGCTACTTAACCTGTGAATAGCTCTGCATTTGCTAGATGACATTTCTTTTGCTGGGCTGGAGTGAAGAGAGAAAAAATGTTGTTTTGCCTTCTTGAGCTCGTTGTTGAACGACCTTTATAATATCTTTCAATTTCATTTTGTGCCATTTATCTATTTCAATTTGTTTCTATCTTTTAGATATAATATTTTAATTTAGTATATTTTTTGATCTACTGATTGCTTAATCCGTTGTTGTTTTTTATTACTGATAAATTTATGTCTGTTTGTGAAATAGTTATTATTATTTTCATGTTATTTTTATTGTTATGTTATATTTTTAATCGATTTATTCTCGTTTGTGATAAAGTATGTATTTCATATATGTACATAATTTCAATTATGAATTAATACCTTCAAGCAGGTACTCCTAGTACAAGGATCCGCTCAACCCAAATATCCCTTTATTTTTCCCTCGTCCTTAATCTTATAATTAGAGAGCTAAGAAAAAAAAAAAAAAAAAAATTATGAAACTTGTAGCAACTAATAAATACATACATTGCAGGGCTTACATCTATGTGGAAAACTATACAAAATAAAGAAAGTGAACAAATTTTTGTAGGCAAAAGCTTAAAAAATACATATAGCAAGGCCACTGATTCCCATGTTAACTGATTTCAGTACAAACAGTGATACTTAACCAACAATCGAAAAATACTCGCAGGCTATGATTGAAAATAATTGTTTAGCATTAGAATTCTTTATTTTGTTTATAGTAATAATATGCACAAAATTATTGAAAAAACATTATCCACTTATCCAACTTTGTAAATATCCTTGACTTGAGAGAAATGGCTCTACAGATACTTTTACAAATTGAATAATGATAACAGACCGAACAAGTTACAACTGAAAGAGAAGAAGGAAAAGTAGTTGAGTCTAGGAGGAAATACTATAGCAAGCTGGATTATTCTCCTAAGTGTATTCAATTTTCTTCTTTCGCTAACGAGCTTCAGTCAAGCGGGGGGATGTTACGTTAAGCATTGAACTGTACTCCAAGTCATTTCAAAGCGAAGAAATCAAAGCAGTATTAAAAATTCGATTCCAATAAATTTGATATTATTTTTCAATTCCTTCTATGTGTATGACAAGACAATCCTTTGAAGGGGACATCGTTGAATTTCAATTTCAGAAAATGCGACAGTGTTTGGATTTCATTACGATTTTTTACCCCAATTTATGCATATTTTATTTACATGGTTCTACTTTAAAACACGTTCCGTCCAATCATGTTACTGTCTAACTAAGTTAAACATAATAAATGTTTAAGTTATATATTCCACACTTGGATTGCGTTAACACGTTTTGAATAATAGAGGGAAGCCTGTGAATTAAATACTATCTGATTTTTTTTTCAGTTTCTAAGGGCACCACGTAAACGAAATTCTTTCTTCGAAAAACGTTCGATTTTTTTTGGATTTGATTGGTTTTTAGCTTTGGGTAAAAATTCTCTTGGCAGTGATAAGCCTTTTCCTTAGTTAGCTCATAATTTACCCTCCACCCATTTTATGGTATATCATTTTCAAGTTTTCCAGACATAAAAGTTTATGACGATCGAGGAAAGCACAGTAGTTAGTAGAATTATTAATCAATTTTTTTGTTTTCAGTATTTCTTGTATTGTTTATTCTGATATTTTTTCATACATTAGGAATAATGAACCGTTGAGCTATTTATTTTACGACTTTTTATTTTTTAAAGAACCGTTTTAGAGTCTTTAACAACAAAAATTGTATTATATGGTATGAATTTATTTTTTCTGAATTTTATGTTTGGCACTGAAATATTGACTATGTTGTTAGAAATGAACTCTTTGGTTGCAAATATTTTTCTTGATTCATTGTGCCGCACGATTTAAATATTCAAATGTAAATTTTCCAAGCCAGTGAAGCATAAAAGTTGATAAACTTAGCATAAATAGTAATGAATTGCTAATAGCAGTATTATAGATCATACTGATGATTATTCATAAAAATCAAGAACACTTGATTCCCCCCACTTCGTTTTCGAAATTAAAAATTTTAATTCTTAAAGATGATTTTTTTTTTTTTTTTCTTGGCGCTTTTCCTCCTCCATGTTCTAAATGGATTTATCATCAAAGAGAAACTCCGTCTTAATTAAACTTGACAGAATTTTTTAAAGACAAATTAACTCTCCGGCCTATGCAAGGAAAGCTCGTCTAATTTATGTAAAGATAATTTTCCTTTAACTTAAGTTATAAAACTAACAGGAGAGAAGGAAGTCATACATCAAACGATGGTGGGATCGAGGCTGCTCACGATATCGCGGGAATAAGCCTCTCAGAAGCTTAGAATAGAACATTAAAGCCAGGAATTTATACTCCATTACCCTTTCTTATTAGACCTACAGCATTACAGTACATTAAAGCTTCAAAGGTTTCGCACTTTCTATAAATAATTAGTTCAATGTTGTTTTTTTTCTTTTGAGAGTTTCATTGTTTTATCAATTTCAAAATATGTTCCTTATTTTGGAACTTTAATGGATTACATACTAATTACAAAATGCATTTCCTTGATATTGAATTGGAAATTGATTCTGAAAAAAAGACTCGATAAATACTTGAACACTTTAAGGTGTTATTCTGGCAGAACTCGCTAGAAAAAGTGAGACATAAGATTTCCCACGCGAAAATTACTCTCACACTTCACAGTTTTGCTTTTTTCATCAAATAATAAACTTTTAAATGCCTAATAATATTATTATATTATTTTTAAACGATAAAGAAATAAGTAAATGGATTTTGTAAACTGACAAAAATTATATTAATTACTAAACCATAAAGTAAGTTTAACTAAAACATAGTTAGCATTCATTTTTCTAAGATATCAACATATACTTAAATAAACGTTGAACATTAAAATCGTGATAATATAAAAGTGAACAATCATCAACACATTAGTGTGTGAGCGCAAAATTATTATATTGAATTTTCCTTAATTCTTATTTTTTTATATTTTTCTTTCGTGAAAAAAATGCACAGAAACCACTTTTTGGAAATCAGCTCATCATAAAGGCCACCGCCTATTCTTTTGGCGCTTATTCTGAGTTCGCATAGAAGTTTTGGTATCGAGGGTCTTATATGACTAATTATGAAAACATCTAAGAAAATCAAGGAAAATCCGTAATATTATAAGCATAGCAAACAAATAAAACGAATTTCTCATAGTACATACAACCTTTTCCCATGAAAAAACTCTTATGCGACGACTGAGGATGACGAAAGATGGACAAAGGACGCTAATCAGGTAAAGAAAATATGTAAACACGGGTAAACGGAAGCTCGACCCCCCCCCCCCTCCACAAATCCAGCTTCCGAATTAACCGTGATTTTCTTCAAGTGTGAGAGAAAATATAACATCTCTTGTTTTTTTTTTTCCCCACCCTTAACGAAATCTTTGTGTGATACTTGTTTAAAAGTTTAAGGCACCAATTAACCTTTTCGTTAACATGCCCCCCCCCCCAAAAAAAAAATTAACGGGATTTAATTTTCCTATGTTTTGGCAAGAAAAAATTGATATGATGGTTCCACTTGATAACACTATGATTCCAAGGATTCCGTTAAAAATGGCTAGATAGTTATTACATGGCACAGCCAATGCATTTACGAATTAATAATTTACATTTTTGTTTTGGATGATAAGGACAAGTTATGGACCTTCTAAGTACCGTGAAAACTTATTAATCAAAACAATACAACTGTTAATTCAACACTTTTTGAGTCCTTGTTTATTGTTATTTTTAGTATATTTTATAACATTTCGTGCAGTATCAGTATGCAGTTATTATATATAAATATGAAAACAAAAAGGAAATTTCATCGTTAATGGAAGTGGATTTCGGAATTGGTCTACGTTTTTCGTGTTATAAAATAGGCTGATTAAAATATACATATCCTTACAACTATTGTGCTGATTAAGTATATAATCAATTAATAAAAAAATATATTTGGATAACCAAATTTAATGCAAGTTTATAACATTGGAAACCATTGTGTGGGTTCGAGACCATGGAGTCCATTTATTTCATTATACATTATGCATTGAAATTACAGCCCAGCAACCAAATGGAATTCAACATCAGGAACAATTCGAATCACCAAATTGCACCAGCATGTAAAATATCGTACCTACCTCTAAAAATCCCTGTTAGTGACTGTTGCGAACACGATGCTAATGACTTTTTTAATGGTTTCTATAGCTTTAAAAATGACATATTGTTAATCAGGACGTCAAGATCTTTCTTGTATTCCATATTAAAATTGACAGAAAAACATTATTTATTTTTTTACCAACTAATTAATTGACCTAACAGACTCGTGATTTATGGAGATGGGTGTGTTTTTCATTTCAGGTCTTAAATGGGACCATAATGTTGAATTTCATGTATCTGCTTCAAACATGGTGCTCACCAGCATCAGTGCATACATACAGACACACAATGGAAAACGTTAGGACCTCTCATTTTGAAAAAAAATCAACCAATTCCTAGAAATGAAAATTTTGAATACTTAAGGTTTTAAACACCTCTGAACCTATCCATGAAAATTTATGCTAAAAATATATCCAATATAACGCAACTTCGCACTATGATCGAATTTCTATTAAAAGTTTAAAATTAAAAGTTAAAAGTTTAACTTAGTATGTAATTAAATAGTTTTTCTTCCATGCTAGTAAACCACATGCGATGTTTGAACTGTTTGAATCTTTCCCCGACTTACATCGTTCTAAAAGTCCCCCCCCCCTCCCATGTGGTTATAAAGCGGTAATTCACTCCGCAGCGAGTTTCGCAGTCTGCTCAACGCAGCCGCAGTCATAGATACTGGTCATAGATAGTAGAGTAGATTCTGGAAACACTTATTAAATCACCCCTCTTGCTTCTGCATGTAGAATATTAATTAAACTGGCGTATGCAATGTTCGCGGGTGTGCCCCTTAAGCACCCCATTCCTCGCCGCCCTCCATTGCCAGACTTGATGCCCTCATGGGTAGCTAACTTACAGACTACAAGGGCAGCTTCCTCTATTTCTTGTCCCACGGGAATGAAATGTTACTGGGGCCTATTCGCTCCCGCACTTACTAGGCAATGTAAACTTTGCCTGTGCACCCCTTTTCATAAATTATAAGCTGGATCAACTTATGAGAGGATGATCATTATTTTTGTCTTAGTTCAGAATTGTGTTGTTTTTTTTTTATCATGAGCCGTAATCCAATAAATTTAAAGTAGGCAAATTAAAGTACATGATCACGCGGGTAATGTCCTAAATGGACTATATTCCTTACATTTATCAATTCGTTTAAGTACAAACATGAGAGGTGGCTAGGTGAGACGGATAGACACAGGTATGGACTGTAGGTTAGAGGTTAAAGGATGAGTTCCAGATCAGTGTTCTGCAGAGTTTAAATAGACCCGTTTGATTATATGATACAAACAGTACAAAGGGTATGGTTCAACGTTACTAGCTTTTGTCCCTTACTTCGGTCGGCTGGGGCCGCTACTTAAAAACAAGTGGACAAATAAATACTTAAGTCTGCATTGCCACCAACAGTTAACTTAAGGTACAAGAATTGCCACAGCAGAAGGTAATTAAGTACAGGGCATTGCTGGCAGGGCGCAAATTGCCTAGGGTTTACTTCTTTGCTTTATGTCGAGTCCAACCATTGGTGGGATACAAACTCCAGTAAGAATTAAGCTTTCCACCATTGTGTTTTATTAAAACGCGGTTTTAGTTGAAGCCTTGAAATGTACCCTGAGGGATATCATGGTGAAGTAACTCACGTGGTGTTAAATAATTTCATGAGAGGAAAACTTCTACTATTTTTTAATTACATCTACATATCGAGGGTTAAAAAAAGGAAAAGTTAAAATTAACGGTATTATCAGTTTATGTCAAAATTCTATACATATACAATACAAAACAAGAAACTAAAATATGTATGTACTTAGTTATTCTTGATAAAAAAAATACCCCACGTGGAAAAGAAATAAGTTATTTTTTTTTTACGAAGGGATGGTTGGCGAGCTTGATCATCAATGCCGTTGTGGGCTGAGCAATCATCAATGAAGGATTTTACGCTGTTGTCTTTCCATGTCACCATTCAACAATTTAATTGAATCAAGAAATTCATTGAATAAATGAGACATCATCCACGCCTTCTTGTTGGATTTTTGGAACGATAAATTAACAAATAAACGATCTTTGGGAATGATTTTAAGTGTTTGGAACATCTGGGTTTCGCTGACTTGCCGATCATTGAAGGTTTTAACTATTCAGTCCCATCCATACTTGCAGTCATATATACGAGTATGGTGACCCCATCTTAACTATTTTTGACACGATGGCATTTTTCGTCTTTGAAACACATTGAACGATGGGACTTAAAAAACAATCTTGTTTCGTCAGCATTGAAGGTTTTTTGGTTCATAAGTATCTATCAGGTTACTCAATTTTTTTTTTCCATTCTAAACAAATAAGGTCACTTAAACTCGCACTTTCGCCACATAGTTTCCAAAAAGTAATGTTGTGTCTTTTTTTACATCGGTCAAACAATTCGTCACTCGCTCTGAAATTTTCTATGCCTAATCTCTCTGCAATAAATTCGCTCTTTTTCTCTCATCACTCCCTGGTACATTTAATTGTTGGCACTGTGAAAACCATGTAACTAGTGATCGTTCAAGTGAAGGAAGTCGCTGGTTTTTTGCCAACACATTTTACTCTTTGAAGGTACTCCAACGATGATCTCCTTTACAATCGGAGGAAGCATTTGCCGCATCGATTTTTTTTTCTCGCCATCGGCTACAGCTTTTATAATTTCCTTCTTTTCACATATGGACAGGCACTTATGGGTAATCTTTGAATTCATGGTGAAACCTCATATATAAATAAATAAAGGTTACCTTGCACTCATGTAACATGGTGTTTTCTAGCTATAGATTGAAAATTTGATTCATGTAAATTTAGTGCAAAAACTTTATAGTCTATTTTTCATCCATTTTATGTTACATATATCATTTTAGTTTCCCAATGATTTCTCAGCATAAATGTTGATGATTTATAAGGAAATCACAACGATTATATAATTTAAGAATTAAATTAAATTTTCTGTTACATAAGTTTTTGTGACACATTCCATTGGGTGCTTCATAAATGGATGATTATGTTTCCCTTAAGACTAGAACAAGATTAAAACCATAATCCTAAAGACTAAGGCCATGCTTAAAATAATCTTTGGCCAGGATATGTGATTGAGTGTTCTACAGTATAATATAATTTTACTATGTCTGACAGGATTTAAACGCATGTAACATCGTGTTACATCATGTGATTAGAGCAAAAATGTTGTCATTTAAAGGTTAACAAAAGGGGTTGGTTAGCAACCTTGAAACTTAGCAATTTTTCCCTAATCCATCATTTCTTCTCTTTAAATATTATATTCTGGTTCATACTGAATTCGGCAGGAAAAGTTTTTGTTGCATTAAAAAAATACTGAGAGGTCAGAACCTTGAGATTTTAACTTTTACCTCTCCTCCCTCTTTTGCATCTCAGTACTTTGTTATCATTAGAATATGAACAAATACATTTGCTTTTTTGAACAGGGTCGCAATGGCAAAGGTTCTATTTTTGTCTGGGCTAGCGGTAATGGAGGAAAACACACTGACTCTTGCAACTGCGATGGCTACACCAACACTATTTACACCCTCTCCATATCAAGTGCTACTCAAGCTGGGTAAGTAAGCTCGCTTCTTGTTATTTGTCAAAAGTTTTTATAGTGTGTGAGAGTAATTTAAATTTTTGTAGTTCATGTAGTCATGAAGCATTTATCCAAAAACATTATAATTCATATTTCAACAGTATAATATTATTTAGCTCTTAAAGTAATTATTACTTAGGTGTTCAAATATGGTGTATTGGTTAGCACGAATGCTACATCATAAAGGATCTGGGTCTAAACCATTAAACAAAGTCTTTTGTTCCTGCCGTGGTCAGGCCCAATTGGGAGAACATTAATAATAATAATAAATAGTAAATAATTAAACAATAAGTTGATGAAAACTAACGCTTATTACTATATTTAAATATATTTCAGATACAAACCATGGTACCTGGAAGAATGTTCTTCAACGATTGCAACGACTTATAGTTCTGGCATACTCGGCAGGGACAAGAGTGTTGCCTCAGTGGACATGGATCCCAAGCTCAGACCAGAGCACTTATGCACTACTGAACACACTGGTAAATATAAAGATAAAGATATTTGTTGTTTTGAAGGATGTCTATTTATAAGATAAATTTTGTCAATGTGCACAATATCTTTCTGTATCAATCTGTATTATATATTCAGATAACAGATAACAAATACAACTTTTCAAACCTAAAAAGTCCATTATCAAGCAATCCATGTTGTGTAGTTCCAAATTAAAATAACAAATACTCGTATATTCTTAATAATGCTTTACTTTATTTATTATTATAACCATTTCTTTCGTATATGCAAAATAATATTGTGCACATTGGCAAAATTCATTCTATATAAAGATAACTTTTCAATAAAAAAATAGAGCTGTGTCCTTTATAAATTGGATAGATAGAAATAAAGGGGAGGGGGTCAAGAGAGCTTTTGCATTCCAACTGTTGTTTGAACAGCAATCGAGAGTGTGGTTTTGGTTTTCAGTTGGCCAAGCTATAATTTTTTTCAAGCATGTCAAATGTAGCAATCACACCCTTCACCAATAAAACAAAATAAACATAAATAGATCTTTATTTATCACCAAGAGTCTAAAGGGAGAGGCTCTACATTCTAACAGGTATGGAATGGTCGTATTTCATCCGTTTATCTGATAGTCAGCAGTTCTTTTAGTGTCTGTACTAGAAAACAATTTAATACACTTTTAAGCAAATAATTGCAAGGGGGTAGAAATAGATTTTTTGAGAAAAAAAGTGGAATAGACTTTAAACTAGATTTGTTTGGCTGATCATTTACAAAATTAATAGAGAAATTGTTTAATAGTCAGGTGGGGAAATGACATGAGGACTTTTGGACTTTTTTTTTGGCATTTCTTTTCTAAGGGTGTTGATTTTTCATCCTATATATTGGTCCACTTTTACAGAAAACTTCTAATGGTAGACATGTATATATTTGGGAAAAATTATCAACACCTCTGTAGTAAAATGACAAAGAGATGAACATCAGATATATACAAGGAAAGGAATTTCAGAAAGGGGTATTATATAATTATATCTTTATATATTATTATATTACTCTAAATTTGATATAATCCTAACTGCGATGAAAGAGTTTTGCATCTTCAGATCCTTCATATTGGGAGATCAAAGGTGTTCTGAAGGTGGTTTGTTTTAATCTTCAATAGACACATGTCAGAGTTAAATCTAAAAATCAGCTCTTGCCACTTATTCCTAGAATGGTAGTCATGTGTGAGTCATTCATGTTATTCCAAGTCTATTTATTGAAATGTCTCACAATTTTTGTATTTATATACACATGAGCAATAACCCATGAATAAATAAAAATGCCAATATTTTTCATTTATTTGTACAAGGTACATCAGCTTCTGCACCACTTGCTGCTGGAATGTGTGCGTTAGCATTGGAGGCAAACCCTGACTTGACTTGGAGGGATATGCAGCACATAATAGTGATGTCAGCGAACCCTAAACCTCTCAATAAAGAAACTGGGTGGATAACGAATGGAGCCCATAGAAAAGGTTAACTAGTAACATTTATTTACATTTAGAAAATCTGTCATGTGTGATAGAAGTTACAATAAAAAGTATATTAGCTCTTAGATAATACTTCACACCTATGAGAAATAAAAATAACCACTGCTTGATTTTGCTTAGTGAGCCACAAATTTGGATTTGGGTTGATGGATGGAGGTGCAATGGTGGCATTGGCAGAACAATGGACCACGGTTCCAACTCAGCATCTCTGTAAAACTCCAGAAATACATGAAAACAAGTAATTCTTATTCTGTCTATTACCTAACAATCAACAGATTGCACTCACTGTTCAAATTCTTTCTTAACCAACAGGTTTTAATAAAAATCATTATTCAAATTCTAAATTACTTCTTCAGTTTTTACAATTCACTATTAATAGCTTGTAATTTTAAACTTCTTTCACCTCTAAAAGCATGCATGTGGGCTAATTTTTCTTCCGCTCCCTAATTTTTTATTCTTAATTCAAAACTATTATAGTTTTAGCTCTAAAAACCTTTTAATAGCATTTAACATGACACCATTTCTGTTTTAATTCGCTGTGACTTTCATTTTTATGATAAACACTTTTATTATTTTTTTGCATGCGAAAAGTATAAATTTATTGGATTTGAAAAAAGTATGTTCTACATATGTCAAGTGTTAGTATTTTTTTTATATTTTCACCAAAGCTAAGACATTAAATATTTTCATTTAATTTGTTTTATTTTAATTTAAATTTAATAAACAATATTTTACAAAGAACAAATACATGGCTATTAACGAAGTATTTCCATTTTCGTTTTTGTGCCAGAATACATAAAACAGTTCTGAGAAAAAAAATCTTGGGTCCGAAATGAGCCTATGATATTTGGTGTTTATCAGGGAAACCATGGTATTCAGATGGTTAGTGAAAATAGTGGAAGGACTTCTCATATAAATAAGTAATATCTAAATAAAGGTATTATTTGATATTGAAGTTTTGTTACATCAAAAACAATTTGCTTTATGATAATTTTTTCTTCAGAGGTGTGATTGTTAGTTCTTTCTACATATTATTCCATCATTCCAGGGGACTTTTTTAAAGCAGTCACCTAAATATATGTAGAAATAACAATGTACACTCCTTAAGATAAAACCATAAGAAAATAACAATTAAATGACATTAAAAAATGAATTTGCTTCATCTCACTAATTACTTTTTCTTTATATGCAGAATATTGGAGTCTGAGTACGAGAGTGAGCTGTCAGTCTGGACAAACGTGACAGGCTGTGAGGGTAACACTAATGAAGTGCGCTACCTGGAGCATGTCCAGTGTCGACTGAGCCTGACGTTCAGTCCCAGGGGTAACCTGCAGGTCATACTCAAGTCTCCTCAGGGTACTCCATCCGTACTGCTATCTCAGAGGCCACGGGATGTTCTGTCGTCCACCTTTGACTCCTGGGCCTTTCTTTCGGTACACTTTTGGGGTGAGGACCCAAGGGGCATTTGGACAATCACCATAATCAATGGTGGTCCTAGAAAGGCTGATTCAAAAGGTAAGAACCAGAAAAGTACCTCAAGTTTAAAAATTATAATAATATTCATTATAAAATGTTGGGATTAGCATGACAAGAATGTTGCAAGGTTTAAAATGATGAAGAAGAAAAGGCAGGTTTTTAAGGGATAACAGATAGAGAAGTTAAGAGAAGAGTGGGAAAGAAAAGAAGTGCCTGTGAACAGAGAATTGTTTGTTTTGGTTTAATTTAAATAGTTCTGAATTTTGTTTGTCTGTAACAATAATTTCTTCATTGAAGTCAAAGTGTGTTTCTGAATTGCAAGCTGTTTTATTTTTTTTCCTGAATATCAAACAAAATTCAATTTTTATCAACTTTTTTTCATGGTGAATATTTATCAACAGGGATTCTGGAGAAGTGGGAATTGCTGCTTTATGGAACTGAAACTAACCCAGTAAGACTGAAACCTCCATCACTTCAGCAGTTTAAGAAAAAGCATAATCTTGTTGCTGAGGAAGAAACAAAGGTCCTTTATTTAATCACAAATAACAGAGATTTTCTCGAGTATTTCATTTATAAGATATTAAATGATAATTTTTAATTGTAATTTCCTTAGGATGCTGCTGATAGCTATGAAGACAATAATGTAGATGACAGCACTGAAATTGTCTTTGATTGTCATGAAGAATGTGATAAAGCTGGTTGCTACGGGACCCAAAACTCTCAGTGCATTTCATGTCTGCACTTCAAATTAAACAAGTAAGCTTATTTATACAATACCAAAATGCATAATCAATATCAAATATGTATTAATATTAAAAAAGAAATTGAGTTAGGTCACTTATTTTATCGCCTATCTTGTTTAATCAGGAATAACTTACTTTTAAGCTATAATTATGTTCCGCTCCTCAATTATTTTCTGTTTTGTGTTTCAATTACAACAGATTTTAGAAACGTTTCAATTTTGTCTTTATTTTTCACTGTCATAAAGAGTTAAGGCTCATATCCGTTGTTAATGCTACTAGTAGATCCAAGAATTAGTGGTCTTAACATTTTTTTTTTGTTTCTACAATCATTCAATTTATTTATTATTATATTTGTTTACTGACTAATTTTTTTTAATAATGCAGCACTAATGTGATTTTGATTTTAATGAATTTCAAAATTTAAAAACTTATTATTATTTAAATTAATAATTATTTGCCAAAGAATGAATGTCTTATGCAGTGTTGGAATTTGAGCCTGAGAATATCTCCCTCTCACCAGGCACCTTATTCTTTATCAGCTAATGATTATAATTGTACAGTCCAAACTCAATAATCTGACAAGTTGTCGTATTATTTAATATTCCGGTCCCATTTAAACAAAAATAAGGAATTAAGGTTGAAATAACACAAAGCTAAATTTGTTTTATTAATACTACTTTATTAAAAAAACACAATAACCATAACTTTCAAATACTACAACTTTATAACTAGGAATGATAGTTGACTGTAAAACTTAAAAAACAATTTTTGACACAATATGCAAAATAGTTAAAATACAAAATAATATTGATACTGATATTGGAGTGTTCCTGTCTCTTGGTTGTTAAAACCAGACATTTAAAGTTTCTTCAACTTTCAGGAATTTTCCGCTCCTCAATTTTTTTCTGTTTCGTGTTTCAATTACAACAGATTTTAGAAACGTTTCAATTTTGTCTTTATTTTTCACTGTCATAAATAGTAGTCCCCCCTACTCTGTAGACCTCACTCAAAACAGCAGGTTTCACCCCTCTTGCAGATGAATTATGTCACATTTATCATTTAGTGTTGTGTAATTACATTTTTTGTTTGATGTGAACGCCATCACTAAATGAAAACAAACTACAAAATCACAACATAAAACATACTATAAAAAACTAACAAACAAAATTTGCAGCTCTGTCTTAATAGATGAGAAAACTGGGGTTGTTTAGCGGTAATCAACAAACAACATGTTATCTATTATTAGTGAATCTAATAACAAGAATACATAAAAATTTCCTGCAGCTTAACTATATTTTATTTTGAGTCCGAAGTTATACAATCAAAATCACTAAACTTAAGAAAAAATTATACTATGCAAAGTCACAAGTGGTAGGTATGGCACCATTCAGTATTTAATTAAGATATTACTTTGTATAGCTTGAGGACTGATCTTTTTCTATTCCTAGATATCAAAACTTTATTTTTCATAATACTTTTTTATTTAATAAAAATAAAATTGTTGTCTTCCTACAATTTTTTATTTTATTGCACAAGCGCTTTCAACAGTCAATCTTTCAAATTTCATATAACAAAATAAGTAATACTGTACATTTATTGAGTAACTATATAATTTTAAATTGTTCACTTTTATGTATTATAAAACGTAGTTTATTAGTCCTGGATTAAAATCATTATAGCAATATATACAGTTAAAAATTATAATTAATTGTTATGCATTAAATAATATTCTGTAAAGATTTAAAATTTAGGGAATGACTGTAACAAAATATAATGGTTAATTACAAATTTATTCTAATAGGGTTTTATACTTGATCGCTCTTTCAAGTACCTACTGGCTTTATTAGTCAGAAGGTGGTGGGGTCTCTCTTCATAGGAGTTTGTTACTTTCTCCTTTTTGCTTATATTTTTGGGATTTAGAGAATCAATTTTTATCTCAATGCTATTTATTTTTTGTCTACAAACAGGCTGTTATTGCTTTGTAGGAGAGGAATGTTGTGGGGAGGCATCTTAATTGTCTTCTTCAGTTTTCTGTTAGTTCTGCCAACATACGACCCTTCACACTCTGAACATTTCATGCTACATACTCCCAAATGGTCTTTTATTTCCACAGGATCTTTTGGTTGAGGGATTTGTCTTTTTATATGATAGTTTTGGTTTTTTAATAATATTTATGACTTTTTTATTATTTTGACTGCTTTATCCAAGACAGGACCCAAATATTTAGTGTATCTGATATTATATGATATATTTTTAAGTATCTTTATTTCATTCCACAAAAAATTCATCTACATGCCTTTTCCAGTACTTCATGGAAGTATGTTTTGTTACAGTATGGTTGTTTTATTTTTTTTGTAAATAATGAAACTTCTTTCCATCTTGCCCTGAGGTGAAAGTGACTTTCCCATTAACAGTCCTCTGGTTTGTGATCAGTAATTCCCGTTAAAGTTGAAACAATTTTGCTGTAGACATATGCAAGCTAATTTCATAATTTTGTTGATGATTATTGGATTACATTTATTTTTTTAATAGGTGCATCCCATTAGATTATATAACTCTTTGGTTAGTATACTGGAAATTAGGTTGAAAAAATTGAAGGAAACCAATATACAATTTTGCAGGAGTTAAATTGGTCAATCACTTCTGATGAGTCGCTTACAAAAAAGTTGACTTCAAAATTTATGATTAAATTCAACAAGAGTGTCGTAAATTATCTCCCTACTTATTTCACTTTCCTTGTATTCGATTCGATTTCCTTGTGTTCACGAATGACGGTCTTAAGCGATTAAATGTAGGACTTCTTTGTGTACTTTTGACATGAAACAGACTTGGTGCCATAAAGTTCATTCACTAACCATTTGATTACAATTAGAGGTGTGATCTTCCTCAAGTAGCTTTCCAACTTTATCTATAATTACTGATATAACCTTATTAATCTTCTGTGATGTGTTATCGGTGTGAGGGAACAATTTACAATTATATAATTAATTGATAAACTTATAGTTATTAGCATTAATTATTTAGTCATATCTATTCCAGTAACTGTGGATTATAACATGACTGTTGAAAATGGTTCTGCAGTAAAATATAGAATTGTGGGAAGACAACAATTTTATTTCCATTAAAAACAACCCTCAACTGATATTCCACAAAACCTTTGCATTTAATATTTCATTATCTTAAATGAGTGGGAAAAATCATAACTTAAAGTCTTTAACTGCTTCTGTGCGTGACTTGGGAAAGCTCAGCAGAAAGAAAGTAAAAGAAACATTTTCATATTTAATTGTTTTTTTTCCATTGTTTCCGACATTACACCTTGTGTTAGCCAAAAGTTATCCATCATTGTTTGAGTGTTTGTGAAATATACCTTTGAAATTAATGGTCAATTGGTTTATTTTAATTACACAGAATCTTTCTTGAACAAATACAGGTGAAAGAGGCTTACCCTCACCTGTTTCACAATAAAGCCTCTCTCAGTAATTAAAAACAATTTAATGTGCTAAAAAATTACAAATGTAATCTGTTTTACTAAGTTTTATTGAATTGTGAATTATTAAATGATTTATTTCTAAAGGAAGTGCATCGCTGAGTGCCCAGAAGGTTACTACAGCGCTGGGAAGTACTGCCTGGGATGTCACAGTGACTGCCTAACTTGCACAGGGCCTGCAAGGGACAGTTGCCTCACCTGTGCTTCTAGTCTGTTCTATGTTACAGATTTAGCTCTGTGTATTCCATCATGCCCACACACCTATTACCAAGGTACATTATATTTATCGTAGAAGAATTTCGTATGTTTTACATCATATTTTAAATCATTATCTATTCTGATCTGATTAAAACCGAAAATCATCTGGCAAAGTTGAATTATGTTCAAGTACATCTACATAATTTCTACTACATTTACTGATTTTAAGATAGCACTCATCATGAAAGAAACTTTGTTATATTAAGTAGTCCGAATAATATTGCAGGATTTGAGATTTTCTTTAGTTTGATCCTCACTATTACAAACTGTTTACATTTTATGGTTTATCAATATATGTCTATGTCAACACTAATTAATCCTCTTTCAAATAATAATTGCCAATAATTCAATCTTTATTAATATGTCCAAACATGATTTTCATTTCATCAGTGAGAAAGCTGGAAATACATGTTTTCCTCGAATTGAATAAATTGCATAATTATGAGGGCTTGGATATGAGACTGCTTCATCTATCCTACATTCTAAACATCTCGCTTACCAACTACCACATTTTTAGGCCACTTCTTAAAAAAAAAAAAATTTGATGACCAAAAAGCTTGGGAAAAACTGAGAATTTTATTAATGAGATGATATTTATTTCTATTTATGGGGAAACACTTTTAACAACTTGTAATGATTGATTGATTAAATATCCTTTAAAATATATTTGATGACTCTATTGTATTAAATACTATTATTTAATATATAATTATGCATTATACAATGCAATTATTATATTATGCATATTAACAAAATAATTCCATTTATTATATATACAGATCTCCTTTGGCTTAAATATATTTTAACAATATCTTTGAAAATATTTGTCCACTACCATCTATGGTGTTTCCTTACCCATGGGGAAAAATCAAAGCTTTAAATCTTGCATTCCTGGTTAGCCGTGATTGCAGAAAGCTTAAAAATTAGAAAAACTAATTTTGTTAAAAACTGTTAAACCATTTTTCATACTTCCTGTCATCGAATATTAACAGCATTATGATCCAAGGTGTGAAATATACCTTTTATTATTTTTCAGTACTTTTTAATCTTTTTTCTGACTGCAGTGGTGGCACATACAGCTAAAAAGGTGATAACAACCCACACCTGCAACTAAGACTTTCCTTTCGGGGTTTCCCCACAACACACAAGTTTTAGGGGTTTATTTTAATGGATTTTGTAGATCTCTTGGTCTAGAGTTGCTGATTCTGGTCTGCAATGAACAGTATCGGCTTGAATTACTGTTTGTATATATAGTGAACTTTGGGGATACTTCAAAAATGTATCTTCTCAATCTAAGTTAACTTTAGGGGTTGTAGTAATCATTAAGTAGAACCTGAAAATATGATGAAATTTTTTTTCAAACAATGGGTAGTTATTATAGGCTGGCTTCTCTTGGTTAATTATGTTTTTGAAGGTGGTTCTAAATTAAATTGAACTTATTTCACACTACTGCCTACTACAAAAGTCAGGTATTGTCATTAAAGTTTAAAATGTTATGTTTGATGATATTCATTCTTGGTACAAATTGGCTGATTTTGTTTGAATTAATCAAGAACGTAACTATTAATCATTTAACAATTTACAGATGCAGAAAACCGGAGATGCTTAAGCTGCTCAGAGAACTGTGCCACATGTCAGGATAGTCCAAATCTATGTACATCCTGCGAGTCCCACTTAGTATTCTATAACCATTCTTGCTTGCCTTCTTGTCCCACAGGAACATTTGAAAACAGACATCAAAGGTGAATATTACCCATTTAACTGATTAGGCTTGTTAATTATGTATTTTTATTACTTAATTTATTTTACATTGACTATAGAGGTGATTAGTGTTAACCATCATGCTAAGTATATGTATTTTTATTTAAAATACTCATTCAAATAAGTTTTTAAATATACTTTAACATTAGCAAACCTTCATGTGTTTTGCTAATATTTCATTAATTTGTTTCTTATCATTCTTATGGAGTAATGTTTTAAGTAAACATTACCATCCAAGCATTTATAACTTCAGCAGTTATATAACATATTTTATGAAACATTTTTGGTCTGATTGACATCACTTTTCATTAAATTTATTATAGACTATTGAGGTTTAGATATCAGGTCGAGTAATAAGTAACTTCCGATTTAGCTAAGTAGAATCTATTGTTCGTATCTACTCGCTATGAGTTACCCTGACTAGAAGTTTTTGTTTTCACTATATAGACGAGGCTTCAGTTAGTCATTTGTCAACTGTTTTGTGTGATACACATTACATTAAACTGGTTTTTTTTAACCTCTGAAATGGAGAGTCAAAAAGTACATATTCATCATGTAATGCTTTGGGAATTTAAACAAGGCGACAGCTGAAAAAATATGCAGGTTATATGGTGAAGGACTAATAACTGATCGGGCAGTTAGAAATTGGTTTATGAAAATCCGTTCTAGAGATACCACCTTAAAAGAAGAACCGAGGGCGGGACTTCCTTCCGACTTTGACGATAAACTTTTAAAGGCAATATCGGAGAAAAATCCACGTCAATCAACAAGAGATATAGCAGAAAGGTTTAATACATCACAATCAACTGTTAACCGCCACCTGGAGAAATTAGGGAAAGTCAGCAAGTTAGGAGTGTGGGTACCTTACAATCTCAGTGAACGGAATAAAGAAGATCACATGTCTGCTCTCAAGGGTAAAAATTAAGCGTTTTTTAAACAGGATTGTAACAGGCGGTGAAAAATGGGTTACCTATGACAAAATAAATGTCTGATAAAAAAACGGAAGTTACATATGACTCAACCTAAATATAAGGTTTCAGGAATTACATTTATCCTACTTCATGAAAAACAGCAAAAAATAACTAATGAAACCTAGATCAGGTATTACAGACAGACAGAAATTAAAATATAACTTATATTTTTTATTTGTTTATTGAAATATGTAGAACGCATCAATGAATTGGTTAATGTGGAGAAGGTAGAATGATGGAGGGTGAAGATGACATTTCGGAATTCAGTTTCCTTCTCTATTTGAAGAGCAATTAGACATACCGTGAGACAGGTTTGTGCAATTGCAGACCTGGATCAGGTCGGACAGATCCTAGAGATGACTGGTTTATTGTACTACACACTCTTTGAAATCAGCTTTCAACTGCTACTGAGACTGCTCAACTTCTTGGTACAACTCAGGGAGTAGCAATATGTAAAAAAACTGTTTGAAAAAGACTTGCTGAAGTGAATTTAAGCCCTCAGAGACCAGCATCAAAGGCATTGTTGAACAGAGAACATAATAGAGCTCGTTTTTGCTTGGGAACACCTTGCGGTTTGAAAACGAATGAAGCAACATGGTGTTTTCAGTTGAGTTATGCTTCTCTCTTTATACACCAGATGGACAAATGAGAGTTTACTATGACGGATGAGAGTTGCGCTGAGTGTAATTTGACTGGGAGAGTTTGGTGTGAGGATGGAGTTTCTTTTCGACAATTAAGATAGAGTTCTATGATGTTCTATGTTCTATGGCCCTGAGGCTGGTCTCTGAGGGCTTAAATTCACTTCAGCATGTTTTCTTTTAACAGTTTTCACATATATTGCTACTCCCCAAGTGGTACAAAGAAGTTGAGTAGTCTCATTGACAGCTGAAACCCGATTCCAAAACATGTGTAGTACAATAAACCAGTCATCTCTGGGTTTTGTCACTCACGAAGGACCTGGTCAAGGTCTTCGATTGCACAAAAGTGTCTCAGTGTAACATGTAATTGATCTGAACGGTAGTTTCAGGTGGTGCACCCAAATGCAACCCAATGCATGGGCTGCATATTTTTGACTTAGAACATCTTCCACTAAGCCAAGAACATGAGCTACTTGCTCAACTGTTAAAACCATTTTTTAAATAAAAATAAAAAGTCTTTCAAAAACTTTTGTTAAAGTTTTAGAGATCAGTTACACAAGAAATCAAAATAGAAATTTCTGTATAGTTTTTTTGAATATTCATTGGGGGTTTCCTTCATATATACATAGCCCCTTTTTACTGAAAAGGTTTAATATTAATTAAAAAGAGTTGAAAGCCCAAATAGTTCAATCAGGAAGCAAATATTTCAATTTTTCTAAGAGCACCACTTTTTTTGGACGGGTAGTGTATGTCCACTGAGTACAAACAAAAGGAACATGATGGGAGTGTGAACACCAGCGAGTTGTAGGAATGACCTTGATTTGGTAGAGACACCGGATACACTGAAGTATGTTTCAGATAAAGAAATAAGATAGGACCTAAAAATAACTAGGGCAATTTGGTAAATAAATTAAAAGTACCTTATTTAATCTATTAATACATAATATAGATCTATTAATCTATTATAATAAATTGTAAGATGAATATTATTTATAATTTAAAGGAAAAAATAAATTTTGGATGCCCACCTGTTTAAGTTCTGCTATTTCTTCATCTAATATAAAAGAAATGAAATGTGAATTTAATTTATTTTTAAATTATGTCCTCAGATGTATAGAATGCCATCCATCATGTACTGCCTGCTCAGGATCTAAGCCAAAAGACTGCCTCTCAAGGCAGCCAGACACCTACTGTCCTGATGGGAATTGCTCACAGTGTCCTGAGGGAATGATCAGGCAAAACAGCACATGTGTAACAACATGTGATACTGGGTAAAAATATAAACACAGAGTTAATTATCCATTTGGTCGTCATTTCACTGTTTGAACCTTTAAAATAAGAATAACTTATTTCACCATTAATGTCATCGCAGATATAAATCCTTACAGATAAATGGTAAACAAATTTTCTGTTTGGATGCCTACCCATCACATATCCCTTTCCTCTTTATCCTTCAATTTCAGCGATGACGCTTTTCTTCCTTCAACCTTTCAGTATCTTCAACTGCCTGTCTCATCTGGTAAATATGGCCAACATCAGCATTTTGTTAGGTACAACAAGTAATTATACAATTTTTAAACCTCTCTATTTTTCCAAACAAATATTCTCCATTACAGTAATTTTTTTTTCAGATATGTTTCATATAGCCTTATTTTAATTATTATTTCCCATATCTCACCATAAGAAATTGCCTCCGGTTGTCTTAGTTCTGCTACGGTTTTCTCTCGTTGTTTGCCTTATGTACTGATTTTTTGAGAGATCCCCCATTCAACCCTGGATCCAAATTAAAATAATTTCTACTCTAATTTTAATTCTAAGCCTACTATATAATTCATGTTACTTGATCATTTTTGTTGCTGTTGTTAATCGAAAATTATTTTGAGCAGGTGGTATCGGTGGGGAAGTGTATGTAAGAAGTGCTGGCCAGGATGTGTGTCATGCTTTGGAGGTAGACGAGACGAATGTATCAAGTGTACAGAGGGTAGATCCCTGGCCAGAGGCCAATGTCGCCTTCACTGCCCACGGAACATGTACAGTGCATCGCATGGCTGTGCAAACTGCCATCATTTCTGCTTGACGTGCAATGGTAAACAAGCACCATTACAGTTTCCAATATTTACCCTGAAATTGTATCAGAATTGTTTGTTTATTGAAAATAATCTGATATTTAATTATTTGCAAAAAAAGTTCATTTAAAATCATTTACAGGGGGTGGAGCTTATGCCTGCACGACATGTGCCAGGCAGAGGTATCAAGATGACATCTCTGGACTTTGCTTCTCCTGCCATGTAAGCTGTGGCGAATGTAAGGGACCAGGCCCTGAAAACTGTACAGGATGTACCGAAGGCAGTTTGCTTCACTCTGGCACTTGTATACCACCAGCTTCATTGTCCCAGCTCTCCATAAGCCAGCTAAGTAAGCTTACTCCTGGATTTTTGTATTTATTTTCATCAAGAAATTGTTTCATTGTACAATATTAGTAGTATAGGTAGAAAAATCATCCAAATAACTTGGATTGTAATGTTATTCTTATTAACCTAAAAGTGAATAAATGAACAACACCAACAGTGGACAACACACTGGAAGTACAAGTGGAAAACACTTGTATAACTTTATACCACATTTAAAAAGTTACATTAGCAACTTACAACTTTACTATGATGATACAAATACTAATGGTTGTGCTAAAGGTCACACAGACTTAAACAAATATATTTATAAAATTGTCCTTAAAACTTCACACTCAAGGAATCCTCAGACTTAATTTAACACTGAACTCAGATGACAAAATACAGAACAAAATTAGAATGCAAAATCACACAAAATAAAGGTAAATTCCCTGTCAACAA
This sequence comes from Acanthosoma haemorrhoidale, assembly GCA_930367205.1. Taxonomy (NCBI): domain Eukaryota; kingdom Metazoa; phylum Arthropoda; class Insecta; order Hemiptera; family Acanthosomatidae; genus Acanthosoma; species Acanthosoma haemorrhoidale. The sequence goes on along the minus strand of OV884011.1, from coordinate 180,608,933 downwards.
TCCACTACTCAAAATTCAAAGTTTCATAAAGCATTATAAATGTATGACTAAAACATTGTGTTAATGAAAAATATAGACTTAAAAAATAAAGATACTTAAAACTGTTTGTATTTTACTTTATTGCACATTTATATTTATTAAGATATTATTAATATTAGTTCTTCTTTTATCCTATCATATTTACTCTTATTTGTTTTGCCCTTTTTGTGCTTATTTTTGTTTTTATTTGTTATATATATAAATACAAAGTGCATGTAGATAAATAAATTGTAGAATAATATGTAAATAGTATAAAAAATGTATGGAGCATACAGAAATAAAAGGTCTATCTGTCAGGTTACAACAAAGGAAGGAATTAAAAAAAAATTAACCATGGGATTGCAATTAGGTTAGGTGGGCTTGGTTTACGAATAATTAAATGGGCTGATAGGTACCTAAGGGTAGGTACTTCTTGGATATTTACCTTTTGCATATTATAAATAATTAAACTGAAAATAAAATAATATGACCAATGTTTTAATAGCAAAAATACAAACTAACATATTGAACTGTAATAAATGTAAGTAATAAATCCCCTCTTATTTGAAAAAATCAATACTTTGTTGAATTGTACTAATTTTCTATAATCAATCACTAATATCACAAACAAATAATAAACAACACAAACTTAATAATATTACTTAAAAATTAACTAATATAACATCAAAGTAACATAAATTAAGAGTACACAAGGGCACTTTGGCATTTTCCCTACAATGATCAGGATGCTGGATCCTCTAGTGGGCACAGGAACGATATATTAATTATTAGGATTTAATTAGCATTATTTATATAAATTTCATATATTATATAATTATATTTCATATAATATATATAATTGCATATAAGTTTGTAAACAGGAAAAATAAATATAATTTTCTTGCAGGTGAAATGACTCATTCTGCAGCTGCTGGGAAAAGAAGAAGTTACGAAATGTTTTCAGCAGAAGAACCACAATACAGAAAAGCAAAACCACCAGAATACTCTCCCTTTGTTACTGTCACTGTTATTGCTGTCATAGCTTGCCTTGCAATTCTTGTTCTATTTGCTCTACTATTTGCTACCTTACAAGTGAGATGAGGTAATTTTGTATTCAATGATAGCAATTTAAAATGAGTAGTTTCGTCAATTGTTTGTTTTGTTCTAGATTACTATTACTGTAGTTATATAATGATGTCCCATGAAAATGTATGTACTATTTTTACTATAGAGCTGAATATAGAAGTAATATAGCTCCCTTGATAAAGAGTACTCTGAAAATGTTTCATCGACTTCATTAATTTAAAAATTGAGAATAAACAGAGTATATTTTTTGTACAATTAAAAACTTTAGCAGTCTGTCAGCTTTTACTTGTTACCAATAATATATGGTACCTTGTTTTTGATGATACTTATAAGGCAATTTAAGTGTTTCATATACTTATTCTATATAAACATAAATACAACACTTATTATCTCCCATCAGAGCCAGGTGACCTACATCACCATTATCACAGCTAAAATCTTAATCAGAATCCCAACAGGGTGGTGACTGCCAGGCTTTTCTGAACTAGACTATAGCAGCAGACACCAAATTAAAGGGCCCGAGAAACCTGGTGCCAATTTAGAAATAGAAACAAATACTGCGAAACAAAAAACAAATGAGTAACAACAATAAATAACTATACAATACCTGCTAATATTTTCTATTTTACTCTAATCAATAACATTAACCAAAAGTCATAATTTCTACTTCGGAAGAAGGGTAGCCTAGATCCATCCCTGGGTTGCCGTGACCAGGATTGTAGTAACAAGGACAATTATGATTTTTATGGTTAGAAATTTCCTGCTTGATATTCTTTAATCTTAAAATTTATAGTAAAATTTGGTGAAAAAATGGGAGTTTGTATATTTTAACTTTAAAATAACAATTTCTTCTTGTTAAAAAGAAAAAACACTTTTTTAATATACCAAAGATTATGCTGCCCAATTGCATAGGATCACGTTAGCACACAGTGTGCTTGTGTAATTCCTAGACTCTTATTTAGATTAAGAAAATAAATAAATAAGTAAATATTGAAAAAAAGTATTAAATTTTTTGGAAAATTTCAGATCCGGTCACAGAGGTCATACGTGGCTGGTTTACCGACTCCAAAAAAAAAAATGCAGGAAATCGACAAGTTACCCGTGAAGTTCTGACCTAAGCCTGCTACCCACAGACCCAACCAACATGTGGCCTTCTCTTGTCTTAATATTAGGGGGAACTGAAAGGAATCAAGCTCACTACAGTGTTGCCTAAACATAGGCATTGTTTCAGGCTGCTGTCCATGTGATTCAAAGTTGAACATGTATATACCTATGTGTAAAAATATGTTGAAATTAATTGTAAATATTTAATGTCTGTTGTAAAGCTGTGCTGAATTTGGGATGTTTAATCTGGTTTTGGCTCTAAATTAAAATATAATACTTATTACCCTTTATAAGGGATTCAATAATGTGATTGTATATATTTATGTGTGACCTGATAAATATTGGTACTTTTTAATTTTCTTATTTGTATAGGAGATCATATTTTTGTTTGTTAATAAGTATTTTGAATTTTTATAACAATAGAACCCATTGCTTTTTTAAGTGTGTAAATGTGCATGATATAGCTGTTTGTATGTTTATAATCAATAATTGACCCATTTTACAAAAATCATTTTGACAATTGTCATCGGCACCGATAACTTGGCAGTGAGTAAGTGTGCTAAGATAAACTGTCAGTTGTTCCATGTGTTCATTGCATACCAAACTTTAACTGCATAAATAAAATGCATGTAATACAAAAATATATTGTAAAGCATCTTGAATTTTGCACAAATGAACTTTTGCTATGCTTATCACTTATAAATAATACTGTTAAATTTAACTATTTGTAATTGTCATGTTGCAAACTTTTCCATTTTATCTCTAGTTTACTGTAAGATTGTAAACTATCATTTATTTTCAAATAATTGAAAATCATTTACGTATTATCAAGTAAAAATATGGTGAACGTATTTATTATAGATTGAGGAAGACTGATTGCAGAGGCCACTACTACTCAGTTCATTCATTTTTTTTTTAGATTTTATATGTGGTTTAAATTATATTTTTATTGTTGACTTAGCAACCAGACAGTTGTTGTCCGAATTCATGAATAAGCGGCCTACTGCACCTAATGCTGATAAGGTCACACATTTATTAATGTTGAATTTTTTATATCCAAGAAAATATTGAAAAATACATGTTCTTTGTTATTTTGAGCATACATATTTTAAGAAAACAAAAATTATGTGAACATATATATAATTGATATTATTTATATATAAAATGACACGTTGTTAAGCATTAGTGTACAAATGGTGTATTTATAAACAAAAATTATATTAACATGAAAATTTTCTTGTTTTGTAATGTTGCACTATGTTCTATGTTCTAACCTATATAAACTATGTGTTGTAGAAAAAAAAAAAATAAAGAAATTATTTTTTTAATAACATGTTATTTGATTTCCCTAAACTCATTATTACTATTAAAATTTATGTTTCACTTTATAATAGCTTTTATTCAAGTTTAAAATAATTATTGAAAATAGTGTATGTTAAAAGAGGGAAAAGGGAACAATCCTTGGTTTTCCCAGGTCAACTAATCCCTTGACATCTGGGTTTATATCTGTAACCCTGAAGTTACATTTATTTCTGTCTATTTATTTTAAAAAGGAAATCAAAAATGTTTATAAAATATATAAATAGAAGTATGTGTGTATATATGAATGTAAAGTATTTTTGTCAGCATAATTCTGGAGCAAGTTACACCAAATTTTATGTTTAGATGAGTTATAATCTGGAAAATAATACTGATATTAGTGTCAAAGCCATAGTTCTCGGGGATATGACAAATAGTGATACTCCTTATGCCATTTCAGTTTAAGTTTAGTTCACATGAAGAGAAAGGTAAAAATAAAATGTCAAACATGACCAACATTAGAATTGAATTCAAAGTTTTTGTGGTTGCTATGCTGATTAGTGACAGTACCAAGTTTAGTCGAATAGAAAGAATAGAATACATATCTGTAAAACCTTCAGGAAAGTTTTAGTAGAAGATTGTCAATAGAGCCTTATGAAAGTTTGTGGGAACGAAAAGAACTATGTACAAACAAGCACCTACAGTGATTTTTTCTTCGACTGTTATTGATCATTACTTATTATACTTATTTTAATGCATAATCATTCATCAACATAAAAAAAAAATATTTTATTAATACCACATGGCAAAAAAGTAAATTGAACTAATCCTAAAGAGATTATTTAGATAGTTGATGGATTTATTTCTCCTCATTTTAAATTTCGTGTCTTGAGGCTGAGGAAAGAGAGACAGAGACTATTTACATTATAAATTGGAATGCAGTGTAATTTGTTGGGTATTAAACATTTAATCCATTGCAGTCCATTCTGTTGTGTAACCGTCAAACTAGCTTGAGCAGAGCCGGTCCCGGTATTTACATAAAAAATTGCAGCGGTCCCGGTATTTACATAAAAAATTGCAGCGCTTACTATTGGTAACAAGGTTAAACTAAATCGAAAAAAACGGCATTTTTAATGTATTGCAGCACATTCTGTTGAGTTTTTAAGCAAACTAACCGCTAGCTTCTGTGGGATTTTGAAGACCTGCTACTAAATAGAAATTTTGTGACAGCCCGGACCGGCCCTGCTCATGCTAGTTAGTACAGAATGCGATGTAATGCATTAAAATGGCTGTTTTAACAATTTAGTTGTAACTTGTTACCAATAGGAATTTTTTTTTTTTTTTAATTTCAAAACCTCAAAAAGTAATACAATGAATAAATAATATAATAAAATAATTGAAATACAGATTTTTCCTCGTACTGAGATGCACTGATGCATTCGAAGGAGTGCATAAATATAATACATTTTGTTTGTGGTAAAAAGACCAATAGGAAGCACTGCATTCCAATTTATAATGTAAATTCTGGGACTGGCTCTACTAGCTAAGTTCGCTAACCAATCAACAGAATGCATTGCAATGCATTACAAAGCCGTATTTTACGATTTAGTTTAACATTTTAACAAACAAGTAGCGTTGTAATCCAACTTTTAACAAAAATACTCCTTTCTCGACCATTTTATATCTTTCTCTATACTGTTATCCTCAAAACAGCAAAATTTTATCTTAAGGAGAATTAAATATCTTAACTAACAACTAATCTCTTAATCAGGAGTTTAAGAGATTCATAGAGACTTAGATAATTATTCATATGTGCATACAGCTCTACTATATGAATGTCCTCTTTGTATAGCTAACTGACATACTTCTGAAATAATATTTAAGCAACTTTCAAAGTAAATCGTTTGCGACATGAAATGCTTTTCTTCAAATCTTATAAAAGTCATAGTAACTTATAGAATTAGAACTAAATAAAAAAATGATGAAGATTCTCCCTTATCAAAAACGAGCTAAAGAAATGGATTCCCTTATATAGGACACATCTAATCATTCTAACTTTTTATCAACAGTGGAAAGTTAAAGTAGTTATTGCATAACAATAACTCAGAAATGAGCCACATTAAAAAAGTTGTCAACAACTGATTGCAGGAGCAGTACAAGGGAGTCCATCTATTATATACAATGAATAGGAAACAAGTAGGGTTCATTGAGAACATTTCACTAACACAACATTTCACTAATAGATCAAACCACAAGGAGACAATATCCAAGCTGTTGTTAATAACAGTGGTTTCAGCATAGGTGATGAAGTAATAGCCAGTCTAATTTTGAAAAATATGAAAAAGAAATGGTCATAAAGACCTAGTAGAGCTGCTCTAAATTATACAACTGAAGTATCTGAGATAATTTGAGAAGAAAATGAAATTGTAGGAAGCTTAGAAATGTATACAGAACTCTGTATAATAAATAAGTTAAAGAAATATCCAAAAAATAAAAAACAAGACAAGAAAGCAACAACACGTAAAAATGGTAAGGTCAACAATTGTCGGGGGGTGTCACTAGGGGAGTTCCTGATCACTCTAGCCCTGGTGACAAATGCGGATTGTTATAGTTTACAACATGGACCATGTTCCATGTAGGTGTTAATATCTAACTCCATTTATTGATAGGGATGTGTCCCGACAATACACTGTGTTCAGGATGAGGTTCAGAGGTTCATAAAGAATAAGACCAGTTTTCAGAGTTCGGGCGAGAGATCGGCAGCGTAATAGGTACAAGTCGTCAGAGGTCTGCTAGATGCTGTGAGGCAAGGTGCCGTTGCAGAGGTGTGGCATTGAGAGTGTGGACCAGTGGAAGGCTGAGTGGACTTACTCCCAGGGCCCCGGGGCCCTGGCGTATCACGACGAGTGATAGCGGCTATCTAGCTGAAGAGGCAAGGAAAGAGTGGTGTGAGCCTACCAGGGCCAAGTGGCCCTGGTGTAAAGTGACAGGTAGTGTGGCTGTGGAGACTAAGAAACAGAGTGTGTTTTCAGGGTGAAAACCCTTGATTTAAATATCCGTCGCCCCTCCCTACCGGGAGGCGGAGCCTGTCTGCAGGGGATATGTTTTATGATGTCACACCTCCCGAGCTACGTGACCTAAACTGTTTCTGGCATGATTTTATGACCACGGGACGTGACTGCAGGTCTATTTTATTAGGGGCAGTGGCTTATCCTCTAGGGTTTTATTGCAGGACCTTCGTCCCTCTGTTACCTGTTTCAGGTCTACCGACCTCTCTATGCTTTATTACAAGAAGTTTACACAGATTTGCATTTATATTATAATACATTATGCACCAGAGCATTGGCAATATGAGAGTGATTGGCAATCGCTACTAAAATAATAAAAATATAAATAACCCATTATTTAACGCCCTTTAACCCTATCCAAGACCCACTTCATGGAATTAAAAAAAAGAACTGACTTCCTGCTTGCAATGATCTAGTAATGTACCATAGTTTCCACAAATGTCCTTCCTTTCTACCTCCAATAACTTTCACTGTGCACATTACAAGATGTTTTATTCTTGCTAATATAAATTTACTTTACCTGTGTACAATCATTTTGTGTATTCCCTATTTCCATATTCTTCTTTATTTCTATGTAATTACAAAATTTTAAAATAAAGATGATTTTGAAATTGAATAATAAAGTATTCATTCACTTGAGTAGTTTGTGGAATTAAAATTAATTCAAGTTGAATAATTCATAAGATCAAGCTTAGCCATAGCACTAATTTGTCTCCAAGTGGTTTACAGAAAAAGAGCACCACATACAAGAATATTGTGGTTTATGCAATCAATCTTGTTCACATTTCAGCTGAATAGAAATGTTACTCAATGATTTAATTTGGGGTCAAACATGGATTACAACAGTAATTTGAGTAGTTAATGTTACATAGGGGAGGAGGCTGTTTTACAGCAAATGAAGATAAATATGGATTACAAATTCTGATGAAGTTTTGAATTAATTTACATTGTGTACATAGAACAATGTGTCTGTAATATACAAATTTGGCAACAATGTCCATAGTAGGAAAATTAAACAAAACATACCCAAATTAAAACATTTAACTTACATACTGTATTTAAAGTAAAAGCAGTTTAAAAATGGATATAAACTTAGATACTGCCTGTCATTTACTTGATATATAGGACTATAAATATTTATAATTATAATTACTAATTGAAAAGGATGCGTTTAATCTTTAATGATTGCCAGCTGTAATCACCTATTTATTTAACTAAGATTTTTGTGGATAATGGTCTGTTTTTATAAATATTTGTGTTTTTGGTAGATCGAACTCCTTTAGCATTTTACTGAATCTTGTGTGTTGGATGTAATCGTTTCAATTTCATTTGTAAGTTTTGTGTGACTTCAAGTTTTCCTAATTTCTTGTATGTACATATCAAAGAGCCATAGCAAAGCAAGGGGTGAATGGTGTTATTGTAAATTATTAGTCTGTTTTTATGCGATAGGCTTGATTTTCTTTTAAAAAATGCCTGTTGCTAGTATGCTAAATAGTTTATCTTGTAAATTAATTTGTTTGCCTCTACAGTTTTTTTATTAATGCGTTCTATCAATGTGAGTGTTTTGCTTAATATTAATCCTAAGTATTTGACAGATGTAGACCAGGGGATGGTGAAATTATTTTACTTGAGATTTATGCTGACTGCTGGCCTTCGTTTCAAGGATGAGATTGCTTCTATTTCACTTGGATTAATTTTGTTAGTTTTGTGTTAATTTCAGTAATGGTGTCAATTATGTATGAACATGCTTATGCTTCTATATCATCTGTGTTCTATAATGAAATTTGAACGATGCTAGGTATATACATACTAGGTTTTGGAAAGTCAGGGGAATACAAACGTTGATAAAAGACACGAGCTTTGTGGGAGTCCTGCTGGAGATGTGAGAATAGAAGAAGATTTTGGATTAACAACAATAAGAAACAGTGGTTTAAAATGAAAGACTGTATTATGAAAGTAAGGTATTCAGGAAAACAAAACTTTACAAGCTTAAAAACTAAACCTTCAACTGAACCAACCTTTAGGATTAAACATTGAAAAATAAGCTCCCTATACGCCTTGAGTTAGCCGAAGGTGACATAAGTTTGACACCTGAAAGGATGACAGAAAGCATCTTAGACCAACAGTTCATTCGTTAAGAGAATACTATTGAAACGTGGACCTAGAGTTTATTTGGAAGAAGAAAAAATTGACAAGAAAGATAATAAGTGGAAAGATTGGTGATGTTGGTAAGTCGGTTCACGATGAGATAGTACGGCGGGTGGGGGTAAGATGTAGGGGAACGTTTCACCACTCAGAGGTATTCTCTTGGCGAACGGACAGTAAATCTAATGAAAGGCACCCGCTTTGACCCTACTTCAGATAGAAGCCTACACCCGACTTCCATGTACCTCCTAAATGTCAGACAAGCTCCCTTGAACCTTTCAACATCCTTTCTCCTGTGACGGGAATTTTGTTTTTGAAAGCTGTTAAATTTGAAAAATTAAGAATGAAGGAAAAATATATTGTTGTGATATTTGATGTGGTGATTTTTGATGGTGCTTTTGATATAAACTCAAAATTAGCGGGCATAAATGAACGGCATACGACCCATGGATCACGGATCATTTATGTTTTGAACACTATTCATTGCGTTATGTCTAATATGAATAGTTATCAAATAAACAATATTAAGGAATTTAGTGGCGTAAGTCAGAAAATTGAAAATGTGTGTAACACCGTAATTTAGCATTAGAAAAACATACTCTGTTTAGATTCATAGTAAATTAAATCATAGTTCGTTTGGATTCCGCTAGGTTCATTGCTTTATACAATGCTACTATGTAGAGGGTACATGAATGTTAAGCATCTGTTTACAAAAATAGTGGTATAAGTGAAGTTACTCCTTTAAACAATAGTAAAATTAATGGATAATGGTAATAGATTAGCCTCATTACACTAACATAATGAGTGAGAAAAAATACAAAGAAACTCTAGTTTTTTATGGACACAGATGTGAAATTGCCTTTTACTCAAAATTCTTCAGCACTGATCTATGCCACTATATTTCTCAACCCGTAAAATATCACTGATTAATAAAGGATTAGTATAGAGCTGTGGCATGAAATGACAAAACCTAGTTGTAGTTGAATAATTTGAATAAACAGTGGAAAAAAACACTTTAGATTAAAATAAATAATTTTGAGATGGTTCAATTCATGCATAGTATTTTTAACATTTCTTGAAACATTTCTGATATTTTAGGAGCTAAATATGTTCTTGATTACTAGTCACGCGTTTGTTACACAACAGCAATGAACTGCTTTCATGGTGTGATATCTTGCATTTTGAGTTACTTAGGATTTCTTTGACAGGATGTTCTGGAGGCAGGCCTTTGGGACAACTTTAAGCCCTATCTCATTTTCAGAGTATTCGTATGGAATTCACGATTTTCGGCTTATAATTTTTTTTTTAACTTCATAAAATCTCCGTCAACTGATGTATAAGATATTACATTGTTGCTACTATATTTTATATTGACTGCATTTACTTTGGTATTTAATTCTGAAATTATTTGTGCATGATTTTTTTTGACTCGATTACCACTATTGGGGGTAATTTTGGAATCTAAATGGACGATCTAAATAATCTTAGATTGTTCGTCATTGAAGTCCGCGAAAACGTCAAAACTGTTACTCAGAGGGACATTATATCTGATTGGAATCTCATTTCTTTTCCACGTTGTAGAATTATACATGTTTTACGTTAGGTGAATCAGGGGTGGGTTCACCCAAATCTGGGTTCAATAGACTAGCGGTGACAATGCTAATACAAGCTCTTTTCTGGTATTTGTCTAAACTTTTGTGAAATACAAAATATCAGAGCGAACTAAAAAGTTTTCGGTATGGCTGCCTAAAGCGTACTGCCATCTACATTGACGAGGAAACACCAACAGAAGCAATTCATGACATTTCTAATTTTTCTTGAAGATTCTAAGAGAGGTGGCCATAAACAACGCATCAGTGGTCAAACGAACAAAAAAACCCGAGGAGATTGAGAATTTGTTACAGGACTTTTTCCAGTTTAAGTATTACTTTAGCCAGGAATTATTACAAATGCAGAGTACTGGATGGGAGTCCGGAGGCGATATAAAAATAAGGTAGGTCTAAGGGAGAGAGAGTGGCTATGACTATAAAGTTTTGGAAGGCATCGCGTCTTTAACAAAGTCAAAACCTATGTAATAAGTTTCATTTCGGTGAACGTTTTGGAATCTTACAAGTTTTAGTTACCTAGGAGTTTTGACAAAGACTGTTAAACGATTCTATCCATTGATAGACTTAGTCCTTAGACCATCGAATGACTTGGTTTGGGCCAGCTTAAACCCATAACCTGAGTCGACATGGATACAGACGTTGTTTCTATCGATACAGGTTATTTATTCAACTTGAATGAAAAATGTATATTCATTGCGGTGAATAATTAATACAGCAAGTGGACTAGACATTGCGCGGTGGCAGATGCGAGAGGGGACTGCCTTCGAGTCAGTCCGTGGCTGAGCGGCGGTTGCTCCGCGTCGTCAGTCTTCACTGCTCTTCTGCGTAAGTCCGTCACTTTAGCCTAGCAGCCATGTAGTCATTGCTGTTTGTATTTTATAAAAAAAATTTTGTTAAATAAAAAAATGTAAATATTAAAAAAACACAGGTATTTTGGTCAACAAAATAACTAGCTGAACCAAGGATGAGTAGCCTAACCATTTTGTTTTTGTTATAAACATTTTTTTACTTCATCACCATTGTAACTTGTATTAAAAAAATATATATATATGTATACATATATATATATACGTAAACAGGACAAAGGACGTAGGAAGGGAAGAAGTACTATTTAAAGGTGTTAGATGTTTAAATACCTAAGAGTTTATTTTATTAATTATTTACTTAATTAAGATACACGTTCAAAAACAGTTTACCTTACGCGCCCCGCCTCATTGATAGACTATACCCAGGAATTTCCCAGCTCAACCTACCACTCTATAATATAAATATTTAGAAAAAATAGTCATTAATCGAATTTTATGTTTTTTTGTAATTCTTAGAATAATAAATACATACTAGTACTCTAAAACCCTATCACATTATGAATATTCTTTACCTTAATTTTCTATTATAATAGCTATAATTTAAACTTGTTATTTTTCATAGAATGGCTCTTATTAAAGTGTAACTTAAGCGCAAATCGCCACGCCTCTAAAAAATCATGGGTTGAGTTAAAGTTGTGAACACAATTTTAATGAGTTGGTTATTAACCAACAGTGTAATTACAGATAAAAAAAGTTAATTGAATTGTATTAATGAGGGTGACAGGATCTTTAATTTGAAAGTATAGTCTATATGATACAAAAACATTTTTTTAATTACCAAGTAATTAATGATAAGGCTGGCTTTATTTTTAGCACTCGGGGCATCAAATGAAATTATCATTTTGAGTATCATTAAATAAAAGGACTTGACGTCCTCATCAACATAACGTATAATATGTAGACCTCTTGTTTAGTGAGCTATAATTAAAAAAAAAGTAAGTAATTTTTATTAAATGATTACATAAAAAGGTAATAAACTCATTTATAAAGTAATAATATATATTATTATTAATTAATAATTGATAGAGCGTATAAAAGAAACTGATTCTGAATATGCACGTTAGTAAAAATAATTAAATGGAATTAGGGGACCAATCAAGAAAGAGTAACTAGCAAGGTCTTCGAAAATATCTATTGTGGGTTAATGCACAACTAAAGTTTAGTGGAAACTAATAACAAAGCATAACGTTTACATGCATAATAAATACATAACAATATTTTTCTTCTTTTTTTATGAGATACAAGGTTACCGAAATTAAATTATGAATTTGGTTACACTACGTTTTTCTGATTTTGAAAGTTTAACGACCATGTGGTTCTTAATACAGTCTGATAATGATTCTTCTGGAATTTAATGATTTGCAGACTTATATGTGTTAAAAGAAGGTAAGCGAATTGTTACCTGGTCTTAAGGTTGCTGTTTAGACCACTACTATTAGTATAATATTACACGCCTGGAGGTAACGGATCCTCCAGGACCCGTATACATGGATTAATTCTGACCAGGTACTCTATCTATCTCGCTATGTCAGTACAACCCTTCTCGGCTGCTTATGTTTTTTTTTAAGCTACATATGTTCAGGCCTTCATTAAAGCAACATGAGGTGTACTCTCAGTGGAAGTTTTATTTGCATTATTAGAATGCGGTTTAGGATATTAGAAGCTTCTAATTCTCCTTTAGTACTCACCTTCTTGCTGCCTAAACATCATTTTTATCCACTGATTACCACATGTAGGATATTAAGCTAGCTCATCAGATACTGATGTAAGCGAATTTATTTTACAACCGTTTCATTGTTGAATCGTTTTATTTTTTATTTCAAAATTAACTCCTCAACTAGTGCATTCTTATAAAATATTGTTACTGGTCGAACCGGATGGTAATGTCAGTGATTTCAATACATACGTTTTCTTTTACTTTATTTAGAGATTCACAACTGTGACTGGAGTCACAATTTTTTTTTTTTTTTTAAGCCGCTTCACGGGCTTGTGGGTTACGTAGCCTGTGGTACGCGTATCCCGGTGCAATGGGATTGTTGCACCGGTCAGCGCACCTTCGGTTATTCTGTTTTGTTCCATCACTGGAATCACAACTAGCAAATGTGTGTAAGTATGATAACACCTGAAATAAAAATGGCATGTCTGACATGAAGGGAGAGGACAACCACTGATACTTCCCCTATATTGTTGAAGCTAAGTTTGAAGATATTTTATTTTTATTAATTTAGAAGATCTCTATTCCAAGAGTCGATCCTCAGTCATCACTGAATGTTACCAGGTAAGTTACGTATACAGTGTCCTTGTATCAGTGGGTCCGTGCAGTTTTCGTGAAAGTTTCTGTATAATGTTCTAGTGCAGTCGTGAAAGAAATGAATTTTGAAATCATCGTGATAAGTTTGATTACGTAAAATGGCGCACCTGTGATAATTCTTAGAGAGTTTTATTGGAAAATCTGTTTGGTTCTGATGTTAGTCTTCTTAGCGCAACAATAAATTTGGGCTCCATATGTTCAAATTGGTTTCTGTAAATTTTTGTATGTCAATAGTTTTTTAGACTAGGGGATTTTTGAACGTTTGTCAAATAAATGCTTCAATAGTTTTAGCCTTTGACTAAGTGTTAGTCTTTATATTTTGGATGCGATTTCCAAGACAGCCTGTTATTAAAATGTAATTGTGTCAGAGGTTTGTCGTCAAAACTTAAGAGAGGGAAATGACCACATTAAAGGGTGAACGCCACGTGTAAGGATTTAGTAGTATTAATTTTAATTTTCCAGGTCGTACACAATTGAGCCAAATAATTTTGTGGTGTCAGAGAAGCTCAAGTTGGGTATTTTTGTGTTGCGAGTAATGCTTTATCGTTAGCCTAAGTGGATGTAAATGTATTAAGAGTTGTGGGTATGTCACACGTAAAGTAATGGAACCAGTATAGAGCCTTGAGGGACTCCGCTTGCGCAAGCCTTAATGGGAAGTCGCTGAATTTTAGCTTACTGAAAAAAAGTGGTTATCCAAGTATCAAGAAGTAAGTATGTGAAAGTATCGGCCGTAGTTTGAAGTGAAGTCCTGCTTGCCAAACTCTGTTCTACATCAAGAAATGGTCCGGTCGTGTAGGGCTTCTCGAAAGAAGAAGTTCCTTGATCAACAACACTGTGCTTTTGGTGGATGGTGGAGTGAAGTGAGTGGAGTCCGAATTGATGGCCTGGAAGTGAATTTTGTTGTTGAAAAAGAAAGTTATGGGCGATATTGCACTGGTTAATTGAAAAAAAAGCCTGGAGGCTACGTCAACTCTAGGGAAATGAACAAAAATGTATAGATGACTGCGGCTCGAATAGTAGTTAACTTTTTTTTCATAACAATCAATCAATCCTCTGTTGATAAAAAGTTGTGATTGAGTTCACTGGCTCGTGATTCTTACAAATCAATCTGGTCGTCAGTTGTCAGGATTCAGAAACCTTACGGACGCGTGATATTGTAAGTGCCTCGTGCGAGCTCTAATGTATGTGAAAGTTATTTTACCACTTCCAACTTTTGAGCATTTTTATTTCAGTAAAGTATCAATCATTAACAGTTTTAATTCTTGCTAAGCTTTATCGACTGTTCCTGAGAACTAGTAACAAAATCAAGCTCTTACACATATTAATTCATTAAAGTATTTTTTTTTTAAGAGTAATAAGTGGTTACTACAAATTCAAACATAAAATCTTACATTTTGAATTATTATAAAACTGTTCATCAACAGCGGGTGAAAACAGACATAGCGACATGCCTACACGAGCTCTTGATTTCCCCATCTACAGTTAAATAATCTTTGTAGAGGAGAGTATTTTAAAAGAAAAGAAAGAAAAGCTTTATTATGAAGTACAAGCAAAACACTGGTATATACCAATATTATGTTATGTTACATTACTGGGGCGGATGTTTTGGGACTAGTGTCTGGGAAGCAAGTGTGGACTGCGGCTAAAGCTGAGACAAATGTGTATAAGGGAAGGGTAATTCCGGGAATAGGGAGCTACACCTAGGAAGGATGCGGTCGCTTACTTCAAAATATCAGTGACTTCCATGAAGTCACGAGGCAGGTATACACTAGCTTTTACTATTAGCATTATATAACTTACTATAATAGGATAGAATACTGTGCTAAGGAGCGTAAGCTTGTTCCTCACCTCTCCACTTTAACACAGAGAAAGAAAACAATTATAATTCTGTGTAATTTGAATGAAAGTACTGTATGGATATTGGCTTAGGATGAAGAAAATAAAATTTATTTATGATTATCAAATGAAGTTTCACGTGTATATTTAATAAAAAAATTTATGGAACATCTTTCTTTCATTAACTTAAGCCAATAACCCAGCAAATACATTCCCCCAAATCTGAATTTTTGTCTAACCTTTAATGTAAAGCTTCTGTAATTTCTAGACCGGCACATTGTGAAGGAAACTGAAATAGAGACGACTCAACAAACGTTCTTGTGAGTTAAGGGTTTCTCAAAATCCATGGAGTGAAAATTACACAAGTCATCAAGTCATTACTTATGTCGATAGCATGTTAAAAAAAACTGCATAAAAACGTTCAAACGTTTGACTCTGCCAATCACTGCTATTGTAGTCTTCAACGGTGCCAATAGTATTTTATTAATGAAAGAGGTGATAAGGAAGTTTGCTACAAGGATCAGTTTTCTCGCTATTTCCTCCACTTAGATAAGCGATTATTTTCTCATAACAACGTAACATTACATTAATTATAAACTAAAGTATATTTCTGGTAACATCGAGATACAAAATTAAGGACATACAAAGTGAAGCAGTAATTTCGAGGAATTTTGAAGTCTTCGAGTCTACTGCTTAAAAACTTATCATATGATTATAAACAAATTATTACGTGTTTTTGGTCAGTGATAATTTATTTGATTTGTGTTATTCCGTCGCTAAAAACTGCCTTTTGAACAAATAAAATGGTAAATAGCTATAATATTGAAGTAAAAAACGTTTCATTTATGTAACAAAAAATGTAACATTTATGTAATGTATGTAAAAATGTAACAAAATATTTAACCCTTGTAATTTTTATTACTACAAACCCTTTTTGCAATATAGAGGATAATTTCATTTTTCATGTTAGGAAAATTTTCTCTTTCCAGCTCTCAGCAACTGAAGAAAGGTAGTTTGTTAGGTTAAAGAGGGACATCTTTTTCTTTAATCTCCACCTTTCTGCTTATTCATAGCACTGATTCGAGAAACCATCATCAGAATTCCATTTTGTTTTTACCAGACAGAGAAATTTATTAGGAACATTTAATGTAGCCTTAACTCAATGTCGGCTATATGTAAGGTATGTTTAAAACGACAGCATAATTTTTCCCCTTAGGACATTAAATCATGAACAAATATTATTGCACATATTTTAAAATACCCACGAAATTCACTAATATAATTTTAGTTGATAGTATTTATTAACGGAATTCCATGATCAGAACTATCAAAAATTATACTATTTAAATACTTTGTCATATTTTATGTATTTTTGATAATACGTTAACATGTTATTTTTAAACAATTTTCATGAAACTTTTAGTATTTATATAATTTTGATTATTTTATTGACTTAAATAATTATCACTATGATCATTATTATGATTTATTTGTTCATGGCGTTGATTTGGCCATGTTATCATAATATATTCACTTAATTTATTAATATTAATGTTTCTTTTTAATAATTTAATACATTTTAGACTAGGACTAATTTATATGTTTTTTTGAAGTTAGTATGTAGTTTTATCGATGTTACCACGTGTTATATATTTTTGAGATTTTGTATGTATATATTCTAAATTTTTTTATTGTTTATATATTCTTGTTACCTGGGACTTATTGATGCTTCACACGTGTTTTGTACAGTAACATTCAATTTCATTACCACATCTAGGCATTAATCAATGAACTTTGTTTTATGTTTGCATGTGCTCGTTAATAGAAATATATATTTGTGTGTGAAGACAAAGGAGGTTTGTTTCATTTTAAATATGATTGTTTTCGGCTTTATAATTTGTCGACAAAAAGAGAATTGGCCTCATCCAATCTAAAAATTTTCGTTTTATCAGAAGCTCGATTCTAGAGACACACCATGTAACAGGGAGAATCATTGTATGGGCTGGAAACGGACAAATTAATACAGAGTACAAAGAATACAATCTGTAGCTGTCAGTGGGAGTTATGAATCGCTGGTACAGGCTCGGCTCTGGATGTATTGTCGGAAACAGTTAACTAATCTCTCTTCTTTTATCTGCCTTGGGCCTATAACTATCTCACAGCTAGGCAGTTCCAGCATAGTCCTCACAGGCATTCCGAATCCCAAAAATGCTGACCAAAAGAAGAAAGCATGAAATTTCTACGAAGAATTCTCCATAATTGACTAAAACAACTATTGGCTCCCCACATTTTTACACTACACAACGGTTTATAATACGCAACTATTATAAGTAATTAGCTCGGTGACAAATAGAAGGTGAGCCTCATCACCTAGTGTTGAATATGAGACTAAGTACTTTTAACCGCAACACAAATCTATTATATTATGCACTCCTCCAAATGCATGTAAATGCAGGAAGAGGAGAAAATTGTATCTCCATTATTGCATTATTTATTTTTGTACATTACATATTTTTTGTTTGAGGTTTTGAAAAAAAAAATAAAGAAAAAAAAAGTAATTAGCTTTAAAGTATGGCCTGAAAAAAAAAAAAATTATACAAAAACTGTGGCCAGACAAAAGTGGTTTTAATCAATTATGAAGGTTCAACCTACACATACGCATTTAAAAAAAAAGATCTATCCGTGCTCTGGCATTTTGACTTGAATTATTAATCCGAAGATTTACTTAGTTAGCATTATTTTCCAATCGGTTCCAAGGTTTGTTTTTTTACAGTGTTTTAAGTAATATATAAGTGTGTAAAGGAAACAAATTAGGAAGGCGGATGTGGAGGTTCCCTGGGGAGTCATGTCCTACTTCGGGCCGGAGTAGTTTTTAGTCTCCATGCTAGTTTCTTAAAACATATTAAACGACTAGGTACAAGTGGATAAAAAATTGCAATGTTTTATTTAGTTATTGTGTTATATAATATTTACAAGGGAAGGAAATATAAGGAACAATGTATAATTTAAAAAATAGTTTAAGTTTGGCTGAAGACTATTATTACAAATCTTGCTTGTAGGTTTACAAAGGTTTTTTTTTCTCAGCTCAGGATTACGATTCTTCCAGGAGAGAGTACACGTGAGAGGTATACCAATAACTTACCAAGTGATAAGCAATAATACCTTGTATTTGCACCATCAACTTTTAACCCTTTTAGTGGTGGGTCTAATTCGTGTTTCTCCTCTATTGCACCCAGTATAATTTCTAATGTATTAATAAAAAATGGTATTTTTGCATTTGAAATGCCCTCTATAATGTAATTTTGGTATTACCTTTTGACCTGGTTTATATTCTATTGATACAAAGAAAAGAAATAGAATGAATTTCAATTATGTAATATAGATTTTTATATACAATATATTTTACTAAAAAGGTTTTAATAAAATATGGTTAAGTTCAGTATGAATAACTATTTCTCACTGATATACATTGAGGTCTTAGCTCCAAGTTACTCCACAGCGGATGGCCCCCTTGATTGCCGTCGGAGAAATCGGCCCATCCAAAAGGGTTTATTGTATGTAGACTTATCTCATTATGATGGTCACTAGAGGGCTTTTGCTAACTTCAAAAGGCTCCAGGTTGACTGTGAAGTACAAACGATCACATTTCCATGAAGATGAGCTGTGTCTTTCAGTGCTGTTTAGTTGAACGTAAATTAGTAGTAACTGGTAATTTACTCAAAACCAGAGGCTCGAATTTTACCTTTTCTGGAAACAACCATTTCCTTAATTTCAAGGGACAGGATCTTTTTTTTGGTGATGGTGGGGGAAGTTTTCATCTAGGCAGGTATCGATCGCAAGTGTTGCGGTCCCCGCCCCAGAGCAGGTTTTAGCTGATCACAATTGTTGCGTTCTTGGCACTGAAAGGGTTTAAGACAGACCTTGGACTTCATTTATCCTCATAGCAAAACATACTTTGATGAAAAAATTGTAGTCGTTTGTATTTGAAAGTGGTTGACCTTTCTCCCACGTCATTGTGAGATTGTCAGTTGGGATCCCTGGATGATTTAAAGTTTGGAGGAGATCCACAGGATGATGGAGAAAATCTTTTATCTCCACCAAAGAGTACACAGACTGTTATCTTACCATTTTAGCAGGGTATTTTTCCAGACTAATTCTTGCTGTGGCTCGTCACATGAAGTCTTCAAAGTTTAAGCAGCCTCACAGTTTTCCCAGAATATGAACTTAGTCACCTCTCTGCTTTCTAGAGTTAAGTTTGAAAACTCTTCTACCATCAAATCCTATTTTATATCGAAGCTTGTGTTGATTAACAAGTATACGGCTTAAACTATAGCCAACAGATTCGATGGACAGTCTTTTACCTTAGAAATACGCCAATACTTCACTTTAGAGAACTTCAATCTTTTTTTTTGAAGTTCGAAAAACTCTATTTGGAGATTTTAGTACTTAAACTATGGGATTACCAGTTGTAAAATAAACTCATTAAACTATCCCACGATGGGCAGAGAGATGAATGACGGCATCTTTCATGAATGAGGAAGCTTAACATTATCCAAGCAGCTTCAGACCAATTAATACCGAGTCCTACTTACTCAATTACTTGGTAACTGCATCCCATTTGCTCCCTTCAGACGCTTCGTGTCCTTGTTTTCATATTTGTAGGTTACTATGCATACTTCTCAGAATTACACAATTCAACGTTAGTGTGGGTGTAGCGACCGCTAACTACATAAGATAAATCACCCTACACTTTATCGTAAAAGTACCTGTAGACGAGTTCAGGTACCAGCCTATTCCTGGAGGGGCTGGGTCCTGTTCTAGAACCTTCCAGCCTAATGCCTGCAGTGCAATTGGCTGCTTTATAACCCCTAGTTTTAGCCGACGATTCATTCATATAGGTCGGTTTCGGAAAAAGGTGTGAACAATTGTCGGAGGTCAACAATTGTCGGGGGGCGTCACTAGGGGAGTGCCTGATCACTCTAGCCCTGGTGACAAGTGCGGATTGTCGTAGTTAATAACATGGACCATGTTCCATGTAGGCGTTAATATCTGACTCAATTTATTGATAGGGATGTGTCCCGACAATACACTGTGTTCAGGATGAGGTTCAGAGGTTCATAAAGAATAAGAACAGTTTTCAGAGTTCGGGCGAGAGATCGGCAGCGTAATAGGTACAAGTTGTCAGAGGTCTGCTAGAGGCTGTGAGGTGACTGCCCAGAGGTGTGGCAGAGAGAGAGTAGACTAGTAGAAGATTCCAGGGCCCCGGGGCCCTGGAGTATCGTGACTTTCGAGATGCAGAGACTGGAGAAGAGTGAAGAGTGAGCCTACCAGGGCCAAGTGACCCTGATGTAAAGTGACAAGTAGTGTGGCTCAGGAGACTAAGAAACAGAGTGCGAAACATTTTTCAGGGCGAAACTTACTGATATAAATATTGTACCCCCCTCCCTCGTGGAAGGCGGAGTCTGTCTGCAGGTGGTCTGTTTTATTATCCCGTTGGTCCAAAAGGGTGTGCTTTATGATGTCCCGCCTCCCGAGTTACGTGACTAAACTGTTCCTAGCATGATTTTATGACCACGGGAACGTGACTGAAGGTCTATTCTAATAGGGGTAAGTGTGCTTGCCCTAGGTTTTATGGCAGGACCCTCTGAGTTACTTGTCTACCTCTGCCGATTCCTCTATGATTTATTACAAGAAGTTTACACAGATTTGCATTTCTATTATAATACATTATGAACCAGAGTGTAGGGTAATTTACATATATTTAGCTCTTCGCTACAGTCGGTAAATAGTTGAGTGTTCATGCAGTGCACATTGCGGGTACTCCGCCATCTTGGATGCATTACAGTTGACTAAGTGTTCCAGTAGAAGGTTCCAGGTAAACATTTACTATTGTGCTATTAGTGCGTGAACAGAGGTACTAAATCGAAGTAATATGGAGACGGCGGCAATGAAGGTGGACGCCTCCAGGAAGCGGCCGGCTACCACGCCACCAGCCCTGGACAACGAAGAGGACTTCGTTGTCCCAAAAATACAGTAAAGGCAAATAAGACCGGCAAAGAAGTCACCAACTCAGGCAGGAAACCAATTCCAGGTGCTCGCCAGCGAGTCACCTGAAAGCCGACAGGCCCAGCCAATGGTGATGAAGAAGACACCACCAGTAATTAACTGCGGAGAGACAACTACATCCCTAGCTCAAATGCTCAGAGGAGCAGAAATAACTAAACTCGCCCTCTATAAAACAAAGGAGGGTGTCACTATTTACATTTTTCTGCTCGTGCTGCAAACGCTGATGCATTCGAAGGAGGGCATACATATAGTACAATGCAGATTGATGTTAAAAGTCAAACACATACACTACACTAGGTGATGAGGCTCACCTTCAGCTTACAACCGGGAAAAAAGTAAGAACTTAACCTAAACATAGAACCTAAGACTAAAGCGTTCCTGCCGCGACAGCGTCCTGCCATCGATAGGGGAACGGAGCGGGGGGCTTATCGTGTTAAACACCGGGTTTGTCAAGTACTGTAGGGAGTCAAAAAATTTGGTAATTTTTGAGATAATTCAATAGAATTTTCTCAAAAATTTTCCCCATCGGTGGTAGCAAACTGATACGCTAGGGATATCACGGCTAGGACGGGGGACTACCATCCCACCTCCTCTGCTAAAAACAGAACAAAACTACCTGTTAGTAAATCCGAAGCAGATCAAGATTCTTCGGCAATTCTTCGCCGGTGTCAGGGAAACCGAGCACTAGGCCCCGACGGGATACAAACGGTTCTGCTCAAACAACTGCCGTGGAGAGGGATCGTACAACTCGAAAACTTTTACAACTTTTGCATAATATTGCGGTATTTTCTTTAAAATACTCAAGCCAGCTAGGAGCAGAGATCACCCATCCCACTATCACGCGATCAGTTTATTGCCACAAATGGGGAAAATTCTGGAGATAATTCCTTTGAATTATCTCAAAGACTACAGTGTGGAAAATGACATCATTCCATGATGATTTCAATCCAGTCTGTGCACAGGACATCCCCTTATGAAGCTACAGTCAGAAGCTAGCCATAATTTGAACAGAAACATAGCCACGGCTATGATTTCGCTAGTCTGCACACAGGTCTTCGACTCGGTGTCGAATGCTCTGGCCCTATGACTATATGTGACTCCTGTGTTCAGCTGAACGTTTTTCGGTCCATATGACTCACAACTCCCTGACCTACTGTGGTATTCAGTGTGCTGTTTAAAAATCTCATTTGTAAGATTGAGATATAGCAAAAATTTGCAAAGTTGTCCAACTGACCAGTACTTCACAAGAACGGAATATATTGGACCGAATTTTCTCTTTTTTTCATTGTTCCTAACAAAATATATTTGTAGAAATAAGACTATTTTTTGTGATGCAGCTAAAAAAAATCTGCTGGTGTTATATAGATGGGAAATCAGGTTGCTAAGAGAAATCGGAACAATTGCTAACAGATACAATAAACTACTAAGGACATAATAGATAGTAGAGGAACATGAAAAACTAACATATGGGTTTAGTTCTGAAGCCGTTTGGAAGAATTATTTTTCAAAAGCCATTCTATAATGCACTTTTTCTTTCTATGGGTAATAGTTATTAGTAATATAAATATCTTACTACTACAGGCGAACTTGCTCTTACTTGCCAGTTCACCACATCGGCACAATTTACTAATGTCAATATATTCATAAACTATTGGAATTCAACGAGATCTTTAGCTCTGGTTGTAGTTGAACATGATCATTTTACATACCGCAGGACAAACTAAATGTAAAACAAATTGACTCCCATGGTGAAAGATCCAAAAAATAAAAATGATAGTTCTCAGAAAAAGTATAAGATATTTTTATGCCTATGAATTAATTAAAATTTTAACTTAATTTAATTACTGATTTCTCTTTTGGGGTGAAAGTTCCTGTTTCTTAAAACAAAACGCTTTTGTATGTTGCTATGTGAAATAGGTATATGTTTAGTAATTATGAACATACCCTTGAAGGCACGAGTTCTCGAATAATGTATTAATTAGAAAAAATATGGGATACAAATGCAATTAGTCCCGAAGGTGAGCATGAGATTGATGGCGCAGCGTTAGGGGCTTTAACACAATCGATTTTTCAACATCTAATGTGAATTAGGGGCTGATAGATGGATGGGCTCCCTTGATAAAATTACCAACGTGGCTAATCAATAGCATGCCCTTAACCATGAGAGTGTAGGAGAGATTTTCATCGAAGAAAAAACAAAGTAAGTGTTTGTTTATAATGATTTTTTATACATATATATTTCTATTTTTTTAAAGGTGATTTAGTAAAGTAATATAGATAAGGTTGTAATATTTGTTAGCTCGGCGCAATAATTCTGTATTAGTAGAGGCAAGTAGGCTCATCAATCAAGATAGTCTGTCTCTTTATTGGGCAATGGACCTAGTTCATTTATCACAATTATTTATATCCCGATTAAAGAAGATTTTTTTTTATAAAGTCAGGATATTTACTGATTATTAAAAATAATTATTTTATTTTTATAACTTATGATTTCGATTAGGAAATGCTCAAATAGCACTATGAAATACTGTCTAAGTAGTTGTTTGAAGTAGACGGAGAGGAAATGGTACTCACTGATATGAAAAAGGAAATGAGATGTTTAAGGAAAATGATCGCCTGGCCTGTCATCACTCAGCAAATCATCTGAGGTTATTTCCTCAGACCGGGCTCACGGCTTTCATGATTGCTGTGATAGAGGAGTCCGCCAGCTATCATTTGATGATAAATTCATTTAGTGTTTGTGATAAACCGGTTTCCTTCAAGAGTTAGTATGAGGTAAATGTAGAGACCAATAAGAATAGGCTTCAAGGTTTGGACATTCTTCTGAGACTCAATTAGTTTCTTTAAACTCAATAGCTCTTTCTTCATCAGTTTCTGTGTAATGATCTGTAGCAAATCCACTCCAAGCGACCAAAGTCTCAACTCGTTGAGCACGATGTATGCATGTCTTTCTGCCCCCTCCCTCCCTCCCGCTTGCAGGCAATATGTTTCATTCAGTATCAAGGCTCGGCGTGGAGCACGAAAGTTGAACTCTTGGGACGTGTTGGCGTGTAATGTCTGACGTGGTGCCATGCAAGGTTTTTTATTAAGGTATTTATTTTATCATATTTATTTATTTTTATATTTGCCTCTATTTCGTAAGACTAAAGAGTTCAATCAAGTTATTTTCTATAGGTTATGAGAACTAGCTCACAACCCATTGAACTGTTTACCCATCCAACGGTGTTTGTTCAAATCGACTTGCATTTAACGAACGAAATGCCAACAGTTAAAGGCTCTGTTTGATAAAATTTCTGAACATTAAAATAAACAGGGTACCTTTTCAGAAGATAAACTAGAAAAATATAAAATAGCCTCTTTTAGATCTTTTATTTTTCCAAATTGGTTTAAATTCTTCAAGAGCAACATGAAAACAAAGAGATCAAGTACATACCCTGACAAAATATTGTTTAGGGAAGGGTGGGCTGGTGCAAACATCACCCAGCTGAGTGAGAATATCTCAGCCTGAAATCAACCAGTGACCGTCTGCACCTTCTCAGAGTTAAATATTTTTTTGTGGGATGGGTGTTATTTTTTTTCACTAATGACTATAGTTGATAGCGTGGAGGCTTGTAGGGATTTTCAAAATAACTCTCTATGGAGTTAATAAGAAGAACCAAATACTTGAAGTTACATAAAATTCTTTGATTTTGATGTAGGAACAGAATAATTTTAATACTATTTTTTGCCACTCGATATAAATGGTTATGAGTAAAAGCTTCCTTAGAAGACGATAAAACACTCATGTTTGCGTAGAAGGTTTATTTGACGTTAATAATTGGACGATTTAATTACTGCTCAAATCCTGTTACAAATTGAAGAAAAAAAAACACTTTTTTTTAACATTGAAGAGAATTACTAGCTCTCGAGAACTATGAAATAAATACTAGCTATTATACAAGAAATTTTAATGAACAAACTAATACAGCTGTCAGCTATGCAAGCATCATCTATGTTTGTCGAAGCTGGTCTGTCAACTCAGAAAACAGTACGTCATCAGGCGTGGCTGTTATTAGAAAAATAAATTTACATTCGTTTTCATCTTCCCGAAAATCCTTCTTTTGTGGATGAGTAACAAGATTACATGTGTAATGTAAAGATTTCCGAAATCTATATATTTTATGTGGAGTAGAAAGCTGGGTTATGTAGGGGACAAACAAGCAGGTTAACAGTTGAAATGAAGTACCTTCGGCGAGTAACCGGAAATACTTGCTATGTGTGATCAGCTCTGAAATGAAACAACAAGAGAAAATGTTCAGATTGCTGCCTGAAGGAAGTTTGTGAAAACAACTGGACGAATGCCGAGAAACCAGAAACCTGGATGGAGGTAAGGCTAACCTGCCTGGGTTTTTAATCCAACGTTTGCAAAGAAGGAAAGGGTCCAGTTGTGAGCCACAAAAAAAGGAGATGGGAAAAAAGAAGACGAAAAAGCAAAAGATATTGCAACAAAAAATGTAGAAGATGCTCTAAAATAAAGAATTGAAGAGGTCTTGTACAAATATGTTAATAAAATTTTAAACAGGAATGATCAAATCGTTTTCAGTGATATTGGCCACAGTTCAATGAATAATTTTAGGTGTACATTAACTTTCTGTTAAAACTCTCTCAATGCTGTAAACACCACGCCATTCTGAAGGGAAACCTTCCGTTAATTTAAAGTTACCAAGAGCGAGTTTGGCTAGCTCTCCTTGAAACAATATCGACTGTTATTCACGGGATTTTGCTTCTGATTTCATTAATACTTATTATAAGTGGTTGCGAGAATACTATTTGGTATTTTTTTTTATCTAAAATATTGTTTTTTTAAGTTGTGCTATTGTGCTTTTTGTATAGCTTTAGCCAAAGGTAAACATCATATAAAAAATATCCACAAATACTTGGTCTGTGCTCCTGTATGTCAGTATATTTTTTCACTAGTTAATAATTACTAATTAATTTGATAAAACATATCAATAACTGAAAACCACCTTCCCACCCCAGAACATGTTGTAGATATCTGACTCAATAATAGATAAAACTGAATTCGATTGAACGGGTTACGAATCTTTATTCGTACAAAAGGCCACCACAACTACGTTTTCTGGAGTGCCAGTGATTTATTTTTACAATACATTCTGTAATATACATATTTGTAAAATCAAGGGTCAAGTTACCGATTTTTTTTTAATATTGTAGAGAACCCGTCGAACCATTTTTCATTAGAAGGCATGAAGCGTTATTTTATTATACAGAGATATGATTAGGGGGCTGTTTTCAGGGGTTGAAATATATTGTAAGACAACTGCTTTCTTTCATTCCCTCACTTTTAAGGCTTTATAGGCTCCAAGGTTGGGACATTCTTCTGCGTATTTTCATGTGAAATTTGCGTTGTTTTTTTTGCATCCCCTCTTCTAGTGCTAGTGAAGATCCCACCCACTGTCTTCTGGCTCAGACATATCTTTCTCTCAGTCATTATAGCGGAGAAGGCATATGCGTATGAAATGTCGGAGTTTCTTTAAATGTGAACGTTTGTCTCCCTGTTTTTGTTATGCTTTTGTTTTTGGCATAACCTGGTTTATAGTCGTACTGTCCAGAGTCACATTTTAGCAAAGAAGATTTTCTCAAAAGAAGCAAAGAAGATTTTCTCAAAAGTGTTCCCTTTTGTTATTTGCTTTCAATTTTGCACCGATATGAATTCAACCGATATTCGTGTAATTTTCTTATATGAGTATAAACTTGGTAATAATGCTGTAAAAGCTGCACGCAATATAAACCAGGTGGTCAGGGAGAATACTGTGAACGATCGAAAAGTGCAGCGTTGGTTTGAGAAATTTTGGTCTGGTGATTTTTCACTGCAAAATGAACCACGTGGAAGACCCAAAACGTCTATGAAAAATGATGCTCTGAAAGCACGATACCGCACGAACTAACCGAGTGAAATAAGCTGGATGGCTTGAACGTATGCTCATCATTGCTAACCCGATTTAATCGAGATCCATTTTTCGATCGGATCATTACTTGTGATGAAAAATGGGTTCTTTACGGCAATAGGAAAAGATGTGCTTGGTGGCTTGATAGGGATGAGGCTGGTGCTCATACTCCACGGCTATCACTTCATCCACGGAAAATTTTAATCACAGTTTGGTGGAATGTGACTGGAGTAATACACTACTCATTCCTTCCAACTGGAATGACAATTACAGCCGAAAAGTATTGCCAGTACATTGAAGAAATGCATGAAAATTATACGCCAATCACTTGTTAATCGGCATGGCCCAATACTTCTCCACGACAACGCTCGGCCCCATACATCGTACAAAATAATTGCGAAATTAAATGAATTAAAATATGAAATTTTGCAGCACCCACCTTATTCACCGGATCTTTCGCCAGCCGACTTTCATTCATTTAAACATTTAGAACTGTTTTTACGGGCTAAACAGTACGAAAATGAAGACAGTCTGAAAAATGCCATATCAGAGTTCATTGATTCTAAAGATCAGAATTTCTTCAAGACAGGCATCTATGCATTAAAATCTCGTTGGGAAAAGAGTATTGAAGTAAATGGAGCATATTTTTATTAAATAAACAGCTTTTGGAAAAAGATATACAGGTTAATATATTCACTTAAGAATCCAACATTTCATTCGCACCAACCTAATAGTAAAACCAGCCAAGCCATTTAAGCCATCTAAAAAAAAGAAATTAAAAGTCAATTACAAATTAAATTGAGATTGAAATTAAAAAAAACTTATGTTGTGGAATAATCCCTTTGTTTTATGTGTAATTTCAATAGAATTTAAGAAGTTAATTATTTTGTGTTTTGCGTAACTCCTTTTTCTTAATTGAGATAATAATCCAGTATATTATGCCAAGGCGATTTTTAATTATTACTTCCATTAGCCAACATATCTTTGGAAAATGAAGGTGACAAAAGATTGTCTAATGGTACTTTGTTATTTTATTTGTTACACATGCAGATGTGATTGAGAATCGTGTCAGGTATTATCTTGGAGTGACATTCCGTAATTTTAATTTCATTAGCGTAGAGGCTGTATTTTTCTCTGACTTATTTGAATTGAAACAGAATTGTAGGGTCTTCTGTGGCATGGTGTGCTTAATATTTATACAACATAAGATAAGACACGGCAATGAAATGATTCTGTGAGTGGATGACAAGAATGCTAGAATAATAGGAAGGAAACACTTCTAAAATGGATCTGGAAAGTGGGAAATTAGAACATTGAATCTTAAATATATTCTGAAATGAAAATTTAAAAATATTTAAAGACAGAAAGAAGTCACCGGCTGTTCACAGACACCAGATTGACTCTGGAAAAAAAACAGAAATACGTAATGCGACCATCCCTAACCCGATAGAAAGCAGAACTCGGCCCTGCGACATCGGCGATAAAGGATCTGGAAAAAGCACGTGATACGGCTGACAGATAAAAAAAACAGAGATAAAAAGATATACTTTAAGGTGGAGCCCAGATGCTAATGCTGCAATCTCCCTTTAGCTATACCTCCGTGAAATACCTTGGGTTTCGCTGCTTAGGTCGTTTGCGATACTAAATATCTAGTCACTGATGTATCTTTATAAAATTAGCACATTATTTTATGAATAATTAAAAAACCTCGTAGTTATAAATAACTGCTGTTTTTGTTAAGCCAGAAGGGAAATAAGTTATTTTCATTTTTTTGGGGAATGATTGCTTATTAGTACATATCAAGTAAAAATAATTCGATAATAGCAGTCGTAAAAATAATTCAATCAAACTGAAATTTTATAGGTATATTCCACAACAACTCAAAAAATACTGATTCCATTTGGGTTGGTATTTAATAAAAAAGACAAGGAAAAACAAAATAGTGACATTAGTGTTCAATTCCCCAATTTTTAAAGTTCCTTAAGAAGCCTCACGTCTGATTCTGAATTTTTTTTTACCTTAAGGCGAAAAGGTTTTTAAAGATATTTCAAAAGGCGTAGTTTTGACAGCTACAATCAGAAATCGCCTGTTTAATGTGTTTATCCTGTTTTTATGTCTATATTTCAGCTACCTGTTAACAGCTGTTTCATTACCTGTTGTAACAATGTTCAATTTATAAAATGATTTTCACAATTATGGGCATATATATTTTAAAATAATTTTTTTTTATAATGTATTAATAATATAATATAAAATTGTTATATTAGAGTTGTACATATACATACATTATATATATTGTGTATATTATATATTGACATAAAATATGATTATAAAATTTAACAAAATTAATCGTTCTCAAAAATAAAGATAAATTTTGTAAATATAATGATTATAGGATCAGCTACATATAAATAACTATTAATAATTGTATTTTTTATTTGAATTGGTACATAAACCTTTCCCATCTGCCTTGGCCTATTCTAGGCAACTAGAGGGTGTTATATTACTACAAACGTTAACGTTTAAATTGTGTGAGTGTTTTGGCAGAGCGGTGCCTGAAAAGGACCAACAGAGAGAAGCAGCCCTGGTGGTGAAGTGGAGGGCAAACATAAATTTGTCTAACTGATGGGGCGCAATGGCAGGGTTCTTTGGAGGGCTCACAGTGGACTTACAGCCTTACTGGAGATCTTAGAGTGCCCTTTCTACAGGAGCCTCCAATGCTCCAGTGGAGGTATTCCCGCAGCAACCATGAAACCGTCTCGCTCGTAACCGCCTGCAGGATCGCTTGTCCCAAAAAGGCGTTACATAGGTCTTTCATTTTTTTTTTTTTGGTTCAAAAACTTTACTATGACAAAATTACAATCTGGCTTATTGGGCAATACATAATTGTGACAAATGTTCATTAGGAGGAAGTTGTTGGAGAATTTAAGGAGTAAGGAAATCATGTCCGGGAGATTTTCGGTAAGATATGTTTATCAGAAGGTAATTGACCTCAGAGTGGCTAACGGCTTTTGGTGGAAGTGGGAGAGGGATATGGGAAGTGAGAAAATCTCCAACAGTGGTGCCATGAGTATAGTTATGATGACTAAGGTGAGGTGTGAAAATACGGAAAAGATGCAGTGCGAATTAGTCCGACCTTTCCCCACCCGAAGCCACCCAGGACCCATCACCGCGATGGAGTTGGTATGAAATGGGATGATATTTTAGGTACATTTCACAGGGAGGTATCCCTGGTAGACAAAGAGGAGAGGTGGAAATTAAAGGAATTGTATCGGAAGGATGCCAATTGCCGCTTTACTAGCCTGCAGTAATGATCTTTCATTTTGAGGCTTCTTGTTTGGTCACTAGGAATAAAAATGTTTAGCAAGATTGATATAGTTTTATTGATTTTAGGCAATAATAGCTTACTTAAGTCTCGGCAGCTGTTACATATATTACTGTTGATATAGTAACACCTGCTGATATAGTACATAAGCCACATTCAAAATATAAACAAGCCATTTTCAAAATATTGCTTTAATTTTTAACATATTTGGGAAATATATATGTATATTTAATCTCTCCGTATCAAACAGTGATTTCAGAAAGAATTCCAATTCACTTCCGACCCTATTTGTAATGATTTTACGAAATCACATTCTACTTCTAGGCCGATCGAATACCCAACTCAATATAATAGGACACATTTCTTTTTCGACTAATAAACTAATTAATAGCACTCTCTCATGTTAATGGAGAAGTTTTATATATATAGCTTGAACAGGAGGATCGCAAAGAAATGTACAGACAGATACAAGTGTAAAAATAGCTATATATATGCGAAACCATTGTAAATTCAATAAAACCTTAAATAAATACTGAATGTAAGTATGAGAGCCAGCCTTTTTTGAAAATTTGAGATGAAGCTCAAAAAAATGTGAAGACTAAGATGCATATTTTATATATAAACACAAATCAAGTTATAAGTGTTCACCGTTCATAACAAAAATTACTTGAAAATAACTTCAGGATTATATGGTATGTACATTTCACCTATTGCCAACAGCATGTTAAAAAAAATAAATGGATATTAGCTATAATAATACTTTAAAATTGGAATCTTAAAAAAGATCTTGTGGAAAAGACAGACATGTTGTAATAATATTGCGAGGCAGACTTATATCTCTGGTTCCAACACATCAACATAAAATCTATATAACAACTGCACGGAACGTTTTTTCCTGTTCTTGTTATTTGTTTTTTCTATAGTAATAAATTCTTTTTGAAAACGTTGATATTGTCAAATAAGGTAACCCCATGCTGTTTGCCTTGGGTTTGTAGTTACGTTGACTAAGGTGATTTGTAATTTCAACGGCAAAAGCTAGATTTTTTAATCCATTGGTTGAATTTTAATAGTTCAAATTCATCATTTTCGGATTCGAAAATAATGATAATTCCGTTTAACAAATGAAAGCATTGCTTTAAACTTTATGACTGGAAAGTCATCAAATTTCTGTGTAATGACGTAGATCCGGTGTATTCACCTTCTGAATATTTTAGAAATTTACTAAATTGACAGTCATTAAGTCCATGGGAGCAAATATAATTTACAATTATTGTAACATTTTTTAATACATGGCCAAATTTTAGACCATAATGTTTGTTGATGAATAATACAATGATTCTGCTGAAGAGAATTATTACTTTATTCTGTGCATTTTTATTTTACTTGAGTGATAACACCGGTCATAGCAGGAAAACCATCAGTCACTAGAGATACCAATTTTTGTAATGATAAATTATATTTATACGTAATATCCACTATTGCGATAAAAATACTGACCACAGTGGTTGTATGGTGCATTGGTTTAATCTCCAAAAGCTCTTACTTTCCAGTTCGCATCACATATACAAATAAAAATAGCTATCTAATCTTTATTTTATACGTCCGTGCTTTCATCAATTGCAATGAAATAAGTTTTTATGATTTTAATTGATTAAGTACATTTTCGGCTATATCATCAAGTCTGCTGGCAATGGTATTTCTTGTTATGCTTACATTTTAAAATTTTTGTAATTGATCTGGGCACAATACTTCTACTGCCAGAATCATAGATTCACTAATGAATTCCACTTCAGTGAATGGCTTTGACTTGGTCGCAACTAAATGCAAAATCAAAACGCTTGTTTTTACAACAGCTGTATTATCTTATATAGGTTCGACAAATGTTTTATGTATAGTTCTTTATTGTGAAATAATTACAATCTGCCTTTTATAAGGCAATAATAATACAGATAAATGATCTCATTCATACCATATTTACAGTCATCATTCACTCGCTCATTCATACAATCCCCAACTTAATAATTCCAATTCATCTCCACAAAGCATATTTGTCATAATTTTCTTTGTAAGTTGTTTCATAGTGTATTTTAATAATATACTATTTGGAAACAACTATGGAGTTTCTAAATATCAAACATAACATTTTATTTTAGCCTTGAATACAAAATTACTGTAATTCGCAATTTTCATCAAAAAAGCTCTTCTTCAATTGATCGTTTTATGCTTATACTTGTGGATTACTTGTTTCTTGTTTTAATAAATGTTCAGTTAAATACTGTATAAATAAAACTAATTTTTTAAACCAGAAAAAAATTCTTGATTGGCAAATAACGGAGTATTCGTTCGCTGGCGCTGATTCGTTAGCTGCTATCATCGAATCGATGATGATTCTACTGGAACCTCATGACTCATTGCCATGCGAAAAGTACGTACATTTGAATGACCTCTAGACATATATATACATTTCGGAGGCCTATGTGGGTGTCGTATTTGACATGCATGCTGTAGAGGAAGGAAAAAAAAATAAGAAACGTACTGTATATATATATATACATACATTATATTGATATGCAAACAACATGGGTTCACTTTAAACGTTTCTTTACAGACGGTAAAGATGATGCGAGATGAAACATGGAATTATGTAAAGCTTCAAAAGAGAAAATGTCGCTGTTTAATGTAAACATTACGACGAAATGTATTATGGAAATGAAGCGGCTTAAGTAAGGTGTATTGTGTCTTGTCCCTTGTGTTTATCTGCTGTATGTAAACCATCTCGAGATTGCGAAAGCTATCTCTGAACTAGTTTCAACAAACAGGCATAATCTGCCGAAGATATGGTCTCGTGGTTCTGCACCTCTTTGCTGGAATATTTACAGGCACCGATGTAGGTATTATATATTGTACCTATGTTTGCATCCCAACACAGCGATAAATATGAAACGATGTGAATAACATTTCGTTTTATTACCATTGTCTGAGCTTTCATTTTTGTTGATAGAAAATCGCGCTTTTCCTTCATCATGAATCATTACCTATTTAATATGCGATGTCTTGATATGTTCCGTTGCTTTCAATGAAAATAAAAATGAAAGTCATGTGTGATCTATCACATATTTAATATTTTCTTTTTGACCGCAAAAATATTGCACTGCTCTGAAATATCTCAAATAATAATACATATTATCAATCAGGAGAGTCCAGCTCTTTGATTTGATATTCCGCATAACAAGCTAGAGAATTACTCATGTTTTAGCCATCAAGCAATCGTTTTTTTAATCACGACACAAATAGGCATTAAATAAATGTGCATAACATCATACCTCTAAGTTTAGCACGGATTGCCTAAGTCAAGAACATGATTGTGATGTCATTGTTAATTATAATAAAAAAATCTTAAAACCGAAATTCCATATCAGATTAAATCCTAAAAGTTGTCCTGTAGTTTAATTACGAAAGTGGGTATGGGTAGAGTATTTTACATGGAAATTTAATCTAATGTTTGCGTGACATGGAAATTATTGTTAACTCCATGCTTCTGGATTAAATATCATTAATAGCTTAGTTACTTAGAAAAAGGAAATAATAGTATAACTACATCATTGATTAGTAAGTATGGCATCAAGTGTTTTTAGTGGAATAAACGTTTTAATAATTTTTTTTTTTAATCGAGCCCCCAATGATATTAAAACAATACTACACTACGAAATGTGGTTATGAGTCAATAAATAATTTATAACTTGGTAATTAAAACTAAATATTTTCCTGTGATGTCGATTTGGGTATCAAAATTAAAAAAATAGACGTCCTGAATAAGAATAGGTTTTATGAGTCGAGACTTCAGTGGACTGAAATTGAAAAATATCTTTTTTCTTGCAGTTGTAACGAGACTCTTAATTTTGTAAAGCATGATAGTTTATGACATTTTTTTATATTATCAAATGTATTAACACAAGATACACCTAATAAAATTGCGATTTGTCACTCATATACAGTTTTCCAGGACTCCCCTTGTACTTTGGTCTCCGATTAGGCTAAACATGTAAGATTGTTGAGTGTTGCGGGTATGGTAGATACTCGCCCCTGAAGCTAGAGTTTTACCACAATTACACATATAACGTTTTCTTAGCTGATAAATTTAAATTCACTTCAATTGATTATTATTATGTAATTTGGAGTTTGACTTTCTAAACTATTTGAGAGAGAACAACAATTTATTAAGATAAAATTACAATCTGCCTTTTATTAGGCAATGAGTAATTGAGATAAGTGTCATCATTCATACCATATTTACAGTTCATCATTCACTCGCTAATTCATACAATATTTACAAACAGCCCAGAGGCCCCCCAAGTCCACATGGTTGTCACCTCCCTCGTATACGAAGGAGGCAGCGGAGTCTTAGGAAGTCCCCCACGCTCCTAAGTCAGCCGCGTCACTGGATAAGAGCCAGCGGAGGCTTCTAAACTATTAAAGCGAAAAAACCTTGACATTGTTTGTTCCTTGTTTGACCAATAAGTATATGTTCTAAATGCTTAAAACATGATTAAAGTTTAATTAAAATAAAAATTTTCTATCACGCTCATGGATATAAAGTCCTGGGAAATAATATGTAATACGTGTTCAAGCATTAGCTGACTATAATTAAAATAATTTTTTTCGTGAATATCAGAATTCTTAGAGGTGTGATACATCACATTTAACTTAGTTTATTCGCATGGTAATCTTCTTCTTCCATCTGATGGCAATGATTCAAAAGGGATCTAAATTTCCCATTTTTTTTAATGGCCATTATAGAGGCTATTTTCGCTGGCCTAAATGAACAACAGTGGGAACCTGTGATTCTCAGCTAGGAATCCATTGGTCGAGGCATGTTTGCATTCCTATTTGGATCTGATGGGACTTCATCGTGCATTGTCCGAGCATTGGCACATTGGCACTGCTCGGCAGTCAGATACCGTTTCCAGAGCACAATGACTTCGTGCACTGGCGTTTGCTGTACTCCACTGCCCTGTCAATACTTGTTTTCATAAATCGTCGTTTCATCAAATTGAGTGTCACACATTCCAGTCTTACTAACTATTTCTATAATTGAGTCAGTGATTTTTGGAAAAATAAAATAAAACTTTTTATCTTGAATCTCCTCTAAGAAAATATTTAGTCATAATACACTTAGTGACAAACCACATCATTTTTTTTCCATATTTGACAACACTTTTTCTCAAATTCCAAGTTATTGTATGTTAGCAAACATTTTTGGTATAAAATATAACTTCATAGTAATCCTACTTAGTGATTTTTTTTAAAGCTGATATCCACTTAATTATAAGTTAAGCTCCGGGCAGCATCAGTATTCAACCTTAATCCCCGAACGTCGAGATGTAAACATCCCGAATGTAAAGTTACAGGGTTACAGTCTTGAAATAAACAGTCTAGTTCTAACTTTCATTCGTGTTGTATCTCTGTACCTTTTTTTTTAATTCAAAAGCCGATAAACATTAACTTATATAAAGTAACTCATTAACCTTACACAGTGTGATCATTACTCTTCCACATTTCAGTCCAGATATGCTAGCAAGTTAATGAAATATATTGGTCATTGATGTTTTATTATTGGCGTATTAATACAATGCCAAGTATATTAAAAATTATAATGTATGTTTTTTTTAAAATAATTTAAAGTAAAGTAACATAGTTTTCTGTCATTATATTTTAAAAGTATAATCCAAACAAATTAAGGGAACAAAAAAAAACATTTAGTCTTTGGTAACTCCTTGTCATATAAGTCTTTATAAACCGTAATTATTACTGAAAATTACATATAATATGAACAGTTAACTTAATCATGAAATCAATAGTCTTTTCATGCCAGTCATAGGACAAGGTTCTAATCATTGGGGGAGTAAGGAACATTATTGTATTAAAAAAACTTGTATATATATGTTTTTTTAATTATTTGATTTACATTAATATTCATCTTCATTCATAGTCCATTTAGAAACAAAAATAGTTCAAATGCTCATTCAAAATTTACCACAGCTACATTTTAAAATTCAGTGATCTTCCTGACAATAGATGCGAAATTTTATGATTGGTGAGGTAGCTTAGAAGAAAATTTGTTTTTTGAATCATAGAGAAACCAGATATTGCTAATGAATTTAGTCACAGTATAATCTCGACATTGAGAAACAGAATAACTTGGGACGTATTCTGTAGAAGTTCATGGAAAATCATTCAAATGATTTGAGGTATAAACATTAAGTAACTTTACATAAAGTAAAAAAACACTAAAAAATTGTTTTTAAACTGAAGATTTAGTCATTTTATAGTTTCTTCTAAATATATGTGAGCGTGGTAGACTGGAACAATTAGTAGATCCGTATATGCAAAAATACGCCTTAAGCTCGTCATCTTGAGGGGGACCCAAGGGCCTGATCCTACTCTACTATTTATAGCTCATTAAATAGTTATCTATCTTATTAAAAACATTGTTTTTCTGTTATGAATTCCATCTTGGCTATTTCTGATACCCCTTCTCCCAGGTCAGAAGTGGGATTAAACCACAGCATGCCCGATCAAGATCAGCTGTGTATTCCGGAGCCATGAATGAAAAATTGCCTGAACCGACAGATTAGAATCGGTTTTTGGAATTACTGTTCAGACAATTGGCAAGCACAAGTAAGTGCAAACCTGTTATAAGCCTCCCACAATTCCTAAAGCGCAAGAAATGGACCCAAAATCCTGAATCAACACCGTCGAGTGCTGGCTAGAAGAAGAATACCTTGGAGGAACTCTCGTAGTCGATCAGTCATGGATTAAAGGATGAGGCAGTATGGTTCACCACGGACACTAGCTCTGATTTCACTTAGGACATCTTCAAATTAATTTGTTTAAGTTGGAACTCCGTTAAAAATGACGACTGGTCCGGTACCCATTGCACCGGTTGGTCAGTAATGTTTCATCTTTGGATTAATCGTTAAGTGGTTACCGGAACATGAACAGATTAGAGAAAAATTCATCTCCATTTTGACAAACGATCCAATTATAATGATATTTGAACCTTTTCTACCTATCGAGTTACACACAGATGCAAGTTCTTTGGGGTATGGCACTATTTTATTACATGTTGTAGATCGTAACACTCGCGTTATTGCATACTACAGTAAACCCACGATATCTCACGAGTCGAAATAACACTCTTATGAACTTGAAACATTAGCAGTAGTCAATGCCATTAAATATTTTTACAATTTTCAAAACGGATACCCTTTTAAGGCAATACGTACTATTTATCATCGAAAGCTACACACAGAAAACAGGATGTTATTCCCCAAGTTTAGGTATGGTGGACATTTTCACAAAGGTATGACATCGAATATCGTAAATATTCAAAAATGACTAATGTAGATTTTCTTAGTCATAATGCCTATAAGAATACAACGGTAGGTCAGGATAATACTGCAGAAATCGGGAATGAGATTACAAACGGTATGTGAGGACCCCTAGTCAGTCCTAGTGATGACCCATCCTTGAGTAGTATAGACATTCCTGCGGGTGTTTATAAAGTCAGGCACCGCGGACGGAAACAGGTAGGAATAAGGAAAGTATTAGAATCTTCCATCAGTACTAAATGAGTCTCATTGACTCCTATTTCATCTGTTGGATTCTAGCTGAGCAAGAAAAAGACCCATTTATTTCTGAAATTGTGTTGAAATTAAATTCTGATGAGGTTGACGAAGAAATCAAGGATACTTATGAAATATGATCTGGTGTACTTTGTAGGAAAATTCAGTGTAACTCACATACTTGGTGTCTCCCTGATGTACCACACTCCCTTTTAATGGCCAATGGTCAATAATATCCACATTTCCATTTTCAATTAAACTCTATATAATTACTATTGGTTTCAGAATATGTCTGAATTTATGAGAAAATGTGTTGAGAACTATATGA
Organism: Acanthosoma haemorrhoidale; assembly: GCA_930367205.1. Classification (NCBI taxonomy): domain Eukaryota; kingdom Metazoa; phylum Arthropoda; class Insecta; order Hemiptera; family Acanthosomatidae; genus Acanthosoma; species Acanthosoma haemorrhoidale. Next base: position 180,570,301 of record OV884011.1, on the reverse strand, counting down.
CATGTAAGACTGCTAAACGAGATTTAGAGGCACGTCAAGTAGAATTGCACCTGAACCCTGGTACTCCGTTCATTTAGTTATCTCAGGAAAATTAAGTGGAAAAGGCAATAGGCGTGACTATCTCTCAGTCTTTATCGATTCATTCACGCAATATTGACTTATTTTTCTTACTCATAAACTCAAAGCTGATAATGCGATCAAGACTTTACGCTCCTCTATTTCTTTATTTGGCCACATGACACAACTCGTCGGAGATGGTTTAGAAGATAGACTAATGTAAACGTTAAAAGACACGTTCACAGCAATTGAAATGAATGACAATCATGCATATCAAGATATAGTCCCAGACATTCAACTTGCTTTAAATACCACATTCCATCGTGTAACGCAAGTATCACCTATGAAATTAATATGTGGTATTAATGTTATGAAAGGTTTCTCGACCTCATGAATTAATTGCAGTTGGAGAAAATGTCACTGAGGACTCTCAGGTAGATTTGAAAGAAGTAAGAGCTCTAGTGGCTCAGAAAATTATTTGTAATGCGTATTATGCAAAAAAAAAAACAACTTGATAAAGGCAATCTAAAAGTTATCCCCTTTTATTAAATTTAGATAATAATTAGTAGATCCCATAGATAATTAGATAATTAAAATTAGATCCCAAGTATTAAGGCCCTGTAAAAGTTACTATGATATTGCCTCATAATCGATATGAGCTGCGATCGATTGATGTCAAGCGCAGATATAAATTTGCACACGGCTTTTTTCGAAAAGTTCCAGATGCGAACTTGAACCAAGACTAGATATCAGTGGTGATATTGAAAGTCGAACTTAAACATTTTAACTCTTTGACCTGGTATGCATTGCTATTGTTGTGTTTATTTACTCAGTGTAGGTCTAGTCAAGCCGAGGTAACAGCAACACATTGACCAATCACTTGACTTTACATGTTGGAAGTTGATAATGAGTTTAGTACTTTATACTGGTATGGAAGGTACCTGGTGCAACGGCAACGGCATACCAGGGGGGCTGAAAAGTTTCCGACCTAACAAAGGTACAAGACATTTTTTCAGAATTTTTTTTTATTTTTCAACATAGTCTCCTTGTAACTCTACACACTTCTCCCAGCGATGCTCCCATCTCTGTAACCCGTCTAAATAGTACTCGGCGTGTTTCTCTGCAAAATAATCGTTCGCGAAGGTGATTGCCTCTTCATTTGACGAAAATCTCTGTCCTCCGAGCGCAATTTTTAGATGAGGGAACAAAAAGAAGTCGCTTGGGGCCGTAATTCATGGATTTTTACCATGGCAACCGCTGAGGTGTGAGATGGTGCGTTGTCTTGGTGAAACAGGATTTTCTTTTTCTGCAAATGTGGCCGTTTTTCCGCAAGTTCTGCCTTCAGCTTGTCAAGTAATGATGCGGAGTATGCTCCTGTAATGGTTTTTCCTTTTTGAAGATAATATATTAAAATAACTCCATGACTATCCCAAAAAAAACAGTCGCCATCACTTTCCCAGCCGAAAAAACAGTTTTTGCTTTTTTTGGAGGCGATTCCCCCTTTGCAGTCCACTGTTTGGACTGTATTTTTGTTTTGGGTGTATATTCTGGTGTTTTAAATTCTGACAATCTTGGACTTTTCGAAGACACTTTTTGGATAACCACTGTGCAAACCATCTCACTTAGATATACTGGTACATTTCACTAATGTTTACGCACCCTCAGCCCACCCGAAATCAGTCTAACGATTGTATAAAGAAATAAAACACCTTCTGCCTCTTTACGAGTAATTTCATTATTACTGGGCCGTAGTACTTGTCGAACTGACTATCGAACGTAGTCTGACTATCAAACTGGCGTGTCACTATTTTTATCTAAAAATCAGAATAGTTTGAAATTCGATTCAACACCATCTTTTGGAGATTCTGACGCCGTTTCATCGAATTAATCTCCAGTTGACGCGTACGGGCTCGAATGAACAGGATACGATTGATGTATAAATCGGAGCGGACAAGAGATCAATCCCCGATCCTGATTTAATTCTGCTCATGGACGGCGGTAGTGCCATTAGTAGCGATCAGCTGTTCGACCGGCGACGCCGATGATAAATCGTTCTCATGTCGCTGATTAATGGCTGCCAACGTTTCGTCTCCGAGCCCTTACACGTCCTCCTGTCCTTTATATTCCTTCCAAAATTGTCTTACCTAATTACATCTCAGCCTGGTTTGGTTGTTTGAAGCATCAATCGGGTCCTAGAAATAGATCTTCCACACTAACCAGAGGTCCTTCATTACCATAAACCACTATGTTGGTTGTTGCGTTTTGTATAATATATATATATATATATATATATATATATATATATATGTAAGTTTGAACGTTACCACCAAACTTCGGCACATATGCTAGATGTCCCTACAGAGCTCGCTAGTATCGAATGATGCTCCCAGTTGCAACCTCCTGAATATGGGTACTCTTGTTAAGACAATGGTCAAAGGTTATTATCGACAATTGTATTGATTCAGGTTAGTTATAAGTTTTATTTGTTTATTGTAATATTTGTAGCGCTAGCTAATGTGTACATATGTTTAATATTACAGTTCTAAACTACATCTGCAAGTGTTCGATTTATAATCTGAGAACCTCCACCTGCTTTAAGTTTCTAAATTCGAAACTTACATATATATAACTTATGATAGACTGAACTTAGAGGTTAAAAAAGGGGAAGAGGTAATGAATCGACACGATAGTTAGGTTGAGAATGAGCTTTATTTATCTTCTTACTCCTATATATAGGTTGGCTAATGCCTTGAGAGGATTAGCTGGGGAGTCTTACCTATGTTATCTCCTCATAGTAGGCTCCCCAGCTAACTCCCCCCCTCCAGTTCCTGGTACCTAGGAACTCCAACAATTGAAACACAACGGAAAAATAAACATAGTCACTTTGATAGAGTACTTACAATACAATTAACGCCCACAGTGGGCTGGATTTAACACATACAATACTTCAATAACAATAGTCAAGCTGGTATAATACATACAATATCATTAAGAGGCAATCTGGGTCAGTTTTATTCGTAGATTGTTTAAATACTAAGTTACTATTTATTATACAAAGGTCTGCCCGTTCGGGCAGCGTGGTGTGTCGGTCGGGCCGCCACCCCCCGTCGTCCGCCGAGTCACCGCCGATGGTACCTTAAGTTCTTCTACATGGACGGTACGCGAACGGAAAGGGTGATTTACGTCCCGGATCGTATACAAATTATGCTCCCTAATTGCCACCACTATGTACGGCCCCTCGTACCGCGCGGCACTCTTCTTGCGAGCTGTTCTTAATCTGCGGTAAACGGTGGTCCCCAGCGCGATCGAGCCGGCGCTGACTATCCGAGGTCTGGTGTTCGCCCTGTCTACCCGAGTCTGTTTTTCTCTGACGATTCGTTCTCGGACCTTCCCCCACATCGCCCGGCGTTCGTTGCGCGCTTCCCCCAATTGCCTCCGCAACGCCAGGTTATGGGTTGTCACTAGATCCCCCCGATCCCGTCGTCTCTGACCGAATACAATCTCGACAGGTGACAGCCCCGTCGCCGCGTGTATGCTGTGGTTGTATGCCACCACCGCGCGCGGCATTGCCGCGTACGAGTCTAACTGTCGCTCGAGCCTAAATAGTCGAAGGTGTTCCCCCAGTGTGCTGTGGAGTCGCTCCACTGCGCCCCTCCCCTTGATATGGTGGGGGGTGTTCCGTCGCCAGATAAACCCTAACTCCTTGCTTTGTTCCCTAATCCACTCGTTGTCGAACTCTCGCCCTGAGTCCGACACGATCGTGTCGGGGACCCCATACGTTCCACACCACTGGAGCACCCCTTCCCATACTACCTCGGGACTCTTGGCTTCTACGGGATAGACCATTGCAATTTTGCTAAATTTATCTAACATTGTTAACCAGGACTGACCCTCGTTACTGTATAGGTCTGCCTGCACGATCCTCAGGGGTTCCTCTGCTGTCTCTGTGATCGTTTGTTCTGCTACGGGGGGTTGTCGGTCATATTTTGCTTGCTGGCACGTTTCGCACCGCGCGACAGCTTCCCTGACGGTCCGTCCCATGTTGCCCAGAAATACGCCCGCCTTAGTGCCCGGAGCGTCTCCTCGATCCCTCGGTGGTTCGTTTTGCCTACATGATGATCCCTCACTACCTTACCTTGCGCCTCGGCTTCGGTGACGGTCTCCACCTGTCTGAGGCACCTAACGAGCGTGTACCCCACCCCTATGCGTTCTTGCCTTCACAGACGCTTGACCTTATCGGCTAGCCCCCGATTGCCGATAAATATGTGGCAGGTCTGACCCGGAGTCGTGCACTCCTCGATGGTTCGCTCTGAATCTCTGTCCTCGATCGTGGCCTGTGCCCTAACGGTTACCGTGGACAGTCCCGCGTATACGCTGGCCCGAGTCTCGATCCCCGGCTCCCGTTTCGACTTGAGGATGATCTGCCTCTTCTTATCGTTAATCATTTCGTCCAGCTCGGGTAAGTCTGGCGGTCGTTTGGGTGGGGTCTCTACCTGTACACGATCCCTTTGGACTAGGGGAATTTCTGGTCCGCTCTCGGCCCACTCCCGTAGGTACCGTACCGCGAACGGTTCCTCCTGCCCCTCTTCTTCTTCCAGCGCGTTTACTACTAGCTCCCTGGACAGCCAATCTGCGACGGCGTTTTCTGTCCCCTTTTAGTGCATAACCTTGAAATTATACGCGGCTAGTCGCTCCTTCCATCTAGCCACCCTTGCCAACGACTCCTTTAGGGTTCCCAAATATACCAGCGGCTTGTGATCCGTATATAACTCGAACGCTCTGCCATACAGGTAGGGTCGGAAATACTCCACTGACCACACAATCGCCAACAATTCTCGCTCAATGGCGCTGTATCGCGTCTCGGCCCGCATATGCGATGGGTCTTTCCCCCCCCCCTCCGGTGTCTTGCGACAGGACCGCCCCTAACGCGATCGCGCTTGCGTCCGTCGTGACACGGAATGTCTTCCCGAAGTCCGGGAACATCAACAGAGGCTTCTGCGTGAGTACGTCCCGGCACTTCCCGATGCTCTCAATCTGCTCCGGCCCCAACCGGAAACTCCGTCCCTTCCTGAGTAGCTCTGTTAGCGGGTTCGTGAGTTCCGCGATCCCGGGGATGAACTTCCTATAATAGTTGATCATCCCCAGGAACCTACGAATGCCCCGCGCGTTCTTGGGGAAGGGTGCCTCCTGTATTGCCCGTACCCTCTGCGGATCTGGTCGTACCCCGTCCTGTGAGATGGTGTAACCCAGGAACTTGATCTCCCTCAGCCCGAACCTGGACTTCTCCCGTGACAGCTTAAGTCCGAACTCCCTCACCCTGGCGAGGACTCGGCCCAGGTGCTGGACATGTTCCTGTTCAGTCTTACTGAACACTATTAGGTCGTCCATATACACCTGAGAGAAGTCCTCACCCAGCCCCATCTGGAGTTCGTCCATAAGACGCTGGAAAGTTAACGGGGCCCCCTTCAGACCGAAGGGCATTCTCACGAACTCATAATGCCCTCACTCCCAAGAGAACGCCGTCTTCCCAACGTCTTCGTCTGCCATCCTAACCTGATGATACCCGCTCTTGAGGTCCAACGTACTGAACACCGTCGCTCCCGACAGGCGATCGAGTATACCCTCGATCCTCGGGAGCGGGTTCCTCTCGTCCACCGTGACCTCGTTCAGCTTACGATAGTCCACTACTACCCGGTAATGTTTCTGATCGTCCCCGCTCCTCTTTTCCACGACCCACAGCGGACTATTGTAGGGCGAGCTACTAGGTCTTATAATACCCTGCTCTAGGAGTTCCCCGAGCTGCCCCCTTATAACCTCTCTCATTGCCTGGGGATAGCGCCTCTCCTTGACGTACACCGGCGTCCCTGACTTCACCGGTATCCTGTGTTCCATCTTCCCTGTAGTCGGTAGTCTGTCCGCTTACCGGTGGAATAGATCCCCGTTCGCCTCTACTAGTCGACTCACCCCGTCGCGCGTGCACCCGGCTGCTCCGACTCTCACCCCCTCTCCTAGCCGTCCCGTGACTATATCATACTTGCGCTTCCCTAGTGCGCACTCCCATTTCCGATTCCGGACCTTAATTTCATCCCAACCCTCTGTAAAATGTCACACCCCACTATTAGATCGTAATTCTCGGCCAATGTTTCCATAATGTGCGCCGTGACCTTCTCTTCGCGCCCAGCAATTTCGCGAAGGCTCAGTTGTGCTTCCCCGCCCGTTCCACACCTTCCGCTTACCGTGGTTATAGCGCACTTACACGGTTTTCGACTGTCCCAAATTCCCAGTTCCCTCGCCCCCCCTTTCGCTTACCAGCGAGTGGGTGCTCCCCGTATCGATCAAGAACCGAATTCCGGATGCCCCCCCCTCGCCACGGGCAACCTAAATCCCCTTTTCCCTTTTCGCCGTTGTTCACTTCTAACACGCACGCCCGGTTGCCCCCCTAAATCGCACCCTCATTCGTCCCGCCTATTTCCCCTTACTACCTCGGCTCCCGAGGGCCCCCCTTTCCACGGGCCCCCCCCACTTACCTCGTGTCTCAACGTTGGGGCGCTGCGCTCCAACCGACCGCTTTCGTCTCCTGAAGACTCTCCGCTTGAGTAGGGGGTCGCGGCTCGTCCAGCCTGTCTTCGTGGGGTCCACTCCTGCTGGTTCACCTCCATAGGTTCCGGCCGGAATCCCCTCCTGTCGCCTCTGGTATTGCGTCTAGGGCAATTCCTGGCCATATGCCCCTGTCTCCCGCTTTCAAATCATTTTACCTGGCCGCACTGAGCTGCTACGTGTCCCGGACGATTACATTCGAAGCACCTTCCCTCCTGTTTCCTCCTCCTCTCGTCTTGTCCTCTGCCGGTCCGCCTTTCCATTCCCTGGCTGTGTCCACTCTGTCTTGGCGGGCTCCTTCTGTACGTGACTCTCTTCCAACTCACGTCTCTTTCGTATCCCGCGCCTTCCTCCTCCCTGGCGCTGGCGTCCACCATCTCCTGGGCACACTCCAGGAACGTGCGTTCTCTCGGGAATCCCTCCTTTTTTCCCGTCTCTTTTGCCAACTGAACAGGAACGCCATCCGTGCCTCCACCTCAGGCGCGCTTACCGACTCCCTCATCTTCTCCGTGATGTTGTTGTATTTTGCTAGGAGATTTCCAGCGTAGTGTCCGTTTGTCTGGTGGGACTTCTTAATCTCTCGGAACATCTTAAAAATGTCCTCCTCAGGTGTCCACCTTCCCCCTCCAAACGCCTTCTTCAATCGTTCCTTTATGGCCATCCATGGGGTCTCCTCATCCGCCTGGATCATGTTTAGGATGCTCCTCTTCACCCTGCACACTAGAGCTGCCCTCAGCGACTCGGCATCCCCTTCGGTGATTAGATCCTCTGCTCGCTTGCCTTCTATCCATAACATTAACCTGTCCCCTCCCTTCAGGAAGTGATTCAGCTCTCCTGTCTCACCGGCAAACCTCTCTAGGTTGGAGATTGCTGTCCTCACATCTTGTGCTGTGATCGCCTGGATCTTCATCCATGCCATGGTGTTGGCATGAGCGACTGCCATGGTCGATTGAGGAAGTTGCGGTATGTCAGCTGCTGCGTTGAGCACCGCTGGCCTGAGCACTCCCTCCGGCATTCCGTAATTGAGGGAGAAACAACTCACGAGACAATAACTCTACGGTAACGATAACACTTCCCGGGTTTCGGCACCACTTATGATAGACTGAACTTAGAGGTTAAAAAAGGGGAAGAGGTAATGAATCGACACGATAATTAGGTTGAGAATGAGCTTTATTTATCTTCTTACTCCTATATATAGGTTGGCTAATGCCTTGAGAGGATTAGCTGGGGAGTCTTACCTATGTTATCTCCTCATAGTAGGCTCCCCAGCTAACTTATATATATATATATATAGTTATCGCCTCCCGGCTGTAGACGATCAAAGAAAAAGAGAGAATATATATGGTAATAATGCACACAGGTTCGATTGTTAACTGGCTTTATTCTCTTCTGTTCTCATCCTCTATCAATACGCAGGCTTTGTTTACACTAGGCCCTGTGGTATTAGGCTTTACAATGTCTTGCCACTAGGCATAACTTATATGTATATGTTAAGGTTCGGACATCGTAGGTAGCCTGCCTAATCCCCAAGTCGTCGGAATGTAAACATCCCGAATGTATATAGAGAGGATTAAAAAGGCTCAATAAACAGTCTTGTGACAACTTTCGATCTGTGGTTTAATTCAACCTCTTTTCTTTTTCTTTAAGTTTTTCGTTGACGATTGTAGTGACCGCTATCTACATAAGGTAAATCACCCTATACTCTAGTGCATATACACTGTAAACAAATGTAAATAACATGAATTAAATGTATTATAGACGAAATGTAAATAACATGAACAAATATAAATCATTGTAAATAAGTAGCAATAAAAGGCGGAAGCCAACTAAGTCAATCGAGAAGGGTCAACGGCTATCAGTCAGGTACCCGCAGGGCCTAAGAGCCAGATGAGTGAGGGTACCCACAGGGCATAAACATAACAACCCTTTTGGGGCCTCTCTACCTCCAGGAGACAAGGCTGGCCGGGTAATTAGGCGTCGGTCGCGGTTCCTCACCACATGCGTGGAAACCAACAGCCGGCCTAGGCTACCTTGCAGCCCTCCCAGTTGGCAAGGGGAGAGAGTACTTAAGGCGGGCTCCTAGTCTTGTTAATTAGTCTCTCGTGACCTTTACTCGTTGATGCTTGGTTTCCGCTCGAACTCTGAAAACTTGACTAATTCTTTATGAAAAACCTCTGTACCTCTTCTCTTGAACATAGTGCATTATCGGGGCACATACCTATCAAAAATGGAGTCAGATGGTAACGCCGTCATGAAACGATTGTCCAGGTTATAAACTCGAACAATCCGTACTTGTCACCAGGACTAGGGTGACCAGGCACCCTCCTAGTGACGACCCGACAAAGGTTGGGTTTAATTAACTTATATATATATATATATATATATATATTATATCAAACGTATCCACCAACGATTAACTAATTAGAATTTCAGTTTTAAGACGTTCTTGTTAATTTTTGGGGGAATAAAGAATAATAATAACAGTAATGATTAAACTATAAAATAATATTATTCATGGTTTGATTAAACAGGAAAGCACATTGGTATGGTTAAGAAATGCACAGTTGTTGTTTAATTATGAAGTAGAGCGGTAGATGGCGCTCGGTTATGAAGCGGTAATGAAGTACGGAATATTAGATTTTCCTCCCCCCAGCGGACATTTTGCAATTTATCTTCATGAATAATTGAATATTTTTTTTCAATTGTAAGCATCTCTCATCAGCACCGTTCTCTGTTTGCTGGTACGGAATTTGCCTCTCTAATTGGTAACTGACGCTACATTCCCGCTGTATCATCATTCTCATCAATTCTATTATTTCCCACTATTCGTGATAAAAACTGGTTTTTAATAGCTTACAATGACCGGAATGCACTGGATTTATCAAGCTTATATGATTGAAGTTTATTAAACAGGAATAGTTTAATTCCTGAAGATAATTGAATCACAGACTTCATAGTGGTGGATAGTAAATGAAGTTATTTTTGACACAATTAAGGTTTACTACATCTGTTAATGTGGTAAAATAACAAATGGTCTTTGCAAAAAAAAGTGGACAATGAAACAGCGAACATACACGTAACAGAGAATACACTATCTTTATATTTTCTCAAATTTTTTTAATTATTTTCATAAAATATTTAAATCAATGGCAATAAAGTCGCGAATGTCGCTTCGCAGCGATAAAGTGACTTTATTCAAGGAAATAAATCAGCTATCTTGCAATCGGAGCCGAGATCTTGTGGGTTCCCCTAACCTGGAATTCCTCCTAGAAGCCTTCAATTTCCTGGCTTACCCACGGTTCAAGGCATGCATCTCATTTGAGAAAATGTAAACTTCTCTCTCTCTCTCTCTCTCTCTCTCTCTCTCTCTCTCTACAACAAATTTATTTTTTAATAAATTTGTAGCTCTAATGTTAGAAATTTTGTATTTGTCGTGAACATTATTCATAATAACTTCAGTGAGTCTGCTTTAGCCCACTCATGTCACTGTTCATTTGATTTCATTGAATAGTACTCACCAATAATAGTTCCTTGTACAATATTACATACACTCAAGAATTAATTTTTTTTTTTTACAACAATTTTTATTAAGATAAAATTACAATCTGCCTTTTATTAGGCAATAAGTAATTGAGATAAATGTTATCATTCATACCATATTTACAATTTATCATTCACTCCCTCGTTCATATAATATTTACGAGAGCCACAGACGCTCAGGACATGATTAGAGAAACTGGCCATTGCCAGGACTCCCACTATTACTTGATTATAGAAGGTCACGAGGCCACTGCCGTTTAAATCTCCAAGGAGGATTATAGGGGTGAGTAGTGGAGTGCAATGACTGTGCTAGGAAATTAGGGTGGTTTGATAGGTTACTATGGAATTTTGTGAACTTGGCAAGGATGAGCTCAAGAATATAGGGTATATTCAGATCATTGTGAAGGGTTTTGTTGCTGACATAATAAGGGGCATTTACTATTGTTCTCAGGACTTTTGATTGAAAGGATTGGATGTGCTTAATGTTCGACATCTTTGCTGTCCCCCATAGCTCTATTCCGTATGTCCATATTGGCTTAAGTATATAACTTTGTAAATAAGTAGTCAAGAACTAATTAAATGGTTCGGTTGAAGGGTACATATATTAGAATGTCCTCAGCCAAATGATAGATACATCTACCATTTGAGACAACCATGTGCTAGAAACTATGATATAATATCGATCGTAGTACAAGTAGGATCAAGATTGCACGAATCATGTACAACTAAAAATAAATACTTCTTTCACAGAGCCACTATGCAATAGAAAAACAAAACGAAAAAAAAACACAACTAGAAGCAAATCCATTAACCTTGTTTTGTGTTTCCAGATTTGAAGGGGCAGTTATATTTATTTTATTTTTGTAGGAGGGAGTCTGTCAAAATATTTGTACATCCACAGCTAGGATTTAGAATCGTAAAAATTCCTAAATGTTTGATATGATCAGCTGCTTAGAGATATATATTTTGAGAGAATATCAAGAAGATGAACTCATTTTGAAAATTATGCTGTTAAAATATCATCACTCAACCACAACATAAATACCACTACCCTACAGAACTTTCCACTACAGCACTTTAGTATTAGTGAATCTTTTAATATTAGCTGTAAATAATATTATGCTCTAGAGTACAATTTACAAGCTGGCAGACGCTTAATACTATATTAAGTATTCTTAAATACTCAGACACATCTGACATCTTCCTTGGTGAATGTAAGAGTGTATGATTTCACGAACCACAAATTTAATGGCGATTCAGATAAGCCGTAAATTTTGTTTGTCCATCCTAAATTATGTTATGACATCGAGTTAAATTCAAACCTCAAAACAAAAGAAATCTCTCTAAGAATGGAATCGCTGTTTAGTTTGAATTAAGGCTATCTTCCCTAAAGGATCTCATGGTGGAATGAGTCTTCTGGCCAAAAGGAATCAATCATAGAGATCCAGAAGTCTTTCGTGAGTACTTCAGTAGTTCAGTGGGTACTCACTTATAATCCCGGAATGATTTTCTCCCCACTGAATATTAAGATTCCATATCTTGAACACTTCGAGCCATTGAAATTTCTTAGATGTTCGCTTACAATGACATAATGCTCAGAAGTAAAAAAGCCGGACCATTAAAAATATAACGAACTAACGATATTAATATTGAGCTACAATTACCAATTGCAATTGCAATTACAAAGGAAACAGTTTAACTTCAGTTTCAATTAGGTCAAAAGTAAAGAAAAATATTTCATACGTGATCCCCCGAATTCAAAAAAGAAAAGTCAACATTTTAGTTTGATCATAAATCGTTAAATTTTGAATATTCAAAACAAATTAACGTTTCTAACGAACAGCTGAACGAACAATAGGAATCAACCCTTTATACCGTCCAGCACCAAACCCAATTTTTATTCTCTTTTATTCCAAATTATTAAAATTTCTCTTGGATCTGTTCTCGATTGATGTTTAATGACCACTTCATGAATGTTTCTCTTGAATTGACCCTGTTTCTTTATTTATTTAAGCTCTTATCTACTGTACTCACATATAGAGCTCATAACCAGGCTATTCTATTGGGAGAGATCCAATATTCTATTAATGGAAATTAAATAAATACAGTATCGTCTATCATAAAGAAGTACCTTTTACTACTTAGCTCAAATCGACAATGAATCTTTTACATTTGAGACTGTCAATGATATGAGTTTCAATCAAGAAGTACAATAGTGTTTTCTTTTTCTCATGTCCTGCAAGGTAATTAGCGTATCTTTATGGTTTATATGTGTTTGGATAAATTTATTGCTTCTAGCATGCATGTACTTTCTGCGGACTGTTAGGTCTTTTTTTAATGTGAATTTCACAAAAAGAGCATTTAATCAGAAAATGTCTTTGCTAGAACAGTATATTTAACACGGATATAAATTGTACAATTTGGGGAAGTGAAATCGTATTGATGAGATATGTATGAATTCTTAAATCATAATTGTTAGTGCTAAGCAGACAAATTTTGTAATAATGTTCTTTATATAATGTTAAAATATCTATGCATAGTATTACATAAAAGATATAAATAGTTTAACATTTTATAAGGAACTTTATTAGAAAATCACGATTTGTCTGATATATAAATATCATACATACATACGTCCTATTTGTCTCCTATTTGCCAAGCAAAACTAGATAAATGTGGTTGTGGAAATGTTTTTACTTTAAAATGGAAATCTAAATGGGTGATTGTTGGATAGGGGAGAAAGTATTTCACTGGAGAATAAAGTTGAGACAAACAATGTCAGGAAATGGTGGTGAGGACAGATTTAGGGAGTTGAGAGGGATTCCCTTTATCCCGAATGTCTGCTTTTAGCCAACTTTCTCCAGTTTTGATGTTTGACTTTAATTAATTAAAGGGTTCTTTATGAAAATATTTAGCATTGCCGTTTTAGCTGTATTGTTTTCCAGTTGGGAAAGTTTGCGTTTCAGCTAAAGAAATTTTATGAATTATTACTTTAATTTAGGTTTCAAAAACAAAATTATCATTGATATCAAATTAGCAGGGAGTTTATGGTTAGCTATGAGTTTCAATAAAAGTTGATTGTGTTAGCATATCTAACAGTTGACAAGTTAAATCCATAATAAGGGTATAATAACTTTTTTACCTTTTGATTATATTGTGATTTTGAATTCCTGATTTTGAATGAAATTGATCCTATTATCAGAGTTGTTGGGTGGGATCATTTATTTTTCATATTTCTTTATTTTGATTTGAAAACTTTTGTTGCCTTTACTATACTATATATGATTGGGCCCTCTTTGAGTAGAGTTAATTTATTATTAGCAACTTTAATTTTTACTGAATTTCATTATTTGTGGATTGTTTTTTCTTTCTTTTTTCTACAATTATTTGAAAAAATACTTCTTACTTCTCCCCTAATGATTATAATTTTTTTTTTTTATATCTTTTACTATTATATTACAAAGTTTTTGTCTCAATATTATTATTAATTATCAACCCGAGATCTAGTTTCTTATTGAATGGTTATTCACTATTATAATTGGAGATCTTCAAATGCAAGTGTGATCAATATCCTAATAGATCACATAATATTTTGAAAAATTGTTACGTTTTTACTGTCTTATCTTCACAAGTAAGCAGTAAGCAGAGTAAGTAGTCTGGCACAACATTCATGAGATAATTCAGAATGAGCATGCCATCGAGTTAATCACGAAAACAAATGGTCTATTTGCTAAATTTACCGAATCCATATTAAGTGTCCTTGGAGTCATATAAATCCTTATGCCATTTTCATTATGACCTCTCCGTTAGTGAATTATCTCTATGTAACGATTTAGTGCCTTTCCCCAAGGGAGAGGTTCTACTTTCAAAAAGGTATGTTGCAATCGGCTCTCGTTTGAAAATGTGTATTATACCTCACACAATGGTCATACAAGTTATCATTTAAGTAGCTCAGTTCCCTGCCCTTAAGTTTTCACAGGCATAACAGCATATCTGATCTTAACATTAGTTTAAGGAAAAGATCTGAAAATTTATATGAAGGTCTCATGCCCAGCTTCATCAAAAGTGCGTAAGAGCCAATAATTAGTAATTGGTATTAAAAAAAAAAGGAATTTTTCATAATTTTGAGTAGGGTATATCAGTAAAATCTCTGCGTTTTGATTAATAATATGTGATATGAGATGGCGCTTGCTAGTGATTTTACAAACTAAGTTATTAAAAAATGATTATTTTCCTATTAAATTAAATAGTATTTCAAATTAAAGATATTTATATCCCAATTAACATTTTTGGTTTTTTGAAGACTATTATTACAAAAAGTAATTTAAAGCGTCTATGAAATCGTTTTCACTGTCATAACAAAATCCTTAATTGTGTGATTAAATGTGCACCGCATTTGTCCGGACCTTTTTTGGCGAGAATCGCAGGACCTGTTAAATACGGTAGAGTGAAAAGGAATTAAATAATATTCCTAAATAATAGTGTTGTGGCCACCTCTTAATTACAAATAATTATAAGTCACCCCCTTCTCGTATCAGACCTTGTATCTATATCATTAAATGAATATCAGAAAATATTTATCTATTTTTCATTATGTTAATAAAGATTATAACGTCAGAGAGAGTAGAGGGAGGAGTCAGTAAAGTAGGGGCCCATCCCCACTTCCTCCCTATCCCCGCCAGGGCGAGCCGGCTATATAAGCCTCGGCCTCAGACCAAATTAACATAACGAATCGGACCACCACTTGGAACACTACTCTCTCCTCTCTCTCCGCACTGGCACCTGCTGCTCTACTCAAAACCATGGACTTCTTCTTCAACTACCTCTGCATCTCTCTCTCTCCTAACCTCGCTATGTTTTAGTCCGGCGTTGTCAGACCCCACACCTTCCTAGTGGGAACCTCTCCCTCACGGACGACGGTTGCCGTGACCCTGAAAATTTTTCTAGTAGTGTCTCCCATGGCAATCTAGTCTGCCTCTTTCCGGTTCACACTCGCCTTTGGGATCCGGACGGTTTTCGCCTACCCTTACATACCGAGTGTGAGTTCGTGGTCTTTCCAAGACAACACAAACTACCTATAAACCTACCCTGTACCTCTTCTCCTGAACATAGTGCACTGTCGGGGCACATACCTATCAAAAAATGGAGTCAGATAGTAAATCCGTCATGAAACGATTGTCCAGGTTATAAACCCTCACTTGTCACCAGGGCTAGGGTAACCTGGCACCCCCCTCGTGACGACCCGACTATAGCATTGAAAGTCAAGAATAAATTCCTGTTTAAATTTGTGTATTTTATCACGTTTGAGCAGATTTCAATAAAAATTTTTGTGACGATAATTAAGTCAAATAAAATATCTTTTATTTGATTAAAATATGATTTTCATTGAATCTGAGAAATGAAGTAATATTGATGAAAATACAGAATAATTTTTAACAATTATTTAATAAAAACTGACGAAGAGTCCCTTGATCTATCCTGTTAGTATGGATATTGCTTACACCTATTTTATTATTTTTATTAGATAAAATTAAAAAATATTATATTTAGCTAATAATTTATGCACAAGACGAGGCTAGTGATTCGTCTATGAACTGGAAGCGCCTCTAAATCAAATGTGCTTTAGAAATGAACTTCCTGATGAAATTTGAAACTTCGTCGCCTGCTTTTCAATAATACAAGTCCGACATTGATCCGACCACAAATTGAATAACGTGCATAGAATAACCAACAACTGCATCTCCATGTTCCATGATTCATCAGGTGACCAAGATCTGTTGGATTCATCGTTGAATATTAAATTTCGATTCAATACCTACTACTTCAGTAATTAATAAAAAAAAACTTGCTCACAAAAAATTATTTAACTAACTTGATTTAATTATAATAGTCCTTATAAATTTTAAATAAAATAAATCCATGAAGATGTAGAGCCGATCGAGGTTGTAGCTCAAATGGGTAGGGGGCGCTTAGGAACTCACTGGTGCGCTGTAACCTCTCAACCTAAACTTTGGTTTTCTTAATTGAGTTAGATTCTCCAAGTAAATACTCAGTTGTCTTCCCTGGGATGATTGAGACCCCAAATCAGAACTTAAAATCTTCAATGCTTCTCAGCAGGGAGTCGAGAAATCTAAATCGAGAATTTCAATGACATTTTTTCTCATATATAGCAAATGGTTTCATAAAGGGTCAGTTGAGTTTAGGACTTGTTTAATAAGGAGACCTGAAAGCCTAAATGATGTGAATTGAAATTTTATCGAACATATAAATAATAAACCTTTGATAAGTAAAGTAACGCGATCTTATGTATGACTGGACGGCTCCTGCAGGTTATCGGAAAGTTATAATAAGAGCCCGTGATAGATTGCCAACCCATTTTTTTTCTTCAATTCTTCATTTCAACTCATCACTCATTTCGTCAAACGCAGCCATTTTCAGATCCTTCCGACTGATCCCTTTTAGTCAAAATTTCAGGATTTTGAATTATTTACTCATATTTATGAGACAGGGATGAAGCAATTGATCTCCGAAGAGATATGCTTCACATAGAGCATGCGCGGTGCTATCGTGCCAGAAAGTAGACATTTCTGTCAATATCATCTACATGCCATATTTCCGTCTATATTAAGATTCGATTTATCCTAGCTAACAAAAATATATTCATTTCATAAAAACGTTAAAATATGCTCACTTCAAAAAATATTTCTCACTTCACTGTTCAGATCTATTCAAGTGCTCATTTTGGAAGTTAGTTCACAAATAGTGGTTTGTGATTGCTCTGTGTAGCTTAGACCAAACTTCGGGAATCCATGAGAATCCTATATAGACTGATAGGTAATAATAATCAAATTAGGTAAAATTTCATACTTCTGAAATTCAAGATCAGTAGTAATATCATGTTATAAATTAATGGGTGTAATAAAAAAATAAATTTATAGCTTACTTGAATGTTTTTTTTATATTTCAGTAATAATTTAAGCTAAATTTAGATTTTAGGATATATACTTTATTATTTAAAGATCAGAGCGTCACTTTAGAAGGCAGAGTGCGGTGAAAATAACAGGTTTATATTCATAACAAACTTTATTTCATTTTCCAAAATGTCCTTGAAATTTCAGAATATTCATTGCAAATATGTTAATTTAATAAACCCCTTCACTGCAGGGGTACATTCTGGACTCTGAAGAGGCTGAAATTTTAATAACGATCTATGGAAATTATAAAAAGAAAACACTTCTTATAAAAAGACTTTGTAATATGGTTACAGAGTGTTCTCATCCTGAATACAATAGGAACATCTTCTACAAGTGGAAAGCTGTTATATAATTCAGGAATTGAATTAAAGAAGTGGCAATATTTTCCCAATCTTTTTTTCTTTCTGTACATTTACCGGAGAGAAGAGAACTCGGGTAAATGTATAGAGAGTGCAAAATTAAAAGCATTGTCACACAAATGGGAGTTTCTGGCGGAGTTGTAATTTGAACATCACTTTCTGAGATGTGAACGTCCCGAGTTTAAATGACGGTTGCATCAGTCAAACGGTTTACCCAAAGTAACCAACTTCATATAAAAATTAAATTAAATAATGACTACTGTGTAGGCTGCTTTAAAAAACCTACTTGAATTTCCAATGTTTTCGACACCATGACTGGTATTTGGGAGGGGTTGCTATGGTGTAAGTGCGTCTGTAGGTAATCAGAAAGTGTTGTGTTCGATTCTCGTTCCTGTCAGTATTTTTTTTCATAAAATTTCTATGTTCATATTTTTTTAAAATAATTTAATAGCTAATTAATTAATTAATTAATATATAACGTATCTTAAAAAAGATAAAGAACAGTCAATTTATTTTTAATTTTTTGAAATAGGTGGAATTTTGGTCAGGAATGGGGTTATGAGCAAATATTGCTGCAAAAGGCATGAAGATGGTCTTGGGTAGTTTTGTTGATCAGAAATTGAAACAAAATTTAATATCTGTTGAACAAGAAGATCCATATCACGTGACAGTGAAACTAACCACTTTTTCATATGTGGGACTTTATTCCCATGAAGTAGGAATCTGTGAAATGCTGATTCTGGGATGTATACAGCACTTATTTAATAATTCCCTTTGCTTTTTTCAGCTGGGGTGATACGGAGCTGACCGTCGCTGTGGAAAGGAGATAAGCAAACACAGCGTTTTCATATTTCAGGTAGGTGTTTGAAACGGTCACTATATGCCGTTTCTTTCGGCTTTCAATTTTAAAATTTCAATTATTTATCATTTTAACTGTCAAATACTTGCCTCAATATTTAAAACAGACTTGTTACCTACTTACTAGTTGCCTAGAGTTGTTACCTAGTTATACGTGTACGTATATGAAATGAATGTCGACGAAATTGATGAAGCAATGTTAAAAAGGAACTAAGGGCCTGTATGTAAGTTTTCCAAATACTTATTAAATGATTGTGAAAAAGTGGCTTGTATTTTATACCGAAAATACTTCCTTTAAGCTCAGTAAATCTATAAAGGCAGCGAAATCGGCCTAACTCTTATCTCAATTGATTTTTGTTGTCATTCATATCCCCTTACCTACAGCTTTTTTATCCCTCATTCATTTGCCCCAAGCATAATTAATTTTTTTTTCTTAGCTTTCTAATTATAAGATCAAGGATGAAGGGATATTTGGATTGAGCAGATCCTTGTACTAGAAGTACCTGCACGAAGGTGGTGTGAGGGAATTAAGGAGTGTGGGAAGCCTCGGTAGAGGTTGATAGTTGCGGTACAGTGGTGAGAGTCTACTGGTGGCTGGGCCTAGAGTCCCTCTAGGCATGTAGTGCATTCTTATTTAGTCTGATTTCAGTGATGGGTGCCCGTTAGAGGCTTTTTGTTGGTGGGCCAAGCGCCGTGATGTCCACAAGTAAATGATAACATCATTTTATCATTTATATTGTTTCCGAAGGCCTATTCAATTTTTTCTATTGCTATGAGTTCATTTTATATCTCATCATCTTCAAGAGCTGTAGGTTTTAATTGCTTCACTGGGAGAGACATAAAAAGAAAAAAAATTCAATACTGGAGATAGATAAATTTTAATTATTCATACCCATCGTGTCTGCTAATGAGTTTTTGTAAAAGGATGTCCTTCACATTACAATTGTTGAAAATTATCAATTCATTTCTTTACCCTTCAAAGCTATAACATTTTTTATCAGCATTGAAATTTAATTTTTCAAATTATATGTTTATAAAGCAGTTTGCCACAAATCAGTGACAAAGCACTGTTATATAACACCATTATGGATTCCTTGGTAATATTGAAATTACTGTGTATAAACAAATGTACAGCACAACAATAGTGGTATTATTTGGTTTTTTTTTTTTTGGTTTTTTTCTTAGCTGAGGGAAAAATAAAGGA
This sequence comes from Acanthosoma haemorrhoidale, assembly GCA_930367205.1. Lineage (NCBI taxonomy): Eukaryota > Metazoa > Arthropoda > Insecta > Hemiptera > Acanthosomatidae > Acanthosoma > Acanthosoma haemorrhoidale. The sequence goes on along the minus strand of OV884011.1, from coordinate 180,550,712 downwards.
ATACTTGGGTTGAGCGGATCCTTGTACTAGGAGTACATGCTTGAAGGCGGTGTGAGGGAATTAAGGAGTGTGGGAAACCTTGGTAGAGGTTGGTTGTTGCGGTACAGTGGTGAGAGTCCACTGGTGGCTGGGCTTAGAGTCCCTCTAGGCATGTAGTGCAGTCTTATTTAGTTGGATAGCAGTGTTGGGTGCCCGTTAGAGGGTTTTTGTTGGTGGGCCAAGCTCCGTGATGTCCACCATTTGGTCTGCTTTACCAGATCTTGAGAGTTGTCATCTTGCCGCTAGCGGTGGGGGTGTCATGTCTTCGAATAGAGGGTTTTGACTATGTTTCATCGAGTCAAAGAACTTGATGTGTCTTATTTGGATGGCTTCGGTGATGGTGGGGACCTCGAAATTTACATTTAGTGTTTGGAAGTATCCATTTGATTAATAAACTACCATAAAATATTTATGCTCAATCCGTTTTTTAAACTCAAAAACATGAGATACTGATGAGAGGCGGAAGGTGGAATTGGTTTGGCTCCATAGATAGAATTGTCTTCGGGAATCCACGGCGTACCCATGTCTTCCACCTCTACACCGAGTTATAGTGGCCCTTCTTCCACGCACGATATTTCCTAGACACATTCCTTTTCTAAACCTTCAATTCTCATCACCCTAATAATATATGAAATATTCTACAGTTCAAACCCTCTGTCTATTCCCGGAGCACAAGATCCAGTCTCTCTGAACCTTATACTCCTGCCTACAAATTTTCATCATAGATCGTTCCTTAATCACATCCTCTGAAATTCTCTGCCTCCTAATATAACACCCATCGACCTTACGAACCTGAGAAACCCTCATATTCCAACACCTGCTCACCATACAGACAGAAGCTTGGTTGGGAACGGTTTATTCTTAATATTATATTTCCATACTTCATACTATTCATTTAGAGATCTCATATATGAGAGAAAGAGTGAGAGAGATAGAGAGTTTTATTTAAGAAATAAAACACCTTCTGTGTTTGCTTTCAATCTGTTCTGTCATGTTCAATTTTTTTTTTGGATTAACTAAATGGTTTTCATTTAATGAATTGTATTGAACTGACTTCTCTATTGTTGCGTTTTTGTTTGAATGTGAACCCATTTATGACCTTTTTGTCAAATCCAGGTAAATATTTTATTATTTTTTCTAACAGACGTTTACACATTATTTTACATGGTACATTTTTTTCTTTGTTTATAATGTAATATTTATGTTTATTTGCCTGATATGAATTTGTCATCTGAACATTATTGCTATTCATAGGGGACTTTCTTTGGAAATACATTGTAGCGAAGTGCTAAATATATGTAAATTACCCTACACTCTGGTTCATAATGTATTATAATAGAAATGCAAATCTGTGTAAACTTCTGGTAATAAATTATAGAGGGATCGGCAGATGTAAACGAGTAACATCGAGGGTACGGCAATAAAACCTAGGGTAGGCCTCACCACCCCTTAAAATAGACCTGCAGTCACGTCCCGTGGTCATAAAATCATGCCAGAAACAGTTTAGATCACGTAGCTCGGGAGGTGGGACATCATAAAGCACACCCTTTTGGACCAACGGGATAATAAAACAGACCATCTGCAGACAGACTCCGCCTTCCACGAGGGAGGGGGGTACAATATTTATATCAGTAAGTTTCACTCTGAAGACACCCTGTTTCTTAGTCTCCACAGCCGCATTACCTCGCGATACGCCGGGGCCCTGGGAGTAAGCCCACTCAGCCTTCCGCTAGTCTACTCTCGCTATGCCACACCTCTACGACGGCACTTTACCTCACAGCCTCTAGCAGACCTCTGACGACTTGTACCTATTACGCTGCCGATCTCTCGCTCGAACTCTGAAAACTGGTCTTATTCTTTATGAACCTCTGAACCTCATCCTGAACACAGTGTCTTGTCGGGACACACCCCTATCAATAAATGGAGTCAGATATAACCGCCTACATGGAACATGGTCCATGTTATTAACTACAACAAACCGCACTTGTCACCAAGGCTAGAGTGATCAGGCACTCCCCTAGTGACGCCCCCCGACAATTGTTGACCTCCTACAATTGTTCACCCTTTACCGACATACATTTTTTTTCTTCTATTCTGTTATATATATATATTTATATATAAGTTAACGTTCGTGAGAAATAGAACAGTAAAAAAGATCGAGAAAGAGGTAATAGAAATGAATAGGGCAAACGATAGTATAAGACTGCTTTATTCATAGCATGTTCACATTTTTCAAAGCATTTTCATATTCATGTTTACATACCGATGTTTTGGTATTAAGACTGCGTACCAACAGTGCCCAGGCCTTAACATATATATATATATATGTAATGAAAGTGATCTCTCTTTCATTTGAATTTGCCGTGCTGCTTCCACTGGCCCCCACCAGATGGAGCATCAGTTATCAGATAGAGAAGGTTATGTGAAATAACAGAACATATAATAGTGTGTAAAATAAAATAGTGTAAATAGAGAATTGATAGTTAGAAACTGTAATTGTCGTTTCTTTGTTTACAGAGAAACTGATTTCAGTTTATTCACCCCACCTTCAATAATTGTCTTACAAAACGACAATAGGAGTTACAATGGCGAAAAGACTGCAATTCACCATTAACTTTGTGGGATCACCGAAGGATAAGAAGACAAATGTTCTCTCAATTACCACAATTAAGACAGAGGAAAATGAAGAATATGTGTTGCCCCTAGAGAAAAGCTTTATGAGTGATCATGAAGAATTGACTAAGACACTTATTTATAAAAGATTGAGGAACAGTTTTACTCAAAGAGGTCAACAGAAGAGTGTGTGGATTACATTAACCGAGAAAATGAAAACAATATATTTTGATGAAGAAGGTAATGTAATGTTTGATAATTTATATTTAGAACAAGTAGTGAATAAAGATAAGATGGTTGAATCCACACAAAATAAAGAGAATGAGCTAAATTTAAAACATATAGCAGAGAAGTTCATGGTTGAGAAGTTTACATGTAAACACTCAAATGCTAAACAGTGGCTAGAGATGTTTGAGAAAGAATGTAGAAGATGTGGAATCAATGCAGACAGTAATATGATTGAGATATTAAGGTTGTTTTTGGAAAAGTCATGCTTAGACTGGTACTCAGCAACCCTAACAATATTAACAATGGACTCTGTGTGGTCTGAGTGGAAAGAAAAATTTTTGGAAACTTTTGAAGACCAAGGATGGAGTACAGGAATGCATGCTATATCATATAGGTTTAAAGAAGGTCTACTGATGGAATACGCCATGAAAAAAGAGAAATTATTGTTAGATATGGATGAGAATATTAGTTCACAGACTTAAGTGATGCTTATAGCTGCAGGCTTACCTGAGTTCATTAGAAATAAGTTAGATAAGGAAAAATGTGAGAATTCGACCAAATTACTTCATGAAATTAGAAAATGTGAGGGTCTAGCGAACAAAAATAATTTTATGAAAAAGAAAGATGAAAAACTTTTTAGTAAAAATAAATTTCAAGAAAAAAGGCCATGCAATAATTGTGAACAATTAAACAAAGGCATCAGATATCATCCAGAAGCTTCATGCTGGTTTAAAAAGAGAGACAAATATGAAACTAGAATACTGGGAAGCAACTCAGTATTAGAAGTAGATCTAAATACAGAACAAAAAAACGAATAATCACACCATTGATTAAAGTAAAAATATTATTAGAAGATAAGTTACAGGTAAATGGGACATATGATCCAGGATCCCAAGTCTCTCTAATAAATACAAAATTAATTAAGATAAAGAAAAAAACAGAAGATGTTAATAAGATATATTTAAAAACAGTCAATGGTGTGACACAAACAAAAGGTTTAGTAACCATAAAAGTGAAAATTTTTGAGATAGAAAAATATGTTGATGTGTTCATTGTAGAGAGAGATGATTTTGAAGATTTTCTTATAGGATTAGATATTATCAAAAAATTTAGATTAATTCAAAATGAGAATCTACAAATATTACAGAAGAAAGAAGATGAAACAGGAAATACTGAGAAAAAGAAAGAAAAAAATGAAGAAGTTAAAGTGAATTTTAATGAACATATCGAAGAAGACGGGTTCAAAATAAAATTAGATCACTTAGATAATATGAGAAAGATTACGATAGAAAGACTGATAGAAAAGTACAGTACAGTATTTGCCAGGAACAAATATGATGTGGGCACGGTTAAGGATTACGAAGCTAGAATTGACTTACTGGTGGACAGATTCTGCAGCAAAAGGCCTTATAGATGCACTATAGCAGATAAGAAGGAAATAGAAGATCAGGTGGCAAAATTATTACAAAATGATCTAATTGAAGAGTCCTATAGTCCATTCGCAGCCCCCGTAACCTTAGCATTCAAAAGAGATGAAAACAAGCGATCAAGATTATGTATAGATTTTCGTGAATTGAACAAACTAGTTATACCACAAGCTCAACCATTCCCATTAATAGATGATTTAATAATACAAACAAGAAACTGCAAATACTTCACCACACTAGATATAAATTCCGCTTTTTGGTCAATTCCATTACGCATTGAAGATAGACAGAAAACAGGATTTGTCACACAAGAAGGGCACTTCCAATGGACATGCCTACCCTATGGTTTAAAGACATCACCAGCTATTTTCCAAAGAATTTTATCCAACATCTTAAGAAAGCACAATTTAAAAGACTTTTCAGAAAATTATATAGATGACATCTTAATTTTTTCGAAATCATTCACAGAACATATAGAACATATAGAAAAAGTAATAAAAGCAATATTCAATGAAGGTTTCCGATTAAAATTTAAAAAATGTACATTTGCAGCAGAATCAGCAAAATACCTTGGACACATAATACAACACAATACAGTAAGACCAATAAAGGACAACTTAATTTCAATAAAAAACTTTCCAACTCCAAAAACCCAAAAGAACATCAGACAATTTTTAGGAAAAATTAATTTTTATCACGAGTATATACCAAAAAGCTCGATATTGCTAGATCCACTGCATAAATTATTAAGGAAAAATGAAAAATTCTTATGGACGGAAGAGTGTGAAAAATCCTTTGCAGAAGTAAAGAAATTGCTATGTTCCCAACCAGTGTTAGAAATATTTGATAATGATTTACCAATAAGAATTTATACAGATGCATCTCTAGAAGGTATTGGTGCAGTTTTGAAACAAGTACAAAACAATGGAAAAGAAAAGCCAGTAGCATACTTTTCAAAAAAATTAAGCGAACCGCAAAAAAGGAAAAAAGCAATTTATTTAGAGTGTTTGGCAATCAAAGAGGCATTAAAATATTGGCAATACTGGTTAATTGGAAGAAAATTCACTGTATTTTCAGATCACAAACCATTAGAAAATTTAAACATAAGAGCAAGAACGGATGAAGAACTTGGTGAATTAACTTACTATTTGTCACAATACAATTTTGAAATTAAATACATTCCGGGAAAGGATAATACCGAAGCAGATAGTTTGAGCAGAAACCCGGTATTAGAACCAATTGAAAATAAAGAAGAAATCCTAAAAATAGTTAATTTGATAAAAATACAAGAAATTAAAAAAGATCAAGAGGAAAATAGAATATTACAAAACACCAAAACAAAATTAATAGAAAAAGATGGAGTGTTCTATAAAAAAGTAAGAAATAAAGAAAAGATAATTTTATCTGAAAACTTAAGTTTAGAATTCATTAAAGAAATACATTCTGAATGGTGCCATATAGGAATTAAACAAATGATGAATAGGGTATGCCCTTATTACACAGCAAAAAATATAACTGCAAATATAAAAAAAGTATGTAAAACCTGTGAAATATGTATTAAAAACAAATCCAGAGGGCAAGAAAAATATGGGCTAATGTCACAACTAGGGCCAGCAACAAAACCATTCGAAATAATGTCAATCGACACTATTGGAGGTTTTGGAGGACAACGATCAACAAAAAGATACCTCCACCTGCTTATTGACCACTTCACAAGATATGCATTCATTTCAACATCAAAAACTCAGAGTGCCACTGACTTCATCAAGTTAGTAAATAATGTGCTGGAAACAGAGAAAATAGGAATAATACTTACAGATCAATACCCAGGAATCAACTCAAGAGAATTCAAAGATTTCCTAAGGGAAAAGGAGGTTCGATTGATATTTACAGCAGTTAATGCACCCTTTTCCAATGGTTTAAATGAGAGACTAAATCAAACTCTAGTCAATAAAATCAGATGTAAAATGAACGAAAAAGGGAAGAAAAGAGCCTGGACAACAGTCGCTAAAGAATGTGTGGATAAATATAATGAAACAGAACATACAGTAACCGGTTTTCCACCCAAGTATTTATTGGATGGCACAGATACTAGCATTTTACCTGAAGAATTAAAAAAAAGAAACAATAAAGAAAACTGGATGAATGACAGTAAATTAGCCTTAGCAAGAACAAAAAAGTCTCATGAATACAACAAGAAAATATTTGATAAATCAAGAAAACATTGGGAATTTAACACAGGAGATACAGTATATATAGAAAATGGCAACAAATTGAACAGGAATAAACTAGATGAATTAAAAATTGGTCCCTTTGAAATAACAGAAAAGATATCAAATTCAATATATAAAATAAATACCGGAAGAGGAAAGCAAGAAACTGGATTCTTTCACATAACAAAATTACTTCCGATATTACCAGACTGAAAATTTTTTCACCTCAGAGAGGGGAGATGTAATGAAAGTGATCTCTCTTTCATTTGAATTTGCCGTGCTGCTTCCACTGGCCCCCACCAGATGGAGCATCAGTTATCAGATAGAGAAGGTTATGTGAGATAACAGAACATATAATAGTGTGTAAAATAAAATAGTGTAAATAGAGAATTGATAGTTAGAAACTGTAATTGTCGTTTCTTTGTTTACAGAGAAACTGATTTCAGTTTATTCACCCCACCTTCAATAATTGTCTTACATATATATATATATATATATATATATAAAAGTTAATTGCCGGTGGTTAAGATAGATAAAAAAAGAATAACGAAAGAGGGAAATGGACCGACACACTCAGACTCCAGTAACAGACTGCTTTATTATTGATGATAATGCGACATACATAGGATCATGGGTTCAACATAGTCAGGCCTCTGGCTTCAACTCCCCCCTGCCAGTTCCTGACCAACCGTCAGGAACTCCAATTTGCCACTTATACACGCTTAAAGCATATACTAATTACCTATAGGTTTTGAAAATAAAAATTTCGAGCTCACCCAGAACAGCCCAACAATGTGTTACAGTCATAAAAAATAAAACAGAAACCTTATCGAATTTAGTACAAAACTGAAGATAATACAATAAAATATCACAAATAATGACAATAAAATAAAATATCCTGGTAAAACTAGGATATTTTTATTTTATTGTTATTCTAGCGCTTCAGTTTTGTACTAAATTATATATAAAATTATATAAAAAAAAGAACCAAATTATGGCCCCAATGAGGTGTGTGGAGGGGCGAGGATGCTAGAGCCAAACCACTTAAGGCTTCCCCACCGAAAGCTTTAACTGCTCTACATGTACAGTCCTGCGCTTTCCTGGTTCACGGACGCTTTGGATGGTCACTAAATTGTGTTCACTCTGAAGGGTCCCTCATAACGGGACATTTCTTTAGTCCGATTGGAGCCGATGCTTCGGTACACGGTGGTGCCTATCATGACGCCTGGGGTTGTTTACATTCCATGATTGTAGTAGTATTCGAGATAGTCAGGCTTCTGGCTTTAGCTTATATATATATATATATATATATATATATATATAATAGGAGGGTATCAGAAATAGCCGGGTCAGGATACATAATAGAAACACTGTTTGGAATGATTGAGATTTAACTATTTAATGAACTATTAACAGTAGCCTAAGATAGCAAGTAGGCGGGCTCCCTCGGGAACAGTATGTACACCATGATTGTCCCAACCAGAGGGAAACCACTGGGCCTCCCAAGAGACTATCTAAGTTTGAAGTTGCGACCGTTCAGATGACGCTGGTAGCGTATTCTTACATATCCGGCTCTGCTTATAGGTCCAGGCTGCCACGCCCACATATATGTACTCATTCACTAAATCACGGAACGAAGTGATATCGTTCTATAACTTTCTGTACGCAACTCTATTAGAATGTCTGTAATAAAATATTTTTAATGAAACTTTTGAACTTTATTTCAGAACAAGCGCTATTTGATAAATTTCCTTCTGATATGCTATAAGTGACTTTCCTATATGTTTATAGGATAGGTTTGTTCTACGATAGTTGTGTATAAATGATCTAATCCAAGAAGAAGTAAAATAAAGTAGGCTATGCATGGAAATTATTTTACCTGAACAGAAAAAACATACATGATAAAAATCAAGATTTCAGGTCATTAATCAAATCCTGAGCTCTTGTTAAATTTTTTTTGTTAGGGATAACTGAAGGCAATGATCGGGTTGGAGACAAGGAAACGACTAAACTAATGGAATTTTAAAACACCAATTAACCTTAGACTTTAGGTAATTAAAGGAGGATATTGTAACATCCCTTAAGCCCCTTGAAAGCCCGAGATAATAAAGCTTAGAAACAAAAGGTATAGCCTCCTTTTGACAATGGGGGTAAATTAACCCTCTGTACCTACTACCCCCTATACATCGCCTCTACCTCTCTTGCGTCTGTCTTTAGCTACTCTGTCTCATAGAAGGGTTGTTTGTTCTGCTTTTTATTTCGTTTTCTATCTAGTATCCTTTATTTACAATTATTTTCAAAAGATAGTCAACGGAAGATCTGGCAGTGAACAAACATAGAATGATAACGTTGCATAACCCATGCAATGACTAGTTATGGGAAATGAAAAATAAAAAAAACTCAACTACATTAACTGTAGATGGGTACAAACTGAGTAAATAGAAATGCCAACTATTGAGGACTAAAAAATACTGTAGAAAAGAGCAATTACTACTTGCTTACATACTATTGCACCCTAAATATGTACAGTATTCTGTATTTTGTTTTCAATAAGTTGCCACAAGATTCATATAAAATGCAATAATTATTAGCCAAAGAAGAACATAAGCAAATAGTGATTCAAACATGAGACCCCTGGTCATGTGCTGTGTTTTAATTGAGCTGATTACCATACCGTACCTTGCTGGATATCTCAGTATAATTACAAAAAATTAATCTAGCGTCAATTTAAAGAAGCCACCAGCCAATAAGGGACAGCTTGACATATGGAGAGGAAGGACTTTTCCAACACCTAGAACTGATCAATATACTTACTGAAAAGAGATGGGCGCTTCTGAAGGCAGGAACCTTGGATACATTTAGTACTCCATAAATATGCAACGATACATTGTAGAGGTTAGGTTATTTCATGAGATTAATAATTAAATATTAACGGCAGATCGCATTATCTAGTCCACCGCAAAATCGCAAGCCAATTGTTTGATTGGTAATGCAATAGAATAATAAAACTGTTTAATTGTTTGGTATATCCAGATATCCCCTCGATCAAAATAAGTAATAGGATAGGTGCGCTTTTAGAAGGATTGAGGTATTATTATAGATCCTTAACCTCAGAACATAACTTAATACCTCCCAGGCCTGCCAAAAGCGCTGCGTAGATAATATAAATACAAGCATTTGTTGATTATTGATACTGTTAAGGCCAGATAAAGTTTTTGTTTTGTTGGAAAAGTTAAGTAAATTGAATTAATTTTTTTATCTTTATTTAAAAAATTAATTTGTTTGTTAGATTTAATTATTTATTATTTTCGTTACTGACGTAAAAAACTGTAAATAAAAATCGTCATTTTTTTTGATTGTTCATGTAAAATATGATTGTGTAATTTCTGTTCATTTTATTTCGTAAGATTAAATTGTAATCTAAGTTAAATACCTAAAGGAGAATTCCATACCTAGGACAGTGGCACTTTGGACTTTTGGTAGGGGAACTTGTGGGCCCAAGCCCATTTACGTCAGTGTTGAGGCAACGTCTGAACAGTTAAGGTGTACCGATTGGACTTAATGGACTCAGACTTAATTGGCCATTTGGCCAAAATCATACCTATATGATATTTAACGTTCCCCTTGGAGCTTGGAATCGCCGCCCTGCGGTTGGATTTTTTTTGAGCCTCAACCTGATCACGACAGCTCTACGTTTTGTTTGCAGCCCGCACCCGCGAGAGCACTTGAACTGCAACCTGCCGCTACGTGAATATACACTTATTTCCTAATCAATTCCGTAATTGATTTGTTGCTGGTTGCCTTTTGAGTATCTATTTTGTTTAAATGGCATTATGTTTAACTTGGATGAGTTTATTGACAATTTAATTACAAGTGACGAGAATTTGGTTAATTCCTTTAATTATTAAGGATAAAAGACATTTTTTATTTTGAAAGCAGTCTGTCTTACATTGGCAAATTTTATTATTATTAATCAGGCCTGGGTACTTTATTTTGCTCCTCATTTTTTTTATGAAATTTTATAATATTCTGTTTAATTTTAGAATAAATGTATTGTGAATTGGCATCAACTCTTATTTTCATTCATTTACAGTCCACTAGTTCATGCTTATGAACCAACCTGTGTTTGAATTATCACTTGGAAGTATATAATACTCCACGGGTAGTTCAGCGTAAACAGATACTATCATCGTTTATGAACAGTAAATATTTGCTTATTTTTTTGTAGTGTTTTTTCAGAATGGGAAATACCAGCTAAAATTAAAAACTAGTATGAGTGCATAGATAGAGATTTCGCTGTGTTAAACGCACGCGGTGCACACGTTTAGCTGCTGTGTCCACACGGGCGGTCATCAATTCAACTGTTGACTCGTTCGTTGTAGCATAACAAGCACACACGGTGTTGGTCAGTTAGAATTAAGCTACGAGTATTTTCAATTATCTCCCATTCTATTTTGTGAGCGGATACATCAATAGAAATTGTATGAAGCCGTTAAGAACATTAGTGGCCGATACCGTTGAATAGCTGTAAATGAAATTATCAAAGTAGTCAGCCAAATGGTATCTTTTAAAGCAGAAATTAGTTTTGAAGCCATAGAGATCGCGTTAGAGAAACCACTGAGCATACTTAACCAACCTATTTGTTATGAATTTGTTGTCATAACATAAAATGCTATACAACTTATTGTAAATATTCAATAATGAACGAAATATATATTTTAAATAAGTAGAGTTAACTAGGTACAACATTTGCAGTGTTAATTAAGAGTTACTACTTAGTAAATAAAGTTATATCTGTGGAAGTCTGACATCAAGATGGGTACTCTTAACTCTCTCCAAGCCATAACAATCCTCTACAATACATGCCAGCTTTTATGCCAAGCAGGAGCCAGGCTGCCAAATACTACACTGGAGACAACTGGAGACCTACGTTTAACTCCAGCTAAACCTGAAATTATTTAAGAACCTACAACAGTCAAAGCCACGAACAACTTGGTGATAGATGTGACAACTATTACCGGTAAGAAAACTGTCTAAATACTACCTGCGTTTCTGCATTTTACATTCGTCCACTTTATAATAACTCATCGATAAAAGAAAAATAGAGATAAACTAAAAATTGCCTCCTCCATAACATTGCACACTCTTGAGCAGCTGTTGCACGTTAAGCAGTCGTCAATTCCAATGATAGAAGTGATGGGATTATGTTTTTTAAATTAAACGATACACTTTCCTCTTGTAAGGTGCTAATTGTGCACTAATGTGCTACATTGTCGTATGGTCCAATCATATGTACAAATCATACTGAATATCCTTTCTTTTTTTTTCACAACTTTTAGTATCTCATCAATAACCATAAGGGGTATTGATATGACATCCTGCTTCTCTCATCATGAACCCCGTTGAGCGTGGCAATAGGAGACTCGATTTCATTGTTCTGAGAAGTATAGTTTAGTCTATACTTAACGACTATAACGATTAGTCAACATGAAGGTAGACCACTGATGATCTTATTAGAAGTTAAATCAAAAGTTAAAAGAAGTTAATTGAATTCAGAAGTTAAAGCCAAGTTGAAGTGGTTCAGGGACATGGCAGATTATTAATATCATGTAACTTATTAGTTCGACGATATTTTGCCCTTTTACGTTAGAGAAGATTGTTGAATAAATGTTCCTTTTATAAATAACGCTTAACACATTGAGTTGAGGATTGAATTAGAATGTTATTACATATAAGCTTGAATTTTATACATTCTTTGATTATGTTTACATTATAACTATTATTTGTATTTTATGTAGTCCTAGCATATGTTTTCTTTTATTTATGCAAGGCATACAGGTTATCATTTGTACTATCTTTTTGATACTCCAAACTGTTTTATATTTAATTTTAGAATCGGATATTAGATCAATAACGACAGTACGAAAAACTGATTTTATTTATGATGGTACTAACGATAACGAATGGAATCTTGAGGTATCAATAAATTCAGGGGCAGCTTTATCTGGTTAATAAAATTCAAACTTCTTTTTTTTTCTTTTTTTTTAACGACCAGTTAAAACAGTTAACTACCAAATCCAGATCCAATCGCGTAATTAGAATATAAAACTCTTCTAGAGGTGGTATTTTTATTTAGAAACGCTCCAAGCGTTAAAAATAGTTGTAACTTATCTTAATTAGTTTTTGCCAGGACCAGGAAACAGAAGGAGGCAGTTTGTGTTAAAAGGAGCAGACTTAACTAAAAAGACTATTTGTCGTACTTTGACGAAGACTTTAACAGTGTTGATTGTTCCCCTGGCAAAGGGAATTGCAAATTCTATGTTTATAAAGTTCTTGCATAACATTGGACTGCCAAAGCTAATCCTTTTATCTCTGCAAACTAATAAAGCCTCCCCTCCTAGTTCAAAACTAGGACACTCAATGAAATCTTTGTTACCTACTGTAGTTGTATTGTAGTCAACGAGATTGCTTTAGGACTTTTTATTCATTCATGGAACAGTACTCACTTAGAGCATAAGTCAGGTTGAAACTACTCAATTGCATAAAGAATAACAAAAAAAATCACTCGACTTTTTCAATCACCAATCCTGCAACGAGCCTCAAACGATATTAGTTTTAGACGGTTTTTCAAAAGAAACACATTGGTTTAATGGGTTTTTTCGTATCCGTTCTGTCAGTATGTCATGGATATTAAAATTGTCCATTCGGTCGATAGTTGTCTTGATGTTGATTATCTAGTTCAACTAGCTAGTTTAAATAATCGACCAAAATAAAAAGCTGGAGTAGAGAAACTTTTAAAGTTTTACTATCCAAAGTGGTACTAAGTTGTAACTTAACACATGATGGTGGAGTATACGGCACTAAAGAAGAAGTTCTTTTTCGGCTAAAGGATTACGAAGAAGTAGAGCAGGTGGCCGGCATGTTATCAACTACCCCTTGCTGCGGTATACGTTATACTTTCATAATCTTTCTCCGAAAATTTTCTTCGGAGCAAGTCAGTGTTTTTCGTTAAAAGTTTCCCAGTTCTCTGCCTCCCGCTGAGAAACCTTTCTTGAGACTTCCAATGAACTTTAGGCAGCCACCCGAGCCAGACCAGCATTGTTTCACAGAGAAAACTTATCCAGTTTTCTTGTAGTTGTCCTTTTACTCTCTTCGTATCAATTTTTACAGAATTGTAAGAAAGAGATAAATGTAATTGCCACACTCAATAATCAGACATGACGAATTGGGACAAAACATACATAAAATAACTAATAAAGCAATAGTGAAAGCTGTTTCGTTTACCTGGAGCATTCACTACAAGTATTAGTTAACCATTAATTTATTTAGTTAAAAAAAAATGCAAAATAATTATCAATTTAATTCGTATATGTTATTACGCCGTTGGGGCGAGTGCTTATAATATTAACACATGAATCTGAAAGTCATATTTAATGAAAGTTTTCTTTAGAAAACCAGGCAGGTGAACCCTGAGGCAACAATGTATTGAGTATATGCACATATACGTTGATTTTTGTGTTTGGACAAACATGTTAACAACTGGTGAATAAATGAAAAAAAAAAACATCTAATAATTTATGGGAAGTACATGAAAGATTATGAACTGGTTATATCCGATAAAAAATGTTATATTTTCATAACTAAACCTCAGTGGAAAGTCAAAATTATCCAAAAGAAAATATGTTATTAACAAAGATAGTATCAAAATATGACATTGTGTCACGCTTTCATTAACCTTAGAAAAAATAGAACATTTAATCTTAAAATGCGACCGAAGTAAAACTTGAGGAAAGTCTACAGGAGAAAAAAAAACAGGTATGACTTGTGTTTATTAAATTGACATTATCATTTAAGAATTTTTATTTTTTTGAACTGGATTCAATAAAATGACTAGTTTTAAAGAATTTAGGATTTTATATAGTTTCAGTTTCGCTTGTAGAAGTTGTGACATTCTGTTTGCATTAATTTTCATTCAATGATCGTTTTTAGGGTTACGTTACCTTATGAGATCAATAAAAAGTCTTGATTAAAGATAACCTAGCGTGAAAGTGGTCCTTTTCCTGTCAAATGGACCTTAAATATTTAAATACGCTCTTAAAAGCATTTGGAGTGTCTATTCTGGCTTAGTATTATTCTATGTCACTCAATTAGTGAATTCTTGAAGTAAATGGAACCCAAATTGCCTTCGCAATGCTCTCTGATTTTAAACGCGAAATCTATTTGCCACTGCTAGCTTGACTAAGGAGGGTTTCAGCTATAGTAATGCTTACTAGTGATCCCGAATGACTATAACTATATTACTCGTAGTAATAGAAAATAACTAAGGACTCTAAAAGTTATCTCAAGCAAAAAGGTAATAAAAGCTGTTAGCTATATTAAGCTAAAAGTAATAGCTCAAGCATTACACACTCTGTGTATAGGTTTCTTTATTGCTTCATAAAAACGATTTTGATGTATTTTTCTAATTAGGACCAATATACAAATTCAAATATATTCTACATATTATTAATCATAACACGAATCCCTACTTAATGGGATAGAAAAATATTTTATTTTTCAATTACTAATGTAAATGATTTATGACTATTTTATTTCTCATGGAGTTGCTTATATTTTAGTATCACTGAGGAATCAAATAGAACTGCTTTGTAAATACCCCTACCTACCTCAACGACTAGCATGGGTCCACTTAAAGATAGGAAAACATGCTTAAGTGACATTTCGAAATAATAGTTTAAAAGGGCAGAAAAACAACTCACTGTTAGTAAGGATGTCCAAGCACAAACTGTCGGGAAACGTCACTAAAAATTATTGAAAACTACTTACTGTAAACAGAGAGCTTGACGGTCGTGAAATCCAAAAAAGTGGTTAAATAACCAATGATCCAAAGAATGGAATAAAGTTGAAAAGAATACATATATTAACCCCCATTTATTTGTATTGATAAGTTTCCTAAGGTATTATGTAATGCCATTTTGTACCATGTCTACCATCTGCCAAATTATCTCTATCATCCCAATCACGCACCAGTTAATCCCATTGGCTCAAAATGTATGTTCTATAATTAATTACTTTCTGTATTATAGTAAAAAAAATCTTTATTTTTTTTTTTTTTTTTTGAAAAAAATCGCCTAGGCACCCCTAGGCTTAATCCTTGGTAGACTCTCACTACCTTCCTGACTCCATTCGCCTTTCTAGGCATTCCACACCCCATATCCTTCTCATACATCCTTCAAATAGGGGTCTCCCCTTAGTGAAAGGCACTTTCCAGCCAAAAATAATTTTCCTTATTTTTCCCACATTCCTATTTTTTATAAGTTTGAGAGCTTCGAAAAAAAAAAAAAAAAAAAAAATCATGAAAGCTAGATAAAATCATGAAAGAGCTATGGAGAACCAATAATACGGGTGCGACAATAGGGACCAAGAGCAACCACGTCAAAGTAAAGTGCCTTGCCTACGCAGACGAAGAAGAGGTGATCGACCAAATAAACATACTGACAGAAATAGTAAAAAAAAACAGGTCTGCAAATCTCTAATGAAAAAACAGAACTAAAGACTACAGACCCAGACTTCATGAAGAAAACAGTAGAAACCAAATATGGACCAATAAAAGTAACACACAAATTTAAGTACCTGGGTGAGACTATATGTAACAACGGTTCGGAAAAAGAAAGTATGAAAAAAAGAATCACCAAACTAGAAAGACTAAGTTTTGCAACCAGTAACGTATATAACAAGAAAAACCTGTCCACTAGAGCGAAAATAAGACTCTACAACACAGTCGTTAAACCGGTAATATTATATAGGACGGAAACCTCATGCCTTCCCAATCTAGAAAAACTACTGAGAATAGAACGAAGGATCCTAAGAAGGAGCTACGGTCACAAGAAGGATACAGACTGAGATCCAGCCAAGAAATCTACAAAGGCACAGGGGGCCTAGAAACGGACATAAGGACTAGTAGACTGAAATTCCACGGACATATGGTAAGAATGGCCCCGGAAAGACTTAACAAGGAAATATTCCGGAAAATCCGAGGATACAAAAGCTCAAGGGGATACACCAAGCAGATGAAGGAAGAAACGGAAAGACTAGGAATAACGGACCAGGATTGTCAGGACGGAGAAAAATATAGGAAAATACTGAAAGAAATCAAGGGGAAAGAAAAAATCGAAAAAGGGAGTCGCGTGGACAGAAGAAAGAAAACAAAAGTACGCAGAGATAATGAGGGAAAAACAAAAACAAAAAAAGAACCGAAAGTAATGATATTCGCGTGGTCTTAAAGGCCTTTCCGTGACAAAAAAAAAACAACATTGTTTTTTTAAATTTTGAATATGGTTTCAAATTGAATTGACCTTTAGGGAATCGTAGCTCCTTTCGCAGCTCCGTTAGATAACCCCCCATGGAAATTGAGGAATTTCATTAATAAACCAGTTAGTAATTTAAAAAAATACTTTCTCACCATACTGAGTAATTAAAATTAAATATATCAACCTACTTCATAGTATGATAATAATAATATGTAACATTTTATGGAACATTAAAATATAATAGCTATTTATCATTTACCACCATTACCTATTGCCAAATAAGGCCGATTGTAATTTTATCACAATAAAGAAGTTTCGTATGCATAAAAAAATCAAAATAAAACCTTGTCCAGTTCTGAGCTTTAAGCGGTATGACGTTAGATTTTTTTTTTTTTTCCAAAGCTCTCAAACTTATAAAAAATTGGATGTGGGAAAAATAAAAGGAAAATTATTTTGGATTGATGGGTGCCTTTCACTAATAGGAGTCCTATTTGAAGGATGTATGAGAAGGATATGGGGTGTGGGATGCCTAAAGGAAGCTGGTGGGTTCGGGAAGGTAGTGGAGTCTACCTATGGTGGAGCCTAGGGGTACTAGGCATTGGTTTGTAGTCGGCCAGGTCGTACTTGGCCTCGCCCCAGTAGGGGCCTGCACTAAGTCGGCCTATCGGCCGGTAGATTGACCTGCCCTTAGTAGGTAGAAGGGGTCATGTGGCTTCGGTTGAGTCGGCCGGGAGATCGACCTCGATCTCTCGGCTGGGTGTGGATCGTTCAGGCCCCGTCAGGGTTCTGTAAGGTCTATCTGCCTGCAGGCTTCGGCGGTCCAGCAGTGCTTCCATCGGACGGGCATTGGTGGTGGCTGAAGGTCGGAGAATAGTGGTTTGTGGCTGTGTCGAAGTGAATCAAAAAATTTGATGTGTCGTCTCTTGATAAAATCTTTGATGGTGAGCACTTCAAATTTTTTGTGGATCTCGTCAGCCTTCATTCGGTGGAACGGGGTATGTTTGAGGGAGGTGCGGAGAGCTGGAATCGCTGGAGCGTTTTTAGAGTGTTAGGAGTTAGATACTTGAATAGTGGGGTCCCGTACATCAAAGCAGGTCTCAGGACGCTCTGGTAAATCAGCAGCTTGAGGCGTACTGATAAGGCCGGGCTGTGAAGTAGGTGTCCGAGGCTGAAGAATTTCTTCCTAACACTCTTTAACTTCTTGCTGAGATGTTTCGTGAACGACAAGTGTCTACCGAGGGTAATCCCAAGGTAGCATAGCTTGTTGCTCACGGTGCACTCTTTGCCGTCTAAGGCAAAGGATTCAGGTATCTTCTTTCTTCCTATCCGACTGTAGTGGTGCCTATCCGAACCAAAAAAGTTCTGCCTGTGAGGTATGAAGTATTCAGGTTCTGTAGCTGATCCGAGAATTCGTATTCCCTCAGGCGCTGGAGTAGGGAGTAGTGGTCCACAGAGTCGAAGGCTTTCGAACAGTACAGTGAGATCATAGCGGTAGCTCTGTATAGAAACTATATTATTTAAGGTCTTCAGATAAAATTCCCTCTCCAGATCTAGATATTTTATTTAAAAGAAGAAATTAAATGTTAAGTTGTCCCAAAACAATAGTTTAGAGAGCCAATAATGCAAATTGCATTCCGAAACGATTTCACTATTTTTCTTTTAGACTAATCATAACTATATTCAAACACTAAGTTATCAATTAATTATGAAGCCTAAGAATTTATTAATTGGTCACCTAGTTTCAAAGTTGAATATGTAGTGAATATGTTCACTAACTTGGCTCCGTGGCATTACATTGTAATATGATTTTAACGCTCATGAATTTGGTATGAAGTAAAAATAGTAAAACCTACTGGTATTTACATTATACCGTATGTAACACAGGTATGATTAGACAGGTTCTAGTAAAAAGTAAGCGCCATATGTCACATAAAAGGAAATCAGCTCAGAGGAATCGCTTTTTTTATTTTTTTGCAGGAAGGGTAAAGAAAAACCGAAGTGACTTAGGAAAAGCTTTTTATATTTGCTTCAGAATCTAATCTCTTTTCTAAATCCTCTTATCTAAATGTGCTGAAGGAAAATTAAATCTGCAACACCGGGTCTTCGACTACCACTCCCGTCAGACTTTGTGGCACTTAGCTCGCAATAAATACCCTACTGTGCGCAGTCACTTTGTGTCGGCTGTCGATTGGCCTATTTTATTTTATTTTCTATTGAATTTCTTTTACGAAAGCCATAAAATAAAATCTTTTGAAATTAGAATTCATGGTTCACAGTTTCATTCCCAGATCAAAAATAAATTAGATTGAAAAAAAAAAAAATCTCTTATTGGTCAAACAACGAATATGGGCATCAAGTAAAAAATATCGTAATTAAACCTATATCAATAATTATTGAAATTTCAGGTAGTTAGGTAGTATCTTTCCAATTATCCGTACCCTTAAATTACTGCTTCAATTCTAATAACTTACCACGAAATCTAAATTATACCCAATTTGCTTTTAAATTTTCTTCTTCAATTGATTATGATCTTTCTCTGTGAAGAATTTGTACATCTTTGAAATAAAAAAGGTGTTAAAGGAATTTGGAGTACTGGCATCTGTGGAGGCAAGAAATAATGTGATTATTATTAAATTCTGTAGAAAATATTTGTACTAGCTACTGTAATGAAAAAAATACTTATCGGGCATTGTCCCTTAAGAATAATAACAAGAAACATAATAGAAATATCTAGCAGACAAAAAAAAAATACAGGTCATTAAACATATTTGATAAGCTTATGAATGTACAAATGCATCACAAGGGAAGATCAGGTTACTCGGATCAATGACAAATAAATAAACAGAATAATGACGATGAGTTGTTACATTGGAGGGAGATAAGAAACAGGTCTCGATTTAAGGATTGGAAGAGTTGATGAACGAGGAATATCGATGGGGATAGAGTACCAATGGTTTGTGGTACGGATGAGAATAGAACAGTCGAAGGAAGCAGATTTGTGAGGAGGGAGATACAGCTCGGGAGGGTAGGATCTAGTTTTGCGGGATTTGATCGCTGATTTGAATTAGGAGAAGTTGTGAAGATAAAGGCATGATAGTATTGAAGAGGAGAGATCCAAGAAAATACACTTTTGTATTTTACGTTTTCATTCTTGATAATTTTGGCAAAACTATAGCAAATAAATTAATAAATTTCCTTTAGAGGGCTTTATTAAAACTTTCAACAAAACCTGCTTTCTTTTTGATCAATGTTTGCAGTTTTACTACCACTTAATTTATGATCATTGTTGTTTTCAGAGACAATCAAATTATTAATTTATTTATGACTTTAGAAAACATGAATTTATATTATTTTTTTAACTAAGAAGCAGTACTTGCTATGCTAGAAAAAAATCATTGAGAACGAGAGAGAAAAGGAGAGTGAGAAAGGGAAAACAAATGCAGGACAAAGCCAGGCCCACTTGTCACCCCAGCTTGATGTCTTTTATCGGAGGCTCTTTATGCTCTGATAGACATCTTCGATTACTATTCATTTTCATATCCGTATGTCCGTATTTACTGCGCATCCCGTTTTCGTTTCTCCATACCTTTGAGTTGAATTGTTGCTTTCATAACATATATTGTAAGAACGCTAGTTACAGAAGTAGTTTTACACAATTCAATTAACTATGACTGTCGGGCTCAGATAACTGAGTATCCCAAAAGTGGTGAGGAGACGCCCACCGCGGGCTAGGGTCGCTACAACCTCTTAGCCACCGTCCGGCGAGCGCCAAGAAGATAAGGCGGGCGGACCTGTGGTCTTTCACCCTGGCCACCGGCCTAGTCGGTGGGCAGCCAAATTCGTTTTGATCTGACTCCATAAGATCTTTAGAAGGCGTGTGTGCCGCGACAATGCGCTATGTTAAGGAGAAGAGAGGTACAGGGTAGGTTTGTAGGTAGTTTATGTGGTATTGGAATGACCACGAATTCACACTTGGTGTCTAAGGGTAGGCGAAAACCATCCGGATCCCAAAGGTGAGTGTAAACCGGAGAGAAGGAGACTGGATAACCATGGGAGACGCTACTGGTAAGTTTGTAGGGCCACGGCAACCGCTGTATACGAGGGAGAGGTCTCTTAGCGAGACGAAGGCAGAGATTCCCACTAGGAAGGTGTGGGGCCTGACAACGTCGGAGTAAAACATAGCGAGGTTAGGAAAGAGAGCTACAGAGGAAGTTGAATGAGAAGATCATGGTTTTGAGAATAGCAGCAAACGCCAGTGCAGAGAGAGAGAGAGAGAGAGAGAGAGAGAGAGAGAGAGAGAGAGAGAGAGAGAGAGAGAGAGAGAGAGAGAGAGAGAGAGAGAGAGAGAGAGAGAAGTGTTCAAGGTGCCGGTTTGTTTCTTTCTAATTTTCACCCTAAGGAGTGCTTCTTATAAAGGCGGCTAGTCGTGGTGGGGAGCCATCCCTACCAGCAGCTGTTCTCCCCGCTATCTTCTCCCCCACTCCGACTGACGTCATAAGCTTTATTAAACATATGGAAACAGTGATAGATATGATCTGATCGAGAAGAGGGTGACTTATAATTATTTGTAATTAAGAGGTGGCCACAACAATGAACAATAAACAATAAGGAATTAATTCAATTAACTTAACATCTCCAGAGCAATTGTAAACTTCTGTAAACTGTGGTATAATAATAGTTAGATAGAAGCGTGTTTAGGGAGCAGGAAGTGAATAGTCAGGGGGATTAGACGCTTTTGAAGTCTGAAAACCAATGTAAAGTAAACACTGATGTATAACATGTACAGACAGAAAATATACGAGATCTGAGTTCACTCTAACCTTAAACGGTCTCTGAAACCGTCTGTATGCCCGTCTCCGAACAGAATGTATAATCCAAGTATCCCTAACTGGTCTAGGCGTGACCACGTTCATACCTGGGTGAGCAAAATGACTCAATACGGGAATTTCACCCGAACACTAAATCATCACTTTTACCACATAATTTGAGTTTTGTTCTAAAATTTCATTACAATGTATACATAACAGTGGCTTAAACTTATAAAAGTGTCATAAAAATGACATGTATATATCGAGGTTCCACCGAGTAACCATATAAGACCTTAAATTTAATAATGTATAAATGCCAAGACCTTCTTATAGCGGTTATAAAATAACATATCCTTTTATCTGTTTTAGAAAAAAGAATATTTTTTATGATAAACAAATAATCATTACAACGAATTTTACGTTGAAATTAACAAAAATCATGAAATTAATACCTAATAAAAGAAACGCGTGATTATGTTAAGCTATTCCTAAGGGAAGCCAATCCATTTATATTAAGATGTTCTATATTTTTGATTTCCCAAAATTTACCTTACCACCTGTTATTTTTAATTTTGATTAATTTAAAGTGCTGAACACGTGATTTCTCATTGGGCCAATGAGAGTGAGCCAGGTGGCTTTGAAGAGGAAAAGGTAAGTGCAGTGATTCTAACTAAATAAGTTAAATCACCCTATACTCTATTGCATATATATTGTAAGCAAAGTAAAATAATATGAACTAAATATATTATAGACAAAGGTAAATAACATGAACAAAAATAAATTATTATAAATCTATTAGCAATAAAGAAAGGCAGAAGCAAAGTAACACTAGACGGGTCTACATCTGTCAGTCCTAAATCTAAGAGACCCTTACAGCCTCCCGGCCTGCGGGATACCCTTAACACATTGCACAGAAACCGCAGGTACTGAGTAACCCTTTCAGCCTCCCGGCTAATTACTTAGCACATGAGGGGACGCAGGCACTAACCAACCTTTTTTTAGCATCTTCTAGACAGGCTGGTTAGATACTCAACGGGGGAGCATAGCCCCCTGAAAACCAGTCTTTCGCGACCGTTACTCAGTGATACTTTGCTGCTGTTCGAACTCTGAAAATTTGACTTATTCTTTATGAAGCCTCTGTACCTTTTTTCTTGAACATAGTGCATTGTTGGGGCGCACACCTATCAGAAATGGAGTCAGATATTAATGCCGACATGGAACGATTGTCCAGGTTACAAACTTGAACAATCCGCACTTGTGACCAGGGCTAGAGTGATTAGGCACTCCCCTAGTGACAATCCCGACAGTAAGTTCACGCCTAGTCTTGAGAGAGGGTCATGCCCCATTCTAAGTGATCGGTAATTTTGGTAATAATAAATAAATAAATAAAGAATAAAGGCCGCTTCAAGAAAAAACAACAAATTTGCAGAATCATTGGACATACCGACGACCAAAAAAAGAAAAATAGGGACCGAGGTATATTACAAAATATAAAAAAATTATATACTACAGAATTAAAAGGTTTATATTATTCGTGTTTGTAAAATGAAACTATAAAGTTAAATAAAAGCTCGACACTCAAGGTGTCTGCTAACTAAGTGAAATCCTTCCAATGTGTAACTCTTTATACACATCAAACAATTACACAACCCGATTTATTAATAAATAGAATGTTATCAACAACAGAGGAAGCTAAAAACCTTACAAAACATACAAATCGCCTATAAAAATCTAACTGCCCCTCTAGGACAATTTACTGAATGTGACATGCCCAATGGTCCTTTAAAAGTAAAAGAGAATTACCAAAACCAGCTGTCGGGTTGCCACTAGGGGATTGCCCAATCACTATAGCCCTGGTGACAAGTGCGGATTGTTGTAGTTTAGAACATGGACCATGTTCCTTGTCGGCGTTAATATCTGACTCCATTTTATTTATAGGGATGTGTCCCGACAATACTCTGTGTTCAGGAGAAGAGGTACAGAGGTTTCATAAAGAATAAGACCAGTTTTCAGAGTTTGGACGGGAGATCGGCAGCGTAATAGGTACAAGTCGTCAGAAGGTCTGCAAGGGCTGTGAGACAGGGTGACGGCGCAGAGGTGTGGCAGAGAGAGAGTACCCTAGTAGAAGACCGAGTGGACTTACCTCCAGGGCCCCGGGGCCCTGGCGTAAAGCGATCGAGTGATAGCGGCTGTGGAGATGAGGAGACTGGGAAAGAGTGGTCTTACAGGGCGAAACCCCCTGGTTTAAATATTATCCCCCCTCCCTACCGGAAGGCGGAGCCTGGCTTGAAAGGGGTATGTTTATGATGTCACACCTGCACCGAGGTACGTGTACCCTCGTCCCCTAAAGGACTGTTTTATGGCATGGCTTTTAGATTTAATGACCACCGGAAGGTGACCCAAGGTCTACCCAGGTTTATGACAGTCAGGTGGCTTATCCTCTCAGGTTTATTGCAGACGACCTTCGACTCTCGGTGCCTTGTTTTACGACTGCCGATCTCTCCATGATTTATTACTAGAAAAAGCTTTTACCATGTTTTACATCTAATTACAATACATTATATATGCACCAGAGTATAGGGTGATTTAACACTTATGTAGTTAGGGTCACTACACCAGCTAATTTCCTTCCCAAGATAAATGAGGGGTTTCTTAAAGACAACTTAAATAAACTGAAAACTATAAAATATGACTGGGGGAAATGAAAATAAATAAAAAAACGTTACAAACGTTTGAATGACGTTCGAATGACGTCGAAAAAACGAGCATCAATTTTTAAAATATCACAATACACTCTAACGAACCAGCCCTAATAACATGACGTTCATCGAAAAGTACAGAATAATCTATTCCGATTTGTGAACGGTGTTGTAGCAGGAAATGTGGAATTGAAACCTCTATTTACTTTTTCGCTTTCAAGCGGTATTCGTTATTTGAGAGACAGGAACAGTAGAGGGAAAGCACGGTATGCGAATACGTACAATGGACCACTCTAAGCAACAGCTATGCTATTACAAATGACGGTAGACCCTTTGTTGTATCCGATACTGGTGGCAGATTTACATTGTTTTATTCACCACTGTACCGGCTCTTTAAAGGGTCTTTTGTTTCGTTTTCCGTCTATTATAATCCTATTTTTTATTTTTGATCTAATCAGTGTAATTTATAAAAGGATATTCTACTTAAAGTGGTTAGTAACTGCCTTAATATCAGTATTGAATCTTCTTCACCAAGATGGTCTATTGTTTGTGCGGTATTTGCGCCTTCTGTCTAACAGCCATTCCTTTCCGAACAATTTAACATGCCACCTTTAACATATATTTCATCAATAACTTTTATATATATTGATAAGTTAATGGGTACGTAACCATCACACTTATGTTCTCATGAATTTAGTTATGTTGAGAAAATGGTTTAAGCTGTACTTTGTTTTTTTCTTTTAATACTCTATATCGTTATATGATTTCACTAAATGTCAGGTTTATAAATTGTAGTTATTATTATTTGGTTTAAGCTTGAATTGGAAATAAGCAATTCAATATTATTTTTAATGTTATAACTAATACGATTGACGTATTTGACGTTTTCTTTGATTGTAATGGAGTAAATAAAACATTTCTATACACCATTTTAGCGTATCTTTAAATATTCGTTAACTTCAACACTAATATATATTCACAGAAATGTATTATGTGTCTTTAGTCTGTGTAGCGATCGCCAACCACATATGTAAATTACCCTCTACTCTGGTGCATAATGTATTATAATATAAATGCAAATCTTTGTAAGCTTCTTGTAATAAACCAGGTGGGTCCATGTGGCAGTTGTAACAAGGCAGGTAAACAGAGGGTCGAAGGCCGCCTGCAATAAACCTGAGGGTAAGCCACCTGCCCCCTCATAAAACAGGATCTGTAGACCTCTGGTCGACTTCCGGTGGTCATAAAATCTAAAAGCCATGCCAAAAACAGTCCTTTAGAGGACGAGCGATCATGTATCTCGGTAGGTGTGACATCATAAAACATACCCCGTTCAGCCGGCTCCACCTTCCGCTAGGAAGGGGGACCAGTACTTAAATCAGGAAGTTAGGCCCTGTAGGTCTACTCTCTCTGCCACGTCACCCTGTCTCGCAGCCCCTTGCAGACGGTCAGACGCCTCGCTACTGTTACACTGCCGTGCCCCGTTCTAACTCTGATCAAATCTTATTCTTTATGAACCCTCTGTGCCTCTCCTTTTGAACACAGTGTATTGTCGGGACACATACCTAACATACATGGAGTCAGATATGTTATTAACTCGAACAATCCGCACTTTTCACCAGGGTTAGGTGATCAGGCACCTCCTATTGACAACCCCCGGCAGTGTTAAAGCAGTTGGTATGATGTGTATCAAAATGACAAGCTTTCATGCTCTAAAAATGTTTTCCTGTGGATAAGGAATATTTTATATACACACACGGCTGAAAGTTTGTATTTCATCAGCCAAAAAAGCATGTAATAAAGCCCCGATTTGTGTTCAAATTATTTCATACTTATTTTGTCACGTATGTCATCAACGAGAGTGGTTAGTAATATTCATCAGCACTTCAGCAGTCACTTTGATTAGTGACACTTTTCGAGGGGCTTTGTACCTCTCTCACGACTTTGCATGCACAATTTAATTCCTTGATGTTGGCGTTCGTTAAAAGTAAGCAATATTTATGCTCTATAAGTATTATTTCCAGGCTATGGATGAAAAGTTAATACCCATACATTCATTTATGAAACCTTCAATGTTTGAGCTTTGAGCATTACTTGGCAGGTTCGGTTATCGGGTCTTCACGTTGAGCAGCGAGATGGCTGAATAATGGAACTGAGATAGTGGGTGGGGGTCTGACTGTTTCCATTAATGCCAGAAAATCAACACCATTGGAATCATGATCCCGTTTTCATCTTTGGCCGTTTCTCACATCAAACAGAATAATATTGCTTATAAAGTGAAGATTCAGTCATTCAAGCTTAAATCACTCTAGCTTGTTGCGTGTTGTTTTTTATGTTTATAGGCGTAAAACCGAATGGTCATTAATGCCTTGTAGTCTGTTAAGTTTTAGATGTGCTCAATTAGCTTTGTAATTTAATTATTATGTAAAGACAGTTACATCATTTCTGAGTGACTAGGGTGTTTTTGAAATTTTTCAAATTTCAGTAAGTTTCGAAGTTGTCAGGTCGTCCCCAAGGAGGGAGACGACCACCTCGGGGGTCTCTAGGGTCTCTACGACCCCTCCCCCCCGTTGTCCGGCGGGCGTCAATAAAGAGATAAAATGGGTGGACCTGTGGACTTTGACCTTTGCTGGTGGCCTAGTTGGTGGGCAGCTATATTCGTATTTATCAGAATCCATAAGATCTTAGAAGGTGTGCCCCGACAAAGCACTATGTTCAGGAGAAGAGGAACAGGGTAGGTATTATAGGTAGTTTTAGTGGTCTTGGAATGACCACGACTTCACACTCGGTATATAAGGGTAGGCGAAAACCGTCCGGATCCCAAAGGCGAGTGTGAACCGGAGAGAGGCAGATTGGATCGCTGGTGAAGGTGCTACTAGGTAAAGTTTGTAGGGGCCCAGTTGACGGTCGTCCGCAAGGAAGAGATCTCTTCCAAGGAGATGCTAGTTTTAGCGAGACGAAGGCAGAGAACCCCACTAGGAAGGTGTGGGGTCTGACAACGCCGGACTAAAACATAGTGAGGTTAGGGAAAGGGAAATGCGGAGGTAGTTGAATAAGAAAGAGGGGAACTTCTGTTTATTCGTGGTGAAGAAGTTGGCACAACATAAGTAAACATTTTATCATGAGTATATCGTTGCACTAGGTGTATCTTGGAGGTGGTTCCCTGATTTATAATATATTGATGAGTTAGTCTGCTGAGTTCAATTTTAAGTCACTCTGTGTCATTTTTTCATTTTGCAAATCAAGGGCTCTTCTACAAAATGCCTCCTACTTTGCCCAAATATGAAACCTTCCACTTGGTTTCTTTCACTTCACTATTGCCTCCCGAGTTTTGCTGGTAATTTTGTCTTGTTTCATCAAGAGTATTTGGTCTAACCAACCTAACTAACGGTATATATACCAAAAACAAACCACAACCAGTATGTGGTGGTACTTTTTTTGTATTAGTTGTTAAAATGATCTTTAATTCTTGCTCTGTTAGTTGCATATATATATATATATATATGCTCCGTAACAATACTTTCTGCCGATTGTACATAGAGGTGAAATATAGTTGATCAGTTCCTTTAGATCGCTGGTTTCAACCAGGCTAAGGTATTGCATAACTTTAAATAGATTCAAATTCTATGTAACTGAAAATGTTTTTTTTTTCATAACACAATTTAAATAGAGGTATTTGTTTATTTGCATCGTGTATACGTTTATCAAAGTATGTATGTATTATTATTATCAAATGTTGTCTACGTTCTTTGGTGACAATATTTCTCTGTCAAATTATTCCGGTATCAAATCTATCATAGTGTTGCGCCAAGGTTTAAATTTGGCATAGTTGTATCTCGTCGTTCAGAATGCTTAATTTCACACCAGCCCCAGTATTATTTAGACTCTGTGGTAAATTACGAGTTCATTGGCTAGAAATAGTGGAAATTCACTTAATAAAAAGTATGAGCTGCTGTTTCATTTCTTTATAAAGTAGAACCTCGCTAATGCGACCTCGACCGAACCAGGGAGTAGTTCGAATGGCCAGCTGCTTTTACCGGAAATTAAATAAATACGCGTTTCACATTTTTTTTTTTTTGTGTTATTCAAAGTCTTTATTACATCTTTCTTTCTTGACAGGATAATGTACTATTGAATTAAACAAAATACTGTATAACTTAAGCAAGTACATAGTATTGAGGCTGTGGAGTTGGCTTAACAATTTATTTTATTTATTTGTTAAATAATTTTCACAACTATATATTTCGTTTTTGAAAAATCTAAGTAATAGCAAAATAAATACCATCATGCACTTCTGCATCAATCACTTTTGCAAAAATAAATTATCATGAATAAGTAAGCGCTTAAACATAGTGTAGTTAACAATGCTTTTGTAACACATTGGCAATGCATAGAAAGATCGAAGGCGCATTTGCATCCCAAAAAAATCTTTTAAATAGACAAAATTATTTATTTATAAAAAAAAAATATTGCTGCTTTGAGTCAAGCCTTAACTTTATTTGGCATTTAGCATGTAGTACTGATAACCATTTTTTTTTCGTTTTGGTATATCATTAAATTTATTTTTGCTTTAAATAAATTTTCTTGATTTTATACTTGTCAGTATAACAGTAGTCTGATAAGTTTGTTCAAAACGTTATATAATGTCACTGATGATAGCTAAGTGTATAACTTTAGGAGTAGTTAAAGGTTGTGGAGGCAAACTCTGCTCGAAGTTGCTAAAAGTACTGACTGGTCCTCTCTCTTGGTTAACCCTCAGTAAAACGACTGCTAGTTAACTAACGTAATAATTAAGTGAGGGCAGGTCTTTGCTCACTCTGGGTCTCATTAAATTTAATTTTCAAACGAGAGGTCAGAAGCACGTTTGCCCTTATAAAACCTGATCCAGTAATATTTAAGACTAAAAAATTTTTTTTATTGAAATAAAATTAGAATCTACCCTGTTGAGAAATAATCAATTGTGATTTATTGTCCCGAACCCCATGTTTGTATTTGCTGATTTTCTTGATTTCTCTTAAACATTTTACAACTCCGAAGAAAATCAATTCTGTTTGGGTACTTTTCTGAAGCTTTGCAACTTCTTGTTCTCTACTAGAGTCAGACAATAACGGAGATCACCCTAACACTCATCACCCTGACAGTTCCTCCTGTCGAGACTGCAGTGAGAAGAATACAGTCACGGTAGCAGGACACTGTGCCAAATGGTTTGTAATCGAGACGATTTTTACGCCATGATTCATTAGTTATATTTTTAATCGACCAATTGTGTGGGTGATACATCGCAGGCATGGAAGCATTTTTTCGTGATTTTTTTGTCGTTCGCACATCTTTTGAGCCCGGTATAAGAACACAAAAATACAGGATTTTTTGAAGACACTACTGTGCAAAGAAGCAGTCCACAACTAAAGACCACTCTTCTCTGCGAAAAGTGCCGTCTTTTTGGGCATGAAAAGAATTGGCGCCACCGTTTCTGTGATCATGATCATACAAAATTCTATTAAGTGCGCGTGTCAAACACTTCACACCGGACCGTTCACTATGACTCGTCTAGAGCTTTTACAAGAGTAAAGATTGGCAATGTCTGCTGTACAGAACTTCTCTTTTCAGTCACCAAAGTAAAGCGACACCTAAACGGCACGAACAAAGCCGAATAATACAATCAAAATAGATCAGAAATCAGATAAATCAGAAAAATAGCGATCAACACTGTTGGGGGGCGTCACTAGGGGAGTGCCTAATCACTCTAGCCCTGGTGACAATGGCGGATTGTTGTAGTTAATAACATGGACCATGTTCCATGTCGGCGTTAATATCTGACTTCATTTATTGATAGGGATGTGTCCCGACAATGCACTGTGTTCAGGAGAAGAGGAACAGAGGTTTCATAAAGAATAAGACCAGTTTTCAGAGTTCGGGCGGGAGATCGGAAGCGTAATAGGTACAAGTCGTCAGAGGGTCTGCTAGAGGCTGTGAGACGAAGTGCCGGCGCAGAGGTGTGGCAGAGAGAGTGTAGACCAGTGGAAGGCTGAGTGGGCTTACTCCCAGGGCCCCGGGGCCCTGGAGTATCGCGACCCAGTGATAGCGGCTGTCTAGATGAGGAGCCTGGGAAAGAGTGTCTTCACATGGCGAAACTCTTTGGTTTTAAACATTACTTCCCCTTCCTACCGGAAGGAGGAGCCTAGCTTAAACGGGGTATGTTTATGATGTCACACCTGCACCGAGTACGTGCCCCTCGTCCCCTAAAGAACTGTTTATTGGCATGGCTTTTAGATATTATAACCGCCGGAAAGTGACTGAAGGTCTGCTCGGGTCTATTTTATTAGGGGCAGGTGGCTTACCCTCTCTGGTTTTATTGCTGTCCTTCGACCCTCTGTCACATGTTTCACGACTACCGACCTCTCTATGATTTATTACAAGAAGTTTACAAAGATTTGCATTTATATTATAATACATTAGTTGCACCAGAGTATAGGGTAATTTACATATATGGTTATTTATTTTTACATAAAATTCTTTGATTACTTTAATTTCCTTGCAAATCGTGTGTTCAACACGATATCCTTGCCATCTTGTCCCTTTCGATGGCAAGAGGTGGTCAATCGTGGGATCAAGGTGGTTCTATCTCGATTTAAGTTGATGTATGTTACCTTTTAGGTCTCCATGATTGTAATGTACGGCTGAGGCTCTCTATCTAGTCCTTTTATTAGTTTATATCTTTGTTACTGCAACCAAATGTTATTTTCAAGTAGTGATTTCTTAAAATGGGATTTGATATAGTAAAAGAAGTCATTTTCACCCACATAAGTGTTTCTAGAGATCGAATCTACCTAAACAGAAGTATATGGCCTTTGTTTGCCCCCAAATTTATAATAAATGGTTGATAAATGCCTTGTAAATACAATGGATAATTACCACAATTGAACAATAAATAAATATGTGATATACAATAATAAACAATCCCCTATAATACACAGCTAATGTTGGAGTTTTTCAAAGCAATGCACAATGGAGAATAAAGACACCCTTTGTTTTGATAAGATCTAATTCCCAAGGAAGTTGCTGGCTTATGTGACAAAGGCTAACATACACAATGAGAATTTCGGAGTGTAACAAGGTATGTTTCTCTTCGTTGGGGGAACAACTGAAATTTCGAGTTCCTTCTCTGTAATAACTCAGGCTAAGTAGAGGTCTAAAGTGTAAGCTAATGGAATTTTAGCTAGTTCAGAACTTGACAAACCCTCGTGATTGTCCCTTATTAGATCAAACTTATGTGCAGATCTGTTTTGTCTTCACTTAATTTTAAATTTATCTAATTTTCATTAGGGCAGCGAGATCATATAAAATTTATTGAAGATTTAATATTTCTCTGCACTTTGTATAATATACCTTACAGTACAATCCGTCAAATTTGCGTCATTGTAATTGCAGTGTCAAATATTACACTAAACTGCAGCTTAAACTTTATTTCAATTTTAAAATTAAATAAATAGATTTTGAGAACGGATTATCTCACATAATAATAATAATTGTTAGATTTGTTGTTAAGCGTACCCCTTAAAAGGACCCGTTTATTTTTCATTATTTAATTAATTGTTGTTGTTTTTTATTTTTTAAAGGGGCACTGCGCAGGTTTCTTTCATATGCACGGTATTTTTGATTGATGATGAAATAGTTATTCGCATTTAATGTTGCGCTGACATAAAAAAAATACTGTCACCTCCATAAAACATGTTTTAGTGTCACTAATGAATTGTCTTCAGAGCAACATTATTTTGTACATTTGCAAAATTTCTGATTGGTGTGTTTGATAAAAATCAAATTAAATCTTTTATCACTAATCAAGACCCAATGTACCCGATATAAAACATCCATTCCTTCATATGAGGTCAATAAGAATTGAAGGAATACTATTAAATCGAATATTCACACTTAGTTCGTCTTGGCGTTAATTTGATAAACATGCTCATTATTTACAAATAAATTACAAACGGAATTATTTGGTAATCAACATAAGTATTTTTCTGTAATTTTTTGTTTGGTAATTTAAGATTGCTTTGTCCCAGTTAGCGATATCCAATTCGTGCTTAGTCTTTTAACTTCAATTATAGAATTCTCATTTCAACCATCATTTACCATTCAACTGAAGTTATTTATTTCATACACATTTTAATGGATACACATTATGGTATTTAGTGGATATGTAATGACGTTTGTGTATTCTATTTTTTAGAATATTCATTTGTTGCTACTAAACTCTATTACAAACCAACTGCAGGAAAAGTGCCTACTGGTTTTGCTGCCACACCCCTACGTTGTCCACTGGCTAATTTTGACTCCTCCCAGTGCATTTTTACATCTTTAATTGTATCTGTATTATTATTGCCTCATAAAAGGCAGATTGTAATTATTGCACAATAAAGATTGTTAGATTGTTAATTGTAGTCAAAGATTTATTGCAAACAAGTCACTTGTTTGGTACTTGCACCCTTTGAACTGGTACAATCATCCTGTTCACATAAACGTGTTACCAACGGAACAACCACTCAATCCGTCATATATAAACGCTTTATAACTTCATCTTCAGTAAAAGTATTGTTGTATCTCCAACCACAAGTCAAGCTGAAAAATTGCAAAGTAACTTTACTGTGACTACTGATTCGTCAGATTGTGTCGAGTTAGGGCAGCAAAAGTCTTGTCATCCCTAAGCTAAAACACTACAACACATTTAACATTGAACATTCACCATAAATGGTGTTAAGAAAATATCATTTCTGAAGGAAAAAGCAAGGTAAATCGTCAACCAAACTAAGTAACCAAAGAATTGCTACCTGTACGCTAGATGTATGCGGAGGTTCTTGTCCAGTGAGAAAATATCCCATGAAAAGTATCTTCCACCCTTTCATCAATGCTCAATTAC
The DNA here is from genome assembly GCA_930367205.1 of Acanthosoma haemorrhoidale. NCBI lineage: Eukaryota > Metazoa > Arthropoda > Insecta > Hemiptera > Acanthosomatidae > Acanthosoma > Acanthosoma haemorrhoidale. The sequence continues at coordinate 180,517,461 of OV884011.1, read as the reverse complement.
CTTTTTCTAAGATAATTGAGCAGGGATGTTCTTTGCTTCATCGAGGGAGGAGCAGGATTCGGGAAAATGATGGCTGGCCAAGAAAGAACAATTGATTGGTGGCCAATTCATAGAAAATATTTACCTAACAACATAGAACAATGATTATTATCTAAAGAAACGAGGAAGCTATACCACATAACAATAAACTACCATTTGCCCACTGCTGCAGTACAAGAAGAGGTTAACTTCATTGTACTGTGCATATATTATCATTTCATTTTATTTTTATAAATTTTTATTCAGTAATCATTAACCTATATGTGTACATTCAGAACCACTATCCAACGGAGTACATATTCGACAAATAGTGAAATATTTGAGAAAAGTTAGCTTCAAGTTGGCGAATATCCAGTTTAACTTGTGATTGTATCACTTTGTATGACAAAATGTATCAGTTTGTATTTGATCATAGGAAAATTCTAACATCACTCTCATACATTCAGTTCTTACATTTTTCCCTTACAATTGTTGCTGGACTGATTTTGAATTTGCTCTATTGGGCACGGGAGTAATGTTCCAAGTCAATTAGGAAGTCATGAGAGGAGGGATGAGCTTGAATGTGTTTTTACACAACGAAAAAATGAACGGAGTACGATTAGTGTCGTAAAAAAAAATAGTTGCCTATTGAAAATGAATTATTTATGTATTTTAGATGAGCCTTTAGCATGTGATACATTGCTAAATGTGTAACGGGATAGCTGATAAATAGAAGGTGTAAGACATAGACAAAAAACAGTATGGTTTTATGTAACATCGTTTGATTGTCAATAAGTACCGCCTTCCCTGGGGCCAGATGTCATGAGGTGAGCATTAAACAAAACGATGACCTATAAGGATGTTAGAAGGAGAGATAGGCAGGTACTTCCATGTCATAATAAATGCGATTTATAAATCAATGTAAAAATAATATTTAACTTAACTAAGAACAAGCAATCTCTTATTTTAGCATTCTAACTCATTCATGATTTATTCCAGAATGAAACAAGTGGACAATATTATTCAAATCGATTATCTGATTTTTGTTCGGCCAAAGAAGTTTCGTTTGTGTATCAGCCATCAACGCGTTTTGTATGCATATCCAAACCTACATTGGTTTGCGGGAATCGCAATGTCATTGCTGTCTGGTAGCGATAGTAGACCAAGTAGCTGATCGACAGTGGGTAGTCGTCTGCTACAAAGGCTAACCGCAGCTATCATCTGATGTAAAAGAGTACGGCTGCAGGTGACAGGTTCTGCGTGCAGTATGACAGCTTGACAGCTCCCACAGGCTTGCAGCTTAACCATCCCAGGCCTCGTCCGGATCAGGTCGCGTTTATTGCCAAGTCTGCAGGGAAATGTTTTACTTTCGTACGGGCCTTGCCTTTCCTATGCCTGGGTCTGTGCTATAGGATAGAGGCGATGAAGATAATCCTATCGATTTTGAAATTTAATAGTAATTTTAAGAACACTCAGGATTATAATAAATATCTGTATTGATAAAGATATAATAATGGAGTTTATGTGAAATAAAATGGTCATAACCTATTTTAATATTTTATATTGTTATGGACCCCCTTCAAGATCACGTTTCAGATGGTACCCCTATCCCAAACAATTCTAAATCATATTAAAAAAAATTGTAAACCAGCAACAGAAATAGTGAACTTAATATTGTGCTACCTTGATTTAAAAAGCATTTCTTATTTCAATATTTTAGCTATTTACAATGTTTCACTACTAGCATTAATGTTAAAGAATATCAACCAGTATTTTTATATTATATTTTAAACAGCTTTACTATGATAAAATTACAATCTGCCTTAATACTTAATAGGCAATAAGTAATTGAAATAAATGTTCTCATTCATACCATATTTACAATTCATCATTCACTCGCACATCCATACAATATTTACAAACAACCAAGGGGCCTCCCAAGTCCACATGGTTGTCACCTCCCTCGCACGCGAAGAGGAAGTGGATTCTTGGGAAGTCCCCCACGCTTCTCCGTCAGCCACGTCACCGGATACGAGCCAGTGGAGGCTGACCAAGAGCGACCCATAGCTGACCAAGGCTGACCCATAGCTCTATTCCGTATGTCCAGATTGGTTTAAATATAGCTTTGTAGACTAGTAATTTATTTTCTATTGAGAGATGGGATGTACATTGAAGTAGCCTGTACAGTCGTCCAAAGCGTCTGTTTAGTTCTTGTCTTTTTAGCCTCGTATGTTGGTTTCAGGTCAGTCCTGTGTCGAGATGGAAGCCTAAGTACTGTACTGACTTAGATACAGGGAGAGGAATGGAATTTAAATAAACTAGTGGACAAGACTTGCGACAGAGGGTGAAGATAATGTAGGAACATTTTGATTCATTAATTTTGATTCGCCATTGGTTGCACCAATACTGGATCTCATCAAGGCGTTTTTGAAGGTTATGGGATGCTATATCGGGGTCTGTATGAAAGGACTGCAGTGTCATCTACAAATTTTGCCAAGTATTTTAAGCTATTTATAAAGAAAGTTCTGAATTGACTATAGCTCAGGAATCAGGTGAATAGCTCTTTTTTTTTTTTCCTTTAATTTGCAAGTCTTTGAATTTTTGATAAATAGGTATATATTCGATCGGCCACCAGATTGTGAATTATTAAACAAAGCATGGAACACATTTTACTATAATATGAAAATCCATCAGGATAAATACATGCTAATACACTATTAGGGATACAACACTATGTCCATTTTCATAACTTTACAGGAGAGGAGTTTTAAACTTTTTTTCAACAAAAAGTGTTATTGGCACAGCTATTTATTGAGATGTAAATAACAATAAATAGAATGTTCTGGTAAAATATTGTTTCAACATCTCAATAAATAGCTGTGCCAATGTTGAAAAAAAGTTTAAAACTCCTCTCCTGTAAAGTTATGAAAATGGACATAGTGTTGTATCCCTCCGAGGTACAGATATATACATGGCGGGAAACGCAGAATTGAGATTGGACCCACGCAATAATTTTTTTTTTGCTTTTAATGTTTCATTGTTTTCTCCCCAGGGTTTCGTTTGATTTGGGCCCAGAATCCTATTATCGCCACTAACTGTCTTTTTTGGTCAAAGCTACTTCTATCTTCAACTTAAAGACATGAAATCTTCATTTGGGAAACCCAAAACGGGAACTTCCCAGAAGAGAAAGACGTGCATAGTATAAAAATAAAAACTACGAAAATACCGAGCTGCCAAGAGTCACCAGTACCAGATAACTGATCGCATTAGAGACTTGCTAGGGTGGCTTACTACCTTATCGACCTATAGAAAGCCAGGGTAAGTTAAGGTGGGAGATGATTACTTTCTCCCCATACAATTAAACATCTTGGAGAAAGAGTGGCTGTGTTTTAAGACAACAGCTAATATGGTTGGCAAGGAAGAATTGCTGGCTGAAGCTCAACTTGATTGAATAAATTGTGAAAACAAATAAGAAAAAGTTTGTCTTTAGTGTTTGGTTGTCAGTATCATATTTGTTTTTGACAAAGTCGTCTTTTGATTTATTTCTTTATAGATCACTGTTCGGTTTAATGTCCCAGCCTTATACACTCCTATCCTTAACAATTGTCGAGAAGAATCAAGCTCTGAGGATGTATGGTTTACTCAGGTAGACATTAAAGGCTAGAAAATTTGTATGAGGTCATTAATTACTGTTTCTGTAGCATAGAGTTGAAAAGTACAATAATAAGCAAGCATATTAATTATTTCCAGCAAGATGCATATCAAATACATGACTTAGATTATAGTTGGTATGTTATTAACGTATCAACCCCACATAAATAAACTAATAAACATATAAATTATATTTGACAATGGGAGTTGGCAAAATACGCCACAATGAATTTATAAAATATGTTAACGTAATCTAGTATGCTCGCATACTAAGTAAGAGCTGATGTGCCTATTAGTGTTAAGGCCTAATCAACCTCATGATTCACGTTTAAGGCCTTAAAATATATATGAATTTTCTCATTATTTTTTAGTATGTCATAACTTCTGAAATTAACGAGAAATATTGGAAGGATACTACAGAAAAATGCTACTCTTGTAATTTGTCAGTAAAAACGCTTATATACTTTTAAAGATCATATTATTTTCAACTCCTTAGGAACATGAACTAATCTCGTATACTTCATTTTGGTTTTATTACACCCTCATCTTTGCCAACTATGCATATTGAAGGACTATATTGGAATAGGGCATAACAGTGTCCGACATTTGACATCTAGTTTTAATTTGATGATAGTAATAATTAGAACACTCAAGCGTATTTGATTATAAATTGTTTACGATTTGTAACCCTTAGTAGTTTTAAGTGCAATTTGAAAACTTTTGGGCTATTTACCCAGAACCAGTGCTTTTAGCCATGTTAGATACATAAAATAAATAAATTGCTTCATAAGGATCTGCGTTACTTCTGATAACAAGTCTGGTATAGTCCATAAAAAAAAAATTACGGACTTATTTTCAAAACTCTTTGAAATACTGGAAGGGCCGAAACTAGCCAATACCGGCTTTCTAAACGAACAAACTTATCATCGATTCCATTGGATGTGACCAAAGAGAATGGATCTATTTTCACAGAATCAGTTTTTCATCAATAGTCATAAATAAAAAAATATGAAGGATTCACAATGATTTGGACGGAGATCATTGCGGAATAAAAAATAGAGCACTGGGTGAAGCTGCTGTGAAGATACGTAAAAGCCTCTGATGGAAAGTAACCCCATTTTACCAGAATACGTAAACAGCATATTGGTTCTTCACGAGGGGGGTGCCTAGTTACCCTAGCCCTGGTGACGAAGTGAGGGTTGATTAAGTTTGTAACCTGGACAATCGTTTCATGACGGCGTTACTATCTGACTCCATTTTTGATAGGTATTTGCCCCGACAATGCACTATGTTCAGGAGAAGAGGTATAGGGTAGGTAGTGTAGGTAGTTGGTGTGGTCTTGGAATGACCACGAATTCACACTCTGTATCTGAGAGTAGGCGAAATCCGTCCGGATCCCAAAGACGAGTGTGAACCAAAGAGAGGCAGACTAAATTGCCGTGGGGAACATTGCTTATTAAGCTTACAGGGCCACGACAACCGTTGTCCACTAGGGAGAGGTCTCTCCCAAGGAGTTGCTCTATTTAGCGAGACGAAGGCAGAGATTCACACTAGGAAGTTGTGGGGTCTGACAACGCCGGACTTAAACGTAGCGAGGTGAGGAGAGAGAGATGCAGAGGTTTTCATAATGAGGAAGCCAAGTTTCAGAGTTTAACATCAGAGCAGCCACGAGCCAGTCAGCCAGTTGTCAGGAGAATGATATGCAGGTTTTTTTTCTTTCAAAACCTCTTTTTTGATAATATATACAATGACAAAAATAAATAAATAAATTTGGAATTACATCTTTCTCCTCGTGCTGCATACGCAGACGCATTCGAATGCGTTTTAGTTTGTTGTTAAGAAGTCAAAAACACATACACTAACTAGGTGATGAGGCTAACCTTCAGCTTGCAACCGTAGAAACACTAAAACACTAAAACCTAAACGATATACAGGCCCAAACCTCCGGTCTTAAATACCCAGCTGGCTTCGTCAGTAGCCAATCACCTTTGGTTTTATTGTACCCGATGCCAGTTGACGATGTGGTTTTCTTTGTTCTCTGACAAAGAGATATGTCACCGATACGTGACCCAGGTCACGTGACTCGGTCTTTGGCCGAGGGTCTTTGGGCCTCTCGGTGGTTTGGGTTGCTTAGTACCTGCTGCTGGCAGCTGGTGCCCCAGCTCATATAACTAGTTGGCTAGCGGCTGCAGGTTTATTGTTTACCACATTTACAATGATTTATATTTTGGTAATGTTATTTACATTTGTTTAAATTAATTTACAATATATATACAATAGAGTATAGGGTGATTTATCTTATGTAGTTAGCGGTCGCTACACAGATATACGTGTCTAAACATGAGGGGTTCTAGTTTCTAGAAAAAAAACTCAAGTAAATCCCCTTGGATGGTACTACCCTTCCACTTAAGTTAGGGGTGTTTGTAGAACTGAAGAGAAGAGGTAAAGGGATCGACTTGAGCTAAGAAGGATCTTAGAAGTTTAGGAAAATTGGAAGCCAAATAAAAGTACCAAGGACCTGTGATCTTATGGCATTTTCAACTGTATAGGAAAGGATTTTTTTTCCAAGGATATATTCTGATTTACTTTTTCGTGGGGTTTTTCGTCTGTTTTGTGGTTTGTTCTTCCTGCAAGACATAGCAGACATCTTCAAAAACGTACTCTGTAACAGCTGAGGAATGTACAAGAAGAGCTTATGATACTCCTGGGGAGAAAATTGACAGAACTTTTACCTCATAATGTTCTGGGCCATGTGACATTGGAAGCAAAGTAGGAGTTACGTTTTCAAATACGGTTTTAGCAACGCAAAAAACTGGCTAGATAGGGAGAATCGTGAATAGCAGAAGAAATGTTTGTTTTGTTTTGCTTATTGATTTATTTTGAAATAAAGATACAAACCAGAATAACATTAAGGTGCATTGACCGGTGCAACAATCCCATTGCACCAGAATACGCGCACCGCAAGCAATGTATTTCCATGAGCACGGTTTACGTGGTTGTGGGAAAACCTCGTGCGAGGTTCATCCTCAGGAAGGGGAAAAATAAAAAATAAATAAATAGGTTCTAGAAACGTGATTACCCCCTTTTGTTGGAATGAGTTAATGTAAAAATTTAATTTTTAATAGGTTTATTAATAAATGTTCAGTGGAAACGTTTGACAAAATTTGTTTTTATCAGATATAAAATGTTTGGCTTTTTTAAATGTAGAAATGTATTGAGGTATATGTACAGTTAAGATCGCTTGATGTTAGTATTTAGTATAGAGCAGATATGGAGTTACAAGAAATATATTTTGTTAAAAAGTTAACTCCTGTATGTCAGTATTCGGTTTAACCAGGTTATTATCTGTTAGTAGCCCCATATATATCATGGATTTTTTTTCTCCTCTTTTCCTTCTTCTTTATTAAGATGATGAATTGAGGAGAAGATTTAAAGAGGTTGTGGTAAGCCGGAGTTAGGAACTTTAGATATGAGAGAAAAAATGATGAAGCAAACTTTCTGAAAAAAAAAGTAATCCGGGGGTCGGAGGGTCGGCTAGGCGCTCGGCACGAGGAAAGGTGTAGGAAGAATGTTGGACTTTTCTCAGTTGTCTCACTTAAAAAAAAAAAATTTGCCCCTCTCTTCAGTATACTCTCCAGCATGTTTCGCTCACATATACTATAATGTTATTTATATTTTCTATGCCTAACATAAATAGGTACAGGCTCTCAATAAGTGGGACGAAACAAACACTTATCTTGTAAAAACAAGTTTTATAATTGCACAAGATATCTTCACTATATTTTAAAGAGTTGATATAAATCAATTTTTGATTGTAGGCTTGTATTATAGTTGCTCTTTCTTTGTTAATAACTTAAATAAAACAAAAAAAATCCAAGAAAATAAGTTCAGTTATTTTATTAAGTATCGACAGCACAAGGTCTCAAATCCCCTTTTAAAGTGGTGAACTCTAACATTATTTCCAACGGCACCAGTCAGGGAAGACTTTCTACGTCCAACAAAACTATCAAGTTATATAGTAACAATAGTATTAGTAGAGGTACAGCAAAAAAGTCGAACATCAAACGTATCCAATCCTTTCCATCAAAATACCTGAGAACAATAGCTAATGCCCCTTATTACTTCAGTAACAAAACCCTTCATAACGATCTTAATATACCCTACATTCTTGAACTCAACCCTTTCAAGTTAATAAAATTCCATAGTCACCTATCCAACCACCCTAATCCTCTAGCATTACACTGCACCCCTCGTCGTCCACTGGCTCATATCCGGTGACTTGGCTGACGTAGGAGCGTGGAGGACTTATCAAGACTCCGCTTCCTCATTCGCATGCGAGGGAGGTGAAAACCATGTGGATTTGGGAGGCCTCTGGATGGTTTGTAAATACTGTATGAATGATGGAGTGAATGAAAATTGTAAATATGGTATGAATGAGAACATTTATCACAAGTACTTAATGTCCAATAAGGCAGATCGTAATTTTATCACAATAAAAGTTCCTAGATTTGCAGTATTAGTAGTAAGTTAAAATTATAAACGCTACTTTAATGACGCTTTGTAATTATAGTTGAAAATCACTTTCACAGCAAATGAAGATTTCATGTCTTTAAGTCAAAGAGAGAAGTTGCTTTGACCAGAAAAGACAGTGGCGAGAATAGGATTCTGGGCCCAAATCAAACAAATCCCTGGGGAGAAAACAATAAAACATTAAAAGCAAAAAAAGTTATTGCATGGATCCAATCTCAATTCTGCTTTTCCCGCCATATATATGTATAACAATAATTCTTGTGCTAAAATTACAATCCGCCTTATTAGGCAATAAGTAATTGAGATAAATGTTCTCATTCATACCATATTTACAATTCATCATTCATTCGCTCATTCATACAATATTTACAAGCAGCCCAGAGGCCATGGACATGGGACCACATGATTGTCACCTCCCTCGCATGCGAAAGAGGAAGCGGAGTCTTGGGAAGTCCCCCACGCTCCTCCGTCAACCGTGTCACCGGATACGAGCCAGTGAGGCTGAAGAGATGATTGGAGAAACTGGCCATTGCCAGGGCTCACACTGTCGCGCATTTATAGCAGGTCACGAGGCCACTGTCCTTTCAGTCTCCGAGGAGGATTATAGTGATGAGTGGTGCAGGGCAATGACTTTGCTACGGGATTAGGGTGGTTGGATAGGCTGCTATCGAATTTCATAAACTTATAACTTATAACTTCATAAAGAGTTTCATAAGAAGGTATTGGGGGTAGAGAGGACATCAGTGGTGTATAGGTTATAGAGGATGGCACCCATATATATATATATATAAAGGATATTTGGGTCGTTGTGTTAAATCAAATGTGTGAACCTAATTTAAAAATAGGCTCAACCACAGTTTATCGCATTATATTACTTAATATTGTACCAAAGTTATGATGTTTTAAAGTTTTTTTTCAAAACTCAAGGAGCCATAGCAGCTCGAACTTAATGAATATTGAAAAGTTAGAACATAAAACCTAATACGTTTTCTGGAAGCTGTGAGTTTTTCTAGAATAAATGCCTTTGAAAAACATAATTTAGCATCTTCAATAACATTTATGGCAACAGATTGAGATAGAAAACCGTGGTTGGCGTTTTGACTCCATTTTTATCTGATGATTTTTTTAGACACTTAGAATAATTACAAACGACGTGCCGAATGCCCTGAATATATTATATGTACATCTATAATTATAAATCCAAATTTTCCCATATGTTTGAATGAATAAATAAAGATTTTTATTCAAAATACATATTTGTTGAATCCACTTATACTACATAAGGCGATCTAGGTATCGATGGCTTTATGATATAAATATGTGCACTCTATGTTCTTTACAAATTTCGCTCTTGGGACTATATTGACTTAGAAGTTGATCACTAATATCTATGGCCCTTTTAGAAGTAATTGCAGTTTTCTTTAAATATAGAATTTCGTATTGGCAAGTCTCGCTTAGTTTAACTCATTTTTATTTTATATTAATAAAATGATTTAATTATTAAACAGTTTTTCCTTCAAATCTTGTAATTAAATTATTTTTTTTGGAAATAATATATATTTAGATTCACCTGAGGATCTATAATTATATATAATTATCTGTAAATTTAAAGGGGCTATGAAAGAAAAAAAAAATATATATATATATATATTTAATATTTGTTGTCATAAGATCAAACGTGTCTCTACTCTTAACAGAGCAAAGTCGATTCTATTTCATGTGTTGCAGAATAGTGGGTATAAAAATGTTTAAATTGAACTCAAAGTTTAAAGGTTTATTCAAGAAAACTGGCCAAAAATGCCTTTACGGGATATAATGAGATAAACGCTCATTTTGTGTATGTATAAGGTATGGTTTGATAAATAAATAAAAAAAAGGATTTGAAAAAAAAAGGAAACGAAAAAAATTTAAAAGGTATATGCGTGGTTAAAACGTATAGTGAGAGGGGGAAATTTTTAAAGGTAATAAAAAAAAAAAATGTAACGTATAAGTCCTCACTTCCAGGTTTACTGACTGGCCAACTAGATTTTTGTCAACCTGAAAAATTGTTTATTTAAAAAAATACAATAATATTAACAATCGCCCTGTTCTTATTAGATTAGCTTTATTGATCATGGCACATCAGTCTCATGGAGGTCCAGAATATTAATGTAAAATTTTATACAGGGGATGACCCCCCTTCCCCATAAAATTAAATCATTAATTAATCAATTAATTTAATTAACCAATAAACAACTCAAATTCGTGTGGTTCACTTTATATGGATCGTTCCCAAAGGTATTGGAATACCGGGACAACCCACGACAGAAGTGGAGCATGACACTCCGTCATTTATCCCAAAAAACGCTGCATGTATTGTGATTAAGTATAATAACAGAAAGTGTTTTTTTCATTATTCAAGTAGTGCACCATCCTGGGTATAAGACTGACCAAACACCGAAAGTAAGGTTTGAAGTAGTTGTTCTTTTAGACATTTAGGAGGGTCCTAAAGGTTGAATTTATTTCGTACATATTCATACAGAATATCACGGCATTTCTGATTTGGTCTCTAATTACTTTTTGGACCCTTAAATAAGTATAGGGGTCACTCCTTTTAATCATATAATCCTCAACTGAAATGAACAATATTAAATAATTGATTACTATGCAAAATTATGCGATTGAATTTGGTATATATATTTAAAAATTCATGACTTGTATAAACAGAGATCAAAACGGTGAGCCCCATCACTTTTATTAGAGTCAGTTCAGTCCAGTCACTCATCATGTGTATCATTATACTATACTTGTTTACGGTATTATATGATTTGTATAAAATTTCAAAACCTGTATATATTGTAGTGACGCTGAAATACTAAAATAATTTGTAAATAGATTCGCCGGTGAATCTATAATTGTATATATATTAATTATCTGTAAATTTAAAGGGGGTATGAGAAAAACAAAGAAATATATAAACAGAAAATATTTATTCTGAAGTTCTCGATAGTTCCGAGAACGTTTTAGCTTTTTAAAATTTCTATTTTGGTTATAATTATTTCTCCCTCATCCTAAAATTCTAACTAGAGAGCTTAGAAAAAAAAAAATAAATAATTATTTCAATCACTACTCAATTGAAAAAAAATTGACTGCGCTTACCTCTAGGGTTAGAAATTAGGCATTAACTTATTGTTTTCATTGAACTCGGTTAATACGATTGTGTTTAATATCCCTGAACCTTTTATCTGTTTTCTTTATACTTTTGACCTGCCAGATTATCAATAGACATCCCACGGTGCGTCGCTTCTTCATAATAGAGTTGTCACTGCAGCTTCATCAAAACCCTTTCGAATAAATATTTTTTAGTCCCTGCCAAAGACAACTTAATGTGAGGAAATTTACCCATAGTCAAAGACACATTAGAGAAGGCTAAGCAACAATGAAATTCAAAGATATAACAAAAAACAGTTTTGGGAATCAACAATAAAAATTAGGTAAACATGTAATCCAGCAGATTTTTGCTTTGGTGGCCAATATTTGAGGCATTTGTAGTTGGCTTAAAAACGTATGGAAGTAACTTCGTTAGTATCTTTCATTATTGTTGCTTTAATTTGTAACTATTTTATTTCACTTTTACGAAATGGGATTCACTTAAACGATCATATGGGGCCTTTAAAATCAGATCGCTATAAATGAATTTCGTTGTTTGTGTTTTAGAAAAAATGTTATCAGAATAAAAGTATATGTAATTGTAAGTAAACAAATAAAATGATAAAGGTAAAGAAAAAGGCAAGTTATGAGGATAAATTCCATTTATTTTATCGCATCTATGACAAAATCGTACACAAATTAATCTTTTTTTTTTATATATATTATCAATCGCTAGCAAGTCTTCTACTTTTGCCAAAGACGGTGTTGTGTCTCTCTAGTGAAAAAGGGTAGTTAAAGATGACGAACATTGAACATTTCTGTCAATTCTGATATATATATCAGAATATGTCATATATATATATATATATATATATATATATTCAAAATTACACTACTGGAAACATGGTAGAATTGTGACTCCCTCAGCAACAGGTATTGGTTAATGCACGGAAGCGCATTTTATTGCATGCATGACTTTTCTCCTATTGACAGTGTCGGGGGCGTCACTAGGGAAGCGCCTAATCACTGTAGCCCTGGTGACAAGTGCGGATTGTTGTAGTTAATAACATGGACCATGTTCCATGTCGGCGTTAATATCTAACTCCATTTATTGATAGGGATGTGTCCAGCAATACACTGTGTTCAGGAGAGAGGTTCAGAGGTTTCATAAAGAATAAGACCAGTTTTCCGAGTTCGAGCGGGAGATCGGCAGCGTAATAGTACAAGTCGTCAGAGGGTCTGCTAGAGGCTGTGAGACGAGGTGCCGGCACAGAGGTGTGGCAGAGAGAGTGTAGACCAGCGGAAGGCTGAGTGGGCTTACTCCCAGGGCCCCGGGGCCCTGGAGTATCGCGACCCGGTGATAGCGGCTGTCTAGATGAGGAGCCTGGGAAAGAGTATCTCTACAGGGCGAAACTCCTTGATTTAAATATAATCTCTCCTTCCTAGTAGAAGGCGGAGCCGGCTGAAAGGTTTTTTTGTATGATGCCCAGGTGGCCAATACCCCTTAAGTTTATGACTGTTGGCCTAAAAGGGTGTGTTTTATGATGTCACACCTACCGAGATACGTGATCGCTCGTCCCCTAAAGGACTGTTTCTGGCATGATTTCATGACCGCCAGAGGTCTACAGTGTTGATTTTATTAGGGGCAGGTGGCTTACCCTCTCAGGTTTTATTGCAGGACCTTCGACCCTCTGTTACTTGTTTCACGACTACTACCTACTACCTCTCTATTATTTATTACAAGAAGTTTACAAAGATTTGCATTTATATTATAATACATTATGCACCAGAGTATAGGGTAATTTACATATGTGGTTGGCATTCGCTACAGACAGAAACTGATAAAATTTTAAAATACTGAACATTTAATAATCTATCACTATTTCAGTAACAACATAAAAATTTATTCACGGAGTTGAAATTTTATATAATCTACTTATCAGGTTCATCATCTTTTCGCAGCACCCCCAAGCAGTGGTTAACATCTTTTACAGAAGAAAAAGGAGAACCTTCAAAAGTTTTTAAATTAAAGCCCTTAACTTGACTTGAATTCTTCTTTTCTACCGTGCTAAACTGTTCTTGCTTTTGAAGTTGAAGATGAAGGAGATATTCATCTGTCGAACTTCTCGTTTTTTTTCGATGGTAAACTTTACTGTCGGCTGTAAGTTCCTTTCAATAAAATAGTCTGGTTATCTTCAAGAGAGGTAGCTTTCGTTTTTTTGTTTAAACTAATTTTTAATCTCCTTATCCATGTGACATTGAATGCCATTGATTATAAACATTGAGCCTCAATAGTGAATCTTATCTATTCATCACTTCTTGACATTCATATTGACGATTTGACAAGTAATATTGCAGAAAATCAAACCTTCTATTCTGAAAGGTGCTTGAGGAAATAATATTGAAAGAATTATGTGCGCATCAGTGTTATTGTAAATAATATTTCAAAGAAGTAAAGGATATTGCACAAATTTCTCGTAAGTTGGAAAAAAATATAACAAATGTTTGATAGACATTCAGTACCATTTTGCATGGCTATATGTTGGCCTTACCGATTCTCAAAACTCAAATTATGGCTGAAGATTTTATGTTCTCAAAGTTTCAAGAGAATATCTTAATAACATAACGTTAAAGCCTTCCTTTAACTGGTGTAAGACATGGTCATACAGGTGCCATTGCGGTAGTCATTTCGAAACCAGGAGTATTATTTTATTCAATAAATTTAAATGTTAGTACTCGTCACATTTCAAAAACCATTGCTTTTTTTTAATTTAATTCTTTAGACAAGAAGAGTAAAATAATAATCTTATCTTCTAGAGTCTATTTTGGTTCTGAAACCTATCCTCACTTTGGCCTCACCGTATTGTGGTGAGAGAATTGACACTAAAAATGACAGTGCCTGATCCAAAAAACAATAGCCCCCCTGCTATAGAACTGGATTGTAAAAATATTTCATATGAAGGCTTACTTTCGGACACATTATCAATCCATTTTGAATAAGATTGATCTTCGAACATTTACTATATTTACTGCAACACGTGGAAAATTTTGAGCTATAATCACTTCCTGCTATACAATAATGTCATTGCCTTAACGGAGGAGGATTAATTTTGAACAGGTACAGTGTACTGAAATGGCTAAAATAACAGTATTTTTATATATTCCTCAATATCATTAGCTGTAATAAATACATAATTTAAACTTGTACGTCATCCTGAAATAATATTAGGTAATAATTACTGTTTTGTGACGTCTTAGAGAGGGCTATTTCCATTGCGTGGCTTCAAGATAATTGTGGTATTGTTAGGAATGAGATATCCTTTCACGCTATATTACCTAATTAAATTTTTGTCTCCAGGGTGATTTCACCTAGCCTAGTAAGATAAAAAATGGAGGTTACAGTGAGCAGAAACTAAATTAAAACAGATGCCCTTGCGACAACAGCACCAAACAGACATACAATTACTTAGCCCCTAACACCTGGACCCATCAAGACAAAACTAATCTTTCTCATTTAAAAGGCACATGGATGATTCGAAAACTAGGCTTGATCAATATCGTTAGAACTATTAATGGACCTCATAGAAGACTGTACTTAGAGAAACTGCTCAAAGTTAATGAATCAAAGTGTTCCCACATTACCTTCACCCTTTGTCGCAAGACTTGTCCACTAATTTATTTTAATTCTATTCCTCTCCCTGTATTCGAGACAGTACGATACTTAGGCTTCCATCTCGACAAACGACTGACCTGGAACCCACATACGAGACTAAAAAGACAAGAACTAAACAGGCGCTTTGGACAACTGTGCAGACTACTTCAAAGGACATCCCATCTCTCAATAGAAAATAAACTACTAATCTACAAAGTTATACTTAAACCAATCTGGACATACGAAATAGAGCTATAGGGGACAGCAAAAAAGTCGAACATCAAGCGTATCCAATCCTTTCAATCAAAAGTCCTGAGAACAATAGTAAATCCCCCTTATTATGTCAGCAACAAATCCCTTCATAACGACCTTAATATACCCTACATTCTAGAACTCATCCCTTCTAAGTTTATGAAATTCCACAGTAGCCTTTCCAACCACCCTAACCCTGTAGCACAGTCATTGCACTGCGCCACTCATCCCTATAATCCTCCTCAGAGACTGAAACGGCAGTGGCCTCGTGACCTGCTATAATCGCGTGACAGTGGGAGTCCTGGCAATGGCCAGTTACTCCAATCATGTCCTGAGCGTCTGTGGCTCTCGCGCTCTTGGTCAGCCTCCACTGGCTAGTACTGGCTGACGGAGGAGCGAGGGGGACTTCCCAAGACTCCGCTTTCTCTTCGCATGTGGATTTGGGAGGTCTCTGGGCTGTCTGTAAATATTGTATGAATGAGTGAGTGAATGATGAATTGTAAATATGGTATGAATGAGAGCGTTTATCGCAATTACTGATTGCCTTATAAAAGGCAGATTGTGATTATAGCCCAATAAAGAGTATAAAGAGAGAAACTGCTGAAAACAAAATGTTTTGGATTAATATTGTAAGTACTTGTTTTGAATTTTTATCTTGCAAAATTGATGAAACTCCATGCCGCAGTGAACCGTTTGAAGTAGCAGACGGAAAAACCGCTAACGGCCCAGCACTGCCACCACACCTAACCTCACAGGAGGAGCAGCGTACGCAGACGTTGCCACTACACCGTCATCAAGACGCGACACCCCTATCCTTCCGCCCTGGTTCATGATCTATGAATTCATGCCCAGATTTCAGACCGTTTTCCTCATTTGGCACGCAATGTGTAAGTACTAAATACTTAATTTCAATTTCCATGGTCTGATGCTGGAAGAAGTCGAGGCGTTATTAGCAGTCTCCGTCCCAGACATCGTCGTGCTTACGGTCATGAGAATAGCTTAAGGCTACGGGGCTACTTTATTGTCATTTTATTTGTTGGACCCTTTGACATATATAACGACGCATTGAAACTAGATTTATTGACGAATCTACATTTGATTGCATACGTTTATAACAAGGTAAAAATATGGCAAGTTTAACAATGTGGCAGCTTCTCGCATCAACGGTAACAGTCTGTCTGGAAAATGTAGGATCGTTTCAGACGTAAGTAAGTATTAGTTACAATCATACTTAGAGTAAGCCACAGCACCTTTTAAATTGTCAAAAAGTCGTGTATTATGTACATACGATTTCCAACCAAGCAAAGACTGTAAATACAATGCCAATTTCAGTTATAGATTCAAATTATTGTAGATTCCTTAATATGTGGGAAAAAAATGTACATAATTTTTGAACCAGTTTGGCCATTTTTAAAAAATAATTTTGAGATAGGAATTACACTAAGGGTCGTGATTTCCTGAGTAATTTGTTTTATCTTCCCATGATTACAAAAATGTATTACCACCGTGTTCAAATTCCACGTATTTTTTTTTTTTTAATCAGGTAGATGTTATTTCGCATGAAAGTTTTATTTGATACCACAGAAATAGTAGATTAGCGATCTAGTCTACATTATAAATTATGAATGTTAGTAAGGGTCATCATAGTAAACATAGCATATCAGAAGGGTCGATTAGAGAAGACTTATAAGAGGGCCTTGCACAATCCTTGACTCTAATAAATATTACAAAGGAAGATAAATGGCCTCAACTGAATGGGCACTGTATGAAAGAGGCGCCTCTATTCCATGCTCCCTTATCGGTCGGGAAATATTTCCTCCTTAGTGAGACCTAACCTTCCCTTATATTTTCCTAATATCAAAGCGATATAAAAGGAGGTATACATCATGTGTTTTCATCTAAGGTAATAGTGGGAAAGTACAGGTAGACTTATATATTGTAGGACCCATCTTTGATGAGAACAAGATTGTAATCATCACGTGAGACAGGTCATAATATATATATTCATTTATTATTTTCATATTTTTGCCTTTGTTTATTAGGTTTCATCCATATTTAAAACAATTATACACACCCTTTATTATAGATTAAAGATGTTTGATCATTCCAAATTGGTAATAACTAAAAAACAAATATGTGGATGGAGCCAGTAGTAAAGTGAACAGATTCGGTACTATATAATATGGAGAAGGAAAGGATCAAAGCCATCAGAAGAAGACAAATCAAGTTCTTCGATTTGATGAGACACTGCCAATACCCAGTATTCCATGACCTCCAACCCCCACCAAGCAGGCAAGATGGTGGACATTACGGCCCTTGGCCAACCAACAAGCCCTTTGCACAACAAAGCTGCTCTAATCGCTGTCGCCGACGACATTGCGGTTTACAGCAGCAGCATGAGTGCACAAAGAGCTCTTACACAGGCCGAGTCAGTTTGTAACGTTATCAGTGACAGACTGGGCATGTTAAACATCAGTGTAAACGCAGGGAAGACCGACTACGTAATCTTCTCCCTCCAAAAGAGGAAAAAATCCTTGCCAAAATCGTAGGAGCCTAGGGCAAGAGAACTCACCAGCTTTCTCAATAATGCACTATCTGGGTATAAAAATGGATAGGCATCTCCATTTCTCTACTAATTTTAGTAATAAAATAGAAAAAGTACGACACAGGTCTTACCTTCGGCGCTTGCTAACTTCGCCCAACCTGTCGCTTCATCTCAAATTGATGATATATAAATGTGTCCTCCGGCCAGCTCTGCTGTACGGTACCCCGCTATTTACCAACTTGGCTAACAATACACCCGAATTTCTCCAACATTTCCAGAATAGGATCATGCGAAAAGTGGTCCGACATACCTCTCTCGAGAGGTTAAAGAACGCTGACCTGCACCCGTTGTTTAGTGTGCCGACGGTGGGCGAGTTCATCCGCCGGAGACACATCAAGGTTTTTGACTCGTTGCAGCACCTGACAAACCCAGTGTTTAACACTATGACCCCACCACCCCTCCCGCCTTGATGGCAACAGACTGTCGGGGAAAAGTTGGGTTAAGAATTAGTATGTAAGTTAGTTTTAAGTTTGATCAAAAAGGTGAGCCCCATCACGTTTATTAGCCTGTTTAGTCCAGTCACGTATAATGTGTATTATTATACTTGTTTATTCATTATATAATTTCTATAAAATAACAAAACCTGTATATAATGTAGCGAGGCTACAGGAAATACAAAAATAATTTGTAAATAGCTTCGCCTGAGGGTCTATAATTATATATAATTATCTGTAAATTTAAAGGGGCTATTAAAGAAAGAACAAAAAAAAAGCAGTTGGAGAAAGTATGGAAAATTTAATAACAATTATTACATTCATGGCAGTCAAATAAGGATAATTATAATATATTGTGTTTGTATTGAACATTTTAGTGACCTAAAAATCATGGAGTTTACTTCAGCGAATCGTACACAAAGGCATCAAGGACAGAATCGAACAAAGAAAGAGTCGAATGTTGAGTATTAAAACAATGGTTCTTGCATGGACGTCTCAAAGGGTCCCCTAAAATATCTGGCCCTAATTGAAAGATACGATGGATCGAGATCATGTCTTAATTGTCCTTCTTCTTTTAGGTATCTATGAGTGTGTTATTCTAGCTTCACATATTTAGTTATTACCTTGACTGCCTAGTTCAAAAAAATGGAACCGTGGAGATACTGCATATGCACTCGATGAAGCATATACTTGTAAAGAAGTGTATATAAATGTTCTGTGGCTCAGCAAAATGTAATTTAATTGCACTATTCCTTGACTTCCTTTTCCACTAAAAGTTTTCCTAATAAATATAACAATAATACTTAGTCATAACAATAATATGATGAATTCACTATTTAAACACTTATATATAAAATAATGGCTTGATTTTTTAATAATAAATCATTAAAATAAGTAGACATTTCCAATATGGTTGAAAATGGGTTGTTTATTAGAAAGTCACAATGTTAAAAAAGTCCACACTGCAATATAAATAAATATATATATATATATATATATATATACGTTTATAAATAAATGTAGCCAGTCCCCTGCTGAGACCATAGGGCTAACCTTATTTTTAAAAATTAACCAAATCTGTCAACAAATGTTGTTCGCTTGATAATTGTTTTTTACCGTGACAACCTATCGAAATGTTTATTCTACAAGTTATAATTACCTGGCCTGTAGGACTTTGTCAAAGCAGCTTATGTGGATGCAGCTGGAGCCTGGAAGGCAGATCCCGACTTCAGCCCCCTGCCCAACTTCCGTCCTGCCTACTAATTAATGAGATAGGTAACTAATTAACCTCTTGTTGCTTCCGGCTGTTCAACAGCCCATCGGATATTCTCCGCTCGGATCCCAAGTATAGAAACCGTAGTATGTATGTCATGCATAGTAAAAAGGAATCACCTAATTTATTTTTCTCCTGGTTCTCCTATAAGTCTGACAAATTGGCAATTGCTAGGCAACGCTAAATCCTTAAATAGTTTTTCATTACCTAATATTCATCACATCCTTAAAACTTTGGCAATTTATAAGAATTATAATGGAGAATTTTATAGAAAATTGAACAATAAATAATGTATGAACGACTTCAAGTTTTTACAACCGTTGTAGCCATTTTTCTTCTCGCACTTTTCTTCTTCTAGAAAGAAATTGTCCTTCACGATGTCTTAGTAGTTATCTGCGTCCTCCATAATTTTTTAATTTTGGGTCAAAGACTAATTCAAGCCAGATTTCTAAGTATTAATAGCAAAATTACCCGACCACTACCGAACTGCAGTACCTAACCACTAACAGACCACAGTTAGCATAGCCCCGCCCCCCCCCACCTCCAAGCAAAATACGAACCGACCTCTACAATGTTTTTAAACTTGAATCATTTGAGAAATTTCAACACAACACACCGTAGACACCTTTAATCACACTGTCAAGAGGAAACAGCTGCATATTTACAAAGCTGGTAATTGGACAAACAAACCCGACACACTTGAACCTAAATTCAAGTGAACCATATAATAGCATCCAGCTCGCAGTCAAACATTTTTCACATGTTTATAATAATTTTTTTTTTTAATTTTCAAAACCTCTTTATAATTTACAATGAACAAAAAATTTATTGGATTACAATTTGCTCCTCGTACTGCATACGCAGATGCATTCGAAGGAGTGCATAAATATGATACATTTCTATTTGTGGTAAAAAAGTCAAAAAACACATCTACAACACTAGGTGATGAGGCTCACCTTCTGCTTACAACCGTGAAAACACTAAAAAACTAAAACCTAAACCTAGAACCTAAGACTAGAGCGATCCTGTCGCAACGGCGTCCTGCCATCGATGGGGGAACAGAGCGGGGGTTATCGTGTTAAACACCGGGTTTGTTAAGTATTGCAGTCGAAAAATTTGATGTCTACGTTGGATGAACTCATCCATCGTAGGCAGCTCAAAGATCTCGTGAAGCTCACTGTTGCTCCGCTGCTCGAATGAAGTACCTCTGACCACTTTCATCAGTATACCGTTTTGGAATTGTTGGAGTCGCCGAGCTTTCGTATACCTCAGATAACGGAAAAGCGGTGCACCATACAGCAGAGTAGGCCTGAGTATGCTCTTGTAGATCAATAGCTTGAGACGCAGTGATAGATTGGGGGAAGTCAATAAATGCGTAAGCCGGTAAGACTTCGTGCGTGTTTGCTTTAACTTCTTCGTAAAATGGTTACTAAAATGGAGGTGTCTGTCCATTTTAATACCCAGATATACTAGGTCGTTGGCTGGTGAATTTTCCTCCGTTCCTACTATGTAACTAGTAGGTAGCGGGCTTGTTCCCTTTTGAAAATAGAAAATTACGCAGTCAGTCTTACCCGCGTTTACAGAGATATTGAGTCTCCCCAATCTCTCACTGATCTCATGTCGATAATTAAAGGAGTGGAAGTATAAATACCTAACAACTTCTCCATTTACTCCAGAGCAAATCGCTATCAGCGATAGGTAGCCTAAGAAACCATAATCACTGCAGCTTACCTGATGTCAAATTAAAACTTTATCCTAATAGGTAATAATGTTACGCTAAATATGGAAAGAAAATAATACAACCATCACGAGCTTGGAGAGCTGTCTCCCAAAACTAGTTTTTTTGTAATATGTTTTTGTCTCTTTAATTTATTTATTTTCTGTGTTAAAACAATTATAGAACTATATATTTATACAGAAAGGGTACATAGAATAATTTAACAGACCCTTCCTTATTTATATCATACTTACACTGTGCATATTTTCAATTTCATTCATTCGTTTGTTCTGTTGTTCATTAGTATAAACTGTGTCTTGAATACATGCAATTCCATCAAGAAACCACAAAATATAATACTAGATACAGATAATTAATTCATGCTTACAAGAAATATTCATCGTTTTCATTCATGCCTGCTAACGACCCAAGTGTCCAATTTTTTTCAAACTTTTTTACTCCTAAATGAGACTCCACAGTATTAAAATAGTTTTTGCTCTTTGAGACAATTCAGCTGAGCTCAGCACTATAAAACAGCTATGTCATTCATCATATCTTAGGGTTGGCATATTGGTGTTCCAGAAATATAATGTCGCCATTGTAAGAACTTAACTCTTACTACTCCTAAACAATGCGTCGTTATTCTGCCGAACGGGAAGGTAAATAAGCCTGTGGGTTATAACGACGAATCTTTATTGATTACAGATTACGGATCTAAATTATGTCGATTTACAAAGATCGAGTAATTGCAGTTTTGATGCCAACACAATAAAGTAAATTTCTATGAATTTCACTCTTCCGTCATTACACTTCCGGAACTGTGATAAATTGCTGGGAGAGTTCATCTTCCGGTATTTTTAGGCTAAATAAATTTTATATTACTTGATTAGCTTGTATAAATACATCATTATTGTTTGCGGAAGATGACATTAGAGCCAAATAAAACATTACTGTACAATATCCAATTGTGTCTATATTACGGCTAGTGGTAAGACATTGTAAAGCCTAATACCACAGGGCCTAATGTAAACAAATCCTGGGTATTGATATAGGATGAGAACAGAAGAGCATAAAGCCAGTTAACAATCGAACCTGTGTGCATTATTATCATCCATATTCTCTCTTTTTCTTTGATCGTCTACAGCCGGGAGACGATAACTTATACATTGGAATTATACAGCTTTACGTTATCTCAATCAAGGAAGCACTTGAAGAAAATTCTACTTGAACCCATTATGGGCGTAAAATAAAATTCACCATACCCTTGGTAACTTGACCGCATGTAATTGAAGGTAAGTTTACTAAAATATATGGTGTGTCAACTTAAATTAAAATCACAGATGAAGATCCAACTGATATTTTTAAAAGGATTGAACTGATTGGTAGTAAAGCTAGGACTATTTATTAAGTACCAAAGGCCCTGAGTATCGAAGTTTCAGCTTCACACACCTTATCTTAGGCCTCAGTTTATTAAGACAGTTACTCCAGCCATGCCTGTAGTCTGGGATTACTGAAATGGTTCTGGGAATACGTCGAGTGAACAGAATGTAATTAAAAAAATAAGAGTCAAATGAGAGCTATAATATATCGACATGGCTATATTTATGTGATTTGTTTTTCCCTTAGCTCTCAAATTTTTAAGATTATGGATAAGGGAATTTGTTTGGGGTGAGCGGATCCTTTTTACTAGGAGTATCTGTTTAAAGGTGGAGTTAGGGAATTAAGGAGTGTGGCAAGCTTCGGTAGAGTTGGAAATGCTGCGGTGCAGTGGTAAGAGTCCACTGAAGGCTGAGCCTAGAGTCTCTCTAGGCATGTAGTGCAAGCTCATTTAGTTGGATATCAGTAATGGGTGCCCGTCAGAGGCTGGTTGATGGTTGGCCAAGGGCCGTATTGTCCACCATTTGGTCTGCTTTCCCAGATCTAGAAAGTTGCCATCTTTCCCCAGCCGGTAGTGGTGGGGGTGTCAGGTCTTGGAATACGGGGTTTTGGCAATGTTTCATCGAGTCGAAGAATTTAATGTGTCTTCTTTGGATGGCTTCGGTGATGGTGGGGACCTCGAAATTTTCATGGATGTCAGGAGCCTTAATTTCACCAAAAGGGGTATGCCATAGTGTCGTGCGCAGGATGTTGTTCTGGAAGCTCTGTAGTCTAGTTATGGTGCTCGTGTGGAGAAAACGGAAAAGCGGAGTCTAAAAGTAGTGCTGGCCTCAGGACGCTCTGATATATGAGCAGTTTCAGTCTCAAGGATATAGCCGGGCTTGTGATGAATATTTATGTGAAGGATGAATGAATAAAATTCAAATCATTGAAAATAAACTAACTTATCAAGGAGGAAATATGTTGATGCTACAACATATACTCCAGATTGGTGTGTTTCCCTTGCTAGCCAATCTCTTCTCTCCTCGCTGCCTGAACAACCACTACAATAATCTTCCATAGCGTTGGAGATTTGTTGGATATCATTCTAGCCTATTTTTAGGTATGCTTGGAAATTTGTACCTTGGTCCAACCCAGATGAGATATTATATTTCATGTGAGGTAGAGCGAGCAGCTATAAGCAAGTAGAGTAAAGTTTCGGATCATTACATTAAACGCTTTTTATTCTACATAAAGCACTTTCGATCTTTTAATGTGGCAATTTTGTTTTAACTTCGACAGAATAAGCTAAAATTTATTTTCAATCGTTCTAATATTTTTCGCATTTAACATACACGTTTACACCATTCAGTTGATATGCGTTACTTTCAAAAGTTGAGCTCACGATCGCACAATTTTTTTGAACGTATTGAAATGCCCGTACTAATGATCCTATTCATTTAAATGTGAATTTAATTATAAACCTTCCTTTTTTTTTTTGGTTTCTGAGAATTATGTTTTCAACAGGTTACTCCACGGGTCCACCGTAGTCTATTGTTGACTTTTATAAATTCTAATTAACAAAACCTTTATGCCGAGTCTCGAGATACACATATCTCATACAATGTATACCTTCAAACTTTCAGATATATTAAACCATAGTTGAAAGTAAATTATATCCTTTATTAGTAATGAATAAACAATTTAAGGATATTTTTGCGGTTTTTAAAATTAACTCTTGTTTTACTTTCGGATTGGAATCAGTATCTCAAACTTATATTCTTCTAATGAGGCGGGCAATATTAAATAGTTAAATTTGTATCCATTCTCACGTGTGAACTGAATATATATTCGAGAACCCTTAGCCTTTTTGCTAACATCGATATGTATATATATTGTACTGGGGAATGGCCTGCTGATACAATGAAAGAGAATTAAATGAAAAACGTCCCAAGAGACATTTCAAAAATGACCTCGTAGGTATTTGTAAATGTATGTTTTCTGGAGTTGAATATTTTACGGATTCATTCCCGTGCCTTGCCAAAGCTGAAACAGCATATGTATGTTGGGATTTCGTTCATTGTTCAATGTTCGTTGAATATTTTGCCTGCGTTGGTGTTTTATTTGAGCAGGAATTTAAAATTCGTTCGTGCTTTTTTGGGGGGCAGGTAAACCCGTAAGTTTGACGCATAGCAGAGACCAATGTTTCAATTCAGGATAAATAATTGAATTTCATAAATGGCTGAATGTAGATTTTCACCATCTAGGTTATCTTATAAATATCAGGAACAAAAATTTTGCATATGTTGCCGCCCATTTTTATCCAGAGTGTGGAGAGTATCTTTTGAAATAACAATGTCACTCTCAGCTGAAGGAAACAGTTGCCTAAATCCTAAATTCCATGAGAGCGGTAGAAATCATTGGCTTTCCTCATTGTCTAGCTTGGGCTCCACAACGAACAAAATCTCTGTTTCACTATTCAACCATAAACCACTTACGAGTGCCCAAAAACGTTTTATTAGCTTCAATTCATGTAGGTATTTAGGTTTTGGTGAAGTCAGATTTTAATGGAATACTTAAAATTTATTCAAATTAATATCAAGCAGTGAAACTAATTAATTCATACGTCCATTGTGTATAATCCATTTTTTAAAAAATTTGTTAATTATCAGTCGTTCCATAAAATATAGTCTAATATAGTTCTTTAATATTCCATAAATATAGTTGAATGTGTTTGAATGATTAAAGATGCTTGACTGCTGTAGGCCTAGGCTATCTTATATATAACCTTCAAAAATATCTTGATGAGATCGAGTATTGGTGCAACCCAATGGCAAGTTAATGAAGCAGAATGTTCTCACATTACCAAGACAAAGTGGGTGAATTAATAAACACTATAATAATTTTCTATAATACCCACCTTAGATTAATTTTTAGATGCGATGCTTCATCGACACTGGCGTGAATCTGTAATTCCTTCAAACTGGTGGATGTATTGAATAGATCCTTGTTTTGTACAGAGATTAGTCATCATGATATTGTTCGTATAGTTAGTACAATTTTCTCGCTTCTGTTATTCTTGTATAGTGCCTCTCATGGCTCTGCTGTATTCTGAATAGCTCGAACATTATCGCAGGTCAAATCACGTTGCCAATTTCCTAATACAGTCCTACATTTCAAACAACTTTTTCCAAGTCCAGTTTAGAATATTGTAGCTAATATCTCATAAAACCAGGAGATCCACAGGCCAGTGTTCTGTGTTCCATTCTCTATAACTATACACTGCTACCCCCAATAACCTCCTGGCCACATTAGCAGATTACACTGCAGTCCTGTCATCCCACACAGACCCCGATATTGCATCCCATAACCTTCAAAAACACCCTGACGAGATCGAGTGCCCTCGGCCACAAGGCCTGTCCGCTAGTTGTTTTTTAATTCCATACCTCTTCCTGTACCAAGGTATGTGTCCTCTTGCTGTATGACAATACGGTAGGCTTCCATCTCGACAATAGGCTAGTCATAGAACCCACACACGTGGCTAAAAAATAAGAACTAAACAGACAGTTTAGACTACCGTACAGACTACATCAAAAGACACCCCATCTCTCAAAAGAAAATAAATTACTGATCTACAAAGTCGTACTTAAGGCAATTTGTACATACAGAATAGAGCTATGGGGGACCAACACATTCCGTATCACAAACATTCCGTAGCACAGACGTATTCAATCCTATCAATCAAACGTCCTGAGAGCAATACTAAATCCCCTTATTACGTCAGCTACAATACCCTTCTTAATAACTACGATCTTAATATACCCTACATTCTTGAACTCATCCTTTTCAAGTTTATAAAATTCCGTAGTAACCTATCCAACCACCCTAATCCCGTAGCACAGTCATTGCACTGCTCCACTTATCCCAATAAACGTCCTCAGAGACTAAATCAGAAGTGGACTCGTGACCTGCTATAAATACGTGACAGTGGGAGTCCTAGCCAAGGCCAGTTTCTCCAATCATGTGCTGAGCATCTGTGGCTCTCGTACTCTAGGTCAGCCTCCACTGCCTCGTATCCAGTGACATGGCTGACGGAGGAGCATGGGGTACTTCCCAAGACTCCGTTTCCTCTTTCGCGTGCGAGGGATGTGATGGCCATGTGGAATTGGGATGCCTCTGGGCTGTTTGTAAATACTGTATGATTTATCACAATCACTTATTGCCTAGTAAAAAGGAAGATTGTAATTATAGCACAATAAGGAAGTTTCAATATAAATATAATTTCTTGAATTTCTATGTTTGTGTCTGGCACTGTTGATTCTATTACAAACTTAATTTACTTACTTTATTTGAAGATTGAATGTTCATTAATTTAAACAAAAACAAAGCGTTCTTGTGAGTATTTTCTGGACCATATTGTGTGCTTCCCACCTGCACCTCTTCATAACGGGTCGCTGGCAAAAAGCATACCGGTCCATTACTCATTTCCGTTTAAAAGGATATTTCACAGAGGAGATTAATTCACATGCCCGTTTGTTTTGTTTGACAGCTTTTGTTCCAGGGTAATGTCACTTTTTCATCTCGCTTTCCGATTTACATATATTTTTTATTCATTTTATTATCGTTATGAAATTGATGAATGATAAATGAAAAAAAAAAAAGACAAAACTTTCTTTTGTGCCGTTTTTTACTAACAAAAACAAGAAGGAACTCTGTAGTCTAGTTTAAAAATACTGTAAGAGAACACATATCATAATACCGAATAAACAATAAACAAGAGTTCTTTATTATCGTTCATACAATTTAGAGTCACGTTCAAAAGATAACGTTTTGAGCCACGGGTAAAAATCTCCCCTAAAATAAATATATATATATATACACAGGTGGTCTGAAAAGTTTCCGACCTCAACATGAAGATGATAATAAAATAAATAAAAGCTTTGTTAGGTCGGAATATATATATATATTTAAACCTACCTCATTTTTTACCATTTCTATTTTTTTTAATTTATTTAATCAATTTACCTTAACTAATTTGGCAGGTCCATCATGAGATCTTTAATTCAAATTGTTTTATGTCTTTGACATAGGAATTTATCCTGATTGAATCGCCCGATCTCAAGGCTAATGTTGTACTTAATAATAAATTGAGAAACTAGGAGTTGTGAAATATATTCCAAATAAAATGCTTATAACAAATAATTATAATTATATATAGTGCTGACAAAAAGTATATAAAAAATATTCAATTCCTTTTGAACAAGGATAGTTACTACTAATTACATAAAACATGAAATTTGAGCTCAATTTCTTTTAATGGATCCATAATAAAAAAACAATATCAATATCACCCAATCGATGATCTCCGTATAATCCAATCAACGTTACTGTCTGCTGTTGGTTCTTCTCCTCTCTTCCTGTATGGTACCGCCAGTTCGGGAGCTTGCTAAGAGTCCGCTTTTCTAGGCGGTTGGGCTAAGACTGACTCTTTATCTCATCCCCACTCCTAAGAGCATAAGGGAAGATGCTTACCATCTGGTCACATCAGTGAAGGTTTCTGGCCATGATATGCTCAAATATCATGAATGTTACAATATATATATATGTATAAGTTAAAGCCAGAGGCAAGTTATGTTGTAAACTAATACGATCATGGGAGGTAAACAACCCATGATCCTATGTAGGTCGGATTACTAAGGAGAATAAAGTAGTCTTTTACTGGAGTCACAGTGTGTCGGTGTTTTTTCCTCTGTCATTATTATACTTTTATCACACTTAACCGCCGACGATTAACTGGTGCCGAAACCCGGGAGATTACGGGAACCTCGTACGGCGGCGTAGAAAGTAATTGTTTTTTTTTTCTTTCTCTCTAATTTTTTTTTCTTAATCGTCTCCTCTCTTTTACGTTTTTAATAACATGCCAGAGGGAGTGTTATGACCCGCGGTGCTAAGTGGAGCTGCAGATATACCTCAGTTGCCTCAAACGACGATGGCAGCGTCTCACGCGACTACATTAGCGTGGATGAAGATTCAGGCGATCACGGCTCAGGATATGAGGAAGTCCATTTCCGTTCTGGAGAGATTCGCAGGTGAGACCGGGGAACTGAATCATTTCCTTAAGGGGGGTGACCGGCTGATGATGTGGATAGAAGGAAAACGGACGGAGGATTTAATAACTGAAGGAGATGCCGATTCACTGAGAGCAGCTCTGGTGTGCAGAGTTAAGCGGAGCATTCTGAATATGATCCAGGCTGACGAGGAGACCCCATGGACCATCGTGAAGGAGCGGCTGAAGAAAGCATTCGGCGGGGGAAGATGGACCCCGGAAGAGGATATTTTTAAAATGTTCCGGGAGACGAAGAGGCACCGACAAACAAACGGGCAGTTCGCCGGAACACTGCTGGCTCAATACAATGGCATCACGGAGAAGATGCGGGAGACATTGAACGCGGCAGAAGTAGAGGGCAGGATGGCGTTTTTGTCTACAATACTGAAGGTGCAGCTAGCGAAGGAAACAGGAAGAAAGGAGGTGTTACCTAGAGAGCGCACGTTTCTAGAATGCGCTCAAGAAATGGTGGATACCAGCGCCAGAGAGGAGGAAATTACAGTTGGCGAGGAAGAAATGGACTGGAGGAAAGTAGTATATAAAAGGCCCAAAATCGCGCCGGTCACATGGAGGAAGAAGGAGGTAGAGTACGGTAGAAGAGAGAGGGCGGCAGTGGGAGAAAGGAGCCGAGGAAACGCGGGACGCCCCAGGAGAAGGGAAGACAGGAAGTGTTGTGAGTGTGGGAAGACAGGACACCTGGTAGCTAAGTGCCCACGCACTAGGTGCTTTGAGTGTGGCACGGAGGGTCACGTAGCAAGACAGTGCCCATATATGAGCCCACGCAGAAACGTGAACCGTCCCGAGCCAATGGAAATCAATGCTCAGAGAGTGTGGAGGAGGGAGAGACATCAGTCAGAGGCTTCAGAAACTTCGGAAATCTCCGAAACGGACAACGAAAGGGAAGAGCCAGGAAGCGGAGTGGGCTGTGGAAGCGGCAGTGCCCGGAGGAGCGGCCGACGACAGGCGACGGAGGAGAGGGGAGAACGCGAGATCTGAGAAGAGTGGCAGCGGAGAGGCGACCGCACGTTAATAAATAATATTGTAAAAGGCACACATGGCGGTCTGCCTATAATTAGAGTCGCGAGTGGAGTGCAGTGCTTAGTGGATACGGGGAGTACCAACACAATAATGTGTCGGGAGACACTAGAGAGCATGTGTGGAGGAGGGAGGATGCCTCAAATGCAGGTATGTTCTTGTAGCTTGGTCACCCTGGGGGGCCCCTGCAGGGTCGAAGGGGAAGCGATAATAGGGTTGGAAAGATGGGATCGTAGCGAGGAGAAATTACGGGTCCATGTGGTGGAAAAGATGCCCCGGGAATACGGAGGGATCATAGGGTGTGATCTGTTGGGGAAAGTTGGAGCAAGGATTAGGAACAGGGAAGGGAAATGGGACATTCACTTAGGTAAGAAAACATATAGGTGCCTGAGACAAGGGAGGGACGTAGGGAGAGACGGTAGGGCGCGAGTAGGGGCGATTAGGCGAGCGGAGGATTGGAGAGTGGAGCTCAAGAGAGAATATACGGACATTTTCTTTAAGGAAGGGGAGAGATTGGGGGCCACAGGAAAAACAGTACATGAGATTCCGCTCAAGCAGGACCGAGTAAGCTACGTGAAGGAGCGCAGATACCCACAGGCTCTGAGACACCATATTAGGGAGGAGCTGGACAACTTGAAAAAACAGGGGATCATCGAAGATAGCACGTCACCATATAATAGCCCCTTATGGGCTGTTAAGAAAAAGAGCGTGGAAGGCGGGGTCCCAGATAAGTATAGAGTGGTAGTAGACTACCGGAAGCTCAATGAGAATACAGTGGACGAGAAGTACCCAATTCCACGGTTCGATGACATTCTGGACAGGCTGAGCGGGGCCAGGATCTTCAGCACCCTGGATCTCAAAGCGGGGTATCACCAGATACAGATGCATCCTAGGGACCGACTTAAGACAGCCTTCACTTTTGAGAGAGGTCACTACGAGTTCACCAGGATGCCATTTGGATTGAAAAATCCACCCATCACATTCCAAAGGCTCATGGATGAGTTGCTACGTGGAGTAGATGAGTCCGTTTGCCAGATATACATGGACGACCTCTTAGTATTCAGCGCGACCGAGGCCCAACATGTAGATCACCTGAGGACAGTTTTTGACCGAGTGCGACAATTCGGCCTGAAATTGTCGGAGGAAAAGTCCCATCTGGGTCAGGAGGTCATCAGTTTTTTGGGGCACACGATTTCCAAAGAAGGAGTCCGACCAGATGCCGGGAAGGTAGCAGCAATCCAGAAGATGGCGGTTCCGTCGGACGTAAAAGGGATACGGCGGTTGATGGGAACACTGAACTACTACAGGCGATTCGTCCCAGAAATGGCAGCATACCTAGTACCTCTTAACAACCTCCTCAAAAAGGGGAAAAAAGTAGCCATCACCCCCAACATAGAGGCGAACATGCGCAAGTGCATGGCACGACTACAAGAACATCCTGTACTGGCTTTTCCGGATTTCACAAAGCAATTCACAATAACGACGGATGCCAGTGAATATGCCTTGGGAGCAGTTCTGTCACAGGCGGGGGGCAAAGGGGACCGTCCAGTAGCGTACGCCAGTAGGCGCCTCACAGAGGCGGAAAGTCGGTATAGCGCGCTAGAGCGGGAATTATTAGGGATAGTCTGGGCAATAGACCATTTCCGGCCCTACGTGTTCGGGGGAAGGTTCCGGGCGCACACCGACCACAAACCGTTACAGTGGGTTGGAAAATTAAAAGAGTCGTCGGCGAGGGTCATGCGTTGGAAGGAGTTCCTCAGCCAATACAACTTGGAGGTGATATACAAGCCCGGTAAGGAAAACGTCGTGGCGGACTGGCTGTCCCGGGCGATGGTGGTCAACGCACTCGAACAAGAGCAGGGGGAATCCTCCCGAGACGGAAGGCAGTTCTTGCGAGAATGGACGCCGGAGAGAGAAGAAGACCAACAGGAACCAGGGTCTACGGATTTGGTACCGTCGGCAGGAGGAGGGAGCTCAACGGACGACAGGCCTGCGGACATGGAAGAGCGGGAAGAAATTATAAACGATAAGCGCCGCCAGATAGTCTGGAAGACGAAGACCTTCGGCCCAATGAAAATAGCACATGATAGTTCTCCACGATCGACCACCACGACCATATGGTCGGCTCCAGGGGTGAACAACGACCAAATTAGTCGTGCCCTTAATGATGCTTCCACACCAGGGAAGACCCATTTTCTTTATGTCGGGAACGCAACCATATGGGAGAAAATTAAGCGCCTTTGGAGGGCGGAGCAGGTTGGGGTTGACCGAACATTTGTACGGTGTACCATGATGGTAGAGACCATCCCGGATGAGCCAACGCAGAAGGAGATCACGCTAGCGTACCATCAGGGAAAAACCAACCACAGGGGAGAACAAGAGACGGCTCAGGCGTTGAGGCGGAAGTATTTCTGGTGGGGGATGCGAAAGACAATCCAGGAAACACTAGCTGCGTGCGAAGTTTGTCATCGTACCAAATATGACAGGCACCCACCTACCGGGCAACAAGTCGAGACTCCCACGGCACAAACACCGCTCACTGACCTTCAAGTTGATACTTTCACTTGGCGGGGACACAAGTGGGTCACCATGGTTGACCTTTTTAGTAAAATGGCTATGGCATACCCTATTCGGGAAAAGTCGCTAGGCGCGCTGAGGCGTTGGTTCCAATTCTACGGTGTCCCAGATCGGATAGCGTCGGACGGTGGAAAGGAGTTCGATAACGCCGACGTGCGGAAAGAGATGAAGGCTCTGGACGTGATGTGGCACGTCAATACCCCAGGGCATCCAAAGAGCCGAGGAGGAATTGAGCGTCTCCACAGTACCTTGGGCGATCATCTCCGCGTCTACAATGCCGACAAAGGGTTGGAGCCGGCAGAGGCAATGCCTAGGGCGGTCATTGCGTATAACCATTCTGTCCACACGACCACCGGGTTTTCACCCTTTGAAATCCTTTTCGGACTTCGTGGGCGTCGCCGAGACACGAGTAGAACGGTGGTGGGAGACGAGACGTCCACACAACTCACCACCAACCGCGTGGAACTGGGGAAAGTATGGGGGAAGGTGTACGCGAGAATTACCGGGGAAAAATCCAGGAGGGTGTTGAGGGAGAACGTGGGCGTCAAACCACTAGAAGGGTGCGTTGCGATAGGCACTACGGTATATCGTAAGATCGGTTCCAATAGGAGTAAGGAGGTGTCCCGTTATGAGGGTCCCTTCCGGGTGATCACGATTCGTGAACACAATTTGGTGACCATCCAGAGTGTTCATGAACCCGCGAAGAGGAGAACTGTCCATCTCGAGCAGTTAAAGCTTCCAGTGGTGAAGCCATCCAAATAGGAAATTTACTCTAATTTTCTCACTCCTGCACACATCTCTTTTGGTTTTTGGTGGCATTTGCCAGATACTGTTTTTTTATTTTACTGTTTTAACCTTGTACCACATTGGATAAAGTTATGTTCTGTTTTTATGGTTATAAGACAGTGTTGTGCTCTCTAGGTGAGCAGGAAATTATTATGTCAGAACTGTATATAATTAGCATAAGTGTTAAGTTTCAGTTCCCGACGGATGGTCAGGAACTGGCAGGGAGGAGTTAAAGCCAGAGGCAAGTTATGTTGTAAACTAATACGATCATGGGAGGTAAACAACCCATGATCCTATGTAGGTCGGATTACTAAGGAGAATAAAGTAGTCTTTTACTGGAGTCACAGTGTGTCGGTGTTTTTTCCTCTGTCATTATTATACTTTTATCACACTTAACCGCCGACGATTAACTTATATATATATATATATATATATATATATATATATATATATATATATATACCATTCTCTTTATATTCAATAAATATCCTATTGAAATCGCTTCTTATATAGGATATTGTTGGCTCTTACATCTTTTTTATTTTTAATTATCATTTGATTTATAATTAAGTTTCTGTATTTAATGTGTGTGGGGAAAAATAGAACATTAAATTTAAAGGTGTCTTGGTGAGAATCAGAATGATTAAAACTCAGAATGAAGGAGGTTAGCTTGTAGATAAGGCACATGAAGTTTAATTTACTAAGAAAAACAGTGGATCTACAGTATATTATAGTAACAGTTATTATAATATAATTTTCTTATAGTGAAATTCCCTATGCAAATAGAGGGAGGGTGAATGAACCTGAAGAAATTCGGAATTAATTAGGTCATTATTCCGCTCACGTGAAACCCCACCACATGCACAGAAAATAAGATTTCCTTGTACCTGAGTGTAAAACCATTAGGTTTTATTCTAAGACAATGTTTTGGGAATGGAATGATGATGAAAAATGAAGACTTGATTTTCTTAAGCGTGGATCAGGAATCATCAATCAGCGAGCAGCATCAGAGACACCAAGTCTGTCATCGCCTGATAACACCCTTCACTGGCACCTCCTACCATAGTCGAGACTATAATAATAACAAGGCTCATTTTTAGGGTTATATTATAAATTAAATTAAATTACTAAAACATTTGTATATCCTATCACAATCGTATGGAAAATAATAGGTACTATTATAACCTTAATTTGTTCAAATACACTTGTTTTTCTTGTGGTGTAGTCTACAGAGCAAACAATAAATGTAAGGCGATTTTATTGCGTGTTTTTGCCAAAAGTTCAGCTATTTAAATTTTTTTTTTTTAGTTTTCAGTAATCACGGTTTAACCAATAGAATGAAGTGGGTCTTAAAATCATTTAATAAGTATTTGAGAAAATTGGTCTTCACCACAAGTTGATACTGATCTTTCACTTTGACGACCTTTATTCTTCGAAAAACATTTCGTTGATAATTAATGTAAAATAATTTTGTTTTATAAAAAAAAAAATGGTATGGCCAATGATCGTAATATCGACCAGTATAGAACTCATTTATTGAAGCCGAAAGGTTTTTGAGCGTTGCTCGGGTGTGGTCAGTTGATAAATATTTTATTTTAACTCCCCCAATATTTCGCATTAATGGATGATAATCACTTATATCTGAATATTATCTGGTTAAATTATTCAATCTGTAGCCCCCTCCAAAAAAAACCTATAATCCGCTATTTGCTAATTTTACGTAAGCCGATATTGGATGAATTGATTGGATGAGTTATTAATGGATCAGTTAGTACAGACAGCTATCATCAATAAAGCCGGTTCACTGGATTACACGAATTAATTAACTCAGTTATCGAATTTATTGCAAATATTAGTACCAAGAACAGATCATGTTTCTGCACTTATTGTTCGGGTCGTATCTCCACTTTTATCGCTTCATTTATTTTTTGCACGAGCTCAAGAAAATACCATCCCACTGGAAATTATCAGTTGTTTTTGGGAGTTCTAACAATGGCCAGTTTTATAGCCCTATTTCAAGAGCGTCTGCACCTCTCGCGCTCTTTTTGGCCTCTACTGCCCAGCAGTGATCTGGCACGAGGAGCGTTCGGTAAACTGCCCGATCCTGGCCTCCTTCTCCACGGGAAAAAAGGTAACAATTCTGTAAGTGGATTGGGGGGAACCTATGCTTAGATTAATATGTCTATGCGACCGTATGAATGATAAGTAAATGCATAGTTGTAAATATGGCGTGAATGAGATCCTTTACCACAATAACGTATAGTTTTAACACAGATAGTAATTTTCTACAAGAATATAAAAAAAAGATTAAAAAAAACGATTTTTTATTGATTTTCACGGAGGTGGCTTGACATAAGATCAATTGAGACATACCTAGATAAATAGGAATAGATGTTATACAAAGAAAAATAGTGATAAATGGACAATAGTACTTTAATAGAGACACCCCGCTTTTTAATACCTAAAATGAACCGAGCCAATGAAGTATTCATACAATGAATGACGTATTATTATTATTAATGTGCAATTATAATCGAATATATAATATTAGATATATATATATATATATATATACATAAATCTAAAATTCATTGTTCGATATTCTCTCTCTATATATATATATATATATATAAAGCTTCTTCCAATAGGGACTTCCGAACTTTGACAGTTGATAGCGGCCATATTGTTGAAGCTGCATCTGTCAAATTGGCTGTCATTTATTCAGTGTATTTTGTTACGCACACTTGGCCCATTTTACGGTCGCTGTAACCGTCCTACCAAGAGGACTATTCGCAGTGTGGTGGATAAATATATGGAGTCCACTGGTTCGGTAAACAATCGACCAACACCCGTACGTCGACAAAACGCAAGATCTGCCGAAAACATGGCCGCTGTCCGGGAGAGTGTGCAGGAGAATCCGAAGAGTCGATATCGCGTCGCTCACAAGAACTCGGTCTTTCGCAGACCACAACTTGGCAAATTTTGCGTCGTGAATTGGGCCTGCACCCGTACGAAATTCAACTTACCCAGGAGCTGAAGGTAAACGACCATAGACCACGACGTGTGTTCGCTGAACTGAACTGGCCCCCGAGATCGTGCGATTTGACCCCGCTGGACATTTCCTTGTGGGATTTTCTTAAGTCGCAGGTCTATGCGAATAAATCACAAATCACAGCGGTCCTCAAAGCCAACATAACCCATGCCATCGGTCAACTTCAGCCTGATTTATGCGTCAAGGAGTCAAGGAAAACGTGACATTTCGGATGCGCGCCACCCAGCGAAGCCGTGGTGGACATTTGCATGATGTTATATTCCATACATAAGGGCATCAAACGAATAAAAAATTTCGATGATATCTCACACACACGTTGTTTTATTTAAATTTAAAAATAAGAAGCGCTTAATGAAAGACCCTTTATATATAATATGTTATTAGAAATTGCTACCTGAAATACATCTATTATTAAAAGACGCAAACTCACCCAGTATTAAACAATTAATATTATTTTATAAGCATGTATTAACAATTGTTATCGTATGAAGTGCAGCTTTATCTTATAGTGAGATCCCAATTATTGGTCTCTTAAACTAAAATACGGTAAGTGATGAATACCTTTAATGGTATTGCTAAACTTTTAGTTTAGTCTAAACGTAATTAAATTATCAAGATAAAAATATTAGTTATATAATCAATTTTGACACATGAAAGAGCTATCTGATGTATCAAAATTTACTAATACTTGAAGTAATCAAAAGCTAATTACAAGTTATGATAATTATCAATCCATAGCATAATGCATTAATTAAGAAATTAATTATTTCATTTAGCTCAGAGATAAAATCAACTCGATTAGGGATACAATAATTGATTTAAATTAAAAACTGATAGATATTGATTTGGAGGAACTTGGTATCAATTTATGTTTAAATAAAACCGAATTTAACTAAATAATGGAAGAATAATTTACAGCCATCCGTACTTTTATCAAGGATTATCGATAGAAAAGCGTAAGTGAGAATCATTCAACATCTAACCCGATCATCCTTTAGAATGCAATTAAAATTGTATGCTATCACCATCAATAATCTCATAAATTCAATATAATTTGAATGTTCTTTGTTATATATTTGTTATTTTAGAGATTAAGCATAACTGTTTAGAGAAGTTGGTTTAACATCGTTTAACAAGTATCAACAATATTCAATTTGTAAGTATTTTACCCTGTTTTGCATATATCAGACATCCAAAATCAAATATATGCCTACCCGAATAAGAAAGGGTCAGTTACCCGAGAAAGCCAGCCAATTCCAATTTGAGTTTCTATTAACGCTACATCATTAATGTCCCAATTGATCCAAGGATCAATCCTCAACTTCTTTTACTAAATTTTGTTTATATTAATACTAAACTCTGTTAAACAACTGGAACGTGTTAAAATTTCTGCTGTGGGCTCTCAAAACATTATTTGTGGAATTATTGAAATTTATTTTTTCTTACTGTCTTAAATGTGTAATGTATTTTTTTTAAATCTTAAAAGGAAATGAAACGGATTGTGATTTTTCCCTAATTCCCTTTATTGTATTTTAAGCAAAAACTATTTATCATATTTCGAGTTTTGTCAAATCCTGTTTAGGGAAATCCTGTTCTTTCGGGCTCGGCAATACCCTTGATATATTTTTTCAATATATTTGTTGATAGAATATATATTTTGTTTGCGGTGATTATAAATATTTGGATATTCTATATTAATATAAATACATAATTATTTTCCTTAATTATGACTAACATTCATTTAAATTATTTGCCATATAAAGTAAGGATGTAACTAGCTAGATAGCTAGCTAGGGAGGTGCTCTTGATTTACAAACATATTCAGCTATCTTGTATGCTGTGTCTGCTCTGCATGCTTACCATGTACTCTAATATGTAAATATTATTGTAACCTATAATCTCGACTTTAATAATTTTCAGTGTATAATATATCCTATCAACACAAAGATGCAGACAGAGTTTCCATTAACTCAACTGAATTACAAATTTTCTAGCCAAAGGAATGGATTAAACTTTTTTTTTTAATGAATGTTTGTAATATTTACAACTGGTAAAAACTAGTTAAAATGGTCAAGTGGTTGTAGAATAAAGGAATAAAGGCGTAAATATTGTGAACATGATCAATTCATTGCAGAATAAATGAATAATAGATAAAGATAGTGAACTTGGTCAAGTCATTGAAGAATAATGAAATAAAGGCATGAATATTGTCAATCCATTGCAGAATAAATGAACATGAAAAACACATAAATTTATTAAAAAGTTTATTGGGTTTAAAATCATTACGATAATAAAGTTTGAGAGAAATTTATTGTACTAATTATTGTGTTTACTTAGAGCGTAATTAAGTAAAATTTGTGATGCACATTTGATAATAAAACCACAAAACCGTAATACTTTCGATTATGTAATCATTGATACAACGGAAAGCCAAGCTGAAGATAATTAAATTCGTTAAGGTTGAAAACAATACAAGGCCTATCCCTTCCTCGAATGGCAGTTAATCCATATTATTTCTTTATCGAACGCTGTTAATGAAGGCTTAGGAGATAACCGCTTAGTTACAGACAAACGAAGTGGATCAGCTACG
This sequence comes from Acanthosoma haemorrhoidale, assembly GCA_930367205.1. Classification (NCBI taxonomy): domain Eukaryota; kingdom Metazoa; phylum Arthropoda; class Insecta; order Hemiptera; family Acanthosomatidae; genus Acanthosoma; species Acanthosoma haemorrhoidale. The sequence goes on along the minus strand of OV884011.1, from coordinate 180,478,698 downwards.
GCTAGGTACTGTAAATGATCTTACTTCATTAGAGTTTTTAATTTAATGATTAACGGCAGCAATCAATGTATACATTTATAAGGAACACTGCAAATAAATGTACGCATAAATGAATAAATTAACGATTTATGATCTCTAAATGGTTTTGGTGGCCACATACGGAGCCTGACCATACATACCTGATTTTTTAAATAAATAAAATGTTCTCAACAAACATTTAGTTTGCCTTCTTTTGGTTTATTAAACCAAGATATATTGGTTCCTCGTTTAAGGCCATATTTATTACTCGAAAAAAAAACAATAATTGAAATAGCCTTAGAGCCGTTTTGACTTGAGAAAATATAAATGTCAGAGTAACAAAGACGTCATTCATTACGACTAGTCTTTGAACCAAACGCTTTATCCTAAAAGTGGGTGGCTTGGGTCAAAATCGTTAATAAGCTCAGGGGCAGCAGTGCCTAAGACCTAGTGAGAAAGTATCGAACAGGATAAGCCATCTACTTTAACTCTACTCCAGGCATCAAGTCCTACAGCCTTCTAAATACCTACTAAAGAACAAATAAACTTGAAACCACCAACCCTATTTATTGAGAGAGAAGATACACCCTCAAAAACTAACCAGTCAACTAGAGAAAACCCTCAACCCCTAGGCTGCAGTCCTACAGTATTCAAACGAGAAACTATTTCTCAGGATGTTGTGGAAAGGTAAACCTCTCCCTTCATGCTCGTCATTGTTTGGCCTTCACTATAACACCAATTGTGATGTATAGTTAAATCTGGTTTCGTACATATTTACCTGTTGGTATTTTATTACTTTTAGTGGATATTCAACGAGAATAAATTGAGAATATATGTGTAAAATTGTAACCCCACTAAAAATGTCCCTCAATCAAACTCTATTACTTCAATCGCCTGCTACAATGAGAGGATGAAATGAAGCGGATACTAACAGATTAGGAGAGAGTTCTTGAACCACTGCTATTAGGATCGACCTGGAACGGAGTTCCGGCTGAATCGTTAAACCATAACCTTGCAAATATCTTTTGGAGCCTGAAAACCCTCGTTTTATCGCAATAATTTTCGTAATCGTCTTAGTAATCATATTAAACATGTTGTTGATTTACTATATTTTGTTGTTTTCTTTAAAAAAACATAAATCGTTATATTTTCATATGTGACTGGATCTTGCGGTCGCACAGTGGGACGGATGCACAAATTAGGTGAACAAAAAATTTTTTTTTAATTCAACCTGAAAATTATATTTTCTTGTTGAGAGAGGTCTTCATTGAAAGGCTCGTGTTTGCCTAAAGTGGTCTAATGAGCTGCCGAATGTTCTTTGAACACGCGAGCACATCCAGAGAGATAACAATGTTTTTGTTTCGCATTCGTCATTTTAGTCGTCAGTTGAATACACAGTCCACAGCTATTATGGGTCAATTAAGTTTAAATAATTTTGTACTTGTTCATGAAGCTCCTGATAAATATCACGATGTTATATATTTTTTTTAAATGCACAAATATTTTATGTGTTAATAGCATCTTCAATTAACAATATTCAAATTCATCAAACAACATGGAATGTCACAATGATTATTGTTTTCTCTGAAACGTTGAGTTATTTGGTTTCATAGAATGCCATACTTTATTAATATTTTGCTGATATATTTAATGTGGGGGGGGAGGAAATCCGGATCTTAATTGAGGTATTTAAGCGTAGTGTTATTTATCGGAACCAAAAAATCAAAGAAAGAAAGTCACAGTGAAAAAAATAAGTATTTCCTTGCAATATTCATCTTCGAGTCATTGCCTGATCCCGAACCAATACCTTCAAGCAGCAGAAAACCGTCAAAGCCTTTAGCGGAGTTAAGCGACGAGGCCAGGAAAAGCAAAGTGGGGGCTATTTTAACGCTAGCAGCGACGAGTTGTCTTACGCCCCAGGCGCACCCCTGATAAAATTTCTCACAAAAAGTGGATTAAGGGATTATTTATCAACATCTTCATTGACACTAAAGTCCACAACAAGGCTTACACCAAAGAATTTATTTATAACAATATCACGAATAATGTAATATTTTTATCATGTTATCTGATGTTACTGGTTAAAACGTATTATCCTATAATATAATATTTCCAATTTCTTTTCCCTCTTGTCCGTCTCTCGGCGGAATATGAAGTCGTTCAAAGTTTCGAATTTTCAAAACAAAACATATAAAATCATACCATGTTCACATGTATTTTGGGAGAAAAAAATCCTGAAAACTCCTCATAATTTCATTTTCGACAACATATATTCCTGATCAGCTAGTAATTTACTACTGGATACTCCACTTTCAGAATTTTGTTCACCTAAAGTGGAAATTTTGCATCTAGGGTATCAAATTGAAGATACATATCGAATCTAATTATTAATATTACTATGGTTTGTTATTCTAGTTAAATATAACTAAAAATAAGAAAAAAACTGTGTTAAATTCGTGTTTGCAAATTTTTCAAGTGGAACTATCATTAAAATTACTATACATACAGGTATGTTGATACTTTAATGTACTATAATCCCTCAAAGCCCTTAAAATTGTCTTAGAGGTGGTTTCGCTGCCGTTACTATACCCTTGGTGTGATCGTCTCGCTTGACATGAATTTTGATTTGTTATTCTATTGACTTAAAAATACAGTCATTTCTTAGCAGTTTAATTTTGAATGTACCAGTGACCACATCAAAATCCCTAGCTGAAAGTAAACTTTAATTAACTCTATGTCTGTAGTTTATTAATTTCATAGATATTAGTTGATTAATGAATCAGCAGTCTCAATTACAGTTGTTATTATAATATAAAGATGCTACTTATTTTTACTAACTAAAATACTGTTTTCCTCGATTATGAACATTAAAGGTTTTTTTTTTTTTTTTTCAATAATTTATTAAGATAAAATTACAATCTGCCTTATTAGGCAATAAGTAATTGAGATAAATGTTATCATTCATGCCATATTTACAATTCATCATTTACTCGCTCATTTATACAATATTTACAAACAGCCCAGAGGCCCCCCAAGTCTACGTGGTTGTCACCTCCCTTACGTGCGAAGGAGAAAGCGGAGTCTTGGGAAGTCCCCTACGCTCCTATGTCACCCGCGTCACTGGATAAGAGCCAGCGGAGAAGCTGACCAAGAGCGCGAGAGCCACAGACGATCAGGACATGATCAGAGAAACTGGCCATTGCCAGGACTCCCACTATCACTTGTTTATAGCATTTCACGAGGCCACTGCCGTTTTAGTCTCCAATGAGGATTATAGGGATGAGTGGTGCAGTGTAATGACTGTGCTAGGGAATTAGGGTGGTCGGATAGATTACTATGGAATTTTTTGAACTTGGAAGGGATGAGTTCAATAATGTAGGGTTTATTCAGATCACTATGAAGGGTTTTGTTGCTGACGTAATAAGGGGCATTGACTATTGTTCTCAGGACTTTTGATTGAAAGGATTGGATGCGGTTGATGTTTGACTTTGAATCTAAAGAAATAATATGTTGAGAAAATAGACACTATTAATGCTTGTCCTAGTTAAAGGTTTCTTAATGACTTGTGAAATGACATTATAGTTTATGGTGCCTGAAATTAAAATTAAATAAAAAAAAAACACTATTCTGGAACATTTTTCCCTAACAGAACAGAACTAAATAAGCATGCCTATTTGAAAAAAATACAAACCGTTTCATAATAATGATAATCCTATAAATTACAGAGGGCTAATGAACATATGTGAGGACTACAATGAACCAACAGCAAAAGATGAAAAATCAAAATAGAGGGAAAAGTGCGTTAAAGTTTGTTGGAATGCAATAAAAAACAATTACTGAAATATAAATAAATAGACTAATGATGACGAATGAGTTGTTAGATTGGAGGATGGTAATGAACTATAACCAGTCGTGGAGTTTTGCAGGCTTGAATTGTAAACCCTCTGGTACTTATATTGGTTCAACCAGTTCCACAAAAAAAAACAACACTCAATATTATTATCTTTTCTATTATTATGTTATTATCTCTTCTTGAGTCGTATTACAGTTTTGAAATAAGAGAATAATGTGAAAAAACTATTATAAATACTTCATTTTATACATTACATTCGATAAGAACTTGAAACAATAGATAACATAGATGCTAGGAGTTTTTCTATTCCTCCCGTTCATGCATTTCATCCCATAAAATGTTGTAATTTACTTTTGAAACGTTGTGGAATATACTTTTAAATTTTCGATGGAGAATTTGTACGACCGCTATAGGTGAGCATACTTGAAGGCAGGTGGCCAGATAAAAATCAATCGATTTGCATCCTGTTTAAAAGTAAAGTAAAGCCTGAAATGACAATAACACAAGCAGTAAAAACAGGTCCTACAGTGGTTGATGACTATACCAAGATTTGTTTCTTTTAAATCTTGTTGGAACGAGAATATGAGAAGATGGAGAAAGGGGCGAGGAGTTATTGCTTCATATCTCCCCACAGCCCCACAAACAAACACTAAATTATCCAGAAGGCCTTCAATCTCGGAACTGATGCTACGCTCGCGGGTTTTGTACACCCTTTCGCCCCTATGATGATGCTGGCAGGGCATCAATCATCGGGTGATGTATCGATGTCGGGCAGCACTTCCTACGCTCCTGTCTTCCTGGTTCAGATCCAGCCTATCCCACGGATGACACTACACGACCATTTCCCTATATTATTATTCCCTTCATTATTTTGAAAATTTAACTTTTCATGAATAATATATTTTACAAGGTAGTTTATCAGAGAATAATATAATTCAGGCCTCTCAAAAACGTCCTACTAAAATCAAACATCGACTACAATACTACAGTGACCGCTAACTACATAAGATAAATCACCCTATACTCTATTGTATATATATTGTAAACAAATGTAAATAACATTACTAAAATATGAATCATTGTAAATATGGTATACGATAAAACATGCTGCTAGGAGCCAATTAGTTATTTGAGCTGGGTCACCAGCTGTCAGTAACAGGAACTAGCGACCCAACCGCCGAGAGACCTTCCCGGCTCACGTCTCTTTGTCAGTGGACAAAGAAAACCACATACTCACCCCTCCTTGGGTACTAAAAAAACGGTCCTGATTGGCTACCGACGAAGCCCGCTGGGTATTTAAGACCGGAGGTTTGGGTGCTTTATATATGCATCTGCAATGCATGGAGCTAATTGTAATCCAATAATTTTTTGTTCATTGTAAATAATAAAGAGGTTTTGAAAAAAAAAAAAAGGTTGTATATCATTCTCCTGGGAACTAACTGGCTCGTGGCTGCTCGGCTTTAAACTCTGAAACATGGCTTCTTCTTTATCGAAACCTCTGCATCTCTCTCTCCTCACCTCGCTACGTTTTAGTCCGCCGTTGACAGACCCCACACCTTCCTAGTGGGAATCTCTGCCTTCATCTTGCTAAATCTAGCACTTCCTTGGGAGAGACCTCTCCCTAGCGGACAACGGTTGTGGTGGCCCTGCAAACGTAGCAAGCAGTGTTCCCCACGGCAATTCAGCCTGCTTCTCTCCGGCTCACACTCGCCTTTGGGATCCAGACGGGTTTCGCCTACCCTCAGGTACCGAGTGTGAATTGTCATTCCAAGACCACACAGACTACCTACACAACCTACCCTATACCTCTCTTCTTCTGAACATAGTGCATTGTCGGGGCACATACCTATCAAAAATGGAGTCAGAGTAAAACCGTCATAAAACGATTGTCCAGGTTATAAACTTAATTAACCCGCACTTCGTCACCAGGGCTAGGGTAACTTGGCACCCCTCTCGTGACGACCCGACAATTACTAAACACGTAAACTTCAATACTAAAGTCCCATATATGGGCTTGTCAGGTGATAGTCAAACTGAAGTATACATCAATAGATTAGATTAATTCCTTTATTGTGCAATTATTACAATCTGCCTTTTATAAGGCAATAAGTAATTAAGATATATGCTCTCATTCATACAATATTTACAGTTCATCATTCACTCGCTCATTCATACAATATTTACAGTTCATCATTCACTCGCTCATTTATACAATATTTACAGACAGCCCAGAGACCCCCCAAATCCACCGCAAAGAGAAAGCGGAGTCCTGGGAAGTCCCCCACGCTCCTCCGTCAGCCGCGTCACTGGATACTAGCCAGTGGAGGCTGACCAAGAGCGCGAGAGCCACAGACGCTCAGCGCATGATTGGAGAAAATGGCCATTGCCAGGACTCCCACTGTCACGTATGTATAGCAGGTCACGAGTCCACTGCCGTTTCAGTCTCCGAGGAGGATTATAGGGATGAGTTCTAGAATGTAGGGTATATTAAGGTCGTTATGAAGGGTTTTGTTGCTGACATAATAAGGGGCATTTACTATTGTTCTCAGGATTTTTGATTGAAAGGATTGGATACGCTTGATGTTCGACTTTTTTGCTGTCCCCCATAGCTCTATTCCGTATGTCCAGATTGGTTTAAGTATAACTTTGTAGATTAGTAGTTTATTTTCTATTGAGAGATGGGATGTCCTTTGAAGTAGTCTGTACAGTTGTCCAAAGCGTCTGTTTAGTTCTTGTCTTTTTAGTCTCGTATGTGGGTTCCAGGTCAGTCGTTTGTCAAGATGGAAGCCTAAGTACCGTACTGTCTCGGATACAGGGAGAGGAATAGAATTAAAATAAACTAGTGGACCAGACTTGCGACAAAGGGTGAAGGTAATGTGGGAGCATTTTGCTTCATTAACTTTGATCCGCCATTGATTGCACCAATACTCGATCTCGTCAAGGTGTTTTTGAAGGTTATGGGATGCTATGTCGGGGTCTGGATGGGATGACAAGACTGCAGTGTCATCTGCAAATGTGGCCAATTGTATTGGGAGTAGAGGGGACATCAGCGGTGTATAGGTTATAGAGGATGGGGCCCAGGACACTGCCCTGTGGAACTCCTGCACTTATGGGATAGTAGTTAGAGTATTCTAAACCACAGCGGACTTGGAAGAAGCGGTTTGAAAGGTAGGACTGTAGGATTAGGAAAAGGGTCTGTGGTAAATATCTTTTGAGCTTGTAAAGCAAACCTGCGTGCCAAACCCTGTCAAAAGCTTGAGCTATATCGAGAAAGGCAGCAGTGCAATACTGTTTGGTTTCAAGGGCTGAGGAGATGTGATCAACAACGCGAAGGCCTTGTTGAGCAGTGGAATGTCGTTGGCGGAAACCAAACTGGTGTGTGGGAAAAAGGTTTTTGGATTCAACAATAGGAAGTAGACGTTTTAGTAGGAGTTTCTCAAATATTTTTGAGAGGATAGGGAGTAGGCTAATTGGACGATAAGATGAGGCGTCATTAGGTGGTTTACCGGGTTTGGCGAATAGGACAATAATGGAATGTTTCCAGAGGAGAGGAAAGTGCGTCGTTCGGATTATGCAATTATATATGTAGGTTAGGAAGATTATGGCTTTAGGAGGAAGTTGTTTGAGAATTTGAGGAGTAAGGAGATCATATCCAGGAGATTTTCGGTAAGGTAAGTTTTTCAGAAGGTATTTAACCTCAGAGGGGTTAACGGCTTTTGGTGGAAGAGAGAGAGAGGAATAGGTGAAGTGAGGAAATCTTCCACAGTTGTGCTGTGAGTATGGCTTTGATGAGAAAGGTGAGGTGTGAAAGTATGGGTAAGATGCAGAGCAAATTCCTCCGACCTATCCCCATCCGAAGCCGCCCAGGACCCATCATCACGTCGGAGTGGGTGTGAAACAGGTTGATACTTTAGGATTTTCTTGGTTACGTTCCACAAGGAGTTATCCCTGGTGGACAGAGAGGAGAGGTAGGAATTGAAAGAATCGGAACGGAAGGATGCCAATCGCCGCTTTACCAATCGGCAGTACTGATTGTACGTGCGACGATCAATAGGATGCCGGGATCTTTGCCACACTGTTCTGGAGCGGCGTTTGGATTGGATTAGATCTTTGAGATGCTGAGGTAAACGATTATGATTGTGGATTTTTGTGTGACGATGGGGTGAAGATGCCTCCCAAGCCGACCTCTGGACCAGAGTAGTGAAAGAATGCACTGCATCGTCTAGGTCTTGGGATGTTTTCAGGGATAATTTGAGGTTTACGGAATCTGTAAGAAGCTGACGGAAGTGGTCCCAGTCAACTGGGCCCCTAATAAATGAAGGAGGAGGCAGTTTGTGAATTGGTCTTAAGGAAATGGTTAATAATAAAGGGCTATGATCGGAGGAAAGGTCATCGAGGTGCTTGAGTGAATAGTTTAGTGTTCCTAAACTATTGTAAAAAAAGAAGTCAAGGAGATCAGGATTTCGGTTGGGATCTGATGGCCAATAGGTGGCTGTGTCAGGAGTGATAGTGGAGCAATGTTTCCGTGTGAGTGCAGACAGCAAAGCACGTCCTCGTGTATTTGTGGATCTTGACCCCCAGTGTTGGTGCTTCGCATTAAAGTCCCCACCCACAAGGAAACGATGTCCGATGGAGTCTAGAAAGAAGATGAATTGGGAGTCGGAAATGGATTTATTGGGAGGGCAGTACGTTGATGCAAGTGTAAGAGGAAAAGTGAAGGTGGTGATTGACACTGCAGTGGATTGAAGGAAATCATGTGATACCAAAGGAACTATGTGGTGGGATATGGAGTTATGGACAATGACAGCGGTACCTGCATGAGCTGTTCCATCTGGGTGATCAGTACGATAAGTCTGGTACTGTCGAACGGTAAATGGTCGTTTGCTCGTAAGTCTTGTTTCAGTAATAAGAGCTACTTCGATCTTCTTGTCATGGAGTAGTGCTGTCAGTTCGTTAGTGTGGGTGCGAACACCATTCGCATTCCAAAGGAGAATGGATAAGGAGTCAGAAGGATCCACTTATGGATTTTGTTTAACGGGGATAAGGTAGGAGACAAGATTTGTAAGAAGGGAAATGAGAGGGGTAATTAGGGTTCTGAATTCTGTAACGAATGATGTTAATAGGCTAGTGAGATCTGAAGAGCTTGGAGGTGAAGGAATATGCGAGATGTGTGGTTGAGGATGGGATTGGGTTTGCTGGTTGGCGGGATGAGCGGAATGCTGGGGAAGAGATACTTGCGGACGAGAAGTGGGCAGTGCCTGTGACTGCTCTCTGTTCCGAACGGCATCAGCAAAAGAGACAGAAGGCCTCAAATTTCTGGTGGGGGCGCTTCTTGAGCTACCTGTTACTGGCTTCTCTTCTTCTGGCCAGCGACGTTGCTCGCTCCTGGACTTGAGGATTCTATAGGCCTCACAGCCCTTGTAGTTGGCCGGATGGTCTTGCTGGCAGAGCACGCATACAGCAGGCGATTTTAGGGGCTTTTTGCACAATTCGCTTTTGTGCTTCCCACTACACTTTACACACCTAGGAGGGTGGTGGCAATACGATTTTGTGTGCCCATATGCCTGACAATTATGGCATTGGACGATGTCTCTATTGGGGTAAGGTTTTTCGACCTGTATTCTTGTGTAATACGGGGTTGTTAATTCATAAATTTTCTCCACGCCAGGTGTCCGCTCGAGATCTACAAAAAATAACGGTAATGCCGTTTTGGTGGATTCGTTTTGTTGTCTGTCCTCACGTAAAACGTTGGTTATTTGCCGAACTTTGAACCCCAGAGCTGATAGTTCGTCTTCAATTTCATCAGCTGGTGTGGTCGGGTGCAGATTTCTTATCACTACTCGAAGCGATCGTTCTTGTTTCAACTGGTATGTGTGGAAGTCTGCATTGGTTTCTTCCAAATACTTAATGATCGCTCGATAAGTATCCGGAGTGTCTGGGGAAATTTTTGTATCCCGAGAGCGATTGAGGCACGTATATTTTCCGGTACCTACAACTTTGCTCATTTGTGAGCATAATAGTTTGAAATTGCTAATATTCCTTACGAATATAGCAGGCGGCTTGGGCTGTGTTGGTGTTTGAATAACTTCCATGTCGTCAGGTTGGCTATTTCTCAGTACCTCGAAGCTATTCGGTGTGAAGAATGGAGATTCTGCTACAGTTTCTTCTTTTGAAGTGCTGGCAAGTGGTGGTAGATCTTCCATAGAGCTGGCAGCAGATGAGTTTGTAGGGATATTCCTATTTGAGCGTCTGGGTTTTCGCTTTACTGGCGACGTTGGTGGAGTTGGACCTAAGGACCTCGATCTTTTCTTTTTATTTTGTGATATTATCTGCTGATAAAATCTCATTTTGTCATTAGCTAAGATTTTTGTTAGTTAAAAAAAAAAAGAAAATAAATAAATAAAATACGTAGCGCCGGTGGGATTCCAGTGGCGAGTCACCGGTCTTGGCTCTGAGCCACTTTGGCTCAGAACGGCTATGTATCGTGAACGACGGCTGATGCCTCAGTCAAGATGGCTGACTACTCTCTCCGATGTCACTATTATTTACACTTCACACCAATGTACTAGCGATCTACTCACTTATTGAGGGCTCCCTCGTGGCCACCTCACTTAAGTTGCCAGTTGACACAATCCCTAAGACGAAAAAGGGTCTATAACGGTAGTTATCGGTATTGATTTGGAGAGCGATAGTTGTACGTGGTTGTTAATAGTAGCGCATGCGCAGAAACTTACAACAATAAATAATACTTTCATTTGATGATTCTAAACAAAAATACAGAATGTGGGGAGTTCAGCTGGTGGAGGACGGGAGTGCAGAGCTTAAAACACCCTTAAACAATTTATGTATGGACACTAATCGGAAAAATAAGAGTATTTGTAGCATTGGAAATTGATAATGTTCTGTAGTAACAGTGGAGGTTTATTGGTGCAGGTACATTCGACACAGCCTCCTTGATTATTGCCGCGGATCCCCGTGTTACTGACGCAGCGCCCATTATGGATTTACGAGGCTGTGACTCGTACACTTTTACGACCGGATATAAACCGCCACCACGGGCCCCTTCCGCTGAATTCTGTAGTACCTCTTCACATTTAGACTGAAATAGTTCATGATGATACCTTCATGATTTACCATTAACTAAAGCCGTCATAAAAAGTGTTTTTTATGTCCACTTATTTATGTTTATTTTTTAAATCAAACCATTACTAGCTAGTCCGAAGATCAATTGCCACATTATTTATTTATTTTTATTTTCACCAAAACCATGATTTTTCATAGCAATTAAAATTTATTGATGAAATATGTTTTTCCCAAGTTTACTCATCTTTTTATTTACAATGTGTGTATAAAATGATTAAGAACGGATATCTTTTACTAAAAAGCTTAAATTTAATTTTCAAATATCTTTTGTCACTTAAAATGGCCTTTTCAGAAAATTATAACAAGTTATATACAGCTAAAATAATGACATAAGCAACCTACTAAAATCGGCTTGGATTGTATTTAATTCCCGATTTATACTAAGGCTCTCAGATATTTTTTGAAATTTTGTCGGCACCGCTCTTTCTATGAGCAACCGGATATAGAGGCATACAAATGATGATCATTATGTAAGTATTTGAAAGGCTCTACTTTCCTTCGGCTTGGCAATTGCTTGGTTGCACGTGAAGTACATAGAAAAAAAACAATTTGAGTAGAAACTTAACGATATGTTGTTGTTTTCCAAAAGTCTTTATTTAATAAATACAAACTGATAATTACAGATTCCACCATAAGCAACCTTTACATAAATGCACATTGTGATAATTATATTTACTGGATCTTTTCATAACATTTCATATAATTTTTAACAAGAATTTTGTTATGGTAGGTTGATGTACAGAAAAAAGTAAATCAAACGATATGTCAGCACTGAGTCACGAGAAATCGATTAATTGGGTAAAGCGTTATTTAATTATTATATAAAGTACGATATAACACACGCCATAACCTACTATACAATAGTAAAGACATTAAAATCTGCATGAACCTATATAATAGTGTCATTGTCACGCCATTAAATGACCGTTATATCACTTATACTTTTATTTCACACTAGTTCAATGAATTAGATTTTATTTCAGTTGAGACAAGGGAAATGCGTACTGCTCCCACTCTGCGCTAGGCGAATACCGCTCACTCCTTCCAATTACATTTTATCCTCACACACCAATAAAAAGTTATCAGGACCAACCAGACCTCTTCGTAGGTTGTAATCGAAAAGAATCGTATTTGTTAGTACCTGCGCAAGTAAAATAAACACTAATTGCAGACTAAGATGATCAAGACCTAGTAAACAAAATTACTAAGGCTCGCAGCCTAAAACGACTCCTTCCGTCGTGAATGAACGTAGTAATAGATGGGTGGTCTGGTGGAAGTCAGTGAATTCAACATCAGAAGACAGCAGGTCATGGCAGACCGGTTTATCAAGACATTTTCTGGAATGGCGAGCGATCAAGAAGAGGGTCCAATAAATTTTCCAAGTAGTGTACGTACTACTACTTCTAGTAGTAGAAGTAGTTCGTCCTCATTAACGGTTTTTATCAGATGTGAAAAAACTGTTTTGTGGCGTGCTTTTTTTTAGAAATTTTCTTTCTATTATGAAATAAATTAAGACACGCCTTATTGAAATAGAGGATAGTTAAAGGTACATCGATAAGTTGGTTTTCACTTTCTGAGCATACGGGCCTCAGGAACCGAATGGTTTGATTCCCGATTACCAAAATAGTAACATGGGCTCAAATATAGGGTTATCTGGAAAACATTTGCACATCAAGTTCGACGCGTTGCAGCACCTCACAAATCCAGTGTTTAACACTATGACCCCACCACCCCTCCCGAATCGATGGCAACAGACTGTCGGGGAAAATTTGGTTAAGAATTAGTTTTTAAGTTTTCTTTTGTCGTGATCAAAAAGGTGAGCCCCATCAGCTTGTAGAGTCTTGTCAATGAAGCCAAGCACATTGTGTATAAAAATTGTACTTGTATTGATTATATAACTTCTATGCCAATTCAGACCTTGTATAGAGTGTACCGATGGTACAGGACATATAAAATGTAGTATGTAAATAGATTCGCCTAAGAACCTATAGTCAATAAAAGTTTTTTCTTTTTATAGTATTGATATCTGACAAATTTAAAGTATTGATTTTTTTTCAAATCACAATTTTCCCCAGGTTTCAGTGCAACAAGCGTTTCAGAAACGCCCCCTGCCATTTCAAATGCTGTTAATATTTCTTCAGTCACTGCCCAGGCAGGAAAAAAAATGAGCACATGAAATGACAGTATTTGCTGCAAAAGCACTTGTTTTTATTTAGTAATATATACTTATTAAGATGAGACAAAGGATTTGTATTTGATTTCATTGATTAAATCCTACAACTAGAAATAACAGCTGACAATTTTGAATTCACCCCGACACGTGCTCTACACTCATTGCATGGAATGGTTTCTGTAGGTATTATATCGTTTGGTTCCCAAATGCCAATAGGAAGCGATTTTGTTAAAGGAACGATAATACATATCGAATGAAAGTGTGTATCAAAAAATAACTTGAGTATAATTAACAGGTACATAACAGGTAGGTGGTCAATAAAAAAAACACAGAAAAATTGCCATAAAATAAAGAGGATTGGACGTCAACATTTGTCACAAACAAACTGCAATAACAATGGTCCAGTACATAATTAGTAAAAATGGACATTTAATGGAAAAATACAAAAAAAACATTCTGAGCCAATCATTGGTAGTTCAACCAATATTCAATTTCGACATATTGAATGTCATTTTCACAAAAAAAGTACTCTTTCACCGGTCACGTAATGTCAGTGGGAACTAGTAATATTGGATATAATTTAAAGAGAAAGGAATTGGTAATTAGTCCTAGGAATGGAATTTTAGAGGTGTGATACTGGAACTAGAAAAGGCCAATAAAATGTTCCTATATTTCTGGAAACAACCTATGGTTTCAATGCGGATAAAATTTAAAAAAATCAAGCCAAGTTTGCCGTAACACACATTAAAGGCTTTCGTTAGGGCTACTATTTTGATATAAACGAACGTTTTATAGACTTTATGCAATTGTTATTACAACAAACAAAACATTAATAACATTTTGTTAATCAAGTAGTAAATAATTGAAAGCCTATTCACAATTATAGATTTTATTATATCAATTAATTAATGACTTTTAAACATATTTTAGAGGGATGATTTTTTTTTATGGCCACATCACAAAAAATCTTAATTTTCCTCTACATTGGGCTTATCAGTTGTTCATTGTTTATCAAAACAAAGAGACTGATAAACAAACTGCTATACTGACAAATAGACACGCAAAACATAAGGGTGTCTGATGTGAAAAAAAAAATATCCAGAAAAATGACTCAGAAATCTATGACTGCAAAATACCTGAACTTCCTGAAAGTATTTTTAGCTGAAAACCCGAAAGAATGTATAATAAAAGAGTTTTTTGATAGGATGTACGTACCATCGGCGTCAACAGAGACGCAACGTCGAAATCTCGTAGTGCTTAATTCAGTGAGGTAGACATTTCCATAGTACAGGGCCCTAGACTGGCTAAGGTGCTTCTCTGAAGGTGGTCGTCAGCCAAACAGAATTATCATACTAAATGCCCTCCAAACAGGCTTCTCTCTGTACCAACATTACAGAGCTAGGGCATTAGTTGCCCTGTGCATTGAAATAATCATTAAATATACATCATCGTTAAATATATAACCATTAACTGAAGTATATATCTTTTAGGTCAAAACTATATGTGCTTAGTCAGAAAAAAGATCATCAGAAATATTTTTGTACGCAATCAAAAGATGAATTTAAGATTTTTACAAGTATCTGTTAAACAAATATGCATTCAAAGTTCTGCATGTTCTATGATAACAGCCCCACAAAGAAATCGTCCTACCACATATTTATAAAGAACAACGAGAATTCACGTATTTAATGTCGTTAAAACAGATTTCAATTCAAGGTACTTGCTATTATACTATTTTATAAGGTAAGTCGAAATGCAGTGATTGACCGATTCATTTTATATTTCTTTTTCATGGTAATGAACATAGTTATTATTGTAACTTGATCTAAAATTATAATACCTACATTCATGTATTCTTTTGTATGCGTTGATTTTTTGAGAGTCACTTCCAGGGTATTTCCCAGTATCGTATCAACTAGTTTTTTTTTTTATTTAGGAGCGGTTATATTAAAGTAAAAAAAAAACACCTTATGCCGGGTATAGATTGAGACTTAAGACTTATGGTCTTGGCGCATGGTTGCCTTGACAGCCGGACTTGGAACAGCCGCTTAATGTTCTGGATGTGGCCACTCCACCTGTTGATCCTACTGCTCAAGTGTTTGATCTCATTCCGCTAATGCAATAATAAATGCTATCGAGTACTTCAGGGTGAGGGTGTACTTCGGCATGGAGACAGTAAAAATGAAATCGAATAAAAGGTATCTTATTCAACCACATGATCTTACTAGTAATAAAATACGAATAACTATATTTAAATATGCTTAGAAAAATTAAATAAATAGTACATCACAAAAAAAAAATTAAATCTATTGGAGAATGGCAGAAAGTAGTGTAGCGAGCTTAGGAAAGGAACGGTCCAATACTTGGCAAAGGAGTGTAACGGTCACAAAGATGGGTTCTTGATTTAAATTAATGGTTTGTAAGAGGTTTGAACTATGAAAATATTCTCTAAAGAAGGAGGGGCCACATAACTCGGGGAAGGGATGGGAGACCGTCCTATCATATACAGGAACATTGTAATCAATCAAATGAATCGAGTTAGATGGAAAATGGATCATCCTGTGTTAGCGATCCATTTTCTTCTGTCATGCACCATGTAAAACCCTGGTATGAAAAAATATATATTCATTTACATTTTCAAAAAAAGTTCAATAATTTAAACCGGTTTTATACAGTTGGAGTGAGCACTTGACATGGTATCCAGTCGAGTTGGGATTTTAGAGTTTCTTAGCCATTTTAAATTACTGTTTGAAAACAATCTACGATTGAACACTTGAAGAATTGCAATAGATAATAAAGTAAAGAATGAACAGTTGATAACTAAGTTATGTATTAGCGAAGGAAGGGACTGTGTTTGGCCAGCTGTTGGTCCAAGGCACTTTCTATAGAACCATTTCACTGTGTCGGCCTTTTGTCAATAGGGCTCCTTAAATAAATACCCAGCAGAAAGGTTAAAGCCAGCTAAGATTTCTCGCAAGGTATTAAGGTTCTTTGAAAATCCATCACTTATGTATTTTATTGTTTAGAGATGTAACATATACAGGCTTATATATGAGTTTTATTTAAATAGAAAATAATACTCCTGAATGGAATAAACTAGTTAATACGATACTGGGACATACCTTGGAAGTGTCTCAAAAAAATCAACACATACAAAAGAATGTACGTATGTATTATAATTTTGAATCAAGTTACAATAATGTGAGAATGCTTTTGCTAGAATTTTTTCCTATGAATATATGAAATAAATATTTGATATGAGAACAGCTAGCCTTCTTTTACCATTTGGAACGAAGGTTTCATTCGATGTTTTTTTCTTGTTTTGTTTTTTTCAAAATAAGAAACCTTTACGTTATGTGTTCACTTATGAACTATTCTGGTCTTTGTATGCCCCCTGTTCAAGTAGAGACATAACAAGAGCTAGAAAACATGACGTTTGTGAACAAAAATGGAGGTTCGCTTTGATATAAGGAAGTTATAACAAATATAACAATTTACATAAAAAAACAATCTATAAATTGGATTTGCCAATCAGGCTAAAAATATAGTAAGACGAAGCTTTAGTTAATTACCAAAAACATTAATTTTGCACTTTACCTTTATAATATAAATATTTTTTTTTTTTGTAAAAAATTGATTTTTAGTTATTAAAACAGTTTAACAAATACAATGTGGTAGTTAACTGAGAAAATATTTGAATTTAATTTACTGTATGTATGACACAATAGTGGGCTGCAAAAATAATAAAAATGATTGTTTGTAGTCCTCGTTACGAGTTATGTTTATAATAATGGAAACGTTGTCATCACTAATTTTATCCACTACTAAATATGATTGTCAGGTGTCTTGATCACGTTGAGCTTCTCGTTCACGTCGAGGTTAACCAATTGTCGGGGGGCGTCACTAGGGGAGTGCCTGATCACTCTAGCCCTGGTGACAAGTGCGGATTGTTGTAGTTTATAACATGGACCATGTTCCATGTCGGCATTAATATCTTACTCCATTTTATTGATAGGGATGTGTCCCGACAATACACTGTGTTCAGGAGAAGAGGTTCAGAGGTTCATAAAGAATAAGACCAGTTTTCAGAGTTCGAGAGGGAGATCGGCAGCGTAATAGTTACAAATCGTCAGAGGGTCTGCTAGAGGCTGTGAGACAGGGACGGCGCAGAGGTGTGGCAGAGAAAGTAGGCTGACGAGGAGTCTGTGCATCGGCCTTCCAGGGCCAAGCGGCCCTGGCGTCGCGACCGAGTAGAGCGGCTGAGGAGACTGGGAAAAAGAGTGGTTTTCCAGGGCGAAACCCCTTGGTTTTAAACATTACTTCCCCTTCCTAAAACATTACTTCCCCTTCCTACCGGAAGGAGGAGCCTAGCTTGAACGGGGTATGTTTATGATGTCACACCTGCCCCGAGTACGTGCCCCTCGTCCCCTAAAGGACTGTTTATTGGCATGGCTTTTAGATTTTATGACCACCACAAAGTGACTGAAGGTCTGCCCGGGTCTATTTTATTAGGGGCAGGTGGCTTACCCTCTCAGGTTTTATTTCTGTCGACCTTAGACCCTCTGTGCCTTGTTATACGACTTCCGATCTCTCCATGATTTATTACCAGCAAAGCATGTTTTACATCTAATTACAATACATTAGTTGCACCAGCGTATAGGGTAATTTACATATATGGTTAGCGCTCGCTACAATAATGAAATATATGTATTGTATATACAGTTGTATTGTACATACATCTATAAAAAGATACACACAATTTTATCAAAATTATTATTTACTTTTATATTCTTCAATAGAGCATAATTACTATGAATTACTTTTTTTAGTAATTAATTAATTAAAGCTTCGTCAATATTTATCATCAGTCTTACTTTATTTATTACGTGATTTATATTTTTGGCTCTCAAAACTTTATTTCATGTAAAATATTTTATTATTATATACCTTTTAATATGATAAACTAATCGAACTAATAATAATAAAACTACATCTGTTCTATTGGGCAATAAGCACTTGTGGTCAATGATTTAATTCATACCGTATATATTTACAGTTCCACATTTTCTCACACAATCATACAATAAGGAAATTTAAAAACAATTTTTACCAATTTTGTCGCAAGCGTGTCCTTACCCACGGAGAAATCGTCGGATATTTCACTCAGGTCGTTTTTGCCTATTTGATGTTATATCTTAGTTATTTCGGGAAAAATCTGTAATAATTTAGTCGAAGCTTACTTATGTGCACACCTCTCTTTCACAAAGGCCCCTCCAGAACTCTCCAGTGCCTTCGGCTCTTCTGTTGCCTACGCCGGTAGAGGGACGGGTGTACTTGAATGTCCAGTCAACATGGATGTATGCTGCAGTGATTTATTTTTTGTCAGTGCATTCCGTCTACCAAGTAAATAAAGGCCAAACATATATACAGAATTTATTTTTGAAAATTTTTATTAATATTATTAGTATCCAGGAAATAAAGATGACTCACCTCAGGTACAAAGACTGAGATGTCCAACTTCCACACGTGATTACCAATTTGAAAAACGTCACAGTCCAATCTACCCCTTGCTACATGCTAATTTTGTATGCGATATGTACTACAATGAAACTTTTAATGTACTCGTAAATCGTATCCTTGCATGCAGTAATTGTCTACTATGAGGGTGGTCTGAAAAGTTTCCGACCTCAACATCAAGATAGGAGCAGTCGTAAATAAAAGCTAGTGAATTTCGTTGTTCATCTGTTGACAGTTACTCACCAAAGTTTCAGCCATTTTGGACGCGCAGTTGTTGTGTAACAGTCGTTTGAGTGAGTCGATGTGAGTGTTTTTATGAAAATGGACAAAATCGAGTATCGAGCTGTCATTAAATATTTGTTTTTGAAAGGCAATACGCCTACGCAAATCAAAGATGATTTGGATTCTGTGTATGGGGACTCTGCACCATCATTTACCACAGTGAAATTTTGGGCAGCTGAATTTAAACGTGGTCGTAAGAGCTTGGGAGACGATGAACGTTCGGGACGTCCAAAAACTGCAACTACAGACGAAAACATCGCCAAAGTTCACCAAGTGGTGCTAGACGACCGTCGAATTAAAGTGTGAGAGATAGCAGAGGTTATGAACATGTCAAAAGAACGTGTTTGTCACATATTAAATCAATATTTAGAGGTGAGAAAGCTGTCCGCGCGTTGGGTGCCGCCTTTGCTCACGTCAGACCAAAAACGTGTTCGAATGAACATTTCCAACGCTCAGTTGGCGCAGTTTAGGCGCAATAAATCCGAGTTTTGGCGCCGATTAATTACTGTGGATGAAACTTGGATACACCATTATACGCCCGAAACAAAAATACAGTCCAAACAGGGGACTGCAAAGTGGGAACCGGCTCCAAAAAAGCAAAAACTGTTTTGTCGGCTGGGAAAGTGATGGCGACTGTTTTTGGGGATAGTCATGGAGTTATTTTAATCGATTATCTTCAAAAAGGAAAAACCATTACATGAGCATACTACGCATCATTACTTGACAAGCTGAAGGCAGAACTTGCGAAAAAACGGCCACATTTGGAGAAAAAGAAAATCCTGTTTCACCAAGAAAACGCACCGTCTCACACCTCAGCTGTTGCCATGGCGAAAATCCATGAATCACGGTTTGACTGCTTGAACAGCCGCCTTACTCACCAGATCTAGCCCCAAGCGACTTCTTTTTGTTCCCTCATCTAAATATTGCGCTCGGAGGACAGAGATTTTCGTCAAATGAAGAGGCAATCACCATCGTGAACGATTATTTTGCAGGGAAAAACGCCGAGTACTATTTGGACGGGTTACAGAGATGAGAGCATCGCTGGGAGAAGTGTGTAAAGTTACAAGGAGACTATGTTGAAAAAAAAAAATATTCTGAAAAAACGTCTTGTATCTTTGTTAGGTCGGAAACTTTTCAGACCACCCTCGTATATTTGCTTCAATGTAACCATTCAAAACGTTTATATAGAACATTGTTTCTAAGACAATATTTAGACGCGATCCCTTTACCCTTACTAAATTCCCTAAATTAGTTCTCTATCGCCCTTTGTGTAAAGTATTTACAGGATCATCTTGACAGTCACTAGTGAGGACATGAACGCTTATTGGAGGGTACATACTAAGTCATTTTATGTTGCTGTCCTTCTTTGGTCTATCAAACTGCCAAAAATAAAACTTTATCAATGGATTAATTATTTTATTGTAACAACCGATGTGATATTAAACAACGTAAATATGTGATACAATCTACATAACAACAAAAACTAGTTGTAGAATGTGTACTCAGTCGAATGATGGATCCGAATGTTAATATTCAAATGTGATAGTAAATAGTGGACTGTATAAATGATATTTTTAGTCAAGCCATTGAATGGATAAGCAAATCAGTTAAACATATCTCAAATAAAATAAAATATTATATGTACAAGTGTGATAAAGGCAGAAAAGGATATACAATGAGGTTAATGATTTTAGTCAGTGGCTTTATAAAAGGAAAAGGAAACTATATTGTATGTACAATGTTGAATTCTTCTTGCATAGCAGCATGCAGCTTGCAGTGAGCAAATGGTATGGTCTATTGGTGTATGGTATCGCTTGTTCAGGTAATTAATCATTGTTCTCTCTTGTTAGGTGAATGTGCTAGATGAACTAGATGAAATATAAATTGTTCTGTGAAGACCAGTCATTATTCTCCATCATCCTACTCCTCCCCTGATAAAGCATAGATAAAGCCCGTCTATTCAATCATCTTAGAAGTAAAGTAATCTTATTTTCTGATGGATTTTCACATACATTGAGCGTGACCGTTGCAATTGTTCTGACCACTGGGCATTTAGTTTTGCAGAATCTTAGGGAGATGGCGCCATTAACTGCCAGATGACGATCTACGTTGCTTCTGGCTTCAGATATATTATTTTCTGAACAAACCACCCACCTAAATTGTGCTAAATTTATACAGAAATATGCAAGTCATTATACAAAGAATAAAAACAAAATTAAACTTCATGCACCTGGAAACTTGAATAATATGAAAATAGTGCGATGCACAATAGATAAACATTAGATGAGATAAGGAGGGGAAAAATGAAAAGAAAAATTCTTTCAAAACATTTACTATCAGACAAAAAAAAAAATGAAAGTGCTCGTTTTGACCAAGGTTTCGTTCTGCACTTGTTCGTCCATCCACACCAAATTCTCTTGACTAAGTTTTTAGTGATGGCATGTACCGTCTGATTCCTTGTCCTCTTGACAACAAGTGCTTAGCGACTTTCCATGTATCAAAGGTGGATAAATTGCTCTGGCATATGTTTGAGACTTGGCTAGAAAGAATGGCTACCATAGTCCAACAAAGCCCTGGCAGTAAGATAGAAATAACTGCTTCCTTTTATAAGGATCTGTACTGAAGTACAGTTGATTGTTTAACTTGGCCACTATTATTCGCTTCAACGTGGATTGGCTCGTGATGCCTTTTATCGCAATGCCTAAATCTGTATTTTGAATGTCACTATGTTACCTTAGAACCCCCTTAGCAAGCATAGTTAATGTCGGGTTAGATGTCGAATATCCCCAAAGTGGGGAGGAGATGCCCGCCGCGGGCTAAAGTCACTACAACCTCTAGCCACCGTCCGGCGAGCTCCAAGAAAGAGGTATAGCGGGTTGACCTGTGGTCTTTGGACTCCATAAGATCTTAGAAGGTGTGCCCCGACAGTGCACTATGTTCAGGAGAAGAGGAACAGTATAAGCTTATAGGTAGCTTATGTAATCTTGGAATGACCACAAATCACACTCGGTATCTAAGGGTAGGCGAAAACCGTCCGGATCCCAAAGGCGAGTGTGAATCGGAGAGATGCAGACTGGATTGCCGTGGGAGACGCTGCTAGGAAAAGTTTCTAGGGCCACGGCAACCATCGTCCGCGAGGGAGCGGTCTCTGCCGAGGAGATGCTAGTTTTAGCGAAACGGAAGCATAGATTCCCACTAGGAAGGTGTGGGGTCTAACAACGCCGGACTAAAACATAGCGAGGTTAGGAGAGAGAGATGCAGAGGTAGTTGAATGAGAAGGCTATGATTTGAGGAATTTTTGATAGTTGCATAGGTAATGAATGGCTACTTGCACATCGAATACAATTATATAATCAACGCGCCCTTGAAGTACTTTGCTGAGATGCTCAGTCTGTTTTTTTAAAAGATAAGTGTGAAAGGAAAACAATTTTGAAGATGCCTTTTTAGGGTTCTTGACACGGTTCAAAAAGAGATTTGATGTGCGAGAGATTGGCTTGGCCTAACCCCTGAGACCTTTCCAAGGCTTGTTTCGTTGCATGCAGTTGATGAGGTCATCCACAGCAGGAAATATGTTCGATGCTATTGACTATTTGAACTGATTTCGAGTTTCCAGATCAAACGGGGAACATTTGGAACCAAGGAACTTGGGGAACGGGGTAGGTATTTTGCGAAGATACGTGTTACTTGAGCTAAAGGCAGAAGAGTTCAATGTGGGCTACGTGGAAGGTTAAGGAGCCTGAGCGCTGTGACGGCACTCCATGTGCATTAATAATGCTTCACCTTCCCTTATTTCATCTCTTGCGGGATCGTAGGATCGCATTAAGCTCATTTCAAATTTGCTTAAAATTGCCTCTATTAGTTCATGATTGTAAACTCTAACAGGAAAATATTCAAAAACTGCAATTTTTGCAATTTGCAACATGCAACAGGTGAATGTTTAAGAGGCAATGGCATACTCAGATGGTGGGTGACAACTACTGATAACTGATTTAAATTTTTGAATAGTTTACATTTACTAAGATGTCAGTGTGGCATAAAGTATATTTTTCATGTTAAATTTATAGATTTTTATAAATAAAAAATAATAATAAAAATAAAAAAGCTACAAATCAAATTGATCATCATCATTAATTAAGAATATATAAAACAAATAATAGGAAATAAAGTTGTTAGAATAAAATAAATTTACCTGAATTAATAATAAGATAAAAAAAATAAACGAAAATAAATAAAATCAATTTCAAAAAGTGGAAAAAGATATATACATCATATATAAATAAATACACATATGCGTACTCGTATAAGCAAATAATTATGGTTCTAATGGTCAGTATTATGAAATAAATAATTAGATTATTTTTATATGAAATTGTGACTTGAACTAGGCACTGATAATGAAGGTATGTAATAAATTAATGAATATTTCGAGATGAACTTCGGGCCCTACGTTTTACTGTCGTAATTGTAACTATGCTCCAAAGGGCATCATATTGCTGGCTGACCCTCACTTAGCCACCAGCATTATGATGCATTCAGCCCTTAATAACATTTAGTAATAGATTACTATTAATAACATGAGTATTTGATTACTAATAATAACATTAGTAATAGATCTATCCGCAAAGATATATGAATATATAAAAGCTTAACGCAACACTAAACTTGTACCAAGAATGCATCTCAAAACATATGTTCTTGCCTCAAACGAAGATGTACAACGAAATTTCAGGAAATTTACGAACATATGGTTTTTAACAATTGAATCTTCATGGCTCTTCTTCCGTAGAGCTGCAGATCAGTCACTAATGAAAAGTCGTCTTTGCTGAGAATTGTTTTCTCTTTTGGCATATTCCAATAGACAGTCTGGAGAAAATTCATACAGTCTAACGTATTTGTGTGGTGTTTGCTAGTAAAGAATTAAAGCAAGATTTGATTTAAATAGAAAACACAGTTCTTAGTATTTTTGTTGTTATTTTTTTATTGAATTCTAAAGTAAATAGGATAGGGTTATTTATGGAATAGAACATCGGGTAAATGGCCTCCACGACTTTGCTGGCACATACACACTCTTTTGTCAAATTTTTCCATGACCATTTGGCATAAATGTGGTTGAATTTCGTTGATGTAGCGTTGAATTTCCTGTTTTAATGCACAGGTGGATGTGGGCTTGTTGAAATACACCTTTGACTTCAAATAACCCCATAAAAAGAAATCTAAAGGTGTGAAATCACACAATCTAGGGGGGGGGGAATTCTGATCACCAAAACGAGAGAGTACACATGGAAATGTCTCATGCAGTATTTGAATTGTTTCATAGGCTGTATGGCATGTGGCACCATCTTGTTGAAACCACGTATTGGCCACATCAATATCATCCAATTTCGGCACAAAAAACTGTGTTCACGACGCCGAATTGATGCTTCTGGATTTTCAACTACACTCTCTCGCACTGCTTTCATATTGACATTTGAACGGCGTTTGGACCAACAGGGTGTTTAGTGTCTCCAACTGATCCAGTCTCTCTAAATTTTTCAATGAATCTCTTATCAGTTGATGAAGTCAAAACACTATTCCGACCATATTTTGTATGAAATTTTCAATTATTTTTGAAACTTTCATTATTTTTTAAATAATGTTCAAAAATGAATTTCATGCTGTCAACAATGAGTTGTTCTATCGTGTAACGCTCAATTTTTACTAACCCTAAACTGTCAGCTGTCAAATTGTTTTTTTTTAGGGTTTCCAGCACTACACTGCACAAATAACGGCAAATTCAAATCTTGCGTTAATTCTGGGACAACCTAGCTGGAGAAGGAGGAGGGAAACGGCGAAAATACATTTTTCAACGACCTCCTCTAGTGACGTGTGGCTCGACCCTTGAAGGACCATCCTTCCTTTATGCTCTCAAGTCCTTTTGCCCCTTCACTCTCCGGTAGTTCCATTCATGGAAATATATATATATTATTATTAACCATTTCGTTCGGGATTTATATAAGTCAATACTAACATCACAACTGAATACCACAACAAAACAGCAATGCAGTAAAAAGCTCTTGTTACCTGATAATAAAACTTATATCACACAGTAAAACGACGGAAATAAAAATCTATTGGTCATGTGACCTCACCTCCTCCCGCATAATGCGGTAGTCTTTCAGTGGTCTTTGTTCGAGCTTATCTCATTTCAAACAGCAACACATCTCTTCAATTATGAGGAATGTGTGATTGTTAGTTCAATTTTAAACGCTATTCAAAATACAATACTGAGACACTTCAAAAGCCAAGTCCAATTTGTTTCTTAATTATAAAAAAATGTATTGCTTCTCAGGCCAAAACTTTGCGCATCTCTATAATTCGTATTAGTTATCTTAGTATAATTTATAAAATTATATCAAATCAGTTGAGAATTAACGGTCATACGCGATTCACTTAAATTTTATTATGCTAACGTTGATGTCGTAGCTTCTCATATGCAGATAGGCTTTGCTGCTGCATTTGTTGTTAAGCTCAAGAATGGCATTAAAAAAAAAAAAAAGTAACATGAAAAAATGTCACCCCATAGCTATTAACTGACTCTACTGATTCTCCAGAGTTAACTAATTATCGTCGCAGTTCAGAAGTTACGAAAGATTTAATACTTTCAATTTTTTTCTTACGTTTGAGAACACGGTAACATATTTCCTAAAATAATAACATCCTAACATCGTGCCAATTTAAGAAGGTTTATTTGGTAAATCTTTTATTCATTTATAATATTTTGTATAGAATGAAAAGGGTATTTTTTTGGATCAGACATACAGAGACTCTGGTCTCCTTTCAAAGCGAATAAATTCTTCACCTTTTACTAAAGGTTAGTTGTATTACAATCATTTAAACTTAAGTAGGAATATCTTACTATTAATTTTTTGGGTAATTTATATATTTATAAAAATGCAATTCAGTTCACATTTGAAAAGAAAGTTATTTAAAAAATGAAAAAAATACTTAGGTTGTACGCCTCAAAATAAAATGTATACCTCTAGATCAGGATCACGTTGTTTGGCTTTAGGCAGATATAAACTTGATGAATATATGACTGCCTTATCAGTAGGGGTAGTGGGGTCTGGACTTGCTTATCTCCTAAAGCGGAACTACCTATCGGTTTCCTTACTCCCATCTAGATTGAAGGGTGAACTATAATATCAGTAGAAACATATTTGTAACATACAAAGATAAAATAGAAAAAACGTCAATGAAGCATCAAATTAAAAAGTATTCATAGTAGCTATTAACTATAAAATCCCGAGATCAGTGTTTTTTAAGTAAGTCAGTTTGTAATATAATTGAAAGTATTAATTTAATTACTGCTCGTCGGTAAAACGATACCTTTCGATGACAAATTAGCAGTATATGGATGGCACTTACATAGGAAGGACATAGCTATTATCCTTTACTTTGTGGACGCCCCAATATTACTTCCATTTTGTATAACATCTTGTAACATCACCAAATCCTTCTATGGATGTGAAGTTAGTTAGTTAGAAACATTGATGGCAATCAAACTGTTAAATAAATGAAATGGTTGGTCCTTCGCATGGCTTTGGTATGAGTTCGTTGAAATCCTCTAGAATTAAATTTGAAAAATAAAACCTTGTAGAAAGGAACTTGCATATTGTCTCGTTCAAAAGCGTTCGGCAAAGCGCAGGGATCTGTACGTTACATTTATCACTTTCAAACGACGTAAGATTTCTCGAGTTTCTGTCAATTTCTTACAGAACCATTTCAATATTCTAGAAAAAATGACATATTGTCTTCCATGTTCAGTTAAGAGTTAAGGAAGGGTAGTCCATTTCCGTTTATAATGATCCTCAATGATAGAGATGCACAAAGTTTTGGGCTTAGAAGCAATACATTCTTCTATAATTAAGAAACAAATTGGACTTAGCATTTGAAGTGTCTCAGTATTGTATTTTGAATAGCGTTGAAAATTGTCTTTCCTATTATAAAATTCACTATTTAAATAATTTTAGCTCACAATTTTTATTTTTTATAACGAATATCATAAAAAAATAAATTGGGGCAGAAAGAGTAGTGGTAACTGGAAAGATACCAAAGGCGTCATTTCAGTAATAAAGTCCTCATGCCAGTTAATCCTGAAATAAATGAAATCCGGTCATTTTTTAGAAGGAATAGATTTTAAACAAGGAAATAGTATCGCCCATCTTTTGCTTGTTATATTTATTGAGGAAGGCTTGGCAGATCATAAACAGATACAGAGAACTAGCTTTTAAAGAATGCTGTAGAGACGTAAGAGAAATTAGAAAATAAAGGGAGTGAAAGCTCAAAGAAGATGACACAAACATGCCTGGAGGAATAGTTAATTGATTTCAACGAAGATGAACCAAATGTAGAGTACACAAATTCTGATCCTCCAGAACGGATCAGGAACTATTAGCAAGGATAAAAAATCATGTCTACATTCTCATATATCTGTAATACGATTTTAGGCAAATTATACATTGCCAATGAGGAATCATTAATTTCATACCCTAATGAAAATTTGACAAGTGGAATAAAAGTTTTTGATATGAAGAACTTACTTAATAAATGGCAATTAATATAGCAATTGCTTTAAAGAGATGGACGTAGTCTTTCCAATATTGAATGGAAGTACCATGTAAATGTATTTTGAACAAAAAACACAAAAAGGCTAATACGCCTCAGAGGCACACCGGTAAAAACATAAACGATTCAATTTTTTAAATAAAATAAATGACACTCACCTTAAAATTGGCTGGGAATTGGTTTCACTCCTGCCTACTGTTTCTTCTTTCTATAAAATGTAATCTGTGACCGAAAATATGTAAATCCTTTAGGAGGGAGCCTTGGACATGGCTGTGAGCCCTTCCCAGCTCTTGATTAACCTTATCCGTCCCTTATGAGCTGATAACTGTCATTGAATATTCATAGGGGTCCGCTATCTCTAATGGCTTTGGCTTCTCCTCTAGCCAAGCTTTATCTTGCTGATATCTCGTTCAATACTCCCTGCATGAGCGGGTCGTATTAGGGGGCTTTAGGAATATACAAGATAAAGATCAGTAAGTTCAGAAATAAAAAAAAAAATTTCAGATGTAAACTTATTTTTTTTTTGTTCAAAGTTTTTGTTTGTGTTAATTTTAACATAAATTTTAGGCCTTATGATCTTTCATAGGCTATATAAAAACAAAAACCTTATAAATTTAGTAAAAACTTGATCTGTATGTATAAAAGATGTGGCTAGAACATTTCATGTAAACATCAGACTTAGACTGCATGCGTACAATTATTACGCTTTCCAATATAATTATAAATTATGACATATGAGGGGTTTGCCATAAATATAGTCTATACTTGAATCTAGGTGCAGCTACTATCTCCTAATCATGTGCACATATAAATTATTTTCGTATTCAACTATTTGAAACGCTGTGAAATGTATACATGTTTGAGCCCGATAATTTAAATTGGCTTTAACAGTAAGTTATCGAAAGAGTTCTAATACATTTTCCATACTATTTTAATATTTAACTTTATAGATTTTTTATGGTTAAGTAATATTTATCTCAGATTTTTATTTTCCGATCATAGTCCTTTATTATTAACCATTTCCCTAAGACCAATTCACAAACTGCCTCCTCCTTCATTTATTAAGGGCCCAGTTTACTGGGACCACTTCTGCCAGCTTCGTACAGATTTTGTAGACCTCAAAGTGTCCCTGAAAACACACCAAGACCTAGACGATGCAGTGCATTCCTTCACTACTCTGGTCCAGAAGTCGGCTAGGGAGGCATCGTCGCCCCATCGTCATCCAAAAATTCACAATCAAAATCCTTTACCTCAGCATCTCAAAGATATAATCCAATCCAAACATCGCTCCAGAACAGTGTGGCAAAGATCCTGCTGATTGCCGCTCGTACAATCATCACCGCAGATTGGTAAAGCGGCTATTGGCATCCTTCCGTTCTGATTCCTTCAATTCCCACCTCTCCTCTCTGTCTACCAGGGATAACTCCCTGTGGAAAATATGACTAAAAAAATCCTAAAGTATCATCCTGTTTCACACCCACTCCGTCATGATGATGGGTCCTGGGTGGCTTCGGATGTGGATAGGTCGGAGGAATTTGCTCCGCATCTTATCCATACTTTCACACTTCACCTTTCTCGTCAAAACCATACTCACAGCACAACTGCTGAAGATTTTCTCACATTACCTATACCTTTCTCACTTCCACCAAAAGCCGTTAGCCCCTCTGAAGTCAATCCCATTAATTACCTCCTAAAAAACTTACCTTACCGAAAACCCCCTGGATATGATCTTCTTATTCTTCGAATTCTCAAACAACTTCCTCCTAAAGCCATAATCTTCCTAACCTACATATATAATTGCATAAAACGAACGACGGTCTTTCCTCTCCTCTGGAAACGTTCCATTATTGTCCTATTCGCCAAACCCGGTAAACCACCCAATGACGCCTCATCTTACCGTCCAATTAGCCTACTTCCAATTGTTGAATCCAAAAACCTTTTTCCTACTCACCAGTTCGGTTTTCATCAACGACATTCCACTGCTCAACAAGGCCTTTGCGTTGTTAATCACATCTCCTCAGCACTTGAAACCAAACAGTATTGCACTGCTGCCTTTCTTGATATAGCTCAAGCTTTTGACATGGTTCGGCACGCAGGTTTGCTTTGCAAGCTCAAAAAATAATTTACCTCTAAAACGTTTCCTAATCTTACAGTCCTACTACCTTCCAAACCGCTTTTTCCAAGTCCGCTGTGGTTTAGAATACTCTAACTACTATCCCATAAAAGCAGGGGTTCCACGGGGCAGCGTCCTGGGGGTCCCATCCTTCATTCCCATAATTCTTAATACCTTCTTAGCCACATTTGCAGATGACACTGCAGACTTGTCATCCCACCCAGACCCCGATATAGCATCCCATAACCCATAATCATAACGATAAGCTTGATTAGATCGAGTATTGGTGCAACCAATGGCGGATCAAACTTAATGAAGTAAAATGTTCCTGCATTACCTTCACTTTATGTTACAAGTCTTGTCCACTAGTTTATTTTAATTCTATTCCTCTCCCTGTATCTGAGACAGAAAGGTACTAAGGCTTCCAACGCGACAAACGACTGACCTGGAACCTACATACGAGGTTAAAAAGACAAGAACTAAACAGACGCTCTGGACAACTGTACAGACAACTTTAAAGGACATCCCATCTCTCAATAGAAAATAAGTTGCTAATCTACAATTTTATACATAAGCCAATCTGGACCTACAGAATAGAGCTATGGGGGACTATGTATCTCAGATTTTTAATATCCGATCATAGTCCTTTATTATTAACCATTTCCCTAAGACCAATTCACAAACTGCCTCCTCCTTCATTTATTAAGCGCCCAGTTGACTGGGACCACTTCCGCCAGCTTCGTACAGATTTCGGGTACAGCAAAACAGTCGAACATCAAGCGTATCCAATCCTTTCAATCAAAAGTCCTGAGAACAATAGTATGCTCTACTTAATGCCCTTATTACGTCAGCAACAAATTCCTTCGAAACGATCTTAATATACCCTACATTCTTGAACTCATTCCTTCCAAGTTTATGAAATTCCATAGTAGCCTATCCTACCACCCTAATCCCGTAGCACAGTCATAGCACTGCACCACTCATCCCTATAATCCTCCTCGGAGACTGAAATGGCAGTGGCCTCGTGACCTGATATAAATGCGTGACAGTGGGAGTCCTGGCAATGGCCAGCTCTCGCGCTCTTCGGCACCCTCCACTGGCTCGCATCCGGGACTTCCCAAGACTCCGCTTCCTCTTTCGCAAGCGAGCGAGGTGACAAACATGTGGATTTGGGAGGCCTCTGGGCTGTTTCTAAATATTGTATGAAGGACTGAAGGAGTGAATGATGAATTGTAAATATGGTATGAATGAGAACATTTATCTCAATTAATTATTGCCTAATAAGGCAGATTGTAATTTTAGCACAATAAAGAAGATTTTTATTTATTTGTATTCATAATTTTTTGCATATTCTTCGCTCTTCACTCGTTTGGTATTTTATTCAACTCTCATTTTTAAGAGTGTAGTAGTCAATTATTAAAAATCTTTAGTAAAAGGCGAAAGATTTATTCGCTTTGAAGGGAGATCAGAGTTTCCACCCTCGGTAGACTCTCACTACCTTCCCGATTCCACCCACCTCCTTTAGGCTTTCCACACCCTATATCCTTCTCATACATCCTTCAAATGGGGGACTCCCCTTAGTGAAAGGCACTCATTAGCCCAAAATAATTTTCCTTTATTTTTCCCACCTCCAATTTTTATAAGTTTAAGAGCTTAGAAGAATAAAAAAAAAAAAAAAAAAAAAAAAATATTAAAAAACCAATGCGTTGTATGAGATTAATGAAACATCTACATATTAATATGAAAGGTGTTTCTTTTATGGATCATAGTAGCATATGTTTACCCTCTAGACGCGCTAGTGAACACATAGTGAAGATCGTCTGAGAAATCTACATTATTACTAGAAAACTGCAGTTTTTAAATGAACATGAGAAGTCGACTGCCCTAAATATTCTTGTTAGGTGGTTTTTGCATTGTTGTGTGGAGACGGTTGTTGTCGTCCTTCACTAATGTTCGACAGTCAAGAGGTTCTTTAGGCCTCGTGCCCCTTTGCAGATAAATTGGTGATTTACAGCTGTTTATTTTAAGGAAACAACACACTGAAAAATAACACAACACTTATTTTATCCCGATTCATCAATGGTTCGTGAATGATACTAGACTTTCCCACATCCATGTTTATTCTTGAAGGCCATTTTTTTTTTACTCGAGTGTTCTTGTTTTTCACGAATAAGATAACAGGGATATTTGGTGTATCCACTTTGCCGGGGCAATAAGACGTCCACCATCTTTAAATCTTGACATACTTACCACTGACGTTTGACATATAAAATTTTCTCTTACACGAGCTTAATATTTTGGTATTCTCCCTTAAGTTCCGTCGAGTTACCTGTCAGGAACGTAGCTAATTTGCTTCCATTATGTGTTAATACACCTTCACAAACTTATTTCAACAACCTGTCAGTGAACAGTTTCCAATCTTCAGCCCGATGATGATTCCGAAACTGGGATGATTTCTATGATAACTTTAAATCTCGAATCAAGTAATTTGGCTCTACTGGAGAAAATCCCTGAGGTGTAGGACTGCACTCTTCAAATTCACTTTCACTGTCACCCATGCGCTGGTTGTCTAAGAGTTTTTTAACATCATCAATCCCAACGTCCAATGAAGCAGTAAATATCAGTACAGGCAAATCTGGAAACGATAGAGGCAGAAAAATATATGGATATAGATGTCCCTTATCAGTCGAAGGATGCCTCCTGTGAGGTCACAAGGTTCGATAAAGCACAGACGAAAAATAGTGCAAAATTTGCGGTGATCCAATGGCTGCTTTAACAGAAGATAAGAAGAGGTTTAATTTCATTGGTTCGTACGGAGATAACGAGATAAAGAATTTTTCACCACGCCTGCACAGAAGAGAATGAGCAAGAACGAAAAAAAAAGGCTTTAAATAACAGTACAGGTTAACCGCCACGAACGAGGGCGGAACAAACATTCCCACAGCTCATGAACGGCTCGGATAGACGGGTCTTAAGTTGACATCACACGTTTATTTCTAAATAAGACGTTGCGTCCATGCCTATTTCTGTCCATGATTCGCTGCAAAACAACAGAGTACTAGGGTATCCCAAAGGCCAGAGATGTGAAAGGGTAAATACCTTTAAAAGCTAAAGAACATTGGCTAAAAAACTGAAGAACTACTGTTCCAGACTGCACCACGTAAAAAGGCCCATGTCCTAGGCACCATTGGGCTGGAAACCCAAAGGGGTACGTCCATACCTCTGTATTCATTTCCGATATTAATATAACTCGACTAAAGGATAGAATTTTCTGCTCCAATGAGGTTCTTTTCTTATTTTTTTTTCACAGATCCACTTTACTTTTTTCTAATTGAACCAAATATCCTTATTAAATGGACTACTTCCAACCTTTCTATTTAAAAAACATTTGGTTGACTAGAGTATGATTTAGTTTTAAGTTAAGGTTTGAAGGCTTAGGTGTAAAGTACAGGTCAACATTTCATAACACATTGATTATTATCAACAAAATCATTTATTGTGTACAAAATCGAATGCGTTCATATCAAATCTGAATTAAAATATAATCAAAGCAAACGATATAGGCTCAGTTATGCACGAATCGACTGAAGGATGGAATACAAATAGTGTCAAACGTATTCAAATAGCAGGGAGAGGAACCGCATAAATATAAAAAAGGAGTTTCGTTCGTGCCTGAACTCCAGGAACTGGGGGCTAGAATCAAAAGCTCTGCCTAGCTGATCTCACTGCCATACAAAATGTAAATCATATCACATTTTCGAGATCACGTGTAGAATATATATTACGTATAACACGAATCATCACATACATAAAACCAAATAATAAACTAATCGCATATCGCATTATTGTCAATCACTATCTGCTCCACCGTTAAAAACCTAAGGATAACTATATACTAAACTCTTTCTTGGAGCCAACGTATCTCTCAAATTTTCCGTTGGAAAATACAAAACAGTTCCATCGTCATATAGTTACATAAACTAAAGCATAGCTCTCCCGATTCGAAAAGATGTAACCAATATTGGTCATGCGATCGATATGTAATATGGAATGTTTATTTTAGGCAATAGTGCTTGAGGAGTTACAAAATTAATCTTATGTTTGCCTCCGAATCGAAATGGTTCCGTTGAGGGCTGGTAATTCGAGTCCTGCCGGCAGGAGCCCAGATAGGATTAGGCGAATTTAATTAGGGCTCCTTCGTTAGCCCCCTTAGCAGCCATTTGTATTCACGACTTCGTGAGTTCTTGGTATTTGTAATGATGGAGATGGATGGATAAAAAAAGAATATAGCATCAAGTTGTCTATGAATAATAATGAATTAGGAATAGAGCAAATGTAACTTGACATCAGATTTGAGATATAATAACTTCGTGGAGCCCCCAAGACCAATAAAACGAGGTAGCTCATGATTCGCTTTACATATACCCGAGAGAAATTCCAAACATCCTTGGTTCAAGTGAGTGATAAATATAGGGTACACGAGAATTGACATGTGGACTAAGCGAGGTTATATTTTTCCCTTCATATCCCCTTGTTATTAAAGATTATAGAATTTAATATAGATTCTATATAAATGAATCCTATTACAATAGCTCAATATTATATGTCCTGTAGCTTGGCTACATTTGATAGAATTCCTAACAATTTCACACTGTGATTTGTGATTGTTACAAAGGTATAATGTACATTATACATTCATCGTCTATTCACGTTTATAAAG
This sequence comes from Acanthosoma haemorrhoidale, assembly GCA_930367205.1. Taxonomy (NCBI): domain Eukaryota; kingdom Metazoa; phylum Arthropoda; class Insecta; order Hemiptera; family Acanthosomatidae; genus Acanthosoma; species Acanthosoma haemorrhoidale. The sequence continues at coordinate 180,444,275 of OV884011.1, read as the reverse complement.
TGATAGGCCACACCTTATGAATCATAAAAAATAAAACTAACTAAATAAAGTTATTAAACTAAAACTAATTAAATTAATTTCCTATCCCTAATAATCTGTTGCCATCGATGTGGGAAGGGTGATGGGGACAGCGTTTGATAAATGTTGCAACGAGTCAAAAACTTGATGTGTCTCCAGTGGATGAACTCACCCACCTACGGCACTAAGAGAGATATGTCTGAGAGGAGAATTTGGATTGTTAGTTTGCTTTGATAAATTATAGCATGAATGCGACTATTGTATATTATGTGTAGTATTTTTACTGTATTTACAATTACTTTGTAATTTATCTCCTGCATATCATTATCACATCGCTTAAAAGAAAAAAAATAATTGTTGAAACAGCAGGTATGGTTTTAATCAGTAGTTATCTTCAGATTGTGCAGGGATTGTTGGTGAACTGAAGTCCGAAACGTCCCATTTAATATATGAGCTTATAATAAAAATCTATTCAAAAGTATATTGTCCACAATTGTTCATAAATATTCTATATACATAGACATCCTTCAAAGTAACTATTATTAACTATATTGATTTGTTGGAGGTTTTTGTTAGCGTATAACCATTCGGCCACCATTATACTGTCCTATACTATTTATTTAATGAATTTTGGGAAAAAACAAATAAATATCACCACAATTTTTTTTATTGCCTTATAAAAGTAATAATTACCTTTAAAATGGTAAATTTATCAAATAAAAATTACGAAATCGTCTATATTAGTAAATGATCCATTTTAGAGGATCTTAAAAAAAACAAAAACCAAACAATTTTTTTCCCCTTCTGCCTGGCTTGAGGATTGTCGGAAAGCAGTATCTTTTGCCTGATACTTCGTCCTCGACCCCTGACAAAAAGAATTGGCGTTCTTCGTCCTATGAGATCCTGTGGCTTTTTCTGAATTTTCGTACCTGTCGTGTTCAACCTAGCTCCTCCCAGTATATTCTCATTTGCAATATTAAGGATCATAATGGGTTAATCCTTAAAATTTAGTATTGTTTTTTGGATGCTACGAAAATGTTAATAGCATTTTTTTCACCTTCTTGTCACGATTTTAGCAGTATGTAATTATTCTAACATCTTCTTATCTCGATTTATAAATGTTATATTTAGACTATTCCAATATGAGATTCTCTTCAAGGTCCTTATAGCACATGTTCATTTGTAGGTGGATAATTATGTTAAGTTTTCATTAAACCATCGACATGTAACCAGTTAAGATGTAAACCCGCCCTTGAAACTAAGAAAGAGTATTATCAAGATGCTTCTATTATATTGGCAAATTTTAAAGGCTGCTTGAGACTTATAAGTGATTACCTTTTTCAGATGTATGTTATGATTATCTGTACATTTCCATTTCTGCCTTGGCATGTGGATAAACTGGCAATTGTTTTTGACACATTGGTTAATGTGCTGAAGCAAAAGATAAACAAGTTCATTATAGATTCATACCTCGGAAGTTGTGATAGGTCTATTTCTTGCGAGAGAAACTTTATAAAAGAGATTTCTTACAGTTACACAAACGTAAATTTAAAATTTTAGTATAGTTTTCCTCCGAAGCAATGTCAAAGGCCGTCTTGCCGTTGGAGCTTTTAATGTTAACGTCAGCGCCACTCTCTAGTAGCAGCAAGGTAATCTCATAGTCACCTTTAAAGACTGCTAAGTGGAGAGCGGTGTGTTTTGATGAAGATTGATAGTTGATTTCTTTGGTGCTCTTGTCGAGAAGATGTTTCACAATGCCCAAAGATCCATCGTTCGCAGCCACATGGAGGCAGGTCCAATTGTCGACTTTCCTGACATTATCCAAATGGAATGTGATCCGTTCTGTCAACAATTTTACGGCACCTTCGTTCCTCTGGTCAACAGCTTCAAAAAGCGGTGTGGTACCATCCGCCGCTTCAGTGTCTGTCCAAGCATTCTTTTCCAATAGCAGAGCGACCATATCAGGATCACCTGCTGTAGCGAGGTGCAGCGCCGTCTTCCCGTCTCGTCTTTTTGATTTTTCGTTCAAGTATGCCCCTCGATTAAGCAGCAAGATCACGATGTCTCGGTAACCTCGGGACACGGCATCCATAAGCAATGAATTGCCTTGGTTGTCGTAGACATCGACTTTTGCTCCGTTATCCAGCAGAAGTAACGCCACTTCAAAGTGCCCAGCTCTGACTGCCGCAGTTAGGGGCGATCCTAAATACGCGGTCATTGAGTTCACATCAGCCAACTTCTCAATTAGATGTCTCACAGAAGACAATCGACCGGCTCTTGCTGCGAGATAAAGTGGAGTCACAAAGCTATTATCTTGGATATCGATGTCCATACCCTTGTCAATAAGAAAATCTACAATGTCTTCGTGACCTTCTGCAGCCGCAGCGTGTAGCGCCGTGGTACCGTTTATAGTTTGAGTGTTTTTGTTAACTTTTTGCTCAACTAGAAACTTCACCACATCGAAATGTCCTCGCTCTGCAGCGTTGTATAGTGGCGTCTCTCCAACAGCGTCCCTCGCGTCTTTGTCCAATCCTTTCTCCATCAGTAGCTTGCACACTTCTTTGTGACCATTCAGGGCGGCTACATGCAAAGGTGATTCCATGCTCTTAAAGATGATGGCAAATTGGTGGCCTGTAGATTTGTGGTTAGATCTGGTCTGGATATCTGCACCTCTCTCTATAAGTGTCATCACGGTAGAAACGTTGCCTCCAAACGCCGCCCACCATAATGGGGTCTTGCCGTGATTATCTGCAGTATTTACGCGATAGCCTTGGTCAAGTAAAAATTTCACGACCTCGGTATGCCCTGCTTTAGATGCTGCATGTATAGTAGACCATGTTTCGTTCTTTTTGCTATCATCGAAAATAAATTTCTTTAAGAAGTTCTTTACAACAGTGAGGTGATCATTTCCAGCTGCTAACTGCAAAGGCGTTTCTTGATCGTTATAATCATAGGAGTTCCTAGTCTGTTTAATGCTAATTTTTCTCTCAAGCAGGTAGTTCACGCATGCAAGATGTCCTTTCTTGGCAGCCAAGTGTAACGCTGTGAATCCAGCTTTGGTTACCGCGTTAATGTCCGCTCCCCTTTTGAGCAGTAAACCCACAATATCTACCTTACCTTTGGCAGAAGCTAGGTGAAGGGCGGTAGTCCCGTTTGAGGTTTTAGCATTGACCTCCACGCCTTCATTTAACAAGAGTCTGGTAATGTCATAGCTGCCAGCTCTCACTGCTTTAAACAGCAATGTCTCGTCATTCCTGTTGGTGGTGGTCAAATCTCCACCAAGATTTATAAGACATTGAGTGAGGAAAAGAATCTTATTTTTGATAACCAGCTCAAGTAAGATGGATTTTAACTCTTTTTCATAAGGTACGCGGCTCGTCATAGCATTCATCAGCTGAGTGATCTCACAATAGTTCTCAATCTTTTCAGTATTGTTTTCGTGAATAAGTTTCCCATATTCGCTGAAGAAGAACAAATACGGTAGGATGGTTTGATCAGTTGTGATCACACTTGGAAGCCTTATTCCGTTCTCAAGCAGATGTTTGAGTATGTAGAAGATGCCGGACTGATCAGCAATATCCAGCGGAGTGAGCCCAAGGTTGTTTTTTTCATGTATAGAGGTTTCCGGGTTTAGCAGAAGTTTAACTGCTTCTAAGTTCCCGTTCAACACTGCAGCGTGCAGGGGAGTATTTCCTGAGTTTGTCCTCAGAATAACGTCAGCTCCGTTCTTGAGGAATATTTCAGCAGCAGCGTAATCATTGTTGGTGATGGCCAAATACAGAGGAGATGCCCCGCTTTCGTCGACTATATTGACCGGCGCACCTGCTGTAATTAGAGCATCGATGGCTTCAGGAGAAATCCCGGATGACGCAAAGTGTAGCAAAGTAGCGTTGATGTTATTCATGAATTTGTCCTGAACTGTGATGTGTTTCAGAGCTCTATTCTGCATGAGTATCTTGACAACGTCCCATCTTTCATTCTCCCAAGCCGCTTCCAACGGTTTGGACAAGTCGAAATCAAGTCCGGTTCCAATAAGCCATTGAACAACCTCAGTATCTCCTCTTTTGCAAGATTCATGAAATATTGCTGATTTATTTATCATAAGAAGCATCTCTTCTACGACTGGATAAGGGATGTTTAAAACTCCTTCTTTTTTATCTTTTGCAATTGTTTCAGTGACTCTATACATCGTTTCCTTCGGCAAGATTATATTCAATCTTACCCATTTGCTGAGAATCGGTTTTTGGCTGCTACTTGTTTCGGCTACTTGTTCCAGGAGTTGATTAGTGAATGTCGTATCTTTCAAAGCTAGAGAATAAAGCAGTTGCAAGTATAGATACTGATTAGCATCAATATTGGAAAGCAGTTGATCTGACTTTAGTTTGGAGTCTTGAATCATTGACTCAGTCACAGCTTTCACTTTTCTTCCAATTAGCTGTTGCATGTTCGTGAAAAACTCCAAATGGGAAGCGTAGCTGTCAAGCGGAACTGCATCGCCATCTGGTGTCAGAACTGTAAGATCGTTAGATACCTGAAAAATATACAGTTACATGTTAGTATATTTTGCTATTTGTGAGCCCACAATAAGTCAATTGCGGGGGATATCTCATAAGTTAGGAACTATATATAATAATAGTGATAACTACTATTAGCTATTAATAAAATATTTTTGTATCATATTTTCTGAGCATGGTAGATTATTATTGAATGAATCTTGATGTATAAAAGACAATATGATCTGATCAATCCTATAATGAGATAATTAATCTAGATAATTTTAAGGTAAGGTAATGCATTTTTCATTATGATTAGGAGTAATTGGAGTGAGAAATATTCATAGAAATGGTGGTGGCAAGTGTTAGAAATGAATAATTAAAGGAGTTAAATCTATGAGAAGGAAAATAAGGTCTTATGAACGGAATCAGGTAATTATTAATTGTGAAACTATTGTAACGGTAAGGTGCAATATTTGTATTGGTGAATGTGGAGATTAAAGAAAGATTTCATAAATTTATATATATTATTATAGTATGGTACCTTTGAAAATCTAATTGTAAATATAAAACAGTCAAGGAAAATTTAAAACCATCCCATAATAAAAAGCTTCAACTTATCTTCTTTTTTTTTTTTTTAAAGCTCTCAAATTTGTAAAGGAGGATTGGGGAAAAATAAAATAAAATGGAAATTATAGGATTGAAAGGGATCCCTTTACTAGGAAGGACCTATTTGAAGATTTGGTGAAGGAATTAAAGAATGTGGGACACTTCGGCTGAGGTGTAGATGCCTCGGCAGTGGGTAGAGTCTACTGAAGGTTGAGCCTAGAGCCGGCCTAGGCATGTAGTTCTATTTCGTTCAGGGTTCAAATTATCTTATCTTCATACATTACATAAACGAAAGACGGTACTTAGTTGTCAGGAGTAAAAGAAAACAACACAAACAAATATGAGTATATGATAATATATTTTCTTGTTTTCTAAAATGTTTCAACCGAAGGAAAGATCATCCCTTCTCAGAGCCCTTGTACTAATGAATTTGTTCAGAGGTATGGGTATAAGGTAGTGTATGGGACAGACTCATTAAGGGAAAATTACCGATACTTTCTGTAGCCTTATATTAAAATAGAAACATCAAACACTAACTTTTTCTGCTGTGGAGATGTAAAAACAGAGCAAGATAAGGAAGATGGACATCACTTGAACGCTGTTCTCTCTCAATGACCTGCAACAACGAACGAAAATTCACAAAATATAAATTTCGCTAAGATATCAGCACAGATCAGCGTACATTTATTTGTATTATGTATAATTTTTGGTTTCGTCCCGCTGTAACCCTACTACAATATAAGAACTGCATCTATATATTTATTAAATCAAAATTGTTATATAAAAATATAAATTTCCGGAAGCAATTGTAAACATATCTTTGTTTTTTAAACAATCAGTAAAAGTCTTATAAATATAATCTTTCTTTTGAAATTCTTAAATATGTTTACTTAGTAAATTCTTATAACTCCACTGCTCTAATGTTAATAATAATAATAAAAATATATAATGCCCCATCTATAATGTGTAATAATCTAGTTATAATATTCTTTTGAATTGTTCTTCATTAATGATTTTCAGTCTCTTATTAGGACCTAATTCCATTATTACTACATACTTTTACTTATTATTTTTTTGTTAAATTTGTTTCCTATAAACATAGGTTTGTAAAAAAAAATTACAATGTCACGGTATTCAATCCACAGAATACCCTTATGTTTATACTTTGCTTCAAACCGGTACTTCCCTCGAAAAGCACAATTATAGGGAAAATCGCACTTACTAGCAAAATTTTAAGAAATGATGGATAACCGGGGAGAAGCTAGTAACTTTATAACTGAAGTAATTTTTTTTACGTAATTTTAAAATGTGTTGTTACTCATTTTACGCACAATTTAATTCAAATTTTTATTGGTGATTCTTTTGATTGGATAAATCATTTTTTATTTATTTCGAAAAAAACTGAAGGAACACCCCTTATCCACTATATTTTTTGACCTAACAAAGTTTGTTTTTATTTAAAGGGTTTAATGACCCTTTTCCGTCCTTCTGCCTATACCTGGTCAAATCATTAGATATTAGATTTTTCAAGTAAAAAAAACGTTATACACTGACAGGCAAAAAATTCCACCCACTCACCTGATTTTTTCATGTTTTCATCTCAAAATATTTCTGCTTTGGATTGGTCAATTTTTTTATGCATAAATGTATATTTTTTTTCAATTAGAAAATGTCAATATAGAGGCAGTAACCCATAATCCTCAATTCAATTAAAGGACTGTCGTTTCCTAATGCTTACTTTCTATAGAATTAAAAATGTTTATTCAGTGTCATTTGCGTTCTGGTTCAGCAAATTTCTTAGTTTTCGGCTTCGATATTTTAATTTTCTCAATTTTAAGTTTAAAAATGCCTCTTCGTGCTGAGGATGTTGCCCGTGGTGTAGCACTTATTGATGATGGACGTTCCATTAGATATGCAGCTAATGCCATCGGAATTCCCTATGAAACTCTACATAACGCCGTCAGGCGTTTCCGAGAAACTGGGTCTAACCATAGAAGGCCCGGTTCTGGACGGCCTAGGGCAACAGAACTACAGGATGACCGGTTTCTTTCTTTAAGAATTTTACGAAACCGGCACCTTACCATTGTTCAAGCGATTCATCAGCTCCAAGAAGTTGGAGGTGTGCAAATTTCTGAACGTACTGCTCGAAGAAGATCTAATGAGTATGGACTAATGGCTTTTCGCCCAATAAGAGGACCAGAACTCACAGAGTTACACGGCTGGCTTTTGCTTGAGAACACAGTCATTGGACTATGGAGGAATGGCGTGGTGTACTTTTTACATATGAATCTAGATTTGCTCTACAATCTCCAGACGAGCGTGAAAAGGTGTGGTAAAGAAGAAATAAAAGGTATGCAGCCTGTAATTTCTCCCAGAGGCAACCTTTTCAACGTGGTTCTATAATGGTGTGGGCTGGGATTTCAATGGAGTGCCACACAGAATTGGTTGTTGTTCGTGAAGGGTCTTTGACGGCCACTCGCTATATACTTGTAGATGAGATTTTGGAACCTCGTGTGTTGCATATCCTCATCGAAATCAGCGATCGTTCATTTCTAATGCACAATAATGCACGTCCACATGTCGCTCGCATAGTACAGACGTTCCTTCATTGGCACAACTTTGAAGTCTTAGCTTGGCCAGCACGTTCTCCAGACTTAAACCCAGTCAAGCATTTATGGGATAACCTCAAAAGACGAATAAGAGTGCGTTCAGCACTTCCTGATAAACTGCAGGACCTTGAAAGGGCTCTTCGGGAAGAATGGGCTAACCTCCAGCAAAGGGACATTACCCGACTGGTGGAAAGTATGCCGAGGCGTCTTTAAGAAGTAATAAAGGTTAGAGGAGGAAATATGCGCTATTAAATGATCCTGTCACTAATTTCTTTTAGGATAAAAATGGCTATTTTTCAATTTTTTTTACATGTTTCTTAGCAGTTCACATTTTGATTTAAAATTTTTAAAGAAAGACTCATTTACTAAACGTTAAAAACCGTTTTAAAGGTAAAAAAGATATTATAAACTCAATAAATAATAAGTATTACATACAACTACCATGTATTATATACAAATACAATTTTTTTACTAGTGGGTGGAATTTTTTGCTTGTCAGTGCATAACAAAACATGAATTTCAAGATACTGAAGGGATCCTTCTAGTGATAAATCCATGAGAGATTCTACATCACAATATATGCCTTAAAGGTGAATAATTATGATGTTAAGAATTATGGTAGCTTTTGATGGCACCAATTGCTGGTAAATTCCTTACTTAAATTATTTAATCTTAGCAATGAGGTCCACTTGTATGCTCTGACAGCCTAGCCTAACCATTACGCTGTCAGAGAAATGAAAGAAAAAAAGTAGTTGATCCTTGTGCTAGTGTAACTTGAGGACAGGGGGTATTATTTTGGGCTAATGTTAAAATATATGATACAGATAATTTACAGGGCCTTACTTTTTTTCTACTAATCTCTAGTCCTAAGTATAAATAAGGTAAAAGTCGGGGATATAGGCAAAGCCTTTTGCTGATTTTTCCTGATGTTAGAAGAGACTTAATAAATTCCAGGAATTATTTCCTTGACCAGGAGGACGAGGGACGGTGAAGATGGGGAATTCCCTTCTAAAAGAGGATAAGATAAGCTTGTGAAAACGAGGGAAAAAAAAAAAATTCTAAATGATCGTTCATAAATCAAATAATAAATTTGTTTTATACATGCTTGTTCCAAGATCCTGATTGCTATTTTCCTTATGTTTACGCAATAAGACGATAGACTGCGCTGGAACATGTGGTTACCCTTGACTGGTGTCTTATCTCCATTGAAACAACATCGGAACAAATCTCCGCGAGATTATTTGTTTTTATCATAACAATATTTTATTGTTTTTTATATAAAACATCGTCTTAATAACATATTCAACACCTACGAGCACACACCATCAACTAAATATTTACATCATGATTTCATTACTTATAGCCCAATCAGGCTATTTATTTTATCTTTATAGCAGATCATTTAAATATATTTTATCCAGTTTGTTTAAGTGTGACAAAAAATTGAATTTGACTTGTTCTCTTAATAATGCACTTTTTATCAACGATTTCATAAATGATGCCATAAATATTTTCCCCGAAATATTGCTTTTACAAAAAGCTATGGTATTGTATTGTGATACGACCATAAGTGACTTACAGTGTGAATAATGAAAATGCGAACCCAGCTTTTGACGCAAACACTGTTCCTTTGTAAAAGCGAAGTGAAGATGTTTGGAATTTTAATACATTTTAAGATTTCACTAACTATCGTGAACAGATTCTTTAAATGATCTATGTCTTTTATTACTTACGGCAATGGAAAACGACTTATTACATTAGTATCTATAACAAATCCAATGCCATACGCAGTTCGCGAACAGATACAAATGCATCAATGTAGGTAACATGAATATAACTGTGTGTGACGAATGTAAAGTACTCACCGGGCGAAATTCTCAGCCTGGACTGGTTCACAGCCTCTGACAAACTGGCTCCTTGCTCGCTCAGACGGCGTCTTTGACGTCATGGAGGTCAAGCCACCGCAAAGGCAGAAACACTGTTGGATCCGAGAACCAGTGGCCTGTTCAGGTTAGATTTTTCATGCCGAGTCTGAAAGACAGTAATCTCATGCCCGCGCGAGACAATCATGTTTTCTAATACAGTAGCAGCTGTAAAAATAATCCACCCGATTTAAAATATTTAAGATATTTTCATGATATGACATTAAGCTTAATTTATTCATTCTTTATCATGTCTCTGTTCAGAAGTCATTTGTTTCTATTTTAAATTTTTATTATATATACATTCTTTATGTATTCCTTGTTTGTTGCTATTTTGTATTTCTCCTTTTACCAATAAAGTAGCATTGTTTTTGAAAGAACAAAAAAAAAAGTTGTTAGTCTCAAATCGCAAGGATTCGCAAGACTGACACAGCAGACCGAATGACCGAGATTGCACAAATCATGATGATTATAACACCCACGATCACAGGACTGCACATGACAACGTACCACGACTGTCCATTTCTGCAACAGCTGGTAAAGCTACGACCCGGAAATGCGAAATAACTTCCGGTAACACAGAATACCACAGTAGCGGACCAGTGACAGCTGCTCCCCACCCCCTAGCAGAGACCGCTCCTGGTACAGACCCAGCCCGCGGGTCCTATCTCCAAAAGCTGTGCATGACTTAACGTGCAGTCAATGCTGCAGCAAACCTTCCAGGAATTGGTTAAGTCAGTCTTTAAGTTAATTATTGTTCCCTAACTGTATCCCAACGATGAGCATCACCTAATCCTGTTTAGATGATCCTCTAGTCACCTTAGTCGGTACGTTCTCGCCTTCCCAGTAATGCCCCTGGAAGTAGAATGAACTAGTTCCTATCCCTTCCTTTGTATTACAATTAAGGGGCTTAGGAAAAAAGATTGTTCTTGTTCTGAAACCCGCTTTAAATGTAGCTTGCCTGAACCTTCTAAATCATGCGAATAATATTTATATTTATTAACCTGAAAAGTGGATATCCCAAATAATTAGACAATTTTACTCTATTTTATAAAAAAAATTTGTTTCCGCTTCTCACCTTTCAATTCATTTGAAACGTGCAATAATCGCTATGCTTCTCATATGAAATAAATTTTATCATATACCTCCTTCCTACTCATCGATCAGCCTTCTTTTCCATTTAAAAAAATCTCTCCACTTACAAATCGGCAACACTCTCTTTACTATTTTGACTTGACATCTATTCTTTTGGATTGCTCGTGGAACACCCATGGAACATTTGGTCAGAAAAGACGGTTCAGTTTATCTGAATTTGTATACTGAATGTCATAAAGATGTAGGAATAATCATCTATGCTATTCCTCGACATTGACTAAAAGATATCCAGATTTCTTTACCTCGCATCCATGGAAAATGAAGGTCCCATTAAACCCCTATATTGTAGCAAGATATATTCATGTTAGAAAGACAAATCTTTTTATTTATCCTTATAATTTAATGTACAGCCTACGTCATCAAAAAATAAAATAAAATAAATAACATATATTGTATCTTACCAGTTTTCAATGTTGTAATGCCTTACCCGAGAATCAAATTACTACATTACAAATTTAATAATTTCAATGGTATGCTTTTAATCATTAATTGTTTAATATTGATGATCACATAGTGCTATCACACAAGATATGCTCTAACGTTAAATCCTGTCGTCCAAATTACTCAGCTTCTAAGTAAAACACAGGCTTATTGGTGTGAAGAGGATTTTAATAACTTCTGACTACAGTTCACTCAAGTATCATAACACATTATTCATCATATTAAACTGTTATCTGTAAACTGATAATTTGTCCACGGAAAATGTAATACTATTTATAACTAGGTGTGCATCAGTGTAATCATCACAGGGGTCCTTGAACCGGAGATATCTTTTTATTGTGGCGATATCTAGGGAGCATACAAAAATATTGTTTTGATATTTTTAAATTTTATGTAAATTTATCTCTTTTTTCGCACAAAAATGTTTGTATAGTACATTCGTAGTATTCTGAATAGTTGTTTGCAACCTACTGACAGCGCAATTTATATGACATATTAACTTCTATGCATTTCTAAATTTATTTTTAAAATTTAACCTAGGTCTCATCTAACAATAAATACTTAATCTCCCCTCTCTGCACAATATGATATTATATCGCCAATAACGTTTTCGACAGCTCTAAGCAGTCATCTTCAGCTGATAAGATGAATAGTCATAGATAAAAATCTTGACTGCGCACATGAAGACAGACAACTATCGTTAAAAGCAACAATGACTACAATCAATAAGTAAAACATATTCAGAATATTAACAATGTTGAATTGCACCAAGTCCCAAATGGTCCATCGAATTTAACAATATTGAAAATTAAAAATACTCGATAGATATGTAATAAAAATTATGGAGGGAGTGGGTTACTTAGCATACGTGTGTTTATTATTTATATTCTTTTTTATTTATATTATACAAGATGAAGGAATCTCATTTAATTTAAATACTTTCTAGCCTATTTATTAATTTTATATCCTTTTATGGTGTAGCTAGGCAACTCTACGTGGTGCATCATGATGTCTTTCCTCCTATATATGCTGGTTGAACTAGCTTGTTTTTTGTTTAAGATGCCCTTTGCATATGATTATTTTCTATTTGTTCTGCCAACATAAGATTTATTGCATTCTCTACACGCCCGGTCTATCTTTTAACTGAATTGAGTCTTTCGTGTTGCAAATTGGTTACATAAAGTTGTTTTACTTTTAAAAGCTACACCAAAGCCAGCTTTTTTCAAAACATACCCCAATTTGTCACATATATTTCCAAAGCAAGGGATGGTGCACCATTTTTTAACATCCAAGTTATTTACATATTTATTCTTTTTCGCAAGTCTTGTTTGCTTAATTTTTCGTTTGTTCTTGTTATAGTGTCTGCATCGTAACCGTTGGCTGTTGCTACATGGTGTATATTTCTAAGCTCTTTATCGCAGTCATCCCTGCCTAATAAGATGTTATTTAAACTGGTAAGGAAGAAGTGGAAGATGGTCATCTTGTTACGGTGATAGTGCGAAGAAGTCGTATGTATCGCTACATCGGTCAGCAGATCTTTCATGTATATTCTAAATACATGCTTGGTCCCACCTCAGCTCGCTGTCAGATCCAAAAAAATTAGTTGCCCTGTCTTTTCCTATTTCCATCGTCGATTGAATATTTTTGTATATCCGGTTGAAATACTCACAAAACTCATTTCATTTTTTAATGACTCTCCATGAATTACGCCAGTACTTCGTTCACACATTTCACCCAATATTTAATTACGTGGATACATGGATTTTGCTAGAGATCATATATACTTTTTCTAATTCGTCTTGGTGTAGTTCCGTTAATAACAGACTCCCTAATGCTACTCCTTTAGACTGTGTGAAGAAATCATTAGTGTATTTCTAACAGACTGCCTGAAGCACATTTTCACTAATGTCAATATTTATACGCAAATTTCCGGGTTACATTTCTCGCATGTATTTCACCTACAAGTGGTACTCCTCCTCCTGAAGAATACAGGAGAACAAACTGAGTAAACTGAATGAGACCAGAATGAAGTGATCTAGTAATTACTTGTAATATTTTCCCTACTTCTGTGTTATTAACGATAAAATGTTTCGCATTAAAATTCGTTGCGATAATGAATTCCCTGACCTTTTCTCTTATTTATTTTTTATGTTAGCGTCATTGTACAATCTACTATTAGTCGAGATGGTAATCCGTCTTTGTTTACATTTAGTACACAACAGAGCCTCGGGGATGACGTTTTAATTTGAATCAGGCTTTGTTCACGGCACGAATATGCAATAATGGAATCGCAATTAATAACAATGAGTTATTTGTAAATCATAACAACACACTCTGCATGTATAAAGAGTTTAATAATTGCGTCTTTTTATGGTATTGGTATATAAATAAAATAAGCTAAGAAAAATTTATGAAATATGTAGATGAGATATATTATGAGTTGAGGGTTGGAAACGAAATCCATCCTTTTTTTTAAATATATTATTCAGAGAACCCATATGAATCTGCACCTATTTCCGCAGGGTTGTTAATATTTCTGTATCTTTGTACTTGTTATGTTTCCTATCATATTACATTGAGTAGAGAAATATATGTTGGGGCTTTAGTGAGCTAACATTGCAAAGTATTATATTTTTTTTTTTTAGGAAACCAATTTCCTACTTGCTAATTTGCTCCTCAAATCAAGAACACTCAAACGTTTCCTTTGATGTAAGTACCGCTCAAACATAAAGAAAGAAAGCTTTGATGAAATTAACTCTGATCCACTCAATCCTCAACTATGCAGGTTCATATCGTGCACGAAGGTGCTATCAGAGGCATCTTCAATAATTGTTTTATTTGCATTCAATCAACTTGCTAACACCAAAGTATAATTAATTCTTCGTATAAAAAAACTTTAATTTATGTTTGCTGATCACACAATCAATAGTACATTTAGGGTTGTTAAAACAATTTGTATTACTTTTAATAGTTTTACTCCGTCAAAGAAACATCTCATATTATGTACTTTAAATCAGGTCATCTGATATATTTTATTTACTACCCTAATAAATATGATAGATAACATTTATTTTTTACAAGTAATTGAATTATTATTGACCCTTCATTGTTTTTATGGGGTAGCTTTTAATTTTAAAATCTCTGAAGTAATATGTAAAACTTTCATGGAAAATGTAATCTCCTTATATGAAACCAGCTAGAGATGACTGTCTGTAACTCATGTCAAACAAATTGCTATTGTATGATGCATACTATCATTTGACAATGTCTATGGACCGTTTGACATATAAAATTTTCTCTAACACGAGCTTAATATTTCGGTATATATCCCTTAAGTTCCGTCGAGTTACCTGTCAGGAACGTAGCTAATTTGCTTCCATTATGTGTTAATACACCTTTACAAAGTTATTTCAACAAGCTGTCAGTGAACAGTTTCCAATCTTCAGCCCGATGATGATTCCGAAACTGGGATGATTTCTATGATAACTTTAAATCTCGAATCAAGTAATTTGGCTCTACTGGAGACAATCCCTGAGGTGTAGGCCTGCGCTCTTCATATTCACTTTCACTGTCACCCATTCACTGGTTGTCTAACAGTTTTTTAACATCATCAATCCCAACGTCCGATGAAGCAGTAAATATCAGTACAGGCAAATCTTTTTTGGCATAGTTGGTGAACTAGCCGATTGTACATTTGGATAAATTCAAGAACGATTTATATCTTTCACATTCACGGCACAGATGTAGCAATCGTCAAGTTGATTTGACGGCTCACACCATCTGGATTGGAATGGATCAAATGGGAGTCCATTGCATCCTCTTTGAATCAAGTTTCGAAGTGTCTCCAACCAAAAACCAGTGTTTTTACATACTTTATGTGTCAACCAATATTTATCTTGTTGCCCAAGTTGTTTCCCATAAAAAGCTTAATAAGTTTGTTTAACAAAGTCATATTTACTCGTTGTTTTTCTTGACGAAATTTCCCATATGTCTAGAAAAAGTAATCGGGATCGTTAGCACAACAATTACTCATTTTTTTAAAAAGGTAGTGTAGTGTTAAAGGTAGAAAAACAACAACGACATTTCATTGACACTTGCGTTCAACTGCGACATGTGCACGTAGTTCTAAATTCAATCCACTATGCATACTTTAATACTTATGCCGCAAAACAAGAGTATTTTTTTGTTTCACAATAAAGTCCCTTCATTGACTAAGATTGCAAATGTTTAAACATAAAACTTGATTACTGGGTTACCTATTTATTCACTCCTTTCATAACATGAGCCTCTTGTTTTGCCCAGTTGTGTAAGGCGTTGCAACCATGGTCTGTACAATACTGTGTATTCCAGGGAACTACATGGCAAGCTGTCATCTTGTCTTTTGGCTGGGTTAGCACATCGCAAGTGGGGAGAGGTCATCCTCCGGGACTTGTGCCGTTCACGCTTGTCTGGAACACCGCTGCTGCATGTTTTCTTAGCCATGCAATCCACTATCGCTCCCCTGGTTTTTATGCCTCCGAGTACATAACGTCTCAAACGCTTCTCTGGGATCTCTCTTACTTTCATGAGCAATCCTCTTTGAAATTTGTTAAATGTAAAATAAGATCGGTGTCTGTCAGCTTCGATCCACATATACTTAAAACAATGCTTTTTTTTTAATGACACGTTCACTCTTCAGTGCCTATTCATTTGTGTGGCTTGAGCTTAGGTATTCATAGGTGGACCTTCATTCCCTGTCCGATCTCCTTAATATCCCTAATACTACCTCACATCCCAGTATCCGTAGTGCTTTTTTTTGTCTCCTCTTAAAGGTCCCGGATTCTAAAGATTTCCCGCACTACTTCTTCCAACAGTACATTGAATAAAAGTGCGGATACAGTCTTTGTGCCCAGTACGGTTTTATTCATCTCCACCGGCTCTGAGTGCTGCAGAGACATGCTCCACTAACACGGATTAATTAGCAATTTTACAGAAAATATTTTCTCTGCTTATTTAGTCGTAGTCAATTCCCATATGAAAAATTCACATCGTAGAACCTGAAGAAAATACTAAGATAGAGGGACAAAAACCGAAAATAAATACGAAAAATAAAAAAATATCTCCGAATAGAGTTATTTGGTGCAGATCACTGGATGCAGTTTTACAAGAAAAAAAAAGTTAGCATGCATAAAAATCGTAAAGGGTACTTAACAGAAAATAAGGAGCTCGTAATACAGTGACAGAAAAGGGGGGGGAGGAAATAGGAGAAACGATGGAGGCCGAAAAATATATAGATATAGACGTCCCTTATCAGTCGAAGGATGCCTCCTTAGAGGTCAGAAGGTTCGATAAAGCACAGACAAAAAATAATGCAAAATTTGCGATGGTCCAATGGCTGCTTTAACAGAAGATAAGAAGAGGTTTAATTACATTGGTTTGTACGGAGATAATGAGAGAAAGAATTTTTCACCACGCCTGCACAGAAGAGAATGAGCAAGAACAAAAAAAAGAGGCTTTAAAGAACAGTAAAGGTTAACCACCACGAACGAGGGCGGAACAAACATTCCCACAGATCATGAATGGCTCGGATAGACGGGTCGTAAGTTGACGTCACACGTTTATTTCTAAATAAGACGTTGCGTCCATGTCTATTTCTGTCCATGCTTTGCTGCAAAACAACAGAGTACTAGGGTATCCCAAAGGCCAGAGACGTGAAAGGGTAAATACCTTTAAAAGCTAAAGAACATTGGCTAAAGAACTGAAGAACTACTGTTCCAGACTGCACCACGTAAAAAGGCCCATGTCCTAGGCACCATTGGGCTGGAAACCCAAAGGGGTATGTCCATACCTCTGTATTCATTTCCGAGGTTAATATAACTCGACTAAAGAATAGAATTTTCTGCTCCAATGAGGTTCTTTTCTTATTTTTTTTTTTCACAGATCCACTTTACTTTTTTCTAATTGAACCAAATATCCTTATTAAATGGACTACTTCCAACCTTTCTATTTAAAAAACATTTGGTTGACTAGAGTATGATTTAGTTTTAAGTTAAGGTTTGAAGGCTTAGGTGTAAAGTACAGGTCAACATTTCATAACACATTGATTATTATCAACAAAATCATTTATTGTGTACAAAATCGAATGCGTTCATATCAAATCTGAATTAAAATATAGATCAAAGCAAACGATATAGGCTCAGTTATGCACGAATCGACTGAAGGATGGAATACAAATAGTGTCAAACGTATTCAAATAGCAGGGAGAGGAACCGCATAAATATAAAAAAGGAGTTTCGTTCGTGCCTGAACTCCAGGAACTGGGGGCTAGAATCAAAAGCTCTGCCTAGCTGATCTCACTGCCATACAAAATGTAAATCATATCACATTTTCGAGATCACGTGTAGAATATATATTACGTATAACACTAATCATCACATACATAAAACCAAATAATAAACTAATCGCATATCGCATTGTTGTCAAAATGTGGCGTCCTGTTCCATCGGCAGTTCTTTGTGGATGTAGAATATTTTTTTTTTAATTTAGATAAGTTGGCTGGTGTGACCATATTTAAGATCAATATAAGAAAAAAACAGAAAATGTGCTTGAAAAAAACGAGTGGAAATGGCGAAAAAACAAAACAAGTAGTATGTCACATGAAAACCACATAGAAAACCAAATATCGTTCTGAGGGTGTGCAGAATAGATGGTAGTCAATGTAAAAGGTGATATTTTGAAAGCAGTAAAAAGAGACTCAAGATTAGCTGCAAGGAAACATTAACTCTCCAGAAACATTTATTAGCACATGGAAGGAATGATACCAAGAATCTTCCCACAGAGTCACCTTACCGAGTACTATGAATTATTCTTTGTTATAAACAATTATGGGCTATGCTTAGTTCATAATAATTTAAACAAAAAAAATAAAATATCCATTGCCACTATGACCCCAATTATTCTACTTAGCCATAGTTTTCATCAAAGTATGACAGAAATAATAGTATGTATTTTTTGTCAACGTTAAATCTTTGACATGACTCTCAATGTCGTTTTATAAGTTACCAAACTGGCACCTCTTCATGAGGTGACCCCTTGGATTTTGTTAATCGTTCCCAGTTCCTCTGCGTTTTCTAAATGTTTCCATAAGCAATAGAAGTATATTTTCCAGCTTTACGGATATATTAATATATAAAGTTATAAGTAATACAAGTTATAGAGGAAGTTTATATAGCCTTCAGTGGAACGTCCTGCTATAATAAAGAGGGTATATAAAAATGGGGTTTTTGTTTGGTGGTGCTGACTGCAAAAATCAGAGCTCATTTCTCGACCTGTATTCTCTATGCTCACTCCTCTCCCCTTTCTTTTCATTTATAATTGCGTTGTATTCATATGTGTATCTGGGCGAAGAGATTTATTCCAGCACCTCAAATAACCTCAAACCAACGCTATTAGCAATAAGAATTAATTTATTTATAACAACCGCTGATATAACCGTATTTTTCTGTATCAATGCACTTAATTATTCAATTATATCTATCAATCGTTATTTTTTCTATTCATCTTTCTAACATTAAATCATGTTTTTTGTTGACCCTAATTATTAGTAAAGATTGATCGAAAAATGCAAAAATGATCGAAGATTCAGTGCTGTCGGAGCTCAAGCTAGCGTAGTTTAGGAAAAACAGACCGGGTTGATCAGTTATGTGATTGGAAAGAATTTTTACTCGTTTTATAAACATTTAAAACGTGTACTTAACTGCAGAAAATTTCATTTTCAAGAGTATGATTCATGAAATGGAGTTGGCTTGCTCCTCTTTGGGTTCCCCAAGTGCATCACTCTTTAGTGCATTGCATCATTATACTTGATGCCAATAGCAATGATGTTTATGGCCTTTGAGTCTAAAATCGTTACTTAACAATTATCTTCCTCCCTAAATAATACTTAAGCACTGTGAAAATCCTTAGTATAGTCTAAGGATAGGCTCTTTCATGTGTGTGTTGCATTTGAAAATGACTATGTACGTAACGAATGACATGAGTGTAATAATAATACCATTGTGTGATAAGGCTTATATGATAGAGCCCTCTTCATCCGGAAATCATTGTAATTAAATGTTTTATCAGTGAGTTTATGTCAAGTTTCAGTATTAATAACAGATCTCGATTGTTTATATTTGACAATGTTGAAAGGACTAACCACACAAGAGAAAAAATAATTGTTATGTATAAGGTGACAAAGAATAAGCAAAGGAAATAGTTTAAGACATGTTGGTGGACATATCTAGATATATCTACATATCATACAACACATGTGACCTACATGTATATGTTTCCTCTTCAAATCCTTTGCCGATATTCCCCCATTAATCTTTATCAGCCATCACATCACTATCTGCTCCACCGTTAAAAACCTAAGGATAACTATATACCAAACTCTTTCTTGGAGCCAACGTATCTCTCAAATTTTCCGTTGGAAAATACAAAACAGTTCCATCGTCATATAGTTACATAAACAAAAGCATAGCTCTCCGGATTCGAAAAGATGTATTCAATATTGGTCATGCAATCGATATGTAAAATGGAATGTTTATTTTAGGCAATAGTGCTTGAGGAGTTACAAAATTAATTCTTATGTTTGCCTCCGAATCGAAATGGTTCCGTTGAGGGCTGGTAATTCGATTCCTGCCGGCAGGAGCCCAGATAGGATTAGGCGAATTTAATTAGGGCTCCTTCGTTAGCCCCCTTAGCAGCCATTTGTATTCACGACTTCGTGAGTTCTTGGTATTTGTAATGATGGAGATGGATAGATAAAAAAAGAATATAGCATCAAGTTGTCTAAAAATAATAATGAAGTAGGAATAGAGCAAATGTAACTTGACATCAGATTTGAGATATAATAACTTCGTGGAGCCCCCAAGACCAATAACACGAGGTAGCTCATGATTCGCTTTAACATATACCCGAGAGAAATGCCAAACATCCTTGGTTCAAGTGAGTGATAAATATAGGGAACACGAGAATTGACATGTAGACTAAGCAAGGTTTTATTTTTTCCTTCATATCCGCTTGTTATTAAAGATTATAGAATTTAATATAGATTCTATATAAATGAATCCTATTACAATAGCTCAATATTATATGTCCTGTAGCTTGGCTACATTTGATAGAATTCCTAACAATTTCACACTGTGATTTGTGATTGTTACAAAGGTATAATGTACATTATACATTCATCGTCTATTCACGTTTATAAAGTGATAGGCCACACCTTATGAATCATAAAAAATAAAACTAACTAAATAAAGTTATTAAACTAAAACTAATTAAATTAATTTCCTATCCCTAATAATCTGTTGCCATCGATGTGGGAAGGGTGATGGGGACAGCGTTTGATAAATGTTGCAACGAGTCAAAAACTTGATGTGTCTCCAGTGGATGAATTCACCCACCTACGGCACTAAGAGAGATATGTCTGAGAGGAGAATTTGGATTGTTAGTTTGCTTTGATAAATTGTAGCATGAATGCGACTATTGTATATTATGTGTAGTATTTTTACTGTATTTACAATTACTTTGTAATTTATCTCCTGCATATCATTATCACATCGCTTAAAAGAAAAAAAATAATTGTTGAAACAGCAGGTATGGTTTTAATCAGTAGTTATCTTCAGATTGTGCAGGGATTGTTGGTGAACTGAAGTCCGAAACGTCCCATTTAATATATGAGCTTATAATAAAAATCTATTCAAAAGTATATTGTCCACAATTGTTCATAAATATTCTATATACATAGACATCCTTCAAAGTAACTATTATTAACTATATTGATTTGTTGGAGGTTTTTGTTAGCGTATAACCATTCGGCCACCATTATACTGTCCTATACTATTTATTTAATGAATTTTGGGAAAAAACAAATAAATATCACCACAATTTTTTTTATTGCCTTATAAAAGTAATAATTACCTTTAAAATGGTAAATTTATCTAATAAAAATTACGAAATCGTCTATATTAGTAAATGATCCATTTTAGAGGATCTTAAAAAAAACAAAAACCAAACAATTTTTTTCCCCTTCTGCCTGGCTTGAGGATTGTCGGAAAGCAGTATCTTTTGCCTGATACTTCGTCCTCGACCCCTGACAAAAAGAATTGGTGTTCTTCGTCTTATGAGATCCTGTGGCTTTTTCTGAATTTTCGTACCTGTCGTGTTCAACCTAGCTCCTCCCAGTATATTCTCATTTGCATTAATAAGGATCATAATCGGTTAATCCTTAAAATTTAGTATTGTTTTCTGGATGCTACGAAAATGTTAATAGCATTATTTTCACCTTCTTGTCACGATTTTAGCAGTATGTAATTATTCTAACATCTTCTTATCTCGATTTATAAATGTTATATTTAGACTATTCCAATATGAGATTCTCTTCAAGGTCCTTATAGCACATGTTCATTTTTAGGTGGATAATTATGTTTAGTGTTCATTAAACCATCGACATGTAACCAGTTAAGATGTAAAGCCACCCTTGTGATAATTTAATGGCCCATAAAGTGTAAATGTTAAACACATGATGAAACAGTATAAATCCGATTTAAAGATATGGGTAATAGAAACTTTTCACTCACAAGCTTGATGATAAATGTGCAGAGGAGGTGAAATGCGTTAGTTATACACTAAGAAAGAGTATTATCAAGATGCTTCTATTATATTGGCAAATTTTAAAGGCTGCTTGAGACTTATAAGTGATTACCTTTTTCAGATGTATGTTATGATTATCTGTACATTTCCATTTCTGCCTTGGCATGTGGATAAACTGGCAATAGTTTTTGACACATTGGTTAATGTGCTGAAGCGAAAGATAAACAAGTTCATTATAGATTCATACCTCGGAAGTTGTGATAGGTCTGTTTCTTGCGAGAGAAACTTTATAAAAGAGATTTCTTACAGTTACACAAACGTAAATTTAAAATTTTAGTATAGTTTTCCTCCGAAGCAATGTCAAAGGCCGTCTTGCCGTTGGAGTTTTTAATGTTAACGTTAGCGCCACTCTCTAGTAGCAGCAAGGTAATCTCATAGTGACCTCTAAAGACTGCTAAGTGGAGAGCGGTGTCTTTTGTTGAAGTCTGATAGTTAATTTCTTTGGTGCTCTTGTCAAGAAGATGTTTCACAATGCCGAAAGATCCATCGTTCACAGCCAAATGGAGGCAGGTCCAATTGTCGCCTTTCCTGACATTATCCGAATGGAATATGGTCCGATCTGTCAACAATTTTACGGCACCTTCGTTCCTCTGGTCAACAGCTTCGAAAAGCGGTGTGGTACCGTCCGCCGCTTCAGTGCCTATCCAAGCATTCTTTTCCATCAGCAGAGCGACCATATCAGGTTTACCTGCTGTGGCGAGGTGCAGCGCCGTCTTCCCGTCTTGTCTTTTTGATTTTTCGTTCAAGTATGCCCCTCGACTAAGCAGCAAGATCACGATGTCTCGGTAACCTCTGGACACGGCATCCATAAGCAATGAATTTCCCTGGTTGTCGTAGACATCGACTTTTGCTCCGTTATCCAGCAGAAGTAACGCCACTTCAAAGTGCCCAGCTCTGACTGCCGCAGTTAGGGGCGATCCTAAATACGCGGTCATTGTGTTCACATCGGCCAACTTCTCTATTAGATGTCTCACAGAAGACAATCGACCGGCTCTTGCTGCAAGATAAAGCGGAGTCACAAAGTTGTTATCCTGGATATCGATGTCCATACCCTTGTCAATAAGAAAATCTACAATGTCTTCGTGACCTTCTGCAGCCGCAGCGTGTAGCGCCGTGGTACCGTTTATAGTTTGAGTGTTTTTGTTAACTTTTTGCTCAACTAGAAACTTCACCACATCGAAATGTCCTCGCTCTGCAGCGTTGTATAGTGGCGTCTCTCCAACAGCGTCCCTCGCGTCTTTGTTCAATCCTTTCTCCATCAGTAGCTTGCACACTTCTTTGTGACCATTCAGGGCGGCTACATGCAAAGGTGATTCCATGCTCTTGAAGATGATGGCAAATTGGTGGCCCGTAGATTCGTGGTTAGATCTGGTCTGGATATCTGCACCTCTCTCTATAAGTGTAATCACGGTAGAAACGTTGCCTCCAAACGCCGCCCACCATAATGGGGTCTTGCCGTGATTATCTGCAGCATTTACGCGATAGCCTTGGTCAAGTAAAAATTTCACGACCTCGGTATGCCCTGCTTTAGATGCTGCATGTATAGTAGACCACGTTTCGTTCTTTTTGCTATCATCGAAAATAAATTTCTTTAAGAAGTTCTTTACAACAGTGAGGTGATCATTTGCAGCTGCTAACTGCAAAGGCGTTTCTTGATCGTTATTATCATAAGAGTTCCTGGTCTGTTTAATGCTAATTTTTCTCTCAAGCAGGTAGTTCACGCATGCAAGATGTCCTTCCTTGGCAGCCAAGTGTAACGCTGTGAATCCTGCATTGTTTACCACGTTAATGTCCGCTCCCCTTTTGAGCAGTAAACCTACAATATCTACCTTACCTTTGGCAGAAGCTAGGTGAAGGGCGGTAGTCCCGTTTGAGTTTTTAGCATTGACCTCCACGCCTTCATTTAACAAGAGTCTGGTAATGTCATAGCTGCCAGCTCTCACTGCATTAAACAGCAATGTCTCGTCATTCCTGTTGGTGGTGGTCAAATCTCCACCAAGATTTATAAGACATTGAGTGAGGAAAAGAATCTTATTTTTGATAACCAGCTCAAGTAAGAGGGATTTTAACTCTTTTTCATAAGGTACGCGGCTCGTCATAGCATTCATCAGCTGAGTGATCTCACAATAGTTCTCAATCTTTTCAGTATTGTTTTCGTAAATAAGTTTCCCATATTCACTAAAGAAGAACAAATACGGTAGGATGGTTTGATCAGTTGTGATCACACTTGGAAGCCTTATTCCGTTCTCAAGCAGATGTTTGAGTATGTAGAAGATGCCAGACTGATCAGCAATATCCAGCGGAGTGAGGCCAAGGTTGTTTTTTTCATGTATAGAGGTATCCGGGTTTAGCAGAAGTTTAACTGCTTCTAGGTTCCCGTTCAACACTGCAGCGTGCAGTGGAGTATTTCCTGAGTTTGTCTTACGAATAACATCAGCTCCGTTCTTGAGGAATATTTCAGCAGCAGCGTAATCATTGTTGGTGATGGCCAAATACAGAGGAGATGCCCCGCTTTCGTCGACTATATTGACCGGCGCACCAGCTGTAATTAGAGCATCGATGGCTTCAGGAGAAATCCCGGATGACGCAAAGTGTAGCAAAGTAGCGTTGATGTTATTCTTGAATCTGTCCTGAACTGTGATGTGTTTCAGAGCTCTATTCTGCATAAGTATCTTGACAACGTCCCATCTTTCATTCTCCCAAGCCGCTTCCAACGGTTTGGACAAGTCGAAATCAAGTCCGGTTCCAATAAGCCATTGAACAACCTCAGTATCTCCTCTTTTGCAAGATTCATGAAATATTGCTGATTTATTTATCATAAGAAGCATCTCTTCTACGACTGGATAAGGAATGTTTAAAAGTCCTTCTTTTTTATCTTTTGCGATTGTTTCAGTGACTCTATACATCGTTTCCTTCGGCAAGATTATATTCAATCTTACCCATTTGCTGAGAATCGGTTTTTGGCTGCTACTTGTTTCGGCTACTTGTTCCAGGAGTTGATTAGTGAATGTCGTATCTTTCAAAGCTAGAGAATAAAGAAGTTGCAAGTATAGATACTGATTAGCATCAATATTGGAAAGCAGTTGATCTGATTTTAGTTTGGAGTCTTGAATCATTGACTCAGTCACAGCTTTCACTTTTCTTCCAATTAGCTGTTGCATGTTCGCGAAAAACTCCAAATGGGAAGCGTAGCTGTCAAGCGGAACTGCATCGCCATCTGGTGTCAGAACTGTAAGATCGTTAGATACCTGAAAAATATACAGTTACATGTTAGTATATTCTGCTATTTGTGAGCCCACAATAAGTCAATTGCGGGGGATATCTCATAGGTTAGGAACTATATATAATATATAATAATAGTGATAACTACTATTAGCTATTAATAAAATATTTTTGCATCATGTTTTCTTAGCATGGTAGATTATTATTGAATGAATCTTGATGTATAAAAGACAATATGATCTGATCAATCCGATAATGAGGTAATTAATCTAGATAATTTTAAGGTAAGTTAATGCATTCTTCATTATGAATAGGAGTGATTGGAGTGAGAAATATTCATAGGAATGATGGTGGCAAGTTTTAGAAATGAATAGTTAAAGGAGTTAAATCTATGAGAAGGAAAATAAGGTCTTATGAACGGAATCAGGTAATTATAAATTGTAAACTATTGTAACGGTAAGGTGCAATATTTGTATTGGTGAATGTTGAGATTAAAGAAATATTTCATAAATGTATATATATTATTATGGTATGGTACCTTTGAAAATCTAATTGTAAATATAAAACAGTCAAGGAAAATTTAAAACCATCCTATAATAAAAAGCTTCAACTTATCTTTTTTTTTTTTTTTTAAAGCTCTAAAATTTGTAAAGGAGGATTGGGGGAAAAATAAAATAAAATGGAAATTATAGGACTGAAAGGGATCCTTGGAGGGACCTATTTGAAGGTTTGGTGTAGCAATTGAAGAACGTGGGACACTCCGGCTGAGGTGTAGATGTCTCGGCAGTGGGCAGAGTCTACTGAAGGTTGAGCCTAGAGCCGGCCTAGGCATGTAGTTCTATTTCGTTCAGGGTTCAAATTATCTTATCTTCATACATTACATAAACGAAAGACGGTACTTAGTTGTCAGGAGTAAAAGAAAAAAACTCAAATAAATATGAGTATATGATAATATATTTTCTTGTTTTCTAAAATGTTTCAACCGAACGAAAGATCATCCCTTCTCAGAGCTCTTGTACTAATGAATTGGTTCAGAGGTATGAGTATAAGGTAGTGTATGGGACAGACTAATTAAGGGAAAATTACCGATACTTTCTGTAGCCTTATATTAAAATAGAAACATCAAACACTAACTTTTTCTGCTGTGGAGATGTAAAAACAGAGCAAGATAAGGAAGATGGACATCACTTGAACGCTGTTCTCTCTCATTTGTTTTTTCTCAATGACCTGCAACAACGAACGAAAATTCACAAAATATGAATTTCGCTAAGATATCAGCACATATCAGCGTACATTTATTTGTATTATGTATAATTTTTTGTTTCGTCCCACTGTAACCCTACTACAATATAAGAACTACATCTATTTATTTATTAAATCCAAATTGTTATATAGAAATATAAATTTATCCGGAAGTAATTGTAAACATATCTTTGTTTTTTCAACAATCAGTAAAAGTCTTCTAAATATAATCTTTCTTTTGAAATTCTTAAATATGTTTATGGATGTGCCCAATAACTCCACTGCTCTAATGTTAATAATAATAATAAAAATATATAATGTCCCATCTATATTATGTAATATTCTAGTTATAATATTCTTTTGAATTGTTCTTCATTAATGATTTTCAGTCTCTTATTAGGACCTAATTCCATTATTACTACATACTTTTACTTATTATTTTTTTGTTAAATTTGTTTTCTATAAACATAGATTTGTAAAAAAAAATTACAATGTCACGGTATTCAATCCACAGAATACCCTTATGTTTATACTTTGCTTCAAACCGGTACTTCCCCCGAAAAGCACAATTATAGGGAAAATCGCACTTACTAGCAAAATTTTAAGAAATAATGGATAACTGGGGAGAAGCTAGTAACTTTATAACTGATGTAATTTTTATGTGTTGTTACTCATTTTACGCACAATTTAATTCAAATTTTTATTGGTGATTCTTTTGATTGGATAAATCATTTTTTATTTATTTAAAAAAAAAACTGAAGGAACACCCCTTTTCCACTATATTTTTTGACCTAACAAAGTTTGTTTTTATTTAAAGGGTTAAATGACCCTTTCCCGTCCTTCTACCTATACCTGGTCAAATAATTAGATATTAGATTTTTCAAGTAAAAAAAAAAAAGTCAAAACGTTATATACACTGACAGGCAAAAAATTCCACCCACCCACCTGATTTTTTCGTGTTTTCATCTCAAAATATTTCTGCGTTGGATTGGTCAATTTTTTTATGAATAAATGTATATTTTTTTTCAATTAGAAAATGTCAATATAGAGGACAGTAACCCATAATCCTCAATTCAATTAAATGACTGTCGTTTCCCAATGCTTACTTTCTATGGAATTAAAAATGTTTATTCAGTGTCATTTGCGTTCTGGTTCAGCAAATTTCTTAGTTTTCGGCTTCGATATTTTAATTTTCTCAATTTTAAGTTTAAAAATGCCTCTTCGTGCTGAGGATGTTGCCCGTGGTGTGGCCCTTATTGATGATGGACGTTCCATTAGATATGCAGCTAATGCCATCGGAGCTCCCTATGAAACTCTACGAAACGCCGTCAGGCATGTATGTATGTATGTATCTGTATGTATGTTGCATATCCTCATCGAAATCAGCGATCGTTCATTTCTAATGCACTATAATGCACGTCCACATGTCGCTCGCATAGTACAGACGTTCCTTCATCAGCACAACATCGAGGTCTTAGCCTGGCCAGCACGTTCTTCAGATTTAAACCCAGTCGAGCATTTATGGGATAACCTCAGAAGACGAATAAGAGTGCATTCAGCACTTCCTGATAAACTGCAGGACCTTGAAAGGGCTCTTCGGGAAGAATGGGCTAACCTCCAGCAAAGGGACATTTCCCGACTGGTGGAAAGTATGCCGAGGCGTCTTTAAGAAGTAATAAAGGTTAGAGGAGGAAATACGCGCTATTAAATGATCCTGTCACTAATTTCTTTTAGGATAAAAATGGCTATTTTTCAATTTTTTTTACATGTTTCTTAGCAGTTCACATTTTGATTTAAAATTTTTAAAGAAAGGCTCATTTATTAAACGTTAAAAACCGTTTTAAAGGTAAAAAAGATTTTATAAATTTCATAAATAATAAGTATTACATACAACTACCATGTATTATATACAAATACAATTTTTTTACAAGTGGGTGGAATTTTTTGCTTGTCAGTGCATAACAAAACATGAATTTCAAGGTACTGAAGGGATCCTTCTAGTGATAAATCCATGAGAGATTCTCCATCACAGTATATGCCTTAAAGGTGAATAATTATGATGTTAAGAATTATGGTAGCTTTTGATGGCACCAATTGCTGGTAAATTCCTTACTAAATTATTTAATCTTAGCAATGAGGTCCACTTGTATGCTCTGACAGCCTAGCCTAACCATTACGCTGTCAGAGAAATGAAAGAAAAAAAGTAGTT
Source organism: Acanthosoma haemorrhoidale (assembly GCA_930367205.1). NCBI lineage: Eukaryota > Metazoa > Arthropoda > Insecta > Hemiptera > Acanthosomatidae > Acanthosoma > Acanthosoma haemorrhoidale. The sequence continues at coordinate 180,415,678 of OV884011.1, read as the reverse complement.
GATCCTTGTGCTAGTGTAACTTGAGGACAGTGAGTATTATTTTCGACTAATGTTAAAATATATGATACAGATAATTTACAGGGCCTTACTTTTTTTCTACTAATCTCTAGTCCTAGGTATAAATAAGGTAAAAGTCGGAGAGACTTAATAAATTCCAGGAATTATTTCCCTGACCAGGAGGACGAGGGACGGTGAAGATGGGGAATTCCCTTCTAAAGGAGGATAAGATAAGGTTATGAAAACGAGGCAAAAAAAAAATTTCTAAATGATCACTCATAAATCAAATAATAAATTTGTTTTATACATGCTTGTTCCAAGATCCTGATTGCTATTTTCCTTATGTTTACGCAATAAGACGATAGACTGCGCTGGAACATGTGGTTACCCTTGACTGGTGTCTTATCTCCATTGAAACAACATCGGAACAAATCTCCGCGAGATTATTTGTTTTTATCATAACAATATTTTATTGTTTTTTATATAATACATCGTCTTAATAACATATTCAACACCTACGATCACACACCATCAACTAAATATTTACATCATGATTTCATTACTTATAGCCCAATCAGGCTATTTATTTTATCTTTATAGCAAATCATTTAAATATATTTGATCCAGTTTGTTTAAGTGTGACAAAAAATTGAATTTGACTTGTTCTCTTAATAATGCACTTTTTATCAACGATTTCATAAATGATGCCATAAATATTTTCCCCGAAATATTGCTTTTACAAAAAGCTATTGTATTGTATTGTGATACATTGTACACATGATACGACCATAAGTGACTTACAGTGTGAATAATGAAAAAGCGAACCCAGCTTTTGACGTAAACACTGTTCCTTTGTAAAAGCGAAGTGAAGATGTTTGGAATTTTAATACATTTTAAGATTTCACTAACTATCGTGAACAGATTCTTTAAATGATCTATGTCTTTTATTACTTACGGCAATGGAAAACGACTTATTACATTAGTATCTATAACAAATCCAATACCATACGCAGTTCGCGAACAGATACAAATGCATTAATGTAGGTAACATGAATATAACTGTGTGACGAATGTAAAGTACTCACCGGGCGAAATTCTCAGCCTGGACTGGTTCACAGCCTCGGACAAACTGGCTCCTCGCTCGCTCAGACGGTGTCTTTGACGTCATGGAGGTCAAGCCACCGCAAAGGCAGAAACACTGTTGGATCCGAGAACCAGTGGCCTGTTCAGGTTAGATTTTTCATGCCGAGTCTGAAAGACTGTACTCTCATGCCCGCGCGAGACAATTATGTTTTCTAATACAGTAGCAGCTGTAAAAATAATCCACCCGATTTTAAATATTAAAGATCTTTTCATGATATGACATTAAGCTTAATTTATTCATTCTTTATCATGTCTCTGTTCAGAAGTCATTTGTTTCTATTTTAAATTTTTATTATATATATTTCCAAAGCATGGGATGGTGCACCATTTTTTAAAATCCAAGTTATTTACATATTTATCCTTTTTCGTAAGTCTTGTTCGCCTAATTTTACGATTGTTTCTTGTTATAGTGTCTGCATCGTAACCGTTGGCTGTTGCTACATGGTGTATATTTCTAAGCTCTTTATCACAGTCATCCCTGCCTAATAAGATGTTATTTAAACTGGTAAGGAAGAAGTGGAACATGGTCATCTTGTTACGGTGATAGTGCGAAGAAGTCGTATGTATCGCTACATCGGTCAGCAGATCTTTCATGTATATTCTAAATACATGCTTGGTCCCACCTCAGCTCGCTGTCAGATCCAAAAAAATTAGTTGCCCTGACTTTTCCTATTTCCATCGTCGATTGAGTATTTTTGTATGTCCGGTTGAAATACTCACAAAACTCATTTCATTTTTTAATGACTTTCCATGAATTACGCCAGTACTTCGTTCACACATTTCACCCAATATTTAATTACGTGGATACATGGATTTTTGCTAGAGATTATATATACTTTTTCCAATTCGTCTTGGTGTACTTCCGTTAACAGACTCCCTAATAACGTTTCCCCTTTAGACTGTGTGAAGAAATCATTATTGTATTTCTTACAGACTGCCTGAAGCACATTTTCACTAATGTCGATATTTACGCACTAATTCCCGGGTTATCTCCTTACATTTACGGGTTATCTTCCGTAGCATGTATTTTACATACAAGTGGTACTCCTCCTCCTGAAGAATACAGGAGAACAACCTGAGTAAATGGAATGAAACCAGAATGAAGTCATCTAGTAATTACTTGTAATATTTTCAGTATGCAGTAATCTCAATGGCGTTGCTGACTTCTTAGAGGTCAGGCCTCTAAAATGTTAAAAATACTTTAGCTTCAATTTTTTTTTAATTCAATAATGTAACGCACGAGGATATCTTAAAAAACAAATTGATATTGACGTTTCAAGAACAGAATAGTGAGGACTGAAGAAAAATCATTTCGTTCATACATTACTAATTAGGTTTTCAACTTTCATCCTATGTTTAATCAGAAATTAAACTTTAATTCATAAAGATTTCGCTTGAGCTAAGGCCCACTTGAACGAAATAAAAGAAAACTCTGGGCAACTAACATATGCTTTGCATATATGCATGTAGACTAATAATTTAATTATATTACAATTATTTCTGTCCATCTCAATGTTTGTGAATAGCGGTCTTCAAACGTTAACAAACTTTTTTCTAAGGGTAACAAAAGCGTACATGACTTTAGGTCTTACGAGGTGGCCCAAGTAATAGCTGCTACTCCAATAGAATTAGTCTTGTTGGGGGAGCGTAGGGAAATTAAGATGAGGGGAAGCAAGAGTTCCCCTCCTCCAAGATAACATTCCGGAGGAACCCTAAAATGGAAGCCCTACCTTGCCACTTAGATTGAGGAGAATTGAACGTTCTTTGCAATTCAGGTCACACAATTGGAAGGACATTGCGCAATTTTTTCCCCAAGATCAAAGGCAAATGTTGAGGGTTATTGGACCTTATGTTTCATGACTTGCTGTAGTCAGTATTTCAAACTGACCGTTAGGATTTCCATCATAACTAAAAAAGCGTTGGTCCCGTAAAATCCTAATAAATGTATTATTTTCTGAAGCGTTTTGCAAACCATTTCTCAAAAAAAATGTACGTTAAATTGCTTATATGCAAATAATTGGCATTATCTGTTCACCTTTTAATTATTTCGTACACTCGTACTATTTCGGTGTAACATACAAGACACTACTTGATCGACACTGCCAATTTTTCTAAAGATCAGCAAGTAGCCCTCTTATTACTTTCCCATCTAGTATTGGAGATTTTTGTTTTTATTTTACGCTATGAAATTTTACTATATATAAGTTTCTATTTGAAAAAATAAACATCTCCAAATTGCATGCAAGGAAATACAATTGTCGATTGCTGATGTGAATGTAGTGGGAATGCATCACTTGGGTTCTGATACATGGTCCGATGGGAGGCAGATATTCTTTCGGACCTCATGACTTGCCTAACTTATTAAATTTCTTGATGGAAGCGCAAAAATGGAAAAGTAATGGTTTCCCAACTTTCCTGTTGTTGAAAATGTCATGGGTGTAAAGAGACATTGATTTTTTTTCGTGTTTAGCACACACGATAATGAATTTAATGGATTTTTCTCTCGATTGGTCATAACTTATTTTAGTTTTATTAAAACGATCAGTCTTAAGTGCATCTTTCGTTGGACGTGGCTTATCCATACTTAACTCCTCAAAGAATCTGTCAAATACTATATTTCTTTCTTGTTACAAAATAAAGAACGAGGTACTTTATCAAATGAAAATAAAAAATAAATGCTCCAATTTGTTCTAGACAAATTGGTATTGGATGTCAAACTGCTTATAATAATGATGAAATCTCCGGTAGCAAAATGTCTTCAAATAAGGTTTTATATTTTAATATATAGACATATGTTTTAAAGAAAAATGGAATGCTTACCTAGTGTTATATATGGGTTGTACATTCCATATCGTCCTCTTACTACAGGCGGTAGCCTGTAGAATTGTATTGATGGTATTGTTGGAATCGCAATTAATAACAATGAGTTATTTGTAAATCAAATCAAACAACAACACACTCTGCACGTATAAATAGTTTAATAATGGCGTTTTTTTATGGCATTGGTATATAAATAAAATAAGCTAAGAAAAAATGTATGAAACATGTAGATGAGAAATATTATGAGTTGATGAGAGTTGCAAACGAAATCCATCTTTTTTTAAAATATATTCTTCAGAAAACCCATATGAATCTGCACCTATTACCGCAGGGTTGTTAATATTTCTGTATCTTTGTACTTGTTATGTTTCCTATCATATTACATTGAGTAGAGAAATATATGTTGGGGCTTTAGTGAGCTAACATTGCAAAGTATTATATTTTTTTTTTTTTAGGAAACCAATTTGCTACTTGCTAATTTGCTCCTCAAATCAAGAACACTCAAACGTATCCTTTATGTATTATTATTTTGTTCCGGCATTTGTGCACCACGGCCTCAGTGAGACCTATTGTGCGCCGTCCATGTCCCTGTCCTATATATGTGACAGGCCCACGGCCCTTGCAAATCTGAGGATACCGAATGGATCGATCAGTTCACATAGTTTGGGGTCTACAATGCGATCACTACCAAAGTGAAGGTATCGCCTTCTAGCTAGGTTATCACAGTCACATATTATATGACGTGCCGTTTCTCCCTCTTTCTTGCAGAATCTGCAGATTGGTGATCCAACTATCCCCAAATTAAAGAGGTGTTTGTTTAACCGACAGTGACCTGTATAGAGTCCTATCACACTTTTGAGTGTCCACCTGTCCATTGATAGAAGTGCTGAGCTTCTTCTCTTACAGGGTCCATCAAGAAACAGTTTTGAGTGTTCCTGTTTCTTAGTTTCTCTCCAAGAGAGTCTTGCCCTGTCCTCTAAAGCTAATTTTATACGCCTTTTAGCGTAGCTGAGGCTGATACCACATATGGGTTCAGGTGCAAGAGGTGTCTGTTCTGAGCCCACCCTTGCAAGGCCATCTGCCTTCTCATTGCCTGTGATGCCTGTGTGTCCTGGCACCCAGTCGATTCTAACCTTATTGGCTAGCGAGAGTGTATTTAGGTTGTTTTTGCACTCCTCAACCAAATAAGATCTGGTCGTATAGCTTCTCAGGGCGCCAATTGCAGCCTGGCTATCCGTGAAAATTGTGATCAGTCTGTTTCTTACACCCTCCCCAATTAAGGTTTGGGTACAGACATTGATCGCCATCACTTCGGCCTGAAAGACCGAGGTGTCTCTACCTAAAGGAATCCTTTATGTAAGTACCGCTCGAACATAAAGAGAGAAAGCTTTGATGAAATTAACTCTGATCCACTCAATCCTCAACTAGCAGGTTCATATCGTGCACGAAGGTGCTATCAGAGGCATCTTTAATAATTGTTTTATTTGCATTCAATCAACTTGCTAACACCAAAGTATAATTAATTCATCGTATAAAAAAACTTTAATTTATGTTTGCTGATCACACAATCAATAGTACATTTAGTGTTTTTAAAACAATTTGTATTACTTTTAATAGTTTTACTCCGCCAAAGAAACATCTCATATTATGTACTTTAAATCTGATATATTTTATTTACTACCCTAATAAATATGATAGATAACATTTATTTTTTACAAGTAATTGAATTATTATTGACCCTTCATTGTTTTTATGGGGTAGCTTTTAATTTTAAAATCTCTGAAGTAATATGTAAAACTTTCATGGAAAATGTAATCTCCTTATATGAAACCAGCTAGAGATGACTGTTTGTAACTCATGTCAAACAAATTGCTATTGTATGATGCATACTATCAATTAGTACATCAAGAGCTTTAATTTGTTGCCCTGCTTAGCTTGGAAGGTACATATTTATTTGTTTTCTATTTAAAGTATCTATCATTCTTAACTATTTTTTATGTTTTTGCTGGTATTCATAGCTATTATAATCATCCATTAAATCCAAAACGAGGCATAGTATTATCCCTCCCAAACATATAGTGGGATGTTAATGACTTTTTTTAAATGAAATTTTAATCGAAATGCTTACAAAAATTGCTTATTTGTAATAAAACAGATTAATGATAATTTCATAATTGCTTACGGCAAAATTATATAAATTTGTTTATAGCAAGTAATTCATTAACTTATTCATGATGACACTCATATTTTATGTCGATTATTGTATTTTTCATTATAAAGTAATACCTGTAAAATGATATGTCTTAAGCTTGAACAAAAAACCAGAACACGCAGGCTCGTTTGAAAAAAAATCATAACGATTTCTGACAATGAAACCCTAAAAATGCATATATGAAACTTCAATGTAACATCCGAAAATGTTTTTTAGGTCCAATGCCTGTTACAATTACTGTTCAGTTACTAGTCCCTACCCTCGATTATAGTTAGCAATGTTGCCGACCTACGAACGTTTTCGTTGTGAGATAATGCCATTGATTGAACTTATACCGCTGCATCGGTTTGGCTTATGTCCAAACGTCTCCTCATTGGTGCTGATTCAGTTAACAAAATTACTTTCTTTAGCTCATTCAATAAGCTGGAAATTTGGCAGTAGATTTTGATAATGAGTTATTCGTTACGTAAATTGTAAATTGGTATGAATGAAATCATTTATCACAATTACTTATAGCCCAATCAGGCAGATTGTAATTTTATCATAATAAAGTCAGAAAAAAAAAAGTTATGAGTTGTGGTTCATTAAAATAAAACTGGAATAAATGCCGATGAGTGACATATCAACTTACATATCAAATTACTTTTTTTTTCATTAATATTCCACATAAAATATATTTTATTTCGATAAATCCTTTGGAACGGTCCGGACGTTGACAGATGAAGCCACATGAGCTCCTTAAGTCATTGTGAAACACGGTATTTTTACCAGGAATACTTCATTTGAAAGTTAGTTGGTAATAATTTTGAATTAGTCAATCGAGAACATTTTAAAACAACGTTATAAATTAATATTAATTATAGCTTTGTCCCGCTATTGTTTCAATGGCCGTTGCACAGAGCTTTGAACTAACAGAAATAAACACTGAATTATTATTTTATTTAAGACTAATCATTTCGATACGCTTAACTGGTACTCCTTTACTAGGAAATCACCAACCCATCCCATACCTCGTCTGACTACTTAGTGGAGCATCTGGGATCGGAAACGACTCTACCTTTTTTTTGGCGGGAATGGGGGAATTATTTAAAAAAATTAATTTGGAACTTTTTTATCTCTCGCTACAGTTTCTGACACTTCAGCGTCACATCACGTTGTGAATGATTGAATTTATCATCAGAAATGTTATGCTAGATGTTCCACGCATTGAAATATAATTATTTATCAGTGCAATATTGAGTTGAGAGATTTTATGTAGACATTTGGGTAGAAGGTCAAATAAAGGCTTTCCTTCTGACAGGTTTAACATTTTTAATTACTTTATATGAACAAATTAAAGACTTTATTCATGTCTACGAACTTATCACACCTGAATCGGCAGCCATTCATGCATTTTTGAGTTAGTCTAAGAGAGGTTTCTAGTGCCAAGGACGGCGGCTGCACCAGGTGACAGAGGTTGCGCGGTGGCAGATGCGAGAGGGGACTGCCTTCGAGTCAGTCCGTGGCTGAGCGGCGGTTGCTCCGCGTCGTCAGTCTTCACTGCTCTTCTGCGTAAGTCCATCACTTTAGCCTAGCAGCCATGTAGCCATTACTATCTGTCTGTCGGCTGGAGGTTCACAGGTCTTCACATTCTCACGTCTTCTCGGTTTTTTCTGAACACTAATAAAAATGGCATTTGGATGTTGACACAAAAGGTGAAGAACAATGAACATACTTATAACTGCTTTCAATGACCAAAATAATCTAATGCATGTTCCATATCATAATCTCGTGTTATTACTATTTTTTCATACCCAAAACGCATAAGCAATTATGAGTGAAATTATAACATTTTGCAAATATTCCTATGAAATTTTTGAAAACAGCATTTTGACGGACTCTAATAAAAGTATCAACTTTAGGAGCCATAGATAAGTAACCTTGCAATTTCCGCTTTTTTTTTAAAGATTTGCTTAAGTCCATTTCAAAATTAATTATATTTCTCTTTTCAAATGTATCTATAAACGACATATTTTACTTAACAACTAAAAACACCACATAAATATCTAATAATTAGAACGATATTAAAAAAAATCTCAAAAGTTCTTACAAAAGTAAATACAAAATTGCTATTGTTGGGTCTCAAACTTATTTTTTTAATAATATTTTTACAATTATTTTGTGTTACTGTGTTAATTGAATCCCCAACGATAAGAAAAATCAGCTGGAACTTGTGGAATATTAAAAGTCACCGAAACTAGTTTATTTTCTTACAAAAGTAAATACATAATTGCTATTGTTGGTTCTCAAAAATTTTTTTTTTAGAATATTTTTACAATTATTTTGTGTTACTGTGTTTAATGAATCCCCAGCGATTAGAAAAATCAGCTGGAACTTGTGAAATTTTAAAAGTCACCGAAACTAGTTTATTTATTTATTTCACGTTTAATTGTTTCTGTCTTCCTCATTATTGTATTGTATCCTAAAACTAATAACTATGAATTTTAGATCGATTAAATCATTTTTTAAGGCACTCAGACAAACGACGATCCCACTTAACCCAACCAAACGTTGAACCTCTGCTTTGTTGTAAACGAAAAAGAACTATTGGTAAATAAACTCAAGATATGGTATATTCTGGTAATAATGTGATACAAATCTTTGGTTGTTTCATGGACCGAATATCATATTATAATTAACTTTTAAGTAATAATCCATATATTTGTTTATATAAATTTATAATATTTATTATAATTTATAACACTGCCACTAATACTTATTCTTGTTCTATCGGTTGCTAAAGAGGGTTTAGAAATGCACTGGCCACTTTCAAGGTCCAGGTGCTTTCTGGTTAGGCCTGATAGAATAACGATTATCAATAGTGAATCTTGCAAAATATAAAGAAGTAAAATGAATATAAATAGTAGTGATCAATGTGATTTTTTCGCTTATATAACTTTATATTTTATTGTGAAGAACCTCTGTTTCACCATCAAGATTTTCCTCTGAGTTGAGAGGTAGTAGGAGCAGCTTTCACCAGGATAAGTAAACTATTGAACCTCTTAGATGCTGTTCATCATTGCCTTATTCCGATTTTTTGTTTAGACTATTTAACTAATAAAGTTAGAACATATTTATATTGTTGTGCCGGGGACAAGTCTCGGTAAGAATGATATATAGTACAATTAATTTATGGTTTCTATGGAAGTAAAATAATTTATGAACATACTCCTGTGACTGAGCAGGATTTAAACATCAGTCAGGGGGGAACTATAGCAGAAAACCTACCTCAGCAAAATGAAACTTTTAGCAATAACCAGGTCTGACGTTATGAGAGTTCTGAGTTAAAACTTTACTGTCAATTCGTAGAAAGTTTTGACCTCTAAGAAACCAACCAACTTCATCAAATGACAATAGGTAAATTACTCCACTCAGATAATTATTATAAAATTTATTAATGAATAAAACAGGATACAAATAGATACTAGATTAAGTTTACTCGTAAAGGCACTTGTTTCGTCAGAATAACTTGCAGAAAAAAACTTTTGTGACATCCATACCGCATTTTATGTTACAAAGTAAAGGAGATTTTTAAAGAAACTGATACGGATACAACTGAATAAGAATTTAAAAGCATCCAAATTCCATATTCTGAAAGTCGTAGGCGTTAGGCGTAGGAATATGAATTCAGGCCTATTCTGCCCGTATTGGAAACTTTTACGTTCAATCAAGCTTTGTCACACCAATGCAATATAAAAATACTATTTGAAGTGTGTGAATTTTGTTAACAAACAAGATGCCAAAGAATGTCCTTGGAATAATGTCTTTACAGCCATTACTCACAAGATTATTTACGGAAAAATGAAGAAAATAATGGCTAAAAATATTGTCATAATTACTGAAACCTGGTTTAAGTCAAACAAATATGTGAAATTTTGACGATATTGTTACAGAAGAACTTGTTGGGCCAATATGGTGAAGCCATTTTCATTATGGACAAGTGCATTTTTCCACAAATTCTCAATTTTCATAAAAACTATTTATTTTATTTTATGGACCGTGGTGCGCAGTTTATGTTACTTCAACAATCAATTTTAAAATTAAAATATTTTGTCTTCATGAAAATACACTTTTTTAAAAATGATTGTGGAAAACTTGATTAATAGACGGGGATGAAAATACTCACTGTTGTCAACGGGGCTATAATTTTTGCCATAAAAATAGCAATGTGTTAGTGCAATGAAAAACTCTGATTCGATTCTACCGACCGAAAGCTTCTGTCAATGTCTACTAATTGGGAGGTGTTCAATCCATCTCCTTATAATAATTCCTACATTTCACTTCATTACCTTTCAAATGACAAATTTATGGAATTTGTGAATACTTCATGAAAAATAGAATATGCATATAAGCTGCACTATAAACGAAAACTAAGCAGAGATTACTGGGAAGTGAATAATGAGATTTTTTACTGCAGGATAGGAAAAATACCTGTATATTAAGTAAAAGAGCCCTAACCAACGAAAATTCCTTATTATATAAAAATATACTAAAACACTAAAATAAGGTGATAAATTTTCGGAGATCTTTCTGTGCCGGTAGCAATCAATTTATCCTAATGAAAGAGGACTAAATCATCAAACCTCCAATCGCTTTCCCGTTACGATTGATGAATAGTTGTAGTGTTATTTGGCAATTTAGTTCCTACTTTTGGGGTATTGTAAGTATGGAAAGTAACCAAGAGTACAAAAATAACAAAATGTGCAGCTATAAAAGAGTTTACCATAGAAAAACTCATAAACTCTTTAAAAAACAAATTTAATTACTGATCTTCAACTGTACAATCCATTACACTATCTGTAACGGGAATTTAATAATGACAATAATAATAACATTTGCATCACAGTCAAATCAGGTACTAAACTCATGGAGGGATTACTGTGTTGTACCTGGCTTGAAACCAGCTAAAGTCACAAACCTCCTTTAAGTACCTGTTGTGCTTCTAACCTCTTTTGTGTGTGGAATGGAATAGTGATTACAATGACAAAAAATGTCAGATTACCAGTACTGTTTTGGGGAAGGGAAATCACGTACGTAGGTAGTCTTTTAGTATTACATTGGATATACATATGGGAATCTCACGTTATGACAAAAAACAGTTTTGTTTTTACATAACCTCACTACACATCCTCTCTTATAAGATGAAGAACCTAGGTTCTCCACCTACATTTATTGAATTTATAATAGCTCTAGATAATTATCATTAATGTTCTCTAATTCAATAATCCCGACTAGCACGGTTCGGATAAGTCTACAACAGGGGGGCACTGTGTGTTGTAACTCATTGTAATATTCTGCGGTGACATAAGATATACAATAAGGAATACACAAAGGTCTTACTATCCACAGATAAAGCTCGTGTTCTCACGTCAAAAAATAAATTGGTTTATAGAGTTGTTAGACATACCAATAAAAGCCTCGCAGCCTTAATTTTGGTTTTCTAAACCAACTTCTATTTGTTCAATCAGCGAGCTGCACATTTGCCTTCGTGAGCTAGAACAAAGATGGAAAGGGTCAATCTCACTAAGCAAATATCTTCATGTGAGGTGTCAGGAATCGAACCCATCCTGATTCTCTATTGTTAGTAGGCAAACTAAGTAGTGACGTATGGAGATGGCTGTGTCGATTTATATTTTGGAATTTAATACACGTTTTTCCTTGACACAAATCCAAAATGCCCCCTCAACAACTTTGACCCCAGTCAACCAATAAGAACTTCCAATACAGACAAAATTACTCAGTGTACTTTTAAGATTGAAACTGTGCATAAACTCTTCCAAAACACATGCCAAAATATTTGTCCTACTGTTGTAATAATGTTTTCTTCTTCGAAAAAACCAAACATACTTACTGTTTTGAATTCTTTTACGTACATAGAGCACTCTTTACTCGTTTTTGATACCGACTACTACACAAACTAAAAGAAAAAAAACAAAATAAAGTCCTTCGCGTCATAGCCGAAAAGCCTTGGGACAAATGAAATTCCTCGAATAAAAGGCCCAATGGTCAACGGTTTTAAATTGAAGGTGACATGGATATATATCTGGTGATGAAACATTTTTTAGAGAATATAGATTATGACAATGTGACTCCATTTACAATGGATTATATGTGCTTTTTTTTTCCCCCTAAACCCCTTTAAATTTTAATACAATATGTAAAAATATGAACAAAATAATCGACAAATTTTCTCCTCATTCTGCTATGCACAGATGCATTTGAAGGAGGTTGGGTTACATATATAAGATTCAAGTTAAAAGGCTCACCTTCAGTTTTCAAAATGAGAGAAAAACCTTATATGTGCTGTAGCCTATCTACATTTTATGTAATTTTTGAAAACATTAATATGATTGTAGGCTTGAATGCTATGTTCATGGAACGTTTTCTTGTACTAGAAAAAGGTGATGGGGCTCAACTTACGGAATCATAAGAGAAAAAAAATCTGAGGTCTTGTTTAATGGATCAAACAGTTGAGGGTTTGGTACGGTTGCTAAAACAATATTGGAATTAGAAATGAATTAACTTTATGTCTACGAAAAAAACACTAGATCTGCTGAAGATCTTACCAAGGAAATGAAAGAAAAATAATAATAAGAAGAATAAAGCAGATGGAAACCTCGTGAAAGTCGCAGAGATCTCCCAGGCTCCAGCGCCAGCCCGAGAGAGGGAGCTTAGACAGGATGATAGCTTTCAATTCCCCCGCTTCACTTCAAAAACCACAAAAGTAGCCAAACGTGAACCTACGACAGTAGGCAACCAATTTGAGGTGTTTGTCAACCCTGTACTTGGGAGTGCTGTAGCTCCAATAAACCACCACCAGTAATCGTCTCGGGAAAGACCACCACAGCTATAGGGCAGTGGCTAAGAAAAGTATCCATCTCAAAGGTCTCCCTCAGGACGACGAGGGAAAACGTAGCCATCTACTCCGAGCTGGAGTAAGAAAGGATAAAATTCCGGACACTTCCAAAAGGAATGCAAGCCTGACGATTCCAGGCATCGATAACATCATTAGCTCCATGAAAGCTGTTCCCGGAATCGTCGGATTGAAAAAACAGACAAAGAAGGAAACACACCAATCCTGGTCACAGCTCAAACTAGCGTGATGTTAAACACCATCAACGGCATCAGGTCTATCAACCACATGATTTTTTGCGTGGTTATATACAATGAGCCGAGAGGTACCCCTCAATGTTACATGTGTCAGGAGTTTGGTCACACCCCGAACAACTGCGGGAGAAAGAGTGTATTGTACCTGCGTGTGTGCTTCCGGACCACATGAAGTGGCGAAGCATCCCGGAAGGCTGCCTCCTATCTAAAAAATGCTAACTGTGGTGACACACCTAGCCTAATTTCCAGGATGCCAGATGAGGAAAGAAGTCACAATACCTAGGATGACGAGCCCTGCGCCACAGTGCAGAGAAAGTGGAGGAGAAGAAGAAGCCACGACCAGTTCCAGCACCGACTAAAAAAGCCTGGTACGACCCTCTCTACTTCATGATTGCAGCCCCGACCGATCCGTGGACTCTCTTCCTTACGGCAGAACAGCGAGCCGGGCTTAAACAGGGGCTGGAATGGGCTACCACCCTCATGGCTCCGTGTAGCCAGCTGTTTGCAACCCTACTAGCCAGTCACAATTATAATGGTTAGTTTAATAAGTTAATTTTAATGCGATTGTCATATGCACAAAATAGGGGATGTGGAAGTTCTCATAGCACTCCACCTATGACCTAACAGCAACTTAACATAGTGGCTATTACAGACAAGAGGGTCTAAACCCAAATCGTCCAACTAAAACACTGCTCTATTGCCATCGAGAGGTTTTACCGGCTACGGTAGAGTTCTGTCACTTGGAGCGAAGTGGCTCAGCCACTGACGACAAGCAATACCAAGTTCCATTACTTGACAGTTAAGGTAAATTTATGTAAATTACCGCCGTAGGCGTCTCTACAAATGTACTTAGCCCTACTATGTGCATGTGCGCAAAGGACCAACACTGAGTGGTAGGAGGCCTCAGTGCACGGCATACGTTGTAGTATAATACCACTAAAAGTAAGGCTGGGAGACTCTTTGGGAAAATGCCGTTGTAATTTTCTCTCTCCAAAAAGGGAAAAATTCCTTGCCAAAATCCTATACTGTAGGAGGGCAAGAGGACTCGCCGGCTTTTTCAATGCACTATCTGCGTATAGAAATGGATAGGCGTTTCTATTTCTCTATTTATTTTGGTAACAAAATAGGAAAATTATGGTACAGAACAAACGCCCTACGACTAGCTAACTCAACCCAACTTGTCGCTGCCTCTCGTACTGATGATGTATAAATAGTCACTCCGGCCAGCCCTGCTGTACGGTGCCCCGCTATATACTCACTTGCCTCGCCATACAGCTAAATGTCTCCAGCAATTTCAGAATGGGATCATGAGAAAGGTGGTCAAACATGCATCCCTCGAGAGGTTAAAGGACGCCTACCCGCACCCGTTACTTGGTGTGCCGTTGGTGGGTTCATCCATTTTGACTCGTTACGGCATTTAACAAACACCCAGTGTTTTACACTATGAGCCCACCACCCTTCCCACATCGATGTCAACAGACTGTCCAGGAAAATTAGGTTATGATTTTGTTTGTTTGATTTAAATTTTAATTTTCCATAATCCATAATGTATAAAGTACATAGGATTTAATCAATCACAATAAACACCAAGAGCGCTCTTCTCCAGACCGAATCAGCCTGTAACGAGATGAATTGTGGGAACTCAACATTATAGTGAACGCAGTAAGGACTTTCTGCGTATTATTCACTATTTTCAATTTAAATAAAATAAAATTAAGGGGTTAAGAAACCAAAAAACGTATTTGTATACACGGGCTCGTCACTAGGGGGCTCAGTTTATACCTGAGTATCCCCAAAGTGGCGAAGAGACGCCCGCCGCGGGCTAGGATCACCACAACCTCTTAGCCGCCGTCCGACGAGTGCCAGAAAGAGATAGAGCGGGTGGACCCATGGTCTTTCACCCTGGCTGCCGACCTAGTTGGCAGGGCAGCCTAATTCCCTTTGATCTGACTCCATAAGATCTTTAGAAGGTGTGTGTACCCCGACAAAGCACTGTGTTCAGGAGAAGAGGTACAGGGTAGGTTTATAGGTAGTTTATGAGGTCTTGGGATGACCACGAATTCACACTCGGTAGCTAAGGGTAGGCGAAAACCGTCCGGATCCCAGAGGCGAGTGTGAACCGGAGAGAGGCAGACTGATTGCCATGGGAGACACTGCATTTGCAGGGCCACGGCAACCGTCGTCCGCGAGGGAAAGGTCTCTCCCAAGGAGGTGCTAGTTTTAGTGAGACGAAGGCAGAGATTCCCTCTAGGAAGGTGTGGGGTCTGACGACGCCGGACTAAAACATAGCGAGGTTAGGAGAGAGATGCAGAGGTAGTTGAATGAGAAGTCCATGGTTTTGAGTAGAGTCGCAGGCGCCAGTGCAGAGAGAGGGGAGAGAGTAATGTTCCAAGTGACTGTCTGATTCGTTACGCTAATTTTCTGGGAGGCCCAAGCTTATATATGAGGCCAGCAAGTAGGGTGTGGGTAAGTCCCCACCTACGGCTGTCTCCCCCCACTACTTTCATCCCCACTCTCACTGACGTCATAACCTTTACTAAGATAATCAAAAATAGGTACATATTTTCTGATATTATTTGATGATATAAATGCAAGGTCTGATACGAGAAGAGGGTGACTTATAATTATTTGTGATTAAGAGGTGGCCACAACAGTATATATTTTAATATATAATAGATAAATAAATAGGAGTTAAGGGAAAAAAATCGATTCACCACTCATTGATTTCTTTTAGAGAAATAATATTGCAAGGAAAGGATTCCTAGGAAAAAAATAAATAGCCAATAAGGTCTAACTGGCGTTCATTTGGTGGCAATCGGCCCTAGAAGGCTCTGTGCGCACTGGAACTTTTAAGTGTCTATTTGAGCCAAGAGAGGTCGTAATGTGTTCTCGATGGCACTAGCAGTTACCGGCACCTTCTTTCTACCTAACCTTTTATTGTTATAGGGCCTCTCCTCTGTCTACGCTCAACGGACGCTCTTCTTTTTATCATAGATTATCAACGGTTTTAAAGGACTTTTAAGCTAGTACGATGGTGATCTATTGGACATTATAACCAGTCGATCGGAGGATCATTAGCCAAGCCATTTTTTTCCTCTTGATCACGGAAAGTTGCCTTTACAGCTAATGAAAAAAAATCCTCAGCTAAAATATTGAAAACATAGATGTTAAAACCTGCGTAACGTATTTAATACTTATTTTTAATAATTGGCTAGCAAAACATTTGGTTTTTTATGTATCCTTTGAATCCTTCTAGCCTTAGAGTATTTGCTAAGTCCTTTGGCACCCAGACGAAGAGAGAACAATAAATATAAAATAGGTTATGCTCTCGGACTATACAGGAAATATTAAAAATTAGCAAAACTGTCCTGACTTTTTTACGATATTTTTTTCCCATACTTTCAGTTATTTTTTTATTTAACCTAAAACTGACTTGGTGAACCATTTGAAACATATTTCAAGTTTTGAAATATAAATTTACAAATTCAGATTGATAGCATAATTTATCGAAATACTTCAGGCCGGCACAGGAAATACGATCCCAAATGAAAGGGTCTCCCTATTTTTTCATTAGCTATTTATCATGAAAATAAACACTGAAGGTTCAGGTACTTTAGTGTTACTAACATATACTAAGTGCTCTCCTAACAGAATTTCTCAGGTAAGGTCCACTTAGTCACTTAAACGATAATAATTTTGATTTTTATACATCCAGGATACATTGTTGCGATTATATATTATACATATTGTATGCTATTCGCAAATTTTATAGTATTATAAAGTAGCCTTTCCAACCACCCTAATCCTGTAGCACAGTCATTGCACTGCGCCACTCATCCCTATAATCCTCCTCGGAGACTGAAACGGCAGTGGCCTCGTGACCTGCTATAAACGCGTGACAGAGGGAGTCCTGGCAATGGCCAGTTTCTCCAATCATGTCCTGAGCGTCTGTGGCTCTCGCGCTCTTGGTCAGCCTCCACTGGCTAGTATCCGGTGACGCGGCTGACGGAGGAGCGTGGGGGACTTCCCAAGACTCCGCTTTCTCTTCGCGGTGGATTTGGGGGGTCTCTGGGCTGTCTGTAAATATTGTATGAATGAATAGTATTATAAATTTGTGTATTTCTTATGATGAGCTGAGTTGAAAGAATTCAGAAACGTAACGATCATTGATCTCGTCAACATCTCTAAAACAATGCTAGAAATTAGGTCTTACAAAGGGAAATAGAGGGTTTAAGATTTCACGAGAATTAGTCAAATTTGTATTAAATTAAAGTGATCTCTCGGTCTTGATTAGTACCGACCGATCGGGCTTTATGCTATTCATATACACAACGAGCATTTGACAATACAAATTTCGTTAGCCATACTCTCGATCTAAGGAAGACTGATTTCTTCTTTGACTAGTAATTATAAACAACCGTTAGTTTACTACTTAGCTGGCTATAACTATAAAAAATTATCGTTTCGTGAAAATAATGTTTTTGTCTTTGGTAGTTAATATCATGAGAAACATAAGTAGTTAGAAAATATTTATTGTCATCAAGTTTGTAGACAATTTATTATTTTTTCAATATTGACATCAAACTTAAAAATGATTATTTTAACCTTTTAGGTGTACTTCATTCGCACAACATTAGGGCCACGGTTTTATTTCTGGAAAATAATAATATGTGAAAAAAATGAATGCGCATCGTTTTTCATACCTGAAAACCGAATCCCGCTTTAAATTTGAAACGAAAAGGGCACCCATGAAAAGAGTTAGCTTAATGGCGGGCACAGCTATAGTTCAGTACACAGTTTGGAATAATAAATTGTATTATTGTTCTATAATCATTATTTGTATAAAATATATTATTGTAACTTACATATAAACTTGTAATATTACTCAAGTGGCTGGGGACCTTCAGATAAAGAAAAAAAATTATGAAGTAATTAAACTGCTCAATAACTTAGTAGCTTTTCCAGCCATCAAATTTCAATGGAGTTTTGATGGGATAGTGATTTTCTCTGTCCCTTCATCTTCTAGCTCTTAAATATGTCAGTGATTTATAGTTTTATTTTACGGGAACTCATAAAAAAGCGATTAAATGAGCTGTTCTTATCAACATTCGCTTAGAAAGTTGGAAAAAAACAATATTCAGGTCGGTTATGTAAAATTTATTTCAAAATAAATGTGTCTCTTTTTGGAGTTTTACTCTCATAAATATTTTAAAAAAATATTGACAAATTTTGGACGTACGATTTTACAGTTCTGATTATAGGTAATAATTGTTCTACGTCTACCCACAAATTTGTTGAAAAAGCCGCACTTTTGTAAAATCAATTTGTAGAAAGGCGTTAATTAACCGATTTCTTTCTTCGAAACAAACTCATTTATTCAAGATAAACAAATGTACGAAGTCAGTCGCGGTGATGTCATGGCTTCTTCTCTAGCGAGTTTGGGATAACACTTCGGATGCCTTGTTCATATTTCTTCTGGGCTCCATTTAATTCGTCTAGGATCATTAGTATGGGATAACCTCTGGAAAATTTACTAACTATATTCCCTTTTAGTGACCTTTTAAAGGTTTCCGTTTATAATTAACAATAATTAACAACCAAATCAAAAAATATAAGCTAGATTAGGACTAGGACCCCGGAAATCCCGGTAGTTTATGACCTGAGAAAATAAAGAATTAATCATTTTATAATAAGCTGAAGGTGAGCCTCATCACCTAGTGAGTGTATGTGTTTTTCGACTTCTTAACAACAAACTGAAACGTATTATATTTTATTCACTTCTTCAAATGCATCTACTTATGCAGCACTAGGAGAAATATGTAATTCCAAAAATATTTATTTATTTTTGTCATTGTATATATTATCAATAAAGAGGTTTTGAAAGAAAAAAAATAATTTATAATTTCCCTTCTAAAAAGTGTGCATTATTTGAAAACTTAGTCAAGATAATTAGTACATATTCGGTCATTAAAAAGCAAAAAATGAGTACATTAAACTTTTAAAGCTACAAATAATTCAAAATTAAAATACAAGTTTTGTAAACAAAAAAAAATATTTACTAAAACATATACCGTTCTCAACTTTTTCACGTAAAAAGTAAATATAAGGGGAACTAAACGTTTAAGCAATATATATCGTTAAAATAATTTTTACTTTGAATTGAACATACCACTAAAACAAAAAACTACCAAACTTTATTGGAAAGCCATTTGTTCGTGTATTATCAAAAGTTAGTTTATCTATAACACAAGCCCTATGCTCCAAAAAAAAAAAAAAAATTGAAAATTACCTATGAATATACTAGCTGTTAGAAAGCACCAACTTTTTTAATGAACTGTTTCTTTTTCAAAAGTTTATTTATATTTTTAATTATATTTCGTAACTTTTCTATATTTTCGCCATAAATGTCATTTCTCCCCCCCCCCCCCGGTTGAAGTGTCATTATTCCATAGTAAATGTATTTCTCAGTTCTACCTGCCATCTTTTCAATTCTCAGCTATTAAGACTCAGGCTTCATTTCATGGCAGATGGCTCGTTTGGCACTATTCATGTAAATAAAGGAAATTCTCAAATACAAAATTTTATTAAAAAAAGTGTGAAGTGAAACGTACCGGAATGCAGTTAAAAGCTAAAATGTTATTTTTGCTCTAGGCTAGAGCTTTAATACTATTTATATAATAAATAATATATTAGTATATTATACAATACGATTTTTTTATTTTTTTTAATAACAAAATGAAAATAAATATTGTTTTAATTTTATCGTGTTCTGACATATGATGTCCCAAGTCGACTAGACGATTAACTAAACAGTAATTTAATCACGGTGTTGAGATATTTCTGAGTCTTGTGATAAATAGTCTTTGAAGAAGTATTACATCTGAGGAAAAGTAACTAACGCCTTTCAAAGAAAATTCCATGGAAGAAAGTATAGGGACAAAGTTGTCATATGAAGAAGTTGAGGTGATGGAGAAGAACCAGTATGGGACATAGAGTGAGTTAGGGAGAAAACATCACTAACAGATATTCTTTTCTTAAAGGTTTCTCTCTCGTCATTATTTTACCAGATAATGGACGCAGAGCTAAAAGTATAACCTTTTGGCTAGCTCCCTTACTTATTTATCGGCTAATTGGACTTTGAGCCACACCCCCCCTTAAATATTTATAAGGATCTAATTTCCTTCGACGTACCTTAGTGGACTTTAGGGAAACCGAGTTCAATCCTTTAAAGGAACTGTGGGAAGGCGTGGGTTGTGGATTTATAGGGCTCTTTGGTCAGCGACCGGGAAAGTTTTAACCCGCAGGGGTTTATCTGCCAATAACTGTTATAGATAGCGGACAATCAGCAAAGGATTTCTTTAAGGGTCGAAGCATTAAAAGATATTCGTTGATTTATGCTGTAAAAAAAGTTCTCGTTGCCATTAAAATTTCCCGACAGCCTCTGTACTGGACGCGTACAAATCATTACACGCGTCATTTTTGCCAAGACCTAAGGAAGAGGCTTTACTTTTGAATGTAATGGTTAATGGTTTTTATTTAGTCATTCGTATGGGCCTGATCGTTCAATATGGTGGCAAGAGTAGATTAATCGATGTGAATTTTAAAGTAATATTATGATGTAGGAATGTTATGAGTAAAATCGGAAATGAAGCAACCTACTCACCCCAATCACGTTTGGTTTAGAAAATCATGAAAATAAATTTGTCACTATCACTTGTTGATTGTTGACATGTTTCCGCATTCCAGCGCTTCGCGGCTTCCGAGTGTATAACTTTAAACGGGAATGTTTGACTCTCTAAATATTTATTCCTAGTTTAGGAGACTAGATGACGAATCCAGGGTTAAGCTTTTTATATTTGAGAAGGGTAAAGTAAAATCAAATAAATCATTTGTATCACTATCAAAAACAAAATCCCTGGCAATACCCTCTCTCAAGAGTTTGACGGCATACGACGAAGAAAATTAGTATAACGTATTTCATACTGTAAGGAATATCTTATAAACAAAATAATTATTATCTCACAGCAATAAAAATTAATTATATTCCTCACTGCTTCATTTTTATGTTTTGCAATATTTTAATAGCTGGTTTAGAGTGATGGCAATTGAGATAGAATCCCCCATAGGCAATAGAATAGGAAGAACAATAGGAAGAAGGGCATTAAGATATAAATTTTTCAGATGACGTGGTGGTGACCAAGATCCGTAAGGAACGAAACCTAAGTAAGCTAGTAATGGGGACCATTAAATATTAATTAAAATGACATAGCAAACTTATTTCCACTATGTATTTAGACGATGGACAGGGTTGTGGTAAATTCGGAATAGATATAAGCTGAATGAAGACCTTTTCATTAACAAAAGTGCACCTCTGGAAGTTATTGTTTCTACCTGTATTTATTTTTGTAGAGTTAGAAATTTGATGTTTAGGCAAGATTAAAGATTTTAATTCGAAACTTGGAAAGGGGTATTTGGGAATTATCAAAGGGGTTTCAATTTAAAAAATTTGAGTTTTTGAATATTTGATGGTTCGGCTTAGCCCCTAAAGCCCAAATTTGTATGCCATCGTTTATCTAATGATTGTGCGTAAAACGATGAGTATCGTGTATTAATCATTGCATATCACTTGGCAATCTTTTGAGGAGTCAGTGTAGAATGTGCATGTCGGGTCGTCACGAGGGGGTGCCTAGTTACCTTAGTCCTGGTGACGAAGTGAGGGTTGATTAAGCTATGACCTGGACAATTGCTTCTTGACGGGTCTTACTATCTTACTCCATATTTGATAGGTATATGCTCCGACAATGCACTATGTTCAGGAGAAGAGGTATAGGGTAGGTAGGTAGGTAGTTTATGTGGTCTTGGAATGACCTTGAATTCACACTCGGTATCTGAGGGTAGGCGAAACCGTCAGGATACCCAAGGCTAGTGTGAACCGGAAAAAATCAGACTTAATTACCATGGGAGACGCTACTAGGTAAAGTTTGTAGGGCCACGGCAACCGTTGTCCACGAGGGGGAGGTCTCTCCCAAGGAGCTGCTAGTTTTAGTGAGGCGAAGGCAGAGAATTTCACTAGGAGAGTGTGGGGTCTGACAAGACCGGGCTAAAACATAGTGAGGTTAGAAAGAGAGGCCCAGAGGTTTTCATAAATGAGAAGGCCAAGTCTTGAAACATCAGTGTAGCTGCAAGTCCGCCAGTTACAGTGCCGTTGTTAGAATGATTTATAGATTAAAAAAAAAAATAATTGATTTACATTTTTCTCCTCGTGCTACATACGCAGATGAATTCATTCTTTGTTGGCAAATCAAAGATCTCGTGAAGTTCACTGTTGCTCCGCTGCTCAAATGAAGTACCTCTGACCACTTTCATCAGTATACTGTTTTGGAATTGTTGGAATCGCCGAGCTGTCGTATACGTCAGATGACGAAGGCGGTGCACCATACAGCAGAGCAGGTCTGAGTACGCTCTTGTAAATCAATAGCTTTAGACGCAGTGATAGATTAGGGGAAGTCAGTAAATGCGTAAGTCGGTAAGACTTCGTGCGTGCTTGTTTCAACTTCCATGCAAAATCTTTACTAAAACGGAGGTGTCTGTCCATTTTAATCCCCAGATATACTAGGTTGTTGGCTGGTGAGTTTTGCTGCATGCCTACTGTGTAAGTAGTAGGCAGCGGACGTTTTCCCTTCTGGAAGGAGAAAATTACGCTGTCAGTCTTACCCGCGTTTACGCAGATATTGAGTCTCCCCAATCTCTCACTGATCTGGTTACAGTCTACTTCAGCCTGTCTAAGAGCTACCTTGGCGCTCATGCTGCTACTGTACACCGGTACGTCATCAGCGAAAGCAGTCACTAATGGGTTTTTATATCGGGCTCCTACAATTTCAGACGTGTACACGTTGAACAGTACAGGGGATAGAACGGCTCCTTGGGGTACTCCACAGGTCAGTGGCACAGCTTCGGAAAAGCTATCACCCACCCGCATTCGCATCGATCTGTTGTTCAAGAAGCTAGCCAGAATTGAATAGAGGTGCTCCGGGCATTCCCGTTCACACAGCATTTGACACAGTGTCCCGTGGGACACCGAGTCGAATGCTTGAGTGCAGTCAATCGAAATCATAGCCGTGGCTATGTTTCTGTTGAAGTTATGGCTAGCTTCCTACTGTAGCTTTTGACAGGGTTTGTCAAGTACTGTAGGGAGTCGAAAAATTTCATATGTCAACGTTGGATGAATTCATCCACCGTAGGCAAATTAAAGATCTCGTGAAGGTCACTATTGGCCTGTGTGTGTGGGCCTGATTTACATGCAAAACCCCGGGTCTATTTATACTCGGCTGTGTCTCTTTAATAGCCAATCATGTAAGGCGTTATTGTGGCCAATGACATCCCAGTTTGCAGTGGCGCTTTGTTCTCGGCAGTGACCCAGGCCTAGATCTATGTTGCCCGCTACCTGTTCTACCCTTTCCGGCCTCTAACTAGTTTTTTTGGAGCTGTGTCTTTTATTGTTTACAACATTTATAATGACTTATGGTTTGGTAATGTTATTTACATTTGTTTAAATTAATTTACAACATATTATAACCAATATACAATATATATACAATAGAGTATAGGGTGATTTATCTGATGTAGTTAGCGGTTGCTACAGTACACTTCTTGTAATTTAGGGGTAACGTGCTTATGCCAATTGAGTCTTTTTCCTACATTCTCAACTCTTTATTCCTTCAAGGTTGGTTAGTGATAGATTGCTAAATCGTTGGTGCTTATTAAAAAGTGGATAGCACTCCTTGTGTGATGGTACATTCTTACCTGATTTATTTATTTCCAACTCGGTAATTTAAAAAGATAAAGTGGAAGTTAAAGATTAAGAGTACTGTAAAATATACAATGTCAGCACTGAAATCATCTCTTGTAAATAAATTGAACGCGTTTATTAAATAAGTTTTCAGAACATCGCGAATGTGACATATACATGAAAAGTGATATTTATGTGTAATTAGTCTTTGAAAAGAATTTTTTCATTAATATCTGTATACAAAAGACATTTTTCAAAAGGACAAACAGACCCTTACATAAAATAATCTTAGCTTTTAAGAAGAGGATTCTATATAAATTAAAAAGGTAGGGTCTTCCAAAAGCCGGCGGTATTACTAAAAACTGGAGTGGACTTTGAGTACCCACAATAGGCCTTTTTATACCCCAATTTTTTTTTCTTATTTCTTGGATTCACCAGAATAACTTTTAAATCCCTCTTATGGTTTCAAACTTGGCATGTTGTGCAGTTTAACCAAACAACTTAATGAGAAATTGAGTTAATTATTAATTATCTAATCAAATGTCCTTACCATTTTTTTTATTATCATTAACGATTTTTATGATATGGAAAAACGACAAAAATGACATAGAATGTGGATAACAAATAGTTATATGATATCCATGATTGTGACAAAATTACTATGATATATGAATCTCGGTCACATAAAACCTCTTTTCCGACGTATAAAAAAAAAATGTAAAGTGAAACTTTTGTAAAAAATTAGGTTTCTGCAGTTCACTCCCGAAACTTTATTTGTTTGAATATTCCGTAGCTGACTTATTTTCGATACCTGAAGGGATAGAATGAAGGGACTTGCTCAGGTATTTGCCTGAGATATAGCGAAAACACCAGTTGGTCAGGTATCAGTTAAATTCTTGGGTAAAAATAAGTAAAAAACAAATTAACCATACCTCTGCAGAACGCTTATCGGGGACCTCATTTCACAACACCTTACCTACAGTCCACCGTACCTGTCTCAATCTGACTCTCTCTGTTACTCCTCCTGTAAAATATACCATTTTTGTGAGTTGTGTTTAAAAAAAAAGAGTTTTTTATGCCTTTACTGTTGCAAGATCGTTAATTATAGAATAAAGTACATCCCCATTCTAAAATGTTCAGTATAACATACATTGGACATATGCAACGGTTGTTTGCTGAAGCGTGAGGTTCCGTCGAGATGTTAGACGCCTTCGGAATTTAATTTTCTTTTCCATTATAGGAAGCCGGAGGGCGGCTGGGTTATTGAGTTAGACAGTGGGCTACATCCTTGCATGGTCCAACCCAGATCCAGCAGCTATCGGCTAGCGGGAGTCCCTGGGGTAACTCCTTGGGTCACTGTACTCCTTCACTGTTATCGCAGCTGTGCAAATAGAAGAGCCTGTTTTTAGATATGTGTAGGAAATGTTTTCGCCTTGACCAAATCGAAGGGTTCTACTTTCCAGCAGGAACGGAGCAATGGTCATTCGTCTGCACGAACGTTACGCTAAAATAGTCACAAAAATGAACTACGTAAAATTGAAGTTCTGATATCGCACACCGTCAATGTGGTGTAACAAATAAAATAAACCATAGATGCCGAGCAGTTTACATTATCATTTAATTACATTTAATGAAACTGACAGGAGATTCCCACCCGAGGGAGGTTAGGGATTTTTCGATATCGTGCGTTTGCTTTCTACTTCCTTAATTTATTTTTATTTATAAACATACAATTTAGTTTATAATTAGCGTAAAAAACATTGAGTTTTATAATTATATAAAAGATTATTAAATACTCGATACTACGATTATTTATAGACTCAAATTTGAAGTATTATTTTCCTTCGATTATTTAGCATTACTAGTAACTCCCAACCAGTATATGGGTTTCTTTCCAGCATATACATATACCTATACATCATGGGAGATGGGGTATCAGTAATAACCGTGTCGGGTTCCTTAACTGAAACACAATGTATCAAACAACTCAGATAACTATTTAATGAACTATAAACAGAAGTGTGTTAGCAAGAAGGCGGGCTCCCTCGACACAGTCTGTACACTACCAGCGTCCAGACGAAAATGCCTTCCAACAGAACGTCAGCTCTTCCGAAAGATGACACGCTTGTGCCGTATTTTCGCATATTCGGATGTGCTGACTGGTCGAGTCTGCCATGGCCACATATATGCTCTATAGAATATTTTTCCGACCTATCAAAAAGATCGGAGCGCACATCACTGGATTGTTTATAATGGAATCCAGTGTAGCAATTATTTAACTTATAACTTATTTAGGTTCTGCTAAATACTAGTATAGATATGAATCTTATTTATCTTAGATATTTTAAACGTTCCATTGTAAGGCAAGTAATCCAATAGTAATGGTAAATCCAAAGTGCACTTACAATTGGCCTTTTCTAGATTTATATCAACTATAACTGACAACGGCTTTATAAATGCCAGTAAATAGTTAGGCAAGTAAAATAATAGTAGTTTCTATAATTGTTGTTTGATTTTTTTTTATGTTTGAGCCATTCAGAAACAGGGTCAATGATTAAATTTATAGTGTTATTTAGAAGGTTCGTCCGTTAGAATCATCTCTTGGCCACTTCCGGCCATCAGAATTGGTCACTAATGAAAAAAAAGTCCAACCCAAATAAAAACTCCTTATCTCAAAAAAAAAAATCTTTTTTATAAATGTATAATTCCTTCAATACATTTATCCTTTTCTCAGTTGGTTCTCAGTTGGTCAGTTCATTTTCAGGGAGAACAAAAGGCAGGATGGCTCTTTTTGTGACTGGAAACAATAGCATCCCTCCCCGGCTACAATAACTCTGAATAACCTTAAGTTAAACTGGTCTTAGTCAAGCATAACACTAAATAGATATCAATAATAAATATTTACCATATTATTTTCTTTATTTATGTAATTCATGTTAATTATTTTAACACAAGATGATTAATTATATACTAACCTGTTATTTTATTGCAATGAATGAAGTTCTATAATACTAATATTTATTGCATATTATGTCCACTGAAAATTCTATAAATAGAATTCTATCTAAAAAATTATTTACAATAACAGTGACAGAGTGAAAAGACAGAGGACATAGTAAGCTTTATGATCTGCAACCATATTTTCTTATCATTATTACGAACATGAAATATGATTGCTCCATAACTGTTTGATTGTAAAGCGTCTCTCATCAGGATAGTTTTTGTAACTGGAAGCCAGGAAAAAAATATAATTCATAAAAAAAATAAAAGATAAGGCACCTGATTAAACGTCTGAAAAAAATAAGATAAAGGAATTTCAAAGCCTTCTACCGGCTCGTTGGTAGACAAGAATACATTTCATTAAGAAGCACGGTTAAAGGGAATCCATCAGACAGCCAATAGAAAGCCAACGACCCATCATTAGCCAATGGGAAGGCGGGATCATCCACCACCACTTTCATTGGAGAAAGTTGTTCACCCGGGAGGAGAAGATTGAATAGCGTCATTCGAAAAACAAAGTAAAGCTATCAATCTTGGTCCTACCGGGGTCCAACAGATTAAACCTTTTTAATCGTTGGATTTCCCCTTAGTCCAAAACTATTCGTACCTGAGAATATTGAATAAATATTTTGTATCAATCAATTTATCAACATCAAATCAAGGCACAGTAGGGATGACCTATTTCCGATTGTCACATTTGATTGATCGATTGTTATGTAACATTTGATTGCCTATCGATTATTTTTAAATCATCAATGGTCAACTACAATCAATTCAATCATCGAGAAGACCACTACAATACGGTCCCAAGCCATTTCATCTTAGTATAGGTTTTCAAATCCATAGTTTCAGCAAAGAGAAAAATGACAGTAAGGCATACTGCCGTGGATATCGCCGAATCTAAGCAGTCAATTGTGGATGAATAATCTATTTCTTTAGGCGAAATAGTTAAATTAGTGACAGACAAGCTACACGTCAAAAGCTGCTAATGGCATGTGAATTAGACATCTGCCGTGCTTTGCACACACTTTATAGTTGGTTGTAAATGCTCTAAAGGAACCATATACTAGGAGTAACATTACCAAAGCCCTAGAAATTGTGACCACTTTCACAAACGAGTAGTGTAGCTGAAAAGTGTGCAAACGCGACACTTTGCCAATTTTAAAGCTTAATCAAGAAGTTCCAACAAGATGGAATTCAAATTTAATTAGGATTAAAAGAATTTTGGAAACCCGCTCGTAATAGCAATATAATAATTGGAAAATAGTCCAATGTCATATTTTGCAGCTGGTGAGGTACTACTGTTAAGTGATCTGATATTTTTACTTTCAATTTTTAAGAAAGCAACAACGAAAATTTTGGGTCGAGATTAAACTACTTCATCGTTGATAATACCGATAGTATTCACCTTGAAGGACAAAATGAGATCTGCGCTTGTCTTACAACAGACCTCCACTGATAAATAGGTATGTGAGACACCGATAATCTTATTGCCTCTTATAAAACAGAAACCCAGCATATAGCAACAATCCTCGATGGCAAAAATGGCCTTTCGTTAAATTAAATAATGCTGTCACAGCTCACGCACGATAACACCATTAAGAAATGGTGATCACGATAGCACATGAAAGAAATGGGTGACCAAAACAATGACATTGTTAATAAACCGAAAGATATCGAGCCATATCCCATTTAATTGTATCTCATTGTACACTTTTTTTTTATTTCAAGACTCACAGTAACCCATAGTATCGTTAGATTAGAGTTAAGGTTCTGTACAAGTGCGTAATCGGTTTTTCTCATTATTCATTTGAATACTATACATTTATTTTCTAAATTGCGTTTTTTTTCTTTATAGCTCACTTGGAGGCTTGAAACTATTATAAACAATCCTCGAAATAGCAGTTGTGACAGTATTAGTAACCTATCTATTACTGTTTACTGTAGCTCTAGTGCCTACTATTATGAATGGCCTACTGGCCTGATGAATGGTTGCCATGAATGGATTACCCCCCCCCCCTTCGCCCCTCAAAGTCCACGACTCTCTCCAGCCCGCAGAAGCATCATTTAGCCTACATACTGGGGGATCTAGTTAATCACCTTTCCTTTAACTAATTTCTTGAACGGAGTCCATCAGCCCTTAATCCCGGGTGTATACCACAAGATGAATAGCCAACAGCTGACTCCTCCCCTCATCATCCCAGACCAGTACAGCTTTATCACACATGTACTTGGCCTTAGAGACAACCGATTATAGATAATGCCTTATAACCAATTGTACCGATTCTATTGACAACATACAATCGATAAATCGATTAACGTTCGATCTTGGAGTTATAAAAATTCCATTTCAAAAACTTGTATTAAGACACACTTAATTGCCACTAGGGGAGTGCCTAATCACTCTAGCCCTGGTGACAAGTGCGGATTGTTGTAGTTTATAACATGGACCATGTTCCATGTAGGCGTTAATATCTGACTCAATTTTATTGATAGGGATGTGTCCCGACAATACACTGTGTTCAGGAGAAGAGGTTCAGGGGTTCACAAAGAATAAGACCAGTTTTCAGAGTTCGGGCGGGAGATCGGCAGTGTAATAGATACAAGTCGTCAGAGGGTCTGCTAGAGGCTGTGAGACAGGGTGACGGCGCAGAGGTGCGGCAGAGAGAGTAGGCTGACGAGGAGTCTAAGTGTCTGCCTTTCAGGGCCAAGCGGCCCTGGCGTAAAGCGACCGAGTAGTGCGGCTGAGGAGATGCAGAGACTGGAAAAGAGTGGCTCTACAGTGTGAAACCCGCTGATTTAAATATTATTTCCCCTTCCTAGTTGAAGGTGGAGTCGGCTGAAAGGGGTGTGTTTTATGATGCCCAGGTGGCCAATCCCCCTTAAGTTTATGACTGTTGGTCTAAAAGGGTGTGTTTTATAGCTGCTAGGGACTCACCTACTTAGGTGACCAAAGCTCTACCGGTTCCGTTTTCTGAGGGGGCAGGTGGCTTACCCTCAGGTTTATTGCAGACGACCTTCGACTCTCTGCGCCTTACTATACGACTTCCGATCTCTCCATGATTTATTACCACAAAAAGCACTTACCATGTTTTACATCTAATTACAATATATTATATATGCACCAGAGTATAGGGTGATTTAACACTGTATGTAGTACAAAGTGTAAACATATAAGTATGTATACTAATGTGACACATAAGTGTAGCCATGAAATAGAAGGTGAAATAAATAAATTGGAATACTTATTATTATATTATTATCTACTGGCGCAAACAGAAATCACTTTCTTGCCAACCTTATATGTGCCCTATTATGTAACCTTAATATTTGTTTGCAATATTTGAACAATATTCATCTTTATTATGTTCAGTCTCAGTGTTGACAAACATTAGCCATGGATTACTTATTGAATATTAAATAGGTACAAGCTAATATTCCTATGGATTATGTATCGAGCATTATATATGTATAACGTTATATTACCATTGACAAAGGATATACCGGTAGACTTTCCAAGTAACGTCATAGGGCGATTTAATTTACATAACAAGTGTTATCAGGAGATAGTTTAAATTAGAAATTCCATTGCCCTCCGCAACCATTATCCGAAATGTCTCAAGACCGCGACATCCGTGAGTAGGGACACAATCACATTCCAATTCCTAGAGCGACTGACACAGGCTGTTACATATTGGAACAGTTTAATAACATTAATTTACATTAAGTTTACAAATGATTCGGTGATTTAAATAACGCCATAAGTCATAGAGACCACATTTTCGGAAAATATTCCAGGCCAAAGCGTAATGATTCTGAACCTCTTATGTCCCAATTAATGTTATTTAATTCTACATTAAAATTTGCTTGACTTGTGGGGTTTCTCAAATCAATCAACTTTGTGGAAATAATAATTAACAATAAATTCTTAAAAATGTGTTTTTTGATAAAATTCTTTATTATAAAAACAAATTATTAAAATTCCATTATCAACTAAAAATACCTAACTAAAAGTTATTTTTTCCCGTGCTTTAACGTTTATTCTTTGTTTTTTAAAGGAAGTTCTTCAAGCCATTAAAGACAAAATATTTTTCTTTCATTTATAACGGTGACAAGGTTTTGAAACCAGTAAATTGTCCGAGATTTTTTTGATTATCTTCACGCTGCAAGAAGTGTTTTATTCACGTCCTTACTAATTTCCTTATATTTTATAATTTACAGTTTTAAAAAAATACAATTTTGATTTTCATGTGAACGTTATACAGAACGTGGTCTTCTGTCAAACACGACAAAGTAACACGTAAATTCAATTGAATGAATTCATAATGGATAATGAATTATAATTTTTAATTTTGCTTTTTTCTTATCGTACTGTCATATGCTATGGACACTCAATGTGGGGCTGGATTCTACGGATTCAGTTTCTGCACCGCTCACTGGATGTCTAAATAATAATTTACATGCATACTAATTTACTCTCTATTCTTTAGTTTGTACAAGTTGAATACTTTTTGACATAATGTGAATGTACGCAATGTACATAACTATATGTAATTATATACGATTACCGCAATAATGATTGTAGTCGGCAATGGAATGTCTAATTCAAACTATTTCCTGATAACACTTGTTATGTAAATTAAATCGCCTGATGACGTTACTTGGAAAGTCTACCGGTATATCCTTTGTCAATTTTAATATAACGTTATACATATATAATGCTCGATAAATAATCCTTAGGATTATTTACTTGTAGGTATATGATATTCAATACATAATCCATGGCTAATGTTTGTCAACACTGAGACTGAACATAATAAAGATAAATGTTATTCAGACATCGCAAACAAATATTAAGGTTTTTTTCTTTTTTTTTTTTCTTAGCTCTCTAATTATAAGACTGAGGATGAGGGAAAAATAAAGGAATGTTTGGGTTGAGTGGATCCTTGTACTAGGAGTACCTGCTTGAAGGTGGTGTGAGGAAATTAAGGAGTGTGGGAAGCCACGGTAGAGGTCATTAACGTGCGAGTTTGCTTTTGTTTTGTTTTTTCCCTTCTCATTCGCTTTCGTGTGATTTAATTAAAGTAGGTAATGGTGGAGTTGCGGCCGGCAGCGTTTAAAGTTCCACAATTACCTAAAGAAACCATGGCTGAAGCCCATGCGAACTCGCTGGCATGGATGAAGGTGTGGGCAGTGACGTCGCAGGACATGAGGAATATGATCTCAGACCTCAAAACATTTACTGGGGAACTGGGTGGGTTGAATCGTTTTCTCTAAGCTGGGGATAGAGTTTTGGAGAGGATAAAAGCCAAGATGGATGAAGGGCTACCCGACCCAGGTGACGCTAAGACAATAAAGGCAGACCTAGTGTACAGGTTAAAGAGGAAGATGCTGAACCTGATACAGGCGGACGAGGAAACCCCATGGGAGATAGTAAAGACGAGACTAAAGAAAGCATATGGGGGGGGGGACTATGGACCCCAGAGGAAGATATCTTCCAAATGTTTCGAGAAACGAAATCTCCGAGAAAGAATAGTGGACAGTATGCTGCAGTCCTGGTAGTCCACTACAATAAAATAAATGAGAAAATGAGGGAGGCAACTAGCGCCAAGGAAGTGGAGGGTAGGATGGGGTTCCTGTTTACGATCTTAAAGGTGCAATTAGATAAGGAAACGGGAAGGAAGGAAGGGTTCCCTAATGAGCGATCGTTCCTCAAATACGCCCAGGCGATGGTAGATGCTAGCGCAAGAGAGGAAGAAGTGAAAATGAACGAAGATGACAACGATTGGAGCCGGATCCCACATAGGGGAAACAGGACCCCAAAAGAGGTGTGGAAGATACAGGAAACGCCGTTTGCCGGTAGATACATGGGATCGACGGGAGAGAGAAGATTGGGAGTGACGAGGCCTTGGTACGAACCTTGGAAAGAAGATAGGAAATGTCATGGCTACGGAAAGACGGGCCATCTGGTAGCTCAGTGCCCTCGCACTAAGTGCTTTGAGTGTGGGGAAGAAGGACACATAGCAAGACAATGTCCATACATGTTTCGTCAAAAGGACACAGAGCGGAACCAATGGAGATGAATACCAGGAAATCCGGGAGAGGCGAGAAACTGGCCAGAGACCAAGAGAAACTGGATCATCGGGCGACGAGTCCTCAGGGACGTCGGAGACAGACGGAGAGGAGTCGAAGCGCAGCGGGAGCAGACGACGAGAGTGGCAGAAGAATCCCTCTCGCAGATGGGAGTGGCGTACGGAGGCCTGAGGAGAGTGGCAGCAGAGAGGCGACCGCATTCTAAGGTGCAATACAGTGCGGGAAAGGATGTGTGGTTTGCCAATTATTGAGTTTGAGCGATTAAGAGAGTGGAGGATTGGAGGGAGAGTCTGAGGAGCGAGTTTAGGGATATTTTTTTCGCTGAAGGGGACACGCTAGGAGCAACGGAAAAAACGCTACATGAGATCCCATTAAAAGTAGAGCGGGTGACGTAAATGAAGGAGAGGTGGTATCCGCAAGCGCTCAGACAACACATTAGACAGGAGATCGAGGATCTCAAGCGCCAAGGTATTATCAGAGATAGCACGTCTCCGTATAACAGCCCTTTGTGGGCAGTGAAAAAGAAAAGTCGACCGGGAGAAAGTGAGGAAAAATACCGAGTCGTGGTGGATTTTCGGAAACTTAACGACAATACCCTGGACGAAAACTATCCAATAACGCGGTCCGAAGCCATCCTAGACAGACTCAACGGTGCGAAAAATTTTAGCACATTAGACCTAAAAGCAGGGTACCATCAGATCAAGCTAGCTGCGCATGACCAACATAAAACGGCGTTCTCATTTGAAAGAGGGCATTTTGAGTTCACGAGAACGCTGTTTGGTCTCAAAAATACTCCAATAACCTTTTAGCGTCTCATGGACAAACTTCTGAAAGGAATAGACGAAAATATGTGCCAAATTTACATGGATGACCTACTGATCTTCAGCCGAACGGAATCGGAACATATTCAACACCTCCGGAAGGTATTTAGGAGATTAAAAGATTTCGGGTTGAAACTGTCAATAGACAAATCGTCACTGGGGCAGGAGCAGATTAGTTTTTTAGGGCACACAATCTCGCAGGAAGGGGTTTAACCAGACTCGACAAAAGTAGAAGCGACCTAGAAAATGAAGGTGCCAAAAGACGTAAAAGGGATTCGGAGATTACTGGACACGCTCAATTACTACCGCCGTTTTGTGCCGGACATGGCAGAATATATGGTACCCATTAATAATTTATTACGGAAAAGAGCACGAATAATGATCACACCGCTCATAGAGCAGAATATCCGCAAATGCTTAGCACGTTTGCAGGAGGTGCCGATTTTGGCTTCCCCTAACTTTGAAAAGGAGTTCAGAATCACCACCGACGCAAGCGACTATGCCTTGGGGGCAGTATTGTCACGAGCAGGATTACGCGAGCAGACGCCTGACGGACACGGAGGCGCGGTAACGCGCTCTGGAACGATAACTCCTCGGGATAGTGTGGGCCATCGGGCCGTATATATTTGGCAGAAGGTTTCGAATACATACGGACCACCGACCTCTTCAATGCGTTGGAAAACTCAAAGTATCCTCCTCAAGGGTAAAGGAATGAAAGGAGTTCTTAGCGCAATACAATCTGGATATCGTATATAAGCCAGGAAAAGGCTGGACGGTATGGCAGATATGCTGTCGCGCGCTATTATGGTTATCGCCATAGAAGAAGGGGAAACATCGAGCTGTATGGGGCAATTTATTGAAGAATGGACGCCTGGAGAAGCGGGCAGGAGCAGCACGCGTGAAGATAGTGACACGAGTGCGAATTCACCATCAAACGAGTCTATAGGGGAGAGACCGCGTGATATGGAGACGACGGATGAAATTATCGATGATAAGTGGAGGCAGATCATTTAGAAAACTTAAACATCGGATACTCTAAAAATACTCCATAGTACGTACGGCAGGAGTCAGATCGGAACGATTTGGTCACCACCGGGTGTTTGAGGAAATGAAATTTGTCAGGCTCTCAAGGAAGTGTCAAAACCTGGCAAAACACCCCATTTATTCGTGGGGAACACGACTGTGTGGGAAAAAATTAAAAAGCTGTGGCAGAAAGAGCTGTTGGGGTGGATCGCTTGTTCATTCGGTGTCTTTCCGCGGTCCAGACCCTGCGGGACGAGAAGCAGCAACGCGAGGTAACACTGGCGTATCACTAAGGGAAAACCAACCACCGCGGTGGGCAGTAGACAGCACAAGCACTACGAAGGCGCTATTTTTGGTGAGGAATGCAGGGGATTATTCAGGAGGTAATCGGAGCATACGAAGTTTGCAGGAAGACAAAATATGATAGACATCCCCCGCAAGGACGCCACGTGGAAGAATCACCTACGGCAGAAGCACAATTGACGGAGATTCAAGTGGACACCTTCACGTGGCGGGGTTTTAAGTGGGTCACTATCATCGACCCATTTAGCAAACTGGCTATGGCCTATGTGGTGGGGGACAAGTCATCAGATTCCATATTACAAGCCCTCAACACATGGTTTATATTCTACGGCATGCCGGAGAGGATCTCGTTGGATAGGGGACGGGTGTTTGACAATGCAACCGTGAGAGCCGAAATGCAAAAACGGGATGTGGCATGTATTTTAATACCCCCGTGCATCCCAAGAGCAGGGGAACATCGAAAGGTTACACAGCACCCTCAGCGACCACTTACATGTATATCAGGTGGATAAAGGCCTGTCGGCGAACGTAGCGATGCCCATGGCGGTGGCGGCATACAACCACTGGATACACGCCACGACGGGGTTAGCATCCTTCGAAATTTTGTTCGGATTACGAGTGAGACCGAGGAACGGGCCAGAGACGGTGGCACATGAGGGAATGGTGGCACGGCTCCAAAACACCCACATACAGCTCGGGAAGATGAGGCACAAGGTACGCGATAAGATTATGCGCAAGAAGTCCAAGCGCGTGACGCGGGCAAATTTGAAGGTGCGGGATTGCACAGGAGCAATATCGATTGGGACCGTTGTGTACAGAAAAGCCGTATCAAAAGCCGTACGAGGGGCCCTTTAAGGTCATCATAATTCCGGAACACAATCTCGTGACCATCAAGCGCATGACCTCCCCAAAGAAGAGGCGACCCGCCCACATTGAACAGTTGAACTCCCACCACAGGGGGAGGGTGTTGAATGTGCGTAAGATGGTGTGCCCTCGATCCGATACGGAGCAACTGATTCGGAATCATATACTTCACATGTGAAGCTCAGATAGAGTTTTTTTTTCATACTTTATATTGTGTATAAGATCCATTGTTTTTTTTTACCTGACAGCCACCGGGTCACGGGGAGTGTATTATATTTTTTTATTATCATCATTGTTTTATTTCTGTATTATCTCTTTTCTTTAGGTTCTGTTGTTTGGTGCGGACTATGAATATTAGACCGTAAGCGTGATGTAAGGGATTACAGGCTGTGTGCTGCGTGCGCCGGACCTTGGAGTTGACGAAGAGATATGTGTTAACTGGCAGGGGGGAGTTAAGGTTCGGACATCGTAGGTAGCCAGCCTAATCCTCAAGTCATCGGGATGTAAACATCCCGAATGTATTTAGAGAGGCTTTAAAAGGCTCAAATAAAAACAAAAAAAAGTCTTGTGACAACTCTCGATCTGTGATTACGTTCAACCTCTTTCCTTTTCCTTCACGGTTTCCGTTGACGATCATTAACTTCTATATTGTTAATATTCATAGTTGACATGAAAAAACTTAAATTAAAACCAAAGTGGTTAGCGCTGTTACAAAAACATTTTAGAGCTCAGCACTTCGTGTTGATTGATTGACATTTTCAAGAAACTAAATTGTTTTTAAACTGTGATGGTAATAATCACTTACGTACAAGTTAATAAAAAAAATGAATTGGGCGTTAAATGGTTCATGAAAGAAGACGGCCTGGCAGAAGGGGTTAGACAAATGATGTGAGCGCGGGTGAGTGAATGTGTGCCATGTTAGAAGTGCTGCTCCGCTGGGCGGGAACAGATGCTAATGCGGGGCTCGGTGTCTTTCTCCCCCCCCCTCCGGATTATAAACCGCGGGATTTTGGCCAACGTATGGGCTTGCTCTTTATTTATCGAACTCATTTGTCATTCCGCGGCCCGCCCGTTTCTTCTCATCCTGTCTGTTTCGGTCTCAAAAGAGTTCTCTGGGCCGGGCGTCATTTGTCTGCCGGTTTAGATAAAAAGGGAAAAACAGAAAAAAAAAAGAAAAAAGATTTATCATCCGTCATGATCAAGTATTTCCCCCCGTTTGGCTACCAGCTACGGTATCATTTCGCTGCTAAATATTAGATCAGATCATTCCATTGTTTTATTGTTATTTGACATGTAATTGAAAAATTTAAACATGTCTTTGTGAATTTAAATATTTCATAAATTATTGGTCATTCTGTTTTTCTTCCCATAAGTCAACGTACTTGTTCACGCAAGAGCGTTTTCGGCAGTTATTACCAATTGATTAGAACGCCTGCACTCCCGTCGGCCTTTTGTTCTCGCTTTCGTGTTCACTCGAGGTCATATGATATAAAATCCCTCTGTTACGTTGTAATAAAACCATAAAACACGGTAACAAATTACTTTCGAAGTAGGTACTGTAAAATAATAACGGAGTTTATAAAAATGACGTTTGTGAAACCTAAATTAGTGTACATGTAGACATCAACAACACTCGTAGTTTACATAACATAAAACAAAAAAGTAGGTGGATAACCTTTTACCCTGTGATAAATATTTCATGTTCATGATGTATGCAAAATTTTAAAAATTGACTATGGAGTACTTCATTGGTAGAAGAAGAAAATGTATTCAAAGCATATTCAGAAATGAAATCACCCCTCACCTTAGTTCTCAGCCAGAACGAACAATTCATCGCCATACTTTATCTGAGAAACTAGTCGTACAGACGGATATTGTCACTATAAAAATATTTTCACGTCAATTGAATTAGATTTCTGTAATTCTGCTA
The DNA here is from genome assembly GCA_930367205.1 of Acanthosoma haemorrhoidale. Taxonomy (NCBI): domain Eukaryota; kingdom Metazoa; phylum Arthropoda; class Insecta; order Hemiptera; family Acanthosomatidae; genus Acanthosoma; species Acanthosoma haemorrhoidale. The sequence continues at coordinate 180,377,537 of OV884011.1, read as the reverse complement.
TAGATTTGCCTGCTTCTTGTTCTTGTGGTTTAGTGGTCAGTTCTCTTGCCACTTTTATGGGAGTATCATTATCGTAATTTTTTTTTTTTCCACAACCTTTCAGTAAACTTTAGTTTGTTATTGACAGAACCTTGATTACACGTTGAAATTGATTGTGTACTCCTTTAATCAGTACCTGATCACCAAATGCCCAGAGTGTAATCAGACAGAGAAAATGGACGCTCGCCAAAGTATGTATTTCAATACTCATCCACCTTTCCAGTACTCCACACCTAATAATCCTCCGTTGTTGCAAACTATTTTTTTTTTCATTAAATTTATAAAGAAGTAATCCATGCCAAAATGTTTATTACAGGCTGCTAGTTTGACTAACTATGGTCCAAGCATTACTTGGTTTGTGAACCAACCTCAGGTATTAGTTTTATGAGCCTGGAACAAACTAAAATTTATCGCCAGTTATATAGTTTTGGAATTGTCTTGAGACCGAACGTCGAATGATCAGTGTGTTGTGACCCCTTTAAAATAACATATTTTTCTTCAGCCTCAGTGAAAATCTTGTGTCGGGTATTGGTTGAACAATTGTCGGAGGTGAACAATTGTCGGAAAAGGTGAACAATTGTCGGAGGTCAACAATTGTCGGACTGCTGTAGTTAATAACATGGACCGTGTTCCATGTAGGCGTTAATATCTGACTCCATTTATCGATAGGAATGTGTCCCGACAAGACACAGTGTTCAGGATGAGGTTCAGAGGTTCATAAAGAATAAGACCAGTTTTCAGAGTTCGGGCGAGAGATCGGCAGCGTAATAAGTACAAGTCGTCAGAGGTCTGCTATAGGCTGTGTGGCAAGTGCCGTCGTAGAGTAGCGGAAGACTGAGTAGGCATATCGCGACGGTGATAGCGGCTATCGGTATGTAGAAACTAGAAAAGAATGAAGAGTGGGCCTACCAGGGGCCAAGTGCCCCCGGTGTCAAGTTACTCGGAAGACTAAGAGACAGAGTGGTGATGAAGAGTGAAATTTACTGATATAAATATGATAACCCCCTCCCTCGTGGAAGGCTGGGTCTGTCTGCCCGGAGTAAGTTTTACGATACACAGGTAGTCACTTCCTTTTAGTTTTATGACCGTTGGGGTACAAGGGTGTGTTTTATATGGCTGCTAGGGCCTCACCCCCTTGGGTTATTTGACCACCTATAGCAAGGTTATTATCCCATGGGTCCAAAAGGGTTCCTAGCATGCTTTTATGACTAAGGGAAGTGACTCAAGGTCTATTATGATAGGGGTAAGTGTCCTTGCTTTCGGGTTTTATGGCAGTCAGGTGGCTAATTCGCGTAGGTTTATTGCCGCACCCTTTGAGTTACTTGTCTACGACTTCCGACCTCTCTATGATTTATTACCGTCTGTCGGTGTCCGTATGTCTGCCTGTTCCTACTACGTGCCGCGACCCTGATTTATTCCAAAGAAGCTTACAAGATTTACATTATATTATAATACATTATGAACCAGAGTGTAGGGTAATTTACATATATAGTTAGCGGTTGCTACATCTTGTTTCTTTATTGATATCATCTGAATCAATCTAATTTCTAACTTTTTCTATCTTGACCGTTATAATTAATTTATAAATGTCATCGGTTTAGTTTTTCGCCCGAGAAATAAAATGTGTCCTTTTATGTGTGGGTCTAAACCAGTCACTTTCTATATAATTACTATATCGTAATCTCATGACATTAATGCACCATTTGATATTACCCGTTTTTGACTATTTTGTAATTGCATTTTCACTGTCGTGTCTACAAGTTCCGGCTTTTCATCCTAGAGACATGCACGAAGGTTCTTTGTGATTTTGCTTTGTCACGAAATATACAGCGGTCCCCATAAAATATAATTAAGTAATTAATTTTTTAATTTATATTTTAAATATTTTTGTATCAGATAAAGTAGGATATAAAATTAAACTTTATCTAAACCCTCGTTTAAAGTAAAGACAAGATTGTTTATTAGTTTCGTTTGGAGTTCTGATGAAGCATATTTCCCATTAGACCCATTGGAAATAATTAGGTGTATCATTTTTCATATAGTAAAGTGTCATTGATCAATTACAACGTAACTAACATATAAATATTTAGCTTTCAACGATGAGGAGAGTATCATCAAAAATATATCCTATTCCTTCCTACTTTAGATACAATAAGTAAAGCTGCTATTAAAAATGAGTATGCAACTTATTTGCAACTGTTAATTGTTTAATATATCACCATTGAGCTATATATTTTATCAGAGGAAAACTTATCAAAGATTCTGTAAACAGAACAGTCATTCGCAATAATAATTATTAGTCAAAGAAAACATATTTTGGCAGGATTGGATCACCTATATATTCAGTTCAAGCCTGACATTGATTGTAGATTATTTCTGCAAATACCATGAAGGTAAGCTATAGGTAGGTATAACTTATTAGCCTTTGCTGGCCCCGGGAGGAATGCTAGCCATGTGGCCACCGAGAAATAGTTCTGCAAGGTACAGGAGCCCGTCCTCAAAACCAAACTCCCTCAAATTTACGGCATACAAATTTAGTTAAACTTGACACCATCTCTATCTATGTCTTATATTATGGCGAGCGAGTGTCATGAGTCGATAAATATAAATAGCAAAATTTGATGCTAAAGCAAAACACCTAGGGGCCGCATTATAATAAGTACTATTAAGTTATGTATCTTCTTTGGTGATGAACTAGAATAAAACGTGGAAACTAATTTAATGTAATTAAAATGTAATTATTGTGATTAAAATATTACACCAAAATTGAGTAAGTACCGTGAGTTTAACCTGCGTAGAAAAAGGGAAGCAGAGATAAATGCAAGAAAATAAAAATTCAATTACCATTGCGGTTGTCATGATCTAAAAAATAAAAATTAATATTGCCAAAGAGGCATTTAAAAATAGGGGTCTTTTATTGTACGGTTGCGTGGCGTTATTATCAGTTGTATAAATTTATTCGTGCTATATTGAATGTATGCGTGTTCAACAGGACTGTAAATCATATAAAAGTGTAAGTTCCTTGATCCCCTAGTCCTCTAACCCATGAAATAAATTGTATGGTTGAGCTGGGCTGTTGGACATTGTCAATTAGGAGTTTAATACAAATACTACTATGATGACTATGACTATGATGACTACTTAGGAAAAACTCCAGACAAATTGACCACCTTATTAAGGATTCTTCCTCAGAACTAATGACCCTTAGTTTTATTTATTTTTGAGAGCCTATTTACTTTATCGTGTTTTTTCGGCGTATAGCTGTATTCATTGTCATGAATTTTCATTTCGAAAGAGTAATAATAGTTTTTAGCACAATTATTTTGTCGAATCCAGGTTGTTGACTGAGAGTGGAGTGAAGGGGGAGAAATGGAGTAATGGGTGGGAGAAAAATTTTGTGTCGGATGTGCAGGCCGCTAGAGTGACAGCTTTTGTCATTTGGAGTTTTGACATAACATTATATTTTATCGTTTGTTTTCTTGATAACCTTTTCCTATCTTCTAGGTAACCATTTATTCATTGTGGTTTATCACAGTATATTTAAACTGACACCTGGTAAGTCATCATTTACGGATTTTTTCATGAAGTCACGGTACATGGCTGTTGATGTCATTACCATTATTATGACCGTAGGAGCAAAGTGCGGATTACTGATGACCCAGGAGAGTGTGAGATGGGCTCATCTACGCCGGCCTAATATGCGTTCTGTATGAGGATTCTGTGAGAGTGGGTTGTGGTATGCATTTGTAAGCAGGCTCATGTATATAGCGGTCATTTGAGGCTCATGTTGGCCCCACATCTGTTATCCTACCTACTTCAACAGTCCTTTGTGCTCAAAAACGGCCCATTTATAGCCCATTATTGATCTCAGTATACTAATATTAGATCCACTTACTCATTGTTAAGGATTCTCTAGATGTAAACCAAAATATCATTATTAAGTAAATATAGATACAAAGTGAAAGACTTGGGAAAAAATGAATGCTTGAATCAAAAGCTACCTCAGGAAGTCCACGCTTGTTTCTTCAATACCTTAAATACTGAGAATATTTGGGACCAATTTAGCACATTTGAGTTTTTTTTCCAATCACACCTGTTATCATACCTTCTTTTATATGGAGCATATTATGGAGCGTAATTGGGATGTTATCGAATATATCTTGACATATTCAGAACGATTTTTTTTGTTTTGATGTCCAATATTAATAATTAAACATTACGAGTAATGTGTTTATTCCATAACTAAATTCACTAAAATGCATTGGAATATCGAGGCATACCTAGTTAGACACAATTATTATTATTATTCAAACTTCTTTATTGTGCTAAAATAACAATCTGCCTTATTATGCAATAAGTAATTGTGTGGCCTAATTCATACCATATTTACAATTTTCATTCACTCGCTCATTCATACATTGTTTACAAACAGCCCAAATACCTCCCAACTCCACATGGTTGTCACCTCCCTCGCATGCGAAAGAAGAAGTGGAGTCCCCCCCAATTACTTATTTCCCGATGAGGCCGATTGTAATTGTGTATTATGTAAATAATAATAAAGTTGTTTTATAGTCAAATTTTCGAAGTACAAATCAAACTCGGTACCACTCATATATATAAAAAAAAAAAATTATTAACATATTTGAAAGAAAAATTATAAATCTATGGTGGAGGAAGAGTTTTAGGTATGTTTTTGATCCTTTAATTTGTTTGTATGTTTATGTGTTTGACCTAATAAGTAGTAATAACTATGCAATTTGTTTATTAATATCAAACCATAACTAGAATAAAAAAAAAATGATGAAAAGGAATTGTAACTTAATTATCGATTTAAGTGACAAAAGGCTGAAACTTGGATCAATAAGTATATAAATTTGTTAAAATTAGCATATAAGCATTTTACAACAAAGAGAAAACTTAATTTTCTTAATTAATAACATTTCCAAATTTTAACAGTCTGTTAAAACCCGTTTTAAATTATTGGTAGAGGTGCTCTACAAGATTGTAGTTTTCTTCTCGCAGTTGCACGTTCTCACAATATATGCACACATACATAAGCTATTTATAAGCTATGTAAACAAAAAATATCTAAAAAAAAAAGAGAGGATATCTCAACTCCCTACCGGCCTGCATATAAACCTATATTTTACAAAATGTACTGATCCCTCGTCTCATCTCTTATCTACGCCCTGGGAATATCTTAAAAGTATTTTTATCTAATGCATGAGTAGAGTAGAAAAAACGAAATACTCTTTTTATAGCTATTCCCAACAACCAGCTATTTAAAGCATTATGATGCCTGTGAAATCATATAAAAGTCCATGTTAAACCCGGTTTTATACCATCATTGTAATCTGAAGGTGAGCCCCATCACCTACTCCTGTACCCAGTAATTTGTAATTTTAACTTCAAAAAGAAAATTGTTATTGTAATTCTACCCTCCTTCGAATGCATCTGCGTATGCAGTAAGAGGAGAAATTTGTATATTGAAAATTTGTAAATTGTAAAACTTATTGATCAGTAAAGGGGTTTTGAAATAAAAAAAAAAAAGTTTTGTACGTGTATATGTTCTCGTAATCACAGATCATTTTGGACCTTCATCTTGGTATATGTTTAAAAAATAGATCACAGCTACTCGAGTTATAACTGTAGTTTATACGAAATAAAAATACCTTCGCTAAAATGAAAAATGCCGAACCCACCGACCTTAGGTATCTTTAGGATCTTGTAGGATCCACTAGAGCAGGGGAGACCAACCCGTGGCCTACACCCTAAGGATTGTTTTTTTTGTTTTTTTAACGTTTATCTAAATAAACGATAATAGGACCACTATCGTGTGATTGGGTGAGCTTATAGGTGGTCTATAGCAAAGGGAACTGTACCGCTCTTCTTCATCTCTCGGTGCATATGATCCAGGTGGCAAAAGACAAAGGATACGTATCCTCTTATGTTTTCAACTCCCCACTTTCCCCATAGAATTCCGTCTCCCTCAACCCTTTTTTTTTCGATCAATTTCTTTAAGTTTCTAAGTCCTTTCCTTTCTCCTTTCCTTCCTTTGTTACAGAAGATTTTCTCTGGTACGATTAATATAGTTTTTGAGTAGAATTATTGTGCCAAAAGAGGAAAGAATTTAGTGTTACATAGAGTAATTCCAGAGGTTCCTTTAAGACCGGTTCATCCAGTTTGTTGCCCTTTTACCACTAAAATTAGTAAAAAGAATTACGAAAAGGACATTAAAACGAGAGTGTTAAACAGTGATTGGGAAGAATGGATTCTGTTAATGGACGCAAATAACTCAAAACAAGAGGTGGAAATATTTTAATTCCTAAAAAAAAATTTTGGAGAGACAACTCACCAAAAATTATTTGGGATTTCAAATCCTTTTTTAATAGAAGTATTCACTTGGTTCAATCATGAAATAGATTTGATTTAAAAATTGTTATGCGAGATTTCATTATGAAAAAGTCATATTCAATAGTAACAAATTAATGAGCATTTTCAATGAACTCTCTTTTCACAAGAAATGAAACCATACGAAGATTTAAAGCAAGTAATAAAGCCCTGTTTAAAAATAATTGCAAAACAGACAAACGATCCGAACATTTCTAAGCTAGTGCATAAAACAGCTCTGCCTCGAAAAACAGCATTGCTGGGGACCGACAAGGTGGTAGAAGTATGCTTGCAGATAATTTATAAGCGCTTTGGCAAAAATTTTTGTAACAAATCACCTGATCATTAGTTCCGGTTCGAGTAGTCAACGAGAACATCGAAACACCTGCAGAACTCCTAGACTGTTCTTTCAAGTACGAACAACGATTACAGGAGAAGTAGTGTTTGGATTGCTAAAAACCGGTGTTGAAGGAAAAAACTTGGCCTGGTAAAAATTATACAGCGTTTGCTCTGATGAGGCACTTGCCATGTTTGCTAAAAATAAGGGTATTCCATTATTGGAAAACTATTTGAAGAGACCTCTTCTAAAATAAAACGGCATCATACACCAGGAAACGCATTGGCCAAAGAAGTGGTCCAAAAACTAGTGGTCGACTAAAGCAACAAAAGATCTGCCCTCAATCGCAGAAGGGTCCGGGAAAGGCTCGAAAAAGACATTTTGGGCAATAAAAGACAGTTAATACTCGACTGCGATGTTCGTTGGGTCTCAAAAGGAAAGTGCAAAGGTTCTGGAAACTGCACAGTAATGTCTCAACTTATCTGTAAGAAAAAAAAATAAGATGAATGGATCTAGCTTGCCTCAGTGACATGACTGCATATGTAGACTCGTTCAACACTCTTCTAGGGGAATCTAATCATTTACCAGTTCTGCTGACTCATGTAGCGATGTTGATGTCTTATTTCCCTTGTATGCAAGAACACGCTGGTCATGATAGAGTGACTCCTAACTACGAAAAATATCTAATGAAACTTTGATCTCTTCTTCAAAGCCTTGAAACTAGCTTTGCTGACTTCGAGGTGAAAAATGCTTTTGTAGTATTGTCCAAACCGTCTGTTGCTTTTCTGTCTTTAGGTCTCGTATGTTCGTTCCAGCTTGGTTTTTTGTCAATCCATCATGCTGTGTCTGAAATAGGAAGAGAAGAGGTTATTAGGACAGGTATACTTTTTTTGTCAACTTATAAGCGTCTCCATAAAGGTTTAATTAAAATCTAAAACGGACAGCGCGTTAACTTTCTATTAGATAATTCGACAATGTTTTGAAAAAAACAATAAAAAAAGTGGAAAGCCTACACGATCCTCGGGCACAATTACAGATAGAAGATTCGGCCATTACAGGCTCCCATGTTGTCTTTTCCATCCGGCATGTGGAGACTCCGCTATTGTGTGGAGGAAGCCCTATCCCCAATTGCTGCTGGTCAGGCAAGCCGCTCGGTAATTCCAACCTCACACTCCAAGAAGCTTTTAGGTCAGTCCACGCGCCGTTTCCTGTACATATGTTTTATAGCTATTAAATAAATAACAAATAATCGGAGTATACCCCAATTACAGCTCTTTACATCCGAATTACATTCAGGGTGTGACGTGATAAATATTTTTGAAAAGTCAAAGACATAGAACCTTTTTCATGATCTATTTTTTTCGCATTCTTCCAGCAATAATAAATATACTGACCAAAGTATATACAATTCAATCAGAGTTGCTTTATAATGGATATTCTGTAAAATTTCTGACCAATCAGATCAATCAATGACTGATTCGGTAGGACAGGCATAAAGACAGATGCAGTTTTCATCTACATCTGTTTGAAAGTAAAACCTTCCCATTTGATGGAGAACCTTCACTCTTATTATTTATACAACTTTGTTATACATATTTTTTGTAGTTTTCACCAGCATACCTCCATTCTGAAGTGAGCGAAACTGTTGATAATTCATAAATACTTCGTCTGCATTTAGGTTGTTAAGACTTCACGAAAGATTCACGAACCCATTGAATTTGAAAGAAGCTGCGAGCATAGATGGCTCCTTAGATAGCGAAGCCGTAATCCCTAATGTAAGGCTGAGGCGGTAAATACAAGCTGCTACGAAATTTATAACCCTTTTGTCGGCGAATTAAAACCCACCCTTATTTACTCTTCCCCTATGCTTAATTCTTAATGAGTCATTTCCCTTTGACTAAGTTAGTCCGGTTTTCTCTAGAGTAAATAAGTTTTGACGTTTGTTTGGTTAAGTAATTGTATTTATTGAATATATGTATATGTATATATATAATTTTTTAGAATTCGTAATTGCCGTTACTAATGTAATTAGTTTCTTTCTGGAAGTTTAGACATGAACAGATATGACTCAAAATTCATGATCCGCTCACATGACGGTACCTAATTATGACAGTAGGTTAATATAAATCACTTATTTTATTTTCACTTTGACTTGCTGGGCCTATGACCTAAACATTGCCACATATGATGATGAAACCTTGGTCCACAATATATCACAAAATATAAGGTTATATTGGGGACTAATTGGCCATTATATTTTTCCTTCTGCTCAACTAATTCTTTATTGTTATATTTTAATAAGGGGAATCTATTACTAATGCTGTTGGCAGAAGAAGGGGCAGGCAAAAGGCTGTTTGAAAGAAGCTGAGAATTGGTTAGGGGGTTAGTACCAGAGTGCAATAAAGAACCCTTTCAAGGTAGATATTCATAAAATGCTCAAAGCAAGGCGAAGGTGCCTGTGGCTGAATTTCCTACTGATTTATACAACCTTCTTTGAATTCAACTACTTTTTTAGTTCAGTTTATTTTTGTATACTAGACCCCTCTTTATCCAAAACATAAGTGTTAATGAAATTTTCAAAGTAGGCCCAATTTTTAATTAGCAAACGTAACAGTTTAAGAGGTCATTGTCAGCACATATTTTCATAGCAATTATTAATTGAAGTATGGAAAAGCTGAATTCGAATACAAATTTGCGGATATTGAATTTATTTTTAAATGATCTTCTTTAAAAATATCCGTGTTAATAGGTTCTTTAAATATTTATCTATAACATTTAAAAAAAAAATTTAATTAATTTTAAAAACCTAATCACACTTTTCAAAACTAATCACGATTTTCGACCTACTTCACATTTTTTGTTCAATAGTAATGAGAGTCAGTTTTTAAAAACTAAGTCTATTATGCAAGAAACTATTTTTTGACCATAACCAACTCAGTTACTAAAAAACTACATTCAAATAAATAAATTAGATTGCAAATAGCGAAGATATTGACCAAAAAATGCATTAAACCCGGCGTATAGCTCTTAAAACGTTGTTTTAAATCATTAGACTTATTCTTGCATTACTGATTTTAATGCGGCTTTAACCATGGATGAAATCAAATGTTTAATTCTTTTAATTAGCTGGGACTTGAGATATCTTAACTGTTAGGATATCGACTTTTTCACGTTTATTTAGTTTCTATAATTTGTGTCAAATAGGGTAATAATAATAATAATAATAAGTGGAATACTTCCTACTGACGTAAATTTCTTGGACAATGACTGTCATGAAAATGGTAGGCAATGAAGAAATTACAAATTTACGAATTATTGAAAATACATACATTAAGGGAGCCTCTCCCTTCTGGCTCAAGGAAAGAACACATTCTTGGTTGACAACAATCATTGAGATTCCATGACCATACATAGCTGTCTACACGATCCCTTTAAACGGTATAGCATATTCGAAGTTCAGACCTGGTTTATACAACATTGCATAGGCTCACAATAAACTAAGCATAAAGATGGCAAAAGCTATTAAGGAAGTTTTATCATAACTCAACTCGTAAGTACCAGCCTAAGTACTGGGCTTACCCTCTTACTTCCAGTCCGCCTTATCAGTTTAATTGGTATAACTCTTCAGCTGCCTCAATTCCGCTTCATCGCAGTCTGATGCCTCTGCCTGATTCAATTTTACCGATCAATTGTTGACTACTTTGACCTGAGAAAGCATAGTAAGTAACAAATGAATGTCCGTGCCGAAATGAAAAAAAAAAAAAATCAACAGCACAGTTGAATCAAAAATAGTCATGTCAAATAAATAGTAATTAATTGATAGAGACCATAAAGGAAATATATCAGCTGTCAAGAAAAGGATCTTTGAAAAATGTAATCATTATTACTCTAGGAAGTCATGAGAGTATGGCGACAGATAGATACTTTGATGTTGGAGGGCTGTGGTTCGGAACTATTAAGCCTAGAAGAGCTAATTTCTTCAAAGAGGACAACACAGACATGACGAATCTGTTGGCAATGCGGAGGAGGTAATTACCGTCACTAATGTAATTATCAGTAGTACTTACAGGTATTAGTTCATAAATAGGTACTAATTTATATTTATTACATTCCCTTTATTTTTATTTATGACAAAGATAGTCCGTATATAAATACAATGATGTTTGCAGTTTCATAACCAATAATGGTAGCTTTTATAATTATATATATCTAGGAATAGGGTGTTGTGGCCACCTCTTAATTATGAATAATTATAAGTTCCCCTCTTCTCGTATCTATGTCATCAAATGAATATCAGAAAATATGTATCTATTTTAATAAAGGTTATGACGTCAGTGAGAGTGGGGGAAGGGACTGATTTAGTGGGGGAGACAGCCGTAGGTGGGGACTTATCCCACTAAATAAGCCCGGGCCTCCTATATAAGCCCGGGCCTCTCAGAGAATGGGCATAACAAACCGGACCGTCACTTGAAACACTACTCTCTCCTCTCTATCTGCACTGGCGCTTGCTGCTCTACTCAAAACCATGGTCTTCTCATTCAACTAACTCTTCATCTCTCTCTCCTAACCTCGCTATGTTTTAGTCCGGCGTTGTCAGACTAGTGAGAATCTCTGCCTTCGTCTCGCTAAAACTAGCACCTCCATGAAAGAGACCTCTCCCTCGCGGACGACGGTTGCCGTGACCCTGCAAATTTACCTAGCAGTGTCTCCCACGGCAATTCAGTCTGCCTCTCTCCGGTTCACACTCGCCTTTGGGATCCGGACGGTTCTCGCCTACCCTTAGACACCAAGTGTGAATTCATGGTCATTCCAAGACCACATAAACTACCTATAAACCTGCCCTGTACCTCTTCTCCTGAACATAGTGCTTTGTCGGGGCACACTCCTTCTAAAGATCTTATGGAGTCAGATCAAAGCGGATTAGGCTGTCCGCCGACTAGTTCGGCAGCCAGGATGAAAGACCACAGGTCCGCTCGCCTTATCTCTTTCTTGGCGCTCGCCGCACGGCGGCTAAGAGGTTGTAGTGAACCTAGCCCTCGGCGGGCGTCTCCTTCCCACTTTGGGGATACTCAGTTATACTGAGCCCGACATAGGGTATCAGAAATAGCTGAACCAGGGCTCATAGGGAAACACTGTTTGTAATGATTGAGATAACTATTTCATAAAATATTAACAGTAGGATAAGATACCAAGAAGGCGGGCTTCCTCGAGAACACTCTGAACAGCAAGGGTGAATCCTCTGGGCCTCCCAACAGACCATCTAAGAGGGAGCGGTGGTCCACATGGCGTTAGTAACGTATTCTAGCATATCCGGCTCTGCTTATTGCTCCAGGCCACAACGCCCATACCTACTCAATTAGCCTTTATTTTAAATATCGAAATCATTAATTCCTCACTTTAACTTACTCAACACAAAATTTCACTTCACACTTTACCGATCTCTCTATGACCTCCCGTCATGACATCCAGTTATCTGCTGCCACCTCCCAGGTCATCTGTTTGCGCTAGGGCTCTTAAAAATTAAGGAGTCCCCAAACCCCAGAAAATTGCGCCGGTTACGTCTTGAGAAGCTAGAGGTTTGATTGTGTCGGCTAGCTCACAAACTTGCCAACAATAAGGCATATACAATAAACAAAGTCAAAAATATTAAAGAAATAACAATTCATTTTATTAAAAAACAAAACAAAAAAAAATTACTGATCAGCAACTTAACCAGGCCTTATATATTAGTATAAATAATTGTTAGTATAATTAACGTATAAAAATTACGAAAAAGTTTATAGTCACGATACGCTGGATGGTCGGATAGCAGCCGCAGGACGGTGATCTTCGGATAGTCAACCACAGGGCGGCGATGTGCATGGAGAGATAAACAGGCAGATAGGCCGAGAAGTTCAGTTGTAGAAACAGCGACTTCGTGTTCGCAGGGGAACAGGCCGGTATGGAGTTATCTTCATCACTGACTAAAAACAGGCTCAGGCCTAAAGCCTTGTCCTCTAATACGAAAAGACGTGTTTATTTACTTCCTCGAGCTGTATAATCCTTCGAACTATTTCCTCTGTCTGTTGATGTATACAATATTTACATACTAATTGTCTCCAGCCGAAACAATCAGAAAATGAAAGAAAAGAACTTTATAATTTAAAAATAATTACGATCATAAAAAAAATCCTCTCAAACAAAAAAATTAAGTTTAATAAAAACTTATTTATTGCCTAAGGGCCCGAACATCATCCTTGCACAGAGGACTTCAAAATTAAGAAACACTTCAAAATACGTGCTCTATACACACATTGTATGTGTTAATATATGCTACTATACACAAAGTAATTCACTATAGTTTAGCAGCGTCACTAAGTTGTATTTTACCTATTACAATAAAGTAATTCCTTCTATATAAGTAATAGTTTAAAGAATAACAAACCCAAAAGAAATACATAACTTTCAACCATTCTGTCTGAAAGTTTGTAATTGTGTGTCGTATAGCTGTCGTAAGCTGGTACAATTGACCGGAAGTTCCAAAAGTATATTTAACAACGTCTTTAGTGAAGCTCTAGAACTCTCGGTTAAAAAATATTGACAAAAAAAAAACTTGGTACTGACATCGCTAATTTGTAAGTTTTTTTTTTTCAAATATTAGCCAAGAAGCTATTTAAGATATAATTCCAAAAATAATATAAAAGCTGTTTGATTTAATTGTTTGAAAGCCCCAAATCAAATTTGAGTATATAATGTAGTCCGAATCAATTTCAACAATATCTTCAGCCATAAATAATGGCTCAGTTGTTTATATAATTAACAGATATTTCCTAGTGAATAAATATAATTTAATAGAATTGTAATTGCGAAAAAAGTACTACTGTTTAGTAGAAATATAATTTTTCTTTTTAGTTTTTCTCATCTCGTATAAATGATGAATGCTATATACAGTGCTCTACCTAATTCATGGAGCAAAGTTTTAGGAAATGAAAATATTTCAGAAATGAATCTTTGGTATTTACACAAAATTTCGATGCAGCTGACACTAAAGTCTAAACATGTGCAATTTTGAGATCATGTCTAATTCTTTCATTTTTGAAAAAAATAGTTAGTTAAAAAGATTCACACCGTATGAAAAATATTACGTTTACTCTCTCATTCATACTGTATTAACAATATATAAACATACAATATAATCGTTTGTAAGATGTCCACAGAAAAGGCTCATAAATCGGGGATATCCACTACGAAGCGACACTGCCACCAAATAGTAGTCTAACAGACAGGGAGCGCGAGAGCCGCAGACGCTCCGGGCATAAGGGGAGAATTTTTGTCAGAGCCAAGAGCTTACGCATTTATTGACTTCCCCCAATCTATCACTGCATCAGCGCATCGCAGAAAGAGGAGAAAATTGTAAATCAAAAATTTTTTGTTCATTGTAAAACTTATCAATAAAGAGGTTTTGAAATTAAAAAAAAAAAATAAAAAAAAAAACAGTATCTCAATGACTGGTTAATTATAGGAGGTCTTGAGGTCATTGCCGCTTCCATCTTCGAAGAGAATTGAAAAAAAAAATAGAGGTATGTCAATAAATCTTATTGTCATGTTAGCCTAGATTGTCAAAATAAATGGATTCAATTGAAGGTAAAAGGGAAGTGTTCCTCACGACAATAAAGTTCATAGACATGAAATTTGGTCTCAGACAGCTCCGTCCGAGTTGAAGAAATAATTTATATTCTACAGGCAAACTGTTGGATAAATTTAGCTTAGCTTTCGAGACTCTGATGAAAAGAAATTGCCGCATTGAATAAATGAAAACTCTTCTAGGTCGAACGGACGGGAATAATCCCCCCTTGAGGGGCAGTTAAATGGATGCTGAAGTGACAGGTAGGTAAATGAAACTTTTCACGGGGCGATCTGTCCCCTCCCTGTCCAATATCATTGCTCAGCCGGGAGCAGAAGTAATTCCGCCTAATAAAACAGATCTGGGCTCCTGCTTTCAGCCCGGATCTGCTCTTCATCATCTCTGCCCTTCATGTCCCCCCTTAAACCTAAACCCAGCAATACCACCGTAGCCATCTTTCATGTAGGCAACGCTTGGTAATTTGCCATAATCGGAACCATTGTATCGAATTTAATAGAAATTACTTAAATGGGAAATATTTCAACGGAAATAAATAAATATTAGCCAAGTAAAATAAAATAAAAAAAATCATGATCGCCCTAAAAACAATCGCTGGTTAATTATTATTTATAACCTGTTTATTCTGAACAGCTTGAGATTTTAAATTTAACCCACTAGCAATATTTTTTATTTTATTTATTTTTTTTTTTTTTCTTAGCTCTCTAATTATAAGATTAAGGATGAGGGAAAAATAAAGGGATATTTCGGTTGAGCGGATCCTTGTACTAGGAGTACCTGCTTGAAGGTGGTGTGAGGGAATTAAGAAGTGTGGGAAGCCTCGGTAGAGGTTGATAGTTGCGGTACAGTGGTGAGAGTCCACTGGTAGCTGCAATATTTTACAACAGCTAGACATATCAATCAACATGCTGTACTGACAATCCTTAGTAACCTCCCACTATAACTCATTATTAAAGTAGTAATGACTGGAAAACACTATTTATTTTTCCTGGCTCAGTGCAGCCACAGGGGCTGAGGCCAGGTGTTACCTGGCCAACTTCAAACCAGTGCCTAGTACCCCTAGGCTCCACCATAGGTAGACTCTCACTACCTTCCCGAATCCACCCGCCTCTTTTAGGCATCCCACACCCCATATCCTTCTCATACTTCCTTCAAATGGGACTCCCCTTAGTGAAAGGCACCCATCATCGCAAATAATTTCCTTTATTTTTCCTTCATCCTATATTTCCAGTCGAGAGCTAAGTAAAAAAAAAAAAATCCTGGACAGGAAATATTTTCTTGTTAACTGATTTAATTTATTTGCTGGTTTGATTCTAATGACACGACATGTGGGTAAAGTAAGATATTTATGTTTTGCATATAGTAAAATATTGTTTAAAAAAAATTGTATATTAGATAAATTGTAACTGTAGACGTTATTCTACAACAATTTGTTTTGGCTGTTTAGATGTTGACTGTGGATGGACTAATAAGTCCGAAACGTTCTAAAAAATTGTTGATTCGCAAAAATTGGGAAGGATATTACGCACATATTTTAATCAGAATCTACTGCATTGTATCATTCGGCATATCACACATTTATATATTTAGGACTAGAAGTCGGGTTTAAGTCTATTATTTTCAGTTTATTTTCTCTATGGCTAATAATTATTTATGGCTATATAGAATTAAATTATATTAGTTTAGGACATGAGACCCCTTAGAGTATATGTTAATTGATCAATATAACAGATGTTTATCTTAACTTTAATAAACTACCATAAAAAGGTAGCCACCTAAGACATCAAGAATAAAATCAGGTCAGTCCTTCAAATTATCAATTAACGACTGATTACTGATCTAAACATGGTTATAAAGAATATTTGTTTGGAAATATAAAAGAAAAACCCCGTATTTTCATTTTTCTTTTTGTAAATACAATAAGTAAATCAATATGCAATGTAAATTAAAATGAAGATGGATTTTTTTTATTATTTTATTAATCCTTTATTGTGCTAAAATTACAATCTGCCTTTTTTTATTAGGCAATAAGTAATTAAGATAAATGCTCTCATTCATACCATATTTACAATTCATCATTCACCTCCCAAATCCACTTGCGAAAGAGAAAGTGGAGTCTAGGGAAGTCCCCCACGCTCCTCCGTTAGCCGCGTCACCGGATACGAGCCAGTGGAGGCTGACCAAGAGTGCGAGAGCCATAGACGCTCAGGACATGATTGGAGAAACTGGCCATTGCCAGGACTCCCACTGTCAGGCGTTTATAGCAGGTCACGAGGCCACTGCCGTTTCAGTCTCCGAGGAGGATTGTATGGATGAGTGTTGCAGTGCAATGACTGTGCTACAGGATTAGGGTGGTTGGAAAGGCTACCGTGGAATTTCATAAACTTGGAAGGGATGAGCTCAAGAATGTAGGGTATATTAAGATCGTTATGAGGGGTTTTGTTGCTGACGTAATAAGGGGCATTTACTATTGTTCTCAGGACTTTTGATTGAAAGGATTGGAAACGCTTGATGTTTGACTTTTTTGGTGTCCCCCATAGCTCTATTCCGTATGTCCAGATTGGTTTAAATATAACTTTGTTGATTAGTAGTTTATTTTCTATTAAGGGATGGGATGTCCTTTGAAGTAGTCTGTACAGTTGCAAAAAGCGTCTGTTTAGTTCTTGTCTTTTTAGTCTCGTATCTGGGTTCCAGGTCAGTCGTTTGTCGAGATGGAAGCCTAAGAACCATACTGTTATATTTTTTATCTATGTATTTTATATAAGATCCTTTGACTAGTCATTAAATCCTCGAAAATTCCAACTTACTAATGTAAAGAAACGTGGTTAAAACGAGTCATTTCTTTTTTTGCAATACTAATGATTTGTCCACGCTCGTTAACGCAGAGGGGATTTACTATTGTTTAGTCCAGTTACTATCCCAGAATGTCTGCTATGTTTGGTATCAAGTTACAAAACAAAAACAAAAGAAATTAAGAGGAAAGAAAGGGAGAGCTTCGCCAGAAATGAATGAACACAACTAAAATAAAGTGTATGCTGCCAGCTTCAGAAAATAATTGTGGTTCCAGTTTAACTCCTCGAAAAAAAAAAAGGAAACTTTGGCCAAGTTGGTGGTTTTAACATTCAAATAAGGGACCCATGGGGTAAGGGTGGTAATATCACATTCTGGTACATTTACTAACATATTCTATCAACTCGTTCATGTTTAATCAAGTGTAATGTTTTTTTTACTAAAGATTCCATTGAAAGAGAATGGACAAAAAACTTCATAATTCATAATGCATGGGAATAATTCGGCAAGTGCAATTTAAACGTTATAGATTGGTCATTATCGTTGTAGGCTTGTAGGCTTGTAGGGTTAATAATGATGATCCCTAATAAAAGAGTTATTAATTGGACTATCTACAAGTCAATTTTTGACCGGCTTCTTTACGACATAAACATTTATTTTTACAGTTTTCTTAACTAACTTTTATTATATAGTCCTGAGCATTAAAACAAGACATTTTAATAAACGTTATATGTAAAGTTCGATCTAATTAGTTACTATTAAAAAATAAACGATGGTATCGGTTCGTCACGAGGGGGGTGCCTGGTTACCCTAGCCCTGGTGACGAAGTAAGGGCTGCTTAGGCTATGACCTGTACAATCGTTTCATGGCGGTCTTACTATATGACTGCGTATTTTATAGGCATGTGCCCCGACAATGCACTATGTTCAGGAGAAGAGGTATGAGGTAGGTAGTGTAGGTAGTTTGTGTGGTCTTGGAATGACCACGAATTCACACTCGGTATCTGAGGGTAGGCAAAATTTGTCCGGATCCCAAAGGCGAGTGTGAACCGGAGAGAGGCAGACTGGATTGCCGTGGAAGACGCTACTCGGTAAATTTGCAGGGCCACGACAACCGTTGTCCGCGAGGTAGAGGTCTCTCCCAAGGAGCTGCTAGTTTTAGCGAGACAAAGGCAGAGAATCCCACTAGGAGAGTGTGGGGTCTGACAAGGCCGGACTAAAACATAGCGAGGTTAGGGAGAGGGGTCCAGAAGTTTTCATAAATGAGAAGGCCAAGTCTTGGACATCAGTGCAGCCGCAAGTCATCAGTTAGAAGTCGTCAGGAGAATGATTTACAGGCCAAACCCTGGGTCTTTTTATACCCAGCTAGCTTCGTTAGTAGCCAATCATATCAGGTTTTATCGTACCCAATACTAGCTCAGTATGCGGTGGCCCTTTGTTCCTGGAACCCGAGGTCTGGCCTAGTCTGTTTCACTTTACTACCTGCTATGGTAGCAGGTGAGGGCCCCCAGTGTCTAACTAATTGACTTACAACTGCGCATTTTATTGTTTACAATGATTTATGCTTTGGTAATGTTATTTAAATTTGTTTAAATTAATTTACAATATACAGAGGGGTCCAAAAAATGTATCCACCGGTTAACAGTCCATAACTTGCAAACTAATTGACGGAGTTGTCTGATTTTTGGTGAAAGTGTAGCTTAAAGTCCAACTTAAAGATATCACTGTAGGTGTTCGAAATGGTCAACATTAACATCCACACACAAACGATGCCGCCGAACTGCAGCACGAACTACTGACTGCAACGCGTTCAGTGGGATATTTGCACATGAATGTACGATGGATTCTTGAAGTTAATCCAATGTGCGAGGCTTTTGTCGATAAACGACGTCCTTTAGTGTTCCCCACAGGTGAAAGTCCAGAGGAGTTAAGTCTGGGGAGCGTGGTGGATACTCTACAGCACCTCTACAGCCTATCCATCTTCCTGGTAGATTTTCGTTGAGATAAGCCCTAACACGATTGTGGTAGTGGGCTGGGGCACCATCTTGTTGAAAGTAAAATCTTCCGTCTCCATACAAGTCTTGGATGGCAGGTAAAATGGATGTTTAAAGCTTCTGAAGATACACCTCACCGGTAACTGTGCCGTCAAAGAAGAATGGCCCAATCAAGCCCCGGTAAGACAACCCACACCACACATTTACTCCTGACTAATTCACGGCTTTGTCTACATGAACGTTTGGATTTTCGGCGGCCCAGTAGATGCAATTGTGGTGATTTACTGTACCATTGAGTTTAAACTGTGCATCATCAGACCACAGAATCATCTCTGCAAACTCTTCATCGTTGCGCACCATGTTATTAAACCACTCGCTGTACTCCATTCTACGATCTGGGTCGTCCTCGTTCATTGCGTGTAGCAATCTTGGGATGTAGCATTTCCACTTTGCTGTCTTAAAAATTCGCCGCACACTTGAGCGACTCACTCCAGTTTCACGGGCACACTTGTCTCACAGACTTCTGTGGTGATCGAGTGAATTGTTGTAACACATGATGGGAGTTAAATGGACTTGTTACTGTTACAGGTCGTCCAGATCGTTGTTTGTGTACATCTTTGACACAGCCTTAGGCTTCAAATTTGTCTCGAATGCGACGAATCGTTAAACGTGTCGGTGGCTCTGTATGATACACATTTCGCCATTGACCTTGAACCTCATTAATGTTTTCGTACTTAAAAAACCACTTTAAAACAGACTTACTTTCATCAAATGTAATCCTTACGCCAGCCATGTTTACTCAAGTAACAAGGTACAACTAACAATCAAACACTAACTATCTGGCGACTGTCATCTGACAAAACAAAACAACGCAATACAACGCTTGTATGGCGATTGCCGGAACTGCAAACTATTACACTACCAAAAATGAGACAACTCCGTCAATAAGTTTGCAAGTTATGGACTTTTAAACAGTGGATACATTTTTTTGGACCCCTCTGTATATACTATAGAGTATAGGGTGATTTATCTTATGTAATTAGCGGTCGCTACAGATGGGGTTAGTCGCAAGAGTGGTTCTTGACAGCTGTTCAGTAAACTCGATAAACACAACCAACATTGCTTTCCACGTGCTTCCACACCACTCGTGGCAACGGCTTGGCAACGCTGACTCAGCCCCCTTACAGTCTCGACTTGGCTTTGACAGACTTCTTTTTGTTTCCGAGAATCAAGACCTGCCTCAAAGGACATTTTGACGGCATTGAGATGATCCAAACCACCGTAAAGACCACTCTGAAAGCGGTTCCCATCGAGGGCTTTCAGGGTACCGTGCCTAGGAAATTCGCTGGAAAAATAGCGTTTGTAACTATATCTCAATATTTTTGAAGTAATCCAAGTAACAACATTGTCATTACTTTCTGAACACCCCCAGCATATTAAAAACGTTAACACAAATTACATTATCTTTAAGAGACCAATTTAGACTAAACTAAATGCAGAAACAATTCATCTATAATACAACTTTTAAAATTAGGTATGGATATTAATTCCGTCTTCTGTTGCAAGTGGCAACAGTGATTCGCAGCTCACGATATTTTAGATGTAATTTCATAGCTATTCACCAAGCACCTGGGGTGGTTGAAGGACCCTCAAAAACAAATTTTTCTTTTAAGTAATAATAATACATGACTAGTACAACTAATAATGACAAATGACACCCATGACCACATCAAGTTTGATTGAGTCTAATCCTGAATATATACAACTGTATTTATTTTGCCTAGAATTGAAGGTAGAGCAACTTACCATATGCTAAAAAAGTTTTTGTACAATTTAAAATTATTTCAATTAAATTCATGGCAGAATTTGATAATCATCAAATAAAATTGGAATCAGATTTGAGTTCTTCTGTGTATATTTTAGTAAAATATGATTGCCTGTGGTTTGAAGTGACTTGTAGTGGGGGCTACCGGAGCCCTAAGTTTTGGAAGGCGTAGGTAATTGGCTTTCAGATTAGACGAGGGGTTGGGCAAGAGTGAGTAAAGTGTAGCTAACTCGGATGGGAGTGTGTCAATAAAGAGGATGTCGGGCCGTCACCGTTGTTCATATGACACGGGGAACGTTTTGAGGTCCCTGGTGGCGGAGAAAGGGGAGAGACCTTCACAAGCTTTGCGACGTGTAACATCTTCGGTCTATCTGACTCCATTTTCATTTGGTAGGTGTACGTGTCCCAGCAGTCCTGAGTGTCCAGGAGAAGAGGCAGGTATATTTTAGTATTTGGAGATTTTAAGTGGTATTGCAGTGACACGATCTTACTCTTGGAATCATAAATTAGACGAAAACCGTCCATTAAGGGTGAATGTGAACCGGAAAGAGGCATACTGAGCCACTGGGGGGGGGGGCATTGTCCAAGGAAGTGCTAGTCCAATCAAGACAAAACCAGGGAATTCCACTGGGAAGGTGTAGAGCCTGACAGCGCCAAAACTAATTCTTGCAAGGATGGAAGGGCTAGTTGTAGCGAGACGAAGCCAGAAAATTTCATTAAGAAAATGTGAGCCTGACAGCGCCGAGCTAAAGCTATCAAGGTTAGGAAGGATGGGTGCAGAGGTTAAATATTGCAAAATATTACAAAACACTTGAGTATAACTGCAAGTACCAATCCCGAGGCTCGACTGGAACTAAATGCTTGTTGCTTTTTTTTTTCACATTCTCTTGTTCTCAAAATTATACAATTAGAAATCTATCTAGGTCATTATATGTCCTGTAGCTTTTCTACAATTTTTAATATTTGTACGGAGTAATTTGTGATTTGGCTGCCTGGTCTGCTTTACGTGCCAGGTGGCAATGAGAACGCCGTTTGTTTCGGTCAATAGAAACTGGCTTCACCTGCTTCAGCTAACTAACACTTCTTTCATAACGGCAGTTTGAGAATTCGTCGCATCTCGTTTTTTTATTAAAATGGATCATTATTTACAGAGTTTGGTTTGACTATAGAACAATATTGACATTATTTAAATCAGTTATAGTATTATAATATCGCATTATAATATTTGGCATAAGACAAAACATTATTATATTATATTATAGCATTTGCATTTGGTATAAGACAGAGTATTGTTATGTTAGATTATAATATTTGCGTTTTCATATGGCAGGCAGAGTATAGTTTAGATATTATATTAAATCATAATATTTTCCTTGATATATCAGACAGAGTATAGGAAAACTTAATCTTGTCCTTGAAAAGGGTGGCACAACATAGGGGTTGACAATAATGGTTTTTACGATTGTTAATTAGAAGTGGGTACTTAATGTGTGACCAGGAAGAATGGGACGTATTAAATCCTCCTAGAGTCTCGGGATGATTTTTTATGATACAGTAATGCCTTAGTTAACTTTTTTAATAAATATGATCTACAGGCTATCTTAAAACATATGACGAAAACGAATTTATTTATTCTGTATATCAACAGGTGTGAATATTTTGAATATTTTTAAGCATGTAATATTTAGCGAATAATCCTCTTATAGGGCTTACAACCTCCCCCTCCTTTTCTTACACAGAATATGGTAGGGGGTTCGATGATGTTAACATTGCTCTTTTCCTCCACCGGGATTAATCCTGATAGTGTATACTCCCTACTATTCCGTGTCTCATGGGCATACAGCCCCACTTCCCCACAAGCTACGAAATATCCTTAAGTAAGGTCCTACCTCACTTACTGTACGAACGGAAAAAAATTGGTATATTTTGCACCCACTAAACCTAAATTATCAATTTTAAGAAATACACACGCAAGGATATATTACTTAAGGAATAAGTTGTAAAGATAAATACATTTTTACTTGAATTGCTCACACCAAATATCAATTTGTAGAATACAACATAAATATCTCTGTTTGTAAAAAAATGTTTTGGAAAGTTAATTTTTTTTTTTCAAAATAATAAATCTTCTGTATTAACACAATATGGTATTTATTCACAAATAACGTTTTTAATTGCTACCATCTTCAGTTGTATCTGGCAACGACAATGAGAAGTGGGAACAAGCATGGATTCAGAATATACTGGAAAGACGTGCTGACCGATGTAGCAATACATTAGACTTTTTCGCACCTTTGCAGTCACAAGATGGTCATGTTCCACTTCCTTATCAATAGATTATCACATCACATCCCACTAGGCAGGGGTAACTATGATAAAGAGTATACACCGTGTAACAACAGAAAATACAGACACGATAACTAGAATGAAAAGAAAAATTGAGTAAAGAACACTAACGAAAAAAGATAAAAGAATAATAATTTAGAAGTTAAAAAATGGTGCACTATCCCATTAAAGATACATATTTAAGACATAATTCCGCCAAATTTGGGAATATTTTCAAAAAGCGGGCATTGGTGTAGCCATGCAAAGTAAAGTGACTTTACGTAACTCAACTTACCACACTAAATACCGAGACTTACAAGTTAGATCGGGCATATATAAAATAGAGTGTGGAGAATGCAATAAATCTTACGTTGGTAGAACAAATAGAAAATTTTCAGTTAGATGCAAAGAAAATCTTAAACAAAAAACAAGCCGGTTTTAGCAGCATCTACAAGAGAAAAATCATATAGAGTTATCTGCCTTACAAATGAAATTAATAAATAATCTAGAAAGTATCTAAGTTAGACTCCCTAATATTGGTTTATATAAATAAAAAAGAAAAAGTAATAAACACACGTATGCTGAGAAACCCACCCCCTTCATACCTCCTAAATAAAGCCAGTCGTAGAGTCAGGAGAGGTAGCAGACCTATTTTAAAGTTTAAATTGTGTGATTAACTATGAGGTTAATTATTTCTTACTTATGTGTCAAATTTTTAAAACCATTTATTTTAGTAAATTGGGTTTCGGGCTTTGGGCAATTCTGCACTGTTAATATTTTGAATATGTTTTACTTTTTGTAAATTGATTCTTATCATTGTTGCTTTTATTGATAGATTTTGTCTGTCTTCATGTGCACAGTCGAGGTTTTTATTATGGGACAGTTCGTCTCATCAGCTGAAGATGACAGCTTAGAGCTGTCGAAAACTTTATGGTGAATAAATACCATGTTGTGGAAAGAATAAAAATTCATTAATTAATCACATCCTTCCACAACGGGCACTAACCGTTTAATAAAAAGATTGTCTCATCAACTTCTGGGACAATCAACAATCAACTCAGAAACGGTCAGAACATCCCCCCTCCCTCTTTCAGAGGACGTACCTCATACGGGGTAGTGTAGCCAACTTGGCTGAAGAGCTGCTGGCTGCATTGTTTGTACCACCGTGCACAGTAAAGAAATCGCTGAGAAATAAATCCAATAAAACCCCCAATATTTCCAACTTATTATTTTAATATTTTTCCTCAGTATATCAACAGATAAACAAAGTGTCGACTATTTAAAGAAGTCAGTATGTTCTTAGGAAAAGTTGCTATAAGGAAGACACTGGCTGGCCTGACCGCTGCCGAAGTAAACTCTTATATTCTACGTGCCTTAACTCTGAAATACATGGCTACAGATACCAACCACTCTCATACATATTTATCCTTTATCTCCATGAATGCTCCACAATGCCAGATGATGCAATTACCTAAACAATACAAGCCATAATCATGAAATTCATTAAGCTTCATACTACGGTTTTAGGTTTTGAATTTTCACCTTCACTGTCAGTTCCAATTTGAATTTGTATTGTCCTTACTCACTCTCACTAACCATGTGGACCTATTTTTGTATAATATAATTTTGTTAGTGTGGTTATTTCTGCTAAGCAAACCATAATAAGAATACATAGATATTTACGAATAACATTATAGATTTCTTTGCGTACACTATTCTGTCATTGGTTTGTCGATGATTTATATTAGTATTACCAAAATTATGTATCTATTGTATACAAATTAATTGGCTTGTAGCATTAGCAAAACACTGCGTACAGATGCATGTGAAACATAAATTACAATAATAATTTTAATTGTCTAAGTAAAGAAAGGTCTAACAGAATAGCATATTTCGTAATCAAGATAGAGTGTGAATTATAAGAAGTGCAATTGAAGTGAAAGCTTTTGTTACATAATGAAAACTATTTGATTCCCTTTACACGGGCATTTCTCTAAATTACTAGTTGCACTAATGGACAAAAACTATTCTTACAGTACCTGCTGGTATAATTGTTTACTTTTCCAGCTGAGATCGTAACAATGAATTCGTGAATTATTAGTGAATATATTCTCTACATACACCTGCAGAATAAGCTGAAAAGAGTACGTAGGACTTACTACTCTCTCCAGGATTTCATCACAAGCCCGGCTATATCCCTTCGGCTGAAACTGTTAATATATAAGAGCGTCCTGAGGCCAGCTCTACTGTTTGGGACACCAATCTTCCGATTCCTACACACTACCACAATAACTCGACTCCAGAGCTACCAGAACAAAATCCTGCGCACGACACTATAGCATACCCCTTTTCGTGATATGAAGGCTCCCGACATCCACGAAAAGTTCGAAGTCCTCACCATCACCGAAGCCATCCAAAGAAGACACATCAAGTTCTTTGACTCGACAAAACATAGCCTAAACCCTCTATTCTGAGACATGACACCCCCACCGCTACCGGCAAGATGGCAACCCTCAAGATCTGGTAAATCAGACCAAATGGTGGACATCACGGCGCTTGGCCCACCAACAACAAGCCTCTAACGGGCACCCAACACTGCTATCCGACTAAATAAGACTGCACTACATGCCTTGAGGCTCTCTAGGCCCAGCCACCAGTGGACTCTCACCACTGTACCGCAACTATCAACCTCTACCGAGGCTTCCCACACTCCTTAATTCCCTCACACCACTTTCAAGCAGGTACTCCTAGTACAAGGATCCACTCAACCCAAATATTTCTTTATTTTTCTATTATGTACTGGTTGAATTAAATAGAACAAATACTTAGTGAGCACACTGCTTTATTACATGATTGATAACTAAAAAAACATGAACAAGAATAAGGTTATCCTTAGGTAACAACAACTTCACCTAATCGATGAATCGATAAATACGATAGTTCGATAGACACAACAATTCTCCGCGACTTAGTTAAGCACATAATCAGAAAAGTGAGCCGGAACGCGACGTTGTCTCTGGGATCTACGTAGAGGCTGGAATTCAGGTTGTGCTGCCGGATGTGTAGTCTCTGTGATTACTGGATCAGGAGCAGTGATGGTTGAAGGCTCAAATGGTGATGTGGGAGTTGCAGAATTCCTTGGCTGCCTAATTTCGTTGTCAGAGAAGGTAAATTTCTTCTTAGCATACGAAGCTTGACTAGGAGTAATGTCATTCTTTATCTGCTCTGGAACGTACACGAGGCGCAGTTGGTCGATGTGGCGCTTCAAGGTGTAGCCATCCCCATCTAAGGTGATTAAGTAGTGCAACTTGCCGAATTTCTTGATTACAGTGCCAAATCTCCATGAAGATTTGCCATTTGCATACCACCTAGCTTGTACTCTGTCTCCTATCTGGAGTTGGCGAACTTTCTTATACTTATCTGGAGATAAATCAGACTTGTTAATCGGTGGTTTAAGTGCATCTAGTGTCATATGGTTGGGTTATCTCTATTAAATGAACAAAGCCGGCTGACAATATTATTCTAACATATATAACATGTGACCTAGATGTACTTATTTTATGGTTAATAAATTATTACTATATTCAATCAACCTATGTCTTTCATTCTGACATGGCGCAGTCGGTAGGACATGTGAATTTGAAACCGCCAGAACAATTTATTTTCGAAGGAAATATAGCAGAAGCATGGAAAAGATGGTATAGAAAGTTTAATCATTACTTGTCGGGTATCGAAGCACAAGATAAAAAAGATGAAGTAAAAGTTGGTATACTGTTGAGCGTATTAGGAGAAGATGCACAAGATAAATATGAAACCTTTAATTTGACGGCAGAAGAACAGAAGGAATACGCAATTGTAGTTAAAGCTTTTGAAGATTATTGCATACCTAAAAAAAACGAGACGGTGGCAAGATTTAATTTTTTTCAACGTAAACAGAGAAAGGGTGAGTCATTCGGTGATTTCATTACAGATTTGAAAAAGTTAAGTGTTGATTGTGCATTTGAAACATTGAAGGATAGCCTTATAAAAGATCAAATTGTAAGTGGTATACAGGATGAACAAGTGAAAGATAGATTGTTGCGGGAAGATGATCTAACACTAGATAAATGTACTAATTTATGCAAAGTGGCGGAGTTAGCAAAACAAAGAATAGAGACGTTGCGAGGTACAGAAGAAGAGGAAATAAATATAGTACAGCAAAGGAGCAGAACCAAAGCAGCGACGAGTAATCTGAGAGTGAGTACGCAGCCGTGGACGTCGAAACCAAGTACCAGCGATAGCAGCAAGACATCACTGCAACAAGAGCAGCAATATGGAAGCCAGCAGCGATTGAGGTGCAATAAATGCGGCAACGTCCATGGGTACAGAAATTGCCCAGCCTACGGTAAAATTTGTATTAAATGTAATAGGATAAATCATTTTGCAAAAATGTGTAGAATAACTCGAAATATAAATAATGTAAGTATGATTGAGGGAGAGGATGCTGAAATGTACACTTTAGGGAGAATTCTAAAAATAAATAATGTTCAAAAGGGTTGGGAATTATCTATAAATATATTGGAAAGCAAAACTTCACTTACAGTCAAGCTCGATACAGGGGCGGAATGCAATGTTTTAAAAAAAAGCGACTATGAAAATTTGAAAATTAAAGAGAAAATAAATAAAACTGATAACAAATTGGCAAATTACAGTGGTTCTGAAATACCGGTTATAGGAACTGTTATATTAGATTGTGTAATCAAGGGTAAAATAGAACCAATAAAATTTTATTTAGTAAACTGTAATAGCTCAAGCTCTGTTTTGGGATTAGATACAATTAAAAAACTGAAATTAATTACCAGAGTTGAAAATATAAATATGAATACAAATAATGATCTCACGAAATTGCTTAACAGATATAAAGAACTATTCGAAGGTATAGGAAAAATCTCAAAAATATATGATTTCAAATTAAAAGAAGGATATGAAGGAAAAATTGAACCATGTCGTAGAATACCTTTTAAATTATTAGATCTTTTCAAAGAAACATTATACAGAATGAAAGACAATAAAATTGTTACAGAGGTTAACGAACCTACTGAATTTATGAACCCAATCGTAATTACCAGTAAACCTGATAAATCATTACGTATTTGCTTAGACCCACAGCATCTTAACACTTGTTTACTAAGAGAACATTGTCCTTTACCTACATTTGAAGAAATATCTAGTAAAATGGCGGGGGCAAAAATGTTTGCAGTGCTAGACGCATCAAATGGGTTTTGGCATTTAGAACTTACACATAGGAGTTCGTTAATGACGGCTTTTCAAACGCCATATGGTCCATTTAGATTTTTAAGAATGCCTTTCGGGGTTAGTATTGCACCAGAAGTGTTCCATAAAACTTATTCAGAGATTTTTGAAGGTATAAAAAACGTAGCTGTTTATATCGATGATATAATGATATGGGCAGAAAATGAAAAAGAATTATTAGAAATTTTAGAATTAGTAATGAAAAGAGCTTATGAGCATGGGATTAAATTTAATAAAAACAAATGTAAGTTTAAAGAAGAAAGAATTAAATTTTTAGGTCATTACTTCAGTAGCAAAGGGATAGAAATTGATGATGACAAAGTCAAAGCAATTAGTGAAATGGAAAGACCAAAAGATGCTAAAGCAGTAGAACGATTATTAGGATTGATAACCTACGTGGGTAAATTTGTAGAAAACTCAGCTCAGTTAACGGAACCATTGCGTAATCTAATTAAAAAAGGTACAATTTTCAACTGGACAGGTGAACATGAAAATTGTTTTAAAAAGATAAAAACATGTTTAAGCAAAACTCCAATTCTACAATTATACGATGTAAATAAGGAGTGCAAAATTAGTGTAGACGCTAGTAGTACCGGAGTAGGGGCAGTTCTGTTACAAAATGATTTGCCAGTAGCATATGCATCACAAGCATTCACTGAATGTCAAAAATCGTGGGCTCAAATAGAGAAAGAATTATATGCCATAGTGTTTGGATGTGAGCGTTTCAGACAGTATGTAATCGGTAAACCTTTTGGAGTAGAATCAGATCATAAACCGCTGATCCCTATTTTAAGACGAAAGATAACTGATGTACCAATGAGACTACAAAAAATGCGAATGCGGTTACAACCATATGATATTAAAGTAACTTATACAAGTGGTAAAAATTTAATAATAGCAGATTTACTATCGAGA
The DNA here is from genome assembly GCA_930367205.1 of Acanthosoma haemorrhoidale. Taxonomy (NCBI): domain Eukaryota; kingdom Metazoa; phylum Arthropoda; class Insecta; order Hemiptera; family Acanthosomatidae; genus Acanthosoma; species Acanthosoma haemorrhoidale. The sequence continues at coordinate 180,348,010 of OV884011.1, read as the reverse complement.
GCTCATTTAAAAGAAACTAAAGAGGATGGAGATTCCAGAATGTATATATTAGAACTTACGTTAGCAAGCGAGATGAGTAATCAAAAGAAACAAAAATATATAGAAGCAACAAAAAATGACATAGAATTGCAGACATTGAAAAATACAATAAAAAAAGGTTGGCCAAAAGAAATAAAAGATGTACCAAATATAGTTAAATATTATCATACTTACCATGCCGACATTTATGAATATGATGACTTACTGTTTAAAAATAATTGTGTAATAGTACCAAACAAATTAAGAGAAGAAGTTTTGAGTAAGTTACATTATAATCATTTAGGCATTGAAAAAACAAAAGCTAGAGCGAGAGAAATAGTATTTTGGCCCAATATGAATAAAGATATAGAAAACAAAATAAACAACTGTAAAACATGCTTAACGTTCCAACGATCAAATCAGAAAGAAAGTCTAATACCAACATTAATACCAGATAAAACATGGGCAACAGTAGGAGCTGATATTTTTTACATTGATAGAAAACCAAACATGTTAGTTGTGGATTATTTTTCTAAATATGTAGATGTTTTACCATTGAAGGATGAAACTAGTGTAACAGTTATAAAAGCATTAAAGTCTTGTTTTGTACACTGGGGTATACCAGAAGAATTCAGATCAGATAATGGCCCACAATTTTCAAGTTTTCTATTTAAAACGTTTACAAGAGAATGGAAATTTAAGCATGTTACGTCGAGTCCAACATATCCACAAAGTAACGGAATGGTGGAGCGGCACATACAAACTGTGAAAAATGTAATTAGAAAAGCTCATTTTGATAAAAAAGATGTGTACTTAGCAATACTAGAATTAAACAACACACCAATATCTAATACAATACCTTCTCCAAATGTGATAATGCAAGGTAAAAATGTGAATGGTGTTCTATATGATATACCAAAGTTTAAAAGTGAAGAAAATTCATATATAAAAGGTGAATTGTTACAAAGACAAAGGGAACAAAAATTTTTTCATGATCAACGAGCCAAAGATTTGAAAAAATACGAAAAAGGAGAAAATGTTAGAGTTAGAAACAAACAAGGAATGTGGGATCGGGCTGTAATAATAGATAGAAACATAAACAATAGGGCTTATCAAATTAAGACAGAGGGAGGCTCCTTATTGACGCGTAATAGAATACACTTAAGAAATGATACTAGCCTACCATCCGAAATAGAAAGTAACGAATATAGACTTGATGAAAATATTAAACCACAAATTTCGGAAAATCCAAATAATAATGGTAAGGTTAATAATACAGCCGATCCAGCAGATCAGCAATTAATGAACCAAAGCCAGAGCGAAGATATCAATAATGACAATGACACATATGTAACTCGTAGTGGACGAATCAGTCGTCAGCCAGCATATCTAAAAGAAAACTATGTATTACAATAAATAAATAAATTAAAAAAAAAAAAAAAAAAAAAAAAAAACGGAGATGTCATATGGTTGGGTTATCTCTATTAAATGAACAAAGCCGGCTGACAATATTATTCTAACATATATAACATGTGACCTAGATGTACTTATTTTATGGTTAATAAATTATTACTATATTCAATCAACCTATGTCTTTCATTCTGACATCTAGCTTTATATTAATTCTCCTATTGAGATACAGTTCTGCCGGAGATTTCCCACAGGCTAACGGCGTTGAACGGTAGCGCAGAAGTATCTCTTGAACTTTTGTCTGCAGAGGCATTGTCAATTTAGACATTGCTTTCAATTTGTTTTTGAGGGTCTGAACATTCCTCTCCGCCAATCCGTTCGTAGCCGGATGTCCCGGAGCTATAAATTTTTGTTTAATTCCAGCCATATCACAGAATTCGGTGAATTTCTCACTCTTGAAAATGGTTGCATTATCAGAAACTAGTATTCGTGGAAATCCATGGATATAGAATATCGATTGTAATAATTTAATTGTTTCTTGCGAAGTCGGGGCTTCTTTTGATATACGCACTTCCACCCATCTGGATTTGGCGTCAACCAGTAACAAAAAATGGTGATTTTCAAATGGTCCGGCATAGTCTATATGGACTCTCTCGAAATTTTCTGTTGGCTCTTCCCAGGAATGAATAGGAACTTTTTCTGGATTTTTCCTTATGGTGGCACATTCTTGACAGGATTTCACAAGATTTTCAATTTGTTGGTCAATATTTTTCCAATAAACATACCTTCTCGCTAACTGCTTCATTTTCACAATACCTATATGCGTGTGGTGTAACTCTTTTAATACATCTTCTTGAAGAGTTCGAGGTATTATAATTCTCTGACCCTTGAAAATTACTCCATTTTGTAAATAGTATTCTGAATCATAGCAATCATTATTTAGCAAATCACATTTTATTTTAGATAATTCTTCGTCCCTAGCTGTTTCCTCTGCTAAAGTTTTATAAGTTAATGAGTTATTCGAAATGCTGTAAACACATTCATTAGAAATTAGGTCAACTTCCATATTAATTTCATCTTCAATTATAGTGGTTTCTTCTTGTATTGGCGTTCTTGATAGGTAGTCTGCATGTACATTTTCTTCTGCAGGTCGATGCTGGATTTTATAATCAAAATTAGTAAGCCAAGCCGCATATCTCATTAACCTAGCGGATGTCATCGCTGGTAGGTTTGCACCTTCATGAAAAATTCTACTTAGTGGTTTGTTGTCTGTAATCAACGTGAAGGTTCTTCCAAATAGAAAATAAAAAAATTTTTTCAAGGCGAATACAATGGCTAGAGCCTCTCTGTCTAACTGACTATAATTCATTTCCGATTTTGAAAGTGATCTTGAAGCAAATGCAATTGGCTTTTCTATGCCATCGACTACATGAGACAACACACCTGCTATGCCGGTCGGCGAAGCGTCGCTAGCTACAACTACAGGTAATTCAGGATTGAAAGGTGTTAGGACTCTATCATTAGCCATTTCATTTTTTAAAGTTCCGAAGGCGATTTCACACTCCGAAGACCAGTGAAATTTTCTTTCCTTCTGGAGTAATAATCGAATTGGATGTGTAATTTTTGAAGCATTTGGAATGAATCTTGAATAATAAGAGATGATTCCTAAAAATCTTTTAACATCTTCTTGATTTTGAGGTCGTGGAGCTTCTGTAATAGCCTTAATCTTTGATGGATCCTTTGAAATTTTGTTTCCTTCAACAATGTAACCAAGATATTTAATTTTAGTTTTGAAAAATTGGCATTTTTTTTGTTTAAGTGTAAATCGTAAGATTGAAGTCTTTCCAGGCAAGCACAAAGTCGATTGTAACAATCTTGTAGAGTTGAACCATGCACTATAATGTCGTCAAAGTAAGCTGTAACGCCAGGAAGACCCGCCAGGATCTGGTCCATAATGCGATGAAACTCGCTTGGAGCAGTCTTGATTCCGAAAGACAGCCGGTTGAATTTAAATTTTCCTTTATGAGTTATGATTGTTTGAACGTTAGCGCTCTCTTCATCGACCGGAATATGTAAGTAAGCTTTGAATAAGTCCAATGTACAAAAAAAATTAGAATCTCGAAGATTACTTAAAATATCATCAATTTTAGGAATCGGGTAGTGCGCTGAAAGAAGCTGAGGATTGACTGCTACTTTATAATCAATGCAAAGTCTTACTGACCCGTCGGGCTTAGGTATAACAACTAGCGGTGATGCCCAATCACTAACTTGAACTGGAGTAATAATTCCTTCTCTTTCAAGGTTACTAAGCTCTTCTTCCACCTTTGTTTTTAGAGCGAATGGAATCTCTCTTGCTTTTAGACATACGGATTTTGAATTTTCTTTCAATTTTAAATTACATTGAATGTTAGGAGTGCAACCAACACGTTGCTCGAAAATTAATTTGAATTTCGAATAAATCTTTTGTAAAAAATTTGTTGTATTTACGCATGCTATAGAATCACTTTGGGGTGAAATACTCTTGCTGTCTAAATCTTGCAATTTAATGTTCAAATGTCGAATCCAGGTACGGCCCAGTAGCGGTGTAAATCCGTCCGGAACCACAAACAATATTTCTGTCGATACTATATCTCTGTATTGAACGAGTGCTTCCACATAACCCAATGGAGTCACAATTTCAGATGTGTATGACCTAAATCGTATGTTGGTGCTTTGAATTTTTGCTTTAAGTTGAAGTTTATGAAAAATAGACTTGGGTAGCAGAGTCTGTCCCGCACCAGAATCCACTTCGAAGGTTTGTAACTTGTTTTCAATTTTGACATTAACAAAATATTTTTGCGCATCTTGAATTGTTTGAAGAGGTTGCTCAGCATAAATATCTATTATCTGGTAACCATCATATGTTTCTAATGAACTTGAATCTATCTGGTAAACATCATATGTTTCTAATGAACTTGAATCAGCATCCTCATTATTAACAGAATTAATATTTTTCTTGGAAGAGATAAGCTTTTTTAAACAAACTTTCTCAACATGTCCTTCTTTCTTGCAATATTTACACCTTATCTGGTTGAATTTTACTCTACATTCTTTAGCGTTGTGATTATTACGGCCACAGCGAAAACATAGTCCTTCAATTCCAAGATTTTTAAAATTTATTGTTTGTTTTTGTCGGAAGCGTGCAGTAGGTCTTGTAACTCTATTAATTGAAGAATCATATGACCTTTCTCCCGAAATTTCCCTGCTATCAGAGATAGATGCCTCTAATGCCAGAGCTTTTGTTATGGCTTCATCGAATGTACCAGGGCTCTGTAGTAATAATTGCTGTCTCATCGACTGATCGCTCAGGCCTCTAATAAACTGTGACAACAAGAAAATATCTGAGACTGATTTTCCACACTGGCATACAAATTGGCATTTAGGAACAAACTTTTTCAATTCGTTTGCATATGTATTTACTGGTTCATTAGAATTCTGCTTCTGTGATAAAAATCTATGACGTTCGACAATTACGCTTGATTTGGCAATTAGCTGATTCTTTAAAATTTCAATCACTTCTTTGTAATTTAAGTTAGAAACTTCTTTAGGTGCGGCAGAAATTTTTAAGAGTTCATAATGTTCTGCACCTATACTATTTAAAAGAATTGTTTTTGATGCGAATTCATTATTTTCCAAACCTTTCATTAATAAATAATTATTGAATCTTTCAAGGTACTGAGAAAAACATTCTTTAGATTTATCAAAATTTTCAAATTTATAAATAATAGATTCGGACTGTTTTTGAATTGGAATTACACCCTGTAAAAATGCTTGAAATTGTGCTTGTTGAGCAGCCATAAATTGTTTAAATTGTTCCGAATCCATATTTAATTTCTTATCTTGTTTACTATTAATATTGTACCTTACTTACCTATAACCTTACTTGGAATTGAATTTAGGTAAACTATTTACAGTCAGTATTTATAATAAATAATAATGCACAACTAATAACAGTTCACTGTAACACCTAACGTTCTATTTTGATCCTCGTCGCCAGTTTATTATGTACTGGTTGAATTAAATAGAACAAATACTTAGTGAGCACACTGCTTTATTACATGATTGATAACTAAAAAAACATGAACAAGAATAAGGTTATCCTTAGGTAACAACAACTTCACCTAATCGATGAATCGATAAATACGATAGTTCGATAGACACAACATTTTCCCTCATCGTTAATCTTATAATTAGAGAGCTAAGAAAAAAAAAAAAAATTTTTGGAAACAGAAAAAAAAAAATATGGAGGTAGATACTTTCTGGGGCTTTAATTTGAGCCCGAGGCACAAATTGATGAGTTTTATCAGCTGTTCGATCAGAAGATATTGACGATATATAAGTTTTTTCCAACACTAATGCTGATGGGTAGATGTAACAGAACGTTTATACGCTAAATTGATACCTAAACCCGTTTTTTCTGTGAAATGAAACTCAAAGAACATTATTTTCAATTAATTGGTATGAATGAAGAATGATGCGATTTAAAAACATGTAGACGTGACAAAAAAAAGTACGCCAGACCTGAATTCAGCGTTGAAAAGTTTATGAAAAAAAATACTGCTCATGATATATGGCCCAGCCATCATTAGTAGTGAAATATGCTAAAAGTGGTAAAAATAGTGTAACTTTTCAGTGAACAAAGATCCTCGTTTGATACAAACAAACAAAGGGCTTCAGACCTGAATTCAGCTTGAGAAATTAGGAGTTACACATGAGGTGATTAAGTTCCAAAAATCGTGTTATTAGGGAACGTAATCTCATTAAAGTAAAAGCTAACACTTATTGTTGATAGAGATGACTGCATCGAGCTTTTAACACGTACCCTAGTAGTAGTAAGTATATACAAGAAGTTGGTAGTATTAGTTGGTGTAGAAGTAATGATGACTCACTGATGATAGCCATTATTAGTACGTAGTGTTTAATAGCAATAGAGAATTTTAACGTTCTTCTCTTCTCTGGATGTGGGTTGCGTCAATAATATCGATCTACGATAAATCGACTAATAAAACAATTAAAAAAAAAATCAAGGATAGGACAGGCAAGCCTGTTAAAGGTCATATGTAATGACAATAGAATTTAGTGTGAGAAGACACTTGTTTATTAGAGTTTATTATCGATTAATTCTTCTCTTTCAGTCATAATTACTAACATTTAAGATAACAATTTTGATTTATCTGAGTTAAGGCCGAATTATAGACGGCTACGCAAAAAGAAATTGCAGAAGCTTATGTTTTCAGGTTAAACAATAGAGATCTATTATTTAGCCGATAGTGTCGACTGACATCAATAAAGTTTTTTTAATATTTCAACTACCTATATAAATATTTTTCTATAAAAAAAAAATTAGCAACAAATAGGGTTTAGTAAAAAAGACCCACGCTCTCATGCACGTTTGCAGTACTGACCCAGTGACCCGTATCGAACCTAGATCCATGATTAGAAACAATGGCAATCTGTTTAATATGTTTTACGTTCTTTACTGATTTTTTATTGATATTAAAAAATATTAAGTGATTTGTCCAAAAGTATTTCTTTTCAATTAATCATATATTTATGACAATACTCCTTACTAATGAAATTAATGAAGATTTTGACCCTCCACACCTTTATGATTTATCCCCAAACGTTCTCGGTGGTGTTCAGCAAAGATCATCATCTTTCATAGTCGAAAAATTTAGGAAATATATACAATACAATTTCACAAAGCTAAAACGCCATTGCTTAGAACAACTTAAAATAAAATATTTTACGTGAATGAATCAAAGGTTTCTTACATCAATCTGGTATACTATCAAAATTGAAAGAATAAATAAATTAATAGATACAATTGAACAGAACAAACCAAAGTGCAACTATGCCTAAATTATAACTTTACAATAAAATGATGAATTGTCACACATACGTCTGTCGCGCATGGAATACACATCAATAAGCGATAGATGGGTTGCTGAGATTTTTACAATACCACTTTATTAGTTATTATATGTCTGTCTAAAGAGAGTGTGACAGTGATTGGTAAGTCCCAAGGGTCGGTGCTGGGACCCCTACACTTCAACATCTACACCACGCACATAGTAGGAGCGTCATACTTCTTTTGTGAGGTAGTGGCATATGCGGACGATATAAGGGTCTACAGCACCAGCCTCAACCCAGTGAAAGCTCTAAAGGCTGCAGAGGGCGCCAGTCAGTTAACCACCGACGAGCTGTCCACATTCAGGTGAACCCGGCCAAGACTCAAGCGATCGTCTCCTCCTTCCAGCATGGAAAACGGCCGCCAGCTTCACCATAGACGGGACTGAATGCAAACTTTCCAACAACATATGACGTTCGGCACACACCTGCAGAAGAAGCTGAAAAGAGTACGTAGGACTTACTACTCTCTCCAGCATCTCATCACAAGCACGGCTATATCACCGAGGCTGAAACTGTTAATATATAAGAGCGTCCTGAGGCAGTCCTGAAAAGTTCGAGGTCCCCACAATCACCGAAGCCATCCAAAGAAGACACATCAAGTTCTTTGACTCGATTAAACATAGCCAAAACCCTCTGTTCCAAGACATGATACCCCCACCGCTACCGGCAAGATGGCAACTCTCAAGATCTGGTAAAGCAGACCAAATGGTGGACATCACGGCGCTTGGCCCACCAACAACAAGCCTCTAACGGGCACCCATCACTGCTATCCAACTAAATAAGACTGCACTACATGCCTAGAGGGACTCTAGGCCCAGCCTTCAGTGGACGCTCACCACTGTACCGTAACAATCAACCTCTACCGAGGCTTCCCACACACCTTAATTCCCTCACACTTCCTTCAAGCAGGTACTCCTAGTACAAGGATCCGCTCAACCCAAATATTCCTTTATTTTTCCCTCATCGTTAATCTTATAATTAAAGAGCTAAGAAAAAAAAAATTGGTAAGCCCCCCCAATAGATTCGCCTGAGGGTCTATAATTATATATGATTGTCTGTAAATAAATTTAAAGGGACTGTTAGAAAAAAAAAATTGGTAAGCCCCCCCAATAGATTCGCCTGAGGGTCTATAATTATATATGATTGTCTGTAAATAAATTTAAAGGGGCTGTTAGAAAAAAAAAAATTGGTAAGCCCCCCCAATAGATTCGCCTGAGGGTCTATAATTATATATGATTGTCTGTAAATAAATTTAAAGGGGCTGTTAGAAAAAAAAAATTGGTAAGCCCCCCCCAATAGATTCGCCTGAGGGTCTATAATTATATATGATTGTCTGTAAATAAATTTAAAGGGGCTGTTAGAAAAAAAAATTGGTAAGCCCCCCCAATAGATTCGCCTGAGGGTCTATAATTATATATGATTGTCTGTAAATAAATTTAAAGGGGCTGTTAGAAAAAAAAAATTGGTAAGCCCCCCCAATAGATTCGCCTGAGGGTCTATAATTATATATGATTGTCTGTAAATAAATTTAAAGGGGCTGTTAGAAAAAAAAAAATTGTTAAGCCCGCGTAAACCAAATTATATTTTATTTTATAAATTTCGTCTGAAAGAACCTTCGCTTACTCATCAGAGTTGGTCAACAAAAAATATCTGCAATGAAATAATCCTTGACGGTGATTCTCAAATTCACACTTATAATAGGGCAATAAATTTAGGGAATATTTCTAATGAAATTAAGATTCTATGATCATTGAGAATAACTATAAGATATTGAAGGTAAAGTTCGTCGAGTCAATGGAGATTTGGAAACTAAAGCTAAATGTTAAATGCTTGCAACCAAGGGATGTCTGGAAAAGTAGCCGACCCCTGCTGTACCCCACGGAGCATCGTCTGCCTTTTCTAATTAGGCTCAACAATTGACTCTAGCACTGCCTGAAGTGAGGTTTTGCACCCGACAAAGCTGGAATCCTTAAGCATTTTACAGTTTTCTAAAGCTCCAAATTAGCTTCTGAAAGCAGCTCTACAAGTTTGTAGTGAGATGGTTGGTCGCTAGTTTCAATTAGAGGACCATAGCGTTGCTCATAATCTTTTTTAATTTTAGACCGTACGCTTTCAATAAGAAAACAACATGGTAGGGTCTGCGGACCATGAATTGCTTTTTTTTTTATTAGAAACAAGGAATCCAGTGACGTGGCTGAGCGGGGGGGGGCTTTCCAAGACTCCACTTTCTCCTTCGCACGCGAGGAAGGTGACAACCATGTGGACTTGGGGGGCCTCTGGGCTGTTTGTAAATATTGTATGAATGATAACAGTTATCTCAATTACTTATTGCCTAATAAAAAGGCAGATTGTAATTTTATCTTAATAAAGTGTTTAAAATAAAATTTAAAAAAAAAAAAAAAAAAAAAAAAGTAACCAGGGGGCTTTACTCTCTGCTTGCTTCTCTCGCCAACCTCTTTGACGGACCCAGTCACTTGTTTTATGAATTAGAGAAAATATATGTGTATATACGAAACAAGCGTACATAATAGAACATAACGACTGCCATCTCGATAGAGTGAAGACGCAGGTCCTTACTCATATCTCGAAACCTCTGCTCCTTTCATATTTCATATTTCTGTGTGGCTAGACACTTCGTTGCACCCTGCTGTATACGAACCACTGGCTTTATATCCGATCTCCTTGAACGCCTTTTCAGCTCCGAGTGGAAGAACCTTTCCTGGAAAAAATCCTTATTTCTAGTTAAAATATTATAATATGTTTGCATATAAAGTTTTGTAATCTTCGCAATTTAATTTTGTGTTTGTTACGAAACTGTTAAAATTGGACTTTGATCATTTACTTGATCTCTTATTAACTGAGCAATTAGATATTACCTGTACTACTGCATTTAATTAAATTAATCTCACGTAATCGATAGCAGTCAATTTGGGATGAGAGCCCTCACAGTACGCTGAAGTACATTGAAAGAGAGGTCAATAATTGTAGCACATCCAACCGTACCGACGTAAAGTAGCGCTTCCACGCAAGTATTGCAAAATTGAACAAAAGCGCTAGCTGTAGACAGGGCAAGCTGTTCATTAACAGACCATCGAAACTGAATAACTAATGGTTATTAACATTAGCCTCATAACAAGAATTTGGACCGGACAGTGGCAACCTCTCTTCACTTATAAAAATGGGACTACGTGCGTCCCAGTGGATTTGACCTAAGGCACGGACACACTGGCTTCGTCTAAATTAAGTTAATACTTGTGGATTCGTAATTTGGACGCTATTGTTGGTATTTTAATAAATGTTTTTTGCTAATAATGATAATTTATTAATTGGCACCTGGCCAATAACCTGTTTTTTTGAAAATTTAAAATCTTTCCTAAATATTATTGTTAATCCGTACTGACCTAATTTCCATCAACATTTTGATCATTTAGGTGATGCTTCTTGGTGGCGAAATTTCAAACTAATGAGTGGCATTTAGCCTTTACCCGAAACCTATCCCTGATAGCAGTATTCCGAAACCTTGTTTGGCCCAAATTGCAAATTGGAGCAGGAAACTTTTTGGGAGAAAACGAGGCATCCAAGAGACTAAATTTGTATACCTTAAGTTGCGATAGAATCCTACAGAGCGTAACTCCATTAAACAGCGGTCAATTCTTGACTTGGTTAGGAGTACAGGCAGATTCCTGGAGGAACATACAAGAGCTGATAAAAAGAATCATTAGCCAAGTTGTCGAAACGATAACTCTTATGGATCCCTTAACTACATCTATTTCAAAGTTTAAACGTGAATTTCTTGGGATGACGGCTAAGCTTGATTAAAAATCAACGATAGATTTTCATCAAATTTATTAATGGGCAACGTTTCGGCATCTTATGATCATCCCCCAACTATTTTATACTAGATATGTAAATTGAATCACTTCCCTATCTATTAAATAATTGTCATGTTGTTTGTGTAATGTTGACTTTCTCTTAATAATATTACTGTACCATTGTAAAACAACGAACCTTTCGTTGAATACTTTAACTTCCTTTTCATTTAATTTGTAAAATAAGTTTTTCATTTTACTGACTAAAACGGCTTTATTGTGATAAAATTACTTACTAATTAATCTGCCTTATTGGGCAATACGTAATTGTGATAAATGTTACGTTTTCTTAAGTATGAATGTAACAGTTAACATCTTTTAGTTCGTTCTCCATCTATCTCATGCAAGGACCTCATGTAGTTGAAAAAAGAATGTTGAAACAATGTCAATTAATCAATTTGATAAAAACCAATCATAAGCCGTTCATCACCCTAAGTTAATAGATAACCCAGCGATCATATATACTATATTATAGTTTCGTGGTTTTACAATCAAGGTAGAGAGAGTAAATATTATACTTTCACCCTATATACTTAAATTTTACAATAACGACGTATCACAAAATAAATGAATGGTAAATAATACAAAAAAGTTTGTGAAGATGTTTTATTTATTAGTACCAACCTTCAGGGTTTAGTTCTGTGCGTGAAGATGGGTTGCCGATAGGACGTTGCCTCACCCGACCCATCACAACTTCCAACTTATAATGACAGTCGTTGATGGATGACTACTTGCCACATCTTTCACTTCGATTAGTTTAATTTTTTTTTTTTTGAGGGGGGGGCTGACATAACCAATATTCCAGGTTCACTCTCAAATCACATCTCACCTTTATCAGTGTTTAATGTTTGAATATAATTCATCTTGGCATTTCGTAAACAGAATTCTGCTAAAATAACATTTCCGTTGATAAAATACATTGAGTAAAAAAAGAATAAAGGGCACCGTTTTTATTATTAATCCCAACCGGCTGCTTTTCCAAAGTGTTTTATAGAAACGTGCCTGAAGAGGAGAGCTTTTAGGATAAACCGTGAATTAAATTACAACTGGAGTTTTTTCTCCCCCCCCCCCCTTTTCTCTCACGAGCATTTACAGTCCAAGACTTTTTTTTTTTTTTTTAGAGAGCTTAAACTTAAAAAAAACTGAAATACTGATCACAACACTATTCCTAATTAGAGATTGTTATTTCTTGTTGCCTTTTGTCATTAAAAATTATATTTGATAAATTGTCATCTAAAGAAGGATAGGGAACTGGGGAGGTTTAAGAAAAGAAATGTACATATATATGCATATATGTATTAATTAACTGTGTTTATTAAGACATCTAAGAAAATTAAGAAAGTTAGCTTCGATAATGTCATCCATGATATATTATTGAAACTTCTTTATTGTGTTAAAATTACAATCTGCCTTATTAACCAATAAGTAATTGTGATAAATGTTCTCATATACGACATTTACAATTTTCATTCCCTCGCTCTTCCATACAGTATTTACAAACAGCCCAGTGATCTCCCAAATCCACATGGCTGTCACCTTCCTCACATGCGAAAGAGGAAGCGGAGTCTTGGGAAATCCCCCACGCTCCTCTGTCAGCTGCGTCACCAGATATGAGCCATTGGAGGCTGACCAAGAGCGCGAGAGCCACAGACGCTCAGGAAATGATTGGAGAAACTGGCCATTGCCAGGACTCCCACTGTTACACATTTATAGCAGGTCACTGCCGTTTCAGTCTTCGAGTAGGTTATAGGGATGAGTGGTGTAGTGCAATGACTGTGCTAGGATTAGGGTGGTTGGGTAGGTTACTATGGAATTTCATGAACTTGGAAGGGATAAGGATATTACTATTAAATATTACTATAAATTAACTAATTTAAAGTTAATTAACTAATATATATTACTATAAAAGATATTCGGCAAAGTAAGTGAGACTTGAATTTCGCCTACGAAGTATCCCAACCCTTCGTAATTTATGGGTGGGGTGCGTAGTTTTTCAAGTGTTAATGCCAACCGGTCTCGCGCTAGGGCATATTGCTTAGTATAATTCTTGTTTTCAATTCCGATTGATTATTAGGAAAATATTCTGGTTAATAATGAATTCGCGACTAAATAAATAATATTAGCATAACTTCAAAGTGAACAAATTTTACGTTTAAGTTTTCATTAGTCACAGCTCAGGAGTAATTCAAAATTTAAAGTTCTCATTTTTTTCCACGGTAAAATACAATAAGTGATGTTACTCCAAATTGAATGTTAAAGATATTTCAAAAACTGGGATCTGTGTTGTTTTAGCTGATTTAAATTTTTGCCATTTATTTTAAATTATATAAATGTTTTAGCGATTCCAATTATGTCATCAGCTGTTGAAAAGACGAGCTCCAGTGATAAAAATGTTTGAAATAATAAATTGAAACATTGTTGTCAAAGATATCGAATGTTTTGCTATTGAAGAAACCGCTGAGAAACAAGAGTATCTCTAATATTTCTCTTCAAAATGTAAGTCCTTTAGGTGGTTTATAAATATTATATTGGTATCTATATATTGCTATTACCATTATATTAGGAATTTTAATCGTGATTTATAATTTTTGATTAACCGTCAAAGAAAAGCATATTGTTAAGATCGGGACTAAAACCCATGACTCGTCAATATTTTTCGGGGGCTCTGCCAACCTCAAATGACGAGCTTCCTAATAAGAATCCATCGTTTGATTAATATTGGATTTTGTGTATTGAGCAAGGACAAACAAATCACATTGAAACTTCAGCCTATTCTTCAGCTATTTAATGTCTGGAGACCTTCCCCAGAAAGTCCCAACTCACTTTTACACCTCACCCAGTTCATACTTGTCTCTGTCCATCTTCCTCAATGAATGGATAGGTTCCCTCACCAGACTTTGAAACTAATATATGTAATCCAGAATAGTGCCAAACGTGCCTGTAGATATTTCTTCGATTAGACGGCCAATGGAATATACGTTGCTCGATTCAAAAGAAAGAAGAAGAAGCGATCAAACACGATATCGGTCCAAGTAAATACAGGGATCCCGCTTGGCTCGCAGCCAGACAGCAGCCTTTGTCTGTCCAATCAATCTCACCCACTGTGATGTATTGCCGTTAGGCTGCTCCTTGCAAATCCTTTTACCTTTTCTCCTTTCTATCGGCTTATGATAAATTTTCCTCTTTTTTTTTTCTATACGGTAAGATTTACGTGATATTGACTCGAATTGGCAGTCTTAAAAAAACTATTTCCAGCTTGACGAATGCTCGCTACGCCTCCCAAACGCTCTTTCTCAGCTCTTTGTGTTTGTATCCAACTTTGGTAGATCTAATTTTATTTTTCAAAAACCGCTGCTTCCTTGGACTGGTACAGAGAACAAAGCAGTGAATGATGTCAAATTGTTCATTTCTTTTTTTTTCTATTTTCTTTTTTTTCCTCTTAACCCCTTTATTAAACATTTTTAACAATTTACAATTTGCAAATTACAAATTTTGATTCTGATGCATTCAAAAGAGGTTGGGTTACATAACAATACAGGTTGTCGTTAAAATTACAATGTAATGAGTATAATGCTAGGTGATGGGGCTCACCTTCAGTTTACAAATGTGGGATGGATTATTCAGCTTTTCTACAATTGTCTTCATTCGACTGCGCCAATCACTCCAGCAGAGACTCAAACGATTAATATACCTAGAACTTATTTATTCAATCAAAGTTCTTTGTACACAAGTTTTTTGACTCGTTTCAGCACCTAACAAACCCATTGTTTCTATGACCCCACGAACTTTCGCTCATCGACGATTATAACTTTACTAATCAAGACTTCTTAAAAATTTTATTTCTTGTAAATCACAATATGTACAGTATGGTAACAGCTGAGGGTTTACAGAGCTACGTGAAAGGAACTACAACGTTTTTAAGACTAGGGGAGTATATATATAATAATAATACAGATATCACTGAATGGTTGTGGGAGACAAATATTCAGAATGATAATAGTATAGTATGGTAGTATGATAGTAGTATATTCATAAAAGGTCGTGGGAAGGAAAATAAGTTATTGATAATTACAATAGAGCTGATAAGTTAAGAGATACAGTTATTAGCATGTTATTCATAAGCGTATCATTTGTTAATGATATGATTATACATATTACATAACTGACTATCCAGAAAAATTAGGTTAAGCTTTTTTTTTGTTTAGATTAAAGTTTTAGTTTTTAGTTTTAATGATCCTTAACGTAAGCCCCACCACCTCTTTTGGTTTCAGAAAATGTTCAATGAACATAGCAGTCAAACCTGTAACCATATCAATGTTTTTAAAAAATATATAAAATGTAGGTACGCTACAAAAGGAAAAAAAGGGAATGTGCATGATTGAAAGAAGAAATAAATACACTAAAATTTTTATTAATAATATTTACTATTTACCAGTTTCTTGCCAGGTGATTCTTTAGTCAGCAGTTGTTGCTCCAACAGGCATTCATATTGGGCTATAACGGGTTATCCTGGGTTATACTTCAAGGAAATAAAACCAGCATATCTTCCCACAAAATTGTATATTTTATATTTGTCAAAGGTTTTGGCAGCCAATTTTTTTGAACTCACATCTCCACTTAAAATTGTCTTCCATGATTAAGAAAAAATAGATTTTTAGGATATTATAAAGTTACAAGAAAAAAAGATATTTTTTTTTTTATTTATATAAAACTTCTTCCCTGAGCTCAGCTTACTTATCGTGTATAATGTATACAATGATACTGTATGGAGTATTTTCCTATTGTAATTACGTACGATTGTTTCATGGACTACATTTTCTGTTCCGGTTAAACAAGCTATATTATAATTCGCTAGAGATGTGATGTGTCTGTGTTTATGAAATGTATTAACTGTAATTATCCGTGCTTTGTTGTTTTATTTCATTAGGCTTTAGAGACACTATACAATCCTTTACCGAGAAAAAAGTGCAGTACGGATAAACGCATACTTTATTTTTCATGACCATTTATCCTGTTTACTTAGTTCAAAATAAATTCAATTAACAGCACATCAAAGCGAACAACGAATAGAATGTTGTAGAAATAAAAGCAATATTTTGTAAATTTAATGATTTTTTTAAAAGCGAACCCTTCTGAGTTATATTTATTATGAGTAGTTCACTTGAGATCATATGATAAAAAATTAAAACCTAATTAATTTATCAATTACTTTCTTAAAAAAGATTTTTGAGATTATACTTTTAAATTAGAAGTCAATTTTTAAAGATTTATCAATTTTATCCGATAGGACTGTCCTACCAAAGGCACGCAAAAATCCCATGGAAGTAGAATATATTTGTTTTACTTTTAGAAGTTGGAATCGTAGGAGCCGTTTTATGAATTTCGATTAAACATATTTTTTCTATTCCATACAATTGAAAATTATAGAAAAAACTGTTGCAGAAGTAAATTTAGATTATTTCTTTAGCTTCAATTAGAATTACTTATTTTTTTTAATTCAAACACCTACGCAATAATTATGTTAATCAATGCTATCTATAACATGTACTATCTATAACATCTATATATAACAAGTATATATGTTACATTATAGTATATTCAATTGTATTTGTGTTGTTCATATTTGTTAGCTATGTAATTGTATTGCCCAGAAACAGCGTTTGCATGGAAAATAATAAGCAGGTACTAGGAAACTGAGTGTAATGAAAGAGGCTGGTATATTTGTGCAAGGTTATATATACACTGGCATTATTAGTACTTTCTCCCTCCAATTTATTCTCAGCTACCACTTCCTCTATTAGTTGTACTTTCTTTGACCCTTTTCCCTTTAAAGGGAATGCGCCATGAAACCATATTGGTGTCTAAATGGGCCACCGCAAAGTTTTTTGTTTTTTTTAATGTGAATATATGAAACTAGTAGAAGTAAGGATGAAAGTAGTAGAAGTTAGGTGATAATGTTAAACCTAAAAATAAATTCAACCTTTAAGCCGTAAATATGCCATCAAATGAGCAAATCAATTCCACCAGTGGTTCTTATTCCGAGTCTGCAACATTGTGAGCAATCTAGCGTCTCGTTGGAATCACTTTTTTTTTTTTTTTTTTTTTTTTTAAGCTCTCAAATTTTTAAGATTATGGATAAGGGAAAAATAAAGGAATTTATTTGGGGTGAGCAGATCCTTTTACTAGGAGTGCCTGTTTAAAGGTGGAGTGAGGGAATTAAGGAGTGTGGGAAGCCTCGTTGAGGTGGAAATGTTGCGGTGCAGTGGTGAGAGCCCACTGAAGGCCTGTACAGAGCTAACAACCTAAATCATAACTATCATCGTGAACATATAGAAATATCAAGTCGAGGGATAGTGGGTGGCGTCACGGACTGATCTAAGTATCCAGTGACAGTTCGGAATGCGTTGAGTATTGGATTGCAATAATGGTATCATTTGAAAGCCAACGAGCTATATGGCTCAGTTATTACTTATCAACAGTTTTAACCACTCTACTAAGTTGTTTTATTTTATGTACTACTCAAACTAGTTGATTTTCCATGAAATTAGTTCAGAAATTGATCCGTGCTGTGGTACTATTTTTGTATCTTTCATCAATAATTATGAAAACTAATACCAGCTGGATTACATGTCATAACTAGTAATCACAAATGAGTTCTGTCAACTTGATTAGTTCTACAGTCCATCATCTAAAAAAACTCAAGTTTGCGACCCCACTACCTAATTGGCCAAATTCAAATAATATTCACAAAATTCAGGTTTAAATATTAGTTGGGACTTTGCTATAGTACTATTAGTACTGATGCGTTGAAACTGGATATGGGTTGTAAATTTTATAACAAAACAAATTGTGTCTTGCACAAGACTTTTTGGAGAGGTAATTTCCTTTACTCCAGAATCTACAACATTGCCAGTATGAACCCACGAGGAAAGTCATACGAGAACAAGTAAAGAGTTCTAACTAATATTTAAACCTGAATTTTGTGTATGTAAATGAAATTTAAAAATTATTTGTACATTATATTGAATATTCCTTGATCAATACAGAATGATGTAACTGATGTACAATAACGCAGATTTTAAGGACCAAAAAATAAATATTTCTATAAAACCCTACTCCTTAAAAAGTACAGTTGTAATTATTGGTTCTAAACCAAACAAAACTGGATATTTCACTATATTTCACTGACTGATATTTGTTTATCATACGTAAATCTAGTTTAATTTCTAGTTCAAAGGAATAGGCTTGTTTGGTAAAGTAATGTATGAAATTAATAATTAAACATAAAATAAGCAGTTCACACATAAGTACACGTTTTTGGGAGCAAATAATAATCAACTGTCGTTGAAGCCAATTTCTTTTTTTTTAATATATAAACTTTATTATAATAAAATTGCAATCTGCCTTATTGGGTACTAAGTAACTGTGTAATTTACGACCGTTCATACCACATTTACAATTTTCATTCACTCACTCATTCATACGGTATTTACAAACACCCCAGAGAGCTTCTGAATCCACATGATTGTCACCGCTTTCGAAAGAGGAAGCCCCGTCACTGGATACGGGCCAGTGGAGACTCTTGTCTCTGAGAAGGATTATAGGGATGAGTAGCGCAGTGTAATGAGTGTGCTACGGATTAGGGTGGTTGGATAGGTTGCTATGAAATTTCATTTCAGGGATCAGTTCAAGAATCTAAAGTATATTAAGATCGTTATGAAGAGTTTTGTTGCTAACGTAATGAGGGGCCTTTACTATTGTTCTCAGGACTTTCCATTGCATACGCTTGATGCTCGACTTTTTTGCAGTCTCTCATAGCTCTATTCCGTATTCCTCATTGGCTTAAATATAACTTTTATATTATTAATTTATTTTCTATTGAGAGATGGGATGTCTTTCGAAGTTAGTAAGTATACAGTTGTCCAAAGCGTCTGTTTAGTTATTGTCTATTTAGTCTCGAGAGCGGGTTCCATGTCAGCCTTTAGTCGAGATCGTCTAAATACCGTATTGTCTTGAATACAGGAAGAGGAATGGAATGTTAAAAAAATAGTGGACAGGACTTGCGGCAGAGGGTAAAGGTAATGTGGGAACATTTTGCTTCATTAACTTTGATTCATCATTGGTTAACCAATACTCGTTCTCATCATGGTATTTTGAATGTTATGGAGTGCTAAATTGGAGTCTGGATGAAAGGAATTCAGTGTCATCTGCAAATGTTGCCAAGAAGTTAGAGGTGGTAGAAGGGACCTTAGTGGTGTATAGGTTATAGACAATAAGTTTGTAATTGATGTAACAAAATTTTAGGTCTTTATGATTACAGTAGAAATCATTGATATAAGTAGGAAAAATAATGATAGGTCACTATAGGTTCATTGGACCTACTAGTCGATTTATTTTTTATTATACTATATAAGTCTAAAATTGCTAAAATAAATATAATAAATAAATAAATATAAAATAATAATATATTGAGGCCCTGTCAGATGCCAAGCCACTTGCACTCATATCAATACAGCCCCTCCGACATCATTAAGCCTAACGACCTGCAACGTGATATCCCTTCCACCTCGAAGCCTCTTCGTCACTGTTGAGATCTTCGTTAAAAAATGTATAAGATTATAAAGTACTACAAATAAAAAAGATATCAAATGACAACTTTTCTTTACTTCAATTGTAAATACAGAAATACATTTGTAGAGTACTTCATAATAAAACTGGAATGTAAGTACGATGATGGCTTATGCAGTTTTTGAAGTCAATGTTATATGTTCAATTCCAGACGTGGGGAATGTAATGTAAAATTGTAAAATAATGTTAAGATTGATATCCATAAGTATAGCCCAAAGCCGGCTAAGCTACAAAAACCCCCAGACAATATTCCTCTACTTATTGCATTACGCAATAATTGGAAGAATAAATGGCGTCCGTCTTCATAATGGTGGCACCGTTTACAAAGCGGAAGAACATACTGGGGGACCACCGCACGTAACGGCGTTAGGACTATCAAGAACCTTAGCAGCACGAGACTAGACAAAACTATATTTTTTCATTCAAGGTGATTCGTAGCAGGTGTCAGATAAACCGAGTACCAGAGCACGATTAGGTACAAACCGTTTTACTGAAGCAGCTGCCGAGGAGAGGGATTGCCCAACTCGTTAACCTGTACAATCCATGTATTAGGTTGCGATACTTCCCGACAAAGACAGCCCACAAAGAGAGGCGACCACCCAGCCCACTATTGTCCGATCAGTCTCCTTCCTCACATGTGGAAGATTCTTGAAAAAGTTATACTGAACTACCTGAAGGAGGTTTGTTTAGAAAAATCTATCATCCAACACCAACAAACAGGCGTTCAGGCTCATCAGAGTGCAGAACGTCCACTTCTTAAGGTACAGACGGAAGCCACCTTTCTCACTCCTCCTTCGAATGCATCAACGCATCGCATTAAGAGGAGAAAATTGTAAATTATTTGTTCACTGATTTTTCATATTGTTTCACATATTGTATAATATATAAAGCGGTTAAGGGGGGAAAAACCAAAAAAAAACCAAACACTTTCTCACTTGTTAACTTCACCCAACTGATGATATATAAATATGTCTTCCAGCCAGCTCTGCTCTACGGTGTCCCACTATATACTCACTTGACTGGCTAAATGTCTCAAGCGATTTCAGAATTGGATCATGTGAAAATTGTTCCGACATACCTCTCTCGAGGTTAAAGGACCCCGACTTGCACCCGCTGCTTGGTGTGCCATCGGTGGGGGAGTTCATCCACCGGAGACACTAAGTTTTTTGACTTGTTGCAACACCTAACAAATCCAGTGTTAACTATATGACCCCCCCCCATCCTTTCTCGCGTCGATGCCAAAAGACTGCCAGGTAAAATAAGGTTAAGATTTGTTTGTGTTAGGTATGATACTATCGATCGGTAACAATTCGTGTTACGCAGTATTACTAGGTCATTACACTCGGCCATTTTAATCAACTCGTTTGATTTGTTGATTGAACCAACTTTTTTCAAAGTAACCCTATATGTTAGGTGGATTTGTGTTCAATGGGTATTAATTAACTTACCTGAACTCATTATTCGAGTTTATATGTAAAGCACGAAAAGTAAACACTGCAGCTAATTTTATCTTTTGCTATGCACCAGGTCCAAGTCAACCTCAATCCTTTCTACCCAACTATTAAACAACTCCTTGTGATAAATATAAACATGATTTCTTCTGACTTGACAACTACAACCTTCAGTTGATTCCCACCACTGTGCCAAGATCATCTACAGCTCAGCCGAGGTCTCCCACACTCCTCAATTCCTTCACAAAACCTTTAAATAGGCCCTTCCTAGTAAAGGGATCCCTTTCACTCCAATAAGTTCCATTTTATTTTCCCTATTCCCCCCTTTTCAAATTGAAAAATTTGAAAGAAGAAAAAAACTTGACAACCGACTTTTATCCACCTAGATTTGGATTTCTGCCGGCTGAGCTACTGTAGGGAATGAATTATTGTCTAGTTCTACACTTTCCATCGTCAGGATTCAGAGTTACAATAGCTTAAATCATGCACCGACCCACCCACCCGGACGCCTTAAAAAAGTTGGAACCATAGATAATAAACTCTGAATAGGCTGCTAGTAGATTTCCTTGATGATTTACTGTAAATCATAAACTTCTTAAATAAATAAAAACTGAAAAAATAGTTGCGTGATTAAATTTAGCTAAAAAGTAATGACAAGCGAGATATGATGACTATGCAACATATAAAATAGGCAGTTAGGTGTTTTGGCAGTGAAAGATTTATTGGAGCTCGCTACAAACCCTAGAATTAATTAAAGTGAAAATATTACTCCAGCTGTCAGAGGCGTTCTACTTCCAGGCTAGAAACAACCAGTAGGTTATTTGAATTTAATTGAATAAAGTTTTAGAAAAATTACGAATTCCTGAGACATACTGTTGAAATATAATCTTAGATGACGGATGAGAACACCAACATATCAGTTTTGATATAACCGTTAAGAATACTGGATAAATTAGTCAGCTAGTATTTTTGTTAGATGCAGGAAATCAGACCAGATAACTTGGAGCTGGAAAATAGCAAGCTTGTTCAGCACTTGTAACAGCAAGGAAGGGCCTTAAGGAAACGCTTTATACGATGTAGCGGTCCTGCTATATTATTAATAAACAAAAAATGATTTAATAAAATTTGACGCTAATAAAGAAGAAAGATGAGACTTTTTATTAATAGAATTAACCTATAATAATAACTGAAATTTTAGCACGTCCTAATAAAGCTCTCGATATTTTAAGTGAAAATATAATGAGTAACAGTTAGTGATAATTTAACACTTCAACTATATATTTTCACTACAATAGTTATGAATGCTCACTATTGATACACAAGTATTATACAATAATTTTTTTCTTTACATTTTACTGCTACTATTTCAAATTACCCTTGTAGAAGCTGCTAAATGCGTATCCCTACATAAACTTTACTTTAATTACATAAACCGACATTAGCACGTATAGTAAGCACGTCTAGGGCTGTCAACCTCTAGAGATGATCAGGGTGGATAAAATGACCTTATCACCTTGTTTCCCATCCCTTCCTGAGTACCGTTTTCTACATTTACATTTAGTTTCAAAAAGTGACTTATATGAAGCCTGATTCCAAATTCTTGCCGAGTCAAAAGAATTCTGTAAAAAAAATATCAATTAGGCTAAGAACAGGTCATATTTACCAGATATGTTGAGGGAGAAGATTCTTAGACACTAATGAGAACAGTCAATTGTAAACAGGCTATTAAAATATATATGCTCACAATACTTTAAGCGTGTGGATTTTCTTTGTTATGGCCCAGAACCCCTATTGTTAAGAAAAGTTATATTTAAGGTTGCATTAAAAATTCTATTTCATCTTCTGAATTCTTTTCAGCAAAACAAACACGCCCTCATTATTTTTCTCTGTTGTTTATCTCTGCATTTAAAACAGCCCCCTTTGCTTCATATATGAAAGGCATATTTGAATGAATATAAAATGTCCGTATTTCGAACTGAAATGTCACGTTTTATTTATTCTGTTCATTATTATTTTTTTGTAGTTTTTTTTTTATCAGCTATCAATTACTTCTTGATAAAATTAATACTCATTGAATTGGGTCAGAATCTGGTAAACATGTTATACTAAATCTCTGATAATTGGATTTTCAAATCAGTATATTACCTAATATAGGTAAGGAGTGGAGTCGATAAACCAAATAGATCAATTATTTAAATTACTTTGGTTAACATTTCTGAGTAAATTATTGGAAGAAGCTATAGCAGTTTTATTAGATATTTGTGGGTTGAAAAAAAAAAAAAAAAAAAAAGTCAACAAATCAAAGTGTAGTAGTGCAGTGGTGCTTGAAAACTAGTGGTGCAAAACATGAAACAAAAAACTTTCAGAATTCCATACATCTGTGGTAATGGTCCACCAAAATATACGATAGTTTGTAGGCGAAATGTGATTTAGTCGTACCTACACAACAAAAAATGTAAAGAATAAAAATATTTGACATGTATTTATAATTGAAAATACATAAGTGGGATGATCATTGATTTATTGCGAATCTTTTATGAAGTGAACAAACAAACAAAAAATCGTGTAATCTTGATTGTAAAAATCAATAATTTATTTGATTAATTTTCTCTAATCTACTACCTATATCTATCCTTTCAACTAGTATAACTTGCATTAAGGTTATATGAGGATGTTAGGCCATTGGCCATCTTTTGGTGGTGCTGTACCAACTCCTTCGCCAGTAATAAATAGAAGTTGCCCTCTTCTCGTACCAGAAAAAAACCCACCTAAATTTCTATATTTTAATAATAATAAGCCCGGCCTCTGACCTTCCTGTATAATTTTTTTTTTTTTCTTCAAAACCTCTTTATTATTTACAATGAACAAAAAATTATTGGATTACAATTAGCTCCTCGTACTGCATTCGAAGGAGTGCATAAATATGATACATTTCAATTTGTAGTAAAAAAGTCAAAAATGTTTTCATCTACAACACTAGATGATGAGGCTCGCCTTCTGCTTACAACCGTAACTAAAAAACTAAAACCTAAACCTAGAACCTAAGACTAGAGCGTTCCTGCCGCGACGGCGTCCTGCCATCGATGGGGGACCGGGCGGGGGTTATCGTGTTAATCACCGGGTTTTTCAAATATTGCAGGGAGTCAAAAAATTTTATATGTCTATGTTGGATGAACTCATCCACCATAGGCAAGCTCAAAGATCTCAGGCTACTTCAGCCTGTCTTAGATTTACCTTGGCACTCATGCTGCTACTGTACACTACCATGTCATCTGCGAAAGCAGTAACCGGGCTCCGACAATCTCAGACGTGTATACGTTGAATAGTACGGGGGATAAGACGGCTCCTTGGGGTACTCCACGGGTCAGTGGCACTGCTTCGGAGAAGCTATCACCGGCAACGATCTGTTTTTCAGGAAGCTAGCCAGAATTGAATAGAGTTGTTCCGGGCATTCCCGGTCGCAGAACATTTGACACAGTGTCCCGTGAGACACCGAGTCGAATGCTTGGGTGCAATCTAGGGATATCATAGCCGTTTCTATTCATGTTATTACTGTACCTTCAGAAGGTGCTCTGCGCTCATACTGGATTGGAATGATGTCGTTTTCCGAGTCTATCTAGTAATCTAAAAGAATTTCCCATCTGAGGTAACAGGCTGATCGGGTGGTGGTTGGCTGGTTGATCTCCGCTCTTGACTGGCTTTAGTAATGGGAACAAGATGGCTTGTTTACATGTGTCAGGAAAGTACCGCAATCTTATACAAGAGTTGTATAAGTTTGCTAGTTGTAGCCTATATAAGGCCGAAATTTGAAGTTTTATTCATTCGGCCGACTACTACAGCACACTGAGGAACACCCGACCGGCAGACCCGTATATCCCTCACTCAGCTTACCCGGACTGCTCTTTACACCTCCCACCATCGGGTAGCAGCGTATATTGGGCGCACCAATGGCAGCAAAGCCCCAGGGGATGACGAAATTCAGAATCTACTACTGAAGCAACCCCACGGAAAGGTATATCCTACATCACTAATTCCTGTTTCCGCCTTCACTATTTACCTCAGACATGAAAGGACGCTGTGGTCATCCGGCTACTTAAGCCAGTTGAAAGCGGTTATGAGCCAGCTCACTACCGCCCTATCAGCCAGCCGACTCAACTGTCCAAGTTGTTCGAAAGAGTTATTCACCGACATCTCTCCGAACACTGCGAGTCTCTAGAGATCATCCCACCGCAACAGACCGGCTTTGGACAAGGCGTAAGCGCAGACTGCAACTTCCAACCACAATGATCTCTTTGGACTGCTCGAAGGCGTTTGAGTCAGTGAACTACTACACCTTGCTTCATGTCTGAAGGAATTTACGGAACAGCTTCAGAACACAGTTTCGTATTTCACAGGCCCTTCTTGGTTAGAATAGGTACCACCTCCACCGCCAGAAGAAAATTCACTGTCGATGTTCCATAAGGGTCGGTGCTGGGCCCTCTGTTGTTCAATATACATCGCAGGGGCCTCAAACTCTAGGTGATTCTTCGCCGGAGTCTGAGAAACCGAGCACCTGGGCACGACATGATACAAACTTCTATTCTGCTGAAGCAAATGCCAAGGAGAGAGATAGTACAACTCGCAAACCTGTACAATTTTGTATAAGATTGCGGTATTTTCTTGAATAATGGAAGCAAGCCTCTAGCTAGGAGCGGAGATCACCCAGCCCACTACCACCCGATCAGATGAATTATCTCAAAGGATACTGTGCGGAAAATGACATCATTCCGCCAGAACCGACTGGATTTCAAGCCAGTGTAAGCATAGAACATCCCCTTATGAAACTACAGTCAGTAGTGTGGAGTACCCCAAGGAGTCGTCCTCGGTACTTTTCAACGTGTCTACGTCTGAAGTTGTCGGAGCGTGGTACAAAAACACAACAGTTGCTACTTTCATTAATGACATCACGGTGTACAGTAACAGCATGAGCACCAAGTTAGCTCTTAGACGAGCAGAAGCAGCCTTGGGTAAATCAATATCTCTGTTAACGTGGGTAAGACTGACTGCGTAATTTTCTCATTCCAAAAGGGAAAAAACCCATTGCCTACTACATATACTGTAGGAACCCAGCAAACGGCCTCGTATACCTGGACATTAAAATGGACCACCACCTCGGTTTTAGTGGTCATTTTACGAGGAAGTCAAACAGACATACACGAAGTCTTACCGGCTTGCACGCTTACTGACTTCCCCCAATCTATCACTGCGCCTCAAGCTCATGATTTACAAGATTGTACTCAGTCCTGCTCTGCTGCACGGTGCACCGCTTTTCATTCATTTGAAAGAGGTGACTCCAACAATTTGAAAACGGCTTTCTTATGAAAGTGGTCAGACATACTACATTCCAGCAGTGGAAAAACAGTGAGCTCCACGAGGTTTCTGAGCTGCCTATGGTGGATGAATCCATTCGATTACCCCCATTCCCCTGTCGATGCCAGAAGTCAGTTTAGGCGGGAACGCTCTAGTTCTAAGTTAGAATGTGAGCCCTGTTTTAGTTTATATAATTTTAACAATAAAAAGATAATGCTGGTTTTTATGATGTGCCCTCTTTTAAAATACATATGTTATGCAGTATAAGAAGCCACCCACAGGTCATTTATAGTGATGTTTACAATTTTATTATTTTAAAAAACAAATTAAATAGGTGTTAAGGAAAAAAAAAAAACCTGACAGTTGGTAACGAATGAACATGGGTTAAGTGGTGCATTTTATAGGCCTCTCTTGAATGAAGAAATCTATGCTCGGCCATCGTGTAGTCATAAATACCAATCATAATTAGGATAGTATAATTATATGATAGTATATATATGATTGCCAATAGTTAATTTCTTAATACAGTAAATTAGCTATTGGCAATCAACTTTACTAGCTATTAACTACAGTTGCATCTTACTTTATTCATATCACTGTCATTCACCTCCACAAACCACTTACTGACTATACATAGTTTTTATTAGCAAATTTATAGAAAGAACCTTTATAAAAAAGGGTATTTGTTAAATAAGTATACATTGATTAATTGTGTAATAGATAGAAAAGAAAAATAATGTTATTGTGCACATTTAAGTATTATTATTGCGTTTTCAATTATGGGACAATGGGTGTCTAATGAAGAGAGACAGTAGTTATGAATGTGTCTTTCAGTCCATAGCTTATTTGGTCCTAGTGTTAGCATTCAATTTGCTGAGTCTGTTACTACAAATATTTGCTCACGATTCCAGCTTATCGGGGAAAATACTAAATGAATTGGCTGGACACGGTTTATCCCAAATGTGTATATACAGAGAGAATTACGTCGCATTCTATACTAGGAAAGGTTTACAGAATTTCATTTTTATTTATTTAATGAAAATTGAGCAATGGCAGTTTCACTCCCGTAGGTATTCAGTTAGGGACTGATGAGAAGATGCTATACACACAGCTTATGTGGTGTTGTTACCTGGTGAATCCACCATCTCTTCACCATTCTGTTTTGACCGAACTCCATAAGATCTTAGGAGTGCCCCGACAGTGCGCTGTGTTCAGGAGAGGAGGAACAGGGTAGGTTTTAGGTAGCTTATGTGGTCTTGGAATGACCACGAATTCACACTCGGTACCTAAGGATAGGCGAAAACCGTCTGGATCAGGCGATTGTGAACCGGAGAGAGACAGATTGGATTGCCGTGGGAGACGCTACTAGGTAAAATTTGTAGGGCCACGGCAACCGTCGTCCGCGAGGGAGAGGTATCTCCCAAGTAGGTGCTAGTTTTAGCGAGACGAAGGCAGAGATTCTCACTAGGAAGGTATGGGGTCTGACAATGCCGGACTAAAACATAGCGAGGATAGGAGAGAGAGATGCAGAGGTAGTTGAATAAGAAGACCATGGTTTGAGTACAGCAGCATGCGCGAGTGCAGAGAGAGAGAGAGAGAGAAGTGTTCCAGGTGCCGGTTCCGAGTCTTCTCTGCCGACTGCCGCCAGTCTCGCTGCTTATATAGGTAGGCCAGCCGTCGTGGGGGAGTTTATTATTACAATATGGAAACATAAGTAATGTAGATATTTTCTGGACCGAGAAGAGGGGAACTTCTAATTATTCGTAATTAAGAGGTTGACACAACAATCTACAATCTGATACAAGATGATCGCATCATGGTGGGCCACAACACTGCATGAATATGAGAAGCACATAATAAGCATTTCAAAGCTCATATCAGTCGGTGTTATACGGGATGTCACAAAAATGAATAAGAGACAAATAGAAATTGATAACTGTCTTCCCCGAAAACTTTTGCCATTTTAGATGATGACAGAGGTTCCCTTTCAGCAAATGATCTACTTGAGGCAAAAGCGTCATAGATCAGCCTTCCACCCACATTGTAAGTGCGCCATTGAAGAAGCTATGTGAGGTCATTTATCATTCCTATTTGCATTGTTGTCCCCGGTACTCTTGCCCCCTAACCCCATCAGAACGTAGCCGTATTGTCCCATAATGATCCCACCATTCATTATTTAAGATCCGTTGCCTCGTTGCCTCCATAGGTACAAATTAACAAGTTGTTCCTTTGGGCATTGACAGTGTCACTAATTAGTCAACATCAGAAAAACCAAAAAATACATCGTGAATAATGTTGTGCCCGTTCTTGTACATCTTTTCACTAAAACTTGAGAGCCGATAAGGAAACAATGCTCGTCGGTAGCGTTTTTTTTTCCCTGAACATTTTAATTTCTTGAAAAATAATTATAGCCTCGTTTTGGGGGTAGACGAAAATTCTTTAGAAGTTTATTAACGATGTATATTCTAATTAATGGGTTTGATATTTGTGTAATTAACCACAATACTTACACGTTGGATCATAAAGGAATACCAATTCAAATAGATTAACTTAACAGTAACATTTTATGTATTATGCCATGTTGTCTTAATGGACTTGAATGTATCTGTTGTATCTTCCTCGTTGTGAACCGCCTGTTGCTGCTAAGTGCACCTGATGAAGTAGGATAGAATAAGAGTAGAAGCAATCATGAAGCTGAGTGGTTGAGTAGGGAATATTCCCCTGGTTTCTTTCTAACTTCAATCGAGATGCTTGTTAGAATGTGATAGAGTGTTAGAATTCTACCGTTAGGAGGTTATTGTTTCCTCGGGTTTCCCAAAAGCCTCTTTCGGTTCAAACTATAAACAGATTTCGGCAAAGGATCGCAGTCTGCACAATGGCCCTTAGGCTATTAGGACAGGACTCATTTAAGCGGGGCTACCTGCATAGACACTCCTTGAGATTTGAACCCAAGGCCAACTTTCACTAATCATTACATCATAAAAGGGCCCCTCAAGTGGTATATTTTTTCAGGCTTTTCCCCAAAACCTTTAATTCTAGCCAATTTTTAAAAATGTTTTCCTGTAGCCGCTTTATCATGTTCCAAGAAACCATTTAACATTTTCTCTATTTTGTTATGTTAATTTTTATTGTTAACCACAAGATTAGCTGTATGCTTGAATTTATTTCCCTTCTTGATGTTCTTGTTAGTAATCCACTCCTGTCACCAACCCAATACGCATCTTATGATGGGATTTTAATGGTATATTGCAGTTCCCTAGTCGAGTGATTAACATAACAATCACTTGGTTGTCACCTGTAATACTCTTTATAACCTCGTTTTTTTATTTCCCTGTAAATCAAAAAATGTGTCAAGGAATACATTATTTTGTTATCTCATTTAAAATATTATTTCGACAAAGGATCACAGCCTCCACAATGGCATTGCGGCTATTAGTTAGGTCAGGACTGTCTCATTCCTATTGATAGAAAATTTTTGGGAGGCCTTGGGTAGGTAGGGGAAATATTAGACCTGTAGGTTATGTAAGGCCCGTGGTATGCGATAGCTGTCCGGCCAGCGCTTGGAAGTCTTTGAATTCTGGGACATTCCATGAAGGGATCAATTAAGTGTTGTTCATATATGGCATCCTCTATTCACCAATTATGCGTTGAAAGCATTGATGAGCACTCCTCTTCCGTAATTACCTAGGCATTGAATAGCTCCCCAGAACTCCCACCCCCCCGTACTATTTCTCAACGTCTATTGGAGAATCCCGCTATTGAGGATCCCTTTAACAGCGTTAAGATTCAATGGAATCTGATGCTTTTGCATACCTGAAGGTTTGGAAACCGTCATTCCGTTTTGAAGAAACATTTCAATTTATTATAATGTTAAGACGTGGAAGGCACTACATTTTGAGGCACAAGACTTATTATTACGTATGATTAACGAGATGATAGTTAATTTGTTTTAGAAACTATTTTAAATTGTTCCTATTTCTGGGATTTTTGAAGAATTCCCGATTTACCCAGACGAAACAATAAATTGGTTTGTTATAGACAAACTCTTCTAACCAGGGGGGGTACGGTTATAGGGGGGTTTGAAGTTCGCTTTGGATGCTCATACATTAGTTTTCCTCCAATGATTAACTTTCATGGTTTTTGGCAAGCATTTCTTAAGTCACATTGTGACTTAGTAGAAAGATTGAGCTAAGCAGTGCAATGTTGAGGCGATTTTCGCAGCTTGTCCACCCTCCCCTTCACGAATTCATACGTGGGTAGCAGCCTAAGAAAGCTAATAATCTAAGGAGACTTCGAATAGCTACGTTTATCAATAAAGCTAATGAATTTAATATTGTAATGATTTCATTGATAGAATTAGATAGGGCATATTTGGACCAGGAGTAGATGGAGTGCGCACAGATCAGCTGAAAAAAACGAAGACCTATTCTGTAAAAGCAAAATATATAGTTTTATCCACTATAGCATCTCTGTATTGGATTTCAAAACTGATATATTTTTCATGTAGCTTTCAAAAGAAATTTACTTAGTGTAGTTATCAAACTAAGTGTAAGTATCAAACTGTAGTTATATGCTTGAAGCACCCTTAGGTTATATTTCATAAATAAATTAGGTTATTCACTCATTAATAAATTTATCATATACTTCCGATACCCCACAGTTCATTATTCGAAAACACCGATCGTTTTTGATAAGTTCCTAATATTTGGCATCTTCAAGTCAAACCGAAATACACTTAGAGTATAATTCAACCGATTTGACCACCACATGCTTCGATCTGAGGAAGTCTCATAATTTCAAGTCACTTCTAAATGGACATAATCAAAGATAACCGTGGTTTTAAGCATTTTATTTACAATTATATGTGACTCTCTGAGTAACCCCCGACACAGAGGAAAGTGCATATTTCGTGAGAGGTATTGGCCACAGTATCCCCATTGTCAGGTCCATTCTAAGTAATTCCATTCGGAACATTATTTCTAATGCCTCAAATCTAGATAAATAAGAAGGTTTTTTATTCGAGACCTCCTAAGGAGTTCATCTTAAGCCCTAAAGAAATTAAATGGCAGAAGGACGAAATGAAAATTGTACTTATCTTCATGACACATGACGTGTGAGAAAAATAAATATTTTTAAGTAGGGTAAGAAGTATGCGTCTTTATTTCATTAAAACTGTCTTTAAAACCACTTCCCTACCAGTGTCGTCCTATATTTGAAGTAGGGGCACGATGTTTTACTAACTAGTTCCGTTTGATATTATAATAACAGCGAAAATAACTAAATAATTATAACATCAACACTAATCTAGATAGAAAATAAATATTTCAAAATTTTAATGAGACGTGTCACAAGTTAAAGTTCATGAATTCCTGACTGATAAATATGTATTATATGTTATTGTTTATTCACCTTATATTTGTTTTATAGGTGTATATTTAAAAAATGAGTAATTTACATCATTTTAGAAATCATTATTTTTGTATACATTACTTTTTTTTTTTTGTATCTAACAATCTTTATTGTGCAATAATTACAATCTGCCTTTTATAAGGCAATAATAATACAGATAAATGATCTCATTCATACCATATTTACAGCATCATTCACTCGCTCATTCATACAATAGGACATGATTGGAGAAACTGGCCATTGCCAGGACTCCCACTGTCACGCGTTTATAGTAGGTCACGAGGCCACTGCCGTTTAAGTATAACTTTGTAGATTAGTAGTTTATTTTCTATTGAGAGATGGGATGTCCTTTGAAGTAGTCTGTACAGTTGTCCAAAGCGTCTGTTTAGTTCTTGTCTTTTTAGTCTCGTATGTGGGTTTCAGGTCAGTCGTTTGTCAAGATGGAAGTCTAAGTACCGTACTGTCTCGGATACAGGGAGAGGAATAGAATTAAAATAAACTAGTGGACAAGTCTTGCGACAAAGGGTGAAGGTAATGTGGGAGCATTTTGCTTCATTAACTTTGATCCGCCATTGATTGCACCAATACTCTCGTCAAGGTGTTTTTGAAGGTTATGGTATGCTATGTCGGGGTCTGCGTGGGATGACAAGACGGCAGTGTCATCTGCAAATGTGGCCAAGAAGGTATTGGGAGTAGAGGGGACATCAGCGGTGTATAGGTTATAGAGGATGGGGCCCAGGACACTTGTATACATTATTAAAATAAATCAATAACAATCGTATAAAAATATGAAAAATATGTTTATAAAACATGCAAAATAATGGTGAGGCATTTTATCTCCTGTTCAAGAAGGTCGTAATGTGAATTATATTCAATCAATCTTACATTCAAGTTCTATTTGCAAAAAGACTTTTTTAATGTTTTAAGTTACCAAAATTTCAGT
Organism: Acanthosoma haemorrhoidale; assembly: GCA_930367205.1. NCBI lineage: Eukaryota > Metazoa > Arthropoda > Insecta > Hemiptera > Acanthosomatidae > Acanthosoma > Acanthosoma haemorrhoidale. The sequence continues at coordinate 180,314,981 of OV884011.1, read as the reverse complement.
ACAGGGTGATTTTTATTTTCAACTTAATAAGATAAACTTCTACACTTTACTAAAGATTAAAGCTGTTTAAAGAAGCATACATCTTTTAGAGTATGAGGTATACACGTGCTTATTAGATACTGAGGAGAGACCTATATTTTTCAAATTATAAAGCATCTGTTGGCCTCAATGGTTACAGTGTACATTAATTACAGTTTAGTTTACAGTTAGTCGCATTTCCGATCGCTGACCTAAATAATGCTGTGAACAGCATTGAAAAAAAAGAAAAAGGAAGGAACAAATAAAAAATATCAGCAAACATTCGCCATACCGATGATTCATATGATATATGCCCACATCTTTCACATATCACCCAGATCATGAGCATCACTACTGAAATAGTATATGTTACTTCTGGGAGAAACCCTACAAACTTTCAGCAACTTCTTTGTTAAAAATCCTAATTTAATTTTTAAATGAAGGGGACGTTCTCCTTTCAAAGAAGTAAAGGATGAAGGTTGACTTTCTGCACGCATGTTTTCCGAAGTTTGATCTGCAATTCTAAAGGATTATTCAAAAACCCCTTGAATATGCTGGTTAGATGTTTGTTAAAATGCGATGGCTGATATGAACAAAAAGCTCAATCCCTTTTCAGAAACTTTATTAAGCCAAATTATAAAATGCATTTGAGATTTCAATAGTTCTTATTTGATTAGTTTTTTGAACTTGATACCTTTTTTTCATTTACCGAATAGCCAAATAAATCTAGATAATAACAAATAAAAAGAAAATTCAAATAATTTGTGCAGTTTTTATCAGAGTCATTTAATCTATATTTTAACTCAACATTGGGTACCAATGGTATCTCTTGATATTGTTTATTCACTTCCTAAACCATTCGTAGGTATATCGCATAAATATATCAGGAATCTTATATTTACTATACGAAATTTATATATTACTAATTTATTTTATTTAACTTCCTAACTCAATATAGAAATGAGCAAAACGGCAGTTAGTGGAAGCATTAAAAGTGAATCGATGTAATTGGTCAAGAGCGCTCGTCTCTCAACCGCAATCAGCAAAACTCAGAACTAAAACAAGTTCTCGCTGGAACAAAGGAGAGTGCTAAAGTTGGTCCATCTTCTCGGTTGTTCTTAACTTCATCAAGCAGCTTCAAAACTTTAATAGAGTGATCAATGACCAAGAGCTTTGTTTCGGTAAATACCCTTAATAATATTTTTTTAGCTATATTGTATCACAGTCTGTTAAAAAAAATAAAAAGAGTTTCGTTAGGGATACAACAGCGGTTTTAATATAATATAAATTACTGCCGAATCGTGGAGTGGTAATTCCACAGTTAATAATTTCTTATTTTATGAAAAAGCGGTTTTGACAGCTCTAAGCCATCATCTTCAATTATCTCTACAAAAATATAAAAATTCAAATGATAAAAACTTTTACCTGGTCATATGGAGACAAACTAACTCCTATTAATATACGTAACAACGGTAACTTATTTTGAAATTGTCTTTCTATTCAACAACAATTTAAAATTCTGAACATTCAAAAATACAACACGTACGTATTAAATAATTAAAATCAGAAAACAAAATTAAAAACTAGGAAGTAACCATTAAGACCATCAAAATTTGTCAATAAAATGTCATGAAATTATAAAAACCTACTTAACACTATATATCAATCCTATGACTACTCACCCAATTTGTTATGTGTGATATATAACTCATCTAAAACACTAGAATAATTGTATCTACTTAACTAAGGTTGCTACATCCACGCTCCTCACTTCACGACTGGCTTTGTCCAGGAGGGTCTCTTATCATACACGTGTTTGCTATTTCTTCCTTTTTATTGATATTATCCCACCTTAGAGAATCTCATTTTATTTCAATATTTTCCACGCTATTAATTAATCTTTTATGGTTTGTATGGTGTCACGATGCGACTTTTTGTGATGCCTCAACGTGCCCTTTTCCTGTACGTGTTGATGGAATTGGCTTGATTGATTATTTTTGCGTCTAATTGATATCGTCTATTCGTTCTACCAACCTACGATTTATTGAATTCCCCAGAATTTATACTATACACACCCGATCTATAGTTTAATTGAATCGGGTCCATTGTGTGGGAAATTAAGTTGCGTAAAGTTGCTTTTCAGACTCACCGATGCCTGTTTTTTTTTCAAAATATTCCCCAATTTGTGGGATATATTTCTAAAATATGGGATAGTGCCCCATTTTTTAATATCTATATTATTTTTATCTTACTTTATCAATTTTTTTTATTCGGTATTCCGTTTTATTATCGTTATCAAGTCTGTAATGTACCCATTGGCTATTGCTACATGGTGTATATATCTCATTTCTTTATCAATATCATCACTGTCTAGTGGTATGTTAAGATTAAGACGTTAATGACTTTTTATTTTATTGCGGATATAACTGAGAGAGATAACTAAACTGTGACCTTAGAGCTGTCGAAAGCGCGTTTACATAAAAGAAGAAGTTATAAGTTGTGGAAATAAAATAAAACTGTTTCATGATTTGAATATAATTTCAATTATTTCTTAAAATTATATGTAACTTTTTTTTCATCAGTTAGACATTCCTATTTTCTCCCTGCTTGTTATTCTAATAAATGTCCCAAAATAAAGTTTTTGTTTTTCATTTGAACATGGCGATTCGTTCGGGTCCCTCATATTCCCCTCTCGTGATAGAAATCATAAGAACTTAGTAATTAGCAAAATATATAACGAGTACATAAGTCTAATGCCTAATGCTCATGCCCCCATTAGCCCTGGCTGCTTGTGACGTTCACTCATCACTCCAAACTTAATGAGTCCTTGGTCCGTCGCTTTTTGCTTTAGCAGGACTGAACAGTTCTTGGCAGCTTCGTCTCCACAAACTTTATTATATTTCTTGCTCGTTAACCCAGAAGCTTGTTTCGACTTATTAATTATTAAATGTCACTCACAAGTTTGTATAATTTGTTTCTATTTGACTCCAGTAAATACTCTCAATGCCAGATGCGAACATCTTTCACATATCGCCCAGATTGTGAGAGTAACTAATGAAATAGTATCTTACTTTTGGAAGAAACCTCAATTTCTTTGTGGAAAAACCTAATTTAATTTTTAAATGAAGGGAAACGTTCTTCTTTCAAAGAAGCAAAGGAAAAACGTTGACTTTCTGTACCCATGTTTTCCAAAATTTGATCTGAAATTATAAAGGAATATTCAAAAACACCTTGAATATGCTGGTTAGATATTTGTTAAAATGCAATGGCTGATACGAACAAAAAACTCAATCCCTTTTCAGAAACTTTATTAAGCCAAATTATAAAATGCATTTGAGATTTCAATAGTTCTTATTTGATTAGTTTTTTGAACTTGATACCTTTCTTTTCATTTACCGAATAGCCAAATAAATCTAGATAATAACGAATAAATAGAGAATTCAAATAATTTGTGCATTTTTTATCAGAATCATTTATTTATATTTTAACTCAAAATTGGGTACCATTGGTATCTCTTGATATTGTTTATTCACTTCTTACACCATTCGTAGGTATATCACATAAATATATCACGAATCTTATATCTTATTAAGTCACATTATTAAATGCATTTGAGATTTGATTGTCTGATTGTCCCCCCCCCCTTAGGAGAAATTATTAAGCTGGGAAACTTTCAATAATTTTTATTTGATCAGTTTTGTTACTTGATACATTTCTTTTCATTTGTTGAATAGCCAAAAAAATACTAGATTTTTTAATAACTAAATAGAGGATTACATAGGGTACCATTGGTATCCCTCGGTAATAGAGACAACACCATTTGTAGGTATATCACATAAATAGATCATGAATGACGAACCAAATTCTAATTAGATAAAGTTAGATAAATCCCAATCCCGCAGAATTATACTGGGATCATTTGATTTTTTTATCTACGCTGCTGTAAAAACAAACAACCCTTGGTAGACTCTCACTACCTTCCTGATTCCATCCGCCTTTTTAGGCATTCCACACCCTATATCCTTCTCATAAATCCTTCAAATGGGGGACTCCCCTTAGTGAAAGGCACTCATTAGCCCAAAATAATTTTTCTTTATTTTTCCCACATCCTATTTTTATAAGTTTATAAGCTAAGGGGAAAAAAAACAAAAAAAAAAACACTCTTTTGAAAGTAACCTTAGTAATAGATTCACCTGAGGATCTATAATTATCTGTAAATTTAAAGAAGGTATGGAAAAAAAAAAAAAAAAAAAAAAAGGAGGCCATGAAAGGGGGGGGGGGGTAAACACTCTACTGTACTATAAGTTTAATAGAGTAGTCTAAACAATGCGCAAGTACAGAACAAAATCCTATGCTATTGTCATTTACCACTAAGAGAGGGAAATGACAAATCACCAGCCCTACAAAAGTTAATCACTAAATCCCTCCCCTCCCCTGAAGGTCGGAAGATAATTAGCCAAGGAAATGGGGGTGCCACTTAAGCCGGCTGCTCTAAGAGCAACTTAAGCGGTAACTCGACTCTAATAAACGTGGTGGTTATCAACTTTTCAAAATGCCCCCCTTAACATTAATTCGCCATTTTACAGCCTTCGAAGTGGCTTTAAAAAAAAAAAATGATTATGCATTTTAATATAACTCCCTAGTCAATGTTACTTAGGGGGATCTGGTTAAAAAATCGGGTTTACAATATTTTGATTAATTCATTTCTACGTTTCGTAAGAATTCCATCAAATTGATGTACCCATGCGTGGATGTTAAGTTTTTGGTTTAAGTCCTTTCTAAATAAAGATTAGTAATAAGTAATAAGATTATAAAGTAATAAGATGACTTTAACACTACCTCGATATTTTCGCTATTTAAAGGGACAAAGTGCACTGTTTGTTTTAGCCCTGTATCAACAAATACTATCTACACATAATTTTTTTTACACGATATACATCAATGAATTCCGGCCACTAGCGAAAAACCGATAACCGTACAATGAAGCCACACTGTGGCTGAAAGTGTCCTTTGATGTCTCGCAAATCAAAGGGTCCTCACATCTGATATCTGTACTGTAATCCACCCTTTTTAGTGGCCCTCAATCCGTTAGCAGCTTTCGCTTTCAATTAGTGTACTCCTTTCTGCCTCGGGCACAGATAGGTGCCACACTGTAGGGCAAAACATGTGACTTTTGTGAGCATCATTATTTTGTCTCAACATTTACTTTTTTGTGATCGAATACAAAATGAATATTAACAAATAACAAAATTGTCGGGCTCGGATATGTGAGTCCCCAAGGGGGGCGGAGACGCCCGCCGCCGGCTAGGGTCGCTACAACCTCTAGCCACCGTCCGGCGAGTGCCAAGAAAGAGATAGAGCGGGTGGACCTTTGGTCTTTTACCCTGGCTGCCGGCCTAGTCGGTGGGCAGCCTAATTCATTTTGATCTGACTCCATAAGATCTTAGAAGGCATGTGCCCCGACAAAGCACAAAAAGCATGTTCAGGAGAAGAGGAACAGGTTAGGTTTATAGGTAGTTTATGTGGTTTTGGAATGACCACGAATTCACCCTCGGTGTCTAAGGGTAGGCGAAAACCGTGAGTAAAAAAGGCGAGTGTGAACCGGAGAGAAGCAAACTGGATTGCCGTGGAAGACGCTACTCGGTAAGTTTGTAGGGCCACGGCAACCGCCGCCCGTGAGGTCTCTTCCATGGAGGTGCTAGATTTAGCGAGACGAAGGCAGAGATTCCCAATAGGAAGGTGTGGGGGCTGACAACGCCGGTCTAAAACATAGCGAGGTTAGGAGAGAGAGATACAGAGGTAGTTGAATGAGAAGACCATGGCTTAAGTAGAGCAGCCAGCGCCAGTGCAGTGAGAGAGGAGAGAGTAGTGTTCCAAGTGACGGTCCTGTTCGTTATGCTAATTCGGTCTAATCCCGGTGCTTGTATAGGGGGCCAGCCGTGGTGGGGATGGTTCCTGTTTCCCCCACTCTCACGGACGTCGTAACCTTTATTAAAAACATATGTAAACATGAATAGATATTTTCTGATCCGAGAAGAGGGGAACTTGTAATTATTCGTAATTAAAAGGTGGCCACAACAAAAATATTAAACAAAAAAATAAACACATGGCTTGGTTATAAAAGAAGAACGGCTCGTGGACTGTAACCAAACAACATGTACCCTCATTTGTAATCAATGTTTGTGAGTAATAGGACAGGCTAAAAGTAAAATAAATACATAATATAAATTCTACTTAAAGTGGGCCCACAGGTGAGAGTCTACATTTCCTGAAGGAGTTAACTCTACCCGCACAGTCAATAGTTAAGTGTATAGACCCGATTTAAGAATAAATAAAATACATCGAGTTTCAATGTAAACAAAACGCGGAAAGTTGACATATCCAAGAAATCCCCATGTTTACCCAATAATTTCGGAATGGGAGCCTTCTAATTTGAGCAGATCTTTAACTAAAGTAATGATTCGAACTTTTCTGCTCAACCATTACAAACCTATACTAAAAGCATGAATATCAAAACATAGGATATGGAACAAGGAATTAAAATACTAAGCTCCAAGATGAATCCGATCTGGTTTAAATGTTGAAAATTCTATAAAGATAGTACAATGTATGAATTCCTAGGATATAAGCATCAACAATCAAATTGATCCAAGCAAGTTTAGGCATCATGCAATCAATTTATTCTTAATAACTTTGAATTTATCGATTCCTCTATCATAATTTAATAAATTACTATCTAATTAATAATAACAAAACAACTTTATTATGATAAAATTACAATCTGCCTCATTGGGCAATAAGTAATTGTAATAAATGTTTTCATTCATACCATATTTACAATTTTCATTCACTCGCTCATTCATACAGTATTTACAATCAGCCCAGAGATCTCCCAAATCCACATGAGTGTCACCTCCCTCGCATGCGAAAGAGGAAGTGGAGTCTTGGTAAGTCCCCCACGCTCCTCAACGTCAGCCGCGTCACCAATTAAACGTCATTTAATAATTGCCAATGATATTGTTCAGTTCAGACGTGTTTAACTCTGGTTATTCACTAGCACATCATGTGGAACGAAATTTTCAACCAAATCCAATTATGATATTTACAGTATTGTCAATTGATGTTTACACAGTTTATGTATTTAATTATTATGCATTGATATGCGCTGGTCCCATAAAACTCTACTATTAATATTAATTAAATATACGTATATGGTATATTAAATTGTTACTGAATTCTATTTGGTGATATAATATTATAGAAGTTCAAGTTTTTACCCGGAACACTTAACTAACCGACGCATGAACAATAAATAACTGGTAATGTGTGACTTTTCATTTTATTTAGTAACAAATACATTTTTTTTCCAAACGCTAAGGAATGCTTCAATTGTCAAAGCTGAGTTTGATGAAAAAATTATGAAAGAAACCGCGAGCTTTGAAGTTTAATAACAAGTCTCTTTTCCTTGAACTAAAATTAGAGCTCAAAGTTTTAATTTTTCCCTCTGGTAATTCATATTTGAGGAGTATAGCCCAACTTTCACACCAGTGTTCTTTGTAATAGGACAAACAACAATACTTGCCAGCAATTATTAATTACTTGCAAATTCAGTTTATCCTGTTTCATAAAAATTTGTTGTTCTAAGATTTTTTAAAATAATTGTCGAACATATGGGCTTTTGTTAATTCCTTCATTATTACTTTTATTTTTTCACAACTTAATACATAAATTGATCTTAGGCTTTACTATTAAATTTCTTTTTATAAAGGTGTTATTTATGCCACTGATGCACTCTTTTATATGAGTGGAGTACTGTTCTTTGAAATAAATTATGTCAGAAGCGCGTTTTGCTGAGAACGGAAAATATCACAAAAAAAGGTTCCTCAATACTAATGATTAATTTATTGGTTTTATCTTAAATGTAAGTTAAAAGAAAACTATTTAAATAAACAAGTATCAATAAAAAGATGAACAAATTCGATTAAATTAAAAGAAATAATCCCCTTCGGATTCAAAATTTGTCAAGAGTCCAGTTGATTTTCAAATCAATATTCATCATAGTTAAATAATAAATAATGTTGCTATTTTTCAAAAAGAACGTTTTTGTCTTCCCTGTCAGGATGTTATGAGGACCAGGGGAGTCAGTATAGTTGCTCCACTAAGTACACATGAAATAGTTGTATACCCTTTAGTGTAACTTAAAATCACAGTTGTATCATAGTCGCGATCCCTTCTGACCTGCAATATAATATCTATTTAACAATAAATGCCAAATATATATGGAGGTTACATAAGATAGAATTAGCAAGAGGATTTTGACAGGCTGTTTGTGGATTCCTGGAGATCTGGAAAGTGAGTTGGTAAAGTTGTAGCTGGGAAGCAGGATCTTTGTTGGGCAAAGAGCGCCAAGACAAAGACGGGGGGGGGGCTTGTTTCTGCACCACAAGTCAAAGGAGCAGGCTGCGGTCAAAACATCGTTGCCTCCACAGGGCAAACATTGTTACCGTTTCGTCCAAGTAGCTAAAGAAGCGCTTTGTACATAAAGTTATGAAGTCGTATTTCGCAAAAGGTCAAGTGTACATTGACTTCAAAATTTAGTAATTTTGGTAAAACAAAAGAAAAAAATCCTACCACACATCCCTGTAATCCTCCCTCCTCGGAGACTAAAGTGGCTGTGGTCTGATCACCTCCAATAAATACGTTACTGTGGGAATCTTGGCAATACCTAGTTTCTCTTGAGCGTCTGTGGCTCTCGCGCTCCACTGGCTCATATCCGGTGACGCGGCTGATGTAGGGGCGAGGGAGACTTCCCAAGACTCCGCTTCCTCTTTCCAAGGCAAGGGAGGTGACAACCATGTTGATTTGGGAGGTCCATGGACTGTAAATACTACATGAATGAAGAATTGTAAATATGGTATGAATGAGAACATGAAACAAAATTACTTCTTGCCCAATAAGGCAGATACTGTAATTTTATCACAATAAGGATTTGTAATACTGAAAAAAAAACTGTAACAGTGTAAAAAACAATATACAATAATTCAAATATATAATATATTTTCTATAATTACAGTGATTATATGTAATCTGATTGATTGCACTCTGATTTGAGCCAAAAACTTTCATTTTTACTTACTAACCTTTTTTAATAACTGAGATATCTGCCATAGCATAGTAGTAACTTTTTAATGCTTTTCAATAATAATCCCAGCGCAATTAACATTTTCCCTCTTCAACCAACGATTCACTATGATGTATATTATCATTATATTTTCATAAATTAAACATAGTCCGGTATATGAGTCCCCTATTACACGGTGTTACGGCAACTTCTTCACCACGAATAAATAGACGTTCCCCTCTTCTCGGCCCAGAAAATATACAACTATGTTTCCATGTTTTAATAATAAAAACCTTCAAAAGACGTCAGTTAAGAGAGAGAAAAACTAGTTTACGAAACAGCTGAAGCCACTAGGGGCGTGCGGCGGGGCTACCCCCTTTTGGGGCTTGCTGCCTGACCTCCTTCGAATGCATCAGCGCATCCCAGTAAGAGGAGAAATTATTAAATTGAACTTTGTAATTGCAAATTGTTTGCATAAAATTTTGCGCTTGCTGCTCTACTCGAACCATGGCTATCTTATTCTTAACTACCTCTGCATCTCTCTTTCCTAAACTCGCTATGTTTTAGTCCGGCGTTGTCAGACCCCACAACCTTCCTAGTGGGATTCTCTGCCTTTGTCTCGCTAAAACTACCACCTCCTTGGAAGAGACCTCTCCCTCGCGGACAACGGTTGCCGTGGCCCTACAAACTTACCTAGTAGCGTCTCCCACGGCAATCCAGTCTACCTCTCTCCGGTTAACACTCGCCTTTGGGGTTCGGATGGTTTTCGCCTACCCTTACACACCGTCATTCCAAGACCAAATACACTAGCTATAATACCTACCCTGTTCCACTTCTCCTGAAAATTGTGCACTACGGAGGCACACCTTCAAAGATCTTATGGAATCAGATCAATACGAACAAAGCTACCCGCCGACTATGCCGCCAGCAAAGGTAAAATACCACAGGTCCACCCATTTTATCTCTTCCTCATCTCGTTCGCATTCAACCGTACTTTATAAAATAATTAACACATCGTCACTGAATGTGACACGAATGCCACAGTTATTTCCAGCATATTTATGGCTCGGGGTGGAGGGGACCAAACCCCGCCTGACGATGACATTTCGCATTGGACATTTGAAAGAATGGTGGGAACGTATCGACTGAAACAAATGATGAAAAAACTTTTGAATTCGCATTTCAGGTAATATTACTTCTCTATCTCTACATCTGTGTTCATTTCAGCAATAACAACATACTGGAAATATTCAGTGGTTGTATTACCCAACAAGTGTCAATTTAAGTATGTAAACATACTGGTGGTACATAAATATATTATGTAAAAATGTGGGGGAAGAGAGAAAACAAAATCACAAATTCCGGTGTTTTCAATTGACGAGGCCTATTTTGATGATAGATTAGCACGCCCTCACTACGACAGAAACAGTCTAGTCGGTACGGACGTCTGTCTGAACACAAACCAGAAGGCCCGGAGTACGAACCAACATCGTCACTATTAAATATCTTTCCCAATAAATATTAAAATTTATACCTCAACCACAACTCATCATTAATAATTTAGCCCTACCATATTATTGTATACAGTAAAAGGAAGGTTATTGACATCCTTACACTGATAATGTTTAGTTAAAAGAAAGTAATTATATTCAGTACCCCCTGATATTGTGACCTAGTCCATGACATGTTATTTTTAATTATTTTAATATCCTAACGTTTTTCCTACAACAATAATTTTCCTTACAAATTTTTATGAATGTTCCCTTACAGTTGACTTCACTATGCTTAATAATTTACAATTGTATTATCAATTTATTGCTTTGAATCAATTTGAAGGTCACCCGCAGGTTCATACTGAAAGTGGCTGTAAATAGCATGAAATATCTTAATCTAAACTAATTTACTGGAGTAAAAGTCATTTATATTGACGTTATACAAAGATCAACAAAATTGGTCAAAGGCTGTTTTTAGGTTGATTATAAGAGTATAATTTATCATAGAGGTAATTTTACTTTCTGCTAATTTGATAAAAAAAAAAAAAAAATATTTGTAAAATAATTAGGCATTGTTAAATTGTGTAATACAAATTTCAATATCTCTATTGCGTTTTTGATTAAAAGCCAGTAGACGTCTAATGAAAAGAGGCAGTAGTAAAGAATGTATCTTTCGGTTCATAGTGTTTTCTTGGTCTTCGTGTTTGCATTCCATAAAGTTCATTGCTCCAAATATTCCCTCACTATTACAGCTAATCACTCACCATTTCGTTGGCTAATTTTATTCGAATACGTTTTGATCGCTTAATACGTACCCTTTGTGGGATGGATTCAAAAAAATATATTCGTTTGCTTGGTCAGAGGGGCAGGCAGGTCACCCCTAAATTCAGTTGAACTGTTTATGAATTTTTTGTATTGTATATTCAATACAGCGTAGTCATATCCTGTTACATTTTATGGAGTTTTTCGGTAAGTTAAATTTTCCTTCATAAGCGCTTTTTTATATTCTTAAACAAGTTCACCAAAGAAATAATTACAAACCCACCAGAATTGCGGGGAAAATTGCACTCCGGTTTTATCCGATTACGGCCAAAAATGAAAGTTTTTAAGTAAAAACTACCAGTTCAATAATTTTCCCTATTGTTGGTTGATCCGATGACTGCTTACCTTTTCATGACGTATAGGTTGAAGAAGAAACATCATACTAACTATAACATACTGCCAATTATGCATCTTTACCAATTAGAGATGGTGGAGGGGGGAGTAGATATCTTGAATTGGATTTGTGAAGTCTTTAATGTAAGAGAAATGGCCCGACAATTTTTCACAGTTCCCGTTATTTAATTTTCATTATCTGCATATCGGCTCAAGTCTTTAGATTTATGTTCAACTAACACCATCAGGTGGACATGCAGTGGACACAGGTGAAACTTCTAAGAATATGCACTCCCCAGTTCGAATTCTTCCCTAACTGACTAACTAATTCTAAACTGTCTGAATAAATTACAATATTAGAAGCTAAATATTAATTAAGTGTTTTGGGTGTATTTAGAGAATTTCCCTGCATGGGCAGAAGAGTAGGGACGTAGTCTATTATTCATCGGTAGGATTTATCGTTATTCAGCAATAAACCTCGATTCTTAGGATCAGCGGGTTATCTACTGGCCTTAGTTATAATCTACATACCAGATGTAGATATCGTGCCACGGGAACCAATTATTTTTTACGATTATGACATGCCTTTTTTATAATACATTGACCTGTTTATTTGCTCTAAAAACAAGTAAGTGAATTATGACAGGAAGGCTCTTCATTTATATCTACGTACGGAAGTAACTTTTCCTTGTAGCTTTATAAATATAATTGTAGCACTAGGTAGGATAGCCTATCAGTCAAAAAAGTCCTGCCCTTGGGGAACAAAAGCCTACAAACTCTTAGAGTACTTGCGGTCAAAATTACGTTAAACATAAAGGGCCACTTATTGCCTTGCCAGTTTAAAACTTATATACGTAGAGTAAACAGTAAATTCAAAAAAAACAAAAAACTTAGTTTTGTTTTACATCACAATATGGTTATTGTCTGGCGTCATCAAACCAAGGAACCGAATCAGCTTTACTCATGTGCTGACTATTTCTATGCAAATCTGTCGGTTTGTTCTTGTAATATAGTGTATGACTATTACTTGACCTAAACACCGATCAATACCAAACATATAATTATATAAGAAATAATTGACAATTAAAAAAAGTCTTAGCGGGTCAGAGGAACGGCATTATAAGTACTATATATATATACACTGGGAGATTAGGGTATGAAAATAGCCAGGTCGGGATTCATAATAGCAACCTTCGAGGCCACTGCCGTTTTAGTCTACGAGGGGGATTGTAGGGATAAGTGGTGCAGTGTCCATGGAATATAATAATATATATAGATTCGTTTATTTTTTGTAAATATTTTATTGTAAATTATTAATTAATTAACTCGTGTTTTAAAAAATATAAATAAACGAAATGAAGTGCGTAAATAATGAGGATATAAAACACTGAGATACTTGCGGAAGTCGGTGTATGAGATAATGCCTGCGGAAAAATTGCGAAAACGATTTCAATGGTATTTTTCGTGAAGTTTTGTACTTTCAGTCCATTAAATGCACTGTCGGGGGCGTCACTAGGGGAGTGCCTGATCACTCTAGCCCTGGTGACAAGTGCGGATTGTTGTAGTTTATAACATGGACCATGTTCCATGTCGGCGTTAATATCTGACTCCATTTTATTGATAGGGATGTGTCCCGACAATACACTGTGTTCAGGAGAAGAGGTTCAGAGGTTCATAAAGAATAAGACAGAGTTTTCAGAGTTCAGGTGGGAGATCGGCAGCGTAATAGTACAAGTCGTCAGAGGGTCTGCTAGAGGCTGTGAGGTGAGGTGACTGCCCAGAGGTGTGGCAGAGAGAGTGTAGACCAGTGGAAGGCTGAGTGGGCTTACACCCAGGGCCCCGGGGCCCTGGCGTATCGCGACCGGGTGATAGCGGCTGCCTAGATGAGGAGCCTGGGAAAGAGTGTGTTACAGGGCGAAACCCTTTGATTAAAATACTGTACCCCCTTCCCAGTGGAAGGTGGAGACAACTGAACGGGGTATGTTTTATGGCTGCTAGGGGCTCACCTACTTAGGTTTTATGACCGCTTAGAGGCGACCCTAGGTCTGCCGGGTTTGGTTTTATGACAGTCAGGTGGCTCACCCTCTCAGGTTTTATTGCTGGACCTTCGACCCTCTGTTACTTGTTTTATGACTTCTGACCTCGCCATGATTTATTACCAGAAAAGCATGTTTTACATCTAACTACAATACATTAGTTGCACCAGAGTACAGGGTAATTTACATATATGGTTGGCGCTCGCTACATGCACAAAACAAGCCACCAATTATTAATTTGAATAGTGATTTTATCAAATAAGATAGATATGGTGGGTTTACTTAAATCTTTGATTTGATCCCTTGATCAATATTTACTTTTTTTATGATTAAGACCCTGCAATAGTTCTTGATGACGTTTCACCAACTGATCTGCCATTCCAAACAGATTTTATCACTGAATAAAGAACAAAAAAATCCCCGAGTAGAGGGTTGCATGATTTACGTCGTTGATGACTGTGCTTATGGGTAAACAAGAAGAAACAAATTAATATATTCTGATATTGAATTCTTAATAAGAACGTTAATCTTTATTTGATGTGGAGAACTATATATGCTAATATGTTTTTTTTTCCAATATCGAATGGAACCTCCGTGTAAAACTTCATCTTGAGCTTTAGCAGAATATGCTGATCACTGGTCAGAAATTCTGGTAATAAAATCAGGGACTTTGGTTGAAAATAAAATCTTTAATAGAGTTATAAATAATGGAAAGCGTTTTAATTTCATATAAATTATTGGATGTTATGGAATCTGGTTGAGTTGAAAACCTCTTTCTCTAAAGAGCTATGTGACAGTCTAATGAAAGATACTAATTCGTTATAAATTTCGTGAAAAGGCGCAGAGAACAAAAACAGAAGAGACGGAGGGGATGGTTTGATAAATTCCTCCCCGGCTCCATCCCGCCAAAACCGTTATAGGCTGGTGATTAATAGTGGAATTACCGTGCCTCCCTTACTTCCATTATTTAAAACTCTGGTAGGGGCGTGTTCCCTGTATGTCGGGTCTTGATAGTGGTCTCTTCGCTCTGCCAGCCGTGCGGGTCCCGGCCAGAGATTTACAGGCTATTCCTCTCTCCCCTTTATATTTAAATAGTAAGAACAAGGTTATCGGTTCAACTTGTTTTAGTTCCCTCAGGATATAAGGCTCTCCTCTATTGAATTATTCCTCCCTCCAACGAAAGCGTTAAATTATTAGCTCATGATATCAGCAATATATAATTAAAGCCAAGAAGATTACGAGGAAGAGAGAATATAAGTTCACTCCGAGATAGATTTAAGAACAAAATGTAAATCTTAAATCATCATGAAGAGAAAATACTGTTTGATGTTGTCTCAATAATTGCTAAAGGGTTCTAGCGGGGTCCTGCGATATTCATTCATCTCTATCACTTCACGAGAATGGCTCAAACGAGACTAGACCCACTGTTTTCAGAAAAAATGAAACGCTTTTCAGAAAACCTTGGGAAAGCTGACAAGAAGTCAAGTATGGTTATCGCCAAAATCCAGCTGAATATCATTTTCTTTGCAGACATGCCTACTGCTCACACAATGTATATCAAAACAGAGATAGGTTGTAGAACGTATAGAAAAGAATGATTAAAATTTGTTACTGAAATTTAGTTGGACAAACTTATTGTAGAAGAACACGTCTAACACTTGCATAGTATGAATAGTGAAAACCGAATAAATAAAGAACTACAAATAGGCCACTGAACTGACTCTTATCAAGATACAATTTAGCGTAATTATTAGATCAGTTTAGTCTTGAAATTATTTACTACAGTTTCAACGTTTCAACTTAAAAAAGTAAACGAATTTTTCTAGGGCCTATGGAAGGAAAATAAACTTTTTTAACATTTCGTGAAATTGACGAAAAATTGTTATCTATTTACCGATCATACATCCATCAACCATGAACTGACAAGTTGATTCGATTGTCGAACAGTTAAAATGGTTTTAAATTGTATTGCATGTTAACATATCACGAGTGGAACTTATTCCCTCCGAATATCATTGGGTCAAAAGACTGGTCAATGGAAACTTGTTTAGTAAAATGCCATGAAAAGATATTTCTTCTTGGAACTATTGTTATAAAGAATGAATTAAAGATGATTCGAAATGAAATAATATTCACAAGCTGAAGGTGAGCCTCATCGCCTAGTGTTGTATATAAGACTATAAACTTTTAACCACAAAAAGAAAGTATTATGTTTATGCACTCCTTCAAATGCATATGTGAATGGCAGGAAGAGGAGAAATTTGTATATAAATTATTAATTATTATTTATTTTGTTCATGCTATAGTAAAGAGGTTTTGAAATAAAAGAAAAATAATATTCACTGTTCGTTAAAAAAAAAAATACTTAAAACGGCCCCAAACCCTTTAGAACCTGATTGCTTTCATCAATCTTTCATTCATATTCTCAATAGCACCTGATAATGAAAAAATATTCACCCATCAACCATCCATAACAGTATCCATTAATATAATAGATTAGTTAACTGTTAGTATCCAACTCTACTCGTTTCACCGAATTTTCGTTAAGCTTTTCTCATATCTTCATAATTAACCTCTCTCTATCATCACTAGAAATTATCTCTAATGACGATATCTCTTTTCTATTTCGATATTTCGTTTCTGTTCTTAAAAGTTCTATCAATGTTTCACCTACGGCCTAGCAAACGCCAGCCCAGTTACGTCAATTCAAAGAAGTAAACATCCAACTTTGAAAAAACAATAGGTAATCCGAAATCCTATAGAAAAAATTCAAAACACATATGGGCTTAAATTAAGTAAGTGTTTCCTAACACTCAGTTTTATTCTTCATACTCTAGTTTTCTGAGCGGATCGTCGCCTGCTCTCAATACAATAACATTGAAAAGCCTTTGAATAGCTGTAAAACAGTGGTCAGGAAATAAATTCTGTTAGGAACAAATAACGTGCAACTGTGACAAAAGTGTTAGATGCCTTTGATGTTTTGCTAACGAAAACCGACACTGTAAATACGACGGTGGCCCTTGTCGTTCAGGAATACCGTTCACTTTGAAAACTACAGACCCTTTCATATGAAAATATCGGCCTTTCCAAAACGTGAGTGTTATTTATTTTCTCATTGTTAATGAGCTGAATGGCCCTTTGGTAATATTTCCTTGTTTTATCGCTTTGAGCGGGGTTTAAAAAACATGAGCATTATCAACTGTCGGGTCGTCACGAGGGGGGTTCCTGGTTACCCAAGCCCTGGTGACAAGTGAGGGTTGTTTGAGTTTATAACCTGTACAATCGTTTCATGACGGCGTTACTATCTGATTCCATTTTTTGATAGGTATGTGCCCCGACAATCCACTATGTTCAGGAGAAGAGGTATAGGGTAGGTAGGTGGATAGTTTGTGTGGTCTTAGAATGACGCAATAATATTATAATAAATAGGACGCATAAATATTAGGATATACACTCGGTATCTGAGGTTAGGCTAAATCCGTCCGGATCCCAAAGGCGAGTGTGGACCGGAGAGAGGCAGACTGAATTGTCACGGGAGACACTGCTTGGTCAGTTTGCAGGGTCTCGACAACCGTTGTCCACTAGGGAGAGGTCTCTCCCAAGGAGATGCTAGATTTAGCGAGACGAAGGCAGAGATTCCCGCCAGGAGGGTGCGGGGTCTGACTTCATTGGACTAGAACATAGCGAGGTGAGGAGAGAAAGAGATAGAGGTTTTTCATAAGGAAGAAGACCAAATTCTTGAATACTGTCGCAGCTGCAAGTCGGGTAGCTTCGCTGGGAGGAGAATGAATTACAGCCCGAGATCTGCCCCTATTTATAGTTAGTGGTGGCTCATTAGGGCCAATCATTTCCCTCGTTGTTGTAACCAATAAGAGCCAAGTAGCGGTCGGTCTTTGTGTAGACAGCTGAAGGGCTGACCCAGCAGGGCCGTTTCAACCTGCTGAAGGGTAGAGGTTAACCCCCGGCTTGCAGCTGTGACATCTTTATTGTTTACACATTTACAATGATTTATTTATGTTATTTACATTTGTTTCAATTAATTTACAATATATATACAATAGAGTATAAGGTGATTTATCTTATGAATTTAGCGGTCGCTACATCAACATTAGGACCAGTTTGCAGCAGCACTCTGTAGAATAAAATGTATCCAAACCCAATAGCATTCAGTATGAATAAGCACATAAGCATATAAACATGTAAGCCAAACAGAAGGAAAATATTTGTTTTGTATTTGGGGAGCTCCCTACATCGAATCCTTATCCCTGGCAATTAATTATAATTATTAATTAGGAAAATATTTATGGATAGTTGGGGTAAATATTAGGAAATTTATAGTCAAAAAATCTAATGGGTACTTACAGCAAAAACTCATTATATCATTTGTTATATTACCTTGGTCACTGATAATCGGCTTTATCATTAACTAATTAAATTTTAATTAGCTCAAATATTTTTATCAGCTTCTAAGTTTTGTAACTTGACTTTTAGGAGGCCTTATTATGTGTCCTATAAAATAAAATGACCAAGGATTTCAACAAATTAAGCTGTCTTTTTTGAGGTGAAAAGCACATAAATTCATAAAGTTCTATTTTGTCATAATTTGCGCCATTAAAAATTCAGAAAACTTACATAAATTCATACATAAAAAGACTAAATTATATGCCATTCAAATTCGCAGTAACCAGATACTATACACAAATAAACCATATTGTTGTTTATTCAATGACAAAAACGTTTGTACTAGCTAAAATTTTATGTATTGTTAGTATTTTATCCACTGCATATTTTTTTATCGTGACATCGTGGACGTTATATCGCACAAGAACTGTCGTCATTCCCTTCAATGTTTATTTGAACATAATGGCTGTGCGAATTTGCATCTTTATAGCGGTGAATAGGCTTATAAAGGACTCACCGGGCTTCAAAAAGGGCCCTTCGATTGATGTACTGTCAAGTTGCTAGTGTTAATGTTGGGCAGTGGCAGTGAAACCAGCCTCCCTTTGCACAACGAGATATCCGTCACAATACACGTTTCATGGTTTCATCTCACCAGCCTCATTGAGTAGAAAAAAAAGTTTTTATTCCCTTCAGTCAATCAGCAGCTTAATGACTTGGCTTTGTTGCGGTTTTTATTTTCATCGCTGATGGTTTTTTTATAGTCAAGCTTCTCTAATTAAAATGTTTCTATATTTGTTTAACTGCCCTAGCTATGAATATTAAATAAAATGTTAATAATAATCGTATTTTTGGTGACCTAGCCCGGATTAACCCCTTTGTTCATTTTTAGGGATTCGTTGCATGGTTGAAGAGACATGGAAAATACTCTTATCACCTAAGAACATGACTTTATTTAGAACCGAAATATTTTACATGTCAGTTCCATCCATGGACCGGAGAAACATCCAAAGAGTTCCCACAGAACTTCCACGCCTCGCCTTAACCATCAACTGTTGAAAAGTTATTAACTTCTATTCCTCGCTCACATCCAACAAATACAAGCTTTGGAAAATACACCCTGCTGAAAATCTGCTGGATAAGATCTACTCACTACTCATAGTCTCCGACAACTTCATACCAAAGCACAATAAGCTTCCTTGCCTATATTTATAATTATAACAAACCTTCCTTTGGAAACACACTATTACTGTCTTTTCCACAGAAATAGGTAAACCAACCAGTAATTTCTAATCTTACATTAATCAATCCCCATTCCAACCTCTCAAAAAACATAGGAGAACTCATTCTAAATCGTCTATTATTTGATGTCTAGTACTTGAATCAAAAAACGTTCATCCTGCTACGTTCATCAACTGTTTTTCATTTACCTTTCGATTCCCGATAGATTAATGGCAACATTTATTAATAACACAGCATTTTTGGCATTCCACCCAGATCCTGAAACGGCATTGCATAAACTTTAGCAATATTAAGTATTGGTACTTAAGCCAATCTGGACATACGCAATAGAGCTATGGGGGACAGCATAAAAGTCGAACATCAAGCGCATCCAATCCTTTCAATCAAAAGTCCTAAGAACAATAGTAAATGCCCCTTATTACGTCAGCAACAAAACCCTTCACAATGATCTGAATATACCCTATATTCTTGAACTCACCCCTTCCAAGTTCATAAAATTCCATATTAACCTATCCAACTACCCTAATTCCCTAGCACAGTCATTGCACTGCACCACTCACCCCTATAAACCTTCCTTGGAGGCTAAAACGGCAGTGGCCTCGTGACCTGCTATAACTAAGTGATAGTGGGAGTCCTGGCAATGGCCAGTTTCTCTAATCATGTCCTGAGCGTCTGTGGCTCTCACGCTCTTGGTCAGCCTTCGCTGGCTCTTATCCAGTGACGCGGCTGACGTAGGAGCGTGGGGGACTCCCCAAGACTCCGCTTCCTCCTTCCCATGCGAGGGAGGTGACAACCTTGTGGACTTGGGGGGCCTCTGGGCTGTTTGTAAATATTGTACAAATGAGCGAGTAAATGATGAATTGTAAATATGGTATAAATTATAACATTTATCTCAATTACTTATTGCCTAATAAAAGGCAGATTGTAATTTTATCTTAATAAAAATTGTTTTTGATTAAGTATTGGTGAAACTAATGGCATATCGGAGGCATTGAAGAAAAGTGCACCGACAATACATTTACATTCCGTCACAGGTACACTTTATCAGCTATGTATTATAACTCCCTGTATTCGATACAGTGTCGGTATCTAGGCTTCGTTCATGACAAAAACGAACAAGGAACACGAGACTTAAAAGACAAGAATTAAACCAACGGTTTGGACAGCTCTATAAAATCATTGAATTGCATCACTTCTCTCAATAGAAAATAAACTGTTAATTTGTGAAGTCATTCTAACGCCAGTCGGAATATGTGGCTAGGAGCTGTAAGGCACAGCGAAACGGTCTAACACATCAATCGCAAGCATTGAAAATAATAGTTAATGCCCTTTATTAAGTCACAACAGAAACCTTTATAATGGTATCATTACACCTACCTAACTTGATCTCATGTCATCTTATTCACTAAATACACCAACTACATACAATTCTTACTTACTAAGGTATACATTTTAAAACAATCTGCACTCAAAGAGTGGAAAGATGACACTAAAACGAAGTTGCAATAGGTAACCTCGGGGCCTAGACTCTACTATCGTAAAGGTTCCTATTCTCACGAGGGCATCATGTAGATGCCTGAAACTTACTTAAGCACTAGCATTATGATGCATTCAGCCCGTATAAAAATTGGTAATAGATTAGAAGATAAATCAAATGGAAATTCGTCCGGCTCGATAATTTCATTCACCGAAGATAATTCATCTCAGATAGACAAAGAAGTATTAAGAAATGTCCACAATTAGGAAGCATAACTATAATATTACCTTTGAAGCTTTGAATACTTATGCTTGACAAATAACTCATACAAATTGTAGCAAACCATGACATTAACATTTTTATTAAATATCAGAGGAATACCATAACAATAATGAACAGAACAACAATACCAGAATACATAATAACTTAATGCAATCCTTCCCAAAGGAAAACATATGTTATTGCCTCAAACAAAAATGTTCGAAACTGGCAAGAATTTACGAACATGTGGTTTTTAACAATTGATTCTTCATGGCTCTTCTTCCGTACAGCTGAACCAGTCTAGCTGCAGTTTCTGCGCCAATGGAGAGTCATCTTTGCTGAGAAAGTCGGATGCCTGAAAGAGTAGGCATGGCCCAATATCGGAGGTTCTGGCGCCCACTTATCTGATTCAGTCTTTAAACGATGCTCATCTCCTTTAGCGGACAGTGCTTCTATCTTAATTTCTCCAATAATCCCAAGGTCTGCATTTTGGGAAGCATCGACTTCAGAAGTGAGAGAAGTGTGCAAAATCTGAGTCTGAGTTATGCTGCTGTTTACGTAGAATTTTCCCAAGGCCTATGTTGTCTCGATCCGGCGCTCAAGGCCTCTTCCATGACAACCTAACACCGCAAGCACCAACACCATCCATTCCAATTGAAAACAAAATCAATGGAAATAACACCACTTCTATTGTACATCACTTTTACGCGGTAGTTCCATTCATGACAACGTATGAACTTTACATTTTGTTTGATGATCAATATTTGAAGACTATTTATTCTTAATGGCTCCTAGTAACAAAAGGTAAACATACTCTGCCGAATCTAACACGTTTTCTTTTACAAGTTATGGTCCACAGTAAACGTTTTTGGTGTCGGTTATTTCACTACAAGATTGGAGTAAGTTTACACTTTATGAACACTACATTTATATCGTTCCACAGGGTAGAATCTAAATTAATTTGTTATTTTCTATGGCTCATTACTGCAGATTGGTAAAGAGGCGTTTAGCATCCTTCCGATCCGGTTCTTTTAATTCTCACCTCAAAACCATACTCATGGCACAACTGCTAAAGATTTCCTCACTTTACCTATCCCTATTTTACTTCCATCAAAAGCTCAACCAGGCCTTTGCGTTGTTGATCACATAACCTCAGCCCTTGAAACCAAACAGTATTGCACTGATGCCTTTTTGGACATAGCTCAAGACACGCAGGTTTGTTTACAAACTCAGATGATATTTACCACAGACCCTTTTCCTATTCCTACATCCCTACTAGGATCCTACTTCCAATCCGCTTCTTCCAAGTCCACTGTGTTTCAGAATATTTTACTACTACCCCATAAAAAAAGCAGGAGTTCCACAGTCCCATCCTCTATAACCTATACCACTGATGTGCCCTCTACCCCCAATACCTTCTTGGCAATCTGGACTTACGGAATAGAGCTATGGAGGACAGCAAAAAAGTCAAACATCACGCGTATCCAATCCTTTCAATCATAAGTCCTGAGAACAATAGTAAATTCCCCTTATTACGTCAGCAACAAAACCCTTCATAATGATCGGAATGTCATAATGCGGTGAAGTGGCTGTCGGAGTGGCGTGGGGGACTTCTTCTTTAAAGTACTGTGTGACGCACGTCCGGTTAAGAGGGAATGCACTGACTCATTTATACTATAATATTTACTCACTATCTTCACCTGCTGCTTCCTGACTTCACGAGAACAAAGCAACGCAAACTAACACTGTAACAACAAGGTCTTGCCAGAATGACAGCTGAATAGCGTCAAGCTATAAAACCCCTCATAACGATCTTAATATACCCTACATTCTTGAACTTATCCCTTCCAAGCACATGAAATTTCAACATATCCAACCACCCTATTCACCTAGCACAGTCATTACACTGCGTCACATATCCCTATAATCCTACCTCCTTGGAGACTAAAGTGGTAGATGCCTCATGGCCTATAAATACGTGGTAGTGGGAACCTGGCAATGGCTGGTTTCTCTAACCATCTGTTGAGCGTCTGTGGCTCTTGTGCTCTTGATCAGCCTCCACTGGCTTATATCTGTTACGCGGCTGATCGAGGAGCGTGGGATACTTTCCGAGACTCAGCTTCCTCTTTCACATAATGGGGCGGTGACAATCATGTGGATTTGGGAGCTCTCTGGACTGTTTGTAAATACTGTATGGATGAGCGAGCGAATGAATATAAATATGGTATGAATGAGAACATTGAACACAATTACTTACTGCCTAATAAGGTAGATTGTAATTTCATCTCTATGAAGGTGTGATTAGTTACTTATGTCTTAAAATGAGCCAGAACAGTGTGGCCGTAATCGTCTTCAAATAATCCTCATTTTACAAACGGCATGTCCCTTTTCGATGCCTGACATATCGTGAAGATGGCAGACGAGGTGTAAAAATGTCTGTCGAATAAGTTTGGCTCCGATTCTCTGGGATTTCCCCTGCTACTTTACAGGATATGTGTACCCCATCAACGGGACTTCGGACCAACCCTTATCGAGAAAAATAACTGATGCGCGCCTGGAGTCGATCCGCTGTTTCCATTGTTAGTTCTGTATAGAAATCATCATCATCTTGGCAGACTTCCAACCATACCACTCCCATACAATGAATGCGATGAAAGATTTCCCTATAGTTGGTTTGTATTAGTGAGAGAAAAGATACTTTGAGTAATATTCTAGCTTACTTACTTGTTGAATAACAATGTTTTAGAAAAATATAGATAGAGCCCAACAAGGAGACCTTACCTCACGATTTTCAAGTTTTCCTTCAAGAACCAAGAAAATTGATTCAAGTTGTTTCGCTCATACTATATGTGTTTAGGTGATTTAATTACATTAGTACTTTATGAGATACTGAAGATAGAAAGGACCCCGGAATTGAAACGTTTGAATTTCCCCGAAAAAAAATATTTTTTTTTAATATTGTATTTATATAAAAGAAAACACATGTCTTCTTATTTTTCTAAGAAACAAGCAACTGCTATATAATTGTTTTTTAGAATTAAATTTCTGAAAAGAACGCTGTTAAATTTGCAGTCTTATGGCATATGTTTCTTTCAGAAATTATTTTATAGTATGTTTCAAATAAGTGCTGTTATGTAAAACACTGTAAGCATTATAATACAATAAATTGTATTTTATCTGCCCGCAGTGAGATAGCATATCCTTAATAACATAAGTTAAAATAATAAAAACGATTTATTACTTTGAAATGAAGTGTTTTTGTTTATTCTATAGGCAACAACAGTGTTACAAACATCATAAACAATGAGTAGAAAAACAAATTTATTTATTTATTAAAATTCGCCTTGTAAAAATCACAACTAATTGTAAAAAAAAAAGTATTGAATCGTTACAAACTGTAGCTATTATTTATTTTTAAACCCCTCCTCCAGGGAACAACCCTTGTGTTTACAATTTTAAACTTCCTAAATTTGCCTCCTCAAGATTTTTTAGTCAACCATGAATGGTGTTTACAAATTTTACCTCTCATCTTGTCTTTGAATTTCACATATTTCTATTTTCAAAACCTAAGTTGTTGTTTTTTTTCATTATATAGTACACTGTACACTGGTTCCTCGGTGGCCAAAACCACTTTACTCTTACATTTCGTTTTTAGCTTTTTGAAATTGAAATTTAATAAAAATTTAAATAATCCAATTGATGAAATTCGGATCTGAAGTGAAACATTTACAAATACATGGAACGTGTAGATGGTATTGAACGAGTAAAAGATAAAAAATTGTTCCAATCAACGTGCGTATCAATTAATCAGTTGGTTCAGGTGGCGGGAAGCCAATTTGCCGTTTGCTCATTAGCCCGGGAATTGGCTAGGCCAAGCAGTTAGTAAGTGGAACTCGGTAGAGCGGGTTTCACTCGTACGTATGTGTGAATATAGGTCATGTGGATACATTTAAATCTGATTTTTGGCTTGTTTGGCTGGATAATATGATTGGCTAGATAATATGTTTAAAAAGATGTAGTCCGTATATAAACGGTTTTAGCAATGTGCATCTCTATGACTCACATCATAGAAAAGTTAAATTGTAAGATGTTGCATTTCCATTGGAAAGACTCCTAGACTGACGGGAAATATTGTGCTTATCTCACTGCCAACAATTGTGATTAACAAACGTTTTTGCTGCTCAACAAAAAGCCAAAATAAATAGTTGAAATTATTTAAAAATATGTTATTCCTTTTCACGTTTTTTTTTTTAAATTGTTTCTCCATGAAATATTACCTTTTATGTAATGATTTATAATCATTTTATAAAACAAAAAAATAAACAATATCATAAAAATGTATCACAAATGAAATTAAGACAAGAAAGATATCAGTGCTTAAATATGTGACCAGTCAGTGCCTAAATATGCTTATAACATAGAAGGGCCACCATTGTAGGACTTGCAGACGGATATAGTGATGGACAGACCAAACACAATTCCCCGTACATGATTGAAGACACAACCTATCTTTTCCCACTTGATAATCCATAACTTCATGATACATAAGTGACTTCGCATGGCTCCCTATCTGTTTTATAACTGTGCGATCACATAGTCTAGAGGTATGAGGTCCTCCGAATTTATTTCCTAGTCATCTATACGCATTTTCATCCCATCTGTTATGGAAGTTTTAAATTAATTATTTTTGTACGACAGGACGTTCCATCGATTGATATCAGTTTGAATAGCCATTTTTAGAGTTTAAACGTATTTAATGTTATTATTTAACTTAAATTAAATTTTGCATATACTTACAATTTGTTAACTGAGCTGTGTATGCTTAGTGGGTAACACATATTTAGCTAGAATATATTATATTGTTGTTTTCTAAGGCCTTTGGTGATGTGAATAAGTTGAAATTATAACAGACGTGTCATAGTAGAAATGTAGGCTGATACCCCAGAGTGCCCGCGTGGTTCCTTATTCACCATACCCCACTTAGACGCTAGAGCTAGGTCAACAACCTCGATAGATCACATCTTATGCATCGGTCTCCTGTGCCTCCTAGAGTTGAATATTTCTTAATCTGCTTGCATTTGATTGGGCTTTATTATTATTGTCATATTATACGTTATTTCATTTTTAGTAAGTTACTAATTAGTTACTCCTCGTTTGTAATTAGTTAATTCATTAAATTATTGTTTATTTGGTAACGTTCAGTTTTAAATTTAATATTTCTAGAGTCATAAAACCCTGTCACATTAATTCAATCAATTAATTACTGCCTAATTTTACTTGTTATTTCGTTGTTTATTTATTTATTATCATCTTCTGTATTAGTAGGTATAACTTGTTCATATTTTTAGATATTTCATATATTGCTTATGTGATCATACAATTTATTATTTTCAAAAATCTCATAGCATTGCAGGAATTTACTTCACATCATTTAAACATTTGAGTCCTTAAAATAGGTTCCGTATTTTCAATGGTATTACTAAGTGTCATCTGCACATTGTAGCTTCATTATAGAGATCACCCGTGTCGTGGATTTCAGCCGGATCAGCCTGCTGCTGACTAGATCAGTCCGATCCTCACCGGAACCTAAACTAACCGAGATAATTTATCCGTCATGAAACTGTTTTTATATTAAAAAAATTCCACTTTATCTCCAACGTCCTTACAAGATTTTTCCATTTATAAATTAAATTTGTTGTTTTGTGATCTATCATAAGTCGTTATTCCAAGATGTGAATATAAATATATAAAAAATATAAATATGAATACGTATGCGATAATGATAATTATAGTAAATGTGATCATTGTCGTATTTATCTTGTATAAATATTTAATTTGCGCACGTTTATAGCGTCCTACATTCCCAGAAGTTCTCAAATGTTGTTTTTAAATAAATATTTTTATAACCGGAAGCCTAAATGTATTTGATTACTTACGTCGTCTGTACAAGGAATATAAAAATAAAGACAAATATTACACATTTTCTCTATTACTAGCTCCTATTTCGATTACATTTATATTCGTTTTTTATTTTTCAATTAATTATACATCAATTATATACTTCTATTAGTGAAAATTAAAGTGTTTTTATGTACAGAATAATTATTACAAACACCTGAAGGATAGGGTTAACCAGTCTGCTT
This sequence comes from Acanthosoma haemorrhoidale, assembly GCA_930367205.1. Taxonomy (NCBI): domain Eukaryota; kingdom Metazoa; phylum Arthropoda; class Insecta; order Hemiptera; family Acanthosomatidae; genus Acanthosoma; species Acanthosoma haemorrhoidale. The sequence goes on along the minus strand of OV884011.1, from coordinate 180,287,637 downwards.
GAATATATTTATTATATCTGCTGGAATAGAAGAAATCTCACTGGAAAGTGACAAGCCTCCGTCGTGATATCAACAATTCAGCAGGACGTCAGGAGATTGCTGGAGCTATTATCCAGTCAAGGAGTTCCTCTGCCACTTTGCGGCTCTGGACTATCGTGGAAGATATAATGTCGTCTGCACATTACCGATTATTCCCGCTGCTATTTATAATAAAAATGTATAACTGTCAATACTATGAACTAGTTAACCTACATTGAAAAATTTCATTCTCACATAGTATTAAAAGAAAAATATACCTATTGGGAACACGCCCAACAGTACAAGCTTGTGAGCACATAAAATGCACACAAATTAGGCTACGTATAATCATATCAAATAATAAAAAACAAGTGCGAGTCACTCACATAATCGAAAGATCGATTCATAGGAAGAAAACAACACAGAAGAAGCAATGATACGAAAGGGACAATGAAAGCTTCCCTAATAATGCCAGGGAATGGAGTGAGCATATGCACAGTTACTTCCAATGTGCATAAATACTCAAAACCGTATGACGTATGACGTGTGGTCAGCGTAAAAACCGGTTGACGGAGGAGCTTGGAGGACTTCCCAAGACTCCGCTTCCTCCTTCGTATGCGAGGGAGGTGGCAAACGCGTGAACTTGCGAGGCGTCTGGGCTGTCTGTAAATATTGCATGGAGGAGCGAGTGAATGATGAATTGTAAATATGGTATGAATGAGTGCATTTGTCTCAATTGCTTATTATGTATAAGGCAGATTGTAATTTTAGCACAATAAAGATGTTGAGATTGAATGTGTATCTCATGTTTAGTTAGCGAACTAGCTCTTTCACAGCTCACAACCTGTTTATGATTTCATGTTTTAATGTCTTTTTAATTAGGAGACATTGAGTTATCGTCTGGGAAAAAAAAATGTTAAAGCATTTAGAACCAACAATTAAATTCGCTTATTTAATATCACCCAAGCAGATTTTAATAATTTGTAGTCGATAATTTTTTGGTTACTGAGATTGTTTAACAAATTAAATATGTAGTAAAAACTACTAGGGGCTATCGTATTTCGTCAGTACGTATATTTTCCGACAAATATTTTAGGTATTTGTTTAATAAATAAAATAAAGTATTTTCACTGGAAATACTGGCTAATCCAAAATTCCAGTTCAACAGCTCAGTAAACATTTAAGTAACAACACTCTGTCGATTTGTCGATTTTGAATTATTCCATTATACAGCATAATTTTTTTAGAAAAATTTTAGTAAGAATGCCTTGAATCCTCAGATCAACTTATATTAATAAAATTTAAAGTGCGCTGCAGTTACGTGTAGTTCCATTAAAATAGAGTAATTACCTGTTAAATAGCCTCCGGTGAAGGGGAATATTGGTGGCATGCAGATTATACGGTGCAACAAGCAATCGATGTGCTAATTTCCCCAACTGACGGCTATGTGTGGCATTTTCGTCTTGTCACATTACTATGCAGTTCATCGAGTTCACATCACTCGTCTTAATTAGCGACTTAATTACACAGTACAACCACTTAATAGTTATTAACTGTCTTACTATTATTAATTTAGTCTATTAATTTACATCACATTAATTTACATATTCCCTGTTTTCTGCTTCTTAGCTGAGGAGGTCACTATCTTAGGGATTACCGGTCTATGTATAAATTTGTACATTTTATTTATGTAAATATTTTGTTAATTAGAGTGTGAATCGAGTAGTGTAAATTTGGTTCAAATCAGTTATTTTAGCGCAATTATGTACTGCCTTAGGAGGGTAAATTTTATTTTTTATTTACCAAATATAGTTAGTTATGAATAACAATAATTAAACATTTATTAGGATGACATACTTTAAGACTAATAGTACATTTCATTAATGTTATTTCATTTTCAGATTAATCGAGTCAGCAAATGAAGAGGCCAACAAACATTATATTCTTAGAAAACGGTAAGTTAGTTTTGCTTTATTTTTGCATTTTTCTTTGCAAGGAAAAAAAATCTAAAAAAGAGGTGCACTTTATAATCTCGTCTAATTCCAATTTTAAATCATAGTTATTTGTCAAGCTGGATTGTAGAGACTTCTAGTTTTATAATAAAAAACTGTTCTTCATGGATACATCTTCCTGGGTCCCGCTTTGGAATGAGCTCTGCAATTGCAACTTCACGTTAAAAATAATACCATTTTTCAAGTTATCCAATGAAACTCCTTATATTTTATTATATTATCTAATAATGTAACTTCACAACTATTTTAGTGATTAAAAACTTTCTTTTGTCATATTTATTTATTTAAAGCTGTATATAAAAAAAAGTGATAAATACACTGTAAATGTTAAACAGTATCGTAAAAGCTGTTATCTTACGTCAATTAGGTGCCCACTTATATATTTTTTCAAATTATTTTTATAGGATTTTGGGGGTATTTTTCCTTTTAAGTCCTACTTACTTACTTACTTAATCATGACTGACTTAAACATACTTGAGGATGTATCATTTGATGTTGTGGTAGAGGTACTGTCACAATTACTACGATGCCCAAAAAAACCACAGAGAATCACCTCCTATAAACAGCAGAGACGAGATCCTCAAATGTGATTAGATGGGCGGGCGGCACACGCATAGTATGTTCCTTCACGGACAGTTGGCTGACCACTGGCTCGGAACCGATGACCTGGTCTGTACTGTCTTCACTGCGGCTTCTCAATTTATCTTCAGGTAATCCTCCTTATGTAATCCTTAATCCGCTTAGCTCTACTTCGTTTGTAGCTGTGTCCGCACCTTCCTCATCATCCGTGGTCTTCATTAACGTCTGATCCTCAGTGACAGGCCATGGAAAAGGCTAGCTGCGGCTAATTGCTTACTTTAGAGACGAGGCTATGTATCTTATAGCTTACCACTATATCTCTCCTGTCATGAAAATATCCTACAAGCAGAGAATATATGAAAGGGTTAAAAAGATATGGAAGATGTTCGGCTTCTGATAATTAACGAAACCGGCATTCTGTGGAGTATTTACCGGTAGTTGGTAGAAATTAACCAGAACTAAGTTAATTATTTAATGAATAACTTTTTGCTATCACGCAGTGTTCATTGTTTTACAACACTAACATTTTCATTGGTTTAAACCATAATCGTCAGGGGCTACAACATTATAAGCATAGATACATACAACCAATTTTCAAACTAATTAGATATTACAATAGTACATTGCCATTTACAATTAAAATAAGCCCTATAAAATCACAATAAAAAGTAGCATAATCGTATTTATATATTATTATTTTTCGAGCTTAGATTTCACCTCATTTATCCATACACCCTTTTATTTTAAGTTTCTATCCGTAATTTTCCCTATATCATGTGTAACTTATCCCCCTCTGTTACAGTTGTTATTGAATGTTGTTTAAGTAATTTTTATATTTGTAATTATTTATACATTGTCATTTAGCTAGTACATTTACACTAGTAGGTTTACAATATTATAATTGACTTATCACAGGAGATAGATTATATTTTATGTCAGCTAGAAAAAACTTTAATTTCATTTTCATCGTATCATCCGTACAGATGTAGTAAGACAAAGGTGTATAATGATATACACTTCTGCTTGATTGCAAGGGGGATACATGGCTACCATTGTGTGGGGGAAATAATATAAAGTTACGAAAAAAAAAACAAGCAGAAAACGATGTACTGATTTTAATACAACTTTATCTCCAATTTCTGTGCAACATAAACACAGTAAATGTTTTTAATTTTCTTAAAACTAAAAACACATAACCTGTGATACATTAATGTATCTCCAAAAATGCCTAGGGTTGGTGTTTCTGCATTCAAATTTGAGACTTAATTGAATAAGTAGTTCTGCAATAGTTTTTGATCATTAATCTTGAAGTTATCATAAATCTAAAAATGTATTAGTAATGAGATATATAATGTGCAATATAGTATGTCTGATACAAGTTGTGGCTGTGACTTTGATGGTGCGGGTTGCTATTTTATATGGAATAACCAGCAGTCTACCTGCAAGCCATCTTGATAATATATGGTTGGCACCGAACGTGGAAGGCTATAATTAAATTATATGTCCTCCGTCTCTCCACAATATGGTATATGATCACCAATAACGTTTTCGACTGCTCTAGGATGTCATCTTCAGTTGCTAAAATGAAAAGTCATTACAAAAAACAGTTGACGTTTTTATCAGATTTATTATTTAGCTATATGTTGAAAATGTTTTTTATCTACGTTTCTTGTAGTTAATTTCTTTCAATATAGTTTATTCAGTTATTTCATTATGTGATAAAATTGTCTAGATAATCCTTGTACTAAAAAGTATTCAGCATTGTTTACACTTAAATAAATTAATTATATAATTTATCAAGTTAGAGTAATAATTACTGTTTTAGACAGAGATCAAGTAGTCGTAAATATGTTAGTTTCCAATTGTTACTTTCTTTATAGAGATTTTCCAGCTTATGTTCTAATTTGCCTTTTGATATAGCTTATTAAACTTAAAAAAATATATATTTCCAGCTGCAAGCTTTAGTTGACATACTTCAAAGCTAAGAATAATATTAGCTCCAATAGTTGAAGGCGTGGAGTCTGTGAGTCGTTGGATGAGTGCCTACATAAACATCATGGAGTTGGTGTCACCCACAATTGTGGCTCAGCCAGTGCCATATCTGAACAAATGATGGGTTGGTTCAATCCAAGCTTGGTAATATTGTGATCGACTTGGAAGGGGGTCAGGCGTGTGGCCAAAACCCGTATGTACAGTACAGTCTAGATAACCCGTTCGCTTGACGCCATGTAATTCGAAGTGGAACTAACCGACATGTAAGCTAAACATGGTCCAAGACGACGGCTTGCTGCTCATCCAACACCCGTTATTTATTCCTTCTTAGTTTCAGTTAGTGACGAATACACTATGCTTTTGAAGTTGTTTTCTACAGGTATTTTTCGCAATTTTCAATTTAAACAAAAAAAACTTTTTGCAATGAAAAACATTTGACGAAGGAAAATCAGACTAAAATAACCTCAATCGTTTCTAGATTCAGCTACAAAATGTGTTTTTGAGATCAAGTAAGTCATGGAGATGTAAACGGCAGTTTTGTTGATATGACAAGGGTCCAGGACTTTTCTAGAAGCCTGGAGTATGCCGGAGAAAAGTAATAAAGATTATTATAAGTTGAAATACAAATCAGCCATTAACAATTGTTTTTCTTATATTCAGTTCAATATTACAAAGCTATAAAAACATAATCCAAAATGTTATCAGTGATACAATAAATCACACACATATATTTAAATGCATGACAATAATGGATATAAAAGAATAATACAAAAATAAAGATTTAAGGGATTTATGGTTGAAACAGCACAAGGGAAGCGGATAAAGTGGGGTAAGTGACCAAATCGGAAAATTTATTCCCCTATGTCTTTTTAGTCTCTTAGAGACTTCAGCAACTGTTATGAGGAGAGAAGAAAAGGCCAGGAACGAAGGTGGAGTCAAATCAGTTTCAAGGCATGGAAAGGAACAGAACAAGAAAAGTGGCAACAGCCAGAGATAGATAGAAGTTAGATTTAGTGGATTTACTCAGCCAAAGGGACACACCGCCACTTCTAGCTGAAGGACTTACGACAGGCCTTTAACACACTCTCTATCTCTCTCTCTTTCCAGTTTAAGTTTTTTAACTTTAACCTGTTTATTTGTTGTTCAAAACAAAAATGGTGAATATAAAAGGAAGAAATAACCCTCGGGATTGACTAATCCCGACTAATATGGAAACAGAAAACTTTAAACCACAGTTTCATACTAAAAATGGAATATTTACTCTAATCATTTATCTCCTAATCAGCTGCTTCTTTTTACTAGCATTTTTAATTACATACAAAATATACCATTACATTTGTGTACTAATCGTTTGGCGTTCTTGGATTTATATTGTCTAATCTATGATGGTTTATTTTTTATCGTTTTACGTGAGTATAATACAACGTCAAAAAGTTTTGTAGAGGGGACACTACGCTTAGGGATAATACGAATGCATTCAAATAAGGACCAGGAGGGATACCAGGGAGTGGGAACCGACAGCTGCAAGGAATGAAGAAGTGCTCTCCAACGTTCTTACAAGAGAAGCCTCTTCAAAGTTGTCGAAATATTATCTGAATCCCCTCTTCACTCTGCGGAAATCCCATGGCATAGCAATTACATTTAAAGTAGAATAATTTCCTGTAAGGATCGTGCACCACTAATAAGGAAATTGATAAACTTGTTTTATTAATGTCAATAATTGGATTTATATATTTGTTTACACATGCCATAGTATGTATCCGAGTGTTAAATTAAACCAAAATTGACTGAAAATGTTAACGACTGTCCGCTTTGGCAGATGCTCCAGATATAATTACACTTGATGGAAGGAGCTATCACCTCCACCAAGGCTAACACGGCCACTAATCACCCTCCTATTACTAATTAATTAGTTAGCTATCAACAAGTTTCCTGTTGTAAATTGATATCTACTCAGTTTTTAGGACAATTTATCCTAATTGCTTCCACTGTAATCATTTAATTAAGAAGTATATTTAACTAATAAGTGGTAGTTTAACAACCAAGGCTCAATAAAGAGTTATTACTTTGAAACAGCAAATGGAGAATCTACTAAAATTAATCTTTATAAAATTTCAAATGTATGTTCATAAAAACCTACTGCGATAATCAGCAGCCTATCAACAAGTAGGGTCCATTTAATAATAATTATTACGATGCTAAAATTATGCTAGTAAATTTCTTAAAATTATAAGGATGTATATAAAAGAGAATTAACGACACTTCCTGTTGAAATACTCTTAAATATGCAAATATATATTTAAGATTAGTTGTGTTATATAATCCCACACATGTAAATTTAAGTAATAAGCTTATTATTATTAGAATACTTTTACTGAGATAAAATTACAATCTGCCATATTATGCAAAAAGCTATTATTCATACTATATTTACAGTTTTGTGCAATATGTATTTGCAAATTCACACAACCCACAGATCTCCTAAATCCGCATGCTCGTCACCTCCCTCGCATGCGTAAGAGGAAGCGGAGTCTTGGGAGATCCCCTACGCTCTTCCTCCATCAAATGAGTCCACCGGCCACGAGCCCGTGGAGGCTGGCCAAGCAGCAGATGCTCAGGTCATGATTGGAGAAATTGGCCATGAAAATAAAAATACCTTGGGTTCAAATCCTAAACTGTTATTCGTCTCATTAACGAATAATTATTCTGTGTAACTTTACATCCCTACGGTTTTCAAATTCAAAATAAAACAAGCAGGCTCCATTGACAAGGACTTAGGTTTAGTTCATTTGTACTAGCTACGCAGTTTGCAGTTCAGACGCACCCCTCCTCTTATCTCCCTTCTGTACGGGTTGACTGCCACTACTAGTGACCCAGTTCCCTGCGCTAAGCACTGCCCCAGGCAGCCGCTGATTAGGGAGCAAGTTAACTTCTCGAGGAATTAGGCTCTGCATTGATATTCATCTTAACTTGAGAGGACGCAGGGGGAGAATGAGCGAACCCTCCGCTCCAAGCTCGGCCGACCGTCCTGCAGTTAGCGCTCAAGGAAGCGGGGCAATAAGCACTCAACAGCTGAATTACTTTGTTAGATTTGTCTTTGGGGCCCCGCGTCGCTCCCCCTTCTACGCCGAGTTATTGTGGCCGTTCCCCTCCTTCCGTGCACAATATTTCCTCAGTTCATTCCTTTTTCAAACCATCAATTAGCAGCACCCCCCATATATATATATATGTAAGCTTTATTTAATTAAATTAGCAGCGCTTTGTATATCACGCGCGTTCATTCACGCTTTGTATATTCAGGTGGCTGCCACTAGGTGGAGCTAGAGACATATGACCAGAAGGTTTTCAAAAGGTTTTCAATGTGAAACAATTAAGTAAAGTGCAAACAGTGATAACAATAAACTGTAATTGTTGTTTCTCTTGTTTTACAGAGAAACAGATTACTTATTGTTATAAGAAGAAGACCTAACCACCCTTATATATATATATATATATATATATATATATATATATATATATATATATATATATATATATATATATATATATGTAGCGACCGCTAACTACATGAGTTAAATCACCCTACACGCTAGTGCATATATATTGTAAGCAAAAGTAAAACAACAGGAACTAAATGTATTGTAAATCATTGTAAAGTGCTAAGCAATAAAACGCGGAAGTCAAACAAGTCATAAACAGCCAGGTACCCACCGGCCTAAGAGCAAGGTGGCCAGGGGTACCTCCTGGCAGCCATAAACAGTAAACCTGTCTCCTGGCAGACTCTCTGGTGACCTGTACCCGTGACGATGCTTCGTTTCCGCTCGAATTCTGAAAACTTGACTAATTCTTTATGTAAAACCTCTGTACCTCTTCTCTTGAACATAATGCATTGACGGGGCACATACCTAACATAAAATGGAGTCAGATAGTAACGCCGTCCTGGAACGATTGTCCCGGTTATTAACTCGAACAATCCGCACTTGTCACCAGGGTTAGGGTGATCAGGCAACCCCCTAGTGACAACCCGACAATATACAATATTGTATAATTCAAATCCTCAGTCCACAATAACCTGTCTCGCTGATCTTCATACTCCTACCCACTAAGCTTCAGTATACGATCAGTCCTGCTTGGTCGCTCTAATACCCTCTGGAATTCTCTACCCTCTAATAAACGCCATACTCCATCCCTACGAACCTTTACAGCTCTTCTATTCCAATACCTTTTCATTACACAATGAGACGCTCGTTAGTCTCTAAATGTTGGCTGCGAGTTAGTATCCATCTTTCTTGTTTACTTTTGTGTAAATATAATGTTTTTTATCTAATGTCTTACTGTATAGACTTCTGCAAATCGTTGTTGTTTTTCTGTTTTTGGAGGGAGGGTTCTTATGGGTGGATCCTGTGGACTTCATATACTATAGACTAGATTTACTAAAAGTAGTTAAACAATTTTTATTTTTATTTCATAATTAGTATTATCATTCCTACAGAGATTTACACTTTACTTTGTTATTGATATTTTATTGTTATTTTATAGTTTATTTTATTTGCCAGATGTGAATTTGTCATCTGAACGTTAATGTTATCCATAGGGGACCTAATTCATAGTCCCGGAATAAATTTTTGTTTCTAGTCTATTTTATTCTAACCACTGGAGCGAATATCTTCCCCATTGTTCTTAATCCCAGGTGGTGCTTGGTTAAGGAGTGCAGTTTTCAGCTAAAGACTTCATTACATTCAAGCTTGTGTTTAAACACACTTTTTACAGGAGGAGATCTATATTCGTATTATTACATCTATAAATTAGTTGAATTTAATTAAACTAAACCCTAGTTTTTTTTTTAAAGGTTTCATTGCTTTCAGTTAAAACCAAAACTCTTAATATTAATGGTTGGGTGCCTCTCGCCACAGCTTTATAAACTAATTTGAATTATTTGTCACTTTTGACATACTAGACTGCCATCTTCAAGGGTCAATCTAATGGGGTTGGCTACCAAGCGACGTCGACCTTCGGAAACGTTCGGGTATAAATAGATAAAGCAGTAGAGAGACAGAAGGGAAAAACAGATCGATGCGGGAGCGGGTGGGTGATAGCTTCTCCAAAGCTGTGACACTGACCTGTGGAGTACCCCAAGGAGCCGTCTTATCCCCTGTACTATTCAACGTAGACACGTAATACCACAGTTACTGCTTTCGCAGATGACATAGTGGTGTACAGCAGCAGCATGAGCGCAAGGTAGCTCTAAGACAGGCTGAAGTAGCCTGTAACCAGATCAGTGAGAGATTGGGGAGACTCAATATCTCTGTAAACGCGGGTAAGACTGACTGCGTAATTTTCTCTTTTCAAAAGGGAAAAACCCCGCTACCTACTAGTTACATAGTAGGAACGGAGGAAAATTTACCAGCCAACAACCTAGTATATCTGGGAATTAAAATGGATAGACACCTCCATTTTAGTAACCATTTTACGAAGAAGTTGAAGCATACACGCACGAAGTCTTAGGGCTTACCCATTTATTGACTTCCCCCAATCTATAACTGCGTCTGAAGCTATCTACAAGAGTATACTCAGGCCTGCTCTGCTGTATGGTGCATCGCTATTTCGTTATCTGACGTATACGACAGCTCGGCGACTCCAACAATTCCAAAACGGTATACTGATGAAAGTGGTTAGAGGTAGTTCATTCGAGCAGCGGAGCATCAGTGAGCTTCACGAGATCTTTGAGCTGCCTACCATGGATGAATTCATCCAACGTAGACATATCAAACTTTTCGACTCCCTGCAATACCTGACAAACCCGGTGTTTAACACGATAACCCCCGCTCCGTTCCCCCATCGATGGCAGGACGCTGTCGCGGCTGGAACGCTATAGTCTTAGGTTTTAGTTTTTAGTTTCCCGGTTGTAAGCGGAAGGTAAGCCTCATCACCTAGTGTGTGTATGTGATTTATGGACTTTTAACTTCAAAAAGAATGTATTATATTTATGCACTCCTTCGAATGCATCTGCGTATGCAGCACGATGAGAAAGATGTAATTCCAAATTTATTTATTTATTTTTGTCATTGTATATATTATCAATAAAGAGGTTTTGAAAGAAAAAAAAAAAGAGACAGAAGGTCCTTTATTTAAAAACAAACATCTTGTGCCCCTTATTATGTTTTACGCACTTGTCACTGAGATGTAATTATTGATTTGTCCGTTCACGCTATGTACAGTTTAACATTTTCATGCTTGCAGGGTAGACTAGGAACGTAATAATTACCACTAAACAGGTGGATTCAATTGCATTTAAACGTGGCTAAATAGGCTCGGAAGATGACCCTGGGTCGTAAAACGGTAATGCTGAACTCCTGTGTTTGATTGCAGTTTAATCAAAGGTTTATTTGATATTTCAATTTAATTCAATTCTTTCTCCTAGTGATTAAAAATAGTTACAAGAAAAAGAGTTACAAACCCCTTAGATCATAGGAGCATAACAGTAACGTATATCAAGTTACATGCCAATTTTCATCCATGCACTGAATATGTAGATGATGAGTGCCAATAAATGAGAATTAATGACACTTCCTCTTGACATACTCTTTAAGATACAAATATATATTTAAGATTAGTTGTGTTATATTATCCCACCCATGTAGATTTAAGTAATAAGCTCATTATTATTAGAATGTTTTTATTGAGATAAAATTACAATCTGCCATATTGGGGAAAAGTCAATTCCTTCACCCAACCTTCAAATAGGTCCCTCCTAGAAAAAGGATCCTTTTCACTCCTGTAAATCACATGTTATTTTACTTTTCCCACATTCCTCTTTTCAAATTTTGAGAGCTTTGAAAAAAAAATTAAATCAAAGTTATGTGGGTGCATCAAGATGTTCTGAGGATGGAAGCAATATTCAGTCTTTTTACTAAGTCCATGGTCCATGGTTCCCACAAGATACGTCCACTCAAATAGAATACGCAACTATAACTAAACATCCATATTCATAAATAACGAAATTACCCAATCAACATAATTTATAACCTATTTTCAATGGCAGACTTTTATCTCATCTATTTAATCTTTATCTCATATTTCCATTAAGTAAGTAATTATTTTGAAACCAATTTATACTTAGGTTAATTGACAAGATAAAGCAGCACTTAATGTCATGCTACTGCTTAAGCTTTAAATTCATTTAGAAGTTGGCCTTTCAAGTTTGTAACGTATTTTATAAGGTTTTCGGAAGTAAAAATAAACGTCAGGCAACCTATTATGAATAATTAATGTATTAAACATATTAAGTAGGGAACATATCAATGATCGAAAATTATTTCTATACATTGTAGATACCATCTACTATTTATGGTACCAAAATGAATAGCTACAACTTACGTCTTCTGATTATTTCTTAAAATAAACAAATACATCCACAAAGAAATAAAGCTTATGACTTTATGATTGCTAGACATGATAGTGAAGCTAGCAGGATTATTGCTAAGTTTTTGTCTTTCAATCATTTTCTTTTGTTTTCTAAACTGGAGTCGCTACTTCATTATTTCAAATGGCAAGACCCCCCCCCCCACGAGACTGAGTGGCCATCTGCTAAAGAAAAATCCTTTCTCACGGATCAATAGTTCAGAAAAGCGATTCATCTATAGTTTACTGCATCAAGAAAGTGGTTGATCATCGATCAATATATAATAAATATACCTCCGTTAACGTATTTTCAACAGGACAGGTATCCTTAACTTAACTTATTTTTCCTATCGGCAGGAATATATTTTGCATAAATTGTTCCTCCAATACCAAATATGCTAAGACTTAGCAAAAAGATACTGGAGACAAAGACAGAATAAAATTCAATCATATTTCACGAGAAAGTAATGTTGTCGTTTTTTTTTGTTTTTTTGTAAAAGCATATACATTATGAGCTGTTTTCTTTTAAAGAGGTGCAATAGTTCACTGAGTTAGAAGGAAAGAGTGCCGTGGAGCAAGGAGTTGAAGATATTTATTCGATGCATTAGTGCTATATAATAAAGATAAATAACAGGCGTTATTCGTTTATTATTATTATTATTTATTATTATTATTAGGCCTGTTGTGGTCACCTCTTAATTATGAATAATTATAAGTTCCCCTCTCCTTGTATCAGACCTCGTATCTATATCATCAAATGAATATCAGAAAATATGTATCTTTATTCAGTATGTTTAATAAAGGTTTTGAGGTCAATGAGAGTGAGGGGTAGAGCTAGAGGGGGGACAGCCGCCGATAGGAACCCATCCCCACCACAGCTGTGCGCCTATATAAGAAACCAGACTAAACCGAATTAGCGTAACGAACCGGACCGTCACTTGGAACACTACTCTCTCCTCTCTCTCTGCACTGGCGCTTGCTGCTCTACTGAAACCATGGTCTTCTCATTCAACTACCCCTGCATATCTCTCTCCTAACCTCACTATGTTTTAGTCCGGCGTTGTCAGGTCCCGAACCTTCCTAGTGGGAATCTCTGCCTTCGTATCGCTAAAACTAGCACCTCCTTGGTAGAGACCTCTCCCTCGCGGACGACGGTTGCCGTGGCCCTGCAAATTTACCTATCAGTGTCTACCACGGCAATTCAGTCTGCCTCTCTCCGGTTCACACTCACCTTTGGGATTCGGACGGTATTCGCCTACCCTTAGACACCGAGTGTGAATTCGTGGTCATTCCAAGACCACGTAAACTACCTATAAACCTACCCTGTACCTCTTCTTCTAAATATAGTGCTTTGTCGGGGCACACACCTTCTAAAGATCTTATGGAGTCAGATCAAAGCGGGCCAGACTGCCCGCCGACTAGGCCAGCAGCCAGGGTGAAAGACCACAGGTCCACCCACCGCAGCGGGCGTCTCTTCCCCACTTTAGGGATACTCAGTTAATCCGAGCCCGACAAGGCGTATTAATTTAACCAGTATTAGTTCCGAAGCAACAAATTCTAGAAAAATGTAAATGTCATTTGCCGGTATCCCCTTTTTTTAAAATCCCCCAGTGATCAGCAACTCATAATGCGATTATTGCAGTATTAATATCTTGTTTCTGGGCCACAATTAGCCATCAATTCTCGTTTTGGCTCTTGCTAACTCTAACGTTAGCAAATTGTGAATTTTTTTTCAAAACTGACTATTATGGTGTTATTTTATATTTATTATTGTATGTAGTTATGTTATAATTATATGATTTAAGACCTAGAAAGAATAGAAAGATCTTTTCAGAATTTGTCATGCTTTAATCATTTCCATTTATTGTTAATGCCCGTATGTATTATATACATATATGTTACTATCATTCATTTACATTTATTCAGCTTAATAAATTACATGACATGTTAGGGGACTCATATTGGTACCTTATGAGAGAAACCGGTGACAATTACAAACATAAGGAATCCCTAGAAAAGCAAAAATTAACAGCTGATGAAATTTATACTAATTAGTTTGGTGTTTTTTCACTAACATATCATCATTTTCAAATTATTGGTTAAATCAATTCTCCAAACTCCATGAAGTACAGTCTGGCCTTTGAACAGTCTCCTTCCATTCGTCCGCGTTCTGTCTTATGATGACTTGGTAAAACTCTCCTTTAAAAAAAAACAACATTTACTATATGTTAATAGGGTTTAGAAAACATGTTTAATATTTAAGACTGTCCAGAGATATTTAAGGAATACAGCACAAGATTTTCGCATCCATTGTCACACTGTTAGCAGCGAGCAAGGTTAAATAGCCCATAGCTCCCCTTTGCCCCTCATTACTTGAATTTTGAATGAATGAATGTTCATATGAACGTGTTGTTCCAAATATTTCATTATGAGTACTATACAATGTAAACGTGAAAATAGGATTTACTTATATAGAGTGAAATAGCTTAAAATACATCTACACTGAGTGAATAGACTTAAAACAAGCCCATATTCACTGGATGGCAGCCAGAAGAAAAGGATAAATTAGTTCTTCGACTTTTGAAAATGGTAGCAAACTGATAACACCTAATAGTTATAACAGTTATATCCGTTACAGTTGACAGTTTAAAGTAATCATTTTCTTCCTATTGTTAAGAATACACTGCAGACGGTAGAACGTAAATAATTTCAAAACTATACCGACGAAAAGTCCTAGGAATCGATTGTTTTTGAGACTGAAGGGTTCATTCCTGATACAGGTCGGACTGAATATGTAGCTGGCTCCACATGGTATGAATGTAAATGAACATACTAGTATACATACATTTCAGACTTTCATAAGCTTAGAATTTGCTATCCTTTTGCCATATGTTTGTTTATCCCTTCATTCTTATTCCTAGTTCTGGAAGGTTTGTTCTTTTACTTAGTTCCTCATTTCTTGCAACAAAAAAAGTTTAAACTATCCAGTCACCTCATTGGGACTGTATACGATGAATGTTGTGTTTACATAAATGGAGTATGTGCGAGTTGATGTGTTAATTTTTCAATATAAAATCAAAAGATGCAATAATAACATTTAGAAATTGTAAAATTAATTCATCAATCACCTACCTGCGATAATTATTTGTTAGAAAAGAAGATGTTTAGGAATCAAGATGTAGTGTATTAAAGGAGACTAGAAGTCTCTGGTATCTCAAAACCAAACTCTTATTAAACTATGAAATCTAACTTGAACGGAGAGTACAAAACGTGTTGGTTTGGTTAATTTCAGGAAAGCTCTGTCTTTATCTGGGCAATCTACTATATATAGGCAACACACCCCCACCACGATTCTAGTGGTGTTCTCAAAAGGTCCAAAAATCCACTAGTACCTGACGGTTGTAAACACTCTACTCAGATGATTTCAATCCAACTCACACCATTAAAATCAACCTAGTTCTAATAAAAGAATCGGCACAGAAATTATGTAGGCTAAAGCAATTACAATGAGGTATTATTGTCACTGAATAATTCAAGATAGCAACAATCAAAATCGTAATTTAAGAAAGATATAAAATTTCGCCAGATCCTCTCCTACTTCTTTTTATACCAGTAATGTAATATACCCCCCCCCCCCGC
The DNA here is from genome assembly GCA_930367205.1 of Acanthosoma haemorrhoidale. Taxonomy (NCBI): domain Eukaryota; kingdom Metazoa; phylum Arthropoda; class Insecta; order Hemiptera; family Acanthosomatidae; genus Acanthosoma; species Acanthosoma haemorrhoidale. The sequence goes on along the minus strand of OV884011.1, from coordinate 180,271,996 downwards.
CAGATCCGTAAGGTGTTCCGGTGGGTATTGGCATGGAAGTGTAACGCTCTAGTTTATTACTCTAGTCTACTTTCAGTAGTGATATCTGGTGCCCCACTGGGACTCAAAATTTGTCATTTGTCGTTCTGTTTAGCTTTGCAATAAATATAAAGTCTCAATGATACGCTCCCAATCCCCATCATCACTAAAGCCATCCAAAGAAGACACATCAAGTTGTTTGACTCGATGAAACATAGCCGAAACCCTCTATTCCGAGACATGACACCCCCACCGCTACCGGCAAGATGGCAACTCTCAAGATCTGGTAAAGCAGACCGAATGGTGGACATCACGGCGCTTGGCCCACCAACAACAAGCCTCTAACGGGCACCCATCACTGCTATCCAACTAAATAAGACTGCACTACATGCCAAGAGGGACTCTAGGCCCAGCCACCAGTGGACTCTCACCACTGTACCGCAACTATCAACCTCTACCAAGGCTTCCCACACTCCTTAATTCCCTCAAACCACCTTCAAGCAGGTACTCCTAGTACAAGGATCCGCTCAACCCAAATATCCCTTTATTTTTCCCTCATCCTTAATCTTATAATTAGAGAGCTATGAAAAAAAAATAAAAATATGCTACCAATGGTTAATTACCGTGCCCAGGCGTCTTTGGTATATCTACCTATCTATCAGTGAGTACGAAATGTTCGAAAGTAAAACATTTGATTTGAATTAATAAAACTTCATTCAACAATAATCCCGATTACGATAGTGCTAATTTAGTACCTGTTCTAAAATAGATTCCAGACGCTATCACAAATATTAAGTCGAGGATGAATCAAAAAATTCTAGACTGGTTTAATCATCGGTAGAGCACATGGAATATCCATCGATAAGAGACTAGAATGATAAAAAAATACATTTTTCAGGACACTAACCGGAAGATAAATAACAACCAGTCTTTTTTATACCCAGAGCTAAGACAGAAAATATTATCAAAATATAGTCAAAAATAAACTTTTTTTTTTTCTCGGGTCGTGCCTGAATTAAATATTTTCTACCTAGCATCGCCAAAAAAGTATCATTGTAATTATCAGCCCCATTAGATGAATGAAAATGATATTGACAGTTGGGGAGGAAGGGTCTCCATGTCTTCTAAAAAAAAACTTCTATTAGAGGAGTGTATGCTGTGGATTTGCGTATTGTCATGAAGAAACAATAGTGTCTTACAGAAAACATCGTTATTTTTTAAAATGTTATATTTTGTGCATGTGTTAAAAACTTGTTGTTTGTCAGTTTTGCAATTGATTTTTAAATCTATGTGTAGTAAATAGTTTTATATAAATGTATGCGGGTGTTTGTTATGTTAATTCTTATAGTGTATTTTTTCGCAAGCACAGAACTGTCGATTTTTTTCTTGATAGTGGACTCACCTGCGGTGGTCAATCTGTTTATAAACTTATTGATTAGTTTAGTAAACACCCTTTCTCGCTTGTTGGCGAAATAGTCAAGTGGTATTTTTTCAAAAAAAGGAGCTGCCTCCCCTAGTTCTTCTCCATAAGTCCATACCCAAATCCATATCGGGATATAGTATTTGTTGAATGTGTGAAATTAGGTTTGCAAAGTGAGATCGTAATTTCCATCGAATAATCTTTATAGTTCTCTAAAGCGTCTGTTAACAGAAAAAGCCAATTTCAAGTTAAATTTTTTTTCGAATGCAGATGAATTAATAGTTTATCAATAATAAATAAATCATACAATTAATATGAAGAGATAAAACAACAAGTATTTCCCTTCTACCTGTAATTTACTGATTACCCTTGTGAATGGAATAAATAATTAAATCTGTTGATAAATTTATTGTTAATAATGATTTTTTTTACTAAACAATTCCTCTACTTTCCCTAAGGGATTAGCCTCCACCCCCATCTTAGATGTGTAAGTGGGAGTACCTTAACTTTTTCTTCGGTAAAACCCAGTCTGCAATGAAAACCTGTTCCGTTTTCATGACGGTATTTTAATCACATATCAAAACTTTTTTTCCATTCCAGGTTCTGTATTTGACAGGGGGGAACGTTTTCTCGCCAAAAAGTTATGACAAAGATAAAAAGAATGTAAAAAAAAGAATTTTTCATGCTGTATTAATGATGCAAAAAGACGTTTGATTTCCTCTTGTGGTATTCAATATTGATTAGGTCATTACCGATATTAGGGCGTTTATTAATGCATACTATGCTTTTAGATAGTTTGAATTGTTAGAAACTCAAATACATTCAAAAATAAAATTGTGTGACCGTACAATATAAATCGCGTATTTAATACGTTCAAAGTAGTTTTTAAACACCTATTCATTTTAATATATTAAGTGTTAATAATTGCGGTAAATATTGGCGTCAAATTTACACTAGTACATGCAGTATTTAAAATGTACACATGTTTAGGGATTTCACAGTATAACCTGCGGGATTGTCAGGAAGAACGAAGCAGGGATGAAGAAGATGCCCCACGCTGCTCATCCATCCATACCACTGTTTGATAGCAACAGAATACAAGTGTCTAAACTCCTAGTAATAGGTAACGGGCTACAGGAGACCTCTAGCCCATTCTCACTTCCATCTCCGAGAAGGATTGTATGGATGAATTATGCTAAATAGGGTTCTTGCAGTGGGCTTGGGATTATCGGATATTTTTTCATGAAATTTTAAAAATTTAGAGTGAATGTGTTTCAGGTGTTTAGGTCTTATTCGCAACAAATAAAACAAATTTAAGACAGTGAAAACAATAAAAACAAAGCAATCATTGGTACAATGACAAATAAAATGAATGAACTAGTTTACTGTCGAAATGTGACAATCAAATTTCCCAGTTACAGTGAACAAAGGTTCATGTTAGAGCAGAGTTGCTGAGCTTGCGAGTTGGTCAGCATAAGATGAGGCCAGCGGTCGCTGATTGAACGCCACCAATCCTCATCGTGGACCTCCACCTGCCCTATATTCACCCTTTAGGGCGTAGTCCGCTCTCGGCTCCACTATCGATATCTGGTTCTGTGGCCAGTCATAAATCTTCATTTCAAACTCATGGCCTAGTATAAAGTTTAAAAACTATAAAAAAGTATGAAAGAAAAGTGATTGAACCGTTGGTGATTCATTATGACAGGGCTGTTAATTCTTAAGCCCCGAGTGAGAGGCTCTACTTTCAAACAGGTACGGAGCAATCGCAGTGGTAAAAGGAATGGTCCAATTAATTTGTAATTTTTAGCCTACCTTTCAACGATATCTGAGGAAACTCAGACTGACAATTTGGGACTCTTAAACTAGGGTTAGGCTAAGGTTATTCACTGTTGGTAAATTTTCGTACTATTCAGGCAGTTTCCGAAAATGTTGCTTCCTGAACCAAGTCAAGTATGTTCTTCGACAACTCATGTATCCGGATAGATTTTGGCGTGTACCTCAATCCATTCATGGAAATAATGATGAGGGGAAACCCTACAACTATCCAATATATAAATTTGCCTAATTTCCTTAATTTTTTATTATTAATAACCTTACCTAAAGTAGTATCCATATTTACACAGATCATAAAGTAGGCTCTCTTACGATATAAGAGTTACCGACAAGGGCCACCAAAATGTTGTAATCCAAGGTTGAGCCTAACAAGCCAGTCCTGCAGTTTCACATTTGAAGTTCATGTTCATAAATATGTTTTCTTAAGTTTTTTTCATGCTACCTGTCAGTTTACCTGGGAACAAATTTTAGTGGGAGTTTCAGATATAGTGGATCATTTCTACCATATTTAAGACAAAATACAGTTCCCCATACCTGTACCAAAGTAAATTGTCTGCCTTTGGACAAGAAATTACTTACTTATTGCCTTATTAAAGGCAGATTGTAATTATTGCACAATAAAGGAAAGGACAAGAAATTAAAATATTTTGAGCGCTGTGTATTTTTATTGCGTTTATATATCACTTGCTGCTCAATTTATGTAGTTTCTTGTAATATAATTATGTCTATCAATAAAAAAAACGTATTAACACATTTGAAGAAAACCTAAGTTCATAGAATAGGAACTTGACAAGTTGTGGCACTCCAAAGCCCCTCTGAAGTATGATAAATCTTCTGCTTCTCCTAATGGACTTACTGCTAAAGAGGAAGACTGGGATATTAAAGGGAAGGAAGGCAAATAGAGCAGGCTCAGCTTGCAGTGCTTTAAAGGCTGATCAGAGAATTTTAATTTAGGATTATGGCTGAGGGAATTGAAATGATTTTGTGCCGCTTGAGTGCTGCTTCAAGTTAATAAGAAAGTAATGAATCCAACAACCCATTCCACTTGCAATATATAAATTGAGATGAAGAATCTTTTTACTTTATACTCTGCTCTAAACTCGTAATATTATTTTGGTTTCAAGCTCTTATCAATTTCCAATTGGAATAGGAAACGCGCGGTATCGTACATTAAGCCAACAACTTCTATTAGCGAACCTGATATCATTATGAACCTCAAATTTTTAATGTTACAGTTAAAACATTTATAATAAAAGATGGCTTTTGAAAGCGTTAAATGAATGAAAGGAAAATTGTCTTATAGAGCTTTCTGCAGCTTTAACTTACTGTTATTTTATTTTATTTACTGTCACTATGGAAGGTTTGTTAGCACTGTGATGTCAGATCTGAGTATGAGATGCCGAAAGAGCTTGAGCGCTAAATAACTGGAATTATTCGAATAAACAATATAACTAATTTTTCCTTAGAACGGCCCACGACCAGCCTTGCATTCTTCGAGAGTTTTTGTAACACCATAGTAAAATATTAATCCTTAGACATTTGTTCAATAAATATAAAAATTAAGTACTGATTTCAGCTTGGATTAGAAAATCCATTGGGGGGTCTCAAAACATTTTTGTTACCAGCTTCTATTTGCCCAAAAGGTCAGAAAAAAATTATAGTTATTTTAGAGCGTATCTTCAAGCTCAGATAAACTATGTACATAGAGATAAATGCTCATATTTTCAAATTTTGCTGATAAGTGCTTATTGCTAGTTTTTTCAATATATTTCATTTCAGGTTGGTGATTCTGGGGTATTATGGATGACCACGAGATCAGTAGGAACTACAGCTATCACATTGAGGTATGATACTTTTAAGTTTATTGTAGTAATTTTATGAATGAATAATTTAGTATACTGGATAATTTATAGTAATCTCTTAAAAGTGAAAAGAAGAATAAAGTATCTATTTTCACATTTTATTTCTTAGCTCACAGCTTAAAGAAAAATGAACGATCAGCCAGAGGCGTAACTACAGGGTGGCAGGGCTGGCAAAATGCCACGGGCCCCCGACCCAAGAGGGCCCCGGCCCAAGTGGCCGCGAGCTCAGAAATATTGTTTTAATATTGTACCTATTTATAAAAATATTAAAATATATATACCATATATTCAATTGAAAATTGTTATTGGTTGTGGGTAACTAAACTACTCGTAAGTATAATAAAGCTTAATGGGCCCCCATTAAAGGAATTTGCCACGGGCCCCAGATGATATAGTTACGCTACTGCGATCAGCGCATGTTCTGTCAACAAAAAAATAATAATTGTTTTGGCGTGTAAGAAAGAGCACCCCACCTGTCACTAATGCAAAATTGATTGGAACATTTACTTGCCAGACTAAAAGGCAGGCTTCATGGATTCATTGACAAGTTGGGGCCATTGTAACTCAGGCAGCCCTGTTAAGACAAACGACAATTTGCATCAAGGCGAGCGTCAGTGTCACAAACCGGTTCCTTTGAACTGTGATTGGAAAACTTTCTTCCCAGCCCCCCATCACCAATCAGCCTTAATGACTCTTTTCAGGTGTTCAATTCAAGAAACTGTTCAATATCTCCCTTCTTAGGATAAATGCAAAATCGAGTGTTGTATAAATCTGGGGTCCTTTTTACCAACAAACTCATGCAAGAGCTATTTCATTTTAATTAGTTTATACTTCTAGAACCATTTACTTACACGAACGCCCTTTAAAACTCTATAGATTTAGTAATGGCTTACAGACACTAATGCCTTACAAACTCCGACAAGTCATCCAAAAATTGAATTAGTAACAATAAAACTAAGCCGTGAACAAGCGAGGCTGTTTTAGGTTGCATTAGTAGGGAACACTCGTATAAACTATTAAAGAGTCTGAGATTCATATAATACAAAGGTACTAAAAATATGCCATATATACAATTCGTAATCAATACAAGGAAACAAAAAAGAAATCATAACAATTAACTAGAGACGAAATCTATCATTCGGGTGTATTCTCTTTATAATTCTCTCTTATAAACTACATACTTTTCATTTATTGTATCAAATCATTATTTAATCCTGCACTGGCACCACTCATACTTGTTTTAACTCTTTACGTGCTTAAAAAATATACTATATAAACGTATCCTTATTACTCTCCATCAGTTTGTAAACGAAATTCATTTTCGATTAGAATTTCATTTTAATCCCTCAAACATCCTCCGCTTGCAAGGATAGCTACCTACGTGTGAAGGTTTCTACGTACCTTCTTCTTTCAAGACTTCTTATGAGTCATGAGTATTTCTTGATATTAAACAGGATGGAATTTGTCATTCAGACAACAGACGTAATACAGACAACGGCCACTAGTTTCTATATCTACTATAGAACACTAGACACTAGAAGCTTACTTGCACAATTACTTCATTACTATAAGTGAAAATTCAGCCAAAGCTGGAGTATCGCAAGGCTTATCAATCACGCAATCATGTCAATCACGACCTCATTTGACATTGATGCATCACCACGCTGGAATGTCTAGTCTACTAGTCTCATCGGTTTGAATAGAATTTTGTCTATAGTTTGATACAAAATTTGATTCTTTAATTTTTTGTTGAGAATATGCAAGTGGTATGAAAGTAGAGGGGTTTAAGAGACGAAATTCAATCTTTGAAAATCCCTTAGCATAATCCTCTTTATGATTGCAAAATGTTTTCCAAACCTTTTCTTCCTTACAGATCCAATTAAGAAATAATCTGCTGAGTATTATGGCCGCTCAGCTAAAACCCTTGAATTTTCAAAATGATCTTAACTTTCCGCTGCCTTTACTCATAAACTTAGTGACTTGTACCCATCCGCTTCAAGCTCTACCTTTTATAATAAGACCAATATTTATTGTATATTTGAATATTACTTTTTACCGACTCCTAAGCCGTAACACTGTCCAGAGGGAGGAATGCCTGGCGAGGTGGTCGGACTCGTGGCAAGAGGGATGGTGTCCTGCGGTCTTCGACGGAGCCCTCTGCTGGGGCCCCACTGGGCCGGATCAGTTGTCCTCGCAGCCCTGCCGGGAGGAGATACATGGCATCTTATACGACATCTCAAGTATGTAATTTTAAATGTATTATCTTAATTGCATATGCATATAGGACTGTGGATAAATATAAATGAAAAAGTAACTTACTCGATCTTACTTATACTTGTACTAATTAGTATTAGAGTAACTTACTTATGTCTCATTATCAAATATACATATGGAATAAATACTATCACAAACAAATTCATATATTACAGGTATTCTACAGTGTTTATACAGCCGTTACGCTATTTATCATCTCACTTATCATTTCTAATATTTACATAGTTATACTTAAGCCAATCTGAACATACGGAATAGAGCTATGGGGGACAGCAAAAAAGTCGAACATCAAGCGCATCCAATCCTTTCAATCAAAAGTCCTGAAACAATAGTAAATGCCCCCTATTACGTCACCAACAAAACCCTTCATAATGATCTTAATATACCCTACATTCTTGAACTCATCCCTTCCAAATTCATGAAATTCCATAGTAACCTATCCAACCACTCTAATCCCGTAGCACAGTCATTGCACTGCTCCACTCATCCCTATGATCCTCCCCGGAGACTGAAACGGCAGTGGCCTCGTGACCTACTATAAATGCGCACAGTGGGAGTCCTGGCAATAGCCAGTTTCTCCAATCATGTCCTGAGCGTATGTGGCTCTCGCGCTCTTCGTCAGCCTCCGCTGGCTCGTATCCGGCGACGTGGCTGGTGGGGAGCGTGGGGGACTTCCCGAGACTCCGCTTCTTCTTTCGCTTGTGAGGGAGGCAACAGCGTGTGGACTTGGGGGGCCCCTGGGCTGTTTGTAAATATTGTATTAATGTGCGAACGAATGATGAATTGTAAATATTGTATGAATGTAAACACTTATCTCAATTATTTATTGCCTTTTAAGTAGGCAGATTGTAATTTCATCATAATAAAGTTGTTATTGAATTAAAAAAAAAAAAAAAAAAAAATATTTACATTGGTTTTCTTCCTTTATCGACATTGGACGGAAGGGATAAGCAAAAATATGAAATCACTAATATAAAAGGATAGCAACATTTAGTTAATCTTAAGTCTGTAAGTAAAATATGGACCGTATCATTAGAAATTACAAAAAAGAGTAAAAAACTATGAAGATTTTGATAGTAAACTCTATGAAAACCTAATAGCTCTCTTTGATCAGCCTAAGCCATAATAATATCTGTAAATGGCTTCCCTTTGTTACAAAACTAGTGTTTATAAATATATCTTTAGATCATAACAGATTTTAGAGAGAATTAGATATGTAAGGAAAGGTAAGGGGTGTCTCGGCTAAGAGCTATGAGAGTCTAAGAGTGTCTTAGATAAGTTAAGGGGTGATAGCCCCTTCCTCCAGTAGATGAAGGAATGAAGGAAAGGAAAAAATGGTAGACAAGTCCAAGATGAGCGTTCCACCCCTACTATTTCTCACTAAACTTTTCAGGTACTATTGATGTAACCAACATTCTTTTTAGGGTTTATTTTTATTTTCATCGATTGTACCCTTTTAGCAAGCGGATTGGCAACCATTTCTGAAGAGGCAATGAAACCCAGTAATTCACTAGTATTTAATAAGCGTTTTTTACATCCAGTATTCATATACAAGATTTTTAATAGCATCATATGTATGTTTTGTTTTATAATATTTTGCCTGTTAACTTTTTTTCCAATCTTAACAGTATTTCTTTGACTATCTTAGTCAAAGATATACTTTCATATGTTCATCTGCTGCAAAACAGATGTAATAAAACAATGTTGACAAACAACAATCCTGTATTAATTAATTTGCCAATTGGATATTAATATTAATACCGATGGCCAATTGGATACGACGTCAAATGAAGTAATGAGATACAAGAGAGAACTTCGTTATCTAAGCCGCAATGTTGTAGACCTAACATAAATAGGCTTAAACTACTCCGGACTCCTAGCTTTGATGCTTGCGGCTGTTAAAACAGTGAAGAGTAACTTTCCAGCCAACTTATTGTGGCATGAGCAGAAAAACATAATGGCAAAACTCTCTAAAAAGAACACACTAAAGCCGACCCTGCAAAAGTTAGTGAAAAAACATTATTCCTCATCCGACGTGGGTGTTTTAAACATCCGCCGGCCCAAGTGAAATGAAGCAGTGAAAAAAACTACCTTCACGGCCCCGACAAACAGAAATGAAACCACTTCGTGAAGCAGGAAAGAATAAAAAACAAGAAGGGATTTGTCTTCTCGCATTCCTTTTCAGTGCCTTCTTTATTCTCAGGAAGATTAGAATGCAAGTTTTCTAAACTAATATAATTAGAATAATAACGTGAATGAACTTTTTGTCTTTATGTTTCAAACCCCTTTTCATATATTACATATTCATTTATTTATAACCATGTTTAGAACGTGTAAGAAAACTAAATGGTCACCTGCTGCTTCTCATATTTACTGTAGCTATGCTAAATTGTATATATTATATGAAATTATACAAACTGATTAACAGATTCTTATGCATTTCTACAATGCAAGCTTTATGCCATTTGAAGGTCAGACAAGGCTCTTGCTCCAGAATGGTTGTAAACTAAATCTTAAACCTAGTTTTCCAGACAACCTAGTATTGGTGTTAAACACCGGGTTTGTAATTAGCTCACCCAAGGTTGGCACGCAACCTCAATGTCGGCATTCTCTAACCCCTTGAGAGAGGTATATTTGGCCACATTTCTCATTATATCGTTTTGATTATTTTTTAAACTTTTAGCTGTTTTGTTTATAAAGATTATCAGGAGGTATAATGTTAATATTTTTAGGAATGAAAAAAATATTCTGAAGGAGAACAGGTTTGAAATATGCAGTTAACTGTGTAGTGTAGAGACCACCAATAAATAATTATTTTAATAATCATTCGCTTTAAAGAGAACATTATGACAGCAGGGATTATAATGTGCGACTTCTGACATATACATGTACACATACATTCTCGTAGTGGATCTCAATGGCTCTATGGCCTCTGAAATAATTTGTGATGAAATGTACCGTACAATAAGTTACTAAATGAGTAATAATTTATAGTACATCCTAGTAATTTCTGAATATCGCAATTTCCGATGTGATCAGACAGTCACTTCTTCTGGTAGTGTCATGGCCTGCGGGGACAGAACCATCTTAGTTGATATTGTGTTAGTATTGTGACCCCCTATACTTTTTCACAAGTATTTAATTCTATGAAAGTTAAGCATCTTCGAAAATACCAATACAACAACAAAATATTGTAACAAAATTAGACTCATACGTGTATATTTACATATGTTGTAGTGAATATTTATATATTTGTTGTACCAGTCTTGTTTTTTTGTTTCTTTTCCCCACTTTTGGAAAACACGACAGACGACCTTTGATTATTTTTGTACTGACTGAAAGAATGTATTTATCCATCTGCCTATTTATCATTGAAAATATTCTTAATATTATAGGTGTGTATAACTTCTTCTGAAAATGTATACTTCAGGATATGATTAAAGCCATTATAATCAGTGATAATTCTGGCTGATGTTAGAACCATCTCGTGTACCGATTTGCATAAATTTGCATTTCCGCCAAGGTACTATATAATAATACAGTATAAATTTTATATTTATTTACTTTACATCAGTTCTCCAATGAACTGAAAACCTAATAATAGGCACCAAATAACAAAGCAAAATAATAAAATACAAAATAACAAATAACTCATGCAAATGGTTCTTTTAAATTGTTCGGAATTTCGACTATTTCATGTTGTACTTTGTATGTTAAATTTTTGTACATTTTAATTATCTCTCATATATATTTTATTTCTTATTTAAAGGAACTTAAGATTGTTGAAGTTGAAAAGGCATTTTCCCTGCATTGCGTTTTCCTTACCCTATTAGAGTACCCATAACGTTTAAGAACCACAGAACATTGTTTTCAATTATAATTTTTATTATTATATATCCTTCTCCTATCTGATAATCAATTAATGAGGCAATGTCTTATTAGAATACAGTTTATTAGCTTCTGTGAATACAAACAAAAATTGAAACTATTTTAACAATTAATTATTACTTCAATTTTTTTTTTATTCCATTACTGGATCGATGTTTACATTCGACATGTACCTTTGAGTTATTTCTGTATTTGTAATAATTGGAATCGCCTTCGACTGAATGTTCACATCAAATAGCTGGTTTCTAGATCAAACACAAAATTAATAACGCTGTCACCAGCAGCTCAACACGTAACAATAAGTTACAGGTAAGACATAAACTCAAATAAATATGTCGAATTAAAAAGGTTTGTCAGGTTGTCACTAGGAGGTGCCTGATCACCTAGCCCTGGTGACAAGTGCGGATTGTTCAAGTTAATAACCTGGACAATCGTTCCAGGACGGCGTTAATATCTGACTCCATTTATGATAAGTATGTGCCCCGACAATGCGCTATGTTCAAGAGAAGAGGTACAGAGGTAAAGAATAAGGCCAGTTTTCAGAGTTCGAGCGGGAGCCCAGGTCACAGGTACAAGTCGTCAGAGGGTCTGCAAGTAGACTGGCGAGGAGACTAAGAGACTGACGGAGAGTCTAAGAGACTGACTTCCAGGGCCAGTGGCCTTCGCGTAAAGGGTCACCGAGAAATAGTGGATGAGGAGGCTCTGAGGCTGATGAGGAGACTAGACTTACAGGGCCAAACGCCCTGGTTTACATATTGTTCCTGCTGGGGGGGGGGGGAGGGCCTTGGCCGGCGTGAGAACATGCGACCGCTGACCCATTACGTGACCCTTCGACCCCTAAAGGACTGTTTATGACTGTTTTATGGCTGCTAGATGGTACCCCTGCACACCTGCGCTGAGGCACGTGACCGATAAGAGATGCACTAAAAGGGTTGCTAAGTTTACGACTGTTTATGGCATGCCAGGTGGTACCCCTGGCCCCCTGGCTTTTAGGCCGGTGTGTACCTGGCTGTTTATGACTTGTTTTGCTTTCGAGTTTTATTGCTTAGCACTTTACTATGATTTACAATACATTTAGTTCCTGTTATTTTACTTTTGCTTACAATATATATTGCACCAGAGTATAAGGTGATTTAACTCATGTAGTTAGCAGTCGCTACAAGGTTGATATCTGTTTTTATGTTTTTTTTTTGTTCAAAAAGCGTTACTATTCATAGCCGATGGAAGATCATAGACGAAGACGAGCCAAATTAAATTTGAGCATCTAGCATCGGGCATGACAATAATAGCAAAAGCCAATTAAAGCATTATGTTGCAAAGTTTTTCGAAACTGTATTAATTGTTAGATATATTCGCATAGTTCATTACTTCTGAAATATAATTGCTATACCTGAGATAATTTTTATGGAGCCTTTGGGGTTACCCGGAGGGTTGACCTCGCCTCGGTCATGTACGCAGGATAAGCAGGGCAGTTAATTAGTTGCAGGTAAGACATAAACTCAAATAAATATGTCGAATTAAAAAGGTTTGTCAGGTTGTCACTAGGAGGTGCCTGATCACCTAGCCCTGGTGACAAGTGCGGATTGTTCAAGTTAATAACCTGGACAATCGTTCCAGGACGGCGTTAATATCTGACTCCATTTATGATAAGTATGTGCCCCGACAATGCGCTATGTTCAAGAGAAGAGGTACAGAGGTAAAGAATAAGGCCAGTTTTCAGAGTTCGAGCGGGAGCCCAGGTCACAGGTACAAGTCGTCAGAGGGTCTGCAAGTAGACTGGCGAGGAGACTAAGAGACTGACGGAGAGTCTAAGAGACTGACTTCCAGGGCCAGTGGCCTTCGCGTAAAGGGTCACCGAGAAATAGTGGATGAGGAGGCTCTGAGGCTGATGAGGAGACTAGACTTACAGGGCCAAACGCCCTGGTTTACATATTGTTCCTGCTGGGGGGGGGGGAGGGCCTTGGCCGGCGTGAGAACATGCGACCGCTGACCCATTACGTGACCCTTCGACCCCTAAAGGACTGTTTATGACTGTTTTATGGCTGCTAGATGGTACCCCTGCACACCTGCGCTGAGGCACGTGACCGATAAGAGATGCACTAAAAGGGTTGCTAAGTTTACGACTGTTTATGGCATGCCAGGTGGTACCCCTGGCCCCCTGGCTTTTAGGCCGGTGTGTACCTGGCTGTTTATGACTTGTTTTGCTTTCGAGTTTTATTGCTTAGCACTTTACTATGATTTACAATACATTTAGTTCCTGTTATTTTACTTTTGCTTACAATATATATTGCACCAGAGTATAAGGTGATTTAACTCATGTAGTTAGCAGTCGCTACAAGGTTGATATCTGTTTTTATGTTTTTTTTTTGTTCAAAAAGCGTTACTATTCATAGCCGATGGAAGATCATAGACGAAGACGAGCCAAATTAAATTTGAGCATCTAGCATCGGGCATGACAATAATAGCAAAAGCCAATTAAAGCATTATGTTGCAAAGTTTTTCGAAACTGTATTAATTGTTAGATATATTCGCATAGTTCATTACTTCTGAAATATAATTGCTATACCTGAGATAATTTTTATGGAGCCTTTGGGGTTACCCGGAGGGTTGACCTCGCCTCGGTCATGTACGCAGGATAAGCAGGGCAGTTAATTAGTTGCAGGTACATCATCATTGGCTTGAGGAGTTCAACATACCCAAGTTTTGATTACCGTCAGCTAACGTCCTAACTTACTCAGGATGTCATTACGTAACTCGCACAAATCCCCCAACAAGAGTTCACTAAAAAGGTTTATAAGCATACCTGATCGGCTTTTGATAAACCCTATAAGCCTAAATATATAAGGCCTGATCGAACTGCCATAAGAGGAAAAGTTCTGATAAATAAGTTTTGAAATAATAATAACTGAAGGGGTGGATTCATATGTTGTAAAGAGAAGTTTTGAAGCATATTTCTGTTCTATTTTTTTCCTGCACCCTACTTCAAGTTTTCTTTAACTTAGTTAGCATACAAACTTTGTACTTTTAACTGGTGTAATATTCTATCCCTTCACTTTTTTTTTTTTCTTTTAGTAGCAGATACTCAATTACTCAAGGTTTCATTTGAACTAGAATTAATATCAGGTTTTTATTTATCCTATTTTTGGAATCCAAAATGTAATCAAGTCAAATAAATCTAACCCACTCCCTAGGACCCATAAAGGGTGGAAATCGAGTTTCCAGGGAACCTAAAAGATTCTTCACTTTGATTAAGCAATATAATATATGTTATATTAAAGGGTTAATATAATATACGTAAAATATACTAGTACGTTGATAGTGAAAATACTTAGTAATACTTAAATACCTATAAAACGTTTATAGAAAGCTGCTAGATAACAAAACTAATCCCAAAAATAAAAATACACATATCGCGTATTGTATAAAAACAATAGCATCCTAAGTGTAATATTGCATAATAATAAATTAATTTACGAAAGTAATTAACTACACGTCTTGATTTGAGATACAATTTTGCTGCTATACTTTTTCACTAATTAAAATATAAATTGTTACATTTGTGCGATAAATTAATTTATTCGTGTACAATCTAAAACAATTAAAATTGGTAAATATTATAAATAGGTGTTATTTTTACCTCCCAACATTTAAGTCGGTTTCTCAGATCGGATCCACTAAATCTTTATTGAATAATTAGCTATAACTTTTTTGAATAAGTGGAGATCAATTTCAATGATCATACGTTTAATTATACACGTTTAATATATAAAAATGTAGCAATCGGTGTTCTACATAAACATATATCCGCTCAGCGAGTCGCATAGGAATAGTTCCACGCAGGCGCATTACACATCAACAGCTATTTGTCATATAAATGGAGATGAATGTAGTAATATCCGAACCGAAACCATCTTCCCCAGTCTTGCTTCCATCTTCTATCTCCCATCTCTCATATTCGCTCCCACACGTGGGAGAAAAGACATTATCGTATCTGCCCTGCCTATATTCCACTCGATTGGACCGCACCTCGGCACTGCATATTTATATCAGCTTCCTGGTTTTATTTACATTCCGATAACCATTAAACTTTAACTTATCTATTTGTTCTTTTAAAAATTTACTTATATTTCCCTGGAGGATAATATAAAACTTTCATAATTATAAGTATTAATAATTGACATCAATAAACAAAATCCAATATTGGTCATACGATAAATTCTTATTAGGAAAGTTGTCACTTGAGGCAAGGTAGCTCAGTTGGCAGAGCCCCCGAAAAATATTGACGAGTCCTGGGTTTTAGTCCCGATCTTGGCAATATGCTTTTCTTTGACAATTAATTAAAAATTATGATATAACTATAAAATTATAGTATCACAACTAAAATTTCTAATATAATGGTTGTAGCGACCGCTAACTATATAAGATAAATCACCCTATACTCTATTGCATATATATTGTAAGCAAAAGTAAAATAACATGAACTAAATGTATTATAAACAAATGTAAATCATTGTAAAAGTGTTAAGCAATACAATGCGGAAGCCAACTAAGTCATAAACGAGGAAAGGTCACCAGCTGGCAGTCTTAAACAGTCATAAACGAGAAAGGGTCACCAGCTGGCAGTCATAAACATGAAAGGGTCACCAGCTGGCAGTCATAAACAGTCCTTTAGGGGGCCTCTCTACAACCACCGGGGCTAGGGGTCGGGTAATTAAGCGTGGGTACAGCACCACAGGTGACCACAGCGCCCAACCCGGATCAGACCCTCGCAGCCTCCCGGCAGGAAGTAGAGAGGGTACTTAAGGCAGGGCTACTGGCCCTGTTAGTCAGTCTCTCACCAGTCTCTTAGTCTCCTCGCCAGTCTCCTCGTCAGTCTCCTCGCGAGGCTCTCGCGACCTTTACACGGTGACGCTTGCTTGGTTTCCGCTCGAACTCTGAAAACTTGACTAATTCTTTATGAAATATCTGTACCTCTTCTCTTGAACAAAGTGCATTGTCGGGGCACATACCTATCATAAAAATGGAGTCAGATAGTAACGCCGTCATGGAACGATTGTCCATGTTATAAACTCGAACAATCCGCACTTGTCACCAGGGCTAGGGTGATCAGGCACCTCCCTAGTGACGACCCGACAATGGTAATGATAATATATAAATACCATTATAATATTTATAAACCACCTAAAGGACTTACAATTTGAAGAAAAATATTAGAGATACTTTTGTTTCTCAGCGGGAGTTTCTTTAATCTTTGACAACGATGTTTCGATTTATTATTTAAAACCTTAGATGACAAAATATTGCTAAAATATTAATATAATTTAAAATAAATGGCAAAAATGTAAATCGGCTAAAACAACACAATTCCCAGTTTATGAAATATCTTTAACATTCAATTTGCAGTAGCATCACATATTGTATTTTACCGTGGAAAAAAATGGGCACTTTAAATTTTTAATTACTCCTGAGCTGTGACTAAAAAAAACGTAAATGTTTGCAAAATTTGTTCACTTCGAAGTTATGTTAATATTATTTATTTTGTCGCTATTTCATTTTAGCTTTCTAAAAATCAGTCGCAATCGAAAACAAGAATTATACTAAACAATATGCCCTAGCGCGAGACCGGTTGGCATTAACAGTTCAAAAACTACGCGCCCCGCCCATAAATTACGAAGGGTTGGAATACGGTTTTGTCTCCGATTCTTTTCAGCATGTGCACATTGTATAGTAGGGACAAATTACAAGAAAACTGTTGTAGTCCTTTTCGCCGACGACAATGTGGTTTTCAGCAGCAGCATGAGTGCACAAACAGCACATACGCAGGCTGAGTCAATTTGCAACGTAATCAGTGACAGGCTAGGCAAATTGAACATTAGTGTGAACGCTGGGAAGACCGACTGCGTTATCTTCTCTTACCAAAAGGCTTTGCCAAAATCATATAATATAGGAGGGCAAGAGAACACTAGTTTTCTCAAGGCACTATCTGGGTTTAAAAATGGACAGGCATCTCCATTTCTCTATTCATTTTCGTAGGAAAATAAAAACAGTACGACAGAGGTCTTAGCGGCTTTCGCACTTGCTAACTTCACCCAATCTGTCACTTCGTCTCAAACTGATGATATATAAATGTGTCCTCCGGCCAGCTCTGCTGTACGGTGCCCCGCTATTTACCCACTTGACTGACGATACAACCACACGTCGCCAACGTTTCCAGAATGGGATCATGCAAAAAGTGGTCCGACATCCCTCTCCCGGGAGGTTAAAGAACGCCGACCTGCACCCGCCGTTGGTGGATGAGTTCGTCCACCGGAGACACGTCAAGTTTTTCTACACGTTGCAGCACCTGACAAATCCAGTGTTTAACACTATGACCCAACCACCCCTCCCGCATCGATGGCAACAGACTGTCGGGTAAAACTTAGGTTAAGAATTAGAATGTAAGTTAGTTTTAAGTTTTTGATCAAAAAGGTGAGCCCCATCACCTTATAGAGTCTTATCAAAAAAGTCAGATATAATGTATATCAATATACTTGTATTAAATTATATAATTTATACGGAATTCAGACCTTGTGTATAATGTAGCGACGCTACAGGAAAACTGTAATGTAAATAGATTCGAGTGAGAATCTGTAATGAATAATCATTTTGTCATTTTTTTAAGGGTTTTAATGGAAATCGGAGGAGCGTGGGGGACGTCCCAAGACTCCGCTTCCTCTTTCGCATGCGAGGGAGGTGACAACTATGATGATTTGGGAGGCCTCTGGGCTGTTTGAAAATACTGTATGAATGAGCGAGTGAATGATGAATTGTAAATATGGTATGAATGAGATCATTTATCACAATTACTTATTGCCCAAAGAGACAGATTGTAATTTTAGCCAAAAAAAAGTATTATCAGAGTAATGGAATACAATAAATAATATGAACATAATCGTACCGATGCGAACATAATTGCATTCAACAACATAACAAGTAAATATTTTTTGTAAGTTAGGTACCATAATTATTTACTCGGAGCTTTCCTCTAGCGTTTGTTATAAACGTGGGACACTAGCTTAGTTGGTAGTTTTGTTGTCAGGAAAACCGTCATTAGACAAAGACGTGGGAGTCCATTTGCTGGGAATTGCTGAGTTTGACAAAGCTTTGAATTCTTTTTAAGGGGACTACAGAGATAGTCTTCTAATAATGAGTGCGTACTTCTGCGTGTGTACAAAATAAAATATAAAATGGACGAAACGCAGTAAAAAGACATCCTTTAGTTCAGAATGCTTTTGATGTAAGCAGTCCCTGGCCTGCTACTGGCATTGTCCTATTTTTTTTCATGGTATTTTATTGTTGAAATTATGCACTGAGTATTTTATATATAAAATGTAATGTTCTGGGTTTTCTTGTCACTTGAAGACTGGTGAAACCACTCGTAAAAAGGAATAATAACTTGTGGGGAGACAAAATTAGGGCTTGTTATTTTCAATATTTAAATGTGCCTAAGGATTACAAGGTCTCTGAGTAAATACTTAAATTGCCAATGCCAGTCTGCCAAAAAGCCAGTGCCTGAGAATATTAGTTCGCATGAATTTGATCTTTTGTCACCAGTCGACAAAGAGGAGAATCACATTTTCTCTCTTCCTCTTCACCAAATAGTAGAAAGAGCAAAAGGCCCCAGGCATTTTAATATATCTAGGAGGATCGTATAGGATGGGGCATATGGGAGGATAACGGCCAATCCTCACAGACTCTTATTTACTCCAAAACGTGAACGTGAGAAAGTATAACCCATTTAGGGCAAATTCCTTCTTCTCGCCTTGGAAGGAGAGAAAAATAAATTAGAGATGATTACTTCATGAGTCATAGACGTAAATGTTCTTTGCCGAATTCGACACATTTACTATACTGTTACCTCAGTTAATTCGTTTTAAAGTACTTTCAAAAACAAGATTTAAATAATTCATTTTTTAATTAATTTATTTTCCTTCATTGACATTGCTAACAATTACCATCATTAATACATTTGTGAAACTCCTTCTATGCCTTTCGCACGTCCGCACACAACTTATTCACCAACTCCCCAGCAGTCCTGGTTCTCGTTAAAGTGAATAAAATTCCCGAAGTTCGGGCATTAATTTTATAATAAACACCTTTCTTAAGGGACAATTCTTACAATATATATTAATGTACATTGAGTTTTATATAACTTAAACAGATTTATTTATTATTTAGGTCCATACAATTTTAGCACATTCACTTTAATTGTACTTATATAACTTTAAGAATTCCACTATGTCAGTTTCCTAAATTGCCTCGATCGAAAACCTCTGCAATGTCTTATTATAATACAGCTTATTAGCTTCTGTGTTTGTTATTACAAACAAAAATTGAAACTATTTTAACAATTAATTATTACTTCAGTTTTTTTTTTATTCCATTACTGGATAGATGTTTACATTCGACATGTACCTTTGAGTTATTTCTGTATTTGTAATAATTGGAATCACCTTCGACTGAATGTACACATTAAATAGCTGGTTCCTAGATCAAACACAAAATTAATAACGCTGTCACCAGCAGCTCAACACGTAACAATAAGTTACAGGTAAGACATAAACTCAAATAAATATGTCGAATTAAAAAGGTTTGTCAGGTTGTCACTAGGAGGTGCCTGATCACCTAGCCCTGGTGACAAGTGCAGATTGTTCAAGTTAATTACCTGGACAATCGTTCCAGGACGGCGTTAATATCTGACTCCATTTATGATAAGTATGTGCCCAGACAATGCGCTATGTTCAAGAGAAGAGGTACAGAGGTAAAGAATAAGGCCTGTTTTCAGAGTTCGAGCGGGAGCCCAGGTCACAGGTACAAGTCGTCAGAGGGTCTGCAAGTAGACTGGCGAGGAGACTAAGAGACTGACGGGGAAGCAAAAGCCAATTAAAGCATTATGTTGCAAAGTTTTTCGAAACTGTATTAATTGTTAGATATATTCGCATAGTTCATTACTTCTGAAATATAATTGCTATACCTGAGATAATTTTTATGGAGCCTTTGGGGTTACCCGGAGGGTTGACCTCGCCTCGGTCATGTACGCAGGATAAGCAGGGCAGTTAATTAGTTGCAGGTACATCATCATTGGCTTGAGGAGTTCAACATACCCAAGTTTTGATTACCGTCAGCTAACGTCCTAACTTACTCAGGATGTCATTACGTAACTCGCACAACTCCCCCAACAAGAGTTCACTAAAAAGGTTTATAAGCATACCTGATCGGCTTTTGATAAACCCTATAATCCTAAATATATAAGGCCTGATCGAACTGCCATAAGAGGAAAAGTTCTGATAAATAAGTTTTGAAATAATAATAACTGAAGGGGTGGATTCATATGTTGTAAAGAGAAGTTTTGAAGCATATTTCTGTTCTATTTTTTCCTGCAACCTACTTCAATTTTTCTTTAACTTAGTTAGCATACAAACTTTGTACTTTTAACTGGTGTAATATTCTATCCCTTCACTTTTTTTTTTTTCTTTTAGTAGCAGATACTCAATTACTCAAGGTTTCATTTGAACTAGAATTAATATCAGGTTTTTATTTATCCTATTTGGAATCCAAAATGTAATCAAGTCAAATAAATCTAACCCACTCCCTAGGACCCATAAAGGGTGGAAGTCGGTTTCCAGGGAACCTAAAAGATTCTTCACTTTGAATAAGCAATATAATATATGTTATATTAAAGGGTTAGTATAATATACGTAAAATATACTCGTACGTTGATAGTGAATACTTAGTAATACTTAAATACCTATAAAACGTTTATAGAAAGCTGCTAGATAACAAAACTAATCCCAAAAATAAAAATACACATATCGCGTATTGTATAAAAACAATAGCATCCTAAGTGTGATATGAAATAATAATAAATTAATTTACGAAAGTAATTAACTACACGTCTTGATTTGAGATACAATTTTGCTGCTATACTTTTTCACTAATTAAAATATAAATTGTTACATTTGTGCGATAAATTAATTTATTTGTGTACAATCTAAAACAATTATAATTGGTAAATATTATAAATACGTGTTATTTTTACCTCCCAACATTTAAGTCGGTTTCTCAGATCGGATCCACTAAATCTTTATTGAATATTTAGCTATAACTTTTTTGAATAAGTGGAGATCAATTTCAATGATCATACGTTTAATTATACACGTTTAATATATAAAAATGTAACAATCGGTGTTCTGCTTAAACCTATATCCGCTCAGTGATTGGCATAGGAATAGTTCCACGTGGGCGCATTACACATCAATAGCTATTTGTCATATAAATGGAGATGAATGTAGTAATATCCGAACCGAAACCATCTTCCCCAGTCTTGCTTCCATCTTCTATCTCCCATCTCTCATATTCGCTCCCACACGTGGGAGAAAAGACATTATCGTATCTGCCCTGCCTATATTCCACTCGATTGGACCGCACTTCGGCACTGCATATTTATATCAGCTTCCTGGTTTTATTTACATTCCGATAACCATTAAACTTTAACTTATCTATTTGTTCTTTTAAAAATTTACTTATATTTCCCTGGAGGATAATATAAAACTTTAATAATTATAAGTATTAATAATTGACATCAATAAACAAAATCTAATATTGGTCATACGATGAATTCTTATTAGGAAAATTGTCTCTTGAGGCAAAGTAGCTCGGTTGGCAGAGCCCCCGAAAAGCTTGGGTACAGCACATCAGGTGACCACAGCCCCCAACCCGGATTAGACCCTCGCAGCCTCCCGGCAGGAAGTAGAGAGGGTACTTAAGGCAGGGCTACTGGCCCTGTTAGTCAGTCTCTCACCAGTCTCTTAGTCTCCTCGTCAGTCTCCTCGCGAGTCTCTCGCGACCTTTACTCGGTGACGCTTGCTTGGTTTCCGCTCGAACTCAGAAAACCTGACTATTTCTTTATGAAACATCTGTACCTCTTCTCTTGAACAAAGTGCATTGTCGGGGCACATACCTATCATAAAAATGGAGTCAGATAGTAACGCCGTCATGGAACGATTGTCCATGTTATAAACTCGAACAATCCGCACTTGTCACCAGGGCTAGGGTGATCAGGCACCTCCATTACCCGACAATGGTAATGATAATATATAAATACCATTATAATATTTATAAACCACCTAAAGGACTTACAATTTGAAGAAAAATATTAGAGATACTTTTGTTTCTCAGCGGGAGTTTCTTTAATCTTTGACAACGGTGTTTCAATTTATTATTTAAAACCTTAGATGACAAAATATTGCTAAAATATTAATATAATTTAAAATAAATGGCAAAAATGTAAATCGGCTAAAACAACACAGTTCCCAGTTTATGAAATATCTTTAACATTCAATTTGCAGTAACATCACATATTGTATTTTACCGTGGAAAAAAATGGGAACTTTAAATTTTTAATTACTTCTGAGCTGTGACTAAAAAAAACGTAAATGTTTGCAAAATTTGTTCACTTCGAAGTTATGTTAATATTATTTATTTTGTCGCTATTTCATTTTAGCTTTCTAAAAATCAGTCGCAATCGAAAACAAGAATTATACTAAACAATATGCCCTAGCGCGAGACCGGTTGGCATTAACAGTTCGAAAACTACGCGCCCCGCCCATAAATTACGAAGGGTTGGAATACGGTTTTGTCTCCGATTCTTTTCAGTATGTGCACATTGTATAGTAGGGACAAATTACAAGAAAACTGTTGTAGTCCTTTTCGCCGACGACAATGTGGTTTCCAGCAGCAGCATGAGTGCACAAACAGCACATACGCAGGCTGAGTCAGTTTGCAACGTAATCAGTGACAGGCTAGGCAAATTAAACATTAGTGTGAACGCTGGGAAGACCGACTGCGTTATCTTCTCTTACCAAAAGGCTTTGCCAAAATCATATAATATAGGAGGGCAAGAGAACACTAGTTTTCTCAAGGCACTATCTGGGTTTAAAAATGGACAGGCATCTCCATTTCTCTATTCATTTTCGTAGGAAAATAAAAACAGTACGACAGAGGTCTTAGCGGCTTTCGCACTTGCTAACTTCACCCAATCTGTCACTTCGTCTCAAACTGATGATATATAAATGTGTCCTCCGGCCAGCCCTGCTGTACGGTGCCCCGCTGTTTACCCACTTGACTGACGATACAACCACACGTCTCCAACGTTTCCAGAATGGGATCATGCAAAAAGTGGTCCGACATCCCTCTCCCGGGAGGTTAAAGAACGCCGACCTGCACCCGCCGTTGGTGGATGAGTTCGTCCACCGGAGACACGTCAAGTTTTTCTACACGTTGTAGCACCTCACAAATCCAGTGTTTAACACTATGACCCAACCACCCCTCCCACATCGATGGCAACAGACTGTCGGTTAAAACTTAGGTTAAGAATTAGAATGTAAGTTAGTTTTAAGTTTTTGAACAAAAAGGTGAGCCCCATCACCTTATAGAGTCTTATCAAAAAAGTCAGATATAATGTATATCAATATACTTGTATTTAATTATATAATTTATACGGAATTCAGACCTTGTGTATAATGTAGCGACGCTACAGGAAAACTGTAATGTAAATAGATTCGAGTGAGAATCTGTAATGAATAATCATTTTGTCATTTTTTTAAGGGTTTTAATGGAAATAATAAATAAATAAAAAAAAAAAATCGGAGGAGCGTGGGGGACGTCCCAAGACTCCGCTTCCTCTTTCGCATGCGAGGGAGGTGACAACTATGTAGATTTGGGAGGCCTCTGGGCTGTTTGAAAATACTGTATGAATGAGCGAGTGAATGATGAATTGTAAATATGGTATGAATGATATCATTTATCACAATTACTTATTGCCCAAAGAGACAGATTGTAATTTTAGCCAAAAAAAAGTATTATCAGAGTAATGGAATACAATAAATAATATGAACATAATCGTACCGATGCGAACATAACTGCATTCAACAACATAACAAGTAAATATTTTTTGTAAGTTAGGTACCATAATTATTTACTCGGAGCTTTCCTCTAGCGTTTGTTATAAACGTGGGACACTAGCTTAGTTGGTAGTTTTGTTGTCAGGAAAACCGTCATTATACAAAGACGTGGGAGTCCATTTGCTGGGAATTGCTGAGTTTGACAAAGCTTTGAATTCTTTTTAAGGGGACTACAGAGATAGTCTTCTAATAATGAGTGCGTACTTCTGCGTGTGTACAAAATAAAATATAAAATGGACGAAACGCAGTAAAAAGACATCCTTTAGTTCAGATCCCTGGCCTGCTACTGGCATTGTCCTATTTTTTTTCATGGCATTTTATTGTTGAAATTATGCACTGAGTATTTTATGTATAAAATGTAATGTTCTGGGTTTTCTTGTCACTTGAAGACTGGTGAAACCACTCGTAAAAAGGAATAATAACTCGTGGGGAGACAAAATTAGGGCTTGTTATTTTCAATATTTAAATGTGCCTAAGGATTACAAGGTCTCTGAGTAAATACTTAAATTGCCAATGCCAGTCTGCCAAAAAGCCAGTGCCTGAGAATATTAGTTCGCATGAATTTGATCTTTTGTCACCAGTCGACAAAGAGGAGAATCACATTTTCTCTCTTCCTCTTCACCAAATAGTAGAAAGAGCAAAAGGCCCCAGGCATTTTAATATATCTAGGAGGATCGTATAGGATGGGGCATATGGGAGGATAACGGCCAATCCTCACAGACTCTTATTTACTCCAAAACGTGAACGTGAAAAAGTATAACCCATTTAGGGCAAATTCCTTCTTCTCGCCTTGGAAGGAGAGAAAAATAAATCAGAAATGATTACTTCATGAGTCATAGACGTAAATGTTCTTTGCCGAATTCGACACATTTACTATACTGTTACCTCAGTTAATTCGTTTTAAAGTACTTTCAAAAACATTTAATTTAATTGATGATAATTCTTTGATGATAATTGATTTAAATAATTCTTTTTTTAATTAATTTATTTTCCTTCATTGACATTGCTAACAATTACCATCATTGATACATTTGTGAAACTCCTTCTATGCCTCTCTCTCGTCCACACACAACTCTTTCACCAACTCCCCAGCGGTGCTGGTTCTCGTTAAAGTGAATAAAACTCCCGAAATTCGGGCATTAATTTTACAATATTTAGTTTTACAAACACTATAATAAAAAATTCTTAAGGGACAATTGTTACAATATATATTAATGTAGATCGAGTTTTATATAACTTAAACAAATTTATTTATTATTTAGGTCCATACAATTTTAGCACATTCACTTTAATTGTACTTATATAACTTTAACAATTCCACTATCTCAGTTTCTTAAATTGCCTCGATCGAAAACCTCTGTAAACTCTTCTTTAATATGGCTGTATTATTTTCTCAAACCTAGACACAACACGAAAATGAGAAAAAAGCATTTATATTTGAATATATGGTCATAAAAGTCGATTCCAAATTAAAACCTCAACGGACGGGTTTGGCAATGATGGCTGCATCAATATATGTATATATACATGAGAGGCACCAACGAAAGTGTTACATAATGTATTCTGCTCTTGTCCAAGATTTACTTTGGATCCACTCCATCCTTCTTGGCTCCTCTTCCTCCACCCCTCTTCATAATTTCTGTCTGATCGATTCTAGAGTTAATATTTACTCTTCCTTACTACAAAGCACTAGAATAAGTCAAGGTTACTTGTTTTATACAATCCATTATATTATTATAGAGGCAAGAACGGCCGAAAAAGAGTGTGTAGGCTAATTAATTCCCAGATAGCCGCATACAGTTTTAATATCTTCATTTGCATTTAAAGAGTTAATTGATGTACATAACACTTAAAGTCGAATGAGCACCATATTTTTAAAATTACGTCAAGTCGTTAGGAAGATATGCGAGTTCAAAGAATTGAGGATGCGGACACAACCATTGTCAGAAGAGCTATAAAAAAATTTTCAACAATCTGAATGTGTGATTGTGGTATTAGAAGACATACATCTTCTAATAATTATTACTGCATTAGCTCCAAATAGCGATTGGTTGTTTTTGATGAAGCATGGAAAAGAAAAGTCCTGAGACCGTCGTCAAACAAAATTAAAAAACATAAATGAACAATTTCTTCAAGCTATCAGCGGATGCGATTCAATATCTGCCATTTTTAAACAGGGGAAGATGGAGTTGGGATAGTTCCTCGACAAAGATGTGGTGGTACAAAGGACTGTTAAGATATTCAAAGACTGTGATGCGACTACAGTTGAAGTCGGTGCTGCCGGCAAAAATAATTGCTGCTTTGTATGCCAGATCGTTTCTTCAATCTTCCTTTCTGAATGAAACACGCTTTAAACTGTTCACCAAACCCTAAAATAACATTTTCAACTTGGCTACACTTCCTCCAACTGAAGAAGTTGATTGACAACAAGCAATGAGGGTTTTCCTACAAATTAATCTGTGTCATGGTCATTTGATGGACCCAGTTCAATGGGGCTAGAAGGTTAATTAGCATGGGCTGCTCTTATTACCATCTACAGTCGAACAAGCCCCGCAGGAACTGATTTATAATACTGCCTCCAAATGTTCCAAGGGGTGCAGAAATGCTTGCAGTTGCTGGGAGCAAGGGATGAAATGTTCTCCAATATGCTATACAGAATATCATCCTGCACTAATGCATCAGATGAAAACGAACTTAACTTGCACGACGGTGAAAATGACGAATGAGTAGACATTCCCAGTGACGAGCACCTTCGGACCAATTGCACCAGTCAGCTTCTACTTCCAAACGCAACTCAATTAACCTTGTTTTTTATGTCAATTACCTACATATAAAAGCTTTTAGTACTTTAAGTCAGTTTTCTATGTTTTATTTACATCGTAATGTGCGTTTTTAATATTAAATCCGTTGATTCACCATTACTAGTTCTTGGTTCGCCAGCAGACGACCTTTGCTACGCAAGTTGCATGGTTTCTCCAATCATGTCCTGAGCGTATGTGGCTCACGCGCTCCTCGTCAGCCTCCACTGGCTTGTATATTTTTGCAATGAATATGAGTTTTAATGGTCTTAAACTTTAAATTTTTGCTGTAGCCAAACAATTCCATACCAATTTTTTTTATGTTGTAAGCTACCAATCAATTGCTAAGGGAAATTGTATTACTAAAATATGTGAACTGTTGGAACGTTTTTAGAAATTTATAATGTATGGTTTTTAGGGATTATATATAAAGAAAATAGGTTTTACAGTTAATCTACAACATTTATTAGTTATTAAAAAAAAACATTTTAAAGTTTAGTCATTTAAAAAAAAAAAAAAAAAACCTCACATCTCCAATAGAACGAAATTATTTTTAACCATTGGTATTTTGTTTTGGTAAGTTTTTTTTTCTGTTTATTTATTTTAATTCATTTTTATTACTGTTGCATTTATTTATTTTCAAAAGTAATTAAATCCAACATTAACATGAGCATGTTAATCATTTGTTGAAATGAATGCCCAAGGTTTCTAGGGTTTTTAGGAGGGGAACCTTAATTACTAAAAATGGTAATTTCATTGTAAGTATTGTCAAAATAAACTGATGTTACATAAATATCAGTTATAATAATACATTTTTACAATCATTTAGAACACATTTACAAAAATAAATACAAGTTAAAAATTTTCAAATTTGCAACTCATAGTGTGGCAATTCCAGTTACATTTCCAGGGATTAATTAGATTTTCCGGCAGAGGTGTTTTGGTTATTTGTTTAGGTTACAATTATTATTCTCGTAATTCACAGCAAGAGTGAGTAAAATCAATAGGCTTTGTTTGTGCTAAAGCCCTCATGCAATGCAACCAGGATGTTCATATAAATTTATGCCAAAACTTATATTTTGAGATATTATTATTATTTTTTCCGGCATTTGTGCACCGCGGCCTCACTGAGACCTATTGCGCACCGCCCATGTCTCTGTTCTAAATATGTGACAGGCCCACGGCCTTTGCAAATCTGAGGATACTGAATGGATCGATCAGTTCACATAGTTTGGGGTCTACAATGCGATCATTACCAAAATGAAAGTATCGCCTTCTAGCTAAGTTATCACAGTCACATATTAAATGACGTGCCGTTTCTACCTCTTTCTTGCAGAATCTGCAGATTGGTGATCCCACTATCCCAATATTAAAGAGGTGTTTATTTAACCGACAGTGACCTGTATAGAGTCCTGTCACACTTTTGAGTGTCCACCTGTCCACTGATAGAAGTGCTGAGCTTCTTCTCTTACAGGGTCCATTAAGAAACAGTTTCGAGTGTTCCTGTTTCTTAGTTTCTCTCCAAGAGAGTCTTGCCTTGTCCTCTATAGCTAATTTTATACGCCTTTTAGTGTAGCTGAGGCTGATACCACATATGGGTTCAGGTGCAAGAGGTGTCTGTTCTGAGCCCACCTTTGCAAGGCCATCTGCCTTCTCATTGCCTGTGATATTAACTTATATCCAAGCTCATCCACTGTGAGAGTAAGCATTGCTTAGAATATTGATCTGCAAGAGCAGCAGTAAAAATATTCTGTAGACCTCACATATTTACTTTGAAAGGATCAAAATCTCTGATACTCCTGATCATTTTTAGAAATTCTACTTTGACCCCACTCACTCTGAAAATCAGAATCAATGTCACCTCTCATCAGATTCCACTTGAAGATATGATAATAGAGTGGAGTGAATTGAATTTTTAGCAGGCTATAAAAGTAGCCATCTCTGCATATCATCTTCATTTTGCGTTATCCCAATCAAGGCTCCAGTTACCGCCGCAAATCGATTTTGAGATTGCTCCAACGCCAAGTGGCAGCCCATTGAATTGAATTTTCTGTCTACTTGTTTCACATCTAGCATTCCCCTTTTAAGGTTATTTTCAACTCCCATTAGTAATTTTACCATATCTTGTAGGTAAACTGTAACATCGTGGATGTAATGAGCGAGATTCATTGCAAAGATTTATAGTAGCACTTCTCTGTAATGTACTTAATAAATATAATTCGTAATTATTGCTTACGTTTCCCTTGGTTATTATTAAAAGAATATCTACCGTGTTGCAGCAATCATTGACGTACTTTAATGTTTCGATTTCAACGCTCATTATTTGCTAATAGGTCAAAAACTGAGACAATCAAAATTCTAGTCCACTAGAATATTCCTTATTACATAATTAAACCCAAATGATCTTTATCCGCTGGAGGTTCTCGCACCTTCTGAAGACAATTGTTTTTGTACTGCATCTTATGGAAAACCTATCTTGTTAATCAATACAGCAAACTGCAGTAAAGTGCTTCATAAACAAATTTATTTCCACGTATGCCTCTATTAAACAGCGTAGCTTTAAGAATAGTGCCAAGAGTATTAGTTCCATATACATTTGCCTCAATTAAGATATTTATGTTACTTAGAAAATTATTCATTTGCACATTATTTTGCCTGTCATCAAGCAAACAGCTACTTTTGACATACTTTGGTATTGATGTTTGCTACATTAAAATGACGAATACCTTGGCAATTCAATGATTTAAAAAAATTGCCGGTTAGTTTTCAATCTTCAGCCTTTGATCCGACGAAAGGAATATCAGTATTGAGTGAATTTCTTTTGTGATAGAGAAACATAGTACCGTGAAGAAATAAAGATTAATTATGTATTATATTTCTAGGAATCGGTATTGTTTTTTTCATTATCCTCACACACAATAGACGTTATTACATTACCAATAGTTTTCAATTATTTGTAACTTATTCCATATGCTGTTTTCGATTTCGATGATGAATTGATTCTGTTAGAGCTATATGTTTAGGTGTTTGCTTCTCAGTTACAGTAAAGCTCTTTGAAAAATATTTCCACTTAGTTTTTCGTTCTTAGCATTAAAAAGTATTCTCACATCTCCTCAGCCCTTGAAACCAAACAGTATTGCACTGCTGCCTTTCTTGATATAGCTCAAGCTTTTGACAGGGTTTGGCACGCAGGTTTGCTCTACAAGCTCTAAAGATATTTACCACAGGCCCTTTTCCTAATCCTACAGTTCTACCTTTCAAACAGCTTCTTCCAAGTCCGCTGTGGTTTAGAATACTCTAACTACTATCCCATAAATGCAGGAGTTCCACAGGGCAGGGTCCTGGGCCCCATCCTCTATAACATATACACCGCTGATGTCCCCTCTACTCCCAATACCTTCTTGGCCACATTTGCAGATGACACTGCAGTCTTGTCATCCCATCCAGACCCCGACATAGCACCCCATAACCTTCAAATACACCTTGACGAGATCGAGTATTGGTGCAACCATTAGCGGATCAAAGTTAATGAAGCACAATGTTCGCACATTACCTTTACCCTCTGTCGCAAGTCTTGTCCACTAGTTTGATTTAATTCTATTCCTCTCCCTGAATCCGAGACAGTACGGTACTTAAGCTTCCATCTTGACAAACGACTGACTTGGAACCCACATACGAGACTAAAAAGACAAGAACTAAACAGACGCTTTGGACAACTGTACAGACTACTTCGAAGGACATCCCATCTCTCAATAGAAAATAAACTACTAATCTACAAAGTTATACTTAAACCAATCTGGACATACGGAATAGAGCTATGGGGGACAGCAAAAAAGTCGAACATCAAGCGTATCCAATTCTTTCAATCAAAAGTCCTGAGAACAATAGTAAATGCCCCTTATTATGTCAGCAACAAAACCCTTCATAACGACCTTAATATACCCTACATTCTAGAACTCATCCCTTCCGTGTTTATAAAATTCCACAGTAGCCTTTCCAACCACCCTAATCCTGTAGCACAGTCATTGCACTGCGCCACTCATCCCTATAATACTCCTCGGAGACTGAAACGGCAGTGGCCTCGTGACCTGCTATAAACGCATGACAGTGGGAGTCCTGGCAATGGCCAGTTTCTCCAATCATGTCCTGAGCGTCTGTGGCTCTCGCGCTCTTGGTCAGGCTCCACTGGCTAGTATCCGGTGACGCGGCTGACGGAGGACGTGGCAGTGTTGTTTTATTTAATAGTTTCTTAATTATAATGTCGTCTCGTTAATAACTATTAGGTATAAGCTCAGTAACTTCTTAATTATACCTATTCCAGTAAAATCTTCCCCAATATTCGACCCCGCACATTGCATTTATGGACAATGGTTGAGTAAAGAAAATACCTTTTGAATCCATAGGAAGACATTTTTGAGTTAGAGTCAAGATATATTTTATTTATAAATCAGCATCATTCTAGGAAACCATTGGGTTAATGTCAGGTTCTCCTAGTAAGTTTCAGCTTTTTGACTCTCCTTTTTTTCCTCTTGAATATAAATCCCGAGCAGGTCTCGTAATAAAAGAAGCCCTTATCAGATGTTCTAAGACTGGGGGAATTTTATGTAACAGCCTCTGTACCAGATTTCTCCGTTTACGTCCCTCCTCTATAAGACTAACATCCTACACAAAGGTCGACTACAATCCCCAGTGACGAGCATTACAAGGACTGCACCTTATTAAATTTTTTTTTTCATACCATTATTATTTTTCTTAGATTGTAATCTGAAAATATTATATTCCCTCAAAGGAATATAGTTCTATTAAAGAACGCTTTAAGCACTTCACACTAGATAATATTGCATAGCTGGGTAGTGTCGGAGCTGTTAATTGACAATTTTGTAGAAATAATTATTTACCAATATGATAAAATATTTAAGTAAATAATAAAAATGGTAGAGGCTACTGGTCCACTAGTTTATATAAAACGTAGAGGTGATCAAACTTAAGAAATGGGAGACGTCCGCGATGAATTATGGTTGGTAATCGTTACGGTTGTTTTCCTGAGCTGTGAAAACGAATGTTCTGTTAAGCCCATGTTTCTTCAGGAGAAAGTTTCGAGTTCTTTTTGCTTTCTTTCAATGGTAAAAGTTTGAGATCGTTAGTTAAAAGTCATGACAAATCAATATGATTTATCCTTTTCACGTAAAATCACGACTTCACCGTTGAGAACATTCGTAGGCAAAATACTGTTTCTTGGTTATTAGTAATTGTTTAGAAATGAATTGGCTCCTTTAAGTTGTTGTAATTTCTTTGTGTTACCTGACGTTATTGTGGGGGTTTTTTTGGAAGTGGAAACCCCATTTTTGAGTCAATATATGTTCATCATTTGAACGAAGAAAGTGGAATGAACAAGAACCTTTGTAAGAGAATATTGATGACAAGTCTAGCAATAATTGATTTTTAAAATTATTGATAAAAAATCAATAGGATCTTCACAGTGTGCTTCTTCTCAGATCGATATTCTCTCTCCTCCTGAACCAACATATTGGTAACAGTCACATTAGAACATTTCACTCACAGCCTTCTCGTGTCTATACCTTCCAAGACCTATCTTCATACCACTCCCCAGTTCTCAGGACAATCGACCAGCAAAACCTTCTGTAATAACCGGACCTCGTGACTTTAGAAAATAATTAACTTCTTAATATCCAAAACACAAAGTTCTATTGAAATAACAACTTCCAGGTAACTTCTACGAGATTCTAAACGACATTCAGGGAAGTAACACTTTGTAGTTGGCTGTCATACTACCAAAGCATCGTGTCCACTCATTGAGGGGAGGCTGCTTGCGATCATGAATGAGTGCCTTGACCGCGGGAAATTCCCGAGTGTATGGAAGAGAGCGGAGCTCAGACTAATTCCGAAGGGAGCCGATCGGGACCTGACAGCTACCGAGAGCTACAGGCCACAAGCCTCCTCCCAGTCTTGAGTAAAGTCCTGGAGAGATTGATGCACACGGCGTTGCAGCAGACGTTTGAGAAGGCTTGGGTGGTCCAAGACAGTACGGCCCCTGCAAGGGCAGGAGCACAGCTGATGCCTTGGACAAGATAAGGGACGATATGGCGACTCGCTCCATGTACGCGCTGTTACTTACATTTGGCATCTCCTCTGCGTTTGACAGGGTGTGGTGACCCTACGTCATGAGGGAGCTACAGGAGCTAGAGACCCCGAGCAATCTGTACGAGCTCGTGGGCAGCTACCTCAGCAAACGTAGGGTGATCATCAGAGGAGTGTCTTACGACGTTGAAGCACCGGTGGAGCGAGGGTGTCCCCAAGGATCAGTCCTGGGCCCTGCCCTTTGGAAAGTAGTTTTCAATAAGGTCCTCGTGACCCTGGAAGAGCAGGGATTCCCCGCGGTGGCATATGTGGATGACCTCGCCACAAGCATCGTGGGGAATTTGCGTGCCGAAGTGACGAGAAGAGCGTGCGCCTGTGCCACCTTGGTCAAGGAGTGGTGTGCCGGTATGAAGATGACCATGGCTGCGGAAAAGACGACGGCCACCCTGGTGAGAGGCAAGAGGGGCCGTGCTCACCCTATGTGGCTGGAGATAGAAGGAAGAAGAGTTAGGGTGGGCGCGGAGGTGACGTACCTGGGGGGAGACTGGGGGAGTACGAGACTGGGAAAGATACTTAGCCTTTCTCCCCACATCGAATACCTGGGCAACAAGATCGTTTCAGTTTGCAACTCCTTCGCGAGGATAGGGGGAGCGATGTGGGGGGGGGTGAGGTTCCCAGTCTCGAGAACCCTCTACCAGGCTGTGGTAATGGGCATAGTAAGGTACGCTTCGCAGTCATGGTCAGCGCACCTGAACAAGGGGCAGGCGCACGACCTGAAGAGGATACAGCGAATGGCACTAGTACGGGTCACGAGGTCCTACAGCACGGTATCTCAGGACGCGGTGGAAGTTTTGGCAGTGGCGGCACCAGTAGATCTGGTCCTCCTGGAGCAGCGCTTAAGGTCGAAGATGAAGAGAGGGCAGATTGAAGATCTTCCACCTCCCCTACGGAGAGAATTGAGGAAGAGCCTGGGAGGAGGAAGGCTCTCATAGGGGAATGGACGATAGAAGCTTGGGGCGCCAGGTGGACTGGTACGACTAAGGGGAGCCCCTTGAGTAAGTACTTCCCCTCAGTCCAGGATAGGCTGAGGGCAAGTTGGGTCTCCCCAGACTACTGCAAGTGCTTACAGGACACGGCGGATTTCGTGCCAGGCTGTACGAATACAAGAGGGCAGAAAACAGGTCCTGCCCTCATTGCGGAGAGGACGACACCGCGGAGCACGTCGTGCTCTCTTGTTATGCGTTAGAACCGGCTAGAGCACGGCTGCTCCACACGATAGGAGAGTACAGCCTGGACGAGTCCGACCTGCTGTCGCTGGTGAATGATGAAGTGAGATACACCACGTTCTGCAGATTCGTCGGGGAGTGGAGAAGGGTACAAGGATCCGGGCACTTCACTATATCCAGGGGGTGGCGCGGGGTGAGCAGCTTTGTCTTCGGGAAGGCTCGCCCAAAGCCAACGATGTATCGGCGGTTCCAGAGAAGTCACTGTAAATATGTACATACAGATATAAGGTAGGACTGAGTAGCATATAGTTAGATATAAGTTTAGTTATAGGGGGATAGAGGATGCACACCCCTTTTAAATATAGTACTTAAGTATAGTAATTAGATATTAGTATAGTTAACGGATCTGTAAATATTGTAAACAGATTAAGGATACTAGCTATAAGGACAAAAAAAAATAGTTAGCAAGGATTGTACAAAGTAGATTTAAGGAAAAGTTTTTATTTTATGCTGACCGGTGCAACAATCCCATTGCACCGGAATACGCGCACCACAGGCTACGTAACCCTCATAGCATATAGCTCATGCGCTTCACGGGCTTGTGAGGTAAGCCTGTTTGAGGCTCAATCTACCCTATACCTCTTCTCCTGAACATAGTGCATTGTCGGGGCACATACCTATCAAATATGGAGTCAGATAGTAAGACCCGTCATGAAGCAATTGTCCAGGTCATAGCCTAATTAACCCTCACTTCGTCACCAGGGCTAGGGTAACTAGGCACCCCCCTTGTGACGACTCGACATACATATTGATATTGATATAAGGGTTCCTTTAGCAGCACTTGTTGCCATTTTAAAGTGCCCATAATATATCCGACAATGGCAATTTGGAAAGGACTCATACAATCTATGGTAGAACATACAGACAGGTACAAATGCAAGTATCATCTCTTTTGATTTGGAATGATGATCCTTCAGGTTAATAACAGGTGAATAACTAAACCATAAATTTTATGTTATTACCATAAATATAGATCCATAAAGGATATATGATTGATATGAAATGAAAAAGGTATTTGAGAGGTTCAGTATTCATCCTATTTACTTTATATTAGTTATTACGATGTGATCGAACACATTTACATTTGGTAATGGTCTAGATGTCTATTAAAGCATTCACGTAGATACAAATTCCCTCGAGACGTTTATAAGAGAATACGTGATGGTATGTTGATGGTGGGCTGAACATCTCAGATTGCCATCACTGTTTGACCAAAGGCCATCACTGGCAAGAAGATAGAGGACCCTAGTCATCTGTCAGCGTGGACAGGGGATCTATCAGAGCCGCTTCTTAGAGCAGGGTGTCTTACAGGACAGTCTGATCAGTCCTTTTCTAAATATATCGGCCGATAAGCGATGGCCTAGCTCACAGGATGAGAGCTCCCCTTTCGTGCACTTCATGGCCGCACCTATTTACACTACCTAAGATTAAACCTTGACATATTAAACTATTGTTTCATCGCTTCTAATACAGGAATAGTTTTGAGAATAAAATTGTTTTATAACTGGGCGCTACTGTGAACCAGTCTATTTTCCAAACTTTGTAGCCCAATTTTCTTGTGTTGCCACATTTCACTGGGTAGCAAAGGTCTTCTGACGATCTCTGCTAGGTAATCTACCTATGCGCCAGTCACCAGGTCATCCAAATAGGCCACCTCAGGTATCCTGTAGTCATTCAGGGTCAAGACTACCTTGTTAAATACAGAATTCCAAAAGGCAAGCAAAGGCATTAAAGTAGGCTAACTTAAACCTTACACTGAACTGTAGAAGAATATTTGTTATTACCTCCAATAGTCAACCTGTTCAGAAAGGAACTAGGCTAATGAAAAAACATCCTTTATGAAGGTTTTAAGCAGACCAACAGATAATGACAGACTTTATAACAAATCCTCATTGTTGAAAACTTTTAAATATTGGACTGACTTTAATAAAAAATTAAGCTGTAAGCTTTTAGTCTTTGTAGCACGGCCCTATGAGGTGACTAAACATAATACTACAACACTTATTTCCACGTATTCACAAAGGTATAGAGCTAATGCGTTCGGTGTAGCTTTCAAGAGTATTAAATATATTCAGTATATTCAACTTCCTTAGTGGTAGACTAAGATCAAGCTAGAGGATATCATGTGATATATTTCAATCCGAGCAGTACGATTTTTGGAATTCAAAACTTCTTTCCAATTTGTGACAGAATTTCTTTTTCTTGGGTCATATCTATCACAAGGTTTATTAATGAAACCTTGTTTTCATTAGTTATTTTTTTTCAAAGATTGCTGAAGAATTTTTGTCGGGTCGTCACGAGGGGGGCCTAGTTACCCTAGTGACGCATTTAGAGTTGAATAGGCTATGACTTGGACGATTGCTTAATGACGGGTCTTACTACTGAGCTATCTGGGTCCATATCTGATAGTTAAGTGCTCCGACAGTGCACTTACTTTCAGGATAAGAAGTATAGGGTAGCTATTAAAGGTAGTTTATATGGTCTTGGAATGACCACAAATTCACACTCGGTATCTAACGGTAAGCGAAAACCGTCCGAATCCCAAAGGCAAGTGTGAACTGGAGTGAGGCAGACTGGAGATCGCTGAGGGAGAAGCTACTAGGTAAAGTTTGTAGGGCCCCAGAGATCGTCGTCCGCATGGAATGGGAATCCAAAGAGGTGCTAGTTTTAGCGAGACAAAG
Source organism: Acanthosoma haemorrhoidale (assembly GCA_930367205.1). Lineage (NCBI taxonomy): Eukaryota > Metazoa > Arthropoda > Insecta > Hemiptera > Acanthosomatidae > Acanthosoma > Acanthosoma haemorrhoidale. The sequence continues at coordinate 180,234,836 of OV884011.1, read as the reverse complement.
CTGAATTTTCGGCTAAAACTAGGGGGTATATAAAGCCCAAAGCAGCCAATCGCATTGCAGGCCTCGATGGTCGAACATGACCCAGCCCTTCTAGGAGTAGGCTAGGGACCTCTAGCTGCCTCTGAACTCGTCTGCAGCTACTTCATTGTTTACCATATTTACACTGATATGTCTTGCGGTTCGGTAATATTATTTACAACATATTTTAAGTAATTTACAATATATACAATAGAGTAGAGGGTGTTTTATCTTGTGTAGTTAGCGGTCGCTACAATTCTTTTTGGATTTATTTGAAACTCTTGGCCTTTTAGGGAAGCTATTCTAGTCTTTCGTCCTAACGATTCCTCCTTCAACTCTTCTTCGTATCCTTCAATATACTGAGTGTATGAATTATTCTTCATTCTGCCTTAAAATCACACATAATTTAATAAATACGCAAATACACAATAAATATGCACCTCGAAAAGTATTTCTACAACTAGAATAGTTGAAGGAAAAAACTGTCCTTACTGAGGGATAATTCAGAATCAAAACTTTAATCTATTATTATATCTATCTGAAATCCATGACGATTTCGTTATTAAAGCAATTTTTTTAGGGGGGGGGGCTATTTCGCCTGTACCCATTACGGATATGGACGATCAGTTCAATTTTGATTAGACCCAATGATAAAAATCATTTTGAAATATTTTTAACCAGTGGGATTTTCATTTCTATACGGTGTTATCTAACACTGCGCATATCTGGAGAGCATGTTTCACAGTTCTTGTTAAGCAACCATAAGATAAATTAGTTTAATCAATACCCAATTGGAAAGAGCTGGCGACACGACTGGGGCTTTGTTTTTCTTTCAAAGCTCTCAATTTGAAACAAGGAATTGTGGAAAATAAAATAGAAGTTTTTGGAGTGAAATATATAGCATATTTAACCAACTAATGAAATCTCTCTCTTCTCTTTCAAAGCTTCATTCATACTTTTACTAACTAATGGGATATAACAATAATATGTTACTACACAAACAACTAATTGTTAAATTAACGGGAATTCTATTCATTTTGTATTATAACAATAATAGGAACAACATGAAAGGTCTGAGGTAAATTGAGAGGCTTGTGGCTAGATATGTGTTTGATCCAGGGCTACTGGATAAAAATATTGTATAACTACATATCGTTCAATCAAAGAAAACCGAAGACCATCCAGAGCCATAGTTCCACTAAGAATAAAATATCAATGAGCATGTAAAGCATATTATAATATTAAAAAAAAATATTATGAAATATAAAAAAATATAATTAGCATAATTATAGATCTGTGGATTCGACAATATCAAACATAAAAATGATGGTAACAGGAAAAACAAACAGCAATTCGTTATTATATTAATAAAATTAATAAACCGCTATATCTGTGTACGATTGGATCTATCTGTTTCAGAAAACGCAACGAAGTACTGCCAAGAGTCCGGGATTTGGGACAACAGGACGGACTACGAGCACTGCCAGGAGAGGACAGACATCCTGGCCAGTATGACAGCCGACGACATTGAAATGACTACTGTCATATACTCTATAGGATACAGCCTGTCCCTCATCACCTTGTCTCTAGCCTTGTTCATATTCATTTACTTCAAGTAAGTCCTTCAATTATTCCATTATAAACTTAGTTAAATACCCCTTACTCTTACCCTATCTTTTACCCTAATTCAGAAACTGTTACTTTGATTGAGACTGAGCTCGTTGTATGCTGTTAAAGGGTGAAACATAATCACCCCAGTTGTTTGCAATATAAAATGCCGCATGCGAAGCTTCAGAAGATGTTAGTGCTGCTCAATGTTTTAATGTTAACAGCCTTTTATTTAATTTTAAAAAATCGCGACTATCTTTACTCTTACAATTATTAAGAAAGCCCTTACCAAACTCCTGCTGAGAAATATCTTTTTTGGATATCTGTTATCTTGAGTTAAATAATCATTGTAGAGGAGTCTTTTAAAATAAAAGAAAGAAAACCTTTATTAAGAAGTACAATCAAAACACTGGGATTTACAAATATTAAGAGATCAGTTAGAACATACTGGGTGGAATGGAATGTCTAGGCACAAGAGGGCTCTGGGTTTTTTTATTTCAAAACCCCCTTATTTAGCAAAATTTTAACAATTTACGAATTTTCGATTTGCAAATTTCTCCTCTTACTGCATATGCAGATGCATTCGAAGGAGGGAAGAATTACAATAACAATATTTTATTTGAATAACAGGGAACCATCAGTGACTTCCATGAAGTCACTAGGCGGTATACAGTTCTTTTCAAGTCCCTTCTGCTTGTTCTTAGCATTATTAAACTTTGGGCTCGATGTAAATGAAAACAATCAAAATCCAAATTGTGAAAACACTACCGTTTCATAAATTGTAAATTTTAACTTAAATTTTGATAGTTCGTATTGTGATATCTCATTTGGTTGTACACCGAAGCATTAGCTGACAAAACGTACAATAAAAATGGAAGTATGTAGATACCGTTAAAAACTTTAAGTAACAGATACAAAATTAGCTCCAGTGCACAACGCACTATGAAAAAGTGATCTGTTAAAGCATGGGATTCATCATATCACTTTGTCTTCTTCAAATTGGACATACGTGAACTATTTGGCAAAGAAAGACAACCCAACAGTAATCTTTCCACATTCCAGGGAAATAATAGATCGTGGAGAACGATGTGAATACCAACATAGAAGGATAAAAAACTCGATGGGGGAGAAGCATCGAAATCATGTAGTGGTGGTTTAAATGCCTTTAAATAGATATACTTTCACCGTAAAAATAGCCTGGTCACCCTTGAAAATTTATCAATTTATCTTTTGATTGAAACTTCTTCATGAAGCAAACTATAATAAAGTTTTCAATTCCGAACCCCCGCAAAAATATCTATTATCTGGTTCTACCGAAAGCAATTAAATAAGTAGAAAATGAAAAAAAAAAAAAAGAAGAACTCTCCCGAAGTGAGCTATAGCTTGTGATTGGAAAAGTTTTCCTTTTCTAAGGTCACAGGTCGTAAGCGCCTCGAAGTTTAAACAATGTCCAAAATAGAAGCAATAAGTATAAAATAGAAACAATAAGTACAAAAATAGAGTCGTCCAAGAGATTATCCAATCGTTACAAACACACAGAAACACATTTTAAATGTGTACCCAAAGTGGGATTCAATTTGTTATTTGGTTCTTTTCATTTGCTTTTAGGTTATGATTTCATCTCCTATTGTTTAAGTTATTGTACTATTATTTTCTTAATCTGGTATAGGCAGTTATAGGTGGCGATAGATCGCGAACCACCTCTTCTTAGACAAATATCCGAGAATTATTTTCATTTTCATCATCAACGCTTTGTTGAAGCGATGAAATGCGAACAGAATAGAAGAATACTCGAACACGATAGAAAACATTTATGGGTAAGATCTTTAAATTTAATGAATGCGGGACATTTTTTTCATTTTTAGTACAAAATCAACAATAATAAAAGACATCCTAGACAATTTGGTTGCGGTTAGTTCAGACCATAGTACTTGTTATTTGAAGCATACCTAATCCGAGCAATAAGTAAGACGAATATTATTTGCATTATGTTTCTGAAAAATAACTAATAAATAGCTGATTTTCTATAAAAACCTATTCCTTGAACTCATCTTCTTAGAAGTCTTCCCGTTGAGTGATGTTTTCACTTCATTAACGATTCAAAATTGAATTACCTCTACTACAGAATGTTTGTACCATGTTTTTTCATGCGAACGAAATAGAAAAAAATAATTTGCCCTAATTGATAGCACATTAAAATTTTCATTATATACACAATTATCTATATACCCAATTTTTTTTCATATTTTCATAAAAGATGGCAATAAATGGAAATATTTTTTCACAAGATTACGTTCTCGAAGTCAAGTGTTTCTAGGCTTGGCAATGTACGGAAATTGTGGATGTGGCCAAGTGAAACATCACTTATTAGTAGTAAATACTTTTTTTTTTACACAGGAAGATTTAATGAAAGTAAACTTGATAAACAATAAAGTCAATAAATATAAGACAACTGTAGATTTATCGGAAAAGAAAGTCTTCGGCCACACAAACACATTACGTTAAATACATATTGATCAAACAGTTGGTTGAGGCATAAATGCAAGCCATGCATTATTCACCCAACGACTTGTAATGATCTGTTCATTAAATATCAATTTTCGTTGAAAATAGTTATGAGAAATATGAAATATCAGAAGATTCGATTTAAGAATATAAGAGGGCACGGCAGAAAATCCTCGACTCTAATAAATATTACAAAGGAAGATAAATGGCCTCAACTGAATGGGCACTGTATGAAAGGGAGATGCCTCTCTTCCAAGCTCCCTTATCGGTCGGGATATAATTCCACATTTTGGGACGCTTACTTGCTTTTGAAATTTCTTAAACCAACAAGCCTTTTTTTATTTTGTAATTGTTTTTTAATAATTCCTATATTATTTTAAATTTATTACTCAGGTCATTATAACCTTAACCTGCTCTGCTTATTTATGGATAGAAACACCACTTATACTATAAGTTATAATGGTTGCATTCCTTACATCGGATCTTAAATTGTACGATAGATCGGTAGATGAACATGTATAAACCCTGAATACCACTTCCGGTAACTCGAACCAGAAGGAAGAGACTATTAATGCGGCCATTTTCTATTATAATAATGCCATCTCCTCCTGGCCAAGGCCAGTAAAGCACTAAAGTTTGTAGACCCAACAATCCTTTTTTATTTTGTAATTGTTTTTTAATATAATTTAATTATTTATATTACATTTAAATTTATTATTCAGGTCATATAAATAACATAATAATAATAAAATTATAACCTTAATCTCCTACCTTTGGTAATTATTGAATAGAAGGATATTCGGGAAAGAAGGACGCGAGTGTTAATGGAGGATTAGACTAAAATAAAATACTAAAATCTAACTTACACGGAGTACACAATATGTTGCTTTGGTGAATTTCTGGATAGCTTTTGCTTAAAAATAGCTAAACTGCCGGAGGAGAAAGTCTGACATAATGCTAAAAATGATGCCGCTAGTCCCCGGTCAAAGTACCTTTAGGTAAAATTTAATTTATAGCTATAAGTTTTATTATTTTTATATTTGTTTTGTCTGTTATTATTTCTATGTTATTTTTGAACTGATTGACAATTCAGCTTTTTAACTATCTCATATTTAATATTTTAAATGAATTAACAATCCATAATTAAAATCAATATTTGTACTTTATATTAATGTTGTAAATTTCCTAGCACTGAGGATTGGCAGTCTAAAGTGCTTTGTCAAAATATAAAATAAAATAATTCTCTTTTGTTAAATACCTGGTTTCTATTTCTGACTCCTATAACAATAATTTTCAGGAATATTTAAGAATTTATTTGACTGCTATTTAATAAATCTTTTCTGTATAAATCTTCTAAGCTGTGGTTTGAAAAATCTTAAAATCAGATTAATGTGGGCTAGGATTCACATTCTTCCCTTTTAACTGATATTTACCCTATTTATTGCCAAACTCAATAAGTAGTAAATTACTTTAGCTGAAACTCAGCATTTCAGTTTATCAAATAGATTTCAGCTTAAGAGGACCGGGAAGGCAATTATTTTGTCATCTGCCTAAACACGTGTGAGTCATTGTGTTCATTTTGGTTTAATTTATACTGGAAAGTGTATTGGTATATATTGGTGTAGTTTATTGTTTAGTTCACTTTGCAGTTCTCTAGTTGCACTAATAGTTATTACATTCCATAATACATGCCACATCGATCCTTTCCCAGAATATTAGTTATAAATTTCAAATAAAATGAATAACATTAAACAAAATCGTGGAACAAAGGATCAATAAAATAATAATATAAATAACAAATATATTTTATATTTTACGTAAATTATGAGATAAATTATTTTTTTAATATATTTATATATATATATATATATATATATATATATGTGTGAATTAAATACAGAAAGTGGAAAAACAATATTATGGATGATATTTTCGGCTAGTATCTCGAATACTAAAAATTGATATTTAAAAGAGTTACTATTTTTTTGGCCCAACAACAATTTTTTTTTTCCAATCCCCATAAAATAATGGCAAAACTTTTATTTACTATAGATTCTTAGGCTAATCTATTTACATACTACATTTTATATGTCCTGTACCATCGGTACACTCTATACAAGGTCTGAAAAGCTAATATTTTGAGATTGGACTCTATTAAATACGCGATTCCATAATGGGTACTGTTACCGTCACGTCCCCTTGTTACAAAATTCTGTATAGATTATACAAATGAATGAAGCTTGGATACATTTTAGACAATTTCTAATTACTCTGTATTGTGATCTGTGCTTGTACAAAAGTATAATGATGTACATTATAGATTAATTTATTGGACATCTTTAAACGTGATGGGGCTCACCTTATGTATCATAGACTAAAAACTAACTCACAGCTAACAATAAAAACTTAAACTAAATCTTAACCTAAATTTCCCTGACAGTCTGTTGCCATCGATGCGGGATGGGTTGTGGAATCATAGTGTAGCTTTCTTGTAATTTGTCCCTATAATATCAGATATGTACATTTTAACTCCTTGAGGAGTTCCGCATGTCAGAGGGTACGGGCTCAAGAGGCAATCATCCACCCGGTACGGGGTGTCCTTCAAGAAGGACCAACATGGTGTATAGCTGCTCTGGGCACAACATCTCGTGGTACACCTGTGTACACTCCAACGAGGTTATAGGAGTTGCTGTGTTCCTGTTGATACCGAAGGTGTCTTCCGTCTGTACCTTCGCAAGAGGATGTTCTATACTCAGATGAGCCTGGAGAATGGACACTCAATTTATTTTATTTCCTTAAATACAAGTGAATTTGCCGCCATTTGTACAGTAAAGTGCTGGCAACTCTAAAAAAAAAACAATTGGACAGCTGACAGTATAGGGTTAGTGAAAATGGAGCGTTACACGATAGATCAACGTGTCTTTATTGTTAAACATTATCTCGAAAATAATGGAAGTTTGGTGGCCGCAGTTCGAAAATTTCATACAAAATATGGTCGGAATAGTGTTTTGAATTCATCAACTGTGAAGAGATTAATGAAAAATTTAGGGAGACTGGATCAGTTGGAGACACTAAACACGCTGGTCGTCCAAAAACAAGCCGTTCAAATGTCAATATCGAAGCAGTGCGTGAGAGTGTTGTTGAAAATCCAGGAAAATCAATTCGGCGTCGTAAACACAGTTCTTTATCCCAAAATTGGATGATATTGATGTGACCAATATGTGGTTTCAACAAGATGGTGCCACATGCCATACAGCCCTTGAAACAATTCAAATACTGCATGAGACATATCCAGGTCGTGTACTCTCTCGTTTCAGTGGCCAGAATTGGCCCCCTAGATCGTGTGATTTAACACCTTTAGCCCTAAGTCAACAAGCCCACATCCACGGGTGCACTAAAAGAGGAAATTCAACGCTGCATCAACGAAATTCAACCTTATTTATGCCAAATGGTCATGGAAAATTTCGACAAAAGAGTGCGTATGGGCCAGCAAAGTCGTGGAGGCCATTTGCCCGATGTGTTATTCCATAAATAACCATATCCTATTTACTTTATAATTCAATAAAAAAATAACAACAAAAATACTATAAAAAAAAATGTGTTTTCTAATGCGTTAATTCTTGGACACCCTTTAGTTGTCCTTCTTTAATACCTCATAACTTAATATAATTTTTTTAACTTCAATTTTTGTATAGCGAACTCTTAAGATCAGATTGTTAAGTAAGTTTTTCTCAGATTTGAGAGAAATCAGGTCATATGGTCATTTTTGTAACTTTCAGGTATTATTTTTTATTTTATTTTATAATCGTCTTTATGAGGTTCTGTCCTTTTGTGCTTTAGTGTTTCGTTAATAAAACTACCTTAAGTTAATTATTTTGTAAATATGTATTACTGCTTTATTTGATACCGAATTGGGTGACCTGGTTACATGAGATCCGGTGGCTTACCCTGTTGTACAAAGTTGTGTAAATAAATAAACAAACCCATGTGTTACAAAATTTGAAATTATTATTTCCTTTCAGCAGGAGCAATAGAAAGGTAAGCAAATGCCCTTTTCTGAGATACCCTATTACCCATTTTGTGTTTCAGAGCATTAACCGCTTTATACATCTAACTTTGCAGTTTCACATATGTCATTGAGAACATGTAAATTAGATTTCAAATGCTTCTATCTTCGTACGTTCTCCTCCTCATTCGCATTTTCATTGCACATTTATGATCTTTACGAGGGTTATTTAATTCTCAAAAAAATTCTGAAATTTTTGATAAGCTGCATAGCAACTAACCTTTCCTGTGATGAAAAACACTTACCCGTCCAGTAGTTTCACAATTAATGTCAAGCCCAGGTCCTAAGCTATTAAAAATATGAAAATGATGGTTATAAAATGTTTAATGACTTTTTGTAATTTAGTATCAAAAACAAAGCGAGAATTGCTTTGTATCGATTAAAATGTCCAGGTCATTAAATTGATTAGTTAACATTAGGAATAATTTTCATTTATCAAGTTATCAGTGTTTTCCATGCAACGACATGGAATAAATAGGACATTGTGAAAAAACAGAAACATAGGACTGACAAAAATCAATCAGGCAACCCGATAGTCAGACATAAGGATGACCCTGTAAGGATTTCAGGTTTTAAAAAAACAAACAAATAAAATTTCATCCTATTGCACGTTTTCATTTATAGGATTGTGAGTGAATATTTGATTAGATAATATTTTTTAAAAGAAAAAAAAATCTCCACTTAAAATATGGATATTAAAAAAATTCACTATTGGCCTGCAAAGACAGTCAGCCTGTAGACTGCATTGCCACAGATCATACCCGACGATAAATCCAAATAATGCTTACTGGCTGATCTTCCTTCGGGCTCAGCGACGTCATTGCGGGGCTAATAAATTTATTGCGATCGTTATCGAATAGAGCCAGCTGTACAGCCCTGTAATTGCCAGAGTAACTTACTGCTCAATCCTTTTCATCTATCTTGCGGGGAATAGTGTTTACTATTTATCCAGAGAAGCTACGTGCGGTTTCAACAGACACCTCGCCACTCCAGTGAATATTTATATACCAATTATAAACCATATAGGAAAACATATATAAATATGATAAATAAAATCATTCACATATGTTTTATTCATCTGGAAAAGACGTTTCCAGATTTTTTTTCAAGAGATAATAGATATGCAGAACTAACAATAAGAACCTCTTGTCCTCTTAATTGCATGATTTAGGAGCTTTCAAATGTAGGAATCATCTAAGGACAGGGAAATTAATTAACTGTGGAATGAGACAGGGAGACATACTTAGCCCACTCATCTTCATAATGCTTGTGGATGAGGTACTATTCCTAAAAATTGCAAAATGCATCATCGTTCATTGAATGATACACTCAGTACAGTTAGATGTCCAGCATCTGCATGACATTGTGTTGCTAGATGACTGTGAATAACTATAGCACAATTCACTTATTTTACAATGAAAAATATATTATAATAAATTAAGGGGGAAACATGTGGTCATCTTGGAGAGGACATCACTTTCTAGTGAAAGTCATGAATGCAAATGAAGAAAAACAAAAATTATTAAATGTGTCGTGTGCAAGAGATGGACGAATAGAAGATGAGATGGGAAGAGTGCTATGGCCATGAGTTTTTTTGTTGCACTAATATAAACGTTTGGGGTAAGGGATGAATCTGCTTGATGACAAACGTGTGGTGTTCAAGTCCTGTCTACTCTTGCGGGAGTGAGTCATATCCCTTAACTAATAACCAGCAAAGCAGTTTTTTTCACTTTAATTTTTTGATCATAGATCTGTGTCTTTGTTGTGTGTGTGTTTGATCCAACCTATCTGTCGGTTAAATAATCTGAGTAGATAGTTTCAAGGTCTAGTGAAAGAGTTACGGTAGAAATTTCAAACCCGTTCAAGAAAAAGTTATCAAAATACGATCGTGACTTGTGAAATTCACTCATTCCGGGGTACACTCGATCATAAAACGTCACTTATAAAAATGTAACCTACAAATTTATAAGTTTAAAGTAAATAGAAACTTTTCAACTTTGCAGCAAAAATTTCACCAAAATACCATTGTGGTTGGTGAAATTCTATATGAGTTAGCCTAGGCTGCAATGATTCATAAAAGACCATGTGTTAGTAAGTAATATATTATATGTTATAGGCTTGAAGCATACCAAAGTAATAAGTGTGGGATTTTTTTTTCTCTTAATTGGCATCAACCTTTAACCCAACAACGTATCAGCGTCATCTTGAATGTTTTGTAACATATTCATTTTCTAATTTCGCTTTGATTAGGTAAACTCATGGCATTAATAAGAAGGTTCTGCATGTGGATCTAGCAGCCCTTAAAAGATAATAAATATACTATTGTTTTAGATGAGTTAGATATAACACATAACCAATCGGAGACAGCTGAAGATGACAGTTTAGAATTATCAGTCATGGAAAGACAAAAAATCTGTTTTATAATTTCTCTCCCTTTTAGCTCAGCAGGTAATTTATTTACTGATAACTTTTGTACTAGTTTATTGAGTCGCATAGGGGAAAATAGTATTATTTTATAGTATTATCAGCATATATAGAGCCTGCTATGTGCCATAAAGAAAACTTAGAAATGAAAACAACGAGTGGTCAATGTAGGTTAATGTGCCGAGTGCCGTTGCTTCTGAGAGTGTAATTAGTCCCGGCAGACACGGTCTCCGAATACAAGGGCTAAACTGATCTGCACAAATTTGACTTTATAATGAGCAACATCTCCTAGGATTTGTAGGAAGTTTTTCGCATCCTCAATTGACTCTTCTTCCTCCCTTGTGCCTGGAAACAAAGCACTATTATTTTAAAGAGCTCCCTTTTTTTTTTGTTTCGGCATAAAACCATCAGGTCATTTACGCCGTTGTTTGTAGATTTAAACACATTTTGGGGACCAGGCCGATGGGAATCCGTAATAATACAAGGATGAGAGCAGAGAGTATATACCAACAATCCTCGGAACCTGCTATTTTAACATTTTATTACCAGATGGGTATAACTGGATTTCTGTAGGCAAGATAAAGCTGAAAATTTGAAGGAAAAAACAATACTAATTATTATTGATGTAAAATTGTATACATTACGGAGCAGGCTAGTAGTTATTAAGAGAAATTTTATGATGGTATTTATAGTCGGTTCGTCATCTTTTTATTGCTGCGGGCCATTTTAATGGGATATATTGGCTATTTAAATAGACCTGTAAACGCGGCACTCCTTGAATGAACGTTGCATTTTGGAGGTGCTTCTTGGGTGCTAAGGTAACTATGTGTGAGACTACAATGTCCTATTCAAAGGCAAGTAAGTGCTCCGTCTTCTCGACGGCTGTCACAGTTAGAAATACTCCATGATTGAGCCTCTCTTTTGATGTTCTTGATATCTCATCCCATAATATCTACAGTCCAACAATAGTCTGCGTATTAACGCTTATTCTTTGAAAGGGCTATATATAATTATAACTGCTATAAGGGGTAATTTATCCATTCCCCATATGGACCTATACAGGATCTGTAGTAAAATAACTATAAGGGCAACAAATGAGCAATTTTAGCCTAAGCCAAAGGAGGGACCTTTACAATATATCGTGAGCACTGGACTCTACTTCTGACTTCATCTGCTGCAATACTCGTAAAAATTATTATTATAGTCTGAAATTGAAAATACATAACCCACTACTCCAAAAAAACCAGCATAAATTTTCGCTGGATTAGAATAACAGGAAGTATGAAAATAAAATTCAAACGTGAAAAAAGGCCTAAACTTTTGTGTTTCTATTTTATCAGCTCACGAGCTGAATAACATAAAAAGATTTTTTATTCTCTTTAAGGAAGAATAAGGTGAAGCAAAAAAATAAGTTCAAAAATAGTATTAATAAAATATTCGTTTTTGTTGACAAGATGATTTTCGGTGACTGATGACAAATAAAATGAATTGTTATTGTTCAAAAATCATTTAATAAGTATTTAAGTAAATCGTTCGGTGTTCATAGATGTAATCCAACATTGATTCAACTCTTTCTCCATCATTATTAATACGTTAATAAATATTTTAAAAATATAACTCAACCCACTCAAATCCCGGCTGACCATCTGATTACCATTGAGGTTCCATTTCCACCTGTTCTAACTCTCCCAAAATGTACACTAGTACACGATTGCTATATTCTGCGATCAACTATTTCCTATTAAAGGCACTAGGAACCACACTATACAGAAAATTAACTCTCACTACCTCCTTGTCAGGCCAGAACCTTCAGATCAAGCAGTAATGTTAATAACTACATCTGTATGAGACCCTAAACCTGGTTATTACCGAAGGAGAAATACTAACTTTCGAAAAGGCATGAGACTACTTTTTAAATTTATTTAATTGGTTCTTTATTGCTTGTTTTTGTTTAGTTTTTGGAGGAAAACTTAATGACAAGGCCACTGATCCTTGAATTGTCTAGTTTTATGACTGTTTAGTAATATATTTCCGTTTATAGCCCAGTGCATCTATGTTCCCAAGACACCTGGTGACAATAAACAATGAACTAACCTTTGAGACTCTAGCTTTTAAAAATTCAGCTGGTGTATTTGCTAAAATGAAATCAGCGAGAAGACAACAGTTGCAGCACATTGCTGACTGGGACTACAAGCCTCACTCAACTCCTATCTCGAAGCGGGGAGACGTGACAGGAAAGATGTAGTTCGTGAGAATCCCCTTGAGCTTCCCACTGTTAAGGTGTCATGAAGAGCATAGTGAGCTTGTTGCTCAAAAATTTTGTGCAGCTTATCGTCTATTCATAATCATAACCCCGACGAACCACTTATCATATATTTAACTCAATAATTTAAATACTAGTTGATCCCCAGGGAATATTAAATTGCCAATTTATCTCCGTTAGTTCAATTTTATTTTATAGCGATCTAAATGTTATAAATTATCAAAGATTGTGACTAAATGTAGTTTTGAAAATATATATCTCTATTGCAGATATGTGACACGAAATAAAATCTAATGACCTAATAATTGCTAGTGTAGCATAAATCATACCCACAAATGCTTCAATTTTCCACTTTCTTGTCTCATTCTATGAAGAAATAATCCACTCCTGGTAATATATAGAATAGAAAACTCACCCCACATGTGAGGGGGAGGGGGAAGAGGGAATACCTAAAGAAAAAAAATTTCTTATTTTTAAATAAATAAATCAAAACGGCATACTGATGAAAGTGGTCAGAGGTACTTCATTCGAGCAGCGAAGAAACAGTGAGCTGCATGAGATATTTGAGCTGCCTACGGTGGATGAATTCATCCAGCATAGACATATCAAATTTTTTGACTCCTTACAGTATTTGACAAACCCGGTGTTTAACACTATAACCCCCGCTCCGTTCCCCCATCGATGGCAGGACGCTGTCATGGCTGGAACGCTTTAGTATTAGGTTCTAGGTTTAGGTTTTAGTTTGTTTTGTTTTGTTTTAGTGTTTGGTGTCGGTGACAAGTCGAAGGTGAGCCTCATCACCTAGTGTTGATTATGAGACTATGAACTATTAACAACAACAAAATTTATTATATTGATGCACTCCTCCAAATGCATGTAAATGCAGAAAGAGGAGAAATATGTAAATTCAATTATTTTATTATATTATTTTGTACATTATATATTTTTTGAGGTTTTGAAAAAAAAAAAAAAAAAAAAGGTCATTTGTTTGTAAAAATGTTTAAATAAAGGGGTTTTGAAAAAACAAATTTTAATATTTTATGAAGATAACTATTAATTGACTGATCGGTATTTCCTTTACCAGCTGGATTTAAAAAGGATACAAACAAAATTGGAAATAATGATATTCTATGGTATAACTTGAAGGGGCTTAAAACTGTTTGTTAAATAAATAGATTAAAGCTGTTTTTGCTAAGACAAGGAGCCAAAGAGTCCTAGGCAAGTTCAAGAGAAATCACAGTGCAAAAACAGAGGGGACATTTCACGGAGCATTAGGCGGCTTAATTAAGGGGAGATTGGTTGCGGTACTGCGGTAGTCATTCCAATGGTTTTCTCTTCTGAGCCTCTGTTCGCTTTGATAATCATCGTACCGTACGGGCTTTCGTCGAATGGTGATATTTCGTTTTAAATCTTAAGAAAAAACCAACTAAAAACGGCCAATTGATCCAAATATCAGTATCGATTTTTTATTTAAAGATTTATTTTCTATTTTTTTGGTAGTATCAATTATGAACTAAATAGTTCTTAAGCCTCTAGTGACTATTCCCCCCAAAAAACAAGGGAATTTTTCGAAGACTGGAATCGATCCCGAAAATCATGAAGACTTTACTATCTATTACCAACCCAATTAAAATCATGTAACCTAATTTATAAATCCTCTGTCTCTCTCTCTCTCTCTCTCTCTCTCTCTCTCTCTCTCTCTCTCTCTCTCTCTCTCTCTCTCTCTCTCTCTCTCTCTTGATGCAAACAAACAAAAGTGTATTCGTTTTTTTGTTTTGGGGAAATGTGTTTTATGTGATTGAAGGGAAAAAATCAAGGCATGCACGAACTCAGCTGGGAATGCTCACGTCAGTTTCTAAAAATCTTAATAAATAGTGCTGAAAAAACACTTAAAATTTTCTTTTGAACGAAAAAAATTGTTAGCATAAATGTAAGCTAAAATACTGACAATAGTGAACCTTTTATTAAATCGGGCTTTGAGCGAACTAAATACGCCTTTCCTATAATTGCCTCTGATCATTTTATTATTAAATTATTTTTGTATACTGATGTCAAAAAATTAAGTCCTCTTCAAAATCTGAGCACTACTTTAAAGAGTTTAAAAACTAGTGAAAAGTATCTGTTTTTCTTCAAGCTAAAGTTTGATAACGATTAATTTTTTTTTTAGTGTTTTTTCCGTTATATGTATATTTATAATATAAAGCTATATATTTATATCCAGACATTTTATTGACAATAGCCAAGAACTTTCATAACGATTTATTCAATTTCAAGCAGACAAACAAATAGACAGGTGAGAGAAAATTCCTCCATAACTTTTTAAGTCTCTCCGGGCTTTGCAAATGTGCATCATAAAAATTTATGATATTCTGAAACGTTGGAGCGATGATATTAAATGTAAGATAAGAATCTGTACGACAAAAAATGTTTTTCCCGAACAATACTTATTCGAAATTATCCAGCTATTCTTCCTTTAAGCTATCGCGGAAAGCAAATACTGCGTATAAAATAAATAAAAAATATACAATAAATACGGAAAGCCACTGAACTGATTATTTGATACAAGGAACAGTAACCTCAGCATTTTTTGTAACTACCTATTATTTTTACCGATTAAATGAGTTTTCAGTTGATTTCTGTAATATATTTGTATTTCTTTTTCACCGTCAGCTTTAATGTGTTTTCGACCAGTGAATACTAATCGGTAGATAAAATTAATTAAATATCTTCTGAGCACCGATTTGAAGATATCATGACAGAGTGAAGGCCTGTTATAGATAATTTTTTCAGGGCTAAATTAAATTTTAATAAAAAAAAACGAAATTTTCTTCATCATACCACAACCAAAACTTGTACCATGTAGCCGGAGTTGAAGTTGAATATAAATATAAAATATCAGATTGGTTGGATAGTTTTTACGTTATGTATGTGGATAGACAGATAGATCGAAAAGAGGAAGTTTGAAATTAAATGAAAGCTAATTCCTAGCTATAACCACCAAATTTAGTCTACAATGTAACGACATTCACCAACCTTTATTGAGAAATATATTAAACGATGATCCAAGTGGACAAGGTTTTACATATTCCATTCCCCCCGGTAAAGAGGTAATCCTGAGAGGGTTAGATGCTATCTCTTTGAGAGGCTGATAGGAGCGATCACAAATGCAGAGAGATTCCTTCTGTACACGACTGGAGGCAAAAGTCCCGAAGGCCCTTTTCAGGACGTTAGACTAGAGCTGAGTGGAATAAAACTCCACCCTATCGTATAGGGACCCTCGAGTCGTAACTCACAAAGGTGATTTCGCCTGAGGACTGAGAAATAACTCGATAATCTGAGCAAGCACGTCAAAATTCTTTTATATTACAAAGTGCATCGATGATACGGTTTTAAAAAATTTATCAAGCCAATTATAGCATCATTAACCCTGGGGCGGTGTAGGAAGGGGTACCCTGATTTCTTTTAATTCCCTTATAGAAGATGTTTGTTTTCTGGTTAGGTTTTTGGCCAAAGACCGGCAAAGTAGTATCTTAATTCTATAAAGCTATTCTTTTTGCATAACTATCGTTTTAATTCCACAATTCTTTTTTTGTTTTCCATCAAGTATTTCATTTTTAAACGTCACATCTATTCAACAACTTTGACCAGTTATGGCACGTTTAAGTAAAAGTGAATCAACTGTCCTTGAACTTGTATTATAACCTATGATTTACTGGAGTACACTTTTGGTAGGTTTTAAGTTTTAAGTGTTAAGTGTTAAGTACACTTTAGCACTTTCGTCAAGCCTCACGTGATTCAAACTTTCTCTGAAACTTAAAGTGCATCAAAGTGCAAAGACTGTTCATTTTTCTAGATAGTTAATTTGCTGGAATCGATAATTTCATTTTTTTTTTTCAACCATGTTATAGTTTAGTGCTCAAACAAAGTGAAAAAAAAACGCTATAGATCATTATAGCACAGTTTTGAATGTGGTGCGCCTGCTTATCGTTTATCGCAATTCTATAATGCATTGCGTCCTCCAGGACTAGTAAAACCTGATAGTACGGGTGCCTGGTATGAGAACAGTTCTCGTTGGATAAGTTTTAATAAGATTCATAATTAGAGGCTTCATTAAGAGATCGATAATAGTTGGTTACATGATGTTGTGGCCACCTCTTAATTACAAATAATTAAAAGTTACCCTCATCTCGGCCCAGAAAATAGCTGTTTCCATATTTGTACAAATAAAGCTTATGACGTCAGGCGGAGAGGGGAGAGAAGCGGGGTGAACAGCCGCAGGTGGGGAGCCATCCCCAACACGGCTGGCCTGCCTATATAAACTTCGGGTCTAACAGAGAAAAATAGAACATACCAAACCGGCACCTTGAACCCTTCTCTCTCTCTCTCTCTCTCTCTCTCTCTCTCTCTCTCTCTCTCTCTCTCTCTCTCTCTCTCTCTCTCTCTCTCTCTCTCTCTCTCTCTCTCTCTCTCTCTCTCTCTCTCTCTCTCTCTCTCTCTCTCTCTCTCTCTCTCTCTCTCTCTCTCTCTCTCTCTCTCTCTCTCTCTCTCTCTCTCTCTCTCTCTCTCTCTCTCTCTCTCTCTGCACTGGCTCTTGCTGCTCTACTCAAACCATGGACTTCTCATTCAACTACCTCTGCATCTCTCTCTCCTAACCTCGCTATGTTTTAGTCCGGCGTTGTCAGACCCCATATCTTCCTAGCGGGAATCGCTGCCTTCGTCTCGCTAAATCTAGCACCTCCTTGAGAGAGACCTCTCCCTCGCGGTCGACGGTTCCCGTGGCCTTACAAATTTACCTAGTAGCGTCCCCAGTCTCCACCCACCAAGTCTGCTTCTCTCCGGTTCACACTCGCCTTTGGGATCTGGACGGTTTTCGCTTACCCTTAGACACCGATTGTGAATTCGTGGTCATTCCAAGACCACATGAACTACCTATAAACCTACCCTGTTCCTCTTCTCCTCAACATAGTGGTTTGACGGGGCACATGCCTATTAAATATGGAGTCAGATAGTAAGACCGTCATGAAACGATTGTCCAGGTCATAGCCTAATCAACCCTCACTTCGTCGCCACGGCTAGGGTAACTAGGCACCTCCCTAGTGACGACCCGACACATGATTTTAAATAATCAATGATAAAAGTTCTGTGTAACGATACGAAAATAGTTATTTTTATTTACCATTTATTATTGTTGACGGTATTGCTTTTATTTTTGCATATTCGTGGCATCATGAAAATCGTCTTTATTTTACGCTGAATTTCTCACAATGACCTAAAGATACAGGCTGACACAGGCATAAAAACAAAAACCCTGAAAGCCATAGGATATAGTATCTTTTTCATATGAATAATATGTACCTTAGGTTATATTGCAAATCACTATCATGACACCAAACTCTATCTCTTAACACAGGACTTCATCATAACCTTTATGTAGGCTTTGTTGTTTATTTACTCTGTTTATGACTAATTTATCTATCAGTACTAGTTAGAATATTTTTTTACAATAATTAGTAAGGAAATCATGTAAATACGAGCAATATCTGTAGGAATGGCGTCTATATTAATCCGCATAATGACAATACCTCTATATTGAACTCGGCTTTGAATTCTATTCAGAGAACATACTGTAAATTATATTATGTTACAATATGCATCGATTACTAAATGAGTAATAGTTCTCGGAGTTGTAGAGCAGCAATCAATGTCGGGAATCACACTGGAAGGGCATTAGCGTGCTATTGAGTACCTTTAGTTAGTGCAAGCTTTCAATTGTGTTTCGCGGCGATGGTCAATTACCCAGTTAGTAGAGAGATCAGTGCCGGCTGCATACGCCCCCCGAGCCAAGTTTCCCCCTTCAATGGCAGTTGTTCTCTAAACACATGCTAGCAATCAAATTGTACTGAGGGGGGGGGGAGATAGTCTGGGTCCTGGAACTCACCTCGTGGTTTTCTAAAATTAAAATTAATCAATTTCTTGTCCTTCTTAGAAACTCGTCATCGTCTAAATATACGTTAACGAAACAATAGGTTTGAACTTCATAGTTCAAGCGGACTGAACAGTTCTATTGTTTGTTTTTTACCCTTTATTATTAGTAATACAGTTTGATTTATTATTACTTTAGCGTATATAATATTTAACAGCTTCAGAAAGCTTCGCTTTTGGGAAAACCTGGCCAACATTTTTTCCATTTATTTCCTAATTGTTTCAGATACTCCATCAGGATTGAAAGTTACCCAACGTTTTCAGTGTAGACACCTTCAATTGAACCTATTTACGACAACTATCGTAAAACCTTGGTCCAGACAGGCGACGTTTCAAAGCAGAGCTAGTGAAGTACCCCATTTAAAAATAGGCAACATATAAATTGGGTTCACAAATAATGACTTTAGCGACGACCCAACCAAAAGCTTGATCACCTCCGTCACACTAAGACAGGCCCTAATCCTACCCGTTGATCTCTCATGATTATATTCCATCAAGCGGAACGCTTAATACTGAATAAGTGGGGGATTCTCCTGTTAAATATAACTAAACTATACTTTTAATAACTATTGAAAATAATAAAAAATTGAGTATAGTTTTTTTATTAAAATAATGACGCTTTTGCAATATACAGAAATCTCCTCAATAATCCTATTCATGTGTGGCATCTTTAAAACGTTTACCCTATCATGCACCAAAATTCATGAATTTATTTCCAAATAAATATTTCTTGAGTGATTGTTTTCTATAACTTGATATTTATAGGTTGTGAGAAGTACTTTTTCAAAAAATAGCTTTAAGTCTCTCCTAAAATATCTTTTATTATTAATATAACATCAGTCAAACGAGATCTGGCCTATATAGGCATCCTTGAGACTGCAAAACTATTAAATTTAGATACATAGAATACAATTACATACAAAAAACACTTAGAATAATAAATAATATTGGTAACAATAGAAAAAACAACATCTGCGATTGATAGTATATTTAAATTTAAATTATTCATTGGGGGGCCTCTGGGCTGTTTGTAAATATTGTATGAATGAGCGAGTGAATCATGAATTGTAAATATGGTATGAATGATAACATTTATCTCAATTACTTATTGCCTAATAAGGCAGATTGTAATTTTATCTTAGTAAAAATTGTTGTATATAAAAAAAAAAATTATTCATCTGTTACACCATTGTTGTGTTTATTTTGTTCTTTGTGTTATTGTTTTCTGTAAGTTATTCAACTCTACGTACCGCTAATTTATAGAATAAATGTGATTAATTAAATTTATAACCTATTTAAATTGTTTTTCAGGGAAATGAGGTGCCTGCGAAACACAATTCATACAAACTTGATGTTCACATACGTTTTGGCAGATTTCATGTGGATACTGTCACTCACCGTGAGTAAATTTGAATTTAGTAATCTACCCTAATATCGCCATAATACTTAATCACTGTCACAACCAATTTAAAATACAACAAAATTAATAATGTATCAATTTGTTTGACTATCTACTTTCTTCATCCCTAATTCGGAGGGTGCCAAAGTGCGGTTCACCAATACATATACAGAACAGTCGCCACTAAATTACATTTGTTTTTTGGAAAACTAAAAAATCTGTATGCTTTTTAATGAAAAATTTATTGTTTTACAGGTACAAGTAAACGTTAACAATCTAATAAAACTCATCCAGCTCCCAGGGAAGTTATTTACTTGTTCGTACTACCATTAACGTAGTATATTTGATAACGCTTTCCTGCTATTTTATATACTGTAGAGTAAAGTAGTTTGAATAACACATTTAAATCCAAATAGAATGTAGAAATAAATGAACGTTGTATCACATTTCTAGTAGCGTCCTATAAGTTACAATTATATAATCAGATATAAATCGATTACACCTCTTCATTCGATCATTTAGTCACCTTCCCTATGTATTTTTAAAATTTTAAAACAGTCCAAGTACATTAGTTCTTGCAAGGTTTGATCAGTTACAAAATGAATTTTGCATTATAGTTTTATTAAGAATAGCTAGCTGCTAATGGGATTCCTAATGACTAAACTTGATTAAATTAAAATTAAAAATTTTGAAAACTAATAAATATTTAACAAGTTTTTGTAAATATTGACATTACAATTGTAGTTCTGGTTTAACCAAATTCGTTTTTTTAACTTTAATGACTATTAAATAGCTTCATGTTAATATTCAACATATGCAAGACATATTATATATTATACTTGCCTAATTTATTGCAGGTTTCAATGCACACTGACTCAGTATCCTGCCTGGTATTATTTATGCTCCTTCATTATTTTATACTGACGAATTTCTTCTGGATGTTCGTTGAAGGTGAGATATGCTCAAAAGTCAAATAATCTAAGTACTGTAACTTATTAAAATTAAATTGTTTTATTTATGCTAAGAAATAAATATCATTCATGAACATGAATGAGCAGTAGTCAAATCTTCCAAACATAATCAATTACAGTTGATGCAAACTAATTCTTTTTTAAATTTCTTTCAAACTAATCCCTCCTTGATGCTTAGATGTATCAACAGTTCTTTCTTCAGGTCATTTATATTCCATGTGACTCCAATAAAGCTCAGTTTTAAATACTCTGTTCCAAGCGTTTAAATATTCCCCAAGCACCATGGAGGCCCAGGTGGTACCCCTAGCCCTTCCTGTTTGCTTTAATTCATTAGGTTATGTTTATTTTAATATAATAATATAACCAATTTTTTCAGGTCTGTACCTATACATGCTGGTGGTCGAGACCTTCACAAGAGAGAATATTGGACTTAGAGCGTATTTGGCTATTGGCTGGGGTTAGTGCTTTATTAGTATCTATGCTTATATTAATAACTTTATTCACTGAATACAGTAACGAATTATTTCTGCAGGATTAATAATAATTAGCTATAATGTTATCAGTTATCAGTACCCTCCTCCTTAGAATGAATATATTTATCACCTTGTCCAAACATCAAAGCTCTTTAGCAACGCTCTCGTGAACATTATAAGATCAGAGTGATGTTTCACATAGGGGGCTGCTAGGTGATCCTACGGTTCCACTTTCAGAAAATTATAGCCCAAATTGTAATAGGACATTATACATTTATAGCCTTCTCGCGATGTCACGGGTTCAAGCTCCCAACCTGTCACAATCTGTTTATATTTTTTAGTTAACAATAATCAAGATTTTTTAGGGGTTTTGTCCGGAAACAGTTCCTTTTAAAATGGGGCTAAAATAAGACTAGAAATTCCACGACGTCATCAAGCAGCGTTAAGAAAATTTTTTAATGAACCAGTCAATTAAATAAAATTAGCATCAATTATCGACAGGACTCATAATACGTACAATATAATAACTTTTGAAATAGTGTTATTTATTTGTTATTTACTATAAGTTTGACATTTATTTTTATCAGAGCTTGACTTTTTCATTTTCTATTTTTATATTTTATTAAGATTTCATTTGTTTTGTTAACTCTATAAACATCATGTGATCTGGATAATTTTAGATATATTGTGTCTACTTTTTTTTTTTTCAATTGAATTCATATAAATTTAAATAAATAATTGAGCTGCGATTCTTGCGATTCTGCGACCCTTGTACTGCATTAAATGCACTATAAGCAGTTTCTGAAACTCATGAGCATTTTGATTATTGTTAAAATATATTGATTGTTATAAAAATATTTATACAATCCAACAGGACTAGGTGATAGGGCTCACTTTCGGATTACATAATGGATTCATTTGTGTCTACTCATTCGACCCATCGCCTTTTATGGGCATAAGCTTATTTAAGCTTCAAATCAAAAGGTTTATTGAGGATTAGAGGAGGTCTAAGGAGGACTATTGAGCTCAACACTACTGATATTTTATTTTCTATTCTTTGTACATCTTCTATTTACTTTAGAATCGTTCAGTTTACTTTAAAATACATGGTATAGCTAAAAATCCAATCTACAACCTAAGCAGAATACAGTTGTCGCCGTAGAACCTCAGAACAATTACTCAGCCCGACCACAATAGCTGAGTGCGTGAGACTAGTTCTACACTGTTCTATAATTCTGCTCAACATACAGAATATATAGTGCTCCTGAGATCATTGCTACTCACTAAATAATAGACAAAGCTAATCAAGCAAGAGGGAGATAAAATATATTCCATTCGTTTGGTACATTAAGTAATAACAAAAAAATTATTCTTGCTCAGGCAACACAGCTTAATGTTTAATGTTAAATTATGTCCTTCTTCTATTCCTAACTAACGCTTTTCCTTAACTTTCTCAAGTCAATTTCAACATTCTCAAGCTATTTTTGGTATAAAGTTCTGTTTCCTTACGCAAGGATTGCCACATGACTGCGGCCACAATAGACACGGTAATGCACGAAGAAATTCTAAAGGTTTTTGAGACAATAGATATTACGAATCTAATATTTTTCAAGAATTTCTAACTAACCTTTTTTGCTCAATATTTTAGGGATTTTCAAATTTCTTCTTGCATTAAAAGACAACGTTTAGTTAGTTACATTTTGCAGATTTCTATTTTAAAATGTCTAAAAACGCAGTTAGGGCAACTGACTGATCAGCGTTGTTTAGATGGAAATATAATTTACCTGTGTATTAATCAAATGTTTTAGTTAATTTTTTTTTGCCAAATCTATGATATATATATGACGTAACGGGATTTTTTAAGTCAAACATTTAGAAAAATAAGTAATAAGTTCTTCTTGGTTATTCAATATTAATATTATTTTCGGCGACTTGAAATTAGAATAGGTCTAAATAATCAATTAAAAAATTCGCATCGTTTTGATTGAAATCTTAATGCATACAAATTTGATTTTTTTTTTTTAATAATATAAGGAAAGCAATAAAAAAATAAATATATGAATATAATTTACTGAGTATTTTTGTTTAATAATACGGACTAGTGATGAAGAATAGTATAATTAGTAATGTATATAATGTTCCTTAACATTAAACGTCCTTTAATGGGTTTTTCTATACATTAGAGAATTCAATGCTATTCCTCAATTGTTAAAAAAACGACTAGAGAGAAAGCGTTTTTCTAATATCAAAGTTAAACTGGGGATGCTTTAGTCACTAAGGTCAACTAGTATAATTTCAGTTCGTAAAAACTAGCTCCGCTTTCT
Organism: Acanthosoma haemorrhoidale; assembly: GCA_930367205.1. Lineage (NCBI taxonomy): Eukaryota > Metazoa > Arthropoda > Insecta > Hemiptera > Acanthosomatidae > Acanthosoma > Acanthosoma haemorrhoidale. The sequence continues at coordinate 180,210,803 of OV884011.1, read as the reverse complement.
CTTCGCGGTGGATTTGGGGGGTCTCTGGGCTGTCTGTAAATATTGTATGAATGAGCGAGTGAATGATGAACTGTAAATATGGTATGAATGAGAGCATTTATCTTAATTACTTATTGCCTTATAAAAGGCAGATTGTAATTTTAGCACAATAAAGGAATTTAGAATTTAAAAAACTAGAATAAATTTAATGAATAATAAAAGCCTGATCGTTACACGTAGGGTGAGAAAGGCGATCTAGACTTCAGAACAAATAGAAAGGTACGGAGTTGATAGGAGTTGGGAACAAGAGTCAAATTGTTTGTTCCTACAAGCCTGTCTGTGTTTGTCTGCTGAAAGTGAGAGCCGACAGCTGACTAACAGCCGAACGGACAGAAAACAAAAACAAGGTATTAAGCCCGGTACGAGGGTATTGGGTCTGGCTGGAGGGCACACAATAGTTATCCTTAGTCCATTAGGAACCTAATCCCCCGGATCCTCCCCATCCCCCCTGGGTCTATTTCGCAGCGGAGTGTGTGAGGGCCGTCTCACCTGTCCCATCTCCAGCTCCGGGAGTATACAGTGGAAAGCCGACTGATTGCTTCAACCAAGGGCATTCTTATAAGACTTATCAAGCTTTACTTTATATCAGAGGATAATTCATTCCCCCAACCTCTGATGCTAGGTTTAAAATCTAATAGAGTCTGGCAGGATGCACGTCAAACTATTAAACTATGTTTTTTCTGTTTTTAGCAAGGCTTTTAACAATGTTTATTTACGAAATTATATTTTCTTAATTTAGTAATGACCTAAGTATCTTAGGTTGATCTGTGAGTCTTGAGTAACTTGAAAATTGATGAAAATAGTTAGAAACAAACGAAAAAATATAAAAATTAAAAATAATGTATGCATTAGTGTGAAGCAGGTCGGTAGGCCATTTCCTTTCCAGGCAGCGGCATGAGTGTTCAGTAATAGAGGAATTGGGTAGAAAGAAAATAGTTGGATTCTCGTGCCAAGAAATCAATTCATGAAATCTGTTATAACTGATTTTATTAAATGTTTAGGATGAAAACTAATATTTAAATCTTTGTGCAAGGTATAATTTGAGGCATGAAATGCGTAGGTCTGCATTACGAACATTGAAATATTTCCATATTCCAATTCTTCTAATAAACAAACTCTTCATTGCATCATTTTATATCTCAAATTATACCTTGCACAAATATTTAAATATTAATTTTCTCCCAAAACATTTAATAAAATCAGATATAACAGATTACATGAACTAATTCCTTTACACGAGAATAATGAGAAGGATAAAACAATATAACTAAATCAATGGACAATGGCGCTGCTTACAATTTAGCGTTAATTTTCTTCTGTTGCCTAGAAGTGTAAGAATTATTTTGAAATATTTATTTATATCCTGTACTTTTGTCTGTATAAGAGTGATGTGAGACTAAGTGAGCTAAATAACGTACAGCAACAAAAGCTACATGTCAGTATAATATTGCCTACAACATAATCTTGTCTGCTTGTTTGTCTGCCATGATTAACAAAAATAGATTCCGTTAGCAAGGTACTCCAGGCAAACAATTCATCGGAAGCAACCAGTTATTTAATTCAAATGTATCACTGTCTCCTACATTTTAATTCTTGTGCATATGTACGAATTTTTTTTTTTTTTTTTCCTTTCATAGCCCCTTTAAATTTCCAGATAATTATAGATCCTCGGGTGAATCTATTTACAAATTATTTTATATTTCCTGTAGCATCGCTACATTATATACAGGTTTTGTTATTTTATAGAAATTATATAATGAATAAACAATTATAATGATATACATTATACGTGACTGGACTAAACTGAGTAATAAAGGTGATGGGGCTCACCTTTTTGATCAACCTTAAAACTAACTTACATACTAATTCTTATCCTAATTTTCCCCAACAGTCTGTTGCCATCGATGCGGGAGGGGTGGTGGGGTCATAGTGTTAAACACTGGGTTTGTCAGGTGCTGCAACGAGTCAAAAAACTTAATGTGTCTCCGGCGGATGAACTCACCCACCGACGGCACACCAAGCAACGGGTGCAGGTCAGCGTTCTTCAACCTCTCGAAAGAGGTATGTCGGACCACTTTTCGCATGATCCCATTCTGGAAATGTTGGAGACATTTGGCTGTATTGTCAGTCAAGTGGGTAAATAGTGGGGCACCGTACAGCAGAGCTGGCCTGAGGACACATCTATATATCATCAATTTGAGGCGAAGCGACAGGTTAGGTGAAGTTAGCAAGTGCGATAGCCGGTAAGACCTTTGTCGTACTTTTTCTATTTTATTACTAAAATGAGTAGAGAAATGAAGATGCCTATCCATTTTTATACCCAAATAGTGCATTGAGAAAGCTGGTGAGCTCTCTTGCCCTCCCACGCTATACGATTTTGGCAAGGATTTTTTCCCCTTTTGGAGGGAGAAGATTACGCAGTCGGTCTTCCCGGCGTTTACGCTGATGTTTAACATGCCCAGTCTGTCACTGATAACGTTACAAACTGACTCGGCGTGTGTAAGAGCTCTTTGCGCACTCATGCTGCTGCTGTAAACCGCAATGTCGTCGGCGAAAGCGATTACAGTAGCTTTCTGATAGTTTGTCCCAACAATTTCAGATGTGTACATACTGAAAAGAACCGGAGACAGAACCGCTCCTTGAGGAACTCCACAAGTCAGAGGGAATGGGTTAGAGAGGCAATCACCCACCCGTACCCTCACAGATCTGTTCTTCAAGAACGAAACCAACATGGTATATAGCTGCTCTGGGCATTCCCAGTCACAAAGCTGTCGGCACAGCATCCCGTGGGACACTGAGTCGAAAGCCTGCGTGCAGTCCAACGAGATCATAGCAGTTGCTGTATTCTTGTTGATACCAAGGGTGGATTCCGTCTGTACCTTCACAAGCGGATGTTCTGTACTCAGATGAGCCTGGAAACCTGTCTGCTCGTACGGAATGATAGCATTTTCCGAACAGAACCCCTTCAGGTAGTTTAGTATTATCTTTTCGAGAATCTTCCCCATGTGAGGGAGAAGACTGATTGGGCGATAGTGGGCTGGGTGGTCGCCTCTCTTTTGACCTGTCCTAATTCCTTTGGGAAAAAAAAAAATTCTTTAATCGATATTTTCGGTGATCCGACTAGTGACCGTTCTTTAGTTAGATTCCATTTCCAGTAATGAACCATCGGGCTAGGGATTGATAAGATTCCGTTTACTATTTTTTTATTTAGACTACTAATTTTAATTAAGACAATACTCCATTTCAAGCACTATCACACGTGATCTAGTTTTATCACTGTTGATCGAGCTCATGCAATTTATTAAGATGACTGTAAGTATATAAATAGAACAATTTTTTTATAATTGAGGGTTTGGCGGCAGCTTCATGACATCGATCGGGGAAGTTTGGAGGGGACATGGTTTTGAACACCGGCTTTGTCAGCAATTTCATTGTATCGAAAAACTTTAAATGCCTCTGGTGTAGTTTTCTGGAATGGTATAAGTTAGATAACATTTTTAAGTGACCAATTCTGGAATTGGAGGCTTCTAGTTTTAGCTGGGCAGAATATTTTTTAGCATAATATTTTTGTCAAGTGTCTCCAATGTGTACGACTTTAAAATATTAATGATGTTTTGCTTCATCAAGCTTGGTGAAATTTCGTTTATTTATTGAAAAGTACCTTTCTAGTTGTTATGGGAAGTCGTGGTCGATAGTTGGTGGGACTTTAATTGGCGGCCGGGCCACACTGGAGGATTATTAAAGGTCCTGACCGTACAAGGCTTAAAGATTTAGGCAATACTTCATACCTTCAGCGGTAGCAGCAAGGTGGCCTTTATTGCGGTCCCTGCTGTTGGAGGTATCACGCTTCCATCCAATGCAATCGGTCAGAAATATGGTGAGTTAAACGTCACTGTGAACACCCGCAACAAACGACCACATAATGATGAAAATATGTCGCCTAAATCCTACATTGTAACTAACCTACCCTGTTTTAAGTATGGTTTACATGGACAAGCACCTCCTTTGTTCAAGCAACGTAAGGACAAAACTCAAACAAGAGTGAACAAATGCATACCAGCTTTCATATTTTTTGACTTTTTAATGAAACGAACCACTGTATCTTGAGTTGATGTTATATCCGGGCACCTTTGATGTAATCTGCCAGCTGAAACTAGAAGCCTCCGACAATTCCAGAATTGGTTACTTGAAAATGTTATCCAACCTTTACCATTCCAGAAAACTGTGCTTGATAAGCAAACTTTCATGCCTGTGACTTCATACGCTAGAGGCATTTAAAGTTTTTCGATTTAATGAAATTGCTGACAAAGCCGGTGTTCAAAACCGTGTCCCCTCCACACTTCCCCGATCGATGTCTTGAAGCTGTCGCCCCACCCTCAACCCAAGGGTGAGCCCCATCGATGTTTCGTCCTCTTCTAGAGTTCTTATAAATTTCAAGAAATCAAGACGGAGTATCAAAGTTTTTTAACCTCTAAAAACATTTATGTGCAGGAAAGGGAAAAGGGGATCGCCTTATACTCCATGGGTATTATGAAAGGATTATCTTGTCAGCTTATTTATTTTTCATTTTTCATTAGTAAAAGTACGAAGATTCTTATAACTAAAATTAGATTAATTTATAACAGACGTATTTACTCTGATGTAAAACTTAAATACAATTAAAAACATATAAGACAACGATTAGACGAAAATAGATCAGATTGTGTAGATAAATGTTTAATGTTATATAGTGACTAGCCATCAATGTTACATAAATTCTTCTATCGTTGAGTTTAGCCTTTCTTGACAGTTAGTTCATCAGTGTACGTGAACATCACCATAGAAACTGCATTAAAATATTTGATTCAACGATCAGCAGCCTCGTCTATTATTTTACAATAACATAAAACTATATCAGGATGTGGGAGCGTTAGTTTCTTAAATAAGAAGGGTCGTGAAAAAGCACTCGATGTTGTTGATCAGTTGACTTCATTTTATTAAATATTCTTCTTCAGAGTAACATTCAAACAGACACACGTATATATTGATATTGATATAGAATTAGTTTTTCCAAAAAAAAAATCTTTCACATTTATTTTTTTTATTATATGACACGGTCTGTCGACGTTTCGGATCTATTCAGGCATCCTCAAGACTGTAATTGATATTATTATTAAATGCTATTAGTCCGTTGTTACATATACCTTATAATATAATAAGGTATAATGGTAACCTTAACAAGATGTATGAAAAACTTATTTTAATAGAATGGAAAACATTAAACAGAAAATAAAGTATAGACTAAAATATGGAACGGAAAAAAATATTGAAATCAACCGAAAATTGGAAATACTTAATTATATTTTTTGGATTCCAACTTTAAAAACTTAAAAGTCACAAGCATTAGGACCAGTACCCACGTTTGACTATTTATAATAATAAGCATACTTCCTGTTATTATATCTTAACCAAACCATATCAGAGTGATTTTCTGATTTTTCTTTCAAATTTCACACCGGCTGGTTCGTTTACACCCCCCACCCCATCTCATGTACAAAAAAAAAAAATATGCTGAGATAATGAATAAAAATTAGAGCTGATTGTGAATTTATAGTTAGGACTGATCAAATATTAGATCGAACGAGTATGTGAACAGAAGAGGAAACAGGAAACGAAATTCTAACGTTAAAATTCTGTTAGACAAAGTAAAAGTGGGAAAGGCTGTGCATGAATGGACGTTGATAAATCATACAATTGACCCTCGATAGTAGACTATTGTGGATAAGCTGGAGGGGGTGGATTCTGCAGATCAGGTGATAAGACGGTATCAACTCTCGGCTTTATTCTTTTATGTCTCTTTTATATATATATATTTATTAAGCCATCATGTAAACGCACACACTATACTCGAATTGTAGTGTTGTTATGAGTTCATAAACATTAATGAAAATGAGTGCAGACCCAACGAGTATACTACATATACATGTCTACATATACTAGGATGTTACGAGGTTTTAGTTACAGACAGACGGCAGGTATAGATATAGTAGGCAATCAGCCTGAACATATACTCGTACCGTTGTTAGTAATAAATATGAAGAATCAGTGTTCGTTAAGTCGGGCACCAAACCACTTCCCGGCAGGTGTAAGAAAAAAATATTAAGCTGTGGTATTTGACCTTTCTGGTGGATTAGTTGGCGGGGGTGCTTCATCCATGCTTCATTCGTGTTTGTCCATTGATCTGACTAGGTATTTAACGTGGTCTTGGAATAACACACTCCGTATCTAAGGGTAGGAGAAACCCTCCGGGTCCTAAAGGCATGTGTGAACCAGAAAGAGGCCCCCATCCCAACCTCTTTTATTAACATCTTTTACAAACAGATGATCAAAATGCAATGAACAATATTTACAAAATGTCTCCTCTTGGTTCACACTCAGATGCATTTGAAGGAGTACCTTCGAATTACAAAGAGGGAAACTTACAAACTAAAAACGTACTTTAAAAACTAGAACCCAGAGACTAAAGCGTTCCTGCCACGACAGCGCCCTGCCATCGGGTAGGGAAACGGAGCGGAGGTTATCGTCCTAAACACCGGGTTTGTCAAATACTGTAATAAGTCGACAAATTTAATATGTCTACGTTGAATGAATTCATCCACCATAGGCAGATCAAAGATCTCATGAAACTCACTGTTGCTCCCTTGCTCGAATGAAGTACCTCTGACCACTTTCATCAGTATACCGTTTTGGAATTGTTGGAGTCGCCGAGCTGTCGTATACGTCAGATGACGAAAAAGCGGTGCACCTTATAAATCATGAACTTTAGGCGCAGTGATAGATTGGGGGAAGTCAATAAATGCGTAAGCCGGTAAGACTTCGTGCGAGTTTGCTTCAAATTCCTCGCAAAATGGTTACTAAAACGGAGGTGTCTGTCCATTTTTATGCCCAGATATACTAGGTTGTTGGCTGGTGAGTTTTGCTGCATGCCTACTGTGTAAGTAGTAGGCAGCGGACTTTTTTCCTTCTGGAAGGAGAAAACTACGCAGTCAGTCTTACCCGCGTTTACAGAGATATTGAGTCTCCCCAATCTCTCACTGATCTGGTTACAGGCTACTTCAGCCTGTCTAAGAGCTACCATGGCACTCATGATGCTGCTGTACACCGCTATGTCATCAGCGAAAGCAGTAACTGTTGTGTTTGTATACCGGGCTCCCACAATTTCAGACATGTACACGTTGAATAGTACAGGGGATAAAACGGCTCCTTGGGGTACTCCACAGTTCAGTGGCACAGCTTCAGAGAAGCTATCACCCACCCGCACCCGCATTGATCTGTTGTTCAGAAAGCTAGCCAGAATTGAATAGAGTTGCTCCGGGCATTCCTGGTCGCAGAGCATTTGACAAAGTGTCCCGTGGGACACCGAGTCAAATGCTTGAGTGCAGTCAATTGAAATCATAGCCGTGGCTATTCAATTTATGGCCAGCTTCTGTAGCTTTAAAAGGGGATGTTCTGTGCTTAGGCTGGATTGAAATCCAGTTTGTTCTAACAGAATGATGTCATTTTCTGCATAGTAATTTTTAGATAGTTTAACTTTAAATTTGCGGTAGCAAGCTGATCGGGTGGTAGCCAGTAGGCTGGGTGATCTCAACTCTTTGCTGGCTTGTGTAATGGAAACAAGATGGCTTGTTTCAATTTGTCAGGAAAAAACCGCATTCTTATACAAGAGTTGTATACGTTTGCGAGTTGTATTATACCTCTCCTCGGCATTTTATACAAAATAGTGATCTGCATTGTACAAATGATGTACATTATACATTAATGGACTGAATTTAATAAAAATTATGGGGCTCACCTGGAACAACACCTACACAATATGTAGGGTTATATTGATAAGCATAATTTTTAATTTTATCGTATATAGTTGATAAAGACAAATGTAGGTTATTTATTAGAAGATAATGTATTTGATCCGTTCTGTACGTCACTTATTGATGAGTTTTCCTCTTGTTACTGTATTTTTAATTAAGGTGGCTGTTCGGTCCAGAATACTCATATCGAGTTAGGGTAATTATTAACAAGAAAGGTAGTCGTGAAAAAACTTCCAGGTTTCCATGTTTATTTAAACAATTGTTTACTAAGCCGGATATGCACGGCAATGCAAATAGCGAACAGGAAGATTCACTGCTCCAATCGATTTAATTCTCTGGAAACATCTTGTAAATTTATTTCATTGCCTGTCTAGTTTTTTCATTGATGTGTTCTGTCTTTTTGACAGGAGTCAGAAGGGCGCTTCTTTCTACTTTCGTAAAGGCATGTATAGCCTCTCTTCTGTTTTCCTGTAAGTGGTTGTCTGAAATTTTAAAGGAATATCAAAACACAATATGTATGTGGTTAAGACATAATAATAAAAAGTAAGCAAAACATGAATACAAAAAAAAAAAAATCCTAATCCCTTCCTAACCCACTTCATTCTGGCAAACTCTTTTTAAGACATTCCAGAAGTTTTCTTCTCCCGATCATCTCGTCTTTGCCGAGCACACATTTAGCGTGATAATAAATTCCTTAAAATAAATTATTGAGGGCCAACTTTATTTGTAGTGACTAAGATAGTTGAAAAATAAAATAAATAGCTTGTAATTTATACACAATGATTTCATTAGTTTTTATGCAAGTGTTTGGTGGTTGTTGTCCACTGTCTATATTTAAATTGAGGGCTGTCCTCTTGGGCAACGTGATATGTCACTAGATAAGATGAGAGCCCTCCAGAGAAGTAATGGCCCTTGGGTGAAGTGTGGCCACAATAGTCAGCGCCGGGCCTGTGTGCCGGCTCTCGAGCCAAGTGTTGGCCAAAAGTCCCTTCTCTGGACTTTCTATTTTAGACCCGCGGCTCCCTTTATATACTTGATAGACTATATACTTTTCCAAAGTTTCAATTTTTATTGTAAGTACCCTTACAAACAAACATTACTAACAGGACTTTTCAACAACTCCATAAATATAAACTATTACAATTTTATGCGTTCAATATTTTTATTTTCTGGCATTGACTATTAGCATAACCGTCCATTTAACAAATAATTTCCTCACTACTACTTTTAAAACAAAACTGTGTAACTAATCCGAGAATTAGTGGTCTCTGTATATGTACCAAAGTTTTCTTCCGACTTAAATATCAACAATTTTAAACTGAATTGGGTCTTATTTGTATTAAAATGCATAGAAAAAAATATTTGAATATATTATTTCTTAATGACAGAAGAAATGTAATGTTAAATTAAAATAACACCATAGCTTGAACAACCTCAAGAGGCTCGACGATTTTTAACATTTTACCCGTTAATACAATTTAACTAAAATTTATAAAGTATCATCCGGGCTGTTACTGACTGTATTTTAAATATAGTTTTAATAATTAACATAGTAACCTATCCAACCACGCTAATCCCCTAGCACAATCATTGCACTGCTCCACTCATCCCTATAATCCTCCTCGGAGACTGAAACGGCAGTGGCCTCGTGACCTACTATAAATGCGCAACAGTGGGTGTCCTGGCAATGGCCAGTTTCTCCAATCATGTCCTGAGCGTATGTGGCTCTCGCGCTCTTCGTCAGCCTCCACTGGCTCGTGTCTGGTGACGTGGCTGGTGGGGGAGCGTGGGGGACTTCCCAAGACTCCGCTTCCTCTTTCGCTTGCGAGGGAGGCAACAACCGTGTGGACTTGGGGGGCCCCTGGGCTGTTTGTAAATGTTTGCAAATATTGTATGAATGTGCGAGCGAATGATGAATTGTAAATATGGTATGAATGAAAGCACTTATCTCAATTATTTATTGCCTATTAAGTAAAGGCAGATTGTAATTTCATCATAATAAAGTTGTTGTTGATATGGTAATAATTTTACGACCACTATGGCCGAACCAACATACACTCACACAGATAGGTGAAGGGGATTTGTTTGAAATTAAATCTACATTCGGGCTCTTCAATATTTGTCTTCAGATGATCCTAATATAGCTGAAATGTGTGACATACTCAAATTATCGCTTGTCAAAAGTTTTCCAAAAGCCAAGACATTTTAACTAAATCTAATTATAAAACAGATATTGATCCCTATTTTTGTTTGGTTCCTATATCTTACAGGATTCTCATCGTTAGAGGTATAATTTGAATTGCTTCTGAGCAAAAACGTCAGATCAGAAGAACTTAAGTTACCAAAACGTAGCGACATCAGCCACTATGAATTGTTTTCCATCTAAGGTCGTCCTTACTTGAAGTACATCTGTATAATTTATAAAATTGAAACTCGAATAAAGCCAAACAATATTTACAGAAGTGAATTCACAAACATAGTTCAAAAATGGATTAACCCTTGAATATATTTATTTTTATTTATTTTATATTTAAAATGTGCCTTACACCCAAGGATCTAACCCCAGAACATTCCTATAATTTATTAATTATGATTGTTTATCAATAATACATATCACACATACACTTCCAGTAGAGTAATTAACCGTGGGAGTCCGTCAGAAAAGCAGCAAGTCGCAGTAAGCAAGTAAAAAACATACATTTAAAATTATTATTCAATAAAATACTCATTATATCATACGAAAAAAATGTTTCGGATAAGATAACTGAAGCTCCACTCTAATCTAAACTTCAATAAAAAAAAAAAAAAGCAGGAAGATGGTCAGAAGGCAATTTTATGACACCATAAGTGAAGAAGCCTGAAGTTTTATGGTCTGACTCCATCTTCATTATAGCTAGCGTTGTCTTTTACTGTTGAATCGTAACCCGACACTCTTTTACGAGGAAACGACTTTCGGATAAGGGTGCTCGGCTCAAGTACTGTCATCAACGTCTTAACGAGATTCTTCTTCTAAGGCATTAAACAGTACATGAAACAGTGTTATGACTATAGATATTCCAATTAAATGTGATCGAGCCATCGAAATTCATTATGAACTTCCCCTAGATTATGTCCTGTGAGAAAGATATGTTTTGCGAAATATAACATTTTGGATTTCTCTCTCCTACAGATCGGTGTATTGCTTAGATTAAAAAGTTATTAAAAGTAACTTTAATGTAAAACATTTTGTAGATTGTTTTAAAACTTATGTTAAAAAAGAATGAATTTCTCTGTGATAAATTTCTTAAAAACTAGAAAAGCAAGGCCACCCATTTGATTTACCGATTCTTGGATTAAGCAGTGAAAATTACATTTGTATATTATCACGATAGTTTTATCGTTATAAATTTTTATACTTTAATACTAGTTGCCTAAAGCAAATAATGATTTAAAATAATAATATGGGTACATTCTTCGTAGTTTAGAAATGGGTGGTCTTGCATCCTGATTTTTTCTTTCGATGCTTGCTTCTTATCTCCACATTAAACATGTTGTATCTCTTAAACGACCTAAGTCTGTACTTTGTCAAGGTCTGGATAAGACTAGCTTTGTCTCGCACAAATTTCCACATTTTTACCTGTTTGTGTCACATCTTTCCCTTCTCTTTTTACTTGTTTTTTTTTAGGAATTAACCCTTGGTTAACCCTCTCATACTGCGAGAACCAAAACACTATTTATATACACATTATTTGGACACAAAAATCACTTCCTTAAAATTAACTTAATTCTTAGAAACAAATGTATTTAATTGTAGCCAATAAAATGGCTACTGTTGCCAACTGCACCAACAGTGCAGAAATCTGAACTAGAGGCAAGGAGAGTAGTTTCTTAGCCATGAAAAATAGCTATAATTTAATTAGTCCGGAGATACTTCCTATTAGTGAAAGGCTCAATTACCACCTTGAGTGATGACATTTATGGTGCGGTCCGAGAACGTAACGAACAAATAACTGGTACTGACCGCTCGGACGTCTGTTAATTGGAACGGAACGACAGAGTGGAGCAGGGCACTTGATTAACTCTCACTGAAGGGGGAGGGGGGCGTTGCTCCATCGCTCATTTCCATACTGTAGGTGGAAGGGCAGGTTTGCCAAATTGGCAGGCAAATAGCATTAGCACTACAGGTGTTTCTAGCGCTCCGTGAGGTGATATTCACTATTTACAATGTCAGTGCCCTGTTACTCCCGAGCCTCAAAGTAGCAGCGTTACGTTTTATGATAACAGTTATTCAAGTCATGTGATCAAGGGTAGTGTTAGTTTAAATGGCATTTTATAATTATAGTCTTCTTATGTCTCATCAGGTAGCACAAATTATTAATCAGAACGTTTAGACCTGCTATAAATACGTGACAGTGGGAGTCCTGGGAATGGCCAGTTTCCCCAATCATGAGCGTCTATGGTTCTCGCGCTCTTGATCAGCTTCCAGTGGCTCGTATCCAGTGATGCGGCTGAAGGAGGAGCGTGGGGGATTTCCCAAGACTCCGCTTCCTCTTTCGTATGCGAGGGAGGTGGCAACCATGTGAATTTGGTAGGTCTCTGGGCTGCATGAATGAGCGAGTGAATGAAAATTGTAAATATGGTATCAATCAGAACATTTATCATAATTACTTGTTGCTTAATAAGGCAGATTGTAATTTTATCAGTAATATTATTACAAGAAAGAAGTTGAATCATAAAAAAAAACGTTCTATTTTTGAATTCCTACAAGTTATTTATTCGTTATTCACAAGCGCTTTCAGTGGCCTATGTGTTCATTCACAAATCCTCAGAATGTTATTATGCCAAACGGTTATCTTTTGTGGCATTCCCAACATGAAATGGGACTTTTAAATAAAATATCGTTTACCTAGCCAGAAATGCCAATAGTAAACTTGAAGAGACAGACACGAGATGGAAAATAATAAGTCTCTACTTTTGAACTAACATTGAAACCCCAAAATAGCATAATTTAATACTAACACGAAGAGAGAAAAAAATTGCTAGCCCATTTATTATTAGATCTGTTTATGAGATACTCGGATTAATATGTTGGAATAGGATATGACAGCTGTATGAATATTTCCTGCCTGCGAACGTCTCACTACCCCTTAGCCTTTGGAGTCTATGGATAATGCTATCTACAAAGGCAACCATATCTACCAAACCATATCAGTACAATTGATATTCCTTTGAGCCACTGTTGTCACGACGCTCAAGCGAGGTTCGAACTCTGGGAATCGCAACTATATTCACTTAAGTTCAGAATTGTTGGGCTAAGCAAATTAATTCGTGCAAACACTCTTCAAAAGTTTAGTCTAATATCACTTATCCGATAGTCACTTTATTTTTATTTTTTATTTAAACTTGAAAAGTATTTTTTCCAGGAATAATCAGCTTTTTAGTTTTACTTTTACCGACCATTTGTTTTTTTCAATGAAAACTTTTTTTTAATTTTTTTTTTTTTTCATAGCTCTCAAACCTATAAAAATAGGATGTTGGAAAATTATTTTGGATTGATGGGTGCCTTTCACTAAGGGGAGTCCCATTTGAAGGAAGTATGAGAAGGATATGGGGTGTGGGATGCCTAAAGAGGCGGGTGGATTCGGGAAGGTAGTGAGAGTCTACCTATGGTGGAGCCTAGGGGTACTAGGCATTGGTTTGAATAACATATAAACATATAAAATATAATCATAAATACTAAAACAGGCGAATAAACAAAAGCGAGAGCTGTTCAGAAGAATCTGCTCCAGATCATTGAAAACTCATTAAATGGCTGTGAAAAAAACTACCGGATATTTCTGTATATACTTCATTTTATTTCCAAAACGGCTCCGAATTTTCTATCAATTTTATTTTCAGCATACCTCGAGGTGCTGTGGAATTTACCTTAAAAGTATAAGATCTATTGAATCATTTTTACAATTACAATTCCTAAACATGCCAAACCAACGCAGGCGTTAGTGAGCATAGAGATGAATTATCGGGCATTGTCGACACTGAATGTAAGTTTTTGGAACGTCCGGTACTCTTCGAAATATGAAGATGGGATGTGAAGGATCATGAGGTGGGGGGGAAACTTTCATTGGCGGTCTGAGGTAAGCTGTCATTGAGAAATAATTGAGAGAGCAAATGAGATAATGGCAAAAATAGAAGATGTTTAAATACGTAGACATTCAAACAGGCCAACGATAGACAATCGTGCGTAGTTGCATCTCCTTCGAGCTAGGTAATGAATTGAAGGGCGTGGACAATATTTTTTTGAAAACTTCATGATTTACTCGGTATTTTTGATCAGAAATACTCCTATTTATATTTATTAGTTTATATCTCACTGGAAAACCTTTTTTAAATTAAAATAACTAATAACATACTAATATTCCGTTCGGCATTCCGATATATTATTTTTTGGAATGCTTTAAATCTCTTTTTGGGTTAGAATTTTTACGGTATACTTGACCATTGGAACCAATCTTAACTCTTCATGGAATTTTAAAAATAAAAGAAACTATGTTTAACTTTTTTTTCGCATACATTTCGTTATTATATCGAAATATGTGCATCCTAACTTATTATTATGTGTTATTTAATTTACCTTAAATTTTAAGTTCAATTGTATTATTTTTAAGGCGTCTACTGTAAAATACAAAGCCAGGCCAAAATCCCCCTTGAAATTAGAGGCTATCCCTATGGAATTGGCAAAAAGTAGGTAACATCGAAAATTAATTCTGATTAGCATGAGCAAAGTGTTTTTCATTTTTCGCAGTAAGAATTGCAGCTGCCAAGAGCTATAATAAATTTAAAACCGCGCTGAAACATGCCACCAACTAACCACTCTTCAAATGCAAATGTTCTAATTAAGGCTTCCTGTTTGGATTCCAAATTACTATTTTACCATTTTATTTATTACCTTAGTCTTGACATGAAAATATAGGTAATAGTTATTAATTATTATATTTTTCTTATTGGTAGATAACTCTTTTAGTTTAGTTTCAAGGAAATTTATGTTATGTATCAACGCATTTATTGTAAAGTTGGTGACCAATTACTACTACTCATTATATTATCCAACACAGCTCTAGAACGACATGTATACGGACAAAATTCGCTAATAATAATTATTGAATAAAGTTTGATAATTGAGTGTTTGGAGAAACCGAACCTGATTTCAATGGCCTTATCAGCTAGACTTATGGTTTTTGAGTCGAACCTACTTGGTCAGGACGAAAAGAAATCAAAAAACGATTTGGATTCCAGATGCAAAACTAATGCTTCTGTCTGGCCAATAATTATTAAAATGTAAAGTAGTGAGATAGTATACCACATCTTACAATCATCAAAAATACTCAGATAATGTTAATTGTTTGTTGTTCTTGTTCAGGCTTACGAGTCCCTTTTCATAGTGCATAGTCAATCAAATTAAAAAAGCTAAAGACTTTATGTTTGTTTTTCAATAAAATATATTATTTAGTTCGTAGTTTAACGAACGGTAGATTTATATCTATATCACAGCACTATTTAATTGTTTTTATTTGTGGATTATGTATATTCAAGATCAGGGAAAAAGATATCCTATCGAGAATAGTTCACTTCAGTTTATGAAGCCCCAAGAGAAAAAAAAATGACTTCAAGGTATTCTAAGCATTATATTCTTCTGTGCCTGGGACTAGCCATATGTATTATGAGATTATGGTCTTTATTAGCTCCTCCCCTCCATGTGCATTACAAACATATAGTAATATTACACGTGGAAGAAGAGGCCTTCCATCGTTGACAGCTGTTTTTGCAAGGTTCCTTTTCCTGTGCGCTTAAGAGCACTAATGCTTTTACGTTAGAGGCTACAAAGAGGAATAGCTCTCTCTCTCTCTCTCTCTCTCTCTCTCTCTCTCTCTCTCTCTCTCTCTCTCTCTCTCTCTCTCTCTCTCTCTCTCTCTCTCTCTCTCTCTCTCTCTCTCTCTCTCTCTCTCTCTCTCTCTCTCTCAAAGAGCACCACTTCGCACCTTTACCAGACCAATCTTCTAGGAAATGTGTCGGCACAGAATTAACTTCAACATTTTCCTTTCTCATTTAGAGATGGTCTTCACTCATGAATATTATAACTTACCAATGGCTCAAAGCATTTTTTACCAGACAAATTTTTTTTACAGACTATGAACTGAACCGTATTTTCCCATTGCATATAAACAAAACAAAAGGAAGAAAACGCAATTAGTTATTCTCTAGAGATACTTACGGGGCTTAATATAAATTTCTTAAATATTTATAAAACCATAGTTGAAAGAAATTATAAAAAAAATACTTGGTATCAGTGATCATATTTTCCCTGCATATGAGGAAAAATGGATTAATACAATGAGCCCTCCTAGTTATTTTACAACCGGAAGTATTTCTCTGTAGCTCTTTTAGTGTGAATTATTGTTGTTATAGTGATATTGTTAACTTGCATCTAGGTATACTCTATTCAAAATGTTCAAATCAACAGCCCCCCCCCCAGGACATCAATGATGATGGCTTACATCTCCATAAACAAACCGAAAAAAATGAAGGGTTTCGTTTTGGTTGTCCTGATGATGTGATTCAAAATACCACCACTCTGTATGTAACTGGTATTGCAAACGAATTGCAAGCACACTTTTGATTAAATTTGTCATGACTTTAAGCAATTATAGCTGGCTTTTGCCCAAATACATTTTAAATATTACCACGACGTCAAGATAATTTTATGCCCTACTAAAAATGATAGAAAAATATTATTTTGGCACGACCTCTCTAATTATAAAATGACAGTTACTCAACTTTCGTAGACATTTTTTATAATATCAACAGGGGACCACGATTCAAATTTCATATCTCTAGCTTAAACAGGGAACTGGCAAAGACAAGAAAAACAGACAGACACACGGATAAAAACCCACATGTTTCTGATTTTAGAAAAAAAAAAACCCTAAGCATGTAAATATTTACATGCAGATACATAACCACAAATTACTATGTAACAAGAAGCCTTGGCCGATATATCATGACTGTACTCCATTACGCTGGCGCGGAGATAAGGGATATCTGCAAGGGATTAATTATCACAGACCAAAGCAGTAACCTCCATCTGCGTACTATCGATCATAACGGACGTTCCTGTATTGAAGGGAATCGTAACTCATTAACTCATTTTATGACGATCACACTCGTATTATTTCGTTTAGGGAAAACACAGTTGACGTTAGAATTGTTTTACATAATATTCATTATAATCTTTACGATTGCTTTGGGTTCCCTCACTTTGGGCTGGATAGTCAACATTGTGGCCTCTGATATTGATAATTTGTTTGAGAGTAACTTCGGTCCTGTTGACGCGTAGTTTCCCAAGAGCTTCACAGATATGGACAGATAAGAAGAACTTCCCACTCTTCTTCGCTATCATGACACTCTTCTTCAATATCATGACACTCTTCTTCACTATCATGACACTCTTCTTCACTATCATGACACTCTTTTTCAATATCATGACACTCTTCTGACATATGCTCTACGCTATGATCCCAACTTTAAGATTCTTCAGTTAGTCAGAAGTTAAACCATAGTTCATTTAAGCAATGCTGGCTGTTTCCCAGGTCAAATCCCACCGTAAAATAATAAATGGAACAACAATTACAAGAATCTATGCATTTCTCAAACTTGATAACTACTCTTTTAGTGAAAGACTAAACTGATAATCTGATTTAACCAAAAGTTTACCATAATACATTAACACTTTTCCTCAGATTTGTCTACAAGATTTAATTCGCACAATTCTTTTTTTTTTTTCTTATTTATTCAAAATCAAACAGCCTTGAGTTTGTTTTGATGGCTCCGTCCATTAATACATATTATTAAAATATAACAAATAAAATATATAAACATATTAAATTTTTAATCTAATTATCCATACGAAACGAAAAATACTTTCAACTCTAAAATGCATGATTGAGTGTCATAATTTAATTAAGAACTAGATATTAAAAACAGATAATTTTATATTAAACATTGTAGAGTGATTTTAATGGAAAATGATGAAAGTTATATGAGGCGGTGAGAAGCCGAGAAGTACAAGTAACAATGCTATCATTTTGTGAAGACGCAGTTTAAAGTTAAATCATTTTGATAAATTCCCTGAAACTCTTATGTCTGTATGATGCTTATGTTATGTTCTAGTATATTTAATATTGAGCATAAAATATGCTGTTGAAATAATTATTGAAATTTAACTTAACTGAATTAACATAATTGAACTTAACTATATTTATTTTTAAAACGTCACTTGTACCCCTTCTCCCGCTTCACGCCCCCTCATATATGGTAGTCAGTTGTATGTAATATGTGTTTGAATTCAGACAAGTCATAAAAAGTTATTAAATTCTTGTTCTTAAATATTGACCTTGATTTTTGAAAATGATTAACATTTGTTTATTGGGGAGTAGAAACGATATTAAGTGGATTAGCAAGAATTCACATATAGGTTGTAACCCACAGGATGATCTTACTTGCTTATTGGAAGAGAGGTGGAGTAAATAAAGTGTCGCATACAATCAACAATAAGCAATAAAAAATGCGAGCTCCTTGAAAATTTCTTAAACCAATCACACAATAAGATGAAAAAACATGATGATATATGTATATGAAGTGGTAAAACCTTTGAATCAGACTAAGACCCCCCCTCCACGATTTAACTGCAAATAGGAGACCGCGGAGGTGGCAGTATAGAGGAGGATGCGAGATAGTTGCCTCGGTTACCACCACACCGTACAACATGCCTCTGAAAGATCGTCCTCTTAAGATAAACATCTTCCAATTTGCTAGTCCACGGAATCTGCCATCTAGCCCCCAAGACGTGAACAACACTTAACCCTGTCTTCTAGTGATAAAATTTACATACATAACCTCAGTAAAAATAATATTGTTAATTTAATAGGAAATGGTAATTTTCCTATAGGGGCTATGTAGCTAATACAAATGAATAATACTAAAGTTCCTAATGCTGTTAGTTGCAACAAGGACTGAAAAAATAATTAATTTGCTATATGACAATGATTTAGTTTAATTAATAAGTAGAAAAAATATTTGAACCTTTTGAAATGTTATTCTTAACATTTAACAAAGAAAGAAAGAGAAAAAAACCTTTTCTTTTAGCAAGAGAATAAAGGAAAAGGTTTTTCCTTCAGTGCTGATATTGCAAAGTCACTTTTCCTAACAAAGTTATTTTTTCACATTCCGGAGCCAATAATTACTATAGGGTTATGAACAATCACATAGTTGTTTTACACGAGTGGACGTATAACAAATGATAGTTGACCGATACTTATATTCTCCTCTTATAGTACTTAAAGACTCTGGAATGTTTAAAAATCTCTTTGTTAGGAAAAGTGACATAACATTTTTCCATCTGAGCAAAGATATAATGAAACAAAATAATGAGATGAGACATGCGCATCAATAGTGCTAATGTAGCATTAAACAAATTAGTTTACTTAAAAAATTCTTCTTGAAGAATGAATAATAAAATTAATGATCGTTCGACGCCACGTTAAAAATAATGTTCAAAATATGGTCATAATGTTTTACTCCCTTCTTTGTGAAGATGTTATTAAATAAAAATAACTTTAAATCAAGGTTTCTCAATTAGACTCCTCAACACTTGGGACAAGTTCGACTGCAGAGCGAGTGGCCTGACGAAAATCGAAAATTCAGAGCTGGTTGAAAACCGTCATTTCATCACTGTGTCCGAAGAGCATCTAATACTGGAGTAACTGGGGTCGTCTAGATAACCCGGCTGGAGCTTATGTCAGGACGGGTAATACAATAACCGTTTTTAAAACCGGGTCAAAAGGGAATGTTTCTACTTACATTCAGGTGCGATCATTCGTGTGTGTGTCAGTCTCCCTAGGGTCACTGGGTTACCTGGGAAGAGTCGTGTCCTGCTGAGACACTGTGTGTGCTGATACACTGTGTGTGCTGAGACACTGTGTGTGCTGAGACACTGTGTGTGCTGAGGTTTACGTAGTCCAGACTAGGCCTCGAACGGATCTCGCTGCCACCTTTTCAACCTGTCGTTAGGGTGACAATGAAGCCAGCCTGTGTATGTATTATAGTGGGCTTTCATCCTCATGGGGGTGTCTGTTTCTCTTCGACTGTAATTTTATTTTGGACTAGGCATCGTTCATCGTATTCTGTTCTTTTTATAACTAACTTATATACTAACTTCTTCCTATGAGTACCATTCGTATTGTTCGACCAAGTGATATAGCCAACAGTTCCACTATCGAGAAGAGAGTTGAGCAGGACAGCTTGTAATGGTCCCTACAACACTAGTGTGCTCTTGCACTAAGAGCATTAGGTAGACCACATCCAATTGACACTACACCACGAGCCCGATTGTGGTCGCAGTCCTTGATCGATAGCTGGTCTTTGCTATATACTCCCTAATGCCTTTTTGAATATATTTAATAATTTCGCTGGCAATGGTGTTTTTTTGATTTATTAATTAATAAAAGTTAAGTCCTTTCCGCGCTGAATTTTTTGTCATTCTATTGGAATTTCAACACAAATGCAGTCTACCTCGGTCTGCGTTCTAGACGGTGATATAATCTATAATATCCATAATAATAAAATGCAATGTGTAGACTACTACTAATATTCTATCTATTAATAACAGCGTGAAATGGTTATTATAATTTATAGAAAATAACCTTTGTGTGAGAAAAGTTGTTTATTTAATGATTCAGTATATAATTAAAACTAATTAGCAATACCTATAGATAAATAGTAGTGCAATTCTACTAGAATTTAAACGTAGAACTAAAAATAAAAGTTCTCTTTATTTTGTTATATCATTTCTACATTATCTTGTCTACTTATGCTAATGGATCCAAGGGTTTATGACATTTCAATTTATATTTATATTTTTATCATGAATAACACTTGATAATTTTTTGCCAATTTCCGTAGTTAATTTTATTGTATAAAATGAAATGGCGTGACAATAAACGTTAGACTTTGTTTATTAATTCGATTGATACTGAGATTTGATGCTCTAGTTTAATATGCCTGTGGTAGTCATTGGGTTGAAAATATGTTTAGGAAGAGAGGAGGTAAGAATCAAAGGATTATAAACTGCCAACATCTGATAACTACACTCTAAAACTGTGACACTAAAACTTCCACTGAGAATTCAAAAGCCGTATCGCTTGGACGAAGGTTTGACTAATTCTGCCTTTTCTTGCCGAACTGCTATTAACTGGATACATACCCCCACCATAGTAAAATCGGCGTTTCCAAAAAGTCAAAGTTGATACCTGACGATGTCATAAACACTATACACAGATTATTTCAACCGAAAACTCACTCTCTTAAAATCAACCTAATTCTAATAAATAATTTTTTATTTGATCATAAAAATATCATTGCAATATATATGGGTGTAGACATAACAATGCCCACTTTATTATATACCCTAATATAAACAATGGATGCAACATAATTGTTTCAGTAGTAAGGTTTTTCTCACAAATTAATTTATAATTTATACACATTTTACCTTAATTATAATTTAATTAACATAAAATAAACACAAATTATTTGAAAAAATCAATTTAACATATACTTTTAGTTTTAAAAATGAAAGATTTCTTGACTACAACACTTATACAGTTAAAACTTTTTCGATAAAAGTTTTTTTTAACTATTACTATTAATAAAACATTTCAATGCATTTCAAAATATGTTTTGTTAGAAGCACAACCATATAACCCTTACAGATAGATATAATTTTATACTATAATTATAAATTCGAGCAGCCTGCTCCCTAACCATTGATCATGGATATAAACTTAATGCTAATAATATATATAACATAATATAATTGTCTTGAATATGCTGCGAGGCTGTAACTCAATTAGTGATTTTAAATGCTTAAAAGTTATGATTACATACCAATGGTTTGATGTAGAAAATTCTAGACGAAATGCTTAACTAAAACTATAAGTTTAAGCATTTTTCACGTCAAAAAAAAAATGTTTTCATGTAACTTGTTTCAATAAAAAATGGAAAAAAATTACACTTCTGGTTAAATTATTACACAAATATTAATATAAATAAACAAACTCTTATCTTGGTATTAGATCTACAACTTATAATGTAAATATTGATTTACGGCGACAAAGAGCTAAAGTAACGCACGACTTTTAAGTGCTGCAGGCTTAGTATCAATTCAGCCTGTCTGTAAACCGTCGTCTTTTATCTGACTGTATGTATGCTAAAAATATTTACAATAGATCTGAATGTATTAAGTAATATTCTACAACTTATATATGCTGTCACCCAACAAAATGATTAGTTTCTTGTTCAAATACAACGGGAAATATGAAAAAAAAATTAAAAGTGAATAAAATAAGGACCGTTTTAAAACTTTGTATTACTGTCAAGGGAGCTATTTAAGACATAAACTTCTTATCATCACCCCATTATTAAGGGCACATAAAATACGGCTAAACCTTTAGTTTGTATATAATTTTTAAAAAGATAAAATTCCGAGTATTTGTACTGTTTACGCCATACTTCGAACGGTTAATATATTTCAATCAGAAATTTTATAGAGATTAGTTCAGACTTCAAAATATGTCATAAACACTAAGCGTGTGCATTTTCATCATTTATCTAATTGAATAAATTTATTTTACATAAAATATTTTCGTTTTTATAGTAAATGCATGCAATATAAATTACTTCAAAACGGAAGTTTATTAACATTTCATTTTCTTACAAGCCTATTATTACTGGCGATTTTTATAGCAATAAACTGTATTTGTTTAGCAATACGAATGATTTTTAGACCAAATGCAAAGAAAAAAATACTTACTTTTTTTTTAAATTAACAAGAACCGCTCAGAAGATGACATTTAAGCAAAAATCGTACACCTGAAAATTAAAAAGATTTTACTCACACCCCAAAAAACTCCATTACGGTTGATGTGAACAAAATCTTAGTGGGTGGAAAAAAAACAGCTCACGATAATCACTAGGCTGCTAGTCCACAAATCAACTAGTGCTACTTATCGTTGGTAAGATACTATTGGTTGATGCCAGGCAGGACAAAAAGGGCCTAAGCCTAGTATTGATCGACCACTCACGAGTAATGCAGCAGAACTCGAGTGCAGTTGGCGATGCCACGTAGTGTACAATACGAGAAGCTGAACTGAGTGTGTACGATTAACGCTGAACCTTCACTAGTATCGCTCAGATAACGATCAGTCAATCGTCAGGGTCAATCTGGTGGTCAATGATGGGTGAATCTGGCTCATCATCGGTTGACGCTAAGTTTCCGCTGGGGAATTTTCCCGTGCTCATCAAGGAAGTAACCAGCTGACAGATTCCAGTAACCAAAAGGAAAGATAGTTATTGTCGCGGATTAATCTGGACTCTTGTTCTATAAAGATAACACGATATCACGAATAGTCACAACGCGAAAGCACTTAAAAGAAATCCTACTCAGACCCCGGATATCTCACTCAGCATTCCGTAACCTTCAAAAACACCTTGATGAGATCGAGTATTGATGCAACCAATGGTGGATTAAAGTTAATGAAGCAAAATGTTCCCACATTACCTTCACCTTCTGCCGCAAGTCTTGCCCACTAGTTTTTTTTTTAATTTCATTCCTCTCCATGTATCCGAGTTAGTACGGTACTTAGGCTTCCATCTCAACAAACGGCTGACCTGGAACCCACATACGAGGCTAAAAAGACAAGAACTAAACAGACACTTAAGACTGAGAATAATATAAAAATAAATTACTAATTTACAAAGTTATACTTAAGCCAATCTGGACTTACGAAATAGAGCTTTGGAGGACAGCAAAAACGTCGAACGTCAAACCCATCCAATCCTTTCAATCAAAAGTCCTGAGAACAATAGCAAATGTCCATTATTACGTCAGCAACTAAACCCTTCATAACGATCTTAATATACCTTACATTCTCGAACTCATCCCTTCCAAGTTCATGAAATTCCATAGTAACCTATCCAACCACCCTAATCCCCTAGCACAGTCATTGCACTGCACCATTAATCCCTATAATCCTCGGAGACTAAAACAGCAGTGGCCTCGTGACCTGCTATAAATGCGTAGCAGTGGGAGTCCTGGCAATGGTAAGTTTCTCCGATCATGTCCTGAGCGTCTGTGGCTCTCGCGCTATTGATCAGCCTCCATGGCTTGTATCGGGTGCCGCGGCTGACGTAGGAGCGTGGGGAACTTCCCAAGACTCCGCTTCCTCTTTCGCATGCAAGGGAGGTGACAACCATGTGGATTTTGGAGGTCTCTAGGCTGTTTGTAAATACTGAATGAATGAGCGAGTGAATGAAAATTGTAAATATGGTATGAATGAGAACATTTATCACAATTACTTATTGCCTAATAAGGCATATTGTAATTTCAGCACAATAAAGAAGGTTCAATTATATATTATTGAATTAAAAAACAAAAATTTTATTTTTGCCATACTTATCATTATTATATTTTAACTAAAAACTAATCAGCCTATTTCCTTAGGTGTATAATACATTTAAATTTTCAGATTGATTAAATCGTTTTTACAATCACCACCTGTATAACATGAACTACCAGAGTCAAAGTAGAACTTACTAAGGAAGTACCAGACATTGCAATAAAAGAATGAATCGTTTTGGAGTAGTAAAACCTCAGTTTTGTTATCAAGGTTTAAAAGGCGTCGTGAATACTTAAAGGATCGACGAACCAGTTTTGCAGGATCTGGATTTGTATCCCGCCTCTTTATTTTTTCTTTGGTTTGTAATTATTAAAACAGGGGAATTTTTCCCAACAGCTAGTAACGTAGGTTCAAAGGCCTAGACCGCTACTAATTTATTTTTCTTTCCATAACTACTTAGACTAATGACTTTTGCATAAAAAGTTTCTTTTTTATTTAACTTCTTATCAATTGAAACCCATTCCTGCGAAAATGTGGTAGCCTACAATTTCTGACATAATTAAGATTATTAGGGCTGTGAAACTAAAATTGAACAATTTAAACTTTTTAAAATCCTTTGTTAATTAAATTTTATAATCTAAACGCTGAAATAGTTCATTACAAATAATTAGGTTTGTGGAATACATTTTTTTGATGCTTTCAACTCTTAAATAACTTGCAATTTCACGTCAAGTTCTACTACAACAAATGTTATGATACCTAAAATGCTTTAGATTGTTAATACAATCTGTTTTTGACTATTAGAAAAGGGATGTGTCCACAACCTTCAATAGCTCAATCGATATCGTTAACTTAATAAGAGTATTTATTGTGAGTGATGCAACAAGATATATCATTTTATATTTCGTAACATTTATTTGCTACAAAATATGTAGTGCTCGTATTTGAGGTGTCTTCACTGGACCTAGGAATTTATTTAATGCCATAACCCTACACAGATCTTAGATAACAGGGCACTATTTATTAATAAGGTCAAATAATTAAATTTTCCAACAAATCGAGAAATGTATTTACATTATTAATAAGATAACTTTTTTTGAAAACTAATTATTTTCATCACATGTAATGTAATAATAAAAATACTTTTACCGCAAAAACAACCCCCATAACCTCCAGCCCGTTATTTATTTCCAACATTAATTTCTCTTAATTAAAAACGATCATTTAATAGCGCTCTTGACACGTGGGGGGGGGGAATAAATCTTTTCCACTGGAGCAAGGGCATAACATTTATTTCCCTATGACGTATCTGAATTGATTTATTATCTCATATAGATTATCTTAATAGCCCGTAATTTATTTCTATTATTAGTCTTTATATTATTACTAATATTTATCTTTATTTCTACCAGGCTTCCCTATTGGAGTAATTTTGGTTTGGGTTATTGCCAGATCCAATGCAAATGACGTTCCTGACTCTCCACCGGTAAGTGTAACTTTGTGATTTGTTTTCAATATTAAGTTAACATAATACTGATTATTTTCAAAATGTTTTCCATTTACAGGCTTTCTTTACATTGTATCTATAAATCAAGATAAATAGGTTACTTATACGTATGTGAGACATAGGATAAATGAATGAATGAACAACGCTTTATTTACAAAACTTCACAAATTTAGGTCGTAACACCTTTCTTACATCTAACGAAAATGTACATTACAATGTCAATAAGTCTACGTCATGTCATTGTTTCCTCCTTACAATAATTTACATTAAGCTCTACTAACCAAACTACAAATAAGAAACATTATAACACGAAAATAATTAAACAATGTATTATTACACATGGTAATGAAGAGTGACTATTAAAATACAATATAATTGGATTTTTGAGCTTTTTATACGTTTATATACATTATTGTTTCTATTAAATAAAAGGGATTTTTTTTTTAATTTATTAATTGATATTTGAATTTAATACACATTTTCTAAGGTTATAAATTTTTTTTAACATTGTTTTTTAAACTGATCGGTTTCTTGTTAAATTTTAATGAGTTGGAAATTCATTACGCAATATTATGTTCTTTATAACAAAAGAGTTCTGAAATATTTTGGTTCTGCATTTTGGTATTTGGAATAATGTTGTACCATATCTAGTTTTTATTTTGTGAATCTGAAAAGGTGTTTTATAGTATTCACGCAGATATGTTGGTTTTTTATATTAATTATTTTATTCGTCAAACTGAACACGGTAATATGTTTTTAATTCATTATTTTTAAAAATATTTAAATGCTTAAATTTATCTCTAATTTTATCATCTACCTTCAGATTTAGAATGAACTTTATGATAATATTTTATTGTTTTAGGATAATTCATAATTTGAATCACACATTACATACATGTTTAAAATTAGATGTGGTTTTATTAATTACCCATACAATGACTTTTTTATATTTATTGTACTATAATTTAGGAATGTTTTTAAGAAATATAATTTATTGAAGAGCTTTTTAATTGGGTTTTCAATTTTCAACTTTTTTAACTAAACATTTAACTTTTTCACTATATTCTAATGATACATTATTAATTTTTATTTTTATTTATTCTAGATATTTTTTGAGTAATTGAGAGTGACCAATTATTAAACATTTTTAGGGCTTATGTCATGCTTCACACAAAAATTAAATAAATTTTACAGGTGTACATTGAATTTGTTCATATTAATGTTTAAATTTGCGATACTTGACGCTTTATGTAAATTTAAGCCATCGGCATACATATTCATTTTACATTGCCGTATACATTCTGACACACTATTGAGATAAATTTCAAATAATAAATCAGATATAGTTGACCCTTTGGGTACTCCTATTATTTTTGGAAATGATATTTTCACTGCACTCGCGAGTTAAGATAAGAGTGGAACCATGACACTACACTTTCTGTACATCCTTCCGATTTCAAAATGTCTTGCTGTAATTCATGATGTACAACACTATTGAATGCATGGCTGAAGTCAACAGTTACTAATATTGTTAGCTTACTAAGGTCAATGTTTTTTCTTATATCATCAGTTTGATTAATAAGACTTGTTAGAGTGGTGTGGCTTGTACGATATCCAGATTGTTATCCGTCGATATAGTTGATTTTATCGATATACGAGTAGGTTACAGTTTTACTATAGATAACGTTGTCAAAGATTTTTGCATGATTTTTGTATAAACTAGGTTACTTATCCAGTGACGCGGCTGACGTAGGAGCGTGGGGGACTTCCCAAGACTCCGCTTCCTCCTTCGCACGTGAGGGAGGTGACAGCCATGTGGACTTGGGGGGCCTCTGGGCTGTTTGTATATATAGTATGAATGAGCGAGTGAATGAAAATTGTAAATTGGCATGAATGAGATCATTTATCACAATTACTTATAGCCCAATCAGGCAGATTGTAATTTTATCTTAATAAAAATTGTTAGTAATATGCAAATTAGCTTATAGGCCTGAAATCACAGAACCGCCCGTCACTTCTCCCTTATTGGTAAAACAAAAGTTTCTATCCATCCTTTGGGATATATGCTTTGTTCTATTGAATAATTGAAAATATGGAATAAAATGGTGGAAAATTAATTAGGCAAAACTTTTATCATCACTATTAATATATTATCTGGTCCCATTGCTTTTGATTTTATGATTTTCATGTTGTTGTTTATTTTAAATGTTCAGAAATCCATCCGATCTTCAGTTTTTATCTTAAGGGCAAAAATATTGAGAGATAGAGAGAGAGAGAGAGAGAGAGAGAGAGAGAGAGAGAGAGAGAGGGAGAGAGAGAGAGAGAGAGAGAGAGAGAGAGAGAGAGAATTTCTTTATTTAATTTGTATTCCATACACTTAGTTGTTAACCACCAGAGCCCCTCTAAACGAAAAATTAAATTAAATTAATACGTAATACTAAAATATCAACTTATATGTAGAAAAACAGAAACAGAAAATATCTCCAATTAAATACTAGCTCCAACAATTTTATAAAGTGATGTTTTATGATCACTCCTTGTTTTGCAAAGGAATAGAAACAGCAATGAGGTGGTATCATGGCCACATAAAAGAGAGGTCAATTTCACGTAAACGCAGAATGTATGTTATTCTTTAAATACTATAATTTATTTCCTAGCTAAAAAATGGATATTTTTTTAACTTAAAAAACAGTGGAACTTCTCTAAACATTTATAGTTTATAGTAAGTATAGAAAGTATTATATTACCCCCAATTAGAACAAATAGTATCTTTTAAGCGGTCAGTAGCGCAAAATAGCAGCTTACGCAGATGGATCGTTGGTTTTGTTTACTAGGTACGACTCTCAATTAAAATTTAAATAATCATTATTCCCCATCTTTGAACGCCTTTTAAAATAAAGTTTGTTTACAGTTTACGTTTGATAAATAATACAAGACTAGACGGATGATCGAAGTAAAACAGAAAATAAGGAATAATAGTGAAAAACAAATGTGATAATCAGTGAACTAATTTCCAAATTCAAATCCTGTGACAAAATTAAGTGGCAATCCAATAAAAAGTTTAAGAGGGCCTTCCTAATAATATGAAGATGAAGGCATTTGAAATGACCCTGCTCAGCTCAAGCACTTCCAAAGATAAATTCTTGATACGATAACAGACCTTTGCTTTTAGATTGAGAGATCTTACTGAAGGCGTCTGTGAGTTGGATAAACAACAGACATTGCCGTCCACTAACGGGAAAGTCCGCTACATTTCAGTTGAATGAACAGACGTTTTCATAACAATCTAACCCGCTGATACAAGAAACTGTCCACACTAGACTTACCTGATGGCACTCCACGGCTTGAGAAAAAGCTGTTATGATGACCAGATAAATCCTAAATACAATTTTGGAGAGGTACTACCGGATGCCAATCACTTAATGACTCCCTGACATTCTGATTTTTTCGTAGCATTTACAACAGCCGGTTGTGATTGCATTTCACAGCTACAAATCAATATATAATAACAACAACAAAAAATAAATACATTTTAAAATAATTATTTCCTTGTTTTTATTTCCCTAGGGCACAAAACAGTGCATGTGGATGAACCAGAGCTGGAGCGATTGGATCTACCAGGTCCCTGCCATTCTTGTGCTGGGCATCAATCTCCTATTCTTGGTCAGGATCATGTGGGTAAGTAGTCGTAGGCAAACACGAGCAAGATGGTAACTATGTAGTGATAGCTGGGGTAATCTATCTATATGTAAGTAATCCCGACTTAATATTCACAATTATTATAAACTGTTCCTTAATTATAATTATAATTATAAGATATGAAGGTATATATTCCGCTCACTATTTGTAATTTGGTACACTTTCCTAAGCACTAATGCCACTCCGATATGTTCATAGAATAGACCAATTGAAACGGCTTCGTCAACTAATTCCGACTTGATTAAATAAGAGTTTTGTCTTCCCGCTGACTTTTAGTACATGTTACAGCATGAAAATTTTCAACAGTCTAAACTGTCATTTTCAAAAACCCACGTTCTTAGTCCGACATACCTCTTTCGAGAGGTCGAAGAACGCTGACCTGCACCCGTTGCTTGGTGTGCCGTCGGTGGGTGAGTTCATCCGCCGGAGACACATCATGTTTTTTGACTCGTTGCAGCACCTGACAAACCCAATGTTTATCACTATGACCCCACCACCCCTCCCGCATCGATGGCAACAGACTGTTGGGGAAAAATTAGGTTAAGAATTAGTAAGTAAGTTAGTTTTAAGGTTGATCAAAAAGGTGAGCCCCATCACCTTTATTAGTCAGTCACGTATAATGTATATCATTATACTTGTTTATTCATTATATAATTTCTATAAGGTAGTAGAACCTGTATATAATGTAGTAATGCTACAGGAAATACAGGAATAATTTGTAAATAGATTCGCCTGAAGATCTATAGTTATATATGTTTGTCTGTAAATTTGAAAAGGCTATGAAACAAAACAAAAAACAAACTGTCATCTTCAGGTGCTCTGCAGAATATGATGTGGTGGGAAAGACAAAGTAATACGTATGTATTATAAAAGTAACGATGTTATAATGTTATAGAAAACAAATATTTCAATAACCAATACTTTATACAGATGCAATCAGCGACTTAATAGCGCAAGCGTCTGATTTGTTTTTCACTGCAGAGAACATTTGTAGATCCAGAACTGGATTTAATATAAAAAACAACTACAACTGACTCGGGTGTTTTTATTTTATTTTTTCTAACCGAAGCGAGCACTACGGTTCAGGTGGCTTGGTCCAGTATCGATCCCCGTCGTTCACGAAGAAGAATGTTTTCATCGCTTTTCTTTAATCAGCCGCAACGGGCAGGGAAGTGTTTTGTTATCTAATGGCTACCTCCGCCCTAGAGTTTTATCTCTTTCCCCACTTAATCAAATTAGCACTAACTCCAACTATATTTTGTTTTGCGTCCTCTAAACCGGTTGCTCTCCTCTCCGGGATCCCGCCATCTCTCCACACAATTTTTGGCCCCATAGTATTCTTCCACACTAACATTATAGATGAGATGCTGGCTGTGGACTAATTTTGTTAGAAAAACTATAATAATTTTGTAAGTCCACAACATTTGTTTTCGATTGAGCTCCAAATTAATATTTATATTTAACAGATCCTTTTAACCCAATTATATTTTCCTTCTTTCTTCATTTCAAACCTGAGAGATGCAAGATTATTATTATATATATTAATAATAAGTCAATTAAAAAATTAACATATAATAAAAGTCTGTATAAATTGTGTAAAATTGTAGAAAAGTACTACAGTACTTCAATATTATCAGTAAAAACATAGTGGATTGGATTAAATAAAAATCACTAAACGTAATGACTACTTAGCTATTTCATAGGATATACAAAAAAAATTCCAAATAAATCTGCGTTACAAGAGCAATGTTAACTCGACTGTTTTCGAGCGGTTATTGAATCTACCTTGAGGAAGAGTGAGGCTCATCATTGCGCAATTTATAATTTCCCCTTTCCATAATTTATTCCAATAATATTCAATAAATAAAATGTCCTTAAATTTTAACAAAATTGTTTTGTTTTTTTCATAGCCCCTTCAAATTTACAGACAATCATATGTAACTATAGATCCTCAGGCGAATCTATTTACAAATTATTCCTGTATATCCTGTAGCATCACTACATTATATACAGGTTCTGCTACCTTATAGAAATTATATAATGAATAAACAAGTATAATGATATGCATTATACGTGACTGGACTAAACTGACTAATAAAGATGATGGGGCTCACCTTTTTGATCAACCTTAAAACCAACTTACATACTAATTCTTAACCTATTTTTTCCCCGACAGTCTGTTGCCATCGATGCGGGAGGGGTGGTGGGGTCATAGTGTTAAACACTGGGTTTGTCAGGTGCTGCAACGAGTCAAAAAACTGTGTCTCCGGCGGATGAACTCACCCACCGACGGCACACCAAGCAACGGGTGGGTGCAGGTCAGCGTTCTTCGACCTCTCGAAAGAGGTATGTCGGACCACTTTTCGCATGATCCCATTCTGGAAGTGTTGGAGACATTTGGCTGTATTGTCAGTCATGTGGGTACAGCAGAGCTGGCCGGAGGACACATTCATATATCATCAATTTGAGACGAAGCGACAGTTTAGGTGAAATTAGTAAGTGCGATAGCCGTAACAAAAATTAAAAATATTTTAAGCACAAGTGAGACATAAAAATAACCGATTTGGTGGACATCTAAAACTTTTTTTTATTTATGAATAAACTTCAAGGCAATTTTTACAGCTTCAGGTCAATCTTTCCTTACACTAGGCGATTGATGCAACGCTCATTGCTAGGATGTTTTTTAATTTATAAATATTGTCATCTTTTATTATGTGCAGTGTAATGGTACTAACGGTTTTCACGTACATCCTCAACATTTTCAAATTATAATGTTTCCTCTACAGAATTTGAGCGTATACCGATCTGAGAAGACTCCCTACTTTCGTTCCTCTTTCCTCGGGAGGAGATTTTTCTTCACATCCTGGAATTGATGAGCCGCAACGTAAGAGAAAAGCAAATTGAATCACATTAAGTAGTTCAATGGCAATAAATGTAATGAGAGCCCGGATCAGGCCAAAAGTGTATAAGGGGCATGAGTCAACATCCAATGAGTCGGAACGTTAACCTTGCCCGTTAACCTTAAACGGTAAGATTCACCTGCCAAGGGACCTGCGTCATTCCGGGCCAAGGGGAGTGTAGCCACTAGCTGCTCCGCTCAGAGGCCTTCTGCCTCTTCTTTCTCTTCCTCTTCCGATTCTGGACAAAATTGAACCCTTCCGCATAAGTGGAGATCCCAGGAGCCTCCCCGAGGTCACCCATTTTGGTACCGAAACCTTGATGTCGGGTGTCGACGTCTCCTGTTTCCTCGATGGTGCCCTTGTTGCGGTCTATCTGATGTTACTCCCCTTCTTTATAGGGAACTTCTTTTTATGTTTCCCCATCTTTAATATCTTTGTGAGCA
Source organism: Acanthosoma haemorrhoidale (assembly GCA_930367205.1). NCBI lineage: Eukaryota > Metazoa > Arthropoda > Insecta > Hemiptera > Acanthosomatidae > Acanthosoma > Acanthosoma haemorrhoidale. The sequence goes on along the minus strand of OV884011.1, from coordinate 180,177,881 downwards.
GGCCACAGGATCCGCTATTCAGGGAGCGAGGGTGATCTAAATATTTATGCTTTATTGTTGCCTTCTTGTGACCATTATCTATAGCTGTTTGCAGCCCCGATGGAAGCTTTCATTGATTTCAATGCTTGAGCCAGCTAGTTTCTTGTCCTCTATTGCAATCAATGATATCATATCGAACAGCTCCATCTCCTTTAGGGGTATCTGGTACGTACACGCCACACTTTGCCTATTTCATCACAGTGTCAGATTCATCCCTAATTTCTTAAGCTTTCTGCAAGGTCAAGACGGTGGTTCAGGATATTCGTATGCTCAATGGAGGAGAGGCTCACGTCTCCCTTTTTCCTTTCTTAGTTCTTAGCAGTTAGTCCTGGTGGAGATAATACTATTATAATTGAGATCTGGGAGGGAAGTGGACTTATTGTCTTATTGTAGAATGTCTCACCTGTCCTTATATTATCTACTTCTTCACATCTATCACAGCTCACCAGCCGTGTCATCGGTGCAATGACCTTTTCTTTGTAAACTAGTAGCAAAGTCTCAGCACACCTAATACTTTCTCTTATTACTTATTTTAACTGAGTATGCTAACAATCAGCAATGCGTGACCTGAAACTCGTGGGTCCTAGATCTCAGGAACCACAATCAGTTAAGGCAATGTAACTAGAAAAGGACCCAGGGCTCCGAAGAAGACAGCGGACATCCATATAGAGATGCATTTCTTGTCTAGGTTATCCTAAGTAAAAAGCAAAATAAAACCATTCTATCGGGACTTACGGGTTGTCACGTAGAATTATTTCACATTATGATATCTGATCACAAAGGCAAAAAAAAAAGTAATAATATAATGTAAAAACAAAAATTATGTGCATTTATTATAAAATAGTCAATTGAATACCATTTAAGCTATTATTTGTAAGTGAAAACCCATTAGCCATGGGCAACAAGTTGAAACTATAAATTTTAAACAGCTTCTGAGTAGTAACTCAAGAAATTTCAAGTTGTTTTTGTTCATCCTTTTCACTATTCCATTTTAAGTGACCAATAAGCAATGTATTTTGAGGTGAAGTAGAATATACCTTTAAAATTTCAGATCGATGGAATACTTTTTATGGCCATTATCACAAAACATACTAACAGACAGACATAAGATGTCAAGTAAACCTAATAATTCATAATTTCATTGATCCATTGTATTTTTTCCTAATTAAATTTACCACTTTAACTTTTAATTGTTAATTTCCTTGTAATAATCTTCAAGTTTTAATTTGTAACAAGTGTAATTACATTTAATTGCATATGTGTATAGAGCTACCATATTATTATAAATTATTTATGAAGACCAAATAATTTTGTAAGATGTATGTCGGGTCGCCACAAGAGGGGGGACGCCCGCCACGGGCTAGGGTCTCAACGACCCGGCCGCTGTTCAGCGAGTGCCAAGAAAGAGATAAAATGGGTAAGCCTGTGGTCTTTAACCTTTGCTGGCGGTCTAGTCGGCAGGCAGCTTATTTCGTATTGATCTGACTCCACAAGATCTTAGAAGGTGTGCCCCGACAGTGCACTATGTTCAAGAGAAAAAGGTAGGTATTATAGGTAGTTTATGTGGTCTTGGAATGACCACGAATTCACTCGATATCTAAGGGGGTAGGTAAAAACCGTCCGGATCCCAAAGGCTAGTGTGAACCGGAGAGAGGCAGACTGGATTACTAGGTAAAGTTTGTAGGGCCCTAGTAGACCGTCGTCCGCATGGAAGAGGTCTCTTCCAAGGAGGTGGTAGTTTTAGCGAGACAAAGGCCGAGATTCCCACTAGGAAGGTGTGGGTCTGCCAACGCCGGACTACAACATAGCGAGGTGAGGAGAGAGAGATATCCAGAGGTAGTTGAATAAGAAAGCCATGATTCGAGTAGAGCAGAAAGCGCCAGTGCAGAGGGAGAGTGACCAGTGTTCACTTCAGGTGCCGGGTTCCGAGAGTCTAGGGCAATTTTTTTTTCCATATCCCCTTAAAAATGACAAAATGATTATTTTCAATTATAAATTATCAGCCGAATCTGGCCATGTTTTGGTTGAGTTGTAAATTTTAGTCCTGCAAATCCAGACTGGTTTGTGTAACTATACGTTTCATCAAACTACAATTTAGGGTAAGTGTTTGTTATTTTCTTTTAAAATCAAACGTCAGTCCTGGGTATGTCAATGTCAACTTGTTGAACAATGTTGGTTATGTTCTTTGTGAATTGGTAGGCACATGGCACTTTTGACATCATATTTATAAAATCTCAACATTTGTACTAAAATATAAAAAAAAATCTCACTTTATTGATTATGTCTTCTTCTCTAGGTGGAGAATGATCTCTGCCATTATTGATAGTTCAGGACTTCCCATCCTTTCAGGTAGCTCAGTCGCTCTGCCACTTCTTTAGGAATTCATTTTCAAGAGGAAGCGATGGTTCGGATGAATCTTTCGAGATCTTTTTGATCTTTTGCTGAAGGCCACTTTGACTGCCAAAGTTACGAGCTCTGATCTAGTGCTTTCTTTGCTGGTGATGCCTATCTCACTCTCTGCATTTTCCTTTTCTTTATGTAGTCTTAGAACAATAGCAACTTATTAGTAATTAATTCATTGTAAAAACTCACTATTTAATTTAATCTCAACAAAACATTGGAAATAATAATAGTTTCTTTATTCTGTGACTACTGTTCCCCTTAAAATAATTACAAGAGGTACAAAAGTACAAATTGGGTTTTAGATCCTAAAGTATATGATATTTCATAGATGGTACAGCAAACAAAACAATGTTGCACTGCTGGGTATGAAACATTAGTATGGCTGGATAGACAGATTATCAAAACACTGTGATTTGAATATGAGGTGGGTATATGCAAACCAGATGTTGAAAGGACTGGAGTTCCAAAGGGAAGACAACCTATTAAGGAAAAATCAGTTGAAAGCTGCATTAATTTACAAAAAACAGAGTGATCTCACATTTTTGTACTACTCTGTCTGGTGACAGAGACCTCACTAAAACCTCTCTGAAACTGAACAGCTCAACTTAAGCTTAATTAAATTAGGAAAAGTTAAAGAAGTAACTATGAGCCGTGTGAAAAAATGATACTACAAGGTTCTTTAGCAAACTTATATAATTACTAGACAAGCTTGACGATGACAGATTTTAAAAATTCAAGAGAATAAAAAGCAATATAATTTATTCTCTTAAACCAAACTTCATATTGACATGGAATTTTTATGCATTTAGATATAAAGATTTATCTCAGAATAAGCTATAACAACACATAACATATTATATACACGTATAATGTATATCATTATACTTGTTTATTCATTATATAATTTCTATAAAATAACAAACCCTGTATATAATGTAGTGATGCTACAGGAAATACAAAATAATTTGTAAATAGATTCACCTGAGGATCTATAATTATCTGTAAATTTAAGGGGGCTATGAAAGAAAAAAAGAAGAAAAAAAATACATCTGTATCTATAGTGTAATAGAAAACTCTTATCGGTGATGGATGATTGGTGATTAGTGATGCATTTGTGTTTGAATGGCAATTGCTAAAAAACTACTGAATTGATTATAGTTAAACCAGTTCCAAGCTGTTTGTCCCCCCCCCCAAGAGTGGTATAGGATACTTTAGGCTACTATTAGAAGATAGATATTTTTTATTTATAATGTCTTATTTTTAAAAATCATTTTCTAAAATTTACAAGTAGCAAATTCTCTTATTTATACAGAACTACAGTGATTATTATTAGTTATATTAATAAAGAAAAATACATTAACATAAGAGGCATTGAGTTCATAGTTGTGAATTTGTTATAGTAAATCTATTCATTGGGATATAGGCTTTCATTTATGAAAGAAAGATGTTAGATTTTCATTAAAAGTAATAGTCAAAAACGTTTTACTATGTAATTAAAATTAAGCTACTATATATTGTACGATGTCACTGGTGGCTTCTTTGGAACGGTACCCCCTGGAATGTACCTGGCCTAATTTGAATGGAGTTAACCATCAATTCATATTAATCGTGCTACATGGTTTTTTTTTATAATATTCAATGAATAACCTATTCTTAAATTTTAACAAAAATTAAAACTATTACAAACATTAGTGATACATAATAATAATTGATTGAATTATCTTCTAATATTTTTAGTTAATTATGGATAAATTTATAGGATGAACAATTAACTGATATATTGAGTTATAAAACTGTAAAAGATTTTCACTTGCCTGTAAGGTACCAGTTTTAACACCATTTAATATTATGTCAAACTTCTCAGGAATAATTTTCAACAGACAGTACAACTGATATACCCCTACTGGTTTATTTTTCCTCATATAGTAGGACCTAATCCTATAAAATAAGCATAGCCTATATAGACATGCATGTATATAGGCATTGAGCTAAAATTCATTAGTAAATTTATATAAAGAAGGAAACAAAAATTAGCACACTTAATTTCATATAACTGCTTAGTCATGATTTTGCCACATACCCGTATACTGTTGTACATACCATTAAATTCAACACACTTTTATTTAAGGTTAAAAATAAGCATTGATCACTAAAGCTTTATGTTCTACAATTTGACAACAAAAATTTTATAAGAAATGTTGACAGGTACTGATCACTAAGTTGAGATCGGCCAACAATGCTGAGACTGAACAATATCGGAAGGGCTGCAAGGCTCTACTGGTCCTTATACCACTGCTGGGGATCACCTACATCCTCTTTATAGCAGGCCCTCAGTCCGCAGTCTACAGCAACATAAGGGCTGTCCTCTTGTCCACTCAGGTAGCTTCCTTCCCCTATATTTGCTATGCTAGTGGAAGGGTTATTACTGTTACTGTACGGTTTTAAAATCAATTTTATGGCCACTTTGATTGATTTTTGTAGTAATAGGCCACAAAAGTAACAACACTAATATTACATATTACTAATCAGGATGTTGAATGATCTTTAGTGATAGAACTTTCAACAAATAAATGTCATTATCAAGCCAAAAAACAGATAATTAGGTGGATAAATATTTCATACAAGGTCAACAAGTTAAAATAATATATAATTACCACATAACAGCTAAAATACCCTACAGCCAATAGTCAAAAGACAGATCATAATACCACAAGAATGAATAATCAGAAATCAGTTAGTCTTGTTAAGGAATTGCAGATTAAAATTAAAATAGCGTTATAATAAATACAGAATTTGTATTGTTTAGTGATGATTCAAGATTTCATATATCAAGTGATAACAAATGATTAATATTCTTGAGAAGGCCAAATACTTGTTTTGAGCTCAACTCAATTCACTCAACTGGTAGCAGCATACTGGGTGGCGGTGTCATGATGTGGGGTGAAATTACTCAAAAATCTTGTACTCTTTTACATATTTTTCATAAAACATAAATTGAACTAAGATATAGAGATGAAATCATTCTGTAGTATATCTTAGACTTAAAAGACATTATTGGACCACAAGTTTTTTGACTACCATGGATGTCGTTACCATGCCAAATTTTCTACAAGAAATTCACGATCTTGGGGTTGCCCACTACCCAGACCTAAACTCTATTAAACACATACAGAACACTTTGCAAAGAAGCCTTAGTAACCCATCATCCCTATCACTGGATCCTTGGAGAGCTATCAAATGCTCTAACGATACTCTAAATATTCCCCTAGAAGAGATTGCTTCTATTGTTTTCAGTACAAAAAAACTGTTCAGAGAACAAACCTGAAGCAGCCTGAAAAAAAGACATATTTTGAAAAAAAAAATACTGAAAACATTTCCTGCAAGATCTGCAAAATTTGTTTTTTTTCTTTTTATAATGATAATTTTTATTTTATATTTTGATTGAACGATAGTCTTTTACTAAAAGTTTATTCCATAAAACATCATTTGTTATAAATTTTCTATCCTTTTATCAAAATTCTTTAACAACTTTTGTGTGGTTTAGACTTTGAGCCTAATCATATCAGTGACACAATAATTCATTTAAGCAACAATGCTCATCATCACTTTAAATATTATGTGGTTTATTATATTTTAGATATTATTCCATTTCTTACACCCTCTCTTTTTTACTTTTTAATATTCATAACATTGTGATATAATACATTGCACCATCAGAAACGTATTCACTGGTCAAAAAAGAATTGGCAGAGGTAGATTTTAGGAATAGGATTTTGAGATTCGTTGATAATATTGTTTTGTACTGGTTTTTAAATTACTACTTATAATGTAATCAAACTCCAGTACTTTTGTTTCAATATTTCTTCTTGATTCCAATATGACAGGGCCTGACAGTAGGCTTGCTGTACTGCTTTGTGAACACCGAAGTGCAGAATACTCTGCGTCACCGGTGGCTCAGGTGGAGAGAGGAACGCTCTTTGGCAACAAGGGCCTACACCAAAGATTCCTCACCGAATACTAGGACCGAGAGTATCAGGTAAATTAAGTCCAAAACTTTTTTAAAGTTAAACTAATAAAAGTTCTTTACAAACAAAATGTACGATTAATAAAGTTATATTGAGACGATGTTCTCAGTTGTGCCATTAATTTACTAAAATTTCAATTAACTACTTTGTTATCCAGTACTTTCTATGTTTGGTTTTTTTTTTTTATTTATTTGTTCAGCCAGTTTTCACTTCCAGAAGAGGTAATTACAGGTAATGATGATGAGTATAGGCAAGTTGACCATATGTACTGCTTGTACCAGTACATTACTGGTTAGTTATGAAATGGAACCAGTATAATTTAGGAAATTATTAAATATAATTTTAACCAAGCTTGTTTAGAATTTTATAAAAACATTCAAGAAAACGAATTATTATTAGAATCAATTCACATTAAAAAATATGAGAATAAGATGCCAAACTAGAAACATATACTGTCATCTTTTGTACTTTTTTTTTATTAAAACCAATTTGTTCTTCTGTTACACTTTATTTTTTAATCATAACTATATCTTCATATCAAATTTTTTTTGCAAAATAACCTTAATAATCTATACTATATTACCATTGGGTTTTCGATAAAGTACTTAACACTGTTAATGAATACACTTTTATTCAACATCATCACATTGCTCATCATCAGGGTTACAACAATTACTTAGAGGTATTTGTTGAGGTATTATTGGGTTCCTGATAAATAAAAAGCAATTAAGGTTACTAATCATATAATTGATAATTTAAACACACATGTAGCATTGTAACAGAGCAAAATAACTGATGCATACATGGCCATGTAGGAAACCAAAGAATCTCTGAACAACCTTATCGTAAGTTCAAAGCTTCATGATTTTATACAGACACAAAAAAACATTAAAGAAAATATGCATAAGAAATATTTCAATGATTAATTAAATATATTTAAAAATAAAGCTATTATAATAAAGCTATTTAAATATCTTAACAGTATTGTGTGTTAGAAAAGTTGTTCTGGGTAATCTCTGCATTACTAAATCTGTTTAAAAAATGTCTGGACCATATAAAAGTTTATTTATTTGTAGGCAATCATACAAAAAATTGCATCTAAAAGGTACATATGACTTTCACTGTTGAGGTCTTGTTTAAAAAAACAAAAGCCCTGGTTTTAAAGTTAAAAAAATTGTCACCTTAGTATATTTCGAATTCCTAAAACCAAAATTTCTTGTTATAATTATTTTCTTGAGACTTGTTTAACTTTTAAATTTAAATGTCTTATATGTATTAATTATCATACATAAGGATTATAATAGTAATTATTAGTTGTAGTTTGTGATTCCACTGGTGTAAATTTTAATAAGTATTGGTGAAAGAGAAAAACAGTGACATAGCCAAGATTCGAGCCAGGAATTTTCTGATATTCCTTAAGATATTCTTACCATCAAGGTTACCTTGAGGCTGTGTCACTATTAATACTCATCATTGACCCTCTGAAAACAATGCAAGATTACAATAAGTTATTTTATATATTTTTCAATTTGATATTTTTGTAGGGTCATACTGAAGTGGGATGTTTTTTTTCTCTTTCACCAATAATTATATTTTACTGCTTATAAATTGTTATAATAATAAATTATAAACCCAGTATAGATTGTGTGACTTGTAGGTTGTACAGCAGACATGAGATTGTGCCGTACAGGAAGCGAGAGTCAACCGGCAGTGAATCAACAACCATGACTTTAGTCCATTCTTCGAGGCTCTCTAATGGCCCGAGATCTCCCTTCCTTCAGCCACCTTCAGAACTTGTCTGAACTCTTTGTTTATATGGCAGGAGTAGGAAACTAGATTAAGTGATACAAAAAAACCTAAAAGTGCAAAAAATCATCGTACACACAACCAATGTCTTATTGACATTAATAACCAGTTAATATACTTTATATTTATTTATTATTATAACACTTGTTAGTGGGAACACTGGGTCATTTTATCTCTTCCTTAATAAAAAATCAGTTTTTGTATTGTTAAGATTGATAAATTGGATCCAGCTGACTTAAATCTTTTAATAGATACCAAATAAATACCCAATGCTTACAACAATCTCATATACTGCTGCTAAAAACTACAGCAGAGACATATCTTTGCATGATAGTCAATTCACATTCCAAAAATATGTAAACCTGCAGATTTGGTGTTTTTTCTGAGGCTTTGATGGGATGTCTATGATTTTATTCTTTATACATACTTATATACAGTTGTAAATAGGATTCGATAAAATCTAAAGGGGATGGTTTAAATCATTAGTCAATCATCTTAGTCTATGGACAAAGATGTCATGCAGTACTCTTATTTTGTACCATTATGAATGAAATTGATAATATTTGCATAAGAACAGAACAAGGGTTGATTGAAAATTGGAATCTCATGCCCTTCCTGTGTTGGACAAAACTAAAAATTAACTAGTTTAAGCAAGTGAACTTCAATTCAAACTAAAAATTAGAACAAAAAAATTAAGATTAAACTGAAGCAAATGGATTTAATAAACTAAAAATAATATGAACTAGTTCATTTAAAAATAAATTCATTAAAGAAAATGGATTGAGATTGAAGCGTTAAAGATTGAATAACTTTTGATTGACTTCAGTTTAACAATAGTATCAATAATTAGTTATCTGTAAAGAACAACATTATTTTCATTAATGTAATTTTAAAGTTTATTTCAATGATTTATAAAAAAAAAAAAGTAAATATAATGTAAATGATAAGGTAAAATATATGTGATAACAATATTGTGTTCTTTCATCATTGTTTTTAATTTAGTAAAATAAAATTTTGTCTATTAATGTTAAACTGAGAGAGGCCTTTTATCATTTAGTTTCAGAAACAAAATTATTTACTCATAGTATTTTTCTTTCATTTTCAATCACAAACAAATTAATGCACACATTCAGGGTGTATTTAATCCAATTTCAGTTTTTATGGCCAAAATTATAGTTTTTGTTGATGGGTGCGTGAATAGCAGTATTTATATTCACTTGTTCGAAAAACAAATGCTTAGTGATGGCATTATTACTAGCAACAAAATTAAGAACTAAACAAATTATCATTAATATTATCAATTAGTTTCAGTTAACTAAAACTACTAATTTTTTTTAAAAAAGCTAAGAATAAATAATCATGTATTAACATTTAATTTGAACTAAAAAACAATTTTAGCACCACATGACCAGTAGGTTAGTTCGGAGGACTGGAGGCGAAATTGAAAGATATGGACAAAAATCATCTCCCTGCCATTAATGAATTACATCAGCACATTCTGTTTACTAAGTTTATTAACATGGAAAAATCCAAATCACTCTCAAAGTTCTTGGAGCTAATGCTCTGAAGAGGGTACTCCAAAACTCAAGCACCAGTCACCAGGAGCCAAGAGTTCCGCACTTTTATGATCTCTGAAGGCACATTCTAGTATGTTACAAATATCATTTCTTGGATACTAAATACCAAGTGGATTTTCTCAAAAACTATTCTATTTGGAGAGAGTTCATCTGCCCTAAATTATGTAAGTATTCTTTCACGTTTAAAAGAAAATTACCAATGAGCCTAGATTCGTTCATCAGAAATAATTTCATAAAATTCATAGATCCAGATTGCTGGGAAACATCTTATACATTTATGGCTTTCACGCCCCTTTCAGTAAGGCCCTCAGTAAATTAACTTCTTTTATACTCATGTTAAACCTAACACTGCATTACTGGCAGATATTCTACCCTTGGCACTGCATAAATGTACTTAAATTTTTAGAAACATTTAAATTATTAGACCAAATATTAGAAAAAAATCATACTAAAACATGTTTTCATTACATATAGTTATATTATCTAATAACATATTGGGATAATCATTTTAACTACTTAACAATTGTAATCACTAAAGTAAGAAATTATCTCAAAATTATTTATTTAATTAAGAGTAATGTAAATATTCTTTCAATTGTAAATATTTTTAAGCTTCACAAAAAAAATGTATTATTGTACTTTGTTTGAAAATTTGTAAGATATGTACATACTTGAATTAAACTTCAGTTACTTACTACCTAAGCTATTATTCCAATCATGACACTGATATAAGAATGAATAAAAGTTGATAACTCTTTTTATACTTAACCTCAATGTTTTATGATACAAATGAGAAATGACCATGAAATTAAAATAAGATAAATATTAACGAGCTGAAGTCAGACAACACTTATTTTGTTTTATAAATAATCTTTATATTGATCTAAATCTCTTCTTTCCAAAGTTTCATTGCATTTTGAATTCATAATTGATCAAAGAAATCTTTTTGTTATAATTTAAAAGTTATTAATGAAATTAAACTTTTTCCTTTTTTTTTCTTCTTTGTATCATTAGTCAATCCATGGAATTAAATATTGGTGCCTCTAACATACTGGCATTAAAAAACAACAACACAGATTTCATGAATGAAATGAACAAAAAATAAAAAAATATTGGTTAGTGAATACAAACCAATGAACTCTTTTAGAAATATTAAGTTTTCCTAAACCAAATAGATATGTCAGGCATATGGATAAAATTAATAAGTTAATCAATGGTCAAGACCTTACTAAATGTAAGTTATATATTTAACATAGCTGAAATAATAAAAGATTTTTTTTAACTTAATAATGTAAGGTGAGGCAGGCCAAAGAGTTTTTTTGTGGCAAGTACATTAATTGTTAATTATTTTTTAAATTATGTTAGCTAAGCGCTAAAAGTACTGCACCACTTATGGAAAATCCTGTTATTATATTTCACTTTTTCAAAATAGTCTCAGTTCATTAATTTGGCTTTGGTAATGGACATAATTCAGTTTAATCCCTGGCAACAGGAAAGAGATTTTCACTGGGCACTTTTGCAGTTTTATAGTTCTGTAGGCTCAGTGTATGATTTAATTAAAATATTAGGTTGTCTTTTTAGGGGCATTTTTTTTGAGGGGGGGGGGGCTGCATTTGTCAAAGTTAATGTTACTACTTTAGTAAGTGGTGATGCATTTGGAAGGGGGCAGTAAGTAATTGGCGTACTCTCCCCTACCATTTAATTAATAATTTTTTTATTATGAAACTGAGCAAAATTACTTTAGCAAAACATCCCAAGCAGCTCAGAACTGTTATACAGTTTCCTTGCCATATTTTTTTCTTATTTGATCAAGATTTTTTTTTTATTGGAAATCAAACATTGTTCACATTAGTTATAAGCTAATTCTTTATTTTTGAAAATTTTATTCATATTTAATAGAAGGAGCAGGACAATAAACCGATAAGAAATGTCTATGTTTAAGGTGGAATTACCACACTAGTTTTTAAAAAAAAATATTTATTTTTCATTGGCAAGTAATTGATTAACTATTGACCCTTCATCATTTTCTTGGGGTTACTTTTATTTTTAGAATACTTAGGGTATTAAATAAAACTTTAAATTAAAATATCATTCCTCAACATGAATTCAGTGTTACAAAAAATTGTGAACACAATTTCAATGATGGTTTATGATTTTTCATAGTTATTATGGTTTATAAAAACAAACCCAATTGCATATTATTCTAATTATGGCGTCGAGATTTTTGATTTGATAACCTCCACAATACACTGAAAAATAATAATATTTTATTGCCAAGTAATTGATTTATGGAGACAGCAGTATTTTTCATGTTGTGGCACCAATCAAATCGTACCTTATGGTCAAATTTCATTTCTCTAGGTCACCTAGGGGCCTCGCAAAGTCTAGAAACAGGAGTGAAAATTTAGGTTTTTTATTTTGAAAAAAAAAAATGAAACCCTATTTAATACACAGACAATCTTATCTTGATTTTTAAGATTCGTGTCTCACCCCTAAAAATTGACCTTGTAAATTTCTACAGCTTACTAATTGTTCCACCTTATTTTTGTCATTTATTGATACTAAAGTCTATTTCAACCATGGAGACTGTTATGGAACCAAGGAGATACACTCCTTCATTATTATTATTTGCAAGTATGTATATCGCAATGTAATCAATGTTGTATTTATATATTTTGTTTTTAAGTTAATGATGTATTTCAAATCGTAAACTTTTTGTATATATGTAAATAGCAACAATATTAGAATCTGTGTTTGTATATAGATGTGCATATTTTACCTATTAATAAGTATCAAAATTATACAAATTTAATAATTATTAGTAGATTAAGTCGAAACAGCTGTTCGCAGAATAATACTTGGCCCAAATAATGCTCCTCCTATGGCTGTAATACATGAGGCAAAGAGTGAATATTTTCTATGTTTAATTAATTGCACAAATAATTTTAAAAACATTTTTAAATCAGAAAAAGCATTTGTTGGGACTTACCAATTAGTCTTTTACAATGAATATGAAGAAAATAGTCCTAAGAAATACCTGTTTTGTCATATTAAATACAATGACTGAATTTCATGTGCAATCTGGTGAAATATTAAAAAAAAATATTAAATAAATAAGAATAAATGTTTTCATATCATATTTCTTTTCTAATAAATGATTTATAACCATTTTATCTATTATATTTTTACCATTTAAACTTCATATAATTAAAAAATGTTAACGGATTTGTAAGGAGCTAAAAATTAATAATAATCATTATATTTAGAATACTGTTGAAATCCTGTAATAATTTAAATGTGATATATTGCGAAGAGCGGAAATGGCTCAGTTGGTAGAGAGTAGTCCTGCTATGTTCCGGGCAAGGAACCGAACATAAAAAAAATGTATTGGCATTTCTGATATCAGAACGGCTTCTACAGTGAAACAATAAACCAAAATGAGAGATTTCAATTGTGGAGTAGGTTCCGATCCTGTCAGTATATTTTTTCTTTAGCTGCTAATAATAAACCTTGAAATTTTTAGATTCATTGAACTATATTTATAATACCAACCAGCCTTTATCTCTCAATCCAAGTCAATTTTTCCACGCACAAGGAGCGCGAGTGTCTTGGTGATCTCTCATCACTACGAGTTTCTTTTTATTTATGGATATTTTTATCCTTTTTAATTGCAGTACAATGGTACCAACTGTTTTTATGTACATTGTAAATTTTTTTTAATTGTAAATGTTCCACTCCAGAATTTGTCCATGTATGCACAAGGTACAGGTTTTTTTTAAGGTCATTGAACATGAACTCCCACCCCCCAAAAAATGTGATATTTGAATTGAAATTTTACTTATAAGTTATTTTTCAGGCTTAAATTTGATTAAATTATCAGTTTCCATTTTGATTGAATACTTGAACATGTGAATGAAACAAATATTATCACCAACCAGATTCCTCGATTGAACCAAAATCTCAATGAACTTATAACTAAAAAAGTTTTGTGTAGGGAGCAATATCATGCAATTAAGGGTTTTGGTGATCTTCCTAATTATTCGCTCTTGATTGATTTCTTAAGTTTTATTGAATTATTTTTATTACCATACACATTCAAAAGCAGTTTCTCTTGCACACCCCTCTGCCCTCTGATTGGCATTGTACATGGAAATTTGTTACCAAGGCCACAGTGTTTTTTTATAAATATTTTTATATATGGTCATTAATCTGATTTTATGTTTTTCTGTAATTATAGACCATTAATCCCCAGAACATTAAACATATTCTTTTAATCAGCACATCGAGATTTACTTTCAATACCCTACACAAATATACATGGGGAAATAATATTTTTGTCATTACACATTAATCAACTTTAATGACATGTGTTACTTTTTATACAATTATTTGATTTTTATCATCATCCAGGCATCAAATGGAATAACCATGCAAAACATCATGTCTCTAAGAGGCAAGGTTTTTTCATTGCAAAGCAATTAATTAACTATGACACCATGGGGTTACTTCTTTTATTAACACCATCGGGGCTTACATTTGAACTACCATGAAAAATAACATGCCTCCAGCTAAAATGATTAGACTTAAAGTTACACAGTACATCGACTTTGTGTAGTTATGGTTTACATCCATATCTAAATATGACCAAATCTGGTGTACTTAATCATCTGTACTGTTTTACACACATTATAGAGAATGTTTCTGAAATATTTACCTAAGATTCAGCTAAAATAGTTCTGTAATGTAGCCTTAAAACCGTCATTTGAGGGTTCTAAAATATTTTTAAAAAAATAATAAATAAACTTCAAAAAATTATTTGAAATACTTTTTAGTTTTTGCTTGTAATTTTTTTTACAGTTTTATTCCATTTGTTACTGCATTAAAAAAAACCTTTTAATTGGACCAAAATTTCAATATACTTCTAACTAAAATATTTTTGTGTAGTGTGCTATATAACACAATTAAGGGTTTCAGTTTTATAAGTTAATACTAATTAATTACTCTTCCTAAGGGATATGTGTATCCATAAATAAGAAAAAATGTTAGTTTTCAACCAAATAAATTACTTTTATTTATCATTTTTTGCTAACAATAGCTTTAGCTTATGTTAAAATTTAAGAATTTGTTATTCCTTGAAATTATGAGAACAAGCCCTGTAATATTTATACATTTTACAATTTGAAATCTACTAGTTAACTTATCAACTACCATGCAATTATTGAAATTATTCTCAATACATTCACTCCTTCCACCGCCCTGGTCAGATATCTGGAGGTCCCAGCCCTGTTAATCTATTTTTGATTTGGCTAATAATTACAAAATGAGGATTTACCACAACTAATAGTTATCAATAGAAAGAATAAGTTTCATCAATTGATTAAGATATTCAGACTTATCAAATTTTTTAGAACTACCCATTCTCCAAAATGCTATTTGTGATGAAAAACTACCAATTATGGATAGTTTTGACTATCAGCCACCATTGATAATCTTCTCATTTTCAGATACATAGTGCATTAAGGTTAAGGGCTCAGTTGGCAGACCAGCTGATGGGAAATAAGGAAGTCCTGGGTTGGAATTCTAGCCCTGCTAATATCCTAAATTACCTTATACATAAATACGGTTTTTTTTAATAATTTTTTTTTAAATAAACCTGAAACCTTTTGAATCATGTCTGTCAAAAAAGTTGTCAATGTATCATGTTCACAGTGCTTGTAAAGTCCCTGTTTACCTGAGGCATGAGATTTGATGAAAATTTGTCAGGAAAGTTCCACTCCCATCCTAAAATGCTTGTTCGTTTTTTAGCTGATCCTGCTGCTAGTTTCTTTAGGCATTATGAATAGTCGACATTTCATTTGGAAAGCGAGTAATTACCTGGAAAATTGGATTTTATTTTGTGATGTCCCTGCAGAATATAAGTATTTCCTTTGAATGGCCTGCTCTTCCTGTCCTAGGCTAGAGTGCAAGTACATGTTAAAGCCAAATTAATAGCAACAAAGAAAACTACTAAATCACAGGATTAATATTAATGTTAAAGGCCTTATCTTGCGAGTTTTTAGCAGATTAACAATTATGAATGTGTACTGGGATAATTGCACCAGTAATTTTTTTTTTTTTATTAACACTTCATTCTTGAGATCTTAGTTAATCAATGTATCATTCATTGATCTATTTGAATTATATAATAGATTTTTTATTTGTTACTTTATTTATGTCCAACATCATTATGCACAACAATTAAATAGAATATTATAAGAAAAATAAACAGTGTCAATGATGTTCAAATACTTCCAAAAAAAATTTTATTTGTCCAACAGCCCATTCTATTGGAAAGAAACGACCTCAGTCAAATAAAATAAGACATAATTTAGTAGATGCTTAATACATTTCTTACAGCTTTGATCATTATGATTTTTTTTTTTCTCTAATGATAATTATTAATTAACATATCAACAACACGAGTCTGAAATTTGTTACTCTTTTAGTGTTCAAGACATCTCAGGTATAGACAGCCTTAAATAAATTTTTTGGTTGGATGCTCTTTTTAGTCTATGAATTGTAACGCTATACATAAACTCAAACCCATTTTCAACAATTGAATTTCTAGCATACTGACAGACTTATAATTTTCAAGATGTTTCAATTTAAAACTAAATAGAACAAAAACATTTTCACCCCAGTAACATTGTTTAGGTATAAAAAAAGATTCAAATGAAATTTTTACAATTATCTTTATTAAATGTTTTAGACATCAGATAATGTAATCTATAACTCGTCTTATATACATTAAAAACTACTTATATATATATATATATATAAAAAAAATAATGACATTTAATCAATAGGATTTATCAGAATTAAAAATTAAATTCACAACAATAACAGGTAGGCAAAACTAACATAAGTTGATTGGACTAATGTTAATTTATTCTTGAGCAAAGATTAACTATATTTTTATTAGTTAAAATTTTACTTTTTATTTGTGATTAATGCATTTTAAAATTGATAAACAGTAAATTAAACTTTTTTTTAAATTTTAGTAGTTAGTTCATGTATTTATTTTTTTATAACTATGCCACATCGCGTTACTTTTTCGAACATAACTAACAACTAGTATTATGGAAGTTCATTTACCCACTTATCATTAGTTCAATTTAATTCTAACTAAACTGTTTTTTTTTTGTTTTAGTTTCAATCCTAATCTTTTTTAAATTAAATTTTCTTAAATCTACTAGGTCATTTTAGTTTAAATTTATTGAATTTTTAGTTTAGTTTTGCTATCCACTTCACTTGCTTTAGTTAAATCTCAATTTCTCTTTTGTATTTGTAAACAAATATTCATGATAATAACAAAATTCTTAGTAATGAAATTACATGTAAAACTTTTACTAGCATTTATGATTCAACAAATAAATATTATAACACAATTTAAAACACAAACTGTAAATCAAGTCTTATGAGTTGCTTTAAAAATACTTTTCAACTATTTACATAAGGGGTATAATTATCTATATTTATTTACAATATTTACAGCCGAACATGTGTAAATATGTTGTAGATCCTTTAAATATATAAAATTTGTAAGAATTAAATGTTGTTGCAACAATAAAAATTGGAATTGTAAAACCTACAATACTGAAATCTCCAGTGAAATATTTACATAGAAAGAAATGGTTTAAGAATCAGATGGAGTGTTAATGGAAGGATTCGGGACAAACTTCATTTTCTGTTGAACTTCAGGAGACAGCTCTTCTAATTTCTGAACACATAAGTTTTGCTTAGAAACTGGTGTCCTCACAGAACTGATTCGGAGAGATCTGCGCACGGGGGTCACTATAACTTCGGTTGCATCCTTTTTCCTGAAAAATATAAATATAAGTAAATAACCTATAATAAAAAGCAATGTCTGTGCTTGGATTCGAACTTAGGACTTCTTAATCTCCGACCACGCACTCTTTCTAACTGAACCAGACTAACAAACCGATAGCTTGATCAATATTTCCCCTTAATTCACCGATTTATAGTGACAGAAATTAATTAAAAAAATAAAGTTGCTTTGGTACACCATACATACAATAACTGATTAATTAATAGCCTGGAAAATATTGAAATAAAAATAGATTTCCTAATATTGGATAATATAAATAAAAAGGAAGAAATAGCAAACATGCTTATGCCAAGAGATCCGCCCCTCCCTCCATACCTCATGGACATGCTAGTCGTAGAGCGAGGAGCGTGGATGTATCAGCCTTGGTTAAGCAATATAAAAGATACTACTGTTTTAGATGAGTTAAATATCCCACATAACCAATCGATTGAGCAGCCATAAAATTTATACATAGTTTTGTTTCAAGGTTTTAATAATTTTGACTGATTGACAATTTTTTATGGTTTTAATGTTTATTTGATAGTTTTTAATTTTGATTTTTGAATTCTAATTATTTATTACATATGTGTTGTATTTTTGAATTTTTAATTGCAGAAGAATAGAAGGACAATTTTAAACTAAGAACAGTTCAGGACTGTGGTCATGTTACGTATAATAGAATTTAATTTGTCTCCATATGCGCAGGTAAAAGTTTTTTACCATTTGCCTTTTTATTTTATAGTGAAGATAACTGAAGATGAAAGCTTAGAGCTGTCGAAAGCACTTTTTCAATAAAGAAGAAATTATCAGTTGTAGGAAGATAATAAAGCTGTTTTATAATTAAACCAATCCACAATCCGTCAGTAATCTTTTTATTTATGATGAGAACAGCTTTTCTGCTCACAATATATATTTGTAATTACAATTATTTTCGGTAGTCATCTCCAGCAGATTCAAGATTTTTTTAGAAAGCAATTTTCTTTAGATTTTTTTTATTAAAGCCTAGATTTTGATACGAGCTATTTTAAAATTTCTCCAGTCCGCCTTAAGACGGGATTGCTGCACTTTTTACTTTAGGCGGTTTTTCGCTGCGATCGATGCTCGGATATCAGTGAACCATGATGGTTGATGCCTTTTAAACGCATGGAGTTTTAGAGGATTAGAATATAGAATAATAATAAACTAAATTATGCACAGAGTAAATATTTCGATATGGAATAATGTCAAAATAAAATAGTTTTTATAGAATCAGTAAATAAGACACACCTGACTTCTCGGACCGCATACTGGATCATTGATGATGGAAGGATATTTGTAGCATCCAACAACACTTTATTTCTTTCCTTTTTAACAGGAGTCATAAATCCACTGTCTCTACACTCATCATCTTTATTATTAGCAATGCTTACGTTAGCAAGCTTGTTTCCTACATTTACAATTTCCTGCAAAAAATTTTATAAGTAACAATTATTGACTTATATAATAGCAAAGGACCAAAAAATTAAAATATTATGTTATTGATCCTTGAAAAAAAGAATAGTAGCCACCACAATAATAAAAAAAAAGCTGTTCTTTAATTATTAGTTGAAAAATAGAGCTCAGGAATTAGAATTAAGTGATTATACAGAAAAAAAATATTAAACAAAAATGCACAGTCAAATTCAGTAAAAATATATTTGTGAAGCTAGTTACAAAGGGAAATAGAAGCAAAAAAGTAATAGTCTGTGAAGTGCAGCAAACCTTTTAGATTCTCTTAGAGCAGGAAGTCACCACTCCAAATTAGAGGGGGCATTCCAGAAACAATCCTCAAATATTTAATATGACTCCAAATATGGAAGTGATAAAATAAGATTTTTTTATTTAATAACCTCAGTTAAAATTCTTCGTATAAAAAACTCAAGTCACAAACAATTAAGGCTTTTTTTTATTGATTTTTTGTAATTGTACTATATGGCAACAAGTCACATAAGTACCAACATATATGGCATATTATAAATTAGAGCACCGAGATCTATATGATACCCTACTTAATATGATATGGCAATATTTATTTTTCAAGTGATTAATTAATGAACTTTCATTATATTTCATAGGGTTGTTTTTATTGCTAGCACCTTTAGAGCATCAAGTAAAACATCCATGCAAAATTTTGTGGTTATAGTTAATTCAAATCTCAACAAATGATATGTATTATTCATCAGGATTTTGATACATTTAATTTGAGTTAGATGCATAAGTCATGAGAAGTGATTGTTACCCAAAGAAATAAATCCTTAAAAAACATATCATAGTTTTTGAGTGAACCCATGTTCGGCATCGAGATATGAAATTTTGCAAGGATGTTCTATGTGATGTCGCAACATTACTAAGAATAATAACAATCATTAAGTGAATTAAGTGATTGTTATTATTAAGTGAAGCATAAATTTTTTTTAGCTCCAGTGATCTAGTATAAACTAGCAATCAAAGACAAAAGATAGCAGTAACTCACCTTAGCAATATCATCGTGTTCTTCTGGAACTAACATAGAAGCTTCTGAAACATAGAAAATATTTTGTTAAAAAAAAAAAATTATGTTTAGAGTTCATAGAAATTTCTCAAGCTAAAAATTATTTATTTAAATTACAATAAAAATTTTGTCTCTATGACAAAATACACCTTTTTTTATATTGTCAAAGTAAATCATAATGCTTAGCAAGCAGATAATACTTAAGTAATAAATTAGCAGATGACATATTAGAAAGTGCTACCTGTTTCTGAATTGCCAGCGACAGTCAATACAGCAGGAACATCACTATTTTCATCACCATTATACGAAGTTCCAGCAATACTTTTTTCTTCTATCACTAAAAGTGAAAGTAAGACTTATTAAATCTAATAAAAATAATATTTTTAGAGTTTTGTATTTTTAGTTAAAATTTAAATCAATGCCTAAGTAACAGACAAGCTTTAATTCATTCCAAAAAATATAGTTCAATATAAATTTGCATTTATATTTTCTATTTATTATACAAATAGTAAAAATTAATTGATCAGATCACACAAAATTGTGTTATGGAAAGGAGCAATGTTTGAATAACTTATAATAGCTATAGTTTTACAAATTTGAAATGCATACAAATATATCAGATATTTGTATCACTAGGCTAAAATATCAAAAAGACATACCTTCATTAGATTGCAGATTAGGTTCAGAGCAACTAAGCACTCTGACAATACGCAAACCAGGTAAATCATCTACTTCAGTATTGTTTTCGTAACTCAAGCTCAATTCCAAACCTAAGCTTTCATTAGATGTTTCACAAGGGGCCAAGGATGAAATATCTGCTACAACCATCATTTCATCTCCACTTGGGACCATTGTTGAAATTTCGACAGTATTTTCATATGTTGTTTCTAAACTTATTGGTGAAATGTCATTAGTGCTTGTGACAGCCTCACTGGCTAACATTTCAACATTATTTGTTTCTGGCACAAGATAAGTCTGTTCTTCAACAATCACAACATTTTCTGCTTCTGGTGCAACTGATTCTGCTATCAAAGATACCTTTTCTGTTTCTTCGAGAGAATTTTCTGGCTCTGACACAACATATTTTTCAACAATTCCCATCTTTTCTTCCTCAGTGCACAAATAATCATCGGGTTTTGCTTGTTGTTCTTGGATACTATCAACACTTGAATTTACTGTGACTGTTTCCTCCTCATTAGTAACTACTGTTGATTCTAAAGGTTTGGTATTAGTATGTTCTACACTTCTTGGGTCTATTGTTAAACCTACATCGGTTATTTCTTTTTCAACCATTACTAGAGCAGAACCAGAATCAACCGGGAGTTTTCCAGGTAAGTTATCATCACAAAGCTCCGCACTTGGTTCATAATCTAAGAGCTCAACAGCTGCATCGTAATCATCCACAACACTAAGGGGATCGGGTATAAAACTTTCACAGATATTACCAACATCAATTCCTACATCTGGAGAAATGATTGAGCTTGCACTGTCCAATTGTGACTCTGGTTCTGGTTCAAATGTCACACAGGTACCTGTGTTATCCTCTAAAGTGGATTTAGAGCTATTGGGTTCTGAAACCAAATTTTCACTTTTGATTTCATTGTTCTTCTCAGGATGTGAAACGTTAGGACTTTCAACTTCATTGGTGCTGTTAATGTTACTAGAACTTGAATATTGTCTACTAGGATTATTAACAGGCTTCCTATTGTTATATAACAACTTTTTGCTGCTATAGTGTCCTCGTTTCTGTCCCTGCCCTTGGTGGTACGAGCCATGACTCCTGTGATCTACTCTATAGTCATGTTGGTGTTGATATTGGTTATGCTAAAAAAAAAAAAAAAAGAACACATTTCAATAACAGTTCTTAAATAAACAACAAATAAACAATAAAGTGTAGAAAATATCTTACCGGTACATTTTGTTCCCTATATCCAGAATAATTATAATTTGTATTCCATCTTGGGTCACCTCCATGGTTATTGTACCTTGGATCTAAAAAAAAAATTAATTATGTTTCTATTAATGATTTCTAGGCTTTCGACTTATTTTTAAAGTCTTCTGGTATTTTCTGGTGGTGGTTTCACCCTGAAAGTCTGTCACATTATAGAAGAAATGTTAGATTTTATTGCAGACACATCTTTGAGATCACACCAATTAATAGGTAGTTGAATGCTCGATGAGAACATCAACTATCCATGATTAATATTAAGCTATTCAATTATTAAAACCTGTGACCAAATCCTGAACAAAATATTACAATATTAGGTCAGGAAATTCTAAAAAATTTTATTTGCTATAACGAAATCAAGATATTTATCATTCTTAAAGAGCAAACAAAATATTCCAACTTCTAAACAAACCCTGTCCATTAAATCTAGCTCTTAATAGGTTGAGTTGAAACAAGTTATGCATGAAACCATAACAGGTTTACCATGTTCTGGTAAACAGACTTATATTTTCGAGATCTACTTCTTTCCTTTGACTCAAACCAACTTGGTTGGAAAAAAAACACTTTAAGCAAGCTTACCTACATCAAACTAGTTCAGTCACCTATTGAAGAACATGCCTCTTAAGTTATTTAAAGACAACAGCTAAAATATAACTTGAGCACCAACTTAGGAAAAAACTATGGGTAGACGACAAACCTATTATTCTTCGGAAGGATAGATTGATAAGTTTGTCCAAGTATTTCTACATGTTGGTGATTCAGTCAACTTCTTGATGCATTATCCAAGTAGTGTAAACATAAAAAATCTCATCTTCCCACTAACTATTATATTTATTAAATATGAGCTTTAGGCAGTTCACGTTCAGTAATCTCAAAGTGACATAACAGCCATAATCATAGGCTAATATGTTCACACACAAATGAATGACTAATTGACTAACCGACCACTGAAATGAATGATTTAATGTATTTTATCAAGTTGTCGAATACCCATCACAACCAACAAATAATAATTCAAAATACAAACCTTCAGGATGTCTCTGCCCAGGTTGTAAATTTGATGGCTGCCTGTAATTTCCATGTCCCAATATGCTCGAAGATACAGTCCTTGGCCTGTCAGAATTGCGTTGAAGTCTATTCGCCATTTTTTGAGCCCTCTTCTCTCTCCACTCTTCAACTCTCTGTCTGAAATTATGTAATACAGCTCCCATTAAAATCAACTCATTGCATAGAAATATGATTGAAATAAGACATTGGAACTTAATAATTACTCTACAGCTATTAATAACTATCATTATTATGTGTAGAGCCACCTTTACAATAGTATAACATCCAAAAATAGAGAAAAAACAGTAAGATAGCTTTATTCTCAATCCTGAAGGGAGAGTTTGTTAACTTTTTCACTGTCTACTCAATATTCATTTTGATGTTAAATTTATTGGTGTATTATCAAAGAATAAATCTGTAGTAGCTATCAATAAGCTTAAGAAAATACAAGCAAAAATGTATATTTTCGAAATTAGGCAGGAAAGTTAACTATTTACAAACTAAGTTAAACTGTTTTAATCGTTAAATTCAATACTGTTTAATAGCCAGTTCGAAAAACGAATGGGCATTCATAGAATGGAATCAAAAAAATAAAAGTTCTCTAGAATATATATTTATAGAATCTGATCTAAAAACTGATACACTTACTCGTGTAAATATCTATTATTGTAGCCGCGATCCATCGTTGAAATAACAAATTCTACTAACTTGAATAAAGCTTTAAACAGTTCAAGAGTCTATTAGATCAGGAAGAGTCGTTAGAATGACGCTGTAGAGTTGAGCCGGTTTGAAAATAACCGTCAAAGCAAAGAGGTAGGCAACTCGCGGTGCTGGTGTATCAGTCACGAGTCACCTAATCTTGGTTCGTAGCAATTCCGACCTGTTTACATTTCTTACATTTAAATATTTAAATGTTTGACAGCTATCTTATCGACTCATTGTATTTTATCTTAATAATCTCCTATTTAAATTTAGTGTCTGTCTTACTGGCTTGAGCTACTTACTCTGATGTTTGCATTAATAATAGCAAAAACCGAAGAACTATTATTATAAAGAAGATGATTGCATGAAGATATAATGTCAGTGTCAATGAGCTTCACGAGATCTTTGAGCTGCCTACGGTGGATGAATTCATCCAACGTAGACATATCACATTTTTCGACTCCCTACAGTACTTGACAAACACGATAACCCCCGCTCCGTTCCCCTATCGATGGCAGGACGCTGTCGCGGCAGGAACGCTTTAGTCTTAGGTTCTAGTTTTAGGTTTTAGTTTGTAGTTTCCTCATTTTAATCTGAATGTGAGCCCCATCACCTAGTCCTGTACGCAATGATCTGTAATTTTAACTTCAAATAGAAAATTGTTATCGTAATTCTACCCTCCTTGGAATGCATCTGCGTATGCAGTAAGAGGAGAAATTTTTAAATCGAAAATTTGTTAATTGTAAAACTTTTGGTCAATGAAGAGGTTTTGAAATAAATAAAAAAAATATAAATATATACTGTTTCTTAACCCATGAACTGTCCTTTACAAATTAGGGAGGCGATGTGCAGCGCCGGCGAGAGGGCGATAATGGGAGCCAGAGGCCCGGTAGTCAAGGATACATTTTTTTATTGTTGTATTTACTTGTTCAAGTTTTATCATGGTTCTCTCAGTTCTTGTCAGACAGAACTTGTCAAATACACCAACCTGGATTCTATCACCGAGGCCAGAAAGGGGGCCTTAGGTTGTAGAGAAAGATATATTTTGGTTAAGTTATCGGTAGTATACATAAAACGGTTCTCCTAGACAATTGCTGATAAAATAAAATATTAATTTAAGCAATACTTCATTGAAATAGTTAAATAAGGCCTAATCGCCTAATGGCTCATAGTATAGGACTATAGCATAGCTCTATAATGTCTGAATTCTATAATAAATAGTTATAGGAACAATAAGTGGACATATATTCATTTTACAGGGTAGCCTGGAAGATTGAGAAAATATATGCTCTTAATTTTTGTTGACCAACTAATACATTCTATGTGTATTTTCTTAACAATTTATCACTTTTTTAAAGTTTAACTAAGAGTAGTAATACTTACCACAACATAATGTTTCCGTTAAAAACTCATTAAAATACTATCATTTACGTTTTGGGATATTCATATAAAAATTGACTTAAAAATCAAGTCGAATCAATTGGGACAAAATTTATTTATACGGGATAAACCTAGTTACCTTTAAAACAAATAAGACATAAATATATTAATTTACATTTGAACAAGCATACAAATTTAATATAACATGTATTTTTTTTTTTTTTCAAAGCTCTCAAACTAGAAAAATTAAGGGATAAGGGAAAAATAAATGGAAATTATTCGGGTGTGGATCCATGTTTCATTTTCATTCCCAACTGTGACAAGGACTATAGTTATTGTCACTGAACCGGTACCAGTAATTTGTCACTGCTACTTAGTGTCTCGCTCAGAGTCTTCCTTTAGGCAGTGTTGTAAAATTACTATTGAACTAAAAATTACCTATCATAATTATAAACAACGCTCATTGCGATTTGATTTGTCATTTGATGTATTTAAATTTCATAATTACTTAATGATTTTTGATTTTCATCAGTTATAACAATAACACTTTAATTTGTCCAACTCTGCATTTAGGTTTACCAATATAACTATTTATGTCCGTTTATTTACAATTAATGTTAAGTAATACTGATTAGTATACTAGTTTAGCCCAGCATCAGCTCCACCATATATTATTCAAATGATTTTTTATAATTAATCGAATTCAATTTCGTTGAATGTGCAGAAAGCATATCGAGATATACATGTGAGGCCATCGGGGAGTCGTATATTTTGCTTGAAAATACTTTGCTAAATCTTCTCTGTCATCGGAAATACGCGATTTTATTATTATTAACATTATTTGCAATATCTTTGAATGTATTTTTTATTTACCATCTTTAATTTATCCTTAACCATGAAAAAAACAAAAACAGGACAACGTAAATGGCGTCTGAGCTTAATAAATTTTAAAAGTTAAAAGAGAGATATTTATAGTTACTAATTTATGGGACCGTTTTTTGTTTTTTTTTTCACGTTAAATTTTTCATACATTTACACGGCTATCATAAAACTCACAGGCAGACCGACTTATAAAAGATGATACTTTTTTGATAGTGTAGCCTCTTTCTTCCACCTCGTCAAGTATCAAAATAATTTTTGCACCATTCACATATTAGATAATTTTTTAGTAAATTATTCATCAATATATTAATACTATTAAACTTCATAAAGAATCCTTATACTTCATCTTACTTCCTTTGCAATAAATTAAAAGTTAATATTTTAAGGAAACTGTACAAATAATTGTAATTTATTTTTGTATTCCAAGAAAGGTGATCAGTAGTACCAGATCTATGCTTCAAGTTATTATTAAATAGACAAAATTTCTTAGTTATAATCAGTAATGTATGTTTATTGTAAAATAGCAACCACGATTATTAAATGTAACTTTACTACAATAATTTGAATAAGAATGAATTGGGCGTTGAACGTCAGAAGTTTTAAGTGAGTTTAAGAGAAGAATTCTTGGAGGATGCTAAAAAATGTAAGTAGAAAACTAACATCACTTAAGAAATACCGACATAAATTTATACGCAATGGCACGGCTATAGCGCCCAAAGAGATTAGTAGTAAAAATTCATCACCTTTAACCCAGAAGGTAATATACCCAGTATAAGTAACGGACTTTCGAACTTTAACTTTTATATTATAAATTAATAAACAATACAATTTATTAACCATGGATAAATTAGGTAATTGTATGTTATCAATCAATGAACGACTTTCGTAAAATTAAAGCCCTGGGTTCAAATCCCCAGGACAGTTATATTTCGTGTTACGTTGATTTATACCACAGATTGTATTTTAAGCAATGTCTGTGTATGTTCTGTCTAGCTCTCTATCTGTTCTGATCTTTTTTAATTCCTTGTTCAAGCTAGATAAATGGAATTTAACATAAAGGGCTAATTTTATAAAGAGGAATACATGAAAACTATAGTCATAAAACATGAGAGTCATTAATTAATTGATTTGTTGCTTAAATAATATTTCGTCCTGATTGTTGTTGCATTTGTTTGAAATATTTGGCGCATATCAGGATAGTTTACAATTCATTACCTTTGAAAGAGTACAAGGGCATAATAGACCCAACTTAAATTATAACGCTTTTAAAAATAAAATCTATCTTCAACAGATAACTCACAAAGGACAGTATAGATAGACTCGCGTACGGAAACATGGGGTTTTCTGTTTTTGAAAAAAATCAAGGAAAATATAAAAAACAAAGAAAAATATAATTTTCAAATGAACAAATTAGATACTATGCTGTGACTTATGGTCACGAATCGTTCAACAGACCAATTGCGGTTCAACAAGACAGAATTCCCTATAATTGATACATCTGCTAGGAGGGATAAATACCTAACTTTTTCTGGGGTTTTTTACTTGAACTATTCAGATCATTATCGGAATATAAACCGGAGGACTTAGTACTGAATTAAGGTCTTCTTGACGAATAATTGTTAAAATAACTCATAATTATTGTAGAAACTGGCTCACCTTTGGTAACGGCGAAAAAGGAGCAGCTGTTAGATTGAGTCCCACGGGTCTGGGATACCTGAGGGAAGTCCTTGCAAAGTTGGCGAGGGGAAGAATTAGGCTATTGTCTGCTTTTCTCCCCACTACCACCTCAGCCCCTACTCTTTCTTCTGTCTGCATTTTCGATCCCTCGATATCTTAGAAATAATTCTATGGAAATTAAATTATAAACAACGGTAGTTCCCTATTTCTGGAGGAGTAATAATAATGCGTTATGCCACTGACAAATAAGATGATTGCTTTTTAAGTGGCCATGCTTTGTTTTATTGTTATTGCCATCAACAATTAGGAAACACTAAAGAAGAGGAAGCATTAAAACAAAAAAACTAACTGGTAGAGCCAGGGATGTCTCATTTAACCATTTATTTTGATATTATTCCACTTAATCACCACCTCAAACAAATGTTTGAACGTTGAGATTTCCTTAACTGGCACTCATAACTATCCAATCACAGAGAAGTTGAAGACAAATAAATACTTACTGAAACTTATTTAGACATCACTGTACAGACTACGAACATCACTGTTTTTTATATGGAGTTCAGATGTAAATATATGAACATTCCAAAAAATCCTACCTCTGGGCAATGCAGATATTTCAATCCAAAGCAGTTCAGAAGATCAAAGACAGTAGCGAAAAACAATTTCAAAGATACTAAAAAAAATTACGATTTTGAGAGCTAACAATGGAAATCCTGTATGTAAAACGAATCAAATAACAAGCTTGTTTAATAGTTGATGTGTTTTTAAAATATTTTAGCTACTTAGAAGTAATTAAAATATCAAATAAAATGAAGTGTTTTTGGTCAAACATCTAACTAGTTTTTTTTAAATATTTTTTTTTATTAGTTTTAAGGCACTGGCGAGTAGACTTTGGCCCTTAAATCAGAAGTGTTTTTATATTCTATAAAATGCATTTTAATAAATAAATAACATTTCGTTCATTATTTGCAGAATATCAAACCACAAAAAACTCGGTAAGAGGTGAAGATAAAATAAACACTAAGGCTAAGAGATAAGGCTAGTTGCAATATGCGATGTCCATTCCTTAACTGTTCTTTGTAAACGAAGGTCTTTGTCTTACAACCGGTAGAGGGTTCTCCTCCCCCACACAGCCGGTACTGTTTATACAAGGATACCACTGGAACCTTACAAGATGTTTCATTTCACAAATGGAGACCAAACCATTTTAGTTGTTGCTTAGTTTAGAGAGATAGGCAACACGCCTAGCTTCTCTATTCTATTCTGACTTATCTGGTTGGGACATATGAAGTGTCAGCTCCTTGGGTATGAGGCAAAGAAAGGCAAAAACAAACTTTAACGATATTATTTTTATTCAAAATAACTTCCGTTCACTTTAATACATTTCTCCCTACGCCGAAAAAAGATTTTTAAATCCCTTGTTAAAAGAAACGTTTTGAATCAATAAATTCGAGAATTGAAAATTTTACCTCGTTTTCGTTTTGGAATATTTTTTTTTTTTTTTTAAATGCGTCAAACGCTCTGCAAAAATGATAGTCAGTTGGCGACAAGTTAGGTGAATTTGGTGGATGTAGTAAAACTTCTGTTTTCAGATAACTAATTTTTTTTTTTTTTAAGTTAACTGACAAACATTTCAAGTTAAAGAAGTTTCAGGCGATCAGTCACATCATGTGGCTCCTACTGGTCCATTTACCCCCCCCCCCCCTAATAGCATGAAACTCTGGTATAACAAACGTATGGCTAACGTTAAAGTGTTCTTCTCTACTTGTCTGATGTGGATTGGGCTCTACTAAAGCCTTTGATTCATCATCGAGCTTTGTTTCTGGCCTTCCACGAGATTCACTCTTGAGACTTGTGATGAAATAGATCTATTAATATTATAGGAACCATAGAAATTGAAAAGTTTAAATGCAATTATAATACGAATGAATAACCACGATTTTGCAGTCTAATAGAATGAGCAATGACTGAATCAAATTTAAAGATCAAATGTTCAAATCAAATTTATTTGTATGGTTAACTATTCCATTTTTTGTCTTCTTTATTTCATATGGTTGCATTTCAGATCTCCAACGAGTAATGTCACGGTGTTGGTTTGCTTATCACTTTTAAAAAACAAAAAGTTCCAAGTATTTCTATCTCTTGAAGTTGGTATTGATATTTGAGATTAATATAATTCATAGACAGCAAGCATTTTTATGTCAGTGTAAGCTGACAAAATTTCGGAGGTTTCATCCCCTTAAGAACGGCATTCAAAGGGAAATTCGCGGCTCTTTCCGTTGAGAAGTAAAAAGTGGAAGAACGAAAAACAAATAGCAAAATCGCCTGTGTTCGCTCAAAATAATTTGATCCCCTAATTAGAATTTTAAAATAATTGAAGGTTTGCTGATCCACCCATCCAATTAATATTTAAATTTCTAAAATTTGCCACTATTTTAAAAGCACTCACCTTTGGTAACGGGAGCAAGGAAGCAGCTGTTAATCAGAGAGTCTTGGGTTCCAATACCTGTTAGTAGACCCAAAGGTTCCTTTGGAGGGGAAGTACTGGAGTATTGTGTGCAGCGGTTGTCTCCCCACCACTACGAACCCCGGGATCTTTCCCAATTGTTAAACTTAAACCCAAAGTAGCTCACAGAGACTGTTTGAGTAATTTTTTTTTATCTTGTGGCCTCCTTTAACACACTTTAATGTTTGGGATTATAAACAATGTCATTAGTGTTTTACTTTTGCCATTGTTTAGGTGGACCAAGTTTCTAAAGGATTACTTATCCTTTAGACTTTATAGGTTTAATTACCTATAAACCCTTTTCTACCACCCAAAAAACCAAGTCATGTTATTCTGACAAAAAATTACTCTTCAGAGCAGGACTCAGACTTTCAACCAGGCATGATGACAGGCACTTTACAATTCATCTAAACATCCCGAATCATTTAAAAAATAGCTCTCTTTATTTTCGTTTTGTGTTACAAAGAAAGTAATTGTACTTTTATACTCTTAATCTGAAATATATTTCTGAAAAAAATTTGATTGTTCCTAATAGGCGCAACACCTTAAGTATTCCAATTTAGCGATAATAATAACACAACAAAACATTGATAACATTTTATTTTAAATAGAATCGATATGTTGGTATGAGCTTCGATTAATTTCATTTCTTCGTTCTGGCACCATAATTAGCTGCTCTTTTATTTTATTTTTGGCGGGAAGTGACCTTTGATATCTTGTTTATTCCTTGAGTATTCAATGTTAAATTAATTGGAAAAATTATAGATAGAAGAATTTATCTTAAATTTACGACTTTTTTTTCTGGCATCTGGTCATTCCACACAAGACACATGGAGTGTCCAATCATACACAATTTATATTATTCATGAATGTAATAATATTGATTTTATACTACACTACATTTTTGCTAAATGTTTGCTATTTTAATTTTACATTATTGCTAAACTCGTGTATATATATAAAGAACAACAATAACAAAGAAACCTTCCAAACAAATGTATAAAACAGGAATGCATTTTATTATCTATAATATTTCTAATCATTTTCGAACTTTTTGAGGTTTTGCAACTGTATAGGGGATTAGTAGAACAATCTTGATTGTGATTTTACCTGCTCGTGAAACGCGAAAGTCAAAACAATGAATAAATGAAAAATCTTCATCACAACTCTTTATAAAAATGTCTCTAGGTTATATAGCTATAGAGAGATAACTCGTTAAATCAAATCTTTACCACTCAAAATCGTTATTAAACGCGAAGAGCTGTGATTGCCAGGAAGGAGGGAGCAATATCATAAAACTAATCAAAGTGTGATAGAAAGTGACCCCCCCCCCTTACAACATTTAAATCAAGTCATTTCAAGTTCACCCTGAAAAAGCCCGTTTGAGGCTCAGCCTCAGGAAGGGCGAAAAAAGGAAAAAAAGAAAGAAGAAAAAAAAAAAAAAAAAAAGTTCACCCTGAAATCCGAAGCTGATGCAAGTAGCAGTTTTAATTGGAAACAGCCTCCTAAAGATAAATTAGTTACTGGAGATAAAGAAAAATGTCTCTCCCTTGTCAGCAAGGTTGCATTTTCTTTCCAAGATACAAAAGGAACCAGTTAAAATACGATCAATCTGGTTATGTTAGTTTGCCTCTGCCTCGCCTCCCCCACTCCTATCCCCCCTCTCCACCCACCCCAAACCTCTTGTTTTCCCTTTAAATCATCTTCGAGTCTTTCTCTAAGAAACCAAAAGAAATGATAAATCATTGTATTAAATAATTTTTATAGTCAGGAATACCTCAGTGTATTTTGGGTTTAACGAGAAAAATGGTACTACTTTAAAATACAATAGAAAAATGAGTTTTGGGAGTAAACCTGATGAAATTCTTCAAGTTTTTTCCCCGGATTTAGTGACCAACCAGGTACAAGAAACTGGCAAAAAAAAAAAATCAAATGCATTTTTTTTGGTTGCTACCCGTGTTATTTATGTAAGTTGCTGCTTTTGTTCTGGTATACACAATTTTTTTTTTTTTTCCATATAACTTTTAGATTGACGTCCTCCTCATGTCTTCATTCACTGTTTTAATGAATTCCGTGGATCGCCTACAAGCGAAACAGTAGTAAAATATCGTGCCTGCAAACATAACAGTGATTTGTTAATTGAATTTGGATTAAATGATCAATTAAACACAACTCGTATAGTGGTGGTCGTATCATACTATGTATAGTAGGGGTGAGGAATCTACTTCAGGAACTTGGAGATCCTAGCTATTCAGTTCCAGTCAAATGTTATCCGTCTCATAATTAAGGGTTTATTTCCGGTTTTATTGACACTGCATAATTATAGTACACTTGAACCCCAAAAATATTGATCATGATGTTGAGACCATTAATTCACTAAATATGTTAGGAAATCGTTTATTTATTAGCTATATGCACTCAATTAATGGGCCGTTCATTATTTTTAGCATCCCTCGGGAATCAAAAACTTCCATCACAATAGCATCCCTCTACAAAACTGGGATTACCATAAATTATAAATATATTTCATTAATTCCCGATGTCAAATAGAATCTCTACGTATAATGCCATGGCATTAGCTGGTGCAGGTGACCCACAAATACCAGTACATATAGGAAACGTAATGGTTTCTGTTTTTGAAAAATCAACGAAACTCTAAAAACAAGAAAAGGGTTAGAACATTTAGAACGGTTCAGTTGAGAGGTTCAACATAGAGGACTATGTAAACGATACTATGTTATTTGCGCACCCTCATCAGGAGCAGTGTCAGAAACTAAATAGATAGGGTATGGTGATAAACACGGGATAAAGTGAAATACAGCAAGCTAGATCAACTTTTTTTTTTCCCCCCATATCCCATTCTACAAACGAATCTATTTACAATTGCTTCATTGTATTTCCTGTAGCTTGGCTACCTTTTATAAAAATTCTAATATACAAAATAGTGATTTGCATTATACAAAAGTATAATTATGTACATTATACATTAACGGACTGAATTTATTAAAACTGATGGGTCTCGCCTTATTTATCATAAACTTAAAACTAACTTACATCTAACAATAAAAACTTAAACTAAGTCCTAACCTAATTTCCCCGATAGTCTGTTGCCATCGATGCGGGAAGGGCGTTGGGATCATAGTGTTAAACACTGGGTTTGCGAGTTGCTTCAACGAGGCAGTAAACTTGATGTGACTCCGGTGGGTGAACTCACCCACCGATGGCACACCAAGCAACGGGTGCAGGTTGGCGTACTTTAGCCTAAGCGTTCTGTAAGTTGATCTCCAGAATGGAATCATGAGAAAAGTGGAGATCAACTTTTTTTGGTTTTTCATATCCCCTTGTTACAAAATTAGTATATCCCCTAGGCCAGTTTTTTTTTTTTTTTTTTTTTTTTTTTTTTTCCCTTAGCTCTCAAACTTATAAAATAGGATGTGGGAAAAATAAAGGAAAATTAAAAAAGGCCAGGAGATCAACTTACAGCAATATACTTAATACAGCTAATCTAATTAATGGGGAAGTGTTAAAAGTAAATTGGGAGTAAACCTACCTCGGATCAATCCTTACTAGATCAGAAAACTTCAGAATAGAACTAAAAAATTGAACGCAGTCTACTAATATGGAGTACAGTGATAGGAAAATATAGTCTGCAGGTAGGTATCCTGTGGTAGGTATAAGGTCACTGGGAACTGGAAAAAGCTGCAGAGAAGCTTAGCAAATAAGGGTTGACTCCCTCCTCGCTGAAAGGTTCAAGGGGTAAAAGAGAATGAAGATGAATATGGAAGTGAAATCATAAATTTTCAATGGCTTCTCGCTTCTCTCAACTACGAGTATAGCTCCGTAGGCATGCAGTCTCCGCCATTATCAACTAGACCAAATATGCATCCATTGATGAAATCACTAATGCTGTAACTATAGTTATTCTAATAAAAATGACAAGTCTATATTAGAGCTAAGTAGTCTTAATATGCAATATGCATCATTGTAAAATACACCATACTTCATTGTAAAATATTTATATGCTAAATAATGATAAATTGATTACCAATGAGCAACCAAGTCAACATTTTTACCCATGCCTCGGTAGCAAGAAACAGCATTACCGACATATTCCAAGTTATTGCCATAAAACTAGTAAATGGGGCACCTCGAAGCTGAAAAAAATATAAGTAACATGTTATACATATTTATTAAATTATGATAAATGGATAGTATGTATGATTTTTCATTTCTTACCACGTACAGAAAATGTCTTCTATCGTTCTGAGGCTGTAAGCTCAACAGTTGAACAACTACCAACAAAATTAACAGTGAGAATATGAATCCCATTTTCAGAGCAACACTTTTTTGATCACGTGCAATAATGAAGACGATAAGTATGATAAGGGTGGATAATACAGCCAACACTGAAAATGAATAGAAACAATCTGTATTGAAACCTATCACTTATAACTGCAGCACAAGTTTCCTTTAGCTTTAGTTTAGTTTAGATATTTTCTTATTTACTTAAAGTAGACTTTTGCGCAAAATTATTAGAAGTACACTATTAATAGTCCAGTCATTACAGGTCGAAAAAAGTGCTTCCCAGGTCACGTAACAATTTTTTTTTTCAAATTTATATATTTATATTAGTATTATCACATAAAAACCTATTTTTCTAAGTCGGATGACGTCGGGAGGGCTTTACACGGCCAAAAAGACAGCAATTTTACCACTTTTATTGGTCATTTTTTCAAAATATCTCAAAAACGGTTGATTTTTGTATTATATAATGTTTTATAGAAGATCATCCTAAAATTCTTATTCTTACATTTGTGCGGTTTATTTTATGACAATTTTTCTAAAAATAAACCGGCCTGACCCTGGCGTTTGTTTCATTTGTAAAGTGAGTTTGAGTAAAGGTAAAACGACCGTTGTGAAAGTTAAGGGTGTAAAGAAGAGTAATAAACATTTCCGTTTTTCAAAGGACCTCAACGAAGTATGATGTTGCCTACTACAAAAGGTATATCAATAAGATAATGATTGAAGCGCATTTACGCCGTCGTACAACTGGCGATAGAGCTGGTAGAAGTGGTGAGTTATCACTTCGTTCAAAAGCCCAACCATTCAGATTTAAAGAGCATTGCTTTTTGTGTGGAGAGGGGGGAGGTACCTGAGGGTTTCATCCAAACACAGACTTGCTAAAAGTTATTATATTCTTCTAGAAGCTTGAAATGAAAGATACAATCGTTTGTAAATTGTGGAATTACTGGCAGTGACCATCTTGAGTTGAATAAAGTCACAGTGAGACTGGGAGATTTTCATCTTGTAATGTCTTCTATAAGAACCATTGACACAATAATGACTGGCTGTAGTTTGAAACATCTATCGTGTACTATATACGCAGAAAACAGTCTGTAGCGACCGCTAACTACATAATATAAATCACCCTATACTCTATTGTATATATATATTGTAAATTAATTTAAACAAATGTAAATAACATAAATAAGTCATTGTAAATGTGTAAACAATAAAGATGTCACAGCTGCAAGCCGAGTGTTAACCGCTAACCCACAGCAGATAGAAACCCCACAGCCTTCGGCTGCCTACACAAAGACCGACCACTTACTTAGCCCTTATTGGTTACAACAACGAGGGAAATGATTGGCCCTAACGAGCCACCACTGACTATAAATAGGGGCAGATCTCGGGCTGTAATTCATTCTCCTCCCAGCGAAGCTACCCGACTTGCAGCTGCGACAGTATTCAAGAATTTGGTCTTCTTCCTTATGAAAAACCTCTACATCTCTATCTCTCCTCACCTCGCTATGTTTTTAGTCCGGTGAAGTCAGACCCCGTACCTTCCTAGCGGGAATCTCTGCCTTCGCCTCGCTAAAACTAGCACCTCCTTGGGAGATACCTCTCCCTCGCAGACGACGGTCGCCGTGGCCCTGCAAATTTTCCGAGCAGCCCTCCTGCGGTAATCCAGTCTGCCACTCTCCGGTTCACACTCACCTTTGGGATCCGTACGGATTTCGCTTACCCTCAGATACCGAGCGTGAATTCGTGGTCATTCCAAGACCACACAAACTACCTACCTACCTACCCTATACCTCTTCTCCTGAACATAGTGCATTGTCGGGGCACATACCTATCAAAAAAATGGAGTCAGATAGTAACGCCGTCATGAAACGATTGTCCAGGCTATAAACTCAAACATCCCTCACTTGTCACCAGGACTAGGGTAACCAGGCACCCCCCTCGTGACGACCCGAAACAGTCTATAGAATATTATGTCTGGACTGGCATACTCTCGGGTTGTGGCTTTTCTCAAATGAAAGAATGCGGATGTCTTTGATTGAGTCCATTAAAATGGTGGGGCAGTGAACCTTTCAAGTTGTAGATGAACGATTACTACCGCATAACGTGATCTGGCCTAGAAGTGCTTCGTTTGTAGCTTAAACTTACTTTTCATTGCTAAAGAAACATTATGGATTCCAGGTTACAGTTAAGGGGTATCCTGCAAATACTGGCTGGTGCCAGACATCTTGGTAGGGGTCTGAGCGATTGTGGTACACAAAGACGAACCTTTCTCCTTAAGTTACATTTGAGGCAAATTAGATCAAACAAGTACCTCAGGAAAATTATTTGGCACACTATCACATTAAGAATCGCCTGATTGAACTTACGAAAGAAGGCCTTGAAAAGTGTGGCATTGAAGTCACGCAGGCTCATGACCATGCTGATTTTCTGATTACCAATCAAGGGCTAAGAAACATAAAAATGTGGCCCTAGTTGGTGAGGATGTGGATCTGGTAGTGTTGATTTCGGGGCTGGGGCACTCATTCAGCGATTTTTGCCTGGTTGCGATTGGTTGAAGCTAAATATACCAATACAAAAATCAAATATTGCTTTCGTCCACAGGAAATATAATCAGATCAAAAGGGAAGGTATGTGTCACAGTAGCATACAACAATAAAGAAATGCATGGGCAACTGTACATGTTGCCTTCCGGGCCTCAAACACTCTAAGGAAGACAATGGATCAGAGTACTTGAACTCGACCTCAAAAAAACAGATGAAGAAATGAACCTTACAGTGATTAATCAACATCATCCAGTAAATTAAATCGATTAGTTATTTAATACATTTTATCCAATATTTACAAAAAAAGTTGGTTGCGTCTAAGGGTACAAAGTTTCTCTTCAATTAAACAACGAGTCAAACCAGTTTTTACCAGGAACGTAACGTCCCATACGCAACAGGTTGAAAAATAAATTTATTCTTTTGAGGCAGATGACATTATTTCTACGGTTGTAATGAGTGATTGGGGTTTCCCCCTCGTAGACATTCAAAAATCAAACTGAGGCATCCAATTCTGTGTTGATTACAAAAGCAGCGTAAACGAGCAGAGTTAGTTTGTAGAGAGTTAGTTTGTACTAACTTACAAACTATAAAGTTCCTTTCCGCTTTCTGTCATCGATGGGGAAACGGAGCGGGGGTAATCGTGTTGAACGCAGGGTTTGTTTTGTACTGCAGCGAGTCGAAAAATATGTCACGATCTCCAACGCAGTTTAGAAGACTCAGAATTTACATTGAAGGACGGAATCCTATTTTGAAACAATAGAGTTGTTCTCGATGAAATACGACGAAACTCATCTCGCTATATCCAAAATGAAGCAACTTGCGCGGCGATTTGTACACTGGCCTGGGAGATCGAGACATCAAATGAGACTGTCAAATCTGTTAAGAATTGTAACTTAAATCCCGCCATGTTATCATTCTTATCATTCAGCTGTGATTTTACCTACTAAGCAAGTAAGCAATGGAACAGCTGTTGTAAGTTCAGAATAAAGAAGGTTATGTGCGTGCTTATTCAATATAATTCCTGTACTAATTAAAATTATATTCAGTAAGCTATTGAGACAGTATCCGGCCGCATCCAAGTATAGATAGTACCTTAGACTTAATTTTGTCTGAAATTTTTTCTTCAAGCTAGTCAAATGATTGGACACTCATCCGGGCCACCACCGAACGTCACTGCTCGCTTAACGGACGTGTGTATTAAAATGCTATGGCGCCGCAGCATGCTGTGGCTAAAACTCTATGTGTACACTGGGCCTTATTTACCTACATTATCAATCTGGATGATTACATACTTATTAAGGGAATGGTGTTGTAATTTAAGGGTGTTAAAAATCTCTTGCTTACTTATGAATTTATATGCATACCTGCAACAAGTATGAGAAGCATGGATAAAGTATGAGTTGTCTTGGTAGGCGATTTGACAGGTTTGGGATAGTTGATCAACATCCACCTCTCCCCTGGGTCACGATGCTCCTCCGGATATTCACACCTGTACCTGAATAAGAAATCCACTTTTATTGACATTTCTAAGGCCTGCAGGGTTAATGGTGACCTGGCAGAGCCACACACAAAGCCTACTCATCATGGCCGGCTTCTCTGTGTAATATTATCTCTAACTGACACTGAATGGGTATTGTCTATAGCCATTAATTTGCTCACAGCAAATTGTCTGTTGAGGCAGTTTTAAGACTGAAACACTACCTATGAACGTATTAAAAAGTGTTGATTTTGAGAGCGATATGAATAGTTGTTATCTCACAATAGCTCAGGCGCAGAACTAATGTATAAATTAATTTATTTAATTCATGATGTGCACAATGCGTCATGGAAATTGAATGAACTACATAACAAAAGGGTAGTAAGGCTCCTGTATACTTTCACACTTACGGAGAGTAGTGAAAAGTAAGCTGAAATGATAAGTTCCTTCTGTTAGGAAAAGTGTAGAAAGATGTGGATTACTGAAATACTTCCTACAGGCATAGAGCATTGGAGGATTAATCAGCCACGAGTTCAGGCTGTAGGGTTGAGGCGGAACTCATGAATGAGGAGGAGCCTGTTATCACCACTTTGTTTCTAATCTAACAAGGTTACATACACTGGAACACCAGATGGTCATGTACATCAAGAATACTCTAAATACTCTGATGCCAGAACAAACACAATTTATTAAAAGCACACTACACGAATCATTACAAGACAACGAAACCAATACAAAAGACCCACGAATCATTGATTCCTTAAATGATACAACACATTGCAATAAAATTGAACTAAGGCCACCGAGGTTACCATCGTTGCACAGTATCTCAAACATTATCATAAAGTTTCAACTTTCTGGAAACTTTGGAACTCGTTGGAACTTCTTCATAAAACTGTTGCAAGTCTCCTGCTATACTATTTAAATTTCCTCCTTAGTGCCAAGGAACCGCCGACAATCTCCAAGTTCAAGAAGCATTGTTTTAGAATATTGGTTTGCAGCCAAGTTAATGTCTTAGAGTGAAATAAAGGGACAATTAACAAAGGGAGTGGGAAATCATTTACATGTTTGTAAATATATTGTGTTGTCTATAAAAGTATTAATCCCCTGGAGTAAAATAAAAAAGTGAATATGTAAGGATGTAACAAACTTGTACGCTAACACGATATGAACTCACCTCGTGACTAAATGAGATATCAACGTTGAAATGCGATTGATACATGCCAAACCGGTCAAGGAAGTGAATGTACTTCCTTGCACTCCGATGAAAGTAACGATAAAACCTGAAATGAAATATTTCAGGACAGGTTGTTAGAATAACGTTAGTAACTAAAAGTATAGTAATTAATTTTATTAAAAATGATATGTTGACTGTTGGGAGGTTGTGTGTCCCCCAAGGGGGGAGGACGCCCACCGCACGGGTCACTACAACCTTAGGCGTTGTCCGGCGAGCGCCGGGAAAGAGATAAAAATGGGTGGACCTGTGGTCTTTGACCTTTGCTGGCGGCCTAGTCGGCGGGCATTATTCGTATTGATTTGACTCCATACGATCTTAGAAGGTGTACCCCGACAGTGCATTATGTTCAGGAGAAGTGAAACAGGGTAGATATTATAGGTAGTTTATGTGGTATTGGAATGACCACGAATTCACACTCGGTATTTCACCAGAGAGAAAGGTTCAGGTCTTCACTGTAATAACCATTTGCACTGTTACATCCATTTTGTCCGTAAGTACAAGTACGGATCGTTGATTCGTTGATAAGTACTATACGCAGTGTTTAATTGATTATCCCGGTGTATGTGATTATCCGCGTTTACAGAGCTATTGAGCCTCCCCAATCTCTCACTGATCTGGTTACAGGCTACTTCACCACATAGGTAGCCTGTGTAAGAGCTACCTTGGCGCTTATGCTGCTGCTGTACACTGCTATGTCAACATCGAAAGCAGTAATTGTTGTGTTTTTATACCGGGCTCATATACGATCACATCAGTTATGAAAGTTAGTTGAAGATTTACTTGGCATTATGAGTTGGCACTGTATGCAGGTTATGGTAAATCTGCGACCGATACAGCTCCTATATGCAGGTGGACCGTAGTCATATGTCGTGAGGCGAGGAGTAACAACTTTACCATCCACTGCGTACAGTACTGGCCTGTGGTCAGACGTAATAAAGTCGAGGGC
Source organism: Acanthosoma haemorrhoidale (assembly GCA_930367205.1). NCBI lineage: Eukaryota > Metazoa > Arthropoda > Insecta > Hemiptera > Acanthosomatidae > Acanthosoma > Acanthosoma haemorrhoidale. Next base: position 180,137,005 of record OV884011.1, on the reverse strand, counting down.
GGTACAACTGGTGATACGATGAGGCTGTCTGGTTAGAAATAAGTCAATTGTTGAGGTTGCCTGCGGGGTACCTCTCAGTTGAAAAGTAAAAGTCTGGGGGTGGACGACCGTAAACGGCGTCTCTCAGCCCTCTTTGTTCTGGTATTATGCCACAGCGTGTGTTTCGCATTGAGATCTCCCATTATCCAATGGTGAGACTTCTGCGCACTTGCGTTTAGCACGGCTGAGAGACGCGTACGGTCTCCTATATAGAGCGGTAAGGTAAATGGGTTTCCCCCTTACATTTAACTTTACTGTTAGGTGGTGAAGCCACTTCCTTGCAATTAATACCATGGCTTACAGCAACGTGTTGTGATTATTTTCCTAGGCATCCTGCTCTCTCAAAGTGGGCACAAAACGAGCTCTCCTTCTTCTTCCAGCAGTCCTCGAGAACGACCCCCTCTTTGGCACACCTTCTGCTCATTTTATGTTGCCTCATGCAAGTGGCCATGGAATAAACTCGCCCATAGCAATTGATGCAGTTTGGTGCGTCGAGGTTCTCCCTAACGTGTAACAAATGACAGCCTCCTGAACAGCTTTGGTAGAGGAAAGTGAACCTCGCCTCTGGATCTACCTATACGGTTTAGCTCGGAAAACCCCGTTTGAGGTTCCAACTCAGGAAGGGGCAAAAAAAAAATAAAAAGGTTTAGCTCGGATAGAATAAATCGTAAAAACAAGTTGCAGAACGTTTACATTTTAAGTATGAGGCATTCCCGTCTGTAGGAGGGCAAGGTGGAAAAGTAGGGCCTAAATTTTATCCAGGAACTCCCCATTCTTCCTATGCCTTGAAAACTCCTCTCATCGTCGACATTGGCCTCCACTTATATGCTATTCCGGACTTAAGCGATGGCTACAGGCTCCACAGTACCTGCATTCCGTTCCTTTGAGATTCCTGGAGTGCCAATGTCAAGAGGGTTAATTCCTTCTATGGAAATGTACCCTGCATTCCGTGTCGGGAAGTCCTTAGCAACTAGCTCCTGGATGCTTTTCTGCACCATTGTGGAGGGTTTCGTGTTCTTTTTATTGGCCTTTGTAGGCCAATTCCAGCTCCGGACGAAGGTGGATCCTTCCTGGTCAGTGAAGACTACAGGAGTCCCTTTTTAGTCAGCTGTTAAAGTAATAAAATAACAATTTAATTGATTAATGTATTGTTAAAAGTGGTACAAAAAGGCTGTAAACCCGAATCTAGAGCTCCATCGGTTTGACCATGACGTTTTCCCTAACTTAGGTTAACCTGAATTGTACTTATTGAAACTTTTGTGGATGAATTACAACTAAAAATATATTACAATACTTATATAATATTTATGAATCTTATTCATTCTTTATATAAATGGTTTACTTCCATGAAATAAATGAAAGAAGAAGTTTCTCACCGATAATGCCACCCACTACTAAATGGGCCACCAATGGAATCTTCAAACGTGGGTTAACAATGCCAAACCAGTGGAACATCAGCCCATCTCTGGACATTCTGTGCAAGAGGCGAGATAAGACGAACAACCTGGCAACCATACTGCGAACAGAAAAAGAACTTACTTAGATGATGGTCTGTTGGCAGTGATTTGCTTTCCAGTGGAAGCACCAGACCTCATGATGCTGCAGAAGCATTGCCCGATGGCGGGCAGAATACTGAGCGTCCTGAACCCGAGTTGTCTAAGAACCATCGTCATTGGTATCAGTTTTTCCTGAAATGTTTAGTAACCAATCAACACTAAAATACTTCCGGTAATTTGCATTCCTGCAAAAATCCCAGTATATGAAAAATAAATATTAATCATTAATTCTTTATTCGAATAATTCGTTTAATTACTTTGACTATGTCATTATTTATATGTGAACTGATAAAATAATTACATTTGTGGAATCACCTTCTTCTCTTATTGAATAAAGTATTACAGAAACTATGTAGATACTAAATCCCCACTGAAAACCACCCAAGAGCCCGTGGGGTATGGCTATTGTTGGGTTGATGGTCTCTGAGCCTGAAAGTAGAGAGGAATATTTCAATTTCAAGCAACGTTTACATAAAAAAAGGAGCAACATAAAGAGTTCACGTGAATTTATGTAAACTAAAATGATTTGATTGTGGAGTTCTTGGTTTTCACTGGCTAGTATGCTCCTCTTATGCCGGAGTGTTTGCGGTCTCCCGCTATACGAGGGTGGTCTGAAAAGTTTCCGACCTAACAAGACGTTTTTTCATAAATTGTGTTTTTATTTTTCAATATAGTCTTGTAGTGTTTTCCTTGTAACTCTACACACTTCTCCCAGCGATGCTCCCATCTCTGTAACCCGTCCAAATAGTACTCGGCGTTTTTCTCTGCAAAATAATCCTTCACTAAGATTGCCTCTTCATTTGACGAAAATCTCTGTCCTCCGAGCGCAATTTTTAGACGAGGGAACAAAAATAAGTCGCTTGGGGCTTGATCTGGTGAGTAAGGCGGATGATCAAGCAGTTCAAACCGTAATTCATGGATTTTCGCCATGGCTACCACTAAGGTGTGAGACGGTGCGTTGTCTTGGTGAAACAGGATTTTCTTTTTCTGCAAATGTGCCCGTTTTTCCGCAAGTTCTGCCTTCAGCTTGTCAAGTAAAGATGCGTAGTATGCTCCTGTGATGTTTTTTCCACAGAAATTATCGGCGCCAAAACTTGGATTTATTGCGCCTAAACTGCGCCAACAGAGCGTTGGAAATGTTCATTCGAACACGTTTTTGGTCTAACGTGAGCAAACGTGGCACCCAACGCGCGGACAGCTTTCTCATCTTTAAATGTTGATTTAATATGTAACAAACACGTTCTTTTGACAGGTTCATAACCTCTGCTATCTCTCTCACTTTAATTCGGTGGTCGTCTAACCATTTGGTGAACTTTGGCGATGTTTTCGTCGGTAGTTGCAGTTTTTGGACGTCCCGAACGTTCATCGTCTCCCATCTCTTACGACCACGTTTAAATTCAGCTGCCCAAAATTTCACTGTGGTAAATGATGGTGCAGAGTCCCCATACACAGAATCCAACTCATCTTTGATTTGCGTAGGCGTATTGCCTTTCAAAAACAAATATTTAATGACAGCTCAATACTCGATTTTGTCCATTTTCATAAAAACACTCACATCAACTCACTCAAACGACTGTTACACAACAACTGCGCGTCCAAAATGGCTGAAACTTTGGTGAGTAACTGTCAGCAGATGAACAACGAAATTCACTAGCTTTTATTTACTACTGCTGCTATCTTCATGTTGAGGTCGGAAACTTTTCAGACCACCCTCGTATTTCAGTCTCCAATGTTACTGTTAGGCATTGATGGAGGGTCCTTCTCTTCAGCTGAGGAGGTTTCAATCCCGGTGGTGAATCTGGGAGGAATTCCTGGGATCCTTATGAATGGGCCCTTTTAATGTATGTATGTATGTTGTAAATATTGTATGAAAGAGAGCCATGCTCCGATATCCAAACGAATAGGTTGGCTACGGTCTGGCATTTTCCCTCACAGTAAGGTGACTTCTCCACAGTCCTGAGACTGTTGTTAGCGACGGAAGTCAGTCTGTCCGGTGGTACCCAATGAAGAGGTGAAAAGTTCATTCTTCGAGAGCCCACTCATTGTCCAGAAGCCTCTCCTCTAGTCCAGGCTACTAGGTGAACCACTTGACCCCTCTCGTTATATATCTTCCGACGGAACCCTAGTGTAGATATCCCTGGGACGATGTTGAACGAGATGGAGTGCTGGTCTCTACTAACTAATTCTCTAGGTACCTATGAATCCGGAGAGGAAAACTATGATCGAAGACATAATGCCATCAATTCAGCTGCTTCCCTGGGACCCTGGACCCGGTACAGGTATTGTTATTTAGTATAACGGGCTGGCTGGTCGTCCCAATAAAGTTCATCACTACGGCTCCACTGCTTTTAGTGTGAGTTAAAACCCACGTCATATGCCAGGGATTGGTATCGGCGCCAACTATTACCTCCCTGTAGCACTAATAGCGGGTCTTCATCACAAGGTTCCTACCCGCTGATATTCCTACCGGCTCCCATCAACGTAACGACGCTTCGTCACGTCTATTAATCTCGTTGGAGGTGTTGAACGACGAGCAGTGGCAGAATGACCGGTAGGAACGACCCGAGATCCGTGAGCTGAGAGTCATGTCACCTCGGCCAGGGTTAGCCTAGGAAAAAAACTAGTCCCGCTACCGCCCTTGCCAGTTTCACGCTACAAATAAAATAAACAAATAAAAGAGTTACTTACTTGTTTACTCCGCAGTTAGGCTGCTCATTACACAGTAAAAAAGAAGTGCAAAGCAAAGTAATGAGCTTTCCTATATGATAACTGCTTCCTTTAAAATCTCCGTGCAACTGGCACGATTTTTGAAATGAAGCCATGCGGAGATGGAGAGCAAGTTATTTGCATGCACTACCTAGCTGGAAGTGGATCCCAAACGTAAAATATAAAATCAGTAAAAAGTTTCATATACCTCAATCCTTCAAAACCAGATTTGTAATTTCAACTCCTTTGCAAAAAAAGAGGTTGTTGGTCCGAGTTTGTAGACCCACGAATTAGTCCTATGGCCGAAAAAGGTTGGTGGTCCCTTCTATAGCATAAAGGGAGCCAAATAATTGTTTATAAAACAGGATCTTAGCCTGTCTCTATGAGTAAAGTTCTATGAGAATGTGGTAGTGTCCCTGCAGATATGTGTTATTTTGGGAGACACGAAAAAATCATATATATATCTGAACCAACCTTGAGCCCAAGATATTGGAGTCTGGAGAAATTTGCAAGAACTATTCACTTTTATATCTTTATCTCCGGATGCCTCCATATAAAGAGAATACCAAAAGAAGAGAAATATTAAAATAATTTGTAGATATTAACATCATTGGTCAACTAAAGATTTATTACGTCGACGAGGAAGAACAGGAGTAGGTGAAGGAATTGCCTGGGTCGATTTCGAAGCTCAAGGACTCTAAATTTAACTTATTGAACTTCACGGACTGAAAGTTCTTTGATTTTTTAAATTTCGCTAACTATTTTTTTTCCTTTTTAAAAAACTGCAGCCCTACGATCGAGAGGGTATTAGAGAGTTTTTTAAAAGTAATTTTAGTGGCAGTCCTATTTCCCCCTGTTCGGGATTTATTCTAGATCAGTAATCCCCACCACATTTTGCTATAGCACCCAAAAAACATAAAAACATAAAGGTTAAGGTTTGTAAAATGTTTTTCTTTCATTCCTACATGATAAATGCTAAGGTTAACCGTGGCCTGAAAATGATGTTAGTTATTCCAACTGGGAATACTCACAATTAAGTAAAATAATTACTTTAACTGTGAGTAAATGACAATGAATATTTATTTATATCAATCACTACTTTTCAAACGAGCAATTAATATATCTAATAAAAAAAACTATGCTTACCAGCGTAGAGTGGCGCTTCTAATTCAAAGTAGAACATAGTGCTCTTCATACAACCCTTGATAAAATATGCCTCATTGCCTTCATTTAATATGTCAAACTTGGTAAGATCCATGTAGAACCAGAATATACTAAGGCACGCTATGACGGCCATTATATTCAATACTGAGATTGAATTAACATTAATCTTGGCGTATCTGACAGGAAAGGACGTCGCCACTAGAACAGATGTGTAAAATGTATGCCTCACCCGAGTGCGTATGTAATTGAACGCTTATTCCACCCGCCACACGGCTCTGTATGTAAATGAGGTCCTGTTTTCTGTTTTAGGGTGACAAACATAATTGAACAAATTCGTAAATGCTAGCGGTTTTGTATGTACATATGTTTAACGATGTAATATTATTATTATCAAATTAAATTTATATATGACAATTAGACTTATTTTGAGGGCGTGAGTTTTAGTTTGGGCCTACCAGTTACCATGGCTACTTCCTGGGGTTTCCAGATATTTAGAGTGGAGATTGTGGTGGCCTATAAATATCACAAGACACTGAGAAGTAGAAGACACCAACATAACTACTCCAGCTCCAATGATGAACGATTGGGTATTACCGCTGATCTGGAACAAAACCCCTATAATTGAGGAACGATACTCCATTCTTCAAACCAGAGACAGACATTGAAAATGAACATAGATGGGTTAATGCCCGCGTTGAGCGGTGGAGCCAATAGTTCTCCACACTAGTTAGTTGCCGGTGGCGATAAAAATAGGATCTTTTAAAGTTTTAAACCAACGTCTTTTTGGCCAATATAGACGGAGTGGAAGTGCTCCTATCAACATTACTATTAGCCAGACATCGTAGTACAGACACAAAGGTATCAAAATAATCCATAACCCTAAAGGGCTGCTCATTGTCGCACATTTACCATGACATACATACAGTACCAGTTCTCCACACGGAAGGAGAAGTGCATTGTCAACTGACATTCATTACCGAAGTGATTGTCAAAGTTCTGGAAGCTGCTTAAGAGCACCGAAAACCTCCAAAGACCCCTACGGTCCGCCTAACTAACTAGAAACCTAGCCAACCACTACACTGGAGGCATCATGGCTAGGACAAGTGACTAACTTCCACCACCTCCTATGCTGGAAAGGGAACAGAACCACATGTTTGCATCTCCAAATCTCCTCAAGGAGAGATAGTACACGAGGTTTGATCAAAAAGTAACGAAAATTTTTGTTTATCTTAAAATTTTGTTTATGTATTCATCGTTAGCAATTTTGTTTCCTTAAAAGTAATCCCCCTAAGATATATTAGAATTGTCCCAGTGCTTTTTCCAATCTTCGAAGCACTTTCCCAACTCACTTATCGATATAGCTCTTAGCTCCTTCAGCGATTCTTCTTTTATCTAATCAATGGTCTCAAAACGTTGTCCTTTCAAGGTTTTTGTCAACTTCGGGAACAAAAAGAAGTCGCAGGGAGCCATGTCCGGCGAATACAGTGGCTGAGGTAACACAACAGCGTTGTTATTTGCTAAAAAATTACGAACAATCAGTGAGGTGTGAGTGGGAGCGCTATCTTGATACAATTTCCACGAATTGTTCGGCGTTGTTATGGTATGAATGAGATCATTTATCTGTATTATTATTGCCTTATAAAAGGCAGATTGTAATTATTGCACAATAAAGATCTAGTTATGTTGAATTGTTCGGCCACAATTCCGCTCGTTTTCGTCGGATCACTTCACGTACACGACACATTATTTCCGAGTAATATACTTTAATGGCCGTACGACCTTCTGGCAGGAACTCATGATGCAAAACGCAATTGAAACAAAAAAAACAGTGAGAAAAACCTTTACTTTTTATTGAACTCGAAATTTTTCGTTCTTGGCCTGAAGAGCTATGGAGAGCCGCTTCCATTGCGAACATTGCACCTTGGTTTCCACGTCATACTCATATACCCATGTTTCGTCACCTCTTATGATGCATTTAACAAACTCAGGATTGTCGGTTACTTCGTTTCATTAATTATTTGGTGATAGCCACGTGAAGTTTTTTTTTTTGGTCGAAATTCAACAATTTTGGAATGATCTTTGCTGCTTTGCTTTCAGTAATATCTGTACTATTATCATTACTGTTATCATTTTCCTAGACACATAAATACCCCTTAGGCATAAGCCAGAATGTCAATTCCCTTCAGGCATTCATGTGGCTAGTTTACAACCATATATAATTGTACATTTGTGTTATACCAAATAAAGTTTTTTTAAAGAAGTCTTGAGCTACAGAAATATATTTGGCGCCCGAACTTAGACTGCATTGAGGAAATCTTGACCGTTCTAGTAATATTCTTCTTTACGACAACAGGGAAGGCTCCCACTGAACCACTCAGATACTTCGTCCTAGCAGAAGAACCTCTTGCTTGAACAAGAAGACACCGGTCACGAGACTCATGAGTTCACCCCGTCTGATTAATCAACATTATATCAAAGCTACTAATTATATGGGGAAAACTGGTAATAGGATTAAACAAATACGAGACATTACTAACAACATGGAAAACACAAACACAAGTTACTTGACACATGGGTGAACTCTTTCCCTTACAGGAATGAACACCCAGTAGAATTCATAAACCGCATAGCGCAATTACGATCTTACGATACAAATAGACGAAGATGTTAGTGACAAACTAAATTTAATAAGATATCAGGATAGGGAAATAAACGAACATGTACTAGGAAATTGACATCCTCAACTAGGAGACTTCTTAGCACACATGAAACTCGAAAATATAGATACTATACCGAACGCGACACTATAGTGATAAATATCACAGAAACGATACGAGACCTTTTTACACAACTCCTAGGCAAAATGACTTCCAACAAAGACGGTATCACACTTATCAACAAAATGACTATCACAGACAAAGCCAACACCAACAATAGGCACAGTCAATTTAAACCGAAGTTCTTATGGCAACCGACCCCAAGAGTGGCATGAAAAACCAAACTGGTGACAGAAAGATAAGGCCGATAGTAACTTCCGTTCAAGACCATTTAACCCCACGCACAAAAATACGGTCTCAATGAGAACAGCTAGAAGTAACAACGTGCATCATTTAGAAAACGATTTGGGAGACAACCTTCCATTTCCCCAAGAACTATTAGAAACAGAAAGCTTAGCAACTCAACATTCGCAAGAAAGTACCAACCAAATATTTATTGTAACAGACAAACCAATTAATATCGAAAATAATCAAACTCGTATAAAAAGAGGTAGTGGCCCACTACAAATATAACGACCCTTCAAAAAATTTAGGTACCAAATAGAATCGGTATACCCTTGGAAAAACGACATCGAAAATAAATTACTAGAAATTATTAAACCGAACTGTGCATATTGCGTGCATTGCGAACCTAATATAGAGACTTCGAAATGAATACGAAGACATGTTCAATAATTTATCGCGAATAGTTAAAGGAAAATTCCCAACAGTCAAGATAAAACATTACTCTAGTAAACTGATAGACATACTATAAGATACAGAACAACAGGAACTCATTCAGAATTACCAAGTAACTAAAACTAAAGAAACTAAAACGAAATACGAACGGAAACCAGTTAAAACTAAGTTCCAAATAACATCAACACCAAACAATCCTTTCGAATATCTAATGATTGACACCTTGCACCACGAACAAGCCTTTATAATAACTATTATAGACACCTTCTCTAAACGACTTTATGTAGAAAGAGTTAAAACATGTAACGCTAATAATATATTTCATTTAATAACTAAATACTTAGGAGTCGTCCCGACACCCATTAAAATAGCAATGGATCAAGGTCGTCAATATAAAAACTTATTCAGAATCTTTTGAAAAGTCTCGGTATAGAATGGCACTATACAGTATCAAATAATTCTAACTCCTTAGGAATACTAAATCGAGCCCATTCTACTTTGATAGAGCTATTAAGAGTAATAAAAGAAGAGAATCCAAAAAAAACGGACCTGAAACGAATTTAAGCCTCGCGATAATGACCTTTAATGAAACACTAAATAAAAATTTTAAATTAACATCTAAAGAAATAACTTTTGGAAAAATAAAAGGCCCTAATAAAGAATAAAAAATAATCAAAGAACAGTTACTACAAAAATATTATGAAAGATTAAAAATAGTACACGAAAAAGCCAAACACGATATTGAAAGAGATAGTACAAGCAAATTAAATAAAAATCGTGAAGACCCACCAGACATAGAGGAACAACCATATGTTAAAATTCGTACTAGAACCAAAAATGAAAACAGATATAAACCTGTTAGACAATTTGTTGACAAACATAAGACTATAAGAGTAAACACTAACAATATTAGAATACCAAGGAAGAAAAATAAGAGAAAATCTGCTTCTGTTACAGATGATTGCAGAATGGGAATTGATCTGGACAATACTCATAGTGACTCCGACGGTTGTTTCATATCAGATAACTGACGTAACGCATGCAGGAGGACTCGTTACATTTAAGCTACCTGATTATAATATTATAAAACCTTAAGACACTATTATACATTATTTACATTTTGATACTTTATTTACCGAAATTAATGAAGTCAAGAAAGGAATTTTTCAGCAAAAGACACAATCTGACACAACTTGATTATCAAACAAATAACTTATTTAGAATATAAAATAGATTCGCTAATAGAATCTAAACATCGTGCCAAAAGAGGCATTATAAACGGATTAAGGAGCGCAATCAGTTGGCTCACGGGGAATATGGTTGATTCGGATAAAGAACATTATAACCAAATTTTACAACAACCAGAATATAATGAAAATTCTATTCAGACAAACATCATTAAAGTCTTGACAATTAATAAAAAGTTAATAACAAAATTCAATGAAGACTTTCAACTATTAAACAAAAATAATCAGAAAATAGGAAGTATTGTCTTCGATGTACAAACCGATAAAATTTACCCCGGATGAATTAATTAATTTTTCGTAGACATACCAACTTGTTTGATTAACTGCAATCCGGACCACGATGTGGCCGATCTCACTATTTAGTCTCGCTTGTAGCGTGAATGAATAACTCTGTCATGAATATTAATGTGCGAGAAGAATCGTTGAATAACAAATCTATTACAAACCGAAACTCTGTTCCCTTCCTTCTTACTTATACGTGTTTGTTGTCTGTAACTACTTTTGAAGTTTAATTTTAGTTTCACCTTGCTCACCAGTTAATTTCCATTTGACTACTTAATTTGTTTCATTTCATCTTACATGGTTCACAAAATTTAAATGAGAAATTTTATTTAATTTTGAGAGCTTCGTATGTGCATGTGCATATTACTACTAATACAGCTACAATATAAATTATGAATAAGTTAAAAAACTTTTACCTATTATAATCACCAATGCAAAAATATGATGTAAATGTGCAAATGGAAGAAGGAATACTGCATTATTTTTATTGCCACCCATGTAAAAATGTTCCTCACAAAACGTCGTGGACTTTCCATCGAAAAATATCACATCTATTGTACTGGTTAAGATCCATATACAAAAAGATACTCCTGCAACGTGCCAAAAATTTTATACAATCAATGCAGACTTGAACAAATTTATTTGGGATTGGAGATTTGTGATGCATAAAGCGTGTGTCACTGTGGTGAAAAATCATTTACAATCTAAGAAAACATTTTAAGTGACTTAGGAAATATTTTCAAATAAAATAATAAAGGAGAATTTTTTTTTTTTTCCAATGGCCACCACATAATTTTAGTCATTCGGTTATCTCATGTGGTTTATCTTCATTTTTAGGGGTTCACAGGTCAAAAACCGTTACCTACACAGGTGGTCTGAAAAGTTTCCGACCTCAACATGAACATGATAATAAAATAAATAAAAGCTTTGTTAGGTCGGAAACTTTTCAGACCACCTTCATATTCACCCACAGTCTGCCTGTTCTGGTCTTTGTGATTCCCATTTACATGCTATAGTAGCTATAGTCATGAGGTCTTTTCATTTGATATGAGGAAGACACAAAACTTATAACTAGCTCCACAAAGCATGAGTTCATTAATTTATAAATTAGTTGGTACAACAAAACATACATATATATATAATTTTGAGTGATATATAACTAAATATTTAGCCATTCTGATTAACAGTCTGCAATTTTTTTTTTTTTTTTTTTTCAAAATATAATTACTATAAGTGGTAAAAACATCGTATACACAACTTTAACTCAAGCAGTGATTTAATGGTATATTTTGCTATTAGTATATATTAACTAAAGTTATGATTAAAATAAAAGCCAGCCCCATGAAAACTAATTAAAATTCATTAATAAATTAATTACCAATATTTTTTTTGCCATTGAGGACGGTATAAATTAAAAATATCTAATAATTATTATTGTCAATGACTAGTTTTATCAGTCTGCGGTTATTGCTACAAAGCTGCTGATGCTATGTAGCACCACTGCCAAGTTATTTGTGACAAAATCAAGGTCAGGAATTGTAGATTTCCTGTTCAGGAATGAAAGGTAGGGTGTGATACACTGTGTTTATCTATAGGGGACTTTCTGTCGGCCATAGATAGCTCTAGTGTTTCACCTTCCTGGCTATGGTGAACATCATTGATGACTCGTGAGTTCATCGTCCTTCAGACGTTGGCATAGTCTAGATAGGCTTGTTGTTTGATCAATAGGAGTTGAACAGTTTCAGTTGTTCCTATCCTAAACTAGCTGTAACGACCGCTAACTACATAAGATAAATCAACCTATACTCTATTGCATATATATTGGAAGCAAAAGTAAATAACATGAACTAAATGTATTATAGACAAATGTAAATAAACAAATATAAATCATTGTAAATGTGTTGAGCAATAAAATACGGGGACCAAGCAAGTAACACGAGAAGGGTCACCAGCTGTCAGTCATTAACATAAACAACCCTTTTACAGCCTCTACCCTCCAGGGGTCGGGTAATGAGGCAGCGGTCGCGGTTCATCACCACATGTGTGGAAACCCAACCGCCGGCCTAGGCCCTAGCAGACCTCCCAGAGAGGGTACTTAAGCCAGGGCTCCTGGCCCTGTTAATTAGTCTCTCGTGACCTTTACTCGTTGATGCTTGGTTTCCGCTCGAACTCTGAAAACTTGACTAATTCTTTATGAAAAACCTCTGTACCTCTTCTCTTGAACATAGTGCATTGTCGGGGCACATACCTATCAAAAATGGAGTCAGATAGTAACGCCGTCATGAAACGATTGTCCAGGTTATAAACTCGAACAATCCACACTTGTTACCAGGACTAGGGTGACCAGGCACCCCCCTAGTGACGTCCCGACACCAGCCTTTATCTGGTTTGGACTATTTCTAGTTAGTATTTGGGTAAAGATGATGTGGAATATTTGTATTGGCATTGTGTTTAGGAAGTGTCTATGCGAAGAAGTTCAAGTAGGTTTAATCCAAGATTAATTAAACATGTGGCCTCTACCTGAGACAGATCTTTTTATTTAGTGCTCTCGTATGCGATTCCTTTTTAGACTATGTCAGGCTGCGTGTGACGGCCAGTAGTAATGCACTTGTCCTTTCCCGGACAACTGTGGGGGGAAATTGTCAATCTAATGGTGTAAATATGAAAAATTGAAGGTTTTGGTTGTCCTTAGATCTCATTCGCGATGTATGCACAATCATTTTGTTAAATTAAAATGATTAGTCTCAGTCACCTTATAATAAGAATGAAGAAATAAGAAGGGACTAAAGTAAACGTACAGTACTCAAAAAGTAGTTCCAGGTTTGGAATCACTCCATTTTTAGCTAGCTGTTAACAGCTTTCGATGTAATTTTTTTTTTAACTTGCGTCCGCATAATAGTCGCTAAGTTTGCTATTTCTTTCTATTTTAATTTAATAGTGTAAAGGTCATTCATATAGTCAATGATAAAAACTTGGTTAAGAACTCATAATTACTTAAAATAGAGTTATAAAGGACGTTCCATCCTGTTAAGAAGCCCATTAACTCTCCCATTGAACCATAAACGTATCGGTAGATTCCTCCACTATTTGCATTCACCGAGATAAGTTCAGCATAAGTTGAAGCTGTGAAACATAAAAACATTAGTGATGATATAGCTACAATTATCAAGTAGTACTTTATATTAGTTTAAACAATGATCAGTAGCCTCGCAATTGTTTTTATATTATTGAAAAGATTTTTTTTTATCAACTAAAATGGTTTTTTGTTTATTTTGATTAAAATTAAAATGTATTAACTATGTTTATAAACAAAGTAATAGTTTCTAAATTAGTTATTAAGTGACAACGGAAAAACCTTTTCAATATTATCAATCGTAAATATTTCATGCTGAAAATAGCACCCAGCTGTTATTAATTTTACTTCTTTCTCTGTGGTACATGACTATGAGAATCTGTCCCTGGGTTGTTGCAAGTATATAAATATGTGAAAAAATAAACGAAAATGTGGCAGGTTCTTATGAAATATATTTATAGCAGGTTTTTTTTTAATCCTTTATGTATTTGTTTGTTACCGTTATTTTCAGAATTTACACAACTCATATGGAGTACTATTGTACTTTTTATTTTATTTCTTTCATAGCCCCTTTAAATTTACAAACAATTATATCTAATTATAGATCCTCAGGCGAATCTATTTACACATTATTTTTGTATTTCATGTAGCGTTGCTACAATATATACAGGTTTTGTTATAAAAATTATATAATGAATAAACAAGTTTAATGATACACATTATACGTGACTGGACTAAACTGACTAATAAAGGTGATAGGGCTCACCTTTATTGTACTTTCAAATTTGTTTTTCGTTTTAAGATTGCAATCTAAAATTATCACCGAAGCTTAGTTATTAATTTCATTGTTTAACCTTGTAACAGCAGCTGTTGAATTTTCCCGTTAAAAGTTATGTCACTTTTTAAGTAATTTAATTCACCAAGGGATATTTCAGGCAAATAATTTTATTTTATTATAAACATTTAAATTGCATAAGAATTTCATTGCTTGTAAAATTTTGACTGATGGCCATGCAGGAGAAATGAATTGGAAACAGGCTATACCCCTGAAAGGTTACTTTGTACTACACGTCTTCCTACGACAATATCCTATAGTTGTAGCTTTGGCTATATCCATGAATAAATCACAATGTTAACGGTTTTGTCCATTTTAAAATTCAAAGTTCTGAATGTATTAAAAATATTGTATAGATAGAAGGATAAATATTGACTTTTTTAAGAAGATTTGCTTTCTTTTTAATCTTTTTTAATTTTTTTTTTAATGGTCTGTCGGCAGCTGTTGGTACTAGGTGGACTACCCCATGATAGTCTATAAAACCAAACATAATTTATTGACATAACAAAATTTTAGTTAGCTTAAGAAATGGGAAATAAAAATATCTTTTGTATAACAAAAAAAAATGTCAAGGCCATTGATCCTTGGAACTGTTTCTTTTTCGTTCTAACAGCTAGTTTAATAAATTTGACTAGTTATTTACTTATTATTAAGGTCATGACCCCGGAGAGGAGAAGCGGGAAGAAAATGACGTAACCGAACTGGTTGACCATGTAAGGCATCTCGTGGTAGAACGACAGAGAAGTGACACCTACGCACATGAGGAATGTGTCAGTAGCGTTGAGGCAGGTCTGGTCGAGGTCGGCGTCTTCTTCTCTCCCCGGCTGCTTTTGCAATAATGTACACCACATCATCTCCTTCAACACTTTCTTCACCTGCAAAATGAATAGATCGAATGCAAATGAATATGTTTATAGTTGAAAAATATAATGACATATACAGAAAAGAGTAAAATCGAGAAGGACGTCAGAACCAAGGTGGTTTACATATTTAATAAGAGAAGAATGAAACGTACCACAGGATGTGTATAATGCTATATTAATTATTGATAATGTTACTTTATGATAAGCTTATGTTCCAATTACGACAGGAGTAACAAATAAAGATAAATAAAAAAATGAAATCATTTTCTTAATATTTGCCGAAGTTTACAAATCAATTTCTGGGGAGGGGGTTCACAGGTCACTTTTTAGGGTGTACATAAAATTGCCTATAAAAAAATGTTTATTCATTTTTTCTGCTAAGTCAATAGCTTAGGGTTGAGGGTGAAAAAACATGCAGTTTCACAACTTTTTGTTAAAGCTGTATATTAATGAGAAAAAAAAGGATAAATGAATATTGAACAAAGCAAAATATTTTTAATAAATACGCCAATACTAGTAAAGTGAAAAACGTTGTATACATACATAGAAGCATACAACATTATATCAGTAACTACTACATAAACATGACTATGAATAAGGTAGCATCATAAAGGTAATTTTCTTCCTCTTCCTCTTCGAAATCAATGCCAAATTCTTCATCTTCGAGCGAGTGACAGTTGGTGCATATTCTATGGCAGTTGCCACAAACAGATGAGCATGGAATCCCAGCTTTCCACAGCGACAAAAATGAATTTCAGGATTGTGTCATAATCATGTACTGTATATAATGATTCATCTACCCCTCGAGCCCACCCCCACTGTAGTTATTAGACCATTCTTGGACTTGCAAAGACACCCTGAACGAGTGTAGTACTCCCAAGCCTTTTGTTGGAAGTTGTGATGCAAGATCGTTCTGCAGCTTGATTGAGGACTGGAGACATGACAAATACCGCTAGTTGATTTGATCATCTTCGTTGGCAAAGGAATTTATATCTCTTAAACCATTAACTCAACGGAAAAAATTAATAAAATCATTTTTATAGGGAATTTGTGTACTACAATTTTATTTTGCTAAAATCACTAGTGTGCAAAATATTTAAGAAAACTCGAATAAATTACCTTCAACCCCCCCCCTCAGCCTCGGGGACTTTTAGTATGACCTACAGGACACTCCCCCCAAGAACTACACCAAAAATCAGAACTTAAAAAGTTAAAATTTATTGGAATGTAAGAATTAACTATTCTTCTTGTGTTTATTATTTTTACTATAAGTATTTGTCTACATCACATCTTGTTTTCTTGGTGATGATTAAGTGGCATTGATTCACAAGCCATTGTAAGTGGTAGTGTAGCTTATAAACAGTCTATATTTTTTATATCTTCAAATAGACTGGGTCATTATTTTCTTGTTTAAGTACAAGTAGTAGTTGTTGATTATAGCAGGTGTACTTTGTGTCATGGCCAACAATGTTTAAAGGCTAAATCAATATATGATTTTTTCACCATGAACTAAAAATAAAGGTTATCTCAGTCTTACTGTCCGGTAATTCGGTGGCGCTATCTGAAAAGAAACCTTTTATTTTCGTTTCAATACTTCTAAGTGATGTTTTTTATTTCAAATTTGAGTGCGTAGGTAGATAATAAAGTAGTGGTGTGAATTAAAAAAATACGATTGTGATGATCTCATCCATCCGGTTCTGTTATACTTATTTTTAGAATTGGTCAAAACTGATAAAGTCATTATCGTTTCAAGAAAGAAAAAAAAGATAATAATAATTGATGATAGGTTAAATTATCATTTATAACTGTACCACCATATCAGCACTTCTTGTACTCACTATGACACCAAGCTATGTCTTGGGATATTTTTTAATTCGTGATATTATTATAGGTCTATAACTATACATAGTCCTTCTTTCAAATACTACACATCGGCCACATGTGTATTATTCTTTTCTTCCCCATTTCAATTATTTACAGCCTTCCCCATTTCAACCACTTGATTTAATACTCTTTAAATATACTAGGAAAAAACTTGAAAACATCATGTCTCTTACTCTGCGAAGTGCTTCTGAAGACATTATTCTTTTTTTCTTCGTCTACATATTCATATAAAAATAACAAATAGTGATTAGAATACAACATATGATTAGTATATTTTTTATGGACACATAGTATTTTAGAATGAAATTTACGTAATTTTTATTATAAAACATTTTATTTTATTCAAAGATATTTTACCATAAACTCACGAGAAAAATGGACATTTTGGAAGAAAACGTTACTGCAATTAATATATTAATAATATCTATCTATATATGGTTATAATTAAAAATCAATTTATAACAGTAAAAATAGTACTGGCTATATCAAACGTTTAGTTCAGATGATCTATCGGTGTTGTTTAATTTAAACTGATCTTAATTTTTTAAATAATTTCAAAATATTATTGATTTGATGCAACTTCATCAATTTTATTCGCTCACACGTAAATTGTATAACCTCTCAGTAACCGATTTCGAAGTATGCATGAAAAAATAAATTTTTTTTAAAGGGTGTCAAGATAACATCTCCTGCGGTGCTTGAGGCGTGTAATGGTACTTACAAAACATAATTTAAGGTCTCATAATTGTCATTCTTATTAACTAGACATGCTCTGTTTTAATTATCACACATTACATTGTACAATAGTTAGATATTACATGTATATGCACATGCATGTCACCTCGCTGATAAAAATCTCATCTAAGAAATAGAAATGAGACAGTTTATTTGAGTTTCCCACTAAAAATTTCTTGCACCATCTTCAAGGAGTTTATGAGAAATTATCGAGCTTGTCATGGTAGAACTGTAATTTCAGGAGCCTGCAGAAAGGTTCAGACAACTCTTCCTCTTTGTAAAGAAGACAGAGCGATTGTTCAAGGAACCATGTTCAAATAATCAATTGAATTTCAGTAGCGAGGTCGTCCTACTTCGTACATTTGCTCTTTTTCTATTTTCAGTTTGACTCCAAACTACCACAACTCTTTTATCTAATTGTAGGGCAATTCTCAAACAACCTGTAACACTGTATTTGTATACCGTCAACGGCTGTATCAACGCCTTTTTGAGTTAAGCCCCCTTCAAGCGTTCCAATTGCACATACTTGAAAGGGTCAAGATGACGTCTTAACACTGCAATACCTAATAAAATTAACGATAAAAGCACAAATTGTGATTTAAATGACTTAGGAGCATTTATTTATATTTGTTGATGGTTTTTTTTTTTTGGTTTTTTTGACTATATATAGTTTTTTTTTTTTTTTTTGTTTTCCCTTAAGCTCACTAGTTAGAAATTCAGGATGAGGGAAAAATATAGAATATTTAGGTTAATCGGATCCTTATAATAGGAGTACCTGCTTGAAGGTGGTGTGAGAGGATTAAGGGGTGTGGGAAGCCTCGGTGGAGGTTGGTTGTTTCGGTACAATGGTGAGAGTCCACTCGTGACTGTATATAGAACGTTTTAATTAAGTTTTTTTAATCATTATTCACCAATTCGCACAATAAATAATAAGTTACAGAAATCAGTGTTTGTTTTTTGTTGTGTATTATATAGTAGTAATAGCATTATTAGAATTATAGTATATTTGTTATAGTATTAATCTTTGCATTTTTTATTTATATTGTAGCAGATTCCAGATGATTAGCCATTTAAGCTTTTAATTGCTTAAACCTTTACTACTATTACAAATACATATAGATTTTGGTCTAAGGAGTCTTTCCATTAAATAGAGTTATTAATTTCCTTCATTTAGAGAGGTTTGCAAAGTGTTAACGTATTATTGCGATAATAGCTGTTCAACAAATCCCCACTAAGGCAAACATTGCTATGTTCTCATGATGACTAATCTGAAAGCCACGTTTCCTGGACATAACCTGCTCATCATACACTGGATCTCTGTGTAGTTCGTGTTTACAGAGTGCAAGTTAGTAATTTCAGGAACTTGTCAACTAAAAGAAAAGGTTATGAATCCGAGGAGTGTTAAAAATGTAAAAACAGGATATACGTCAAGGTGATTCTGGGGGTTCAAATAAACAATTTTAAACGTTCTAAAAGGTTTATTGTTTATATGCCACGATATACAGATGCCCTATCTAGCTATTGAGGCTTCATAATCTGGTTAGTGTGGTGCACTGCGACATCTACCACCGTCATGTTGGGGGTGAGGAACTGCCTGAGGGTGTCGACGGGGGCCCTCGGCTGCCTATCGAAGGGGTAACCCATCGACCTGCGATCGGGGTACAACTGGCTCCGGATCCCGCAGTAGCTGGCTGCGTCGCTGCACTGGCTCTCCCCCTGTCGCATCTCCACCTGATCAACATATCTGATTAGATCAAATCCCCAACTGTATAAAGAAATTGGTCCATGCTGTCTTACCGAAATCATTGAAGACATAAGCGTTAAAATACGAGATTTGCTCTCTTATTTTGAACGTTTAAACATGGAAGGTTTTGAAGATTATTTTACAATTAATATATCCAGGATACATTAGAGTTAACATAAGAAAATAGAAACAATAAAATGAAATTCAGTCCCATTGAGGTGGATTGGTAAGTTTCAATACATAGACATTTAGGAGAAGTATCTAGGTTATATTCAGCCACCAGTGGACTCTCACCACTGTACCGAGGTTATAGAACCCAAGCCCCCTGACGGGGACTGAACGATCCACACCCAGCCGAGAGATCGAGGTCGACCGAAGCGCTATGACCCCTTCTACCTGCTCAGGGTGGGTCGATCTCCCGGCCGATAGGCCGACACAGTGCAGCCCCCTTCAGAGGCGGGGCCAGGTATGACCTTGCCGACTACAAACCAATGCCTAGTACCCCTAGGCTCCACCATAGGTAGACTCTCACTACCTTTCCGAATCCACCCGCCTCCTTTAGGCATCCCACACCCCGTATCCTTCTCATACATCCTTCAAATGGGACTCCCTTTAGTGAAAGGCACCCATCAATCCAAAATAATTTTCCTTTTATTTTTCCCACATCCTATTTTTTATAAGTTTGAGAGCTATGGGAAAAAAAAAAGTATCAAGGTTACACAAAACAAAGAAGGGGCGTTCACACGCTTAAGGAACATTTGAAGATCGGAGCGAATTCCTTTAAGGAAGAAACGTGAAATCCCGGATAATTGAAAAACTAGGCAAATAAAATCAGGAGAAGAAAATGGAGTATCATTAAAAGCAGACAACTTAACGTGGGCAAAGTGGTTTCTTAAGGATCGGGGCAGATATTAGATATATGTTCCTCGCAGAATCAAAGTAGTTAATGATAACACTTTGACCAATGCAGTAGAAGAATAAAAACTATAATAACAAACGTTTGAAACATTGTACTAGTTGTTGGATGCTTGGGGTTTCAGGAACTTTGTAACACCTAATGTGACCTCAGGTGTCGAGGGTCGAGGTCGAGGTGCATTACCAAAAACAAAGAAACATGTAAAACTTTCAAATATATCAATAATACTCAAAATAAATGCTGCTAAACTTATTATACAGTATAATAATAATATTTTCCTTGTATACTTGCCCTGTCATCCCTGTAGTTGGATATCATAACGAAGAGCTCACAGCGGTATCCTTCGGGAGCTCCTTTGCAGACGAGCATGTGTTGCGGCCAGCCGCACCCACAGAAGTTGAACTGTTCCAGAGTCGTACCTTCCGCCGGTCTTCCTTGCTCCAAGTTCCTGAAGGTCCTTTCGAAGGGGATGGTCACCGAGGACTCGCTGGATTTGCGGGTGATGGTGTTCTTAGATCCCTTTACTGAAACCCGTCAGGAATAGTTTGAAACTTCCGTGTAAGTAACAGTGTACTGGAGGATAGAAAGATGAACTTACGGTTGACAACGAACTTGTCCAGCTCGACGAAAAGATTCTTCTGGTCTCGGAACAGCATCGGGAGACCTCTTTCATCAAATTTCGGAGCGATGAAAATCCTACAAGTTCCCATCTTTGGGCCGCCATTGTTCTCGACCTGTCATTAAAATTCAATACATAACCTTCTTTAGACTTTACACTCCTTCAAAATTATGGAAGGGGTTTTCTCACTTGTATCTTATAGGTGAACGGCCTGTGCTGAAGATGCGTGAATCTAGCGAAAACAGGTCCCCTTGGGGTGAAATCAAGGCCTCGGGTCAGATTGACGTCGCTCTGCTGCCAAAACGTCTCCAGTCTGTTTTTGGGACCTTTTCCCTCGGATTGAATTTCGACTGAGCTTATCCTTACGCCTGAGTACTCAAGCTAAGCAAAATGTCAGCTTCATTTTTATAAAGATACAATATAGTAAATTTTTAAGAAATCAAAAATATTTTGTACAACCTGCTGTTGAGTGTAGCGTGGTAGAGTATTCTTATGCTCCTGAAATATGTCGTCGACGAAGGCATGCCACCTGTAAAATACGGGGTCCCTCATAGCCGTAGCCGGGTCCCCCATTATGCTGAATGTTTCCTGAATGGAGTGAATTATTCTGTGAAACCTCGAATACTTTGAAAATAAGGGGTGCTTTTCCAAACAATAGAGAGTGAACTTACCAAATTTTTGGCATCAGGATCATGGCACAGTGCTATGGCGACGTGTCCAAGATTGTGAATATCTCCGTACAAGTTTCTGTTGATAGATAAAATACTCGCTTCGAGAATATTGCCTAAAATATCAATGCCTCTGGATTCTGTTAGCTCAATGAACTGTCCATCTTCCTAAAATCATTTATGGCTCGTATAATGACTGCAGTAATCGTAGCTATATTTAGAATATAAACTTTATATTAGATGTGTTATTGATGTGAAATGTATTTTGAGAAAACTGCTGACCGTAAAATATATTTGAGAGATTATATGATGTGACAATCAAAGAGAGGGATGAGATTTAAGAAGCCCGAATTAAACATGCTTTTAGTTTTTCCAAATGCACGCCCGTAGATGCCCCCAATATCAGATACATTTTAGCTCACACCAAGGCTAGAACTAAAACTCTCAATGATACACGATCGGAACATGTCATATACGTTGATTAAAATAAGTTGGGCACTCGTGTTGGAAGAGATCGCCAAGCCCAACTCCAGGCACTTCAGTCACCCGCTATGCTCGTTTAACCTATAAAAGTATTTTATTAACTGTTTTTACAAACATAATCGAGAGCGTATAGAGTCTTTAGGGTAGTTTTACAATTAGGGAAAAGTGTTGATTTCGTTTCGATACTGCAAATTCCAGTTTGCATAAACGATATATAATGTAGGAATTTAACCCTGTGAGAGTTGTCGGGAGTCAAGAGTGAAGACTTAAAAATACATGACTGAAATCGTACATTTGAAATGGTTTACCTTGCTAAGGCATGCATTGTTCTTATCAATAATCAGTGCATAAAAAAAACTCCTGTTATAGTTTCAAAATTATATGTTTGTATATGAATTCTTACATCTACTACTGTTCCGCTGTGGATTGCAGCATATATTCTATCCCTCCATCTTTCCAAATCCTGGATATCGAATTTGATTTGATCTAATTCTCTATGCACATCCTGAAACATAACATCCACAAATTCAGAATTCATAGATTATTAATTTATAAGTACCATTTCAGAATTAGGCTGTTAGGAGCGATCGGTGGGATGGCAGGAAAGTAGTGGCCTGGTATACAAGATCTTTTGTAACAGGAATGGATGGAGGACTTTAACTGAATGAGAAAGAAGTTTGATTGATACGACGCGGTAAAGGAAGGATTCAAGAAAACATCGACGTCGAGCAGATGACTCGCAAGAAGCTCCTAGAGTAACGAGTCCTTATGCGAGAATCTCTTGATTCTAAGGAAAACTCTTGAGAAACAGTTCATCAGACAATTTGGTCCCAAGTGACGATACAAAGAGCGGGTAGATGTATGTAGGTAGAAGGTGCGGTTTAGATATGTATGGATAAAGATGGAGAACCGTGATTTAGAAAACGTGGTCATTCAATGAAAGGGTCTGAGGAATAATTTTTTCACTAAATCACTTGCTCAATAAGTGGCACAGTAGCAATAAGAATCAACTTACGCTTAGTTTAATATTGGCGAACCTCGGTGGCCACACCCTACTGGAAACGAGACTGTCAAGTTTAGAAAAATATCCTTCTTCTATTGGTTCCCTCCAGTTTACAAGCCTTTTTGCACGAGCCAATTTGTTACATAGCCTTTCCATATTGTACCTGATAAAAAAAAATTATCTCTCACAATAACTATAAATAGTCAATTACATTATAAACGAGTGTAAAAGGTAACTTGCCTCGCCATTATCTGTTGGTGCATGTAATAGAACAGCTCTCCTCGCCTGTCTTTGTTGACTATCTCGCGAGTGGCGTCGAATGGGTAGACCAAGTGCCAGTGCCAGTGGTGAAGGTTGATGCCTAGATCTTCCCGGAAGTAGGCCACTCTGTGCTCGATGTCCAGGTCGGATGCTGTGTAATCTGTTGGGATCTCCAGTGGTTCCTGGACATAAAGTACTAGTTGGTGTGGAAAACAAGGAAGGCAGTCTTACTGTACTAGGATAGAGATCTTACAATGATCCAATCTATTTAAAATGTTAAAGGCATCTTCCCCAACAATGGCGAGCTGAAGTAAGCTGGTCAGTGATGTAGCCATAGAGGTGGATTGGGGGAATGGATCAACAATCTATTCAACAAAACCTTGAAATACACCTACCTTTAAATTTAAAATACAATTACGTGAAGTATGGCTAAAACGTGAAAAATATCGGGCTCCTTTCGCTAACTTCGAAACTCGTCTAAGAATATTTCTCAATATTGTTTCTTTTGTCGTTTCTATTTATTTAAAAAAATAAAATTTAGTTCATAATCGGAGTATAACAATTTCGGCTGGTAAGAATTAAAAAAAAAATCTTTTAAATAATAAAAAAATATTTGGCAATACAAAATGACTGATCAGCGAAATCTAAAACTTTTTCGATCAATAAACTTGGTGGAGAGACAAATTTATTTATTCATTAAATAATTAGACTACTACAAACATCAAATCCTTCAACCCGTTTCTATTAATATGTCGGATTGAAATCACTTTTGATGAAAAGAAAAAAATAAACTAGTAATAGTAATAATATGGTACTCACCCTAGACTCCACTGGTACAAGGTTGGCCTCCTCTCTTGCCTCGGCGAACAAAGCTCGGTCCATGTACTTGTCTGGGAAGACTTCACACAGGGACGGTACCTCCATGTTCTGGGTGTCCGGTCTATGCAAGATGGCCACCGACAAGGCGTATATGAACATGTAAGGGTTCAACCTCTCATGGCAGAATACAGCCACGGAAAGGAAGTCCTCCAAAGACCGCATCCCTGCAACAGCAACATATCAAACCATCATGTTCCTCGAGTAGTTGTCATCGCCACAAGAACTACACTAACTGGATACCCTGTATCAGTTGCGTTTCGAATTAAAGCCTTTCCACTCTTATGTAAGATACCGAATAATGTCTTGTTGTGCTTGGCACCTTTTGACACTACAAATCACTTTGTTAACAGACCACTAACCCACGAACCATCAAACGCACCTGGCGACGCTATAATCCTACTGGGGGAGGGTAGCTCCCCGCTATTCGCTTGATATTCGAGTTCTCTTTTCGCACTGGTTTAATTCCTAGGACTGTTGATAGAAGTCTTTTCACATACGAAATGCATTCTTGCAATTAAACCATTCTGTCAAGATACATTTCTAGCTGACAACAGTTGACGCAACTTTGATCATTCAATGATATTTGGAGGAGCAAATGCTATCTAATGAAAATTATTTGCTCAAATTTGCAGCAGAGAAAAAATGAAAAAGGCAGGAATGCTTGTTTTTTTGTCAGCCAACAAGTGGCCAAAAGAAAAGAGTAGGTGGACAGTTATTTTTTTAGTCAAAGTTTATTAATAATTATTACTAGGGATCTACCAGCTTGAAACTAATTTTCTTCATTAAACTTGCAAGTTAATTCAAAAGGTTAACTATTTAAAAAAAAATAGTTAAAATGTTAAAAATTGAGGTATGTCTAGTTTTATTATTTTCTATTTAGTGATTGTTGCAGTCTCTCGATAGTGCGTTTGTTCTCACTAACGCCTCAAGAAATTTTCTCAATGTGTTTTGAACACAATGTTCTGTTTTTCAAATAAAATCCATATTTTTTTCTTCAAATCAAATTAAATTTCCACTACATATTTTGCCCTAATTTACAAATAATTACTGCATACATAACAAATAATGCTGACAAATATTTATGAATTAATAAATAATTTATAATAGCAATAATATAGTTAGTATAAATTATTTAGTTATATCTTCTGATACCTATCATATTTTTCTACTTATCCCTAATTCGCTAGTAAAGTGATGTTCTTCTTCTCTTTAAAATGGGAATTATAAAGTATCGATACTATCGATAATTTTCCAATGATAGTAGTGGAATAACGATAGTGCCCAACTATCGACTATTGGTCCTCCCTAGAGACCCACCCGCACGCGTTCCATTATTCGACTTTGTGTATTCCAAGTAATTTCAAAACTTTAAGTAAATGGTAGGAAACTTATGATAACATGACAACAACCAACCTATCTTATTTACGTGAGAGAAAGGGATTTTAAGTAGGTTTATGTTATGTGCTGCGAGTAACGAATCTGTATGATAAATGTTATGTACACTAATACATACGGTTTAACACACATATATATTTCATATAAATATGTACCAGTGATTGCAACAGTAGTGGCGGTGACTGTCCTTACCTACGAAGACCTCGATGAGCCTGGCTGCCATTTTGTGATGGGAAGGGATGAATAGGGAGAAGTTGGCCCTTCTCGGCAGCTGCTCCGGTAGGCTGAGGTCGGGCAGGTTGATGTCCTTCACAGGGATCTTGGTCGTCGATCCAAATCTGTTATCCAGGTCGTTCTTCAGTGGCTTGAATCGGTCACTCTACGAAATCAATCGACAAAATGGGGTGGGCTGAGTAAAATAAGCAAGGTTTTATCTCAACCAAACAAATCATCTACCTCAAATTTAAAGCTAGGTTCGTCAAGTTTTAGCGTGACCAGTGATTTTTGCATAAAAAGCTTCAAATCGTATGTATAGAAGACAAATAGTCACCAAAGTCAGTCAGTTGTCACCATCATACATCTAAATCAACCTGAACTCTATGCAAAATATGTCATTATTAAGGAAGGTGGTTATCAATAACAACTTAATATTATAGAACATTTTTGGGTTCCAGTCAATAGTTTTCGAGTTCACAAAGTTGATTAGTTACAGACTCGATGGCATTTAATCCCAAGTTAAGTGAAACAGAAGCCAAGGAGGGTTTTACCTCAGATAACATAGATTAAATTTATGCTTGCTGAAGCTTCTAGTAAAAATATTGGCTAAATTCATTACTCATACAAACCAGTGTCTTTGAGATAGTCAATGACAAAACCAACTTGTAATTTTTCTGTAGCTACTTTAAATATCTGATTATAAATACATCTTACGAGGAATTTCTGCGGAACGACAAAAACTGAATTGTCGTCACCCTTGGGCATGAAGGAAGGCTCCGTCGGTCGGTCGAACAATTTCAAAAGATTCGCTGCCATATTGCTATGAAATTAAAATCAAAAATATAATAAAGGAAAAAAAGGGTGTAAATAAATTAATGACTAGTGAAAATATCACCTGTCGCTTGTAACAAACAGTGAAAAAGCACGGAACCAGACTGGATCGGCACTAGGACTGCCTGTAGCTTTTATACCGCTGTTTTTGGTCGAGGTATAAACCACACATGTTAAAACCACAATCACCAGAACTAGAAGTAGGGCTCAAAGATAAAGTTATCGAGCCGCGTGGAACCAACCGTGGGAATTTTATTTTAATTATTGTTTTAAGGTACAGTAATTGTTAAAACCAGAGACTATGACGTTTCCACGATCAAGGAACATCGTGTGGTATGAAAGGTTTGGGTTAAGCTCCCTTGAAAGACATTGGCTTTCATTTTACCTGAAGCTCTATGGAAAGTTTCTTCTCTATCCTATCTGAAATATTTAGAATAACCATTATGAAATGAAAAAATAAGCTTCTCAATTGGTATAGTGTGGTTAGTGTATCAACTTATAACATAACGTCTGGGCTCAAATCTCTAGATGGAAAACAAATTTATATCACTCCCTTGAATAGAAGTTAAAAATGTTGCAGTATTGTAGACTAAGAGGCCTCCTCGAAATCATTTTAATCCTCTCTGGTTGGATATACACCAGTGCTTCTATTAACGGTCCAACGGAAAAAATGTTATAACTATTACTTTTTAACTATCAATAATTGATTACCGGTAACTACTTCCTTATTGTTTATTCTATATTATTTTTTGTTACGACCAACATTTCTTTTTACAATATTGTTAGACCATAACACAGTTTTTACAGCATAAAGTTAACCATCAAGTATAATCTATTGAGGGCACTTTAATTTGCTGATTCAATAGATTATGTTTTTAGTTTCCACATCCATCAAATAATACCTACCAATTGAGGAGGCTGCAATAAGGGCCCATATTCAAATATTTGATTTTGAGTGTTGTAATATCTAACTTTTTAATAATGATATAGGGCTAAGGTTTTTTTTTTCTAAAATGAAGCTCAATCTTTGATAAGAGTGATAAGAAAACAAACTGTTTGTATAAAGGATGTGTAGAATATTTCAAAATAACAAAATTTCTTTGTGGACTCTTTTGTCCATACTTACTAAAATGAGAAAAATATTAAGGATCATAATTAAAATAAATACAATGTTATGTTAAAAAATTATTATTATTGTTTTTATTACATTATTTAATAATGAAACTCTTTAAAGCTAAACAAAACAAATTTATTAATCTTAATCATTTTAGGATCAGTTTTCTTATCTTTTGAACCAGCCACAAAATCTTCACTGCACTTCCCTTTGGGAATGCACTCGGCCTCACGTGATTTATACTTTGCGACTCTTTTTTTGTGAAGTACATGGATATTCTGAGGTTAGTTATATTTTTTTCTTACACTCTACATAGAAATCTCAAATGTCTGTTTTACGAGTCACAGCTCTTAGCCCGGATTTAAATCCTATAAAGCACATCTGGGATGAGCTTGGCAGAAGTGTAAGACGGCAGGTCAAAAAATCTCCTGTAACTTACAAGTTAAAAACTTCTTTAGTACAGACATGGGTGGTTATGAATCAAGACGTTGCAGCAAACTTGATAAAAAGCAAGCCTGGAAGGGCGTGATTCAAGCCAGAGGAGGAATTATCTAGTACTGAAATGTAATTTGTTTTTTATTAATCGTAAGAAATTTTTTTTTTGTGATCAGAAATTTCTGTATAATTGTTTTAAATATTTATAGGTTTTTTCCTTCATATTTATATCCCCTTATAGCTGAAAATGTTTAATATTAATGAAAAAGGAATTGAAAGCCAAAACAATTTTATTAGGAAGCAAATATTTGACTTTTTCACCACTTTTTTTGTGGATCAGTGTATTTTATTAATATATACATTTCTTTTTATAATTTTATAAAATATACAATTTTAAGTAATAGAGATCAATAATTTAAAATGGTAATAAATAAATAAATTACAAAAAGGAGGCTAATAATCAGGTGGAATGTTGATGGATGTGTTCCCAACAAATTTAGCATTCTCTCGAATTTCAGGACTTAGATCTTCTAATCTTTGAATACATAAGTTTGTCCTCGAAACTGGCGTGGAGCTCAATCGGATTGATCTTCTAACAGGAGTCAGTAAAATTTCTATTTCATTATGCTTCCTGTGAAAAAAAAACAAACAATTCAATAACCAAAAAAATAACTTATTTAGTATAAATTGACCGGATGAGTTAAAATTACAAACATGAATTTAAGATTTTTATGACATTGTGTAGTTACAGCTCAAAAATAAAAAAACAAAAAGTACATATTATTAATCAAAATCTTAAAACCTTTAATTTGACAAGCTAATCAATATGACAAAAAAAAACAGATTTATTTTTTAATAGCAAGTAATTACCCTTAATTTATAATTAGGTTACATGGAGTTGAAAATAGTATTCATGTCTATTAAATGGCATCTCGGTATAGAAGTTCACATTTATACAGGGTCAAACAGGGAACTCACATTCTCCAGAACAGACAAACACATAAGGGTTTCTTATTTTGAAAAGAAATAAAAAAAATCCTAAAAATAAGTTACACTATATTTCATGTCATCACAACATCAAATGGGATCTCCAAACGTCATGTCTCTGGATTGAACAAAGGGCTCACCAAGACAAGACAGACAGATGAAAACATAAGGGCTTCTAGTTTTTTTAAAAAACTAATGATATCCTAAAAAAAGGCTTTGGAATCAGTTTTCTTAAAAAATCATTAGAAACTTCATAATTAAATTTTAGTTGAATAAAAATGTGATGGGTGCACTACAGCTTTTTCTGGACTCCTTCGGTCTAAGTTGTTCCCATATACTATTTGAAAACGATATAATAATACAAATGAAAATATAGACTAGGACCTCAATGTACTAAGTTGCATTTTATTGATTGATCTTAGTGTAATAAGATCTAACTAGTAATAGTTTCTTTAGCCAAAGTTCATTTAACTTTGCCTTTTTTTTTCTAATTAACCTAGGAACTTCGTGAATAATATCAAGTGAGAGCTATGAGACTATTAAAAGGTAACAATTTTAATATATATAAATATCAAAATGAAATAATTTAATAAAACTGTAAACAAGTACCTGACTTCCCGAACAGCATATTTAATAGTAGAAGATGGAATGATATTGGATGAATCTAATAAAGCTTGCCTCCTTTCCCTCTTCATCGGAGTCATAAAACCACTGTTACAAGTATCATTGTAGGAAATCCTAATGTTAGCAAGTTCTTTTCCCATATTTTCAATTTCCTAAACAAAACATAAAAAAACATTGATTATATTATTTTTAGTAAAAGTGGTACTGGGTGGCTGAGTAGGATGCAAATCTACAGCTATCTCTACTGAGTTAAGCAATCAGTGGCGGCTCCTTTCCCACAAGAAAAGAAAAAAATCATCTAAAAATCTTAAAAATTCCCAACGTGTGGGTGATAGGTTGGTTGTATTGTAACATAAACCACATCTCTTGTCGAATTGACCCCTGCCAATATCTAATCCCTGAAACAGGAATCATTTCCTCAATTGATAACAATTCCGGAGATATAGCAAACTTTTTCAAATGAGCGTAAATTTAGGTCTGTTTATATTTTCTTAGTCCTTGTTTGATTTTTAAGACACCATATGTACCTAAATTTTTCAATATTTAACATATATTAATAATTATTAATTGTGGATCATTATCCTAATGTTTTAATAACTATTATTAAAAAAAAAAAAAAGATATGACAGACATATGATTACTTTAACGGGACTCTTCTATGCTCTGAAAACACATGACTGATATTTTTCAAAAGATTATTTAAATTTTACGAGAGCTGAGAGCTCGTTTATTTAATTATTTTTTTGGTTTGAACCACGACCCTGTCACTACTATTTTTCTTTTACTAATAACTGTTAATGCCCAGAGATATCTCAACTAAAAATAATAAAATACTAGGTCTAATGCCTCATGAAGAGGTACAGTTGACACTGTAATTAATAGGTGTCAGCACTGAAGTGCTAGTGTTCAGCAAAAGCCATGTTAGCTATCAACCTTAAATTTGGTTTTCTTAATCATATTCACTACTTCTTGATTTAAACAGAACCTCATGAGCCTGAGTCACATCTGACCAGACCATCCCCTAAACAAAAAATGGTATAACACTAATGTAGTAATTGGTTAATACAGACATTATTAGGAATCCTAATAATACAGGAATCCTGGCAAACAATTTCAGCCATAATAAGATAAGATGATAAGTAATCTATTACATGAAATTATAACTCACCTTTGTGATATCATTTTGTTCTTCAACCACTATTTTAGAAGCTTCTGTAAAACAAAAAAAAATCAATAACAAACATTTTATGCTAACCCCAGTACTCCCAATATTTGAGGCAATATTTCACATTTTGAGAGTTAATACACATGGGAAACATTGTTTTGATTCTGTAGTGATTGTTTTGACACTGTCTGAGTACTGCTATTTGATTATGTCTGACCTTGAAATTGATTCTTTCCACCATTTTAATATAACTCAATTCTTCAGTTTTTGTTATTTCTAGTCAACTTTTTGTTTATTGGTATGCTGTTTAATTTTTATAATCTAGAAAACAATTTCACCTACTGCAGCAACCAATTATACATTAATCATTTTTCCAACTGTCATCATGTAGACAAGGTTTAGTAAGGACACCGTTACGTGGCTTTAAGCAGCTTTTAATTTGAACTGGATAGCATTGCCATCAACTAAACATCCCTGCACTAATACTTACATCTAAACACATTAGTTGATATTTCCGATGCATTTAATGCAAAAAAAAAAAAATGACAAATCACTAACAGCTAATTCCTTACCTGGTTCAGAATCACCATGAACAATAATGGACACAGGTACAACTTGACTACAATCAATATTTGGAGTTTCCTTGCTATTTTCTTCATCAATGTCTGAATGCAAGAATGAAACTTTTCATTATAATTTTGTACATAGAAGTCATAACAACATTATTTTTTACTAATTAATTGAGATTGTAACTAAATACATTAATAAGGAGAAAAGCTTTTAAATGTTTGCATTGTTTACAATAAGTAAACAAGGTACAAAATAAAAAACAAAAATCTAACATGTTCAAGAAAATAAGGTTTTGTTAGTTTTCTGATGTTACAAATCTAAATAATTCATTTTAAAACATTTGAAGTCGTGATAATACAAATGAATGTTTTACACATACCTTCATCAGAAGAATGCAATTCTGGCTTTTCAGAATCATCAACATCTGGATTGTCAACGAAGTTAACATTTTCCAATATCATACCAGAGATAACATTTTCTTGTGAACCGCCTCCAAGGACTACTGTATTGGATTCTAGAACCAAATTATCAGTTTCATTTTCGGTGTTTTGCACAAGAAAATGTGTAACAGTCTTAGTTTCGTCAACATTGGTGTAATTAATGTTTGTACAACTTGAATATCTTTTATTGGACTTATCAGCTGCCTTTCTATTGCCATGCAATGAATATTGACTGCTGAAATGTGCCCCTTGTTTCTGCTGGAGGCTACGGAATGGCCCATGACCACCTCTTAGGTTGGCTCTATAATCTTGTGGATATTGTCTATGCTAGAAAAAAAGAAAAGAAAATGTAAAAAATAAACATATTCTGAATTGATTTAAAAAATAAATATATTACCATTGAGTTATGCCCCAGATAACCAGAATTCCATCTTTGGTCTTTATGATTATTAAACCTTGAACCTAAAAAAACAAATATTTTAGCTAAAAACTGTTTGACAATTATTAGGCTAATGAAATTATACTTCATTGCTATGCTTTTAACTTCTTGAATTGTCATAGGATTATTTATTTTTTGGCACCAGCCTACATTATGTACCAATTTATTACAAGTGTAGCGTACAATTTATTACTAACTCCACCCGAAGCATTACAAAACCACCATATGCATAAGCACAATTTTACTAGTTAATCGGTAGCCAAGTTGCCCCGCCATTTTTATTGATTATTTGTACTGACTATAATATTTTTACATCAATTATGAACTAATTTTTTTTTTAATGTATTTAAAAGAAATAAAGGGCGTAGAAAGTGAAGCAACAATACCGAGAGATATTTACAAGACTATACAGAAATTTCTTAAATACTTATTTAATGATTGTGACATGACTAGTCAGTGCTAATGGTAAAAAAAACTATTGAAATCAACTGTCGTGACACTAAATAAAGGATTTGAAATATATTTTAAATTATTTTTGCATTACCATCTTTAATTTGTCCTTCACTTAAGAGAAAAAAAAATCGGAACTTCTTAGCTCGGACTCAAGAAATCTTAAAAGCTGGCAATATTAGTTCATGTTTTCTCTTTTTCTCCATATTTCCAATAAGTGTATTTTAATATAAAACTAATCAGTGTATTTTAAGGTGCTGAGGAGTATACGATAAAAATTTCAAATCATTTTTATAACTCCTATCGTAGGAAATACATGCATACAGACACATAGACAAAAGACGATCGCCTCGGCATGTTATGATTATTATTTGTGGCACTAAGTTAGGAGGAAATATTAAGTACTTTATTTTTTGTTAAATGACACTTGTTAAAAAGTTGGTATGGGTGGGAGATGATAAAGTTTAATGAACAAGAGAACAATCATTATTATTTTCAACTCTTCTTTTTCTTTTATAAAACCAAATCGTGACACTAAAATCAAATTTGTAAAGTAACAACCTAGTAGAGTCTGACTAACTTGATTTTGCTGGCGAGGTAGTGGGAAGAGTGATGGGCTCATGCCATTCTAAGCAATTTTACAGGTGCACTATCCCAACATTCTTTCTGCCAATCCCCTCTGTTTATGCTCCCCCTTTCCAATCGGCACTTGAGTGGGGAAAGGCATTGCGAGCTCCCTTCCCCTACATGCGAATTCCACTTAGAGAGGCTCTACCAACCCCACTAGCTCCTCTGCACCATCCATCAACAACAAAGGGGTCTCTGGTCAGGTACACAACTAACCTATGCCTAGCAAAATGAAAAATTGACCTGGTTTCATAGTTATTGACTGCCTGGCATAGCCAATTCCCAACACACTTGCAGATATTTTCCTGGTTTTATCCGAATTCCGTTGAAGTCTAGATGCCAGTTTTTCTACTCTCTGCTCCCTCCACTTTTCAATCCTCTTACTGAAAATAATAAAGTAAATTAAATTAAGGAAATCCGTGCTAAGTTGCCTAATTATATATAATTAATATAATTTAATGATATGAAAGACAAGAGTTGAAATCAAGCGAGGACATTAACGTTTTAATTAGTATTTAACTAGGATGTTAACAGTCCCTTTCCCTTAATGAATAAATTCCTTGCCATATACTCTATGCAAGGATACATATAGTAATTTTCAATAAGAATGGTGCAATTTCTTCTGACACTAACAATACATTCCTTATTGTAGATTTTACCAAAAACATAACTACACCTACAAAAATTAAACATTTTTAATCTAAAAAAAAAAGAAAGCTTCTCATCTATCTTTGTGACCCTGTGTGTCCGATCTGTACCCAGTAGTACTGAACCACTGTAATGATTTGTATATGAAAAAATCAGTGAAAAGGAACGATCGATGCACATAAAAACTGCAAACAGAGAAACATAGATAGGTGGGTTAACAGATATGCCTATTGTTACTGACCAACATTCTTAGCAAGCATCATATTCATCAGTTGGAAGTATAATTTTAATGGAAATTAAAATAATTAATAATAATTTCATATTAATTTTTGTGTTCACCTGTTTATTTGTATGTTATGGTCTTTGGAGCTCAATGTGGACCGAGATAAATGAAATTTTGACATTTGACAAGATAACATGAATGAAAAATATTCCCATGTCCGTAAAACTTGATAATTGGCATTAAAAAGTATATATATTTATCTAAAATCTTGAGAGGGTTTTAAAATTAATAACTTTGACTTCCAGATTGACAAAGTGATTTGTATCTTTTAACAAAAAGTTATTAAAACTGTCACTCCTTTAATTCAATTTACAGTGGCGTTATCATGGACGTATTATTTTCCATGGTACTTCTACTTGAGACCCTCATGATACTGCAAATAAAATCAATCCTATGAAAAATAAATGAAGGCTTGCAAATCAATTACTCTTATTAAAAACATAAATAATTTTGAACCAACAGTGCAAGGTAACAAATTAAAGATGTGGGCACCTTCATTATTAATATGTAATATGCTTTAGGAATACACAATTACGAAAAAGCCTTAAAATAGTTCCCACAACCATTAAGAAAACCTAACTTGACATAATTATTTGATAAGAAAAATATAAGAAAGAAGGCGAGAGAAAAACTTTAATATAACACATTTCAATTTGTGGTACTGCCCGAAAAGAAGCGGTAGCTATAATTCACAACATATATAAATAAATTGATAACAAATATTTGACATGGAATATATATATATATATATTTTTAAGACAATGTATTTTATACAATTATCACAAAGTAGGAAACATTGATGTGATTTGATGGAAGGTGATATATTTATATAGAAAATGACTTGAACAATGAATAAGATATACTCACTCATATATGCTTTTATTATTATCACAGTTGCGATCCATTTTCCTATTATATGACTAACTGGACAAGGAATGAAAATATACAGTAGCTTAATGAATTAAAAAAAAATTGCAATACAAACATAGGAAACTGGTTGGTAAGTTTTGAGAACTGGGCTAGTAGTTGTTTGAAAGTAACCGTCAAAACATAGAGATAAGATAATATGACCAAAGAGGTTTCATTCAGATTAGCTGCATCTCTACTATTTCGGTTTTAATTTATTGGTTTCACATGTTAAGACTAATGGATTTATTAATTATGCACCGATATAACAATCTGCCCAATCGTTAATAGTTCATCTAAATATTATGATGATCACTGTGGTGAAAGAAAAACGAATGTTTAACACTTAAAAAGGTTTTTATTAGCTTAAAACATCAACAGTAGAATAGAGTGAATTTACAGAAGGTAACAATGTTATGAGTCAGGTCAGACAAGGTAAAACAATACAAAGTAGGGAAAGTTTCCCCCACAGGAGTGGGATTAAATCACCACATTCACCCTGGGTTTTTGGGGAAACATTTGGCAAAATTTAAAGTACATACAAATACAAAAAAACAAAAAGGATTTGAAACATCATTCATGGTTTACAACATTTAAGGGTTTTTAATTTGTTATATAGTCTTTAAGGTAAGATGGAGCCTTGGACACACGTTGAGGTCTTGAGGGACACACAGGTAATCCAACTTCAACAGAGGGAGGGCCGTGAACAGATGGAGCGGCAGATGATTCATCTAGAGGTTCCATGCGAGGGGGCTCCAATATTGCATCGGGTTCATCATCCTTAGGGCAAGGCTGCTCTGACACTTCAGGAGTTCCTCTAGGTGCCAATTGTCTCAGGGAACGGTTGACTCTGATCCATCCTTCCTGCGAATCTGGGCGTACTGTGGATTAGCCTCAAGTAATTCCACTTCTTTGACAGGGTCTTCGTATTTAATGAGTCGCACGTTCCTTTTGGCGAGCACAGGACCAGGGGTTAACCAAGACGGCAAGGTGACTCCATTGGCTGTGCGGCGAGGATGACTGAAAAATCGTTCGTGGGGAGTGGAGTTAGTCACTGTGCAAAGTAGAGAACGAATGGCGTGGAGGGATTCCTGTAGGACCCTCTCCCAGTCCTCCGTCCACAGTCCTTGAGTCTATGTTGATGCGTTCGAATGAAGAGGTGGCCTTTACTAGGGTTCCAGAAGTTTTCAAGTACCTAGGTTTTACTTCAGCACAGATGGTACAGCTTGAAGTCATCTTCTTGACATCCTCGAGTGAATAGGGAATGTTCTTACATTTGAGCCAATGGTACATACGTGTAATACCAGGATGGCACAACGATTGGTGAAGCTTGAGCAAGTCGGTAGAAATGGAAGCATTACAGACACGGGAGAGAGTGTCTGCCTTGGTGTTGTCCTCACCGGGACGGTAAGTTACATCATAAACGAACGGAGCTAGCTCTAGCCGCCATCTTGTGATCTTCTCATTTTTCACCTTACTCCCATGCTTTCGGTCGAAAATGAAAGACAGAGCCTCCTGATCAGTTATAAGGCGAAAATGTTTGCCAAGAAGAAATGCTCTCCAATGTTTCAAGGATTCAATAATTGCCGCAGCCTCTTTTTCAATTGATGGATGACCACTGATTTTGGATTTGCTTAGTGATCGTGAAAAAAACGCAACCGGCCGTCCATCTTGACTAAGGGTAGCTGCCAGTGCAAACCTAGAGGCATCGGTTTCCACTATAAGGCCCGGATTTTATCTGAAAATTTCGGTAACCACTTCGAGTAATGTGCAAAGAAACCAAGAGCTCTCTTCAGTGATTCGGAGTTATGTGGCAGTGGCATATTCAACAACGGGGCAAGCCGTGTAGGGTCTGGCTTGATAGAATGGAATAAAACGAGATGTCCCAGAAGTTTTACGCTTGCAAGATGAAATTTACTCTTCTCCTTGTTGATTTCGATGCCGAGTTTATCGAGTGTCAACATAAGTTTGTTTAGATTCAGGTCATGGTCAGCCTTATCCATTCCACACACTGTGATGTCATCAAGGTATGAATAAACTCCAGTGAGGTTTTCGGTGGTTATTATTTGGTCTATTGCGCGTTGGAAGCAGGCTACTCCATTAGTCACGCCAAAGGGTATGCGTGTGAACTGATAAAGCTTACCCATTGCTTCAAAACCAGTATATTTCTTCTCATCTTTACATATTGGGATCTGATGATACGCCCGCCGTAAGTCCACGACACTGTAATGCTTGTAATTAGCAACTTTTCTGACAAGTTGGTCAACATTTGGCAAGGGGTAGGCATCAAGTAGTGTATACCTATTTATCGTTTGAGAATAGTCCACCACAAGTCTCTTCTTTCCATTGTTATTTACAACCAATACCTGAGCTCTCCATGGTGAATTGCAGGGCTCAATCACTCCTTCGGAAAGCAACCGAGTGATTTCTGTCTTGATAAACTGAGTGTCTTCGTCACAGTATTGGCGGGACCTTGTGGCAATTGGATGACAGTTAGGAGCGAGATGGTCAAAGAGACGTACAGGGCCAATTTTAGCTACAGCATACGAACAGATTGTAAGAGGTGCCTTGTCTCCACCAAATTTTAGCAGAATATTTGAGTGTGCTCTGAGTATATCGTGTCCGATGAGAACCTCGGAACAGAGTTCTTTCAAAACAGTCAACTTACATTTAGTGTAAGTGTGTTCAGCAATTTCTAGCTTTACGAGAATAAAACCCTCAACTTTGGTCCATAACGACGTGGATGCCATCGATACTCGTCCTGCATCAGGCATAACTTGAATGTTGTGTTCACGGACAAAGTCAAGGCTGACGAAGCTACTAGAACTCCCAGTGTCCACGAGGCAGTTACAGGGGATTCCATTCACAAGAGCAGGGGTAACAGCATGGCTTAACTGAGGTAAAAACCCGTCATTCAGTGAAGCTAAAATAGCTGCAGATACAGGTTTGGTTTTCTGAGCATTTTTCTTAGCTTTCCGACATACACGGGCATAGTGGCCCTTGATTTTGCAATTGGCACACTCTGATTCAAGAGCGGGGCAAGCTGAGCGCGGATGGCGGCTAAATCCACAAAAGAAACAATGGCTGCCCTTCTTCTGACCCGTTCCAGCACAAAGATCGTTCAGATCATCTGATTTGGGTGTCTGAGAGCCGGGGTCAACGGATTGCCAATTGCCGAGCAAGAGAAATCATTAGTGCCATTTGAGTATCCTTCAGCTTGTTTATGGGCCATCTCGAGAGCTTGTGCGCGTTGGATGACGTCATCAAGGCTCAATGTTTTAGACTCCTCAAGTAATCGTTGACGGATTTGAGAAGAAAGCAGTCCATTAATAAGAGAATCACGAATATACTGATTTTTATGATCTTCAGCAGAAACAGCCTTGAAGTTACAATCCTTTGCCAACAGTCTCAGAGCTTGAACGTATTGGTCAACACTCTCGCTTTGCTGTTGTTTACGCATAGCCAAAATGTGACGTGCAAATACTTCCCCTTTCTCCTTAACATTGATCTTAGTCAGAGTTTCTATCGCTTCAACATATGTAGTAGTTTCTGAGATCAGTTCATAAACATTGAACGAAAGGAAATTTTGGAGTACCTTCAGTTTGTCAGCGTCTTCCAATGCTTCGATAGACAGGGAAATGAAGTTTTCGAAGGTTTTCAGCCAATGTGAGAACTCCTTTCCAGCAGATGGCGAATCTGGACTGGCACTGAATTTATCGGGCTTTAGATACCTGTCCATCGCGGATTACAAATGTTTAATGTAAAACGAAATCACAAACCAAACGACGGCACTGTAAATATCGCGGAACCCGAAACTTCAAAACACGAATGAAAGAGAATTTTGTATTAAGCTAATAAAATTGTGGTGAAAGAAAAACGAATGTTTAACCCTTAAAAAGGTTTTTATTAGCTTAAAACATCAACAGTAGAATAGAGTGAATTTACAGAAGGTAACAATGTTATGAGTCAGGTTAGACAAGGTAAAACAATACAAAGTAGGGAAAGTTTCCCCCACAGGAGTGGGATTAAATCACCACAATCACTATACAGTTGTGGTATGAGAAGGCTTCTTTTTTCTTTTTCAAATCGCTTTGTTTATTGAATATACATTTTTTGACGTTGTGGCGATTCCATAATACGGAATCTTCATAGTTTTTTTTCCCATAGCTCTCAAACTTATAAAAATGGGATGTGGGAAAAATAAAAGGAAAATTATTTTGGATTGATGGGTGCCTTTCACTAAGGGGAGTCCTATTTGAAGGATGTATGAGAAGGATATGGGGTGTGGGATGCCTAAAGGAGGCAGGTGGGTTCGGGAAGGTAATGAGAGTCAACCTATGGTGGAGCCTAGGGGTACTAGGCATTGGTTTGTAGTCGACCAGGTCATACCTGGCCCCACCCCTGTATGGGGCTGCACTGTGTCGGCCTATCGGCCGGGAGATCGACCTACCCTAAGCAGGTAGAAGGGGCCATTTTGCTTCGGTTGAGTCGGCCGGGAGATCGACCTCGATATTTCGGCTGGGTGTTGGGTCATTCAGTCCCCGTCAGGGGCTCGGGTTCTATGAGCACTTCAAATTTTTCGTGGATCTCGTCTGCCTTCATTCGGTCGAATGGGGTATGTTTGAGGGAGGTGCGGAGAACTCTGTTCTGGAATTGCTGGAGCGTAATTGTGGGAAACTTGGTCTTGATGAGATGCTTGTAGAGGTCCCACTTGGCCTCATCGTACCTGTATCTTGAAGCAGGCGGCTCTGGCATGCCGCTTTCTATTTCTTAGAGCTCAGGTGGTAAAGGAGGTGGTAAAGTCCAAGGTGGAGCGGCAACGTCTGGCGAATGGCACCGTAGAATTGCCTCTACGTCGGCTTGTTTGGGCCGAAAGCCGCAGACGTTGTAATTTAAAAGGACGCGCCCCATCATTTTGATAACTGTTCAAAGGTGGTCATCATCTGCGTTACCACCTTGGTGAGTTTATTCATGGCAGTGGTCATGCTGCTCAACATGTTCTTCATACTGCCCAAGATGCCCATCAAGGCATCATTATTGTTAGCAGTGGGTTGAGGTAGGGGCTCTGGGAGAACTTCCGGGGCCCTGGTGTTTTCGGATACCATCTAGGCATAGGAGGCAGTCTGTCGTGGCGGAGGGGGGGGGGCAGGAATGTATGTGGCCCTTCTCGGCCCGGCTGTAATATTCTGTGCCTGTTTTTTTATATCTCTGCAGTCTCTAGAAGTT
Source organism: Acanthosoma haemorrhoidale (assembly GCA_930367205.1). Classification (NCBI taxonomy): domain Eukaryota; kingdom Metazoa; phylum Arthropoda; class Insecta; order Hemiptera; family Acanthosomatidae; genus Acanthosoma; species Acanthosoma haemorrhoidale. The sequence continues at coordinate 180,096,237 of OV884011.1, read as the reverse complement.
TTACCCTGTACGGGCACTGTCAGTACGACGCGACATGATTTCCCCCACAATTGGCGCATTCGAGGGGAATTGAAGAGTCTCTTGGGCAGTCTTTTATGTCGTGAGGCTCGCTGTACCTCACGCACTTGGCCTGCTTGAAGCAGTCCCTTCTGGTATGGCCGTATTCCTGACAGTTAAGGCACATCGGAATGCCTCTTTTTTCATGAAACGTGCTCACTCGAAAGAGCACATTATTTATATGACGGAGTTGCTTCAAGCTCTCGGCCTTTAGAGTTGCAGTTGCGGATGACGAGGATCGGCTCGATCTCCGTCTTCCCGCCATTTTGGTCTGTGCGCATTAGGCGATAAACATCGATTATGTTGCTACCCACGCTATTTATGTGGGCTTTTAACTCCTCAATCGGATGAGAGAGATCGAATCCGTGAAGCTGTATTTTTTATTAGGCTTAGTACCACGGGGGGCGAACGTGTGAAAGGGGATTTTTGATTCTTTGATTGCAGCAATTGTTTGCTGTTGGTCGACCACGCTGTGGCAGAGGACCTTTGTGTCCTGCTGCGTCTATTTTAAAATTCCTCATGTTGTAGTCAGCCAGTAACCTTGTGAGTTCCTAGCTGTTAATCCGCCCTAATACTAGGGGGGTGGCGATTTAGGGGCAGCGGGGGCGGCGGATGTGCTGGCCTCGGACTGGGCTGCCAAGTTTAGGGGGGTGAAGGAGTTGGAGGTACTTACTCCGGGGGCTTGCGGGAGAGTACGCTTGCGGCATACTCTCTTTGGATGATGAAAGTCATCACCATGTGCTAAATCGGGAGCGGGTCTCTCCGGAGACTCAATTGCTCATGGCATATCTCTATGACTCGTGTACGGGGGTTTTTATTCTTCCCCATTTCCGGACCGCGGTCCAATAATTCAATAATTGTGTTTTGTTTACGTTAATAACGCTAGGACACAACCAACTAAAAGAATGAATAACCTGCGATATGAGTAAGATAACCTTCTTAACTGTTTTAAGGTATAGTTACAACATGTTTATTTCTACAATTAGTTTAAAGTATATAGTACTTATCTCTTGTAAAGTCCTCGGGTAATTTTCTTCAGTTAGTTAGAACTGTTTTAAAGTTCTCCTCAGCCATTCACCAGTACAAGTAATGACTCCACCAATACTTTATACCTAGGATTCCCGCTCAGTCTTGTGTGTGTGGGGGGGGGGCTCATGATGTTAAACACCGGATTTGGGAGGTGTTGTCACGAGTCAAAAAACCTTTCGTGTCTCTGGTGGATGAACTCACCCACCGTTGGCACACCAATCAATGGGCAATGGACCAACCTAAACTGCGTTAGGTGCAGGTCAACGTTCTTTAACCTCTGAAGGGAGGAATCTCTGGCAACTTTTCTCATGATTTTGTTCTGAAATTCTTGAAAATGGAGCCATTAACTGTATCGTCAGGGAAGTATGAGAAGGCTGTACAGTGTGAAGGTAATCATATACCTTAGAGCAGCTTTCGCTGTATTTTTAGGGTTAAAGTACGATTACTAATTTAAATGATGAAATCATTTCAATAATTATTGGTCAAATAGCAAAAATAGCTACTCTACGAGGATTGAAACCTCGTCACATGTTATTTTTGCTCTGAATACTCTTGAGGGTCCTTAGGGCTTATAGGGCAGTCTCTCATAAGGTTCAGGTTTTTGTCGGGGTGACTTTGGTGTCCCTGGTTCCTCTAGATTAGCGTCTCAGAGACAATTTCAAAAGAGATTTGTATGGATAAGCTCTCACTTCCGTTGCACAGAAGGATTAAAGATGTGCCCAGAAACTGTAAGGACCAACTCGGTAGTTGGATCCTTTAGGCATGGACTAAGGGACCAGTGCACCCAAGGATGAAGCCTAAGAAAACACTTCTCCCTAGACCGAGAAAGGATGAGGGTGAGATTGGCCTCTCTGGAATACTGGAGCTCTCAAGATCTAAGCAATATGGCAATATGGCTATAATAAATATTATAGCTTATTATTATATTTTAATAAATATTATAGCTTTCAAAATTAGAATAGAACATAGCTGACATTCCGGTTGTCCGTGTAAGCTATAACTATGCATTCAACATGCATTCTCGTGTATTAAATCATAAATTATTTAACAACTCGATATTGTTCACATCAAGATAATTTGTGGGCTTCCGCAGCGGGAACAAGATAGCTTGTTTCCACGCTGTCGGGAAGTATTGCAACCTGATACATGAATTGTACAGGTTAACGAGTTGGGCAATCCCTCTCCTCGGCAGCTGCTTCAGCAAAACAGTTTGCACCCCATCGCGCCCTGGAAACCAAGCATCAATAAGTGTAATTAGAAGTATACAGGATCACTAGTTCATCGCGTGTGCTCTCGTTGCCTATGCACAGTTCTATTCGTTCCTAAAAATTTTCAGAAGGTTCTGCACAGTTATATTCGACACAACGTTGGCCGGAATGTCATCGGAAAATTTGCCATCAAGTTGGCAATCTCGAAAACGGTTATTGCCACTAATGCCCTTTATTGTACCTCCTCCCCCTCAAAGCCTAATCTGGACAGCATCGGGAATGGCTTAGTTCATTTCAACAATCAGAAAAACAAAGGATTCGGCACTCGCATTTATCGTTTTCTATTATTTTTACATGTACATATTATACCCCTTAACCACTGCCACTTGGGTGCTAGCGGTTCATTAACCCCACAGTATTTTAAGTATAAATAGCTTGGTGAAGTAAAAACGAATTCCTCTTAGAAATTTGCAGAATATTCTGCCTTGATTTGAGAATCATCATTAAAGATTAAACAATTGGGACCTACTTGCACTCACGGAAATGATGGTGGAGACTGCCATGTTCAACATAACTGGAAATTCATGGTGTACAAATGATTTTTTATTAATCTAAATCTGGTAGGTGATATTAAGCTGTAAAAGTTACAAAAAAAAAGATTTAATTACAAAACCAGTGAATATTGACTTCAAATTCTATTTAAGAAACAGATTTCTAAATTTTCAACCTAACTACTTTTCCGGGAGCTATTAATGTGCCCATTAATTAGTTAAGCTGAAGATGAACTCGTATTTTCAGATAAAGTGCAAATTATTTTTCAAAATTACAGTGCAATAGACCCACTCATTATCTAGGTATCTAGGTATCGGGAGTTTATTTATTAGTAGATTTAAATAAATAGGATTAATTTTTAATATGTTGATACATATTTTATTTTGAGTCAATTACTAATTAAATTTACCTTGTTGGAAGGTATAACAAGTAGAAAACAATAAAACAATTCTCGGCATACATTAATGAATACGCTTTTAACAGTCAATCAATCAAGGCAGAATTAGACACTGAATTATTTTTCACTATGCTATATATCTAATATAACAAGTTAATAATTTTGATAATTATGTTTAAGATTATTTGACATAATCGATTTAGGTTTAAAGCCAAAATGTTTTTAAAGAGAGCAATCTATTCCCTTTAGACCACCGAGTGCTTAGTCGATATTCTGCAAATTATCTAGGATATCTGCAGATTTATTTAATGTGAAAAAACTTTAACCTAACTTATTACCTGGATAATCTGAACTTTAACAACTACACTCATATGATCGTAAATATTTACAAAGTACTAGAAAATTAATTATTAAGGATTTCAGATTTCATAATAACTGGCAGATGAAGTATTTGTGAACGTTATTATCCCTTAAAAATGGTCGTTATTATCCCTTAAAAAAAAAAGAAAATTAGCATTAGTTCATGATTACTAAACTCCTTCAAGCAAAGCACGTGACATCTAAGATGAGTGTACAGCTGGATCTGAGCCAACTTGTATTTGAAGGGCATGTACGAGCGTAAAAACAACATAACCAGACGTTCTTTGATTCAATTTCCACCATTTTTTCCATTTATTATGAACTAAATTCAATTTTTTTAGATAGGCATAAATGAAATAAAGGACGTAGTAAAGAAGAAGAAGAAGTAAAGAAATATGTATCCGGAGTTACCCACAAACTGAGCAAGAGTTAAAGAAATAATTATTGGGAAAAATCTATGAGGTGGTTTTGATGGGAACGAATCTTTTGTTTGTTAACCATTCCATACCTAAAATATTCATTGAAACGTACATTGAGAATTATCTCTACTTCGGAGGTACCATGCCAGGGTACCCGCCGAGGTGGAGATTCCGAACGTGAGGAGTGGTCCTCAGGACCCTTATCGGTAAATGGGAATCAACTTCCCCAAAAAATGATGAGCTAAATAAACTGTCTGTGTCGATAGTTCTTCTTAGTGACATATCTATAATCATAATTCATCATCTATAATTTAAACAATTTTCATCAGCTTAATCCTCAAAAGCTTCCAAGCATTAAAGTCTCCAAGGTTGAGTGGCCAAGATGCGCCTAGAGGTCCGCATCTGTGATGAGGACAACAACCCACTCAAAATGTCGTTCCTCAGTGTAAAAATAAATAAATAAATCCAGTCTGCCCGGACGGTCGGCTATATATATATAAGAGAGTTCGAAGACCCCAAGGAGTCGCAGAAGTGGTGGAGCTCCCGGTAGGACCAGAAGCTCGAGGGAACGGTATCCTCACATTGGCGAATTTTCATCATCCAAGGGTCAACGTACTGGAGACCGGTTTTGTGGACGACTAAACTGTTCAGTCCGATACAGTATGTTATTGTTCCTAGTCGCTTATTTTGCTCTGAGAGCATCTGCCCTGAGCTCTGACGATTATGGTAAGGATAGAGATAAACAATATTACCCAATTTTAAACTGAAACATTTTATATCTTCAGGTGAAGTGCTTGTTGTGGGGGCGATATTCAAACGGATGAAAGAAAAAGTCACTTTTAGATGTCTACTCACAAATTAAATCAGAGTTTCAGGTCAGTCACTTCATTGATAACCAGTCTTCTTGGCACTTAAATATGCCAGTCTGTGAAAGTGACTTTTTTTTCATACCTTTCCAGTTTATATCTATTTGTGAAATGTACTAGAAAAGGAAAATTTACTTCCCGAGTTTAAAAAATGTTCAAGATAGACACTCTCGGCCAGTATGGGTTGTTAAACAGTTAAATCAAAATACCTTAAATGTTGAATCACGAAAATGATATATTTGTCATATCGTCACAGACAATATTATTTTGCCTATAGCACTTCCCGTTTGGGTTTGAAACAATAAAATAGGATTTCATGAAACGGTTTTGTAAAAAAAAAAAAGTAAGGAGCCGATGGTTCAGTGGATTTTTGTCTTAATGTCTGTAATTTTAAGCCCAATCACCCAATATCACTATGGAAAAAAAGACTAATCGCATTCGATCAACTGAGTGCAATAGTGAAGTAACTTCATAATCACAGATTTTGAGTTTTGGCCATACATATGATTTGTGGTGGGGAAATGGAGACAACCACATTGGATGTGTAACCCTAGACTAAGACTCGCAAAGTATTATTATTAGACTTATAGACCTATTTATTTTTATAACTGTTTTGTCAAGTGACGTCAGTAATACATTACATAGTTGATGTATTTAAATCAAAGACTTAAGTACATTACACTTTTGGTTAATAGCACCACTGTACTGCGTGGTAGAATTTGTAGAGTGTCCTGAATCACCGTCTCTTTCTCCAGTCTTCAAAAGTATTTCCTAACACTCTTTTCAAGTAGCAGAACTCCATAGCACACGAATTAACATTAGATTTTTAATAAACGTTTTGTTATTCTCGTTTTAAGAAACTTTGACTAAAACATCACCACATTTCTTTGCTTGGGGAACGACAAAAAACTTAACTTTATATTTATATTTTTTATTATTATCGTATACTTTCCTAATAGCTTGAAAATCCCCCTTCTAGTGTCTCTCGTGGATTAAGGGCGTTAGTCAGTACTGCACACGCAGCAGCGTTTATGAACGATTTCAGAGTAAATGACCGTACATTATCACTAGTCTTTACTGTTATAGATAAGAAGACGATATATAATAGCTATCCTATTTTGGCTTATTGTCAGATGTAACATTAAATCTAGTTTTCCTTTCACAGCAGGTCTGGGAGAGGAGTTCCCCGACGTGGTCGAGTCTTTGAAGAAGTTGGACCCTGCTGCGGATCCGTTCAGAGAGTTATACCCTAGCTGGGTCCCCACTCCCTCAGACATCAGGGACTCAGGGCCTCCGCTGCTCCTCTCTGGTTTGGACCCGGAAGCCGCTAGGTCTGCAGCAAGGGTGACCGGGCCCTTGGGGGAAGTGGAGGGCTACTCTGGATTCCTCAAGGTCGACCCCAATTATAACTCTAGCCTCTTCTTCTGGTACTTTCCATCTCAGGTAGCTATATTATCTAATATCCCTATGAAGTATCCATTAACCGTATTTAATTAAATGTTATCGTTGTATAGACAACTAAGATTGATTGTTGCGTTATGAATTGCATCCTGTTTATATTATTGCACTATGAATCCAAAGTTGCTTCCAAGCCTGAGGGGATGGGCGTTACTTTCCAACAGTTTAGTCGGATTAAAAATAATTTATTCCATTTTATAAACTTTAAAGGTTTATTTCATACCGACCGAACACATTTTTTTTTTACAATGAATAGACATATAGAATCAAAAATTAATCGTGAAAAAAAGATTTCCCTTATTCACTGACTTATAAGATTTCTCAAGAAACTATTTAAAGTTTAATTTTTCTCTTTATGGTCATGGGTGGAGGCACAGCAACAATTTCCAAAATATGTTCTGAGATCCAACAGTATAAATCACATATTTAGTACGTCCCAAACCGGTTTTTAGAGGATTTTTGAACGTCAGGTTTTTCATAAAATTAACAGCTGCACAACCAGCTATCCAACAAAAGATTGTTTCTTATTTCACCGTGTCAATAATAATTATTTGAGCCTCAGCCCGTCTATTCATTCTGATCGGGGACTCAGGTTTTATCACCTGGCATTATTAGCCTTTATGCGATATTTTTTGGTTTCTGACATACACTCAGACTCTGGAGGTGGTGGGTGGCCTACCATTAGAGATTTTCTAAGTAAAAATAGGAGCTTCTGATATGTGTGGATGTACATTGGTAAGGAGGATACGAGTTAGTCTCACAATTTCTTCATATGGTAGAGCTGCATTTCGATAACGATATATATATTACAAGTAGTGGTCTGACTCTCTTTAAGTATTCAAATCGCTGATTTTGTGGACTTAAACCTACCTTAGAAATAACCTGATTGCTGGGGCTACTATAATGCAGTCTAATACAATCGGAATTGACTCATGTATCTCAATTTAAAAGACTGATAAGCACGCACTTTCATGACAGAAGAATCCGCTTTCTGCTACGCCAACGGTGGTGACAATTGTCAGAACTGGCAGAATCCCTTCTAAAGGAAAAATCCTTTAGGGCTCCCTGAAATCGAAGTATCGGGAAGGACTTCTGGCAAGTTAACAGACGAGCGAAAATAAAATTGATTCCCTCATGAATTTCAGTGGACTATATTTAGAAATTTCGGGGGCCGTTACGTGAAGTAATTCAAGTTGCCTTATCTGTTGCCCTTCAAGAGTGTAAAACATGCAATCGATGGCTGCTTGTAATTCACACACCCGAAGGCCTCGGGCTGAGTCCGCTTCAAGAATGCTGATGATCTCTTTCTCTTTAACAAGTTTTATCCTCTATTTGACATTCACCCGCTGTTTCATACATCTAACACGTACGTACAATTTAAATTTAGTATTAAGATCTGGTGCGTGTAGTAGGGAAAAAACGTTGCTTTGACTAGGATAGTAAAAAAAAAAAATTTCTTTCCGTGGTGTCCCTCTCATCCCACTGCTGTAAATTTTGATAATTGGTAAATTAGAAGTATAGTGCCATGGTTAGTATTCATGACCCGGGACCGTCTGGTTTTTTCAACTAAGAGTATGTTCTACTTGATGAAGCTGAACCTCACCCCTCCCAATCAGCTCCTTCTCATAAAATAAGTTCTTCATTAATTTCATATTAATCTTTCATCTTCATTTAAATTTTTATATATTCGCTTATATTACTAGCTAAAGAAAGAACATGGTGTCTGTCGGGGGGCGTCACTAGGGGAGTGCCTGATCACTCTAGCCCTGGTGACAAGTGCGGATTGTTGTAGTTAATAACATGGACCACGTTCCATGTAGGCGTTAATATCTGATTCCATTTATTGATAGGGATGTGTCCCGACAGTACACTGTGTTCAGGAGAGAGGTTCAGAGGTTCATAAAGAATAAGACCAGTTTTTAGAGTTCGGGCGGGAGATCGGCAGCGTAATAGTACAAGTCGTCAGAAGGTCGGCTAGAGGCTGTGACAGCCCAGAGGTGTGGCAGAGAGAGGGCCCCGGGGCCCTGGCGTATCGCGACGAGTGATAGTGGCTGTCTAGATGAGGAGCCTGCGAACGAGTGGCTTTACAGGGCGAAATTCCTTGATCTAAATACTATCTCCCCTTCCCTCCCGGAAGGCGGAGTGGCTGCAGGGGGTATGTTTTATGATTCCCAGGTGGCTAATCCCCCTTAAGTTTATGACTATTGGCATAAAAGGGTGTGTTTCATGATGTCACACCTACCGAGATACGTGATCGCTCGTCCCCTAAGGACTGTTTATTGGCATGGCTTTTAGATTTTATGACCCCGGAAAGTGACTGAAGGTCTGCATGGGTCTATTGATGGCAGTCAGGTGGCTTATCCTCTCAGGTTTATTGCTGTACCTTCGACCCTTTGTTACTTGTTTACATCTGCCGATCCCTCTATGTTTTATTACTAGAAAAGGCTTTTACCATGTTTTACATCTAATTACAATACATTATATGCACCAGAGTGTAGGGTAATTTACATATATGGGTAGCGCTTCGCTACAGTGTCAATATGCTGTTGCAACATGGGGCTGATCTCAGATCAGGCGTTCCGCAATCTAAGCTTACACACTTCTGTTTCCTAAAGATATCATTCTTCTTCTTTAGCTTCCCTCTTTAGTGCCTCTCAGCATAGAGGAGCATCCAGCCAGAAATTCCATTCTTCCCTATTTCCAGCTAGGTTCCTCGCCTGTCGGAGGTCCTTCCCCTCGCCTTACAGAGTCGTTCAATCTAGCTGAGATAGGACATCCTAGGGCGACCCCTAGGTCTTCTGCCATCTGGGACATATTCCATGGTCTTTAGAGGATCTCTGTGGTCGTCCACCCTGAAAACATGACCGAACCACTTTATCTGATGAGTTTCTAGGAGCTCTTTCAGTGAGGCTATCTGCAGTTCCTGACGAATCCTTTCATTGCGAACTCGGTCTCTCCTTGTTTTTCCAATCGTCCTTCGCATAAATTTCATTTGGGCAGTGGTGATTCTGCTCTCCTGTCGGTCTTTTAATATCCAACTCTCAGCTCCATACAAAAGTATGGGCAGATATACAGTCTTGAAGATGTGTAGCTTCGCATCTTTACGTACTTCTCTCTTCCCTACCACAGTGTTACATATCTGGTAGTAAACTGCATTCGCCTTGTTAATCCTGTTAGATATTTCTGCGTCCACCTTCCCAGATCCGTCTATCACTGTACCTAGGTATGTGAATTCTGTCACCACTTCTAATTCTTCTCCATTACAGTATATGTGGATATCTTCCTTCTTTCTTCCAACTTCCAGTATCTTACTTTTGTTGGTATTTATAAGCATCCCTTTTCGTTGTAGCTGTTCATACCATTCCATAACTGCTAGCTGCAACTTTTCCACAGAGTCCGTAATCAATATCACGTCGTCGGCGTAGAGGAGAAGCTGTATCACTACAGGATTAAGATTCCTACGTCCCAGGAAGGGACTGTCCGTTCTTCTACAAATGGATGATACTTCATCCACGAACAACAGGAACAGCAAAGGACTCAGGCTGTTTCCTTGTTTGACCCCCTTTACAATATTGAAATAATTTGATTCTAGCCCATTCAGCCTGACTATTCCTTTGGGCTCTTGATATATACATTTAATCGCCTCTGTCAGGTTTCTGGTAACATTTTTCGCTCTGAGAGCTTCCCATGTTTCATCTCGTGGAACCGAGTCAAGGAAAGGCAGGTACATATGTTTATCCAAGTCCCAGGAATTCTGTAAGATATTTCATGTGGTCATGGGTTTGGCGCCCGGGTCTGAAACCAGCTTGCTCTTCTCCTATTAGGTGCTCAACTAGTGGTCTTAAGCGACCCTCCAATATGGATGTATATAGCTTGTACACAACTGGTGAGAGGCATATGGGTCTGTAGTTAGAGCATTCTGTCTGACATCCTTGTGAATTGGAAAGATATCATAATTGACATAAATTAGAAAAATGTAATATAGGTGATGGGATCCTTTTTCTGGGAAAACCTATTTTAAGGTCGGGTGTAGGAGTTCAGGTGGGTAGAAGACCTCGGTGGAGGTGTCACTAATCAAAGCACGGTGGTTAGTCCAGTGTAGGTTATGTGGATGAGTCTCTCAGAGAACGAAGTGTGCCAGTGAAGGAAAGAGTTGATGGGTCAGAGGCCAGTATGTCGGCTTGTCATTGAGCGCCTTCAGCTTCCGGAATGAAGATCCAGGCCGTGTTATTACAAAATACTATAATATTTGACACAAGCATTTTTATAATTTCTTTTCCAAATGACTATGTTTGTTGGCAGAATGGTGTAAAAGAATCTCCTGTAGTGCTGTGGCTGCAAGGAGGGCCAGGGGCAAGTTCACTGTTCGGCTTGTTCACCGAGATAGGCCCTTATGAGGTTGTCAACGGGCAGCTCAAGAGGAGAAAGATCTCCTGGCACCAGAACTATTCGCTTCTTTTCATAGACAGTCCTGTAGGCACTGGTAAGTCGTTTGATGAAACCGAATTTTTTAAAATTAAATGAGCCAATGGATTTTACCTTGATATTTTCTATTCAGTGTATGATAGAGGATATATGTAGTGTATGGTAGATGACATTATTACTACCTAATACAGGATTCAATGGCAAGGAAGGAGAATTACTTACTAACCGGTATAGTCAGGTTTCAGTTACTGCGATCATGTAGACGGCTATAGGACGAAACAGAAAGACGTCGCAAAAGATCTGCTCCAAGGACTGCAGGAGTTCTTCAAGATATTTGATGAGCTGAGGCCCCAGCCGTTCTTCATCACCGGTGAATCATACGCGGGTAAGGGATATTGAACATAACTTACTTATTGCCATTTATATTACTTAACTTCCAAAGCTATTATTAAAGAGGGGTAGTATGAGTACAATTAAAGGTTATTAGCTGTAGGAGTACGGTTCATATTGCATACTTGGAGAAGAAAAAAAATGCAGTTGACTGATTAACAACGTATGTACACGTTGATCACTTGTTGATTGTAGTCTACAAATAACTCACTGTATCAATTAAAAAGATAATTAGGAGTTATTGAGGGAGAGTTCTTGTTCAATGGATAAAATAAAATAGATTACTGCCAGTAAATGCGAAATATGTTACAATGTTTTTTTTATTTGTTTTGTTAAAAAAAAATATATCTACACCATTTGAGGCATCTCCCACTGGACTGCTTGCAATCAATATGTTTTTGCGGTTTCCAGATAACAGAAACTGAAATTGTATGATTTCATTATGTAATTTTACAGTTTAAGGGTATTTGGTCAGTGTTACTTCGGGTTTTATATTTTTATATTATTATCGAGAAACGATCACCCACAAACAATCAGAGATTTTTCTTAAAGTGCGTTGACTAAATTGACTAAAAGTAGTCATTTTGTAAAATATCCATGTCGGGTTGTCATCAGGGGGGTGCCTGGTCACCCTAGCCTTGGTGACAAGTGAGGATTGTTCAAGTTTATAACCTATATATATATAGGTATAGTATATATATAAGTATATAACCTGGACAATCGTTTCATGACGGCGTTACTATCTGACTCCATTTATAGGTATGTGCCCCGACAATGCACTATGTTCAAGAGAAGAGGTACAGAGGTTTTTCATAAAGAATTAGTCAAGTTTTCAGAGTTCGAGTGGAAACCAAGCGTCAACGAGTAAAGGTCACGAGAGACTAATTAACAGGGCTAGGAGCCCGCCTTAGTACCCTCTCCAGCCTTGCCTACTGGGAGGGCCGGCAAGGGTTGCTAGGCCTGCGGTTGGTTCCTACACATGTGACATCCGACGCTTAATTACCCAGCCAGCCCTGTCCCCTGGAGGGTAGAGAGGCTACAAAAGGGTTGTTTATGACCTGCGGGTACCCTCACTCATCTGGTGAGGTACCTGTGACTGACAGCTGGTGACCCTTCTCGTGTGACTTGCTTGGTCCCCGCCTTTTATTGCTTACCACATTTACAATGATTTATATTTGTTCGTGTTATTTAAGTTTGCTTACAATATATATGCAATAGAGTATAGGGTGATTTATCTTATGTAGTTAGCGGTCGCTACAATCCAGTCAGTGAATAATGTGAAAGCTAACATTACAGTTAATATTGAGCAACCATATAAACTAATTCAACATTGACTTTTGGACTTATGCTGAAAAATAATCCTTTAGAATTGTTAATAAACAATTATTTAAACATTCTGGCCCACTTCATTCATTTCTCAATCAAACACCTAGGTCGAGTAGTTCCTGAAAATGACTATGGTCTGTGTCCCACAGCAGACTGGATGACCTTTGACCCTGAGGAATGGATTGTTAAAATTTAACAATCTAAATAGATGAATTAGAACCGATATAACTTAAATTGCATCCAATATTTACTAACTATAAGAAAAATATATATAATTGTTGCGCACGAATGAATTCAGCAATATTACATTAAACACTAGTGACAAAAATCCCTGCATTATTAGAATAGAAGATGGACCACATCCGTCACAGGGTGTGATATTCATTGCAACTTTCTCCGATAACTTAACAGCAATCGGAACGTCACCTTATTGCTAAACTGGCAAAGCCACTGACAGGACTTACAATTTACAAGTTAGTACACCCAGGGGCGTACATAGGATTATTTTCCGGGGGAGGGGTGGTCCGGACCAATAGGTAAAAGAGACTAGATTATTAATAAAGTAGTACAGTGTATTAATGAGTAAAACTACGTAGATAATTGCAAGTGGTATCCGCATTTTATTATGTTACTTGTACTTGTAACCGACTTCTAAATGTTAAATATTTAAATAATTGTTTCAGGAAAACATATTCCCTCTCTAGCCCTCGAGATTCACTTGCGAAATCAAGAAAAGAAAGACATTATTAATTTAAAAGGTATTTATTTTGTTTCCTTAAAATATTAGTAAGGCATATTATCATCATAATTTTTTTGAAATATTAGTGCGTGATCATAGAGGGTACTTATCAGTGATCCAAAACCACTTGACGAAGGTTACATTACGTCCTTACAGTTCAATGACATTTAGCCTGATAGAATTTTCCGTTTGAGGTTTCGCCATTGGTAACCCCTTCATACATCCGCCGGAGAACATGGCTTTCTCCAGGATATGCTACCCACTGGGACTGTGCGACACCCCAACGAAGAGGACGATGGAAAGAATCGAGAAGGCGACCGCTCACCTGCTCAAGCAGCAACAATTAAGGCAAGCACACGCAGTAAGTTATATACTCCCTGGACTTTTGCAATACCGTTCACTTACTATTCAGTCTTGAGTAATTTGTATTTTCCAGTTGATGTCGATGAACCTTCACCTCCTAATGACGAACGCAAACTACTCCAACATTTACAACATCCTGAAACCACAGGAGAATGCACTTTCGGCAGACTTCATCGAATACGTTCAATCGGCCGAGTCAAGGACGTCACTACATGTAGGTGACGCTGAATACTCGAGTAAGTAAATATAATAAAAGTAAAACTTTAGGTGTCCCGAAATGAAAGTCTATACTGGAAATTGTTTGCGTATGACACTTATAGTTGATTTTAGGTGATAATTTTGCTTATAGTTTACAGCAATGAGAAGATGGAATGTACGATTTATTTGTCGTGCTTGATACCCTTCCTGATATAAAAGATCAGTGCTAAGCTGCTAATTAGACAGGTCGGTTCACTCTGGTTACCATGGGCACATAAACGATTGCGACTGGATTGAAATCGAGTCTGTTCTGGTGGAATGATGCCGTTTTCTCACAGATTCAAGAGAATTTTTTTTGAAGTAATCAACTGATCTGACGGTAGTGGGCTGGGTGATCTTCGCTATGGTTTTGCTCTGTTTGTTCGCTTGTTTCTCTGCAGTCTGAAGAGTGTCACCTTTATGAAGGTGGACGGCAGAAGCTTTGCCTTTTGTAGTCTTCAACAGCTTCCAGAAGTTTCTGTGATCTCCGTGAGTCCTACGGAGTCGTTTATGCCACTTTGCTCTATTCCAGAGTTTCATCAAGCTTCGGATTTGCGTTGTGAGAGAATTCACAACTACCTTCACTTGACACCATGCTCCTGTACCATTTGTTCTTCCAATTATTGCTTGAGAAGATGGTCTGGAGGTGGTCGCAGGGTCAGTGGCATGGGGCTGTACTTTGGACTAGCAGTGTCCGCGGTGTTGACGATCACTTCAGTAATGAAAGACAGTTGACGATCTACTTCCTCTTTTGTGCGGAGAACTGGCACTGTATCATGGTTATGGTAAATCTGCGACCAATACAGCTCCCAGTCGGCACGACCGTAGTCGTATCTCAGGCGAGGGGTCACAACTTCACCATCCACCGCGTACAGTACTGGCTTGTGGTCAGACGTAATGAAGTCGAGGGCGGTGCAACAAATGATACGGTGTGACTATCTGGTCACTAGTAAGTCTATAGTCGAGGTGAATTATGAGTTACCTCTCAGACGAAAGGTGAAAGCCTGGGGGTGCAAGACCGTAGACGGCGTTTTCACCAGGAGTCTCCCAGCCTTGTTACTTGTGGTGTTATACCACGACGTATGCCTAGCATTTAGGTCTCCTACTACCCAGTGGTTAGACCTTTGTGCGCATGCGCGTAGCAGGGCTGTGTATCTCTGGAGAGACGAGTACGGTCTCCTATACATGGTAAACGGGTTTCCCTAAATTTACCTTGACCGTCAGGTGCTGGAGCCTGGGATCACTTGTAGTCAATGGTGAAGCAACTTCCTTCCAAGTGATACCATGTCGTGCGGCCACGATAACTCCACGGTAACCGATGCCCTCTCGATTGCAGTCGAAAATCCCTTAACATAGATAGATTGGGTAGATACCCTCGTGTCTGTCTAAAGGACTACAATGTCTGGTTGACAGAGTGCTATTAACACTTCTACCTCATCTATCTTGGTCATAAGCCCGTCAGTATTTAAATTTAATAATGAGGTGACTCACCATGTTAGTTAGTAGTCATGAAGGCCGCAAACATCTGGCTGCATGGAGTCACGAGGGCGTTCACCCATCTGGGTCCACAGTCCAAGTCTCGTCACTGGTCTTGGGTCAGGAACGTGATGCGAGGGTCCAATCGGGGGTCCACAGGTCTCGCATTGCTGCTGCTGGTGGCTGGTTCGGCATCGGTGGGTTCCGGGGTCCTGGTGGTGTATCCAGTATGGTCCGGCCTGGGGTAGAATGGACGGTCCCCACCACCAGGCATTGGTGGTTGGTGGGGTTGCAGGTCTCGGAGGCCCTTGTTTCCTCCTCTTATGTTGTTGCTGTGGTTGACACCCATCACCATCCGTTCAGCCTAGGTTGGGTCAATGGCTCCTTCTTTTTCTGGCAGCCTTCATTGATGGTATTGATGCCCTCCTGGATATCTAACCCAAGAATAAAAAACTTCTTGTTCGTGGGTCCACCCCTAGGAGCAAAGGAGTGGAATTATCTTCCTGTCTGTTAGAGTATGTCTAGGATTTTACTCCTTTCTTCCTCCAGCTCCGTGTAGATGGTTACCCCTTCCTTCGTCTTCCAGAGGGCGTATCTGATGACTGCAGCTTATCTGAACAGCTGTGATAGGGTTGTAGTTGTCTCTCACCTATTGGTGGTGGCTTCTTTGTAACTGGTGTTGCTGGTAGCGGGCTTTCAGGCTAGCCAGCACCTCGTATTGGTTTCCTACTGGTGTAGGAGATTTCTTGGCCGGGCTCTTGGCCTTGGCTGGGTTTTTTGGTTGGTGCAACGAAGCCTTCTTCGTTGTCTCCGGTTGGTGGTGTGGTAGCCGGCCGCTTCCTAGAGGTCTCGACCTTCATCGCCGTGTCCATATTCTTCAAGTTTTCCTTCGTAATAGCTGATTCTTCTGGAGATGTTGCTTCTTCCAAGTGTCAGCTGCTAATGCTCCTGAAGAGAACTGTATACCCTTATATGACGATGCTCTAGTCTGTAGGTGCTTCATGGAGGCGTATTGCAGGATCCCCGAGATGACTCTATTTTTTATTGCCATGGTGAAAGGATTTTGATTTCCAACAGTGATCCACCAATTGTACTCAACCCGTTCATTTGCTACTCAGTTGAGCATGTATTGGACCTTGCAAATCTTGGCTTAATCTAGACCACTTCTATAGACAGGACGAGTCGGCTGTCTCCTGGACATAGTCTCATGGGCCTGATTCTTTCTGAGTAACGTCATATGGTATTTACCCTTGCCAGCTTGAATTTATGATTCGTAAGTTATATAGGCTTGTGAATTGTGAGCATGAGAATTAACCAGGGGGTAGAATGGTTGCCAAGAATTAACTTTGAAATTGTCGAGTGAAGATGACTGCTATTGTCATTAGTAGTATGTCAAATTTCTTCTTCTATACATTTAAAATTTATGGTCCACTAAGTATCAACAGAAAATTCATTCTCTAAGGATCACAATAAAAGTTTATTCTACACATATTATGAGCTAACTCCTTCAAACATAATAGCTCACTCTATTTAAATATGTATATATTTTTTTTTATCTAAATCGTTACGTACCGTTCATGAAATGATGTTAAATTTCAGGTATCGGCCTGGTGTACGAAAAGCTGATACCCGACTTCATGAACACCGGGATGGAGTACCTGACGCCACTGTTGGGCCAGTACCCAATACTCCTGTACTCCGGGCACATGGATATCATTGTCTGGTACGGGTTCACTCGATCTGTGGTGGAGTCACTGTCCGGACCGTGTCCTCACAGGTCCTGGTCCGTCGACGGGAAACTTGCCGGCTACAAACACAAGTGCGGCCACCTAGAGCTGGCCCTGGTCCATAGCGCCGGCCACATGGTGCCCACGGATCAGCCAGAGGCTGCCAAGGACCTCATCGACAAATTCATCTCCAGGGCCCTGGCCAAGTAATCGGAATTACAGCAAATATTTAGATCAGCAATAGCATACAATTTCTCAATGTCGTTTAATTAATAATAAATTCATCATCATTCATTTGTTTATTGTATTCAACTCTCAGAAAAAGAAAATCCTTTATAAAACTAGATTTTTTTTCTTCACTAACTCCCCATTGTTTCGTTTTAATCAAAACATTTCACGGTGTTCTAATATATTTCTTTAACATCTGAAATAGATTGAAATCTGCTTTCTGAGTATTGGGGCTCTTCGACTGGAGAAGAATTCGGGTCACAAAATGTAAGAGGTTGTTTGGTCACAGCGTAGTAATTAGTCCTTCGGTGACAGTTTTCAATTATATTATGTAATGGAAGTATGTAACAACAAATAGATAATTTAGGAAACAAATTCAAACAAATATACTTTAAATGATAAATAAATTTGTAAGTGTCGGGTGTTGGGGGACGCCAGCTGCGGGATAGGGTCTCTTCAACCCGCCCTCTGTCCGACGAGCGTCAAAAAAAAGATAAAATGGTCGGTGGGCAGCTTTATTCGTGTTGATCCTGACTCCATATGGTTTTATAATGTGTGTTCCGACACTGCACTATGTTCAGGAGAAGGGGTGCAGGGTAGGTATTATAGGTAGTTTAAGTGGTCTTGGAATGACCGCGAATTCACACTCGGTATCTAGTATTTGGGTAGGCGAAAACCGTCTGGACCTCAAAGGCGAGTGTTAACCGGAGAGAGGCAGACTGGTTCGCTGGGGGAGACACTGCTAGGTACATTTTGTAGGCCCCAGAGGGATGCCTCTGGTAGGCCTTGCATGGAAGGGACCCCTTTCAAGGATGTCCTAGTTTTAGCGAGAACAAGGCAGAGAATCCCATTAGGAATGTGTGGGGTCTGACAACGCCGGACTAAAACATAGTGAGAGAGAGAGAGAGAGAGAGAGAGAGAGAGAGAGAGAGAGAGAGAGAGAGAGAGAGAGAGAGAGAGAGCAGTGTTCGCTTCAGGTGCCGGGTTCCGAATAAATAGAAAAAGCTCCAAATATCGGCCTTATATAGGCAGGTCAGAGGCCGGGCTATGCCCGTGCCTTCTGGTGAGCTTCCCGTGTCGTGAACCATTCCCCCCTCTCTAACTGACGCCTAAGTCGTTAATTATTAAAATATGGAAACGTAAGCGGGTGTTGTCTGGTACGAGAAGAGGGGAATTTCTATTTATTCGTGGCGAAGAAGTTGGTACAACAGTAGGATTAACAAATGAAATCGAGGAAACATTAACCCCCAAATGCAGTTCTTCAGAATTTTATTAGTTGTCCATAAAACAATGTTCCTATAATATAGAAACCATATACGAGTATAAAAATGGTATTGAAACGTCAGAGGATGGAGGGAGAGTTCAAAATTCACAATATCACTCGAAAATAAAGAAGGAAGCGTGACAGGCCAAGAAACCGTGAAAATGATTACGGGCTCAGCAAGAGCTGACTTTCCTATTGGTTCAATTCCGTTCTCTCAAAAGACACCACGGTCATAATTTCAGATCGTTACTTAATAACAATGCAGAATTTACGGGGTTTTTTTTCTATTAGCGGCCATCATTATGTCCTTTTGGTGTTTATGGGCCGGTGTTTTTTTCCACTTGAAAATGAAACACGAGTTTTCGAAGCGACTTCAGTTAATAAATAAGAGTACTTATATTAGCGCATCTATTGATGAGAAATATTCTTGTTTAAATCGTTACTGGCCTAACAAAATTAAAATTGTGGGCACACAAAAGGTTATTCACCGTTATCAAGTTTCCCTTCTAGAGGATAACTGGTTTTTAAATCAATCATGTACAGGTTTAACAGTCTTGTTTTCTCGCTTTTGGGTCAAAAAGATTTCGAAATAACAAAAAATCTTTACGCCCAGGTTTCAGTTTGCTAACACAATTTAAAAAAAAGAAAGGAATCATCAACTATCATCTTTCTGAATACATAACAGCAAAGAAAGTATATTATAACATTTTCGTTGTGAAAATGGGAATAATTATATAATTAAGGATGTATTGGGTAGTGAAAAAATGGCCCTAATTCGCACATCGAGAGACAAGAGAAATGTCTCTTCACGGAGCAATCTAGGACATTAAACCAGCTGAGTGGAAAATATAGTATGAGTTGGTCCGTCTGTGGGGGAGGACACATTATGAGGATGGAAGAGTCGTGCTTTGCTTGTGAGCCAATCAGAGAAAGGGGCAGGAAATGAATCCCCGAGGAAGACTGGAATATTGGAAAGATGAAGTGCCCAGACAGGACTGGAGGAATAAGGAATAAGGATAGTAAAAGCTCGAAATTAGACCAATTTCTACAAAAAGAAAAAAAGGTAATAAAAGAGATTTTAAATCTTTAATTAATTATTGGTATATATATAGGTATATTGTGTTTAAAAAGTATGAAAGATTTTGCGATTGTAAGAGCTGGAATGTGGCATTAAAAATTAAAAAACAATAATAATAGTATATTTACAAACCTGTAAATTATATTGTTTTTTTTTTAATATATGTTGATATATTTTTATATGTACAGAATTGGCAACGTCACTGTAAAAACAAATTAAAATTTATAAGATAGTAAATCTATTGAATTTATTTAGACAAAAAACAATGTTATGAATCTGAGGTATACAAACTTACCTATCGTAAAGACAGTCAAAAGATGTTTGCTCCGTAACTATTTAAAAGTAAAACCTCTCCCTTCGGACTAGGGAAATACTGCTGGGAAGATACTTGACTGGCCTTATAATAGCAGAAAACTTGCACACAAACATTAGTAGATATTGTAGAGTATTCTTGGAGGGACATTCACATTCCCCTATTCTTCGAGCGAGACAATTGAGGCTCTGTCGCCGACCACTGCCAATCAGTTATCTCCACACTGGCAAATATTGAACAAAGTTGCGGCAATTGCCGTACTATCTGGCTCAGTAATATGGTATTTTTAAACTTATTATAATAGAATCAAATCCACTAATACTCCTAGTTGGCAGTGTTTCAAATACCCACGTCATCGCCAAACGGAATTGCCATTGACCTTATTTTATTGAAAATTTTTTACTAAAAAAAAAATGGTTCATTATTACAGAATATATTCTTAATGGAACAAATGAACCATAACCATGCCTAGAAATGAGCAAGAGTGTAACAAAGGCAACAAATATCTTAATCGACTCTTTATGCCCGTATTTAGTGCGTCTTTAACCATAAAAAAAATTTTAATCTAGAATAACTTTTGTTTTGAATGACTTGTAAAAACTTAGAAGTCAGAGAGAAGTGGGCTGGTTATCTGATGTTGGACAGTATCTTTTTATTGATAAAACTACAATCATCTACTACAATCAACATTTCTACATGCAACATCAGGACTACAATTTAGAACAAGATATCTAGGAATTTTATGTGATTAAAAGTAACAATAATACAATACAAGAAATATAATATAATTGGATTTAGTTTACTAAGACTGTAAACACAATAATAATAGTATATTTATAAACCTGTAAATGATATTGTTTTTATTTTATTGTTAATATATTTTTCTGTGTACAGAATTGGCAACGTAACTGTAAAAACAAATTAAAATTTATAAGGTTAAAGAAAAAGGGTCTTTATTTAGACAAAAAATTATGCTATAAATCTGAGGTATATTAACTTACTTATATAATTTAGACGGATATATCCATATTATTAAGTTAACCATTACTATGTTGGAGGAGGTTATGTGGCTAGAGCAAATATGTTAGCCTTATCTAATTCAAGATAAATGACTAATAATTTTTTTTTTTTAATGAAATTTTAACATAACATCGAAATTGTAGCCCTGATGATGACTGAACAATCAAAACGTTGATTGTATAAAATGCTTTGTTAATATAAAAGATTATTTGGAGAGACTAGAGCTTAATACCTAAAATATAAAAATACTTACATAAAATGTAATAAGGAGAAGTGGGCCAAGTAAACGTCGGTCAAAGTCAAAACATACACAGTGTTAAAGAAACGCGGCATATTGAAAGAAACATGTCTCGGTGTGATTTTCTTAAATAGAAATTAATAATATATATATCCATAACATATATGTGTGTGCCATTTTATCGATCAAACCCTCATAGGGAATGAAAAATATTGTGAATAACTACAATATTGGCAAAAACGCCAATGAAATCGGCTGAAATTCGTCGTTTTTCCTTTATTCCTGTTAAGTTTCTACAATAATTGGGGAGTCTTGGGTGCCGATTTCCAATGAGACTTTGATGCAGTAAAAGAAGCCGATTTCAATTCCTTTTTCAATAATTTAATTGGAGAGTTAAGAAAAAACAAAAAGAGGAGTTTCTACAATGTTAACTGTTATGTTTTAATTATTCGCTTATACTTCCTTTTATTATAAATGTAACTAAAGCGTACAACCTTGCCCGGGTAATGATTGAATATCCTTTATACTTTCAGATAGATCATTGCTTTGAACCTGTTCTCATTTACGCCACGTAGAACACACGAACCGCACTTGAAAGTAAAGCGCCCCTTTCGGGCTCGGCTATGTAGACGATCACAAAATAGAAAAGCTAGCCCACCGATCTTTGAATCCACTAATCTATTCTAAGGACGTGCGGTAATTCCGGTGGGGAGAAATGGACGTCTGCCGAACATTGGCTGGTGACCCCACCACCGCAGCGAGTGCCCTATCGCTTCTGTAATGCCTCGCCTGCCTCAGTCATGAAGCAGGTCTTGGCGTATGTGATACTCCTCCACTTCGGGGCAGGTCTCGTCGTTGGAAGTCGTAAAGAGGAGGAAGTGTTCCTCAGGAGGATCTTCACCAGGTACGGAGGCAGCAAAGGCATTACGTTTGAGGCAAGTCTTCTCACCTGTACCATCGTATATCAAATGACATTCTGTACTATAAGTTTCAACATATCCAGAAATCCTTACTCAATATATTACTAGTATAGATCTGGCGACTAGGGGTCTCGCCAATTTTATGGTTTCGTTGTGTTTTCAATGGTAAAACCCCTTAATTTACTATGGCTTCACCCTTTAATTTATGTTGTTATTAGAGGCATTATAATTTGCGTGTTGACTTCATTTGATGCCCCATGATGGTAAAAATAAATAAGAAAAGTCAATAAATGTTGTCGCTATTTATTGTTTCTGTACAACAGCACAACAGTATATTTCTAACTTGCACCTTTATCACGTTTTTGTTTTATTCACATTGCATTTATAATAATTTAGAAAAAAAAAAAGTAAAGGCTTTAACAATAATTTAGTATATAAATAATAATTAATCATTTTAAATTTGGTAGAACATATATATACATACACATAAAATGAAGAGATAAAAGCAAGTAATAAAATAGAAATAAACACAATTTACATTATACGATTAGTTTAAACTAGTACCTCTCTAACATTAAACTATAATTTGCATTAGAGAAATATATAAAATAAAAAATAACCATACATATGGTGGTGGTTATCTATATGAATAATAAATAGATAAGTCAGGAAAATACTATTACTTTGTGCAGGTCAATTTCGTAAATTAATTTATTGAAATCAACAAATAGCTCATTCAAAAAGTCTTTTTTTAACACCACTACTTCAAATCAGTAGCTTTTATTTGAGATTCGCCCTCAAATGATTCCGTGCTCTACTGAACAGACAAGTGATTCAGATGATCCTAAGCCTGTTCAGTGCTACTACCGAGGCTGTGTGTGTGTATGTGTTTTTTTTTTGTCCATCACCTTAAATAATAAAGAGTTATTGATAAGTCAGTATTTAAAAACTCAATATTTTTTGTTATTTAGAGTATATAGAGGGTTTCAAATAAAATATCGCGAATGATATGTGTTGGGACTTGATTGTAATTTAATGAAAGTCATTAAAGCTGTAATCAAAATTGTATTTGCTATATTTTTAAAACTACGACTTCACTACTATACTTACTTCATTACTAGAGAAATACTATTTTAAATGGAAGTTTTATTTATGGCGAAAAAAAATTTTTAACGAATAAAATGAGATATTTCTGATCAAAGATTTAACCAGCCTAGAACTGTTAAAAACTCAAACCAAATTCAACAAGGATTTCGTGATATTGTATCTTAACATTCTGCATACTATATTTTCCTTATATGCATATTGTTTAGAATTTATTTAAAGCAATTATAACAACAGAGAAGGCGGTTCATGGATCAACTAGTCACCTCTCTAATGTCAAGAATTCATGAATCTTATAAAATAATAATAAAACATTTAAATTCCATGCCCAACAGATCCAAAATCCATAACCCAAATTTGTAAACCAAAGGTGAGCCCCATCTCCCTGGATAAGGAAAATCTATTTTCCTATGTAAAATGTTTTTTGTAATTCTACCCTCCTTCAAATGCATGTTATGCTAAACAGGAAAATGAGCCATAAATCTTTAAATCTGTTCATTTGTTTGTAAAACATTTTTAAATAAAGGGGGTTTGAAAAAAAAAAAAAAAAAAAAAAAAAAGCTATGACATATCTGATTTGATCGCTATTTAAATTCAGTATAATGAAAGTAGATCAGAAATAATTCAGGAAAGAAGTAATCACATCATGTTTATGATTTTTTTCGTAATTCGTAGTGACGTGTAAGAACTTTAACGTTTGTTTATTTGAGTTTTATGTATTTGTTAAAAATATTTTGGATCAAAAAAATTCTTGTACTGAAAACTGATTTAAAAACATTATTTTTTTCATTATCCATAATCTAACGTTAATTAAATCTCCTAAAATTGTGATCTATTTCAATTTTTATATTAGACTAACCTTACTCAAGATATCCGGCAAGCTCAAAATTATTTTCGTCGGAAAATTGTTTTCTTACACAGCAAGCATCAAATTGTTCTTATATTATTATGATCCTAATGTAGTTTTACTCGTCAACAAAATAGGTAAAAGTAGCTTTTGTTTTGCTTAAACGAACTGTTGACTACTAAAAATTAAGGAGATTTTATCACACTTGATTAACATTTTACATTGTTAAATATAAAGTAAATGGTAAATATTTCTCTTTTAGTAGCTTAGGCATTAGTCAGACCTATCTGGGTTCAAACGTACATTTTGGATCAGGTTTAATTGATGAAATAATTTAGTAGATTTAAAGTGATTGAAATTTTCACACACATACAACTCAATTAATATCATTATATAATAATTATAGATTATACCAAGTTTCATTGATCGTAATGTGAATGGCAAAGTCTTAAACATACAGTATAAAAATAATTCACGACAGTGAATCTTACGATTCCTGACATAGCGTGTGGGGTGTGGATGTAGCATCCCTCGTTTTAAGCGATATAAAAGATACTGTCGAGTCGTCACTAGGGGGGTGCCTGATCACCTAGCCCTGGTGACAAGTGCGGATTGTTCGAGTTTATAACCTGGACAATCGTTCCTTGACGGCGTTACTATCTGACTCCATTTTTGGCCCCAACAATGCACTATGTTCAAGAGAAGAGGTACAGAGGTTTCGTAAGGAATAAGGCAAGTTTTCAGAGTTCGAGCGGAAACCAAGCAAGCGTCACGGGTACAGGTCGCCAGAGAGTCTGCAAGGAGACTGGCGAGGAGACTAAGAGACTTACTAAGAGACTGACTTCCAGGGCCAGGAGCCCTGGCTTAAGGCGTCACCGAGTAAAGGTCGCGAGAGACTCAAAGGCTGATGAGGAGACTAACTAACTAGTTTACAGGGCCAGAAGCCCTGGCTTAAGTATCCTCTCTACTGGGGGGGGGGGGGAAGGGCCTAGGCCGGCAGTTGATTTTCACACCTGTCGTGAGGAAAGGCGACCGCCGCCCGATTACCTGACCCCTTGCCCCTGGGGGATAGCGGCTGCATAAGGGTTGTTATGTTTATGACAGT
Source organism: Acanthosoma haemorrhoidale (assembly GCA_930367205.1). NCBI lineage: Eukaryota > Metazoa > Arthropoda > Insecta > Hemiptera > Acanthosomatidae > Acanthosoma > Acanthosoma haemorrhoidale. The sequence continues at coordinate 180,071,091 of OV884011.1, read as the reverse complement.
TTATGACCCGTGGTACCCTTGCCCACCTGGCTCTTAGGCCGGTGGGTACCTGACTGTTTATGACTGCCAGCTGGCGACCCTTCTCAGGTTACTTGCTTGGTCCCCGTCTTTTATTGCTTAACACATTCACAATGATTTATATTTATTTATAATATATTTAGTTCATGTTATTTTACTTTTGCTTACAATATATATGCAACAGAGTATAGGGTGATTTAACTTATGTAGTTAGCGGTCGCTACAGATACTATTGTTTTAGATGAGTTAAATATCTCACATAATAGATAAGTGAAGATAAGTGAAGACAGCTTAGAGCTATTGAAAGCGCTTTTCACTCTTTTCAATTAAAGAACAAATTACCAGTTGTAAAAATACAATAAAGCTGTTTTATAATTTTAACATGCCATTCCACAATAAACACACTTTGGCATTTGAACCTACTGCGCCCCTGGGGACTTTATTTATTGCCAAACCCTTTTCAACTAAACTTGATTGAAATGATTGACTAATATGGATTGTTATTCTTAGTTATAAGTCGTCACCATTCAAGATGTTTAATCAGAGATGAGGCACTTACCTTGCCTCAGATTATTAATTAGATTATCTTAAGTGTCTTGACAATCATTCTGGTAAACATACCTTGTAGAAAATTATTAGGAAGATCGCCCATGAGATAGCCATCAGCAATAACACCGCCCTATCTAAACTTCCCCACCAAGGACAATGAACGATAAGACTAGTCTGAGTGTCATTGTAATATACCTGTACACTAATAAATATAAGGTAGGAATTATAATTCGAGACCCATTTAAGTCACAAAAGTTATCTATTCAGCAAAATCAAATTTTAAAAGTGATAGGATTAAAAATGAAACAATTCAAAGACATAAATTTAGATTTATAAACAGTTATTCCACCTTTCAGCAACTGTTAAGGGCCCACGAGATCATATCATATTCAGGAATAATTAACATCCACTTTTTTAGCATTTGACTCCGTTTCACACATATGATTGCAGTGCAATCTACAACTGATCGCTACTCTTGGATACCTTAATCAAATCATTACTTCCTTCCTTTGCAATATATCTTATTATACAGTAATAACCTTTTCCCTTAGTAGCAATAGCAACTGGTGTACCACAAGGAGCTCAGCCCCATGCCTTTCAATATCTACTGTTTTTATCTACCACAATACAATGGGTTCTTCCTGACCTTTCTATCTCCTTAGTTGATGAACCGGATCTCTGAGCATAATCCGGGAAAAACTAAGAGCTCTATCAATCAACTTGACAGAATTTCCTTGGACCTGGGCTGACCAAACTGTAAAATGTCTTCCAATTGACAATAAACTAACTTGGCACCAACACGTCAGCTAGAAATTTAGACAGGCAAAATTAGTCTATTATTAGACTGGTTAAAAGGAACGCAATGTTTTATCCAGTTTGTTTTATTTTAGCTGTCACATTGTATATTACTTTCTTTCCCTTGGCGTCATCATTGTTTTTGCCTTCGTCTGACAAAAATATGTTTCTTAAGCTAATATGGCCACACTGTGGTTTTTGTGAGCACTGTAATTTGTCTCCTGCGATCCCGCTGTGGCTTTGAATTCATCAGAATGTTGAATCTACCAGGTTTCAACCACAATTGTATTATCCTATGGAGTTATGTAAATTTCAAAAACCTGCCATTAGTTGTTTTATTGTGATTTCATTTACTGGTGTGGCCAGTGAGTAAAAGTGGCCTACCCTAACCTGAAAGTGGACCAGCTAAATAAAACTAGATTTCTAAAGTAACTACTATTAATACAGAGGGGTCCAAAAAAATGTATCCACTGTTTAAAAGTCCATAACTTGCAAACTAATTGACGGAGTTGTCTCATTTTTGGTAGTGTAATAGTTTGTAGTTCCGGCAATCGCCATACAAGCGTTGTATTGCGTTGTTTTGTTTTGTCAGATGACAGTCGCTAGATAGTTAGTGTTTTATTGTTAGTTGTACCTTGTTACTCGAGTAAACATGGCTGGCGTAAGGCTTACATTTGATGAAAGGAAGTATGTTTTAAAGTGGTATTTTAAGTACGAAAACATTAATTAGGTTCAACGGCAATGGCGAAATGTGTATCAAACAGAGCCACCGACACGTTTAACGATTCGTCGCATTTGAGACAAATTATAAGCCGAAGGCTGTGTTAAAGATGTACAAAAACAACGATCTGGACGACCTGTAACAGTAACAAGTCCATTTAACTCCCATCTTGTGTTACAACAATTCACTCGTTCAACACAGAAGTCTGTGAGACAGTGTGCCCGTGAAACTGGAGTGAGTCGCTCAAGTGTTCGGCGAATTTTGAAGACAGCAATCTTTAAGTTGGACTTTAAGCTACACTTTCACCAAAAATGAGACAACTCCGTCAATTAGTTTGCAAGTTATGGACTGTTAACCAGTGGATAAATTTTTTTGGATAGTGAAAATAAATGAAGAACTATTAGTTGAGGAAGCTTAATCCTTAGGAATCCTTAGATCAACTAGTGGTAACTATGGTTTCTAGTGGCCCTGATAACTGGACGTTTCGCCAGGTAGCCACGGTCGGCACCTGGTGACTGCGACCTAGACATCTACTTTTGGAACGGGCCTGGATACGTGATACTGTTGCCCCACCTCCGCCTGGCTCACTGAAGCAATATTCTACGATTCGTAGTCCTGTCGGCTCACAGTCTACTCTTTCACAAATACTAAATTTTTGACGCCAGTGGTAACATTGTCTTAAGGTGCTAAATATCATATTTCTAAACCGGTCACGGTGGTTTCGTTTTGGCTGGGGAAATACGTCTTTCAGTGATTATTGTCAATTGAAGTCCCGACCCATGATAAATATTTTTAAGTCGTCCATTGAGAGCTTAGATTTGATACGCTATACAATATGATCAGGAAATATTTATGTTTTATAGGAAATCGATCCGTCAATATTTGTCATGAGGTTGATTTGATTTTATACGTCACCGGTGAGTCAAATGGAACTACTAGGCATAATATCAAGTTAAATACACTATTTAACTAGAGTGTTTCTTTTTTAAATGTTTTTTAGAATTTATTTTTTTAAATACAAATAAATGCAATAAGTTTTAGTACTAGTTAACAAAATGACATTTTACGAATAGTTACCAGGGTTTAATCCAAGTCTTACCTATCTAATAAAAATATCCCTGATTTCTATGGGATCGAATTAAATATGAAAATAAAATTGTGAACATCAATCGCCAACAGTAAATAAATAAATGTTGTTACGGTACCAAGGGATGTTTACTGAGTATTAATAATAAACATTCCACCTCTCTGATGGATTTTTTATTTTCCATATTTAAATCTTCATTGTGTAAGTATATATAATTTTTACTCAAAACAAATCATCTTCTCCACCAAGTATTTTGAACTAAACTAAAGACGAAGTTTCTTAGGTTCTTCTTCTTCTTAGGCACACGACTCACATGGTACACTTATAAGACCACAATGCAATGGCTAAACAAATATTCCAGGCTGCATGTTTGAATCCTTGACATCTTTTAAAAAAATACGCTACATTCAAAATGACTTATAGGAAAAATAAAGGGATATTTGGGTCGAGCGGATCCTTGTACTAGGAGTACTTGCTTGAAGGTGGTGTGAGGGAATTAAGGAGTGTGGGAAGCCTCGGTAGAGGTTGAAATGCTGCGGTGCAGTGGTGAGATTCCACTGGTGGCTGGGCCTAGGGTCCCTCTAGGCATGTAGTGCAGTCTTATTTAGTTGGATAGCAGTGATGGGTGCCCGTTAGAGGCTTGTTGTTGGTGGGCCAAGCGCCGTGATGTCCACCATTTGGTCTGCTTTACCAGATCTTGAGAGTTGCCATCTTGCCGGTAGCGGTGGGGGTGTCATGTCTCGGAATAAAGGGTTTTGGCTATGTTTCATCGAGTCAAAGAACTTGATGTGTCTTCTTTGGATGGCTTCGGTGATGGTGGGGACTTCGAACTTTTCGTGGATGTCGGGAGCCTTCATATAGTTCGTAGAAAAGGGGTCACTTTTTCTAGTTCTTATTTGCTGAATTTATTATCTCTGCATGATTGTTATTCACAGGGAACATGGTCCTGGAATATTTTTTTTTTCTATTCTATTCAGAAACCCATTAATATCTAAAACTAAGAACGGTTCTCAAACCAAGGGAAGTCAATGTAAACAAAATTAAAACATATATCTCCAATGCTCTCTTGACTATTATGAAAGCGTAGACTTATCTTTCTATTTTAAGATAACAAATTAATCTCCTATTTGATGTGTCTTCAGAGATATCGCTTTAAATAATGTTCATCTTTTACAAATAGATAGTATTTAATCATATTCCAAAGAGAAAAAGGCACGTTTTTTTTCCAAAAATCTCCTTAAGTAGATACCATTTTCTCTCACGATTTTAAATACTTTTGCGATCTTTTCGCGTTAGTCTACCCTTTTTCTTCTCCATTATATGTTTTAGCTTGTAAAAAATCTGATGTATGCTCACCATTAATTTTTGCTTACCTTGACAATTACTCGTCGGATCCATTCATAACAAAACCAACAACAATAATACGTGGGTCTACGTAAAAACCAAAATATTTTACATTTCAATTATAATATTCTATATTTTTCCCTCATCCTGAATTTCTAACTAGAGAGCTTAGAAAAAAAAATTTCAATTATTGTTCTTCAATTTTTACGACCTGTTATTGTTGACAAAATGAACTTAGAGCTAGGGCCGAAAAATAACTTAGTTGGCTCTTTATCACCAAATAACAACGATATATAAAACGTTGTTTTATGAAAAAACATCTTTTTTTTTACATCTTGTTTATCGTCCATTGAACTATAAATTAACTATTTAACAAATTCAACCCGAAAATATTGCCTAAAATTTATATTTTTATCATATTTTAAATTGAATATTGTTTGATTAAACTCTACAACTTGTATACAATCTTATTAGGAAGAACATTGAGATTGTAGATATGGAAGGGAATAATTTTGACACTTCACATCAATAATGTTTGGTGACGAAGCGTCTTTAAAATGTTTTTCTGATTTTATTCAAGAACCCCAAAAAAGATTTTACAGAATTTGTAGATACCTCCTTCTCGTTAGTGTCCATTTTGGAAAGCTACTCTGAGGTTTAAGGCGATTTTTGAACTAGTGAAAACCGATCATAAAAATTGCATTATATGTACCAGTTATTTATGGAACTAGTGGCTAAAAAACACTTTTCTCATGGGTGAGGTATTATCGTGGCACCAAATAAAGGTGAAAGTTGTAACCATACGTCCTACCATACATAATAAAATATGTTTTCTAACAAAGAAGGTATCATTGTTTGGAATAATTATAAAATACTGATTAGGAAACCTGGTACTTTTAAACATATAGACAATTATCTGTACTCCATAAAGAAAATATTGTTCTAATAGACATTTTAATTTAAATATACCAATATATTTAGGACGAATCATAACTAACTTCCGTTTTTTATCAGACATTTATTTTGCTCTCATTAAATAACAAAATTATGTTAATTTTGACGACTGCAGGACGCTTTTCATGGAGTTTCACTTGACAACTCATGGTGAATTATTCCTTGACAATCCCATCATACACACAATAAAATCTCTTGGTCATGGATGTTTGCTTTCGGATCTGATAGGGGTGGTTGATCCTTATCAAGCCACTGTCTTTTGGGGACTATATTGCCATAGGTAACCCATTTTTCATCGCCTGTTACAATCCTGTCATATAAAAGAAACTTGTAATCGAATAATCATATTAAAAAAACTAATATACGGAATATACGTCAGTACATCATTGTACAGAGATAGTTATAGTCAATTGCCACTAAACCATGTGACAGGTACTCAAATTTAATGAAAGCAGAACAATTAGATCTTAATTATTAATGAGCCGAGTGACAAGTCCCCAGAGTGGGTGGAAAAGGGGTTGCAATATGGGAAAATATGGGTCACCATATCTTATGAAGAATTAACGAAGGTTTTTTATTTTATGTTGATTGAGAACTAGTGGTGTCGTTATTAATTTCCGTAGGTAGGTAATGTGATATATTTTTAGAAAGAGAATTTTTTTCAAGTACAACAAAAGCCGTTTCAAAAGTTAGAATAAGTGAACAATAAGGAAAATGGTATAGGGACTGGAGCTGTTTGTAAAGAATATTAAATCCTATTTTCCACTGGCAACTAATTCTTATTAGGAATTATTCCCTGGGGCAAATGGAGGAACTAGTCAGATGCTAAAGGCTTTGCTTTCCTCCCTTCGTGTATGAATATCTGTATGCTATAATTAAACAATTTAAAAGAAATCTGAAATATAAACACAGAATTTCCATCTTGTAGTTCATTTTCTTTTATATAATTATGGCTGGTGAATGGTGAATAAATAGGGGCCATGTTTCCCCCTCTTTCACGGCTTTATCCCAAACTGTAAAACAACGAGAGACTTGCTGGTTTGACACGCATGAGATAACACCTCTTGGGTGACTGTGGATGGCTCTGGACTATTGATAGTGGAAGCTGACCTGGAACCTTCCTCCAGCTGACCAAGTGCAGGGTTGGTATTGGCCATTTAAAACCACAGTGAGTCATTAAATAGTAATGTACCACAGCCCGTTGTCAACTTATGTGAAATGCCATCTTTAGAAACAATTAAATTAAATATTCTAGATCTGTTGAATACATATATGAATACTTATGAAGGGAATTCAATAGTTACATGGTTATAGGTGTTTTCAACATGAATACATATCATCAACCAGTAAGTGTTTATTGTAATAAGAATATTTTCATTTTTGATATTCTCTGTTGGTGGAGAATGATGATTAAATCTATCATGCATATTCCCAAGTGCTGTTAATTTTCTAAATCTATAATTTTAATAAAATTTGATTGTTTTTGGTTCGTATTCTGGTTTTTTATCTCTCAAGCGCATTTATTCATATTAATGTTCATTCATGCCAGTAACTGGACCTAAAAAGATGTATCATTAGAGTTTTCTTTACTTTCACAACTGTACAGTAGGAGGCACATTATGTCTGTCAGGTACTTGTCGGCATTTTCCAAGTCAAGGCTCTGTCTTCAATGAATAGGCCTACTGTTACCATCTACTAGCCCTCCACTTACCTAACACTTTCATGTCTACATAAAGCAATCAACAAGAAAATTTCACCTCAGAATCCGCAGAATTACGTAGTCAAATAGGACTGTCTGGAACGATCTGCGGAGAGAGAGCTGCAAGGCCAGCCAGGGGAGGACGCAGTGAGATGTTAAGACGCTAAATGAGGAGTGGGAGGGGTGGAGTGATTTGCCTTATGCTCCTCTTGGAGTCAAAGAACATGAAACAACAATGCTCAATAGTGACAATTAATTATCCCATGACTATTTGCAAATCTAGTACACAACCAAAATTCATGTAGAACAAAAGTCAGATGAGTAAACTTGAAGAATAACTTCCATTCCCTCCTTAGCTTAAGTCTGCTGAAAACACTATTTCTTTGGCTAGTAGCATTTTGGGAAGACATGACTAATCTGGTCATAATTTTATTTTTATTAGGATAGAATTAAATCTGTTGGTCACACTAATTATTGTCGATTGTTTAATTTGTCAATTAGTGTTTCTGGTGGTTCACTGTTTGCATTAAACAAGATATTCTCAAAAAATCAGTTCTCTTTCTGTACAACTAACGAACATCTTCATTGATTGGAAATGTCCTTATAAGCTATTTACCATTAGACGATTCAGCGAAATTATGCCAAATAGTACCCATTTTTTTTTTTTTTTGAAAAATTTAGCTTCGCTCTCTGATCCAATTGGCAAAGAATGGTGGCCATTGTTATAGGTCAACTCGAGCTAGTTCCGTGGCTGAATGATGCTAGTTTACTAATAGAGAAAATTGCCTTGGCAGCCTCCTTCCGTCCTATGCTAAGACTGCCTGCTAACTGCTGCTGCTAGCTGCTGACTGCTAAAACTGCCTTCGCAGTTATCACTGTCAATGTAAACGTTATGTAAGATACATTTGACCAGTATCGCCAGTTAGTCCAATGATCAATGGGGTACGTGTGGGGTATGTTTTTCCTGGCTGTTGATTAAGATATTTACCAACGACGACGCACAGACGGGTATTTGACTGGTCTAGCCGGCCAAAAATCAATTTTGCAAAATGCAGCGGAGGTCGGAAAACCCTATCGAATGTTCAATTGGAATAGTGGGGGATTCAAGTTATGGGCAGATATCGTTTCTCTAGTTGATCGGATTAGAAGAAAAACCAGTTAAAACTTGTCTGTTGAACTGCTTCTATTTTGTTTCATATCAAAAGTAACTTAGTGAGTGCATAGTTCAGTGCTACCTGTAACCGATCAGATTTTTATTACACCTACTCATTATGGATTGTGAGAGACCAGGTATGTGTCTATGTTATAGCATAATATTATTAATTAAAATACAGAATAAGGCATTAAAAAAAAATATGAAAGATGCTCTTTATTTTTTGCTGCTTGTTACTGTGAATTTCAACATTCGATAAGGATTTAGTTATACTTCCCGATGAGTCCCGATAACTTTTTTAACATGATTGGTTGTCCAAATTATGTAGTAAAGAAATATTAAATCAATAGCCGCCAATAGCCGCCAATCTGACGTCGCGACGTCTGCCCACAACAATTATTATTCACAGTCCACTGCTCAGGCTGCTATTATGAAGTGTTAGTGATGGTGCTGATCAGGGGGGTGTCTGATCTCCCACACTCAGTGCTCATTCACTCCTCAGTGAGTAAAGATTTCTTGGCAGACGTTGTTGATGAATCATCAATGCTCTTATGATATTTTTATGGTTTCGTAAAATGAGAAAACCTTATGTTTTCATCCCTGTATCTGTCCGTCTGGCACTCTGATACATGAAATTTTACATAGAGGTCCCATTTGACATTGAGTAGAAACAAAAACTATAGCCATTTCCATAAAATATGAGTGTCATTAATTAATCAACTAACTATTTTGCATTCAAAAATAGTAGAGTATGAAATTTATGATCTCAAAGACCTGATAGGCAATATGTGATTTGTGTTGGTTTTTTCAAAATTATAAGAAATAATTACAAAAAAGTCATTACAACTCTTAACAACATGTGCGCAGCTTCGATTCAAACAGTGAATTTTTCAAAGCCTTAGTTGATCCGATGATAATAATACAAATAAAACCAGCCCCAAAAATAATAATTAATTAGTTGGTAATAAAAAAAATAGTTTCTATCATTTTGGGTAGGGTATCGAATTAAAGATCCTAACGTTCTTATTAATAATGTGTAATATAATAATAATATGCTGGCGCTTGAGCGGGGTATGATTACAAATGTCATTAACCTTATATCCACTATTTATCCAATCATCTTCCGCCATTTGGCAACTCATGGATCACGTCCTTCCTCTCAAATTCCACAACCCTTCATAATAATCTCTGTTCGTCAGCAAGAAGTTCGTCCTGTCTGGCCTCCATAAACCATACGGTCTTCAGATCTTAGGAAGTTGGCACATAGGTTTGAACCATCTATGTTGGCGTTCCACTATTTTTGCCTTCACCAAAAGTATGCTATCTTTATCCGTGATGGTATCATTTCAGATGCAGTCTCTTCGACACACATTATCCTAAGAAAAATCTTCTTTTTTTTTTCCGGTAATTTTTGAGAAAAGCTTCTCCAGAAATTTGTTGCTCTATATATTGTTATTATCCGGTGACGTGGCTGGATGGGAGCGTGGGGGACTTCCCGAGAACTCCGCTTCCTCTTTTGCTTGCGAGGGAGGCAACAACCGTGTGGACTTGGGGGGCCCCTGGGCTATTTGTAAATATTGTATGAATGTGCGAACGAATGATGAATTGTAAATATGGTATGAATGAAAACACTTCCATATTTTTTTCGGTGGTATTTTCAATTCGCTACATTCGGAAAACACCAAAAAAAAAGGAAAAATATGTTTACAAATCAGGTTTTTTTTATTTTATGACAATACAGATTATGTATTCAGTACTGTTATTATGTATATTATAATATTACTATTTATAACGAAGTAGTAAAAATTGTACTTATCCCCTTTTACCATAGCATCTCAGAAATTATAGGATGAATCTATTAAATATAAATAGTCCCGCCATCAGCTAACCAAAATAACGTGGAAAACCAAATTATTGTGGAAAACATAGACAATCTAAAGCTCTCACTTAATTAAATGTACACTGCTTTGAAGCCCACCCCAACTCTAATTGTAGTAAACGATTATTCATACTGGTATTAATTATTCTATATTTATAAAACTTCAATTGTTTGGAAAAATACGTCCGGCTAATGAGCGATTTTTTATTTAAGTTTAAACGGATACTTACTGCTTATCAATACTAATCTATCTCATATTCAACTGTATCCGAATACACAAAGCTGTAAATTATATATATAAATAAATCTTTTTTGAAGATACATATATCCGTTTATATATTTACCCGACTTACCCACAAACACCACGCTGTTACGCTCTAGTCAAATAATTAGAATATTTGAATTGTAGGGATGCCATCTTACTATTCAACTACTGAACAATTTGATTCCTCTATCAAATCCTGAGTGTATTGCATTAGCGTAACGTTGTCAAAATTATACCTTGCTCAAACGTACTCAATTAATTTTCTATTGTCACAATTGGAATCTAAACCCAAAGTAACTTTAATAAATTAACGTGATTGTTGTGGCCACCTCTTAATCACAAATAATTATAAGTCACCCTCTTCTCGTATCAGACCTTGTACCTATATCATCAAATAATATCAGAAAATATGTACCTATTGTTCATTATGTTAATAAAGATTACGACGTCAGTGAGAGTAGGGGGAGGAGTCAGTAGAGTGGGGCCCATCCCCATTTCCTCTCTAGCCATCCCCTCCAGGCGAGCCGGCTATATAAGCCCGAGCCCCTGAGTCAGAGCTCTCGCTCGGTAGACTCACACTACCTTCCTGATTCCACCCGCCTCCTTTAGGCACTCCACACCCTATATCCTTCTCATACATCCTTCAAATGGGGGACTCCCCTTAGTGAAAGGCACTCATTAGCCCAAAATAATTTTCCTTTATTTTTCCCACATCCTATTTTTATAAGTTTGAGAGCTAAGGAAAAAAAAAAAAAAAAAATCAGAGCTCTCGGTAGACTCTCACTACCTTCCCGAATCCACCCGCCTCCTTTAGGCATTCCACGCCCTATATCCTTCTCATACATCCTTCAAATGGGGGACTCCCCTTAGTGAAAGGCACTCATTAGCCCAAAATAATTTCCTTTTATTTTTCCCCACATCTTATTTTTATAAGTTTGAGAGCTATGAAAAAAAAAGTCAGAGCTCTACCTTCCCGAAATCCACCCGCCTCCTTTAGGCATCCCACACCCCATATCCTTCTCATACTTCCTTCAAATGGGACTCCCCTTAGTGAAAGGCACCCATCAATCCAAAATAATTTTCCTTTTATTTTTCCCACATCCTATTTTTATAAGTTGAGAGCTAAGGAAAAAAAAAAAAATCAGAGCTCTCGGTAGACTCTCACTACCTTCCCGAATCCACCCGCCTCCTTTAGGCATTCCACACCCTATATCCTTCTCATACATCCTTCAAATGGGGGACTCCCCTTAGTGAAAGGCACTCATTAGCCCAAAATAATTTTCCTTTATTTTTCCCACATCCTATTTTTATAAGTTTGAGAGCTAAGGAAAAAAAAAAAAAAATCAGAGCTCTCGGTAGACTCTCACTACCTTCCCGAATCCACCCGCCTCCTTTAGGCATTCCACGCCCTATATCCTTCTCATAAATCCTTCAAATGGGACTCCCCTTAGTGAAAGGCACCCATCAGCCCAAAATAATTTCCTTTATTTTTCCCACATCCTATTTTTATAAGTTTGAGAGCTAAGGAAAAAAAAAAAAAAAAATCAGAGCTCTCGGTAGACTCTCACTACCTTCCCGAATCCACCCGCCTCCTTTAGGCATTCCACGCCCTATATCCTTCTCATACATCCTTCAAATGGGGGACTCCCCTTAGTGAAAGGCACTCATTAGCCCAAAATAATTTTCCTTTATTTTTCCCACATCCTATTTTTATAAGTTTGAGAGCTAAGGAAAAAAAAAAAAAATCAGAGCTCTCGGTAGACTCTCACTACCTTCCCGAATCCACCCGCCTCCTTTAGGCATTCCACACCCTATATCCTTCTCATAAATCCTTCAAATGGGACTCCCCTTAGTGAAAGGCACCCATCAGCCCAAAATAATTTCCTTTTATTTTTCCCCACATCTTATTTTTATAAGTTTGAGAGCTATGAAAAAAAAAGTCAGAGCTCTACCTTCCCGAAATCCACCCGCCTCCTTTAGGCATCCCACACCCCATATCCTTCTCATACTTCCTTCAAATGGGACTCCCCTTAGTGAAAGGCACCCATCAATCCAAAATAATTTTCCTTTTATTTTTCCCACATCCTATTTTTATAAGTTGAGAGCTATGAAAAAAAATAAATAAATAAAAAGTCAGAGCTGAGAAAGAAAACAACCGGGACCTTGAACACTTCTCTCTCTCTCTCTGCACTGGCGCCTGCGGCTCTACTCAAAACCATGTACTTCTCATTCAACTACCTCTGCATCTCTCTTTCCTAACCTCGCTATGTTGTAGTCCGGCGTTTGTCAGACACCACACCATCCTAGTGGGAATCTCTGCCTTCGTCTCGCTAAAACTATTAACTAGCACCTCCTTGGCCCTGCAAATTTTACCAGCAGTGTCTCCCACGGCAATCCAGCCTGCCTCTCTCCAGGTCACACTCGCCTTTAGGATCCGGATGGTTTTCGCCTACCCTTAGATACCGAGTGTGAATTCGTGGTCATTCCAAGACCACATAAACTACCTATAAACTTGCCCTGTACCTCTTCTCCTGAACACAGTGCTTGTCGGGGCATACACACCTTCTAAAGATCTTGTGGAGTCAGATCAAAGCGAATTAAAGCCGCCCGCCAACTAGGTCGGCAGCCAGGGTGAAAGACCATATGTCCACCCGCTCTATCTCTTTCTGGGCGCTTTTCGGAGGGGGGCTAAGAGAAGGGAAAATTATGAAATTTTATTTATATTATTTTATTTTATTTACTAAATAATAGTAGCTGTCTAATAGTAAGAGCCTCAGTCATTATGACCATTCCCCCCCCCCTGTTTTAAACAACCACATTTTTTACCGTCAAGATTATAGGATGGAATTACATTATAAATATGCATTAGAATTTACACCTCACATAGAGCTCAGCGAGATAGTGAATATTAAACGTTAATAAAAATTTAACTATTTGCCTCACTGAATTAAACTCCTTATCTAATGTAATCTAGAAACAACCGAGTTAATTTTCATTTTATTTCTATTTTGTGCACTGTTTTATTTAGTTAGAGTTGCGTTCCTAAATAAGTTCTAAGTAGTAATAACATTAATGAAATTTTCTGTTTGTTTTTTTGTTTTTATCTTTTACGAAATCTTAATTTTACGAATAAATTAATGGTGATCGTAAGATCCTCAACCAATTATAAAAATTATTTAAACAGTCCTGATTTTATATTTTTTATTTGAATAACATTTTTCTATGCAGGGTTTGGAACATCTTATGGTGAACCTGGGACTCGGGGGTCTGAGATTTGAGAAAAACCACAACGAGTCAGAGCATAAGACGCCAGACGGCGATTTTAAAGACTTGCACGATTCTCGAGGCCTCCACGTCCACAATCACACGATCACACGGCTGCGAAGGGCGTTCAGTAAGTACTCAAATAAGAAATTATAATTATTGTTTATTTACTAAAACAATATAAGGCGCTTGAGGAATGAATTATTATCGTTTGCACTTCGAATTTCTGTGTGATTACTGGCGGAAGGAGTTAGATCTTGACCCTATTTACCACACTCTGTGACATTAACCAATGGCCAAAAGCATATTCCAATTAAGTACTAAAGCTTTGGTCTTACAAAGGTTTTATATCACTAGTTATTGATGCTTATTTGTACTGATTAAAATTTTTTAAAATATATGTTTCAATGTTAATTTAAATTCAATATGAAGAGAAATAAATAATATCACAAGATAGGTCAGTTTTAATGCATTTTTAAAAATACTCATTTTAATTTGTTAAATCATCTCGTTTACCGAAAAACGCTTTTTTTTATATAATCAACAAAATCGAAATAGCTAAAATATTGTTGAAACAAATAAATCTATCGAAATCGGCTCGAACGACAATGCGTGGCTTCTATTCTTAGCTTTTAAAAAATTTATTTTTTAAAAAATTTATTTCTTAAAAAAACTCATTAAAATCATTCGTCAGCATATGTTTTTTTTCTATCTTAATTACACTGAAAAAACTAACTAAATTCCTAAAATAGTACCTGAAATATGACTTAAGAAAGTAAAAAAAAATTATTGGAGCCAAATTGTTTCACTTTTAATATTTTACACACTTCCCATTAGCTTATAATGGAAATTTTTGAGATTGTGTGAGGCACACATTTAAATTGTCAGATCGATTTAATTTTTTTTAAGACCTCCATCTTAGGTCATAAGAACGTGTAGACAAAAGACGATCCATATATGTTTGAAAGTATAGCCTCTTATGGTTCAGCAATGAAAAGATCAAATTATTTTTTTCGCGATATAAGGCATGGCAGTTAAAACTAATCTAGGCAGTAATATAACCTAGTTGTTATTTGTTTAGTTATTCTTTGCATTGACGCAGATGGATGTTGTTATAGAATAATTTTCCTAATTTCAAAACGTCTTTATACAAATATTTATATTGTTCTAAGTGCAAATCTTAGTAGAAACGACCATTAGATAATTAACTTTCATACTTTGTTAAGTCACAGAACAGAAATTATTTAAGGTATATAGTTAATCTTTTTTTCTCCATTATTAAGGGTACATTAGAGATAATAAGACAAAAATAAGTTCATGGATATGATGAAAAATTAAGTTTTAACAGCTAACAATACAAACCGCGCATCGAGCCCATTTCAATAGGTCAATTTTTGTTAACAATATTTTAGCTATTTACATTTTGTTTATTGTTTTTGAAAAGGTGGTCTTCAGTTACCAAGATTGTTGACCTTTTTTTTTTGTTAACTTTTTTTACCAAAGGCACAGAGTAAGTTTTTCACAATGAAATAAAGTCAAAATGGAACCCCTTCCACCAGATTTTCTTAAAAGGTACCAATTACACAGAAAAACGAACTACAGACGATCACAATTATATTATCTTTTAATAAAAAGTAAATAAATAAAAAACAACGGCAAGATACAAGGTGAATGTCTAGGCACGTAATAACTTAAAAACATTGCATAATCAGCCTAATCTAGCACACAACAAGACACTTGTTTAAGCAGCTCATTAGAAAACAACAAACACAAACAAACCATCCAGGACAATGAAATCGTAACGACATGCATATTTCCACGTTACAGCATTTTACGATTTCTGCAGATTGCCGGTTATATTGCACAGATAAGTATGGAGTTATAAACGTGATAAGGTAATCAAAATGTTTCCGAAAAACAAACATAACTTTAACTGCTTGTAAATATGAGAGTTAGATAGTGATGTCAAGGCCTCAAAAATGGTTTGAGGCTCACTAGAAAAATATATGGGTTTTTGTTTTTAGTTTTAGTCAAAAAAAAACTACAGTAACTTATCGGCCAATAAATAAATTGGGGTCAATGATCTGATTCAAACCATATATATAGTTCAGTATTTACTCTCCCCCACAAAAACCCACAGATATCTCCCAACCCCAACTAATCGTCACCACCTTCGCATGCAAAAGTAGAAGCCGAGGCTCGGGGCATGAACCATGTTCCTCCACCAGCCACCGGATACGACCCAGTTAACTCAGTGAGAGCCACTGACGTTCAGGACATGAAAGGAGAAACTTACAAACCCGTCACTACCACTGCCATGTATTCACGGCAGGTCCCGAGGCCACTGTCGTTTTAATCTTGCCGAAGAATTATAGGGTCGTGTGAAGCTGAATATGCACTATGGTTGGAGATAAGGGTCATTGAATAGGTTTTGATGGAAGTTTGTGATTATCTTTCATTAATTATGAACAAAAATAAATGAATTGATCATTTATCATCAAATATATTGTTGACAAAAATATATCCTTATATTTTAGGCCCTCAGTATCTACCAACCCCCAAAGTAGAAGCTCTAGTTTCTTACAGGTACGACCTTCTTTCGTCTATCCATGGATCTGTAATTTCTACGAAACAATCAATTTATCAATATTAAGCCTATATTCAACAACACTATATTAAGATATAAATATAGGAAGTATGTGATGAAAATGTAAACGTGAAAAACACCGCTGCTCTAACACCTATATAATATTTGGGGCTCTAATTTGTCCCTAATTGCTTAGAGCACATTAAAGAAGCTAATGCAAAAAGAAAACCACATAGTTCCAATGGCCCACAATAATTACAGGATTATTTAATATCGATCTAACTGATATACAGAGGGGTCCAAAAAACTTGCAAACTAATTGACGGAGTCTCATTTTTGGTGAAAGTGTAGCTTAAAGTCCAACTTAAAGATATCACTGTAGGTGTTCGAAATGGTCTCCATTAACATCCACACACAAACGATGCCACCGAACTGCAGCACGAACTACTGACTGCAACTTGTTCAGTTGGATATTTGCACATGAATGTACGATGGATTCTCGAAGTTCATCCAATGTGCGTGACTTTTGTCGATAAACGACGTCCTTTAGGGTTCCCCACAGGTAAAAGTCCGGAGGAGTTAAGTCTGGGGAACGTGGTGGATACTCTACAGCACCTCTACGGCCTATCCATCTTCCTGGTAGATTTTCGTCGAGATAAGCCCTAATACGATTGGGTTAGTGGGCTGGGGCACCATCTTGTTGAAAGTAAAATCTTCCGTCTCCATACAAGTCTTGGATGGCAGGTAAAATGGATGTTTGAAGCTTCTCAAGGTACACCTCACCGGTTGCCATTGCCGTTGAACCTCATTAATGTTTTCGTACTTAAAATACCACTTTAAAACAGACTTCCTTTCATCAAATGTAAGCCTTACGCCAGCCATGTTTACTCGAGTAACAAGGTACAACTAACAATAAAACACTAACTATCTGGCGACTGTCATCTGACAAAACAAAACAACGCAATACAACGCTTGTATGGCGATTGCCGGGACTACAAACTATTACACTACCAAAAATGAGACAACTCCGTCTATTAGTTTGCAAGTTATGGACTTTTAAACAGTGAATACATTTTTTTGGGCCCCTCTGTATATCACTTTTATTTTTTGGTGAATATTTTAACTGATTCTAGAGACCAATATAGGCTGTGAGAATAATGAAGTATCTTAAGTTAAAAAGAACGAAAAAAAAATTTTCTTCTCTTTTATGCACTTATTTACACACTTACATCTTAAAAAAAAATTAATATCTAGTTAAAACTTGATTTAACAAAATGATATTAACACACACATAACGTATGTGCTGAGTTTTTTGATAGAGGGATCTGTGCAAATATTTGAGCGTGACTGGCCACCCTAAGGAACCATTGGTTTCTCTTCTGGCTCGCAGACGAAAATGACATAAGACGTTATCTAAACAGGGTAAAGAGGTCATTGTACATACTAGGTGCACATTGATCTGGCTCATAATTCCAATTCGACATAAATCTCTCAGCTATTTCTCCAGTTTTACATACAGTTTGTTGTCGCCAATGAAGGATTCAAGAAAGAAAGATTTATTGTTTTTACCATCATTCGACCAGCCCTCACGATATTACAAGCATCGGCTCCAACTCCATTATCCCAAGAGTAGTCGACTTGGTATAAAGTAAAGAAGTAAAGGCTGACAATAAGCTCCCCGCCGGCAATAATTAATTACTTGAATTAATCGTAGGCTTACCTTGTGGACTTGGGGGGCCTCTGGGCTGTTTGTAAATATTGTATGAATGATAACTTTTATCTCAATTACTCATTCCCTAATAAAAGGCAGATTGTAATTTTTTATCTTAATAAAATTGAATATTCGAAAAAAAAAAAAAAAAAATCGTAGGCTTCAGTTCCGACCCGAGTAGGTCGGTTGACCAGGTAATTACCTAAGACCATAATTTTATAACACATTTTTACGAACCTACGAGCTTACGAAATTTTCAGTGGTGCTGCTTAACCCCCGGTCGGCCCTTAGGATTTTTGGTGCTATGTTCTCGCTCTCGTGTAGTATAACCGATTTAGGCAGACCCACCTAAAATTAATAAATAAAATATAGAGTATTGATAAATAATTATTTCACTGTCGAGGAAATGCTATAATACCTTTGCTTCTGTTTACGTCAAGTTTAAAACTTACTTTTCTCGAGTTGTTTAGATTCACTGATTAAAGAACAGCAATTTGAGTTCCGTTCACGATCGCCATACTATTTATTTTTCCTACCATTTACGTTATTAAGAAACTAATAAAAACTCCTATAACCCAGCCACCTTAGCTCTAATCAAATTAACAGCTAAGCTTATAACAATCGTACAACAAAGCTGATACGACAGGCCTATGAGGCATCACATCATGATGGCCTCAATAGAACCGTTCATGATGGTGATCGGGGAAATAGGTCCACAAATATTCGAATACTTCGTAAAATATTCAATAGACTTAAGTCGAATATACATTTTCATTCTTAACTCTGAACCTAACCTAACCGTAACTACATTTAAATATTAAATGCCTTCATTAAGAAGTAACAGTTGAGTGTGGTCATATTACCGTTCTTTTGCCGATCGTTCTCTTCAAAGATTCGTTCTTTTTAGTAAACCGTATATTTTCTCCCCCCTCCCAAAAAAAAAAACAGTTGATTCTGCTGGAATCGTTCATCAACGTGAATAAAACTTTAAGCATCGTCTGCTCTCAACTGGCATACCCAGTCATCAAACATCTTTGATTATTTACAGTGTTTGTTAAGGTGTTCACAATATGTTAATTATCTTGATTTCTTCATTCTATTTTGGTTTAATACACCTGTCTTATCTTTTAATTTTCTCTAGATTTTTTCAATTTCAAGTTTATAATTTATCGTTAATAAATCAAAATGTCAGTTAGTTTCAAAATGAGTGCTTACTTTTGTTTTAACCCATTACATTGTCATAGTTATGTATCATCATCATCGTTTTTTGTTGGACTAATAGTTATTGGCTCAAAAAATTAAAATTTACAATAAACAATTTTATTAATACATTAACTTTAGTCTTCGATTTTCTTTGTTAATTAGATTAATAATAACAATATGTATTTTTTGTCTGTTACATATTTTTTTTAAGCCACAATATTTTCGTTTTTATTTTAAAAAATATTTTTTATCTGCTAAAGTTTTTTTGTTTTTTTTAAACAGAATAAAATATGTATAAAGTAAAGAAACGATAGCGGACCACGTGAATTTCTTGAAGTTGAATGAAGTTGACTTATTCAAATCTTTATTGTATTAACCATCTCGGAAACTGGAATAAGATTTTCTTTAAATAGGATTAAATTAGATTAATTAAAATATAGAACGAGAAAACACTTTAAATAAATTACATGAGATGACATTAAACAAACGATTCGATTGTTGCTCCCAAAACTTTATTTTTTAGAAGAACTTTGAAATTCTTTTTGTTTTACATGAAAGGCCATCCTCATTTGTCGCTGCCATTCCAAAAGCTTCTCTCTCTCACAGCCACATATTCCTTCTTAGGGCACTAAAATATAATTAAATAAATGAATACACGGTAAAATTGTAAATTAATTTATTATGTTATTTATGTTTAATTTACACTTTCTGGTTCAGAGCCAGATGAGAAATGCCTCTCGCCACAGGACCTTCTCTACTTCTACGGACTGGAGACTGGTCATGGAGTGGTCATCTCGCAGGACAACTTCCTGGCCATGTGCCCTGCCATCGTGCACCAACTGGACAGGCGGCTCTGCAGTCCAAGGGCGGTCTTCAACCAGGCGCCGGATCTCGGCTTTAAAGGTAAGCCTTCGGTCGGTCATTATCAGCTCTAGCATACTCTAGGGTTAACAGGGAAGATCGTTTCATAAAGGTGGACCCCATTTTTCAAATCATAGTTAATCTAGGATCACTAACCATCTAAGAATTGTCTTACCGTTCACAGGGCAGATTAATCAAAATTGCCCGATTAGGTAGGGCGTGTTTTTGCAAATCTCGACGAGAGATACAATTCAGAAAGATAAGAATCCAATAGTGGAAAAAAAAACCATCTAGTTTTTAATTGCGAATCTGAATATGTACATGGTTAAACTTGCGGTTATTGTTTATTTAAATAGTTTTATGATATTTGTTGAGCGAAAGTCTATTTATTTTTGGCGTTGAAATATACAATTATATATCTCCTTCACAAGCATTCTTATTTTGTGGTGGTTTTATTTATTATTAACTACCCTTATCAATTGGATCGTCATTTTGAACAAGAAAGCAAGTGGCAACAATTCGATTTGTGTCTTATTGCATAATATTTGTCAGATTGTTTTCATACATCTGTTAGATTCAAGAAGGAACCTTAAGCATACTCCTCATAAGCTTAAAATAAAGCAGGAAATGTTCATGAGTGTGAAGAAGGGGACGAAACCGGGGGAC
Source organism: Acanthosoma haemorrhoidale (assembly GCA_930367205.1). Lineage (NCBI taxonomy): Eukaryota > Metazoa > Arthropoda > Insecta > Hemiptera > Acanthosomatidae > Acanthosoma > Acanthosoma haemorrhoidale. Next base: position 180,050,335 of record OV884011.1, on the reverse strand, counting down.
GCTCCCTTCTTCACACTCGGTCCAGATCGGCCTCAGATATATGTGTGTAGCAACTGTGAAGAAAAAATTGAAACCAAATCCATCACCTCAATGATGCAGACAAACGAGTAGCTGCTGCAGAAAGAATTGTTCATATTCGCAGAGCAAACAAATTTTATAAAAAACAAGAAGAAATGCTCAAAATGACGAAGTTAGTTCAATCGTTATCGACTGTATGCAGAACCTTCCATAACTTAAAATACCTGTGCAAGAAATGTTTTGCCTCCGCAAAGCTTTTGCTTTATATGTTCTGCGTGCATGATATGAAAACTAATATTGCTTAATTTTTCGCAAAACGAGGACCATATGATGACTGCAGCTTAATATGGTTAACCATACAAAACAGGAGTCTAGACATAAAAGATTTGAATGTCTTTAGTGATGCGTGTCCAGAGGTCGGTTCCGATAATTCACCAAAACTTTCTTGTGAGAGGTCACTCATTTTGGCAATGCGACGCAAAGTTTGTAATTGCGAAACGTAATATAAAAATGAATGACTGAAATCACACGCCAAACTAGTATATTGATTTGCTTCGAAATTCCAGAAAGAGTGGGTTCAATGTTACGCAAATATCCTCGATTTCAAGAACTGGTGTCAGAAATTTTACGTAAAAAACGTTAATTCCCAAGACGAAACGACTAACTTCTCGATATCAAAATAAAGCGTCATTGGGTATATACAAACACCATAACATCTGACAGTGGACTCTCACCACTGTACCGAAACAACCAACCTCCACCGAGGCTTCCCACGCCCCTTAATCCTCTCACACCACCTTCAAGCAGGTACTCCTAGTATAAGGATCCGATTAACCTAAATATTCAATATTTTTCCCTCATCCTGAATTTCTAACAAGAGAGCTTAGAAAAAAAATCAAAAAAAAAAAATCATAACATCTGAATTATAAATGTATTAGTAAAATACAGCTTTTGTTTTTGCACAAGCAAAGAGAGTTGGTGTGACTTATATTTACACTTGCAAAATCCTGATTAACCACAAGAAGATACGAGATGTGAATAAAATAATTCCAGGCTAATACAAATCATTTATATGGATGTAATTATATATGTCAATTATATTCCCATCCCTCTCTTGTAAATGTTATGTACTCTGCCAAGGTGATTGGGAAGTGGCATGTGTACATGGACTTTTAGATGGTCACTCCCTTTCCGCAACATCACTCTACGATCTCATGTACTAGGCCTGAAAATGTCAATCTATTTGATGTTTTACATATTTTAAACCGTTACATTTCAACTGGGTTAACTTTAGTGTACACTGCTTCATTATAATTAGCTTGTCCATGAATAACAAGGCAGGCCTCTACAGCGGACAATGAGGAGCTCCACGACAAATGAAATAACGACTCTTGACATTTAAAAAAAAAAACAATATCATTTTTTTGTTTGCATCACATATGTATGTAATTGTTTTCCTAATACATAATAAATTATGTGCCTATTGTTTGTTTGCACTATTGTTTTACGGGGAAAAATACTTTTTTTTCGGCCACCGATAAGCTATATCACCTAACGTTTTCATGTGTAAATAATTAAAAAGTATGTTGAAACTGACTCCGTAAATAAATACGATGAAACCTAACATATTTCTTTCATCCGCCTAAGTTAAAGCTCAGTCACACTTACTTGTATAAGTTTATATGTGACTATTGTCGGTTAGTGGTCAGTATTATTTGGATACTCTCTTATAGAAATTATTAAATTAAAACGTGAGCATTTTTTTCAGAACGAACGTGCGAATGAATGTTAAAGTCGACCATTTTGACCCTTTATAACTCTTGTAAGGAGTTGTTTAATATTCTACTTTTTTTTTTCTTACACGTTTTGCTTAGTCAATAGGCGTCTTAACTCGTTTATACTTCCCATTTAAATATTTATTTACTACCCTCCCGAGAAATTCAGTACAGCTGTCATTGGTCTTGAAGAACAGATCGGTGAGGGTACGGGTGGGTGATTGCCTCTCTAACCCATTCCCTCTGACTTGTGGAGTTCCTCAAGGAGCGGTTCGGTCTCCGGTTCTTTTCAGCATGTACGCATCTGAAATTGTTGGGACAAACTATAAGAAAGCTACTGTAATCGCTTTCGCCGACAACATTGCGGTTTACAGCAGCAGCATGAGTTCACAAAGAGCTCTTACACAGGCCGAGTCAGTTTGTTATCAGTGACATACTGGGCAAGTTAAACATCAGTGTAAACGCAGGGAAGGCCGACTGCGTAATCTTCTCCCTCCAAAAGGGGAAAAAATCCTTGCCAAAATCATATAGTATAGGAGCACTCACCAGCTTTCTCAATGCACTATTTGGGTATAAAAATGGATAGGCATCTCCATTTCTCTACTCATTTTAGTAATAAAATAGAAAAAGTACGACAACGGTCTTACCGGCTATCGCACTTGCTAACTTCACCCAATCTGTCACTTCGTCTCAAACTGATGATCTATAAATGTGTCCTCCGGCCAGCTCTGCTGTACGGTGCCCCGCTATTTACCCACTTGACTGACAATACTGCCAAATGTCTCCAACATTTCCAGAATTGGATCATGCGAAAAGTGGTCCGAGAGGTTAAAGAACGCTGACCTGCACCCGTTGCTCCATCACCTTTATTAGTCAGTTTAGTCAAGTCATGTATAATCTGTATCATTATACTTGTTTATTCATTACATAATTTTTATAAAATAACAAAACCTGTAAATAATGTAACAGGAAATACAAAAATAATTTGTAAATAGATTCACCTGAGGATCTATAATTGTATATCATTATTTGTAAATTTAAAGGGGCTATGAAAGAAAAAAAAACAAAAAAACTTGTACATAAAAGCTCGGAACTAAGAACTTCTACATAATAACATTATTAACTGTAAAATAAAACATGAAATCCTTATTTGACTCTTTTCCCAGTATAATTGATTATCTTGGCTAATCCTTCATGTAATTATGTAAACTAAACTTCTTCGCATGGCATTCAATATTATATATTGCAACGCGAATGTCCAAAGGAAAGATCGTGCTTAACGGTTTTTAAAACACTACTGAAAAAAATAATTTATTGAGAAGGCGGCAGCCAAAGGATTTTAATTGGTAGAAGGTGAAGAGGTGATGGATCTAAATATGGCAGCGCTTTGGTTCAAACGCTTTAATGATGGGAATTCAAGTCTTAAAAACATGCCTCGCGATCAGGCCGAGGTCACCCGGGGCTTCAAACGGCCTAAACCTAAAATATATTAGTTTTTGAAATTAACTAGATTTTTATACCGTGAATAAAGTAGTCAGAAAATAGGCTGAACTATTTCCACCGGATAAGCCTGGACAGTTTATATGTTGGAGTAACTAAGGTTTTATTTTCAAGCAGATCTGGTGATAGGCATGTTTTTCTATTTTAACCTTCACTGTTTTAATCAAAATGATATTTAGATAAGGCCTAAAGTTTTTAGTCAATATTTATTGAGCGATTTCAAAGATAAAACGTCACACTGAAAATAATTTTATATTTATGTTTAAGTCAGCCCATTTGATCCTTGGCATGTTTTGTTCTAGCCGTCAAATCGGACCACAAGCTCCGCAGTCCAAACCAACTATTTTCGAGTAAATTCAAGTAATCAATATAAAATCGAGAAGCTTTACAAGATAACAGTATCGTGTTTTATTCTTATTCAATTACAAGCCACTCGAGAACACAAGGAACAAGTTGTCTGTCAACAACCTTTAGAATTAAAAAAAAAAAAACTTTAAACTCGGTTCCCCGAATTATTTGAGTTGTTACATCCGAGGTGAGATTTAAGAATATATTCTATATGCTTCATTATAATTAACTTATCCATAAATTTAGTACATCAGAGTGGTTTCTGAGATATTGACTTTGAAATGCAATATGTCTAATTAATTTATTGGATTCGCTAAAAAAGAAACCATTTGTAGGAGGCATTAACTATTGTCAGTGAATCCTTCCGCTATGTTTGATACTCTTTTATTGGTACTACTTTGGTCCTTAATTCCTTTCAAATGAGGCATATATTTCAATGATTTCATTTATTATGTTCATCTCTGTAGTTAATTGCTACACTCTCTGTAAATTGGATAAAGATAAAAGTGGCAGTGTCTGAGATCTCTCATAGTTTAAACCACTCTACCGATTCCTACTCACTAGCACAATAACTTGACTCCAGAGCTTCCAGAACAAAATCCTGCGCACGGCACTATGGCATACCCCTTTTCGTGATATGAAGGCTCCCGACATCCATGAAAAGTTCGAAGTCCCCACCATCACCGAAGCAATCCAAAGAAACCACATGCCCCACTGGGACTCAAAAGCACGGTTTCCATTCTCACGGTGTTCATTTGTCGTTCTGTTTAGCTTTGCAATAAATATACCGGCAACTCTCAAGATCTGGTAAAGCAGACCAAATGGTGGACATCACGGCGCTTGGCCCACCAACAACAAGCCTCTAACGACACCCGTCACTGCTATCAGACTAAATAAGAATACACTACATGCCTAGAGGGACTCTAGGCCCAGCCTTCAGTGGAATCTCACCACTCTACCGCAACAATCAGCCCCTACCGAGGCTTCCCACACTCCTTAATTCCCTCACACCACCTTCAAGCAGGTACTCCTAGTACAAGGATCCGCTCAACCCAAATATCCCTTTATTTTTCCCTCATCCTTAATCTTATAATTAGAGAGCTAAGAAGAAAAAGAAAAAAAAAATCTCTCATAGTTTAAGAGATGTTAAGGTTTTACGAAAAAAAATAAAATTAAGGTGAAATACTACAGTACTTATCACATGATAGAAGATTTAAGAAAATGTCTTATTTTCGTGCCCAGGGAAAATTCTTCATCAAATATAGAACATGTAGAACAGTTTCAACTTAATTTGAAAACGCATTTTTACTTTCTTAGAAACCTCTATAACTCTTAAGCTGATAATAAGATAAGCCCTGAATGTAAAGTAGGAGCGGCTAATAAAAATGTGTTGGAACGCACAGATCAGTAGTCAAATCATGCGACTCTTTCTCGTGTTGAATGCTATCTGATTGCTGGTGTACTTCATGGCTGATCGATGAATCGATCACTTATAAATACTTTAATAGTTCTATATAGGATTATATAGTTAAATGTTATCTTGTTATTGCAGCTTGGATCTACGCGATCGTGAGTGTCTTGGTGATGTCTTTAGTGGGCCTGCTGGGTGTGGTCCTGGTGCCGATCCTCGACAAAGCCTTCTTCAGCAAGCTGCTCAGTCTTCTGGGAGCTCTCGCGGTAGGCACTCTCACAGGGGATGCTCTCTTGCATTTGTTGCCTCACGTAAGTGTTGTATCAATGTTTGCCATGTTTAGTAATAGCTGGTAAGGTAACCTACCTGTATCAAACACGCCACCAACATGTTCTCCTCTTCTTGTGGATTGTTATCTTCGAGAGTCCAATCATCGTCCATAAGCCTCGCCTCTAACACAGTATCGACTCCTCTCGTTACATATCCTTGGATGACAACCATGGCAACAGTCAATAGAAGGAAGTTTTTTTAAATATATCTGCCTGGTTACCCACTATGGTGACATACACTCTCTCAGGGGGTCCTGGGTGCTTTCTAGTCAAAGGCAACTTGGCTGGCTGCTCCCATACGTCGGTTTTGGTGGGTGCTGGATAATTATTTTTCTTCCTCTTCTTTTTCCTGCTCTCAACAAGCATATAGGCCATCCTTGTTCTCAGGAGTAAATAGTGCCTCTGATTGAGTAGTGCAGGTAATGAAGTCACCCTAGATGGGCCTGCTAATGGGCTTGCAGCCTGATTGGTATCCCCATTCAGTGTGTGCCTGTTTTCTCACCTTCTGCTTGGCTCTGGCTGCATCTTCTACTGCAGCAGATACAAGCTGCTACGATATTCCCACTGGCCGCACTGCCACCATCAGTTTTGTATTTTCTACAGCAAGATCTTTTTATCTCTTCAATCAGGTCATCAATCATGTGACTTATTATGCTCCGGTTTCTTTTCGTGACCCGGATGTCATCAAGAAAGCGATCAAGGCTGCTCCGGGTGTTGTGGGATCTCTCGAGGAGGCCCAGGAATAGGGGGTCTTCAGGTTCCTCCCTACTGACATCCCTTGTAAGAAATGCTCCTTTCTACATTACGACTGGCGCTTCGTCACTATTATTCATCTCATTGGAGAAAGGGTTTAATGACGATCAGTGACACAACAACCTGTGGCAAAGATCCAAAATCCGTGAGCCGAGAGTTGTGTCACCTCGGTCAGGGTTGGTTTAGGAAAAAATGGTCCAGGTGCTCTCGGTCCCACGCTAGAAATAAGGAGCTACTTACTTGTTTTATTCCGCAATACGACTGCTCAAAACCCGTATCATAAACATTAAATCGTTACGAAAGTAGTGCAGTTTGGTGCTGCGACGTTTTCTACGTACTCTATCACTACGCATTACTAATATTACGCACATACAAGTTGAGATAATGAAGAACTCACGTGTGCATGGCTGCTTGTAGTTGGCTATCGTATATACGTTTGTGAATCATCCTCTACTTTGAAATTCAAAATGTTTTATTCAGCTATAATTCCGGTCGATTTACTTAAATATTTGATTTTGTGCAAAGATAAATTATAACACCAGAACGAATCTTGCAAATCTCCATGCTGCTCTGTAATATACTTATTTGTGCCTTCCCACAACTTATTTATTCCTTGTTCACAAGCCCTTTTCATTTCATGCTTGATAATCCAAAGTAAATAAATAATTTCCCTGGAACCATTGTTTACCTGCTACTCTAGTAATATTCGCCTTTCTCAAACCAGGAGGTAAGTTTTAGTTTACCATAGTAAATGTTAGTTTTAACAGAGTGCACTGCTCATAGTATGTTTCATCGTCACAATATAAATGAGTGATCTAGTGTATAATACGCTAGATGACAGAGTTCTTAGGGTACACTACAGCAAAGAAAATTATTTTCAGCATAACTGACATTCTGTCAACTCTTATGTGGAGAGTCCTTTGGGTGGGTACCTGCCCGATCCCATTAAGTTGAGGGTGAAAACTGTTAGAGTTTGAAACTGATTGACCACTTCATCTTCCTTTCATGAATGCGGATCAAGAAGCAGCACATTATTTTCTGGTGCTGGGCCTTTGGCCCTCTTTAGGCTTTGGTTTTATTTTAACTTTAAATGTTTGAAATTTACTTATTTTTTACAGGCTCTACAAGCCCATCCAGGTGGAGAAGTTGTAATTTCAAGAGCAGGATCTACTTTCTTAACTGTCCTTTTCTTCTTTGCTATAGAAGCAGCTTTCCATGCCAAGAGCAACAGAGTAAGTAAATACAAAAAAAAAACAAAAAAAAAACTGTTACTACGCTATCGTATACATACCCTGATTTAATCACATCTCCTATTGAACTATTGTTAACAGAACACATATAATCTTGTTACATTGATAAATATTATGAACACTGAAACTTCTATTTATAGTAAAAATATATTCAGGTTTTTTCTAATCCCCACTGAGGGACAATATAACATGAATGAGGACCTAAAAGCTAAACTTTATTGGCCCCTTTAAGAAATACTCACAAATAATAAATTAACACCTAATGGCATTATAGTATGGTAGATTTCTAATTAATATTTTAGAGAGGTTCATAAATTTGTTATGAATTTATTTTTAAATAAAAATTTAATAGCTTAATTTAATATTAACAAGCTGTTGAGGCCATAAACTGAAGCTTGCCTCAGCTCACCTTTTTAGGTTTTCCGCCTTTGAAATCTAAATGCTGTGTAGTTACCTCATTTACCATTTGGATACCGAATTATTTAAAATATCAGTTATTATTAAACCGATTAATAGACATGGTACACTGATGAGTTGCGAACAGTAGGATGATAACTTACCAAGAGGAGGTGAAGCATTCTTATTCTTTCAAATACAAAGAGTCCCCATAAAAAACACTTAGCAATCCAAAAACACAATTAATTGGGCACTTCTGGCTTAATATTTACAAAGCAGTAAATGGTAATGAGGAAAGCTACGAGATCCCAGTCACAGAAAAATAATTCATTAAACTATATTTCTATTTTTCTAGAATAGCTGATGCAATTAAAGAGGAAAGTAAATTAATAAAAGGCAAATTATTTAAATTTTTATTGTTGATTTGAAAATAATGAACTAATTTAAAAATATTTTCCTTTTAACTAGCAATCATGACCTCTTTTTGCAAAAGGGATGGCTATCTTAATTTTTATTAGCATTTAATTTTGCGGTACTGACGTTTGCATCTCACTGTACACCAATTTGTATTGACAATCTTTTTTTAGAAGCTGAAAATGGTGACTGATGAGAAGGAAAGCTCAAGCTATATGATGGTACCAGTGAAGAGTGAAGAAGGACACTCACGTATGTCAAATTTACTTATGGTTTAATTGTTGGTTGTCGGTTTGGATTAAGTATACGATGCCCTATTTTTGTCTTCCCACAAGTAAATTATTCCTTGTTTTCAAGCGATTTTAGCAGCCCATTCTATTGCTACATTATATTTACTTCAGTATACAAAACTTAATTATGATATAATAATAAATGTAAGAAATAAAAGAATTTCTGATAGTTTATAGGAGTTTAAACTTAGTGCATAAACATGGACAATGATAGACTATTTTGAATGCAAGTGTTAAAGTAACTGAATGTTTAAGTAATGTGATATTATTGTTTCCAGATAGTGATAACAAGAGTACAAGTGTTATTTGGATGATTATAACCGGTGATGGTCTGCATAATTTGACAGATGGTCTAGCAATGGGAGCTGCTTTCAGGCAGGACACCATGACTGGACTTGCGACTGCACTAGCTGTATTCAGCCATGAACTTCCCCATGAATTAGGTAATTTGTCTATCTCTATTTGAAACTGGTACTATTTAAAGTATGAAGTCAACTAAAAACACAACTCCTAACCACTTTATAAATCCCCAAAAATGTATGGCCATATATGTATATGAGTTAAGTCCGAGCGCCGCTAGTGCCCAGCCTTAATCCCCAAACATATGTTATCTGTACAGATGTCTACATGTAAAACGGATAGATAGAGGTGATTTGGAGTAAATAAAGGAGTCTTGTAACAGCGTTCTACCTGTTCTGATTACCAACCTTTCTGAGTTTTAGTTCGATAAACATTAACTTATGTATATGCATTTATATAAGTAAAAGCCAGAGGCTTGACTATGTCGAATACTAATACAATCATGGAAGCTAAACAACCCATGATCCTATGTATGTCGGATTGTCATCAATAATAAAGCAGTCTTTTACTGGAGTCAGAGTGTGTCGATGCATTTCCCTCTTTCCTTATTCTTTTTTTTATCTATCTTAACCACCGGCGATTAACTCATTTTTTATTAAAAACATATATATATATATATATATATGTTTTTAATGCCATTCCTAAAAATGAATCATATTAATTGTCAACTTATGTTAATTGGCATTAGGTCAATTCATTAATTAGAGTAAACAAGGGTGTATATTTAAGTTAAATTTAGAATGAGTCAATAGCTATGGTATAAAACTTTCCTCTATTGAATGGAAAATTTCAAAAATTTATCATAATAATAAAAAATAACTATTATAATCAATTGATTTCTTTTTGAGACTGATCTTGAAATTGGTTACAATTTACCCAGCTCAAAGTGATCTTCCTCTCTTCATTGCTGATAATTATATCCTGTCATTTTCAGGCGATTTTGCACTCCTTCTCCAGAACGGAATGGACCTCAAAACTGCCATGGTGTACAATATGGCATCATCTGTTTTAAGTTTGTTCGGAGTTATTTTAGGACTTCTATTAGCAGATTATTCACAAGCTGCACTATGGGTGTATGCAGCAACTGCTGGGTCATTCTTGTACATATCTTTAGCAACTCTAGTAAGTAGAAAATATATTATAAGTTTATGAAATCTATAATTCTGTGCTTTATTTATGAATTTAATTCTAGCCGACAGACTTTTTTCATGAATTCCTACTATCAATTTACACAACAGTGCCAATTAATAATAGGTCTTTCTGCAGCTCCTTACCTTTCCGTTTTCTTTGGACAATTCTTTGCTACATCCATGGATCTATTTCTCCCCTGATTCATTACTCTCCAATCCTGTCAGTTTTGAATGCTGTATTTTCCAGCTACTTTAAACTTCTCGATCTGTCTTTATCACACAGAAATAAATAATTCCAAGTGCAACACCTCATGAAGAGGTAAGGTTAACAATAATGAAATATATTTGTATACACAATCAATGTGATGGTATTAATAGAGTGAAAACATTGCTCTCATTTGTCCTTATTTTTGTAATATAATAAGTAAACTAGCTAATTTTATTGAGTATTTTTCATAGCCTGGGTAGGCTGATGAGCCCAAATTGTGGTAAATCTTAGATATTTAAAGAAATGAGGTGATTATTTTATTTTATTTCAGTACAGTTATTTAAATTGCATAAATAAAAATTTTATCCACTTCTTCAAGTATAATAGAATCTTTCAATTGTCCACTACTGTCAAGTATAATAGAATTAATATTATGGATTGATCAATACAAATTAGATTAGTGTCAAAACCTTAGGTGTACAAGCCTTGCCATTTAAAGGAATTGTTGATGTGTTCATAGTTGAATGAGGATCAAAACCTTAGCAACGAAAAATTCAAATTCTCTTTAGACACTAATGAAAGACATTAACGACTTAATATGAAGTTAAATTTAAAAAAAAAAATTTTTTGGGATGTAATTGATGAATATAAACTTTTGCTAAGACAAAAATATTTTGTTTATTCTTCCTAAAAACTATATTCCATACTTGAATTTAAATAATGTTACTGAAATATAATATTCTTTTTCTGTTGCAGATCCCTGAAATGCAGAAACAAGTTACAAGCTTGTCGCATCTGTTTATACAGCTTGCAGGAATGTTTCTTGGTGGTGCTCTTATGTTTGTCATTGCTGTTTATGAACACTCATTTCATGACTTCCTAAAAGAATTAGACTAGTATATATATATAGTGTAAATATATATTAAGAAAATCACAATAATACAAAGTGCGATTCCATGCTGCAATCTATTCATAAGACTGATGATAAAATTTGATTGACTTGAAACACGCCTTACTTTATTTTTTATAATGTGAGGGAAATTTGTGTATTGAGGAGAATTGGGGATTGTCAAATATTTACTGTTATTATGCAGGCTGAATATTGAAATGTATATTATTTTTAATTTTAGCTCATTTTAGGGACCATTAAGATAAATTTTAACTAGTCGTCTAATTAAGAAACAAGTGATAATTTTGCAATAGTAATATTACCTTGTGTTATTTAAATTCTATAAATTGTGATGAGAACAAATACCAAACATAATGCAAATGTTATAAAAAATAATTTCAGATGAGATTTGAAACTTGTTCTATATTATTCCTAAATCAATAATCAAAACAATGTATAATGTATTGAATTTGTTTAATAACTTTAAATAAATAAATAATGAAAATCATAGACACAACACTCCACCAATAAGTTAGCAGTGATTTTCATTGCACAAACAATTAAACCAAACTTTAATTGCTATGTTTTATTTATTTTATATAAAATGCTAAATTTTATGTATTTTCAGTTTAATCGTTATCTAGAGATTATAAAAATTGTATAGTTAACTAGACAATTTAAAGAACTTTATTTTTAAATGAAGTTTTGTGATTTAAAAGTATTACATTAATAAGAATATATGTTTAGAAATTAATATACAAATTGAATATACCTGTGGATATAATTGAAGCTAGTTTTATTGAAAATAAAATTTAAAAAGTGATATAAGTTTAAAAAGTTGTAAATAATTGTTTAATACATTTTTGTTTAACTAAATCTATTTTTTTACCACTTACTAAAAAAAATATTATTAATTTTTTATTTAGAGTCAAGAATTGAAGTAAATTGTGGTGCATCATTACAAATCTCATTGTCTGGTCATTGTCTCATTTTGGTTTGTGAAATCAATTTTACGAGCAGATTTAATAAATTTTTGCAAAAATATTCCAGCGTAGCTACAATACATAATACATATTTTTAACCAGGACATCAGGATCTTTAATTGTATATTGTACTTAATATGATAGAAAAATATTGATTGGTTTACTACTATTTAAACCCAACACCCATAATAATGAAACAGACAGAAAGGACCAAGAAGGCTTGCATAATGTTGTTGGATAGGAAGACGAGACCCACAATAACAATGAAGAGCACATCCTGAATTTATAATCTAATAGTGGCAAATAGTTACAAACCACATAAGGATATGTGTACATAAATACACCTAGCAGAGGACAATGGTCCATCTTGGATTACTTCCTAATCCAAAAAATGATGTTAAGAGCATTGTAGGATGTCCTAGTAAAGGGAAGATATGAGATTGACAGAGATCACTGTCTTCTAATTGTGAATATATTGTGGCCTGAAAAAAAGCCAGAAAAATAGCAAGAACTGGGCAACCTAATGTAGCAGTAGAAAAGATAAAAGACGGAGATATGGTCAAGAAGTACCAAGCTCAGGTAAGTAGCCTGGCAATAGGTAGAAGGTTGAGAACGGTGACTGGTCTACTTTTAAAGGAGCAGTTAAGGAAGCAGCAGGAATTAAATGTGAGAAAATTAGAGTGAGCAAGTTCTCACTTCGACAAATGGCTTGGAGGAAAGAGGAAGTCAAAGGGGGAACGGCGAAGAAGAAGCAGAAATGGAAGGCGTGTGCTACCTCGCATCCGGACGATCACTATCGGGATGACGGGCATGGGCTGTTGAAAGCGCTTTCCAATTAAAGAAAAGTTCGCTGTTATTTAAAACCTAAAATATGTATTACCTCCCTAATCTTGTTTGCAAGAACAAAATTGCAATTAATTAATCACTTAATAATAAAGAGAAGTTGGTGGCTCCTAATATGATAATTCATATTTCTTCCTTAAATAGGAGTGCATTTACTTAATAATACATGTACCTGTAAATAGAACATAAAAATATTAAGTTATAAAAATCATAAAGTCGTAAATTAATATATATTGGGCGAGAAAAACAAATACGTGGTAATGATTCGAAATAACAACGTATTAAACAATAACAATTAGCAAACGACATTAAACCTCATAAGTGTAAACAAACTTTTATTATGCAAACCTGACTACGTCTTTTCCTGAGTAAGGGGAGATGTTTGGAATTTCAAGGGAGGGGGAATTATCAAGTAGCGGTCACAGCATGCCGAACGGGTACTCGTAAACATTTCATGCATTGAAACCGAACATCTGATCAACGTCGATCCGATTAGGTTGTTTACATGATCGTTATAGCTCTACTGCAATATAACTAAATGAGTAAATTTCCAAATATACTGTAGTTCTTCATTATTAAGCTTGTTCATTCAGTAGTAGTATTTGTATTCACGAACTTTTATGAAGTTGAGAACTTCTGTGCTAATTGTCGTAATGTTCTGACCTAGATTTTTAATGAAAAAAAAACAACCCAAGCCATTCGAGAACAATTTTTTTAGTTAAAATATACACTAAAATGCAATCAATACAAGTATTATTATAAGCAGTAATTAGGACCGTTATTAAGGTCTTAACATTTGTGGGGGGTTCATTGTGGGGGAAGGGGGGGTTCACTTGCAATCATTCATTTCTACTCACAAATGTTGAAATGTAGGAGGTAATATACCCTTAGGTGTCTGTCACTCCGGATTACCGGTGGCAAGAGACAATAGAGCGTTCACATAAGGATGGATTGGGGTAGCCAAGAGGCGTAAATAGAAATTCTGGCAATGAAGGGTACCCAGGTATGGGATAATAGGGATAATAATAATAATGTTGAGATCATTTAAGGAAACGTTGGCTACCCGAGGGGGGTTCTAGACTGGATGCATATGAGATTGGTGGGAATATTGGAATGGATTGGTTAAAGAGGAGACAGTAAGACGGGAATAACGGAAGGTAAAGGGACATTAGAGGAAATATCTGCAATGCATTCATTTTGAATCTCCATTTGGAGAAAGTTTCAGGAGACAGGGTGTTCCTGCAGCAGTGGGGGGTGGAGTCTATCAGAAGTAAAAGAGCGGAGCTGTGTCCTCTGAGAATTCGTAGAGAGAAGTGAAAGATGAGTATACATCTCAGCGAAGTACCTAAGGAACAGAATGTTAATAACACCACCGCAATGGGGAAAGCCATCTTGTGGAAATAAGTTGGCTGTGAGATAGGTCCTCATTTCCCTGAAGTGACTTAAAATAACTTCCAGGTACGTATGATTGGATGATGGGATAAGCAGTCTTTGAGTTTACAATGAGTTTACAAACCCGGGTGCCATACTCAATCAAAGGCCTGCGTGACGTCGAGAAAGAACCGAAATAAATGGAGTCAACCACGTGGTAGCATTGGACGGTAGTACAGTGCAAGGAGCGAAAAGCTAACTTGCGGGGGACATAACAGATTTGAGGAAGTCGCTGAACGTCTGAGGAGAGGTTATTGAGGATTTGTCCTATGATGTGGAGGGGGGCTGTAGGGTTCGTTTATGTTGCAAGCAACTATGATCAACAATTATGATTCTCAATACTCAGGGCTTCTTAAAAAAACTTTAATTCGTATAACTATGATCAACAATTATGATTCTCAATACTCAGAGCTTCTTAAAAAAACTTTAATTCGTATAACTATGATCAACAATTATGATTCTCAATACTCAGAGCTTCTTATAAAAACTTTAATTTGTAACTATGATCAACAATTATGATTCTCAATACTCAGAGCTTCTTAAAAAAACTTTAATTCGTATAACTATGATCAACAATTATGATTCTCAATACTCAGAGCTTCTTAAAAAAACTTTAATTCGTATAACTCACAAAATGTACAAATATATGGTTACTAACTAGGCCGGATACAACAATGACCTTACATCACTCAGACTCGAATGAATGCCTCTGGGACTGAGGGTGATGCATATCCAAGAAAATGATAACATTGAAGATTAATAGTGTGGGAAAGAAACACTTAGAAGGGAGATCTAGCAAAGGAAGTGGATGTTTAAATAAGTTACTGATAATTGCAATAGAAATTATCAGTGATTTCATAGAAATCACAAGTTAGGGTACATATTTCTAGTGAAGAAATTGTCATTGATAGAGTGATTACTGCAACGTTTGGCTAACTGAGGGCTTTTATTTAAATAGATGGGAATTTAATTGTGTACACTAATGTACCTGATATACAACTGTATCTGAATACACAAAATGTAAGGCAGCATATAAGAGATGTATCTTTTCTACGGATACATATATCGGTTTATATATTTACCAGACTGACCCCACAATCACCACGCATTTAAGCTCTCGTCGAATAATTAAAATATAGAATTAAAAAGGGATGCCATTTAACTATTCAACCTCAACGAATTCAATCCCTCTATAAAATCCTGAGCTTATTGCACTAATACAAAGTTATATCTTGCTCAAAAATATACAATTAATTTACTATTTGTCCCAATTGTCTCAAAACCCAAAGTAATATACTTAAATAAATTAACGAGGTGGCCAAAGAGCGAATTTCTGTATATAGAATGGAACATTACAAAATGCTTTATAAGAAATGGTTTAATAAAAAATGATTAAATTTATGAAGAAAATGACGAAAAAGATTACAAAGATCTTACTAGCTACTTATTAAAATCCTCCCTACTATTGTTTGTACATCGATGTCTTCAATCTAGGAGGTGCAACCTTACAAATCGATATTCCTCAGCTATCGTCTCAAACCAGTCCTCAGTCAATGGCTCCAGAGCCGACCTAGAGAAACGTGAAGTGCCCTCCATAGTATTAGTACCTGCCAAGGAAGTGTGATCCACTCCGGGCAGATGTTCAAAACGGATTAGCTGTGCATGTTTTTCCTCCACTTAACCTCTTTGTTTTGCCCTCTTAAAAATTAATTTAAATTGATTTTAATTTTACAATTAGGATTTCTCCTTTAACTGCATTGCATGCATTGTAAGGAGTGCATGTCTTAAAGAAATACCAATTTTTGTGGTTAAAAGATTATATAATGTAAAAGGTTCTAGGTGATGGGGCTCACCTTCGGGTTAGCTGTGCTGCCTCCTCCCCGAGTTTATATCCCGCCCTCTGGGACCAAGTCTCTATCCCTTAAGAAGAAGGTTTATACTTTAAGACCCTTTGTATTAGTGGGTATATTTTCACACTAAATTGTGATAAGTTAGGACGTGTCTCAAAACACTGACTAAAGACCACCACCTTGACTGCTGAATCACACATCTTTTATGGCACTCCCTTTTGCAAGAATAAAAGGAATTGTTGTAAACTGCCGAGTCCTCCAGCCATTAAACGACATTCCGCAGCGGATGGTACCCTGGATTGCCGTTGGGGAAATCAGCCCACATTCAAAAGGGTTTATTTCATGCTCACCTCTTCCGTTCATGGGGCAGTCAGCTACCGGCCACACATTTATAATTCTATCTCTTAACTTTCTCTCATTTTTAATTTTACCTTACACTCACATGGCAGGGGTCGAACATATAACATCGCATAACTCCTCCCGCATGCAGAACTTTAGGCAGAGGCAATCCACCCACCAGTATTTGCCAAGGATCGAGCCACCGCATTGTCACATCGGTCGGGATATTAAGTGTTAGGGAACGATAAAATTCTCTTGATAGCTGCCCATAATGACTGGTCAGTCGGACACAGTGGGTTGGAAGAGTCTGAAACACGTTTTTTTAAAGAATTTTAGTAGTTGGAGTAGTCTTGTAAGTTGGTTAAGGCGTGTTTTTATCATATGGATAGCATGAAGGTTGTCAAGATTATTTTACTATCTTTTTATTTGTCAGTAGTAGTTGTTGAATATGTAGTGGCCAAGTTTGTCTGTTCGTTTGTTAAATGTTTAGTTTATTTAAGCGTACATATTGTAAATAGTATCCTCAATGTCTTCTTGGCTCCTTATTTCGTTCGTATAGAATTAAAAGATTAAAAATATTAATGAATGAGATCACTTATCACAATTACCCACTATCCTGTTCAGGCATATGGTATTTTTTCTTAAATAAAGCAGTTTCTTGCTCGATATAATTGAGGGGAGGGTGGCAAGGAAACTAGCCTTTGGATTAATTACCTTCATTGTTATCTACGACTTTTAATTTATTTACCTCATATTAACCTAGTCGACAAGCGAACGCTAATGACAGATTGTCGACGGCGCCTATTCCACCATTCGAGCCCCCGAAGCGCATTATTAACTGCGTTTTATCTAATAGCTGTAAACCAACCATCGTACGATATGCATACTAATGTATGCAAACTGGATTAAAAATATTTGCGACTTGTTCTCGGACAAGGTTATATCTCCAGAGAGAACGAGTTTGTTGTTTGGCATCCAAACCCCCTACCCAGGGCGGGGGCTCGTCCTGCCGTTATGTAAGAGGCCACTATATCCTCAGACGGGCTCCAGGGGCACGATCAGAAATGTCCCAGAAAGAGTGGAAGATTCAGGCCTCGGCCATGGCCCGCCTCAGCAACAACCCCATCCGTCAGCTCGTAGAGGGGCTGAGTTTGCAGCCGAATCCGGAGAAACCGATGATAGCGTTGTCTATAGGTACGTCACACAACATTATACATATATATATATATATATTTACCAAACCCGAAAGGAGAGGCTTTACTTTCAAACTGGTAGCTCCTGCCATTAAGCCGTACTTTTAAAGGTTCCTGTATGTAACAACGCCCGAATTACATTGTACAGGTTTTGGCTAATTTATAATAAAGTGAAGTATCGCATATGTATGCATAATTATTTCCCACTCACGAGTCACGAGCTATTTAGAATTAAAATTTTTTTTTTATTTTGTTAGGACATATTGGAGACGGTAGCGCCAAATAAAATTGGAAGATCATTATTGAAAGATCGAGCCGAATTTATCGAGGTCTTTGCATTTTTTTTTTGTAAGCGATTTTCAGTCTCCGAGATTTCGTAGCAAATAAAACAAGTATTTTAGTAAAGTGGTTTTAAACAACTTTAAAAAAAAAAAAAAGTTAGTTCTAGAAATGGAAAACAATTTTCAACTTTGTTATCTTGAATAGAAAATAATACATGTCTTTAACGGAACATTCTCGTTAAATCAAACAGTAACCATTCGAATTGTAAATAGTATCGTCAATATCTTCTTGTCTCCATATGTCAATATTTATAAATCCCAATGGTCCTATTAAACCACCGTCCTAAACCAAGTCTTTGTAGAACTTCTCGGCAGCAGAGGAGGAACATATTGCGGAATATGGAGACACCTGGAAAAGAAACCAATGGATGACAGCCCACTGAAGAAATTGGAAAAGTACATATTGTACTTATATTTATCGTAACGAAACTATATTTAAACTAACTGATGTGTTAACTATTTAAAAATGGCATTTGTATGAGAAGTGCACCCAATTAATTCGTGACGCGATGTTCTAAGAATGATCCATGTCATCCATTGGCATGTCAGTAGAAATGTACAGCCTTACTAAAATTTTTACTCTAACTCAAATTTTGTATTACTCGTTTTATACCAAAATATAGGTTAAGTCGCCGTATTTAGTGTTTTGGTTTTAAACCTTTATGATTTCTTCCCTTTACACATCTTTCTGACAGCTCTATTTATTCTGAGTTACTTTTCCACCAAGCGACTTGAAATTATATAAAAAGGTCTTGATTGATGATCCGAAAACATAAAAAATACTTTCAACCCAATGAATTACAATCACGGATTATTAGTTAATTACTTGATGATAACAATTAGTATTTTTCTATCAGACTGAATAGGAATCAAACTTAAAAATCTTGTCATTGTGATTAATAATATAAAAGTAGTTTGTGTTTTGCCTTTTTAAATTATAATTCTAAAAACAGATTACAAATGTCATAATTTTCAGAACTTTAATGACAACATTAATTGTGTTACATTTGACTTAAATTTTTACTGCCGCAATTGTAGAGATTATCTACAGTAGATTCTCACAGGCAGGCAGTCGAAATAAACCTCACCCTTCAAGCTTGGTAAATATTTAAAAACTGAATCCATGGGTCTCTAAAATATTTAACAAGCAACGCCTTACCAACTTGTTTTATTTTTCAAATTTCTTTGCTTGGAATTGTCGGAAAATTTAAAATAACATTAATGAAAATAGCACATATATTCCTACGTGATACCCATCCCATCGGTGATCGATAAGAATATGTTTAGTCATTCGATCAATTTTCTCTCATTTGCTTAAAATTATGCGTGTTATTAGTATTATAAAACCTTATTTTCACCCCTGTCTGTATGCCCTGGTAATTATGAGTGATAATATTTTACACAGTGATTCCACTTGATAAATCATTGACATAATTTATCAATTGGTAATTTAACAGTAAACGTTTCCCGATTCCATTCAAAAAGATATCAAGTTAAAAATCGCGACGTCCTGATCGTTAATATTTAATGTTCGTTGAGGCTTAATGGGATTACAATTGCAAATCTCATTGAAATCGCGATTGCAACCCATCTTCGAGTTAATTACATGAAAATTTACTGGGAAGTTTTACTTTTTGCTCCGGTATTCTTAAAAATAATAGCCATCCAGAAAAAAAATAATGAAGCGTCATCAATTAATGAATATGAATTTAAAAAATCTACGTAAATTTTTCGTAGCTATATCAAAATCCCTTAGTTCTGTGATACATCACACTTGACTAACGTTCCTCCTGTGTTAGTATGATTTTAGTAAGTTCTGTTGAAGAAATAATTTTTAAAAAATGTATCTGAATGATTTAATCGTTTATTTTTTATGAAAACAGATCGAAATTCGATAATCGTCCGATGTGATGAAGACTTAAGGGTGCAGTAAGCGTGAGTTAACTATTAATTAATACAAATTGGAAAATGATGGGAAATTATAGATTATTCACCACATATAACTTAAGTTGGATTAAGAATCTTATCCAATTAACAGTTTTTTCTAGATTTTAAGCAAACTAATTCCTATAATAAATATATAATTTATTTTTGCAATAACTATGCACATTGTATGTGAATTGCCTTATCAATAATATTCAAGAAGATCACGATACGAATGCGTGAAAGTATTATATATAATTATTTTTTCAGTACAAATAGAAATCAGGTTTCTATACCCGTGTAGGAATTTTCCAGTCAAGTCCAAAACCGGTTCCCGGATGAAGAAAAGATGCTTTGCCAATAATATTTGAACAAAATCCGCAATGATTTAGTATTGGCACTACATGCCCTAGGAATTATTTGAAATGCGCCAATATACTTGAAAATCCCATTCTGTATGATTCCCGAGAACTCAAGGGGATCATTAGATAAGTCCATGGGCATTAGACAAGATAGGGATCTCAAAAAATATTCTAATTGACCTAAATTTTTAACTATTTTTTATTCAAACTCACCGCTCATAAGCTAGTTATGTTTTACTTATACATAACAATAGAAAGAATGTCCTCCAAAACAAATCTCAAGAGTTATTCATCGATTTAAAGTTAGCATTTTTTTAAAGACTGTAACAGAAAAAGTAAATTCATAATATTCCAATAAATTTAATTTTGAGAACCAATTAGAGAAATCGATTTACTTCGACCGGTTTACCGATATACAAATAACGGTGTTTCTTCTTAAGAAAAATCATAGCTACAACAAAATTAACATAAAAATTAAGAAGCTAGCGAAACTAATATTCATCAAAATTAGCAACAGATCCAATTTTATAACATTGTTTTACAAAAAGGATGGGTAGTTAAATGCAGGCGTTCTAAGAATTTATAATAAGTACGGAGTTGAACAATGTACGGATAGGTGCGTTATAATAACCCGTGACAAGCAAATCATTATGTTCATTATAATTAAACACATTACGGTGTTTTAGATATAATTACAGTAATTCTGTGAGAAAAAAACTGAGCGGGAAATAAGGTCTCGTTTTGCCAACTTTTAAAGTAGCTCCAGTAGTTGCAGTCTGGCATCAGTTCAATCCATGATTACTATCAGACTGACGTCAAACTGATCGTATAAGCACTAACTGGCGTATTTCGTATTCGTATTCGTCAGTATTGGAATGGCTGATTACAGACCGATGTTATAACCGCATGCATCGGTTTCGCTTCAGTCCCAGCTCGGAGGACGCTTTAACAACTCTGGACAGACCCCCAGAGCGATTCCATTCTTAATTTAGTTCCATCGTCTATTTTATAGAGTAAATCTCATCGGAGTTACTTGAACAAAAGCGAGAATCTCGACTACAACTTCTCGATAACACTCGAAGATACTTCAAAAAATGAAGTTTTAGGACCCAAAAATAGCATATCTAATGTAGTGAATATTTTAGCTGAGCCTACATAAAGTTTTTTTATACATTGAAAAGGGAATTTTCACTGATTTAGCTGGTTCAACAAATAATATTTATAAAGCATCTTTGTTTCAAAATGCAATGTTGTTTTTTCCCCATCATTTAATTGGTATTTATGAAACTGACTGTCTCCTAATCATATTCAGTGCACACACAATTTTCGTGTTGGCTGGATTTTTAAACTGGACCTGGAGGAAAACCTCAATGAAATTGGCCATGTCATCAGAATTCCAAACCAGCAATGGCCTTGAGACAAATTATTTTGAGGGTACTGTCCTTGTCGTTTTGTAAATTCAGGTTCCATGCAGTGAAAATTTCTTTTTCATTTTGCAAATAAAATTCAGAAAACAAGAAAGATTTAATATTTGTTGTAGAATGAAACCGGTGGTTAAAATAAAACAGAACTTCAATTTTAACTTGACATTCATTTTAGTGCCAAACCCAAAGTCTGTGTGGGTGTTCTACAATTAACTACCCTACAATAGTAAGGCCTTAAAAAAACAAATAACTGTAATGGCATAGTTTACAGTAAGAAACTTATACAGGAGAAGTGACTAAGTAAAAATGGTCAGAGAGACAAATATGGATTGTTGGTGAGAGGATTACGAATGAGCTCCAGGTCAGTGTTCTGCATAGTTTAAATAGGCCTGGTTGATTTTACCTGAAGAACAGAGGGTAGGGTTCAATGTGACATTCTTGTCGGGATTTCTATCATCCCTTCAGGTACCCAAAATAAGTTAACTCATCACTCATTTACAATTAACTCATGTGGTACAGTGTTGCAGGTGGGGAGCTTATTATCCAATGTTTACTACTCTTTATGTCAAGCCGACCATAGTTGGTGTAATGTGGTTAAATCAACTTTAAAAATCCATATGATATTTTAAAGGGCTATTTAACAAGTCCTCAGATTACTCTGTATGTTTTGGTTATGACATGATCTGGGAGGTATACAGAAAAATGTCAGCACCACATGTAGTAACTGGACCGCTTCTAACTGACTTTTGAGCTTTCTCAAGTCACTGCTTAGAATTAATTAGCTATAGCAGTCCCCTCTTCTACCATGGGTCCATAGGTCTGAATGTGGAGTCCTTATCTTTATTGGCCTGCTCCAAAGCCATGTTTTTTCGTAATTGAGAAATATTTGAAGATTTCTTATATTTTGTATTCAGCTAAAAATAATATTTTTTTCATTTTTTAGGTGACCCAACAAT
This sequence comes from Acanthosoma haemorrhoidale, assembly GCA_930367205.1. NCBI lineage: Eukaryota > Metazoa > Arthropoda > Insecta > Hemiptera > Acanthosomatidae > Acanthosoma > Acanthosoma haemorrhoidale. The sequence continues at coordinate 180,027,619 of OV884011.1, read as the reverse complement.
ATTTGGCAATTTATCACCTCCTCCAGAAGTTTTGGAAGCCTTAGTAGATAGTGTCTCTTCACAGAGGTACAATGGATACGCCCCTTCTGCAGGTACGTAACCTTGTCATAATCATCACCTAAATTCAAATTTTATTGTACTTGGTACTGATTTTTAATCCCCGGCAGTATATGTAAATACTAGGTTCTTACAAAAGTCATACTGCATAAAGCTATTGATGACTAAAATAACACATTAAATCCTCATTCAAGTATTTTGTTTATATAAAGTTAATTATTGTTTTCATTGACTAATCCTTCATTCAATTATATAAGCCAACCGCCTTTGCATTCCATTTACTTTACAACTTCCCCCTAGTAACCCCAGTAAGTTAAAATTAAAATTAATTAAAACTCATGTGAACCAATGTTTTCATGTATTTGTCCATTAAATGTAATTTACTTTAATCAAATTAAATTTTAACCAGATTTAATATTGATTATTTTTTAATAGGTCATGAAGAAGCAAGGGCAGCAGTTGCAAATTATTCCTCACATAGCAATCTAATAATTAAACCAAAGGTAAATATTGTTTTAAATGAAGTTTTGTTTACAATTATAAACCTAAATTAGAATAAAAATGTATTGCAGAGTCTGAAGGAAGAGGGTCTAAATTCATTCAGGTACAGGGTGATCGTCTTTCGTTGACCTTTATGTATGCTCTCATAAAAATTATTTAAATGACACTATGACTTTTTTTGACCACACGATTATAATAAATGAATTGCTACTTGTTAAGTGCCGGTTGTGGACGGACTCCTCAGTCTCTCCACAATACTAAATTATTACTAAGTACATTTTCGACAGCCATAAGCTGTCATCTTTAGTTACCGATTGATGGTCTTAAAGTTCAAAATATGTTAAATTGTATAAGAAAAAGGAGGTTGTATAAGGGTTGTTAATAGGACTGACTTCACTGTAGAGGCCTTGAGTGAGGTCAGACCTGTTATCAACCCTTTTGTAACTGTCCTTTTTTTATATATAATTTTAGATAATTTTGAAATTTTAGACCATTAATTAGTAACTGAAGTCACAACTTAGAACTGTTGAAAAAGTTTTATTATTTTATAAAACTGTGGAGGGACCAAGGAGTATTTATTTAAGCAAATAAATCGTTCTATTATTTATTATTAATTAGTATAGCCAGTAAAGTGTTCTTTTTGTTATATTACAGGATGTCGTTCTGTGCTCAGGATGTTCTTCAGCACTTGACATCTGTGTTGCAGTAATGGCTGACCCAGGACAAAATATTTTAATCCCTTGTCCAGGTTTTCCTTTGTATAAGGCTCTTATTGAAGGCCTTGGAATCGAAGCCAGATATTACAGACTAAAGGTATAATTATTAACCATAAATGTTTATTAATCCAATATTAATAATTGTTTAAACTATTTTATGATTGTTCAAAAAGTCCAGACCTTTTTTCATTTAGTTTTTTTCTCCTACTTACCTTTACTCTTTCCAAATAAAAATTATAGTATTATATATGTTTGAAATTTCTGATATCGAGATTCAATTTTAAAATACATTCAGAATGACAATTACCAGTACCTATTACCAAGTAGAATGTCAACATTTAAGCTCAACATTAATGTTGATAGTAAAAACAGTAATCCCTTGTTATATGTGTATTTGTTATCACTTATGCGTAATTTGAGTGAATATAAATTTAAAAAATTACATTTTTAGGTAAATTCCCATATCTGGATTCACAAATTCATTGGGTGAATAATTATAGTACATTATATTTATCTCAGTTATTTATACAAAATAATATTGCACTTCATGTATATTTTATTTTTTAAATTTGAATTTTGAGCTCAATTACCCTTGATATAACATTAATTGTTTGAAGAAAATTAGTAAGATTTATAATTATTTCATATATAACATTTTAAGGGAAGTGATTTGTTTTTACGTCAGGAAAAAATGAAACGAAAGCAGTTCTTTTATTTTGGGTTATAGAAATTTGTTCAAACCTTTCCTTTATTACTTCCCCATGAATGCAGTTTCAGTTATAGTACTAACCATTTTCCAAATAGGTGCAAAATAAAATGTGCATTGTCCAAATACTATTTTTGTTAATTAATAATTTTTACAATTGGTTTACATTTAAAATAAGCGAAGGGATGATGATGGCACAAAATTTTCCTTTGATTTGAAATAGTGGCTATTCATTCAAATGAGATAACTTCCTTCTGCACAAAAAAAAATAAAACAGTAACATATTTTTACATTATTAAGATCCTCCTAGACTCGCTTCATAATTTTTCTTTGCTATTTTTTTAAAGTTTATATATTATTTATTAATATTTTTGTTTCTTCAAACTTTTAAGGAAAACCTTGATTGGGAAATTGACCTAGATGACCTAGAAAGAAATATTGATGAGTCTACCGCTACAATTATTATTAATAACCCGTCTAATCCCTGTGGATCAGTTTATAGCAAAGAACATCTGGAACAGATACTTGATGTTGCTGAAAGACACCGCCTACCGATAATTGCAGATGAAATATACGAACAGCTTGTAAGATAAAAGGAGTTATCAATCATTGTGCAGAATGAACCATCACTTAAAACAAACAGTAATGAAATTCTCACATTTCAGGTTTTTGAAGGTGAAAAGTATATACCTCTAGCATCTTTATCCGATGATGTGCCTATTCTTTCATGTAGTGGTCTTACAAAAAGGTAATCGAATAATAAAATTTTCGGTAGGTTTGAAAATAGTTGCCATTACAAAGTTAGAGTATTTTTATGTGAAATTATATAATCATTTAGAGATTTTAGAGGGAATATATAATGACGATTAAAAAAACTGTACCTCATTTTGGCATGATTGCAAATTTAAGTGAACGATATTTAAGCATATCTTAGTTTTAGTTTCCAGATATTTAATAAAGGGGTTCTCTTAGGTATTAATAATTTGCCTATTAAAATATTTCTCTTAACAAATATTAACATGCCAATATATTTTCAGTGTCTTAAAAGAGAAAAAAACATGTATTTTCAGATCAAGAAAATTTAATACATCAAAGACATACAATTTTTCATTGTTTAACGTAAAGGGGAGGGGGTAACTGTGTACCAATTTTACACCACAAATTTATTTTGAGTCTAAACATTTTTGCTAGCTATAATTTTTCTCTTGTGCACTATTAAAATATATCAAAGTGGTCAGTAGTTGTTATCCTTTAAAATGATGTATCGTTGGTCCAAAGGAAAAACCACAATGTGAAAAAAAGTCAAATTTCACTTATGTGCATAGTGGTGGTATGTAATTATACACAATTATTCTATTTCACTTATTATATCATAAAACAATGTCATTGATGAGCAAAGATGACCCTGGGTTTGATTAGGTAAGTATGGAACCTGATTTTTAAAATCCAAAGGAAGCTTCAAACCTCATTTTCTCAAAGTTAGGAATTTGCACATTTGTGGTTTTGCCTAGGACTGACGATATAAAGTTTCTTGAAACTAATCACATGTTTGTATGTAAAATCGAAGTTTTGTCTCCATTTCAATCATTCAAAACCAGATCTGCTGACTTTGATAGAGAAAAATGCTTTTGTGAAAATTGTTGCCCCCTTTGCAATAAAAGACACAAAACTGCAGCAGTACTCCCCTGGGATTCCAAGTAAATTAGTTCATCTACAAAGCAACATAGTTCTTACTTCAAAGTATGCTGATAATTACAAAGGAATCACCGAATTATTTGGAGTTTTCCAAGTTCTCAAAAAACAAAGAGTTTACTTTGTAATGTGATTTAGCTCTCCAATATGCTTTCCGTTTTGGATCAGCATATCACTGCAGTAATTCTCCAAGATGACATCAGGAAGTCATTAACAAACACTCATTTGAAAAATTTTCTTATATTTGCATTGACAGCGGAGTCTCCTATCGTTGAGCAGTTGGTAAATAAAAACAATTGTAAATTTACAAGCTCTACATTTAGCTGTAGCTAGATATGATTTAATTTTAAAAAAACTTTGGTTCGTTCACGTTATTGCTACTCTTGTTCTTCAGGTGCTATACCTCATGATAAATTCCCTGAGTATTAAATTGTAATGTTTGAAATTTTAATTTTAACTTAATTAAATTTTAATTAATGTTTAATGATTGGTTGAATTTTATAAATTAAATAGGTAAACTCCCTATTACTAACCTAACTAACATTGTGGTTCTTGAATAATATAATATATGTAGCTCAATGTTTTCTGAAATGCCTTTTTTTTTAAGATGTGGGCAGGGGGAGAGGCCGCAAGAGTTTGTGGAACCACCGTTTTGGTTCGCAACCAAAACAGGTAGCCCTTGTCTTAAATTTGAAAATTCTCCCTATTCAGGTTAAAAAAATAGAAAGGGGTTCCCAGATACCCTGTGTACCCAGCTACCTCATCTTACCTTATTTTGTGCATGACAAGCTCCATTTTATAATTATATCAACTTTTAAAGTTTACCCTGGTTGTAAGGATATACACAGTTTGATGGATATTATATGACTATAAACAAGCATTTTAATTACAATAGGTTACAATAATATTAATTCAATTTTAATGTTTTACTTTAAGGTTTTTGGTACCTGGTTGGCGAATGGGTTGGATAATCATCCATGACAGAAATGAAATTTTTGATAAACAGGTAATTTTTTTATTTTCTTTGATAAAAGCACTACAAAAAGAAACGGACACAGAATTTATCTTAAATATTAATCTCTTACAACATTTGTTTGTACAGATAAGAGGAGGTCTACAAAAGCTAACACAAAGAACGATAGGCAGTAGTACACTAATACAAGGAGCTTTACCTAATATATTATCAAAAACTCCAGACAAATTTTTTGACGACACTATAAAAATTATTCAGGTGTGAATAATAGATATTTTTTCTTGACTGTTTTAAATAAAAATTTGTCTCCAATTTAATAGTAATTTATGGTGTTAATAAAATTTTAGAGAAATGCTGAATTGGCTTATTCAAAACTTTCAATGGTTAAAGGTTTGGTTCCAATTATGCCACGTGGTGCAATGTATATGATGGTAAGTTAAATATAAATAAGATTTCTCAAGCACAGAACTAAATAAAATTTAGAATTATTAATTAATAAAATGTTTTATTACAGGTTCGGATTGACTTCGCAAATTTCCCATCATTTAACAATGGTCTTGAGTTCGTTTCGAAATTGGTTTCAGAAGAGTCATGTTTTTGTTTACCTGGAGAAGTATGTAAAAATTACTATTAATAACATATACAATGATATTTTATATATATAAATATTTTATTTTCTTCAATTTTTTTAATTAGGCCTGGAATAACAACTAATTAATAGAGCTAAATTCAAATTATAAATGTTTCAGTGTTTCAATGCACCAGGATATGTGAGACTGACTTTGAGCCCTCCTGCTGAAATGTTAGAAGAGGCGTGTACAAGAATAGCTGAGTTCTGTAAACACCATTGTGTACTATAAACTAAGCAAAGTGTTAAAAACTAAATAAATTAATTCATCAGTTACCCAATGTTCAAATAAGTAAATTGTAAATAATAATAACTGAAAATTGAACGTTGGATATGGGATTTAACATTTAGTACAAATTTTATGGCTGTTAAATATTAAAATAAAAAAATTCCTAGATTATATTATTTAAAAAAATTGTATGGCATATTTATTCATTAATTCAATGGTACCTCCCAAATGTCTCAAAAGATTATGAAATAGGGACTTGATGGCTCATTAGAAATATGAGCATATCATGTTAGTTGTAATAAGCAGGTTAGCTAAAGGCAATTATTGCAGATTGCAAATAATTAAAAAAATTTAAACTAATAGTAAATAACAAACTTCAATCATATACATTAAATAAAACTATGTGTTTTATGATTATCAGACCCGGAAAAGGGGTGGCCAGAGCCTATAGGGGAGGATAAAATTTCTTATTATTGTATTTACCTACTCAAGTTCTGTCATGGTTCTTTCAGTTCTTTAATAAATGGTAAGTTTGTAAGTCAAATATGAACCTCGGCCTGGTATCAGTCTCATCCCAGAAATGTTTTCATTTGGAATTAATGAAGCTTAGAATAATATTTTGAGTGAGTTGAAAGATTATCGTTTTCATTCTGATTCCTGATATATTCCTTCTTCGAACGGTATATCCATTACTATTAGTGTTATGTTCATCATTATATATATTATATTATAAATTATGTCTTATTATTATATTATTATTATGTCACTTATGTGACAAATAAGTGAGGTAGCTGCTAACAAGTGACAACTGTGTATTAGCCGAGGCTGTTAGGCTGAACAAAACATGTGTATTTGATTTTAAATCTCCAGCTCCTGAACGGGGAAAACTTTTTCTTCAACTGGGCGGCTCATCACTGCAAACAACTGATGAACTTACTAGTTAAATGTTTGTCCACTGAGCGGTGAGGTTTTATTTACAGTTTTAGCTGTAAACTTTTTTTGTGTAACGTGTCCATGATTTATGATTGTGGTATAATGTTTGTTCATTTTATACTTAAATGAGTGGCAATGAGCTACAAGCATAAAACCAGTGAGTAGATGAGAAAAGAAAAGGACGACAGAGAGTTAAAAGAAAAGGAGTCAAAGAAAGGTCACCTGTCACAGGACATTTTTTTAAATCACCTTTACCATCGTCTCAGACTTCAGTCAAAGGAGAAAGTAACAGAACCGGTAATTTTATTTTAGATTTAACTACTACTGTAAAGGAAAATGAACTTTTTTTTCTTCTTATTTTCTACCCCCTTCCAGAGGACGGTTCCTCAAATGGGGTTTCCCTACGAGCCCCATTGCAAGCTCAGGAATAGGTTCTCAAAACCCTCGTTATTTGGGGTTTCCCTGCAAGTCTGTGGAGTAGACTCCAGGGGCTGTTTTCAATGTCAGTGGAGCGCTTATTGCAATTTCAATGGGGCTACCTTAGTTTTGGTACTTTGTTCTGAGCCAAAAGGGGGTTTGGTTTTCGGTGTAACAGTGAAAAAATCAGGGATCCATCTAATGGCAATTTTTTGTGAATTTTAGGAATCCTTGCTAATTATGGTCTGATGTTGAATGAGCATTTAAATAAAGTTCACTCTTTTCAAGGCAAGGCAAAGAGAATCCAAGTTCATCCAAGGATGCGTTTATTAGTTTATGTGCTGCCCAAGTGACAAAGAGAATGCTAGAAGAACGATAAAAAGCCAGGTACTACACTTTAAAGGTCTAATAAAGAATTCAAAGTAAATCTTAACATTGATTTCCATTTAACCCATGAACCTACATAAAAAGTTTAGAAATATGGGAATGTATAAGGGGGGAATGGCTCTGCTGGGGCCCACGACTGCTCTCTCCGGCCCTGATTATGTAAGTATCTGCCATCGACTATGACCTGTTGATTCACCATGGGTACGTATAATTACTAAATAGTGATAAAACAAAAATTCTTCATCAGTATTGAAAAATTATTCACACACTTGGTTCAATACATATATACAATGGAAACTAAAGATGTCTTGCTCACATAGCAAGAATTATTACCCAACTTCATAAAAAATTATTTTACAAGCTGATGTGAATAAGTTCACAAGCAATCGATATATCAGAAATTACCCAACTTGAAACCTTCTCTTCTTTGCAATTAATCATGTATGTAAATCAAACAATCAGTACTTGGGAGTAAGTCTTTCATTATTTATATAATTTTTAATATATTTAGGATATATGGAAGTGTTTTTCCCTGTCCCAAAAAACTATACCATTTCTAAATATAACTGGCAATGTCAAGTAAGCTTTGATTGCATGCACAGAGAAGAATATCAACATAAAATACAAAGCCAGATAAATAAATGAACACATACAAGCGCTCAAATGTTTTACACTTACCAAACTTTAGAATCAACTTTCAAAGCCTAAAACTTTGTGTGAGGCTGAAAGCTTACATGGTAGCAGTAGCAAAATATGCTTAAGCTCATGATTCCATTTCATGGGTATTATAAAAAAAGTATTGGCAAATAAATGTAATTAGAGTCAACAGGATCTCCATACACAATGCCTGAATAATCTCAAATTTTCAAAAGGAAAAAAATACCCCAACACTACCTCCAACAGCAATATCAGCAAACCTGAGTAAAGCAGAAATTTAATGGGGCTCACTTTCTTGGAAATAATGAAAATGGGATGAAATTTAATAATACATATTATCTTAAAAAAATAAATACTTTTGGGATCCTGGATTGACATTACACAAAATGAAATTAAAAACACAATGAAATGTTTAAATAAAAGAAAACTGAAGCGTTAACACAGTTTTTTTTTCAAGTTACATATTTACACTTTTAATTTTTTACCTTAAATTTTACGTTTTCAGTTATTGCCAACTTTCCAATCAAATAAAAAAAATAAGAATTTCTATAATTTTATTTTGACTTTACAAAACAATACCAATGTGCAGATTTAACAATTTCTTTGATTAATAGAAACACTTAGCTAAGAAAGGGCACCTCCCATCTTCATTATCATAGCTTTGTGAACAGTCTCCTCTGAGGTCTACAGTATAATCAAAGAGGTAGTTAAATTCAGTTTGCTTATTGGAGCAATGACCATAATACTCTAATTTCCCTAATTTAAAATAATTCTCCTTAGATAAGTGCAACAGCTATTAATGCTGATCAAAATTACTAGTTGATTACCAATTTGGGATCTGGGAATGTCACTTAATAACAGTGTCATCTTGCAGTCAATGAATTGCCATCAGTTTGAGAAAAATGTAAAATCTAAGCCAAGAATTCCTTTTTTTGCTGCATCCTTTGGACATTGTATCACATAAAGAACTACTTAACAAAATAAAAATCTAATTACTGCTGAACTTCAGAAGAAAAATTGATAAATAAACTGCAATTTGAGCACAAACTAAAAATTAAGTTGCAGCTTTATGGGAGAAATTCCTCTATTTTTTTGTCTTCTGTTGGGAGGTAGGTTTTGGTTTGGAACCAAAAAGGCACTTTTGCTTTGCTATATATTTCCCTGTAATTTGTTTTGTTTGTGAAAAGAAATGAAGTAGGTGCTGTACGCTCACATTCTCTCTTCATTTTACTCTGGAACATCATTTTTTTTTTCATCCCATTCCTCAACAGGAGTTACTCTGTCATCAAGAAGGAGTTCCTCCCCTTCAGGAGTTTATGGATGGGAAGATAATTAGTACAGTTGTACAGTTTTATAATTTATTGCTACAAGATTTCTTCTATCAAAATGAACATTCCAGCAAATAAACACTTTTAATAACTTGAATTCACAATATTTGTTTTTAAGTAAAATATAGATGACCCCCCTCCTCCCTCTTTCATTCCACAATAATCTCCTAAAGTAGTTTACTGTTTTCTATCAAATAACCACCATTTTAGGATTATGATCATATTATTATTATTGTAAGTTAGATAATATAAATCTGTTTTTTAATATGAGAAGGTGTTAATCGATAAAATAGTATATATTATCATATTTAATCTGATTATGTTGGTACAACACGTAATTCGCCTTGAACAGCTGTGACAGCTAGTCCCCTCAATCTGTCGTGACATCTTTTCTGGTTCTCAAGTTATTAGAAATTCACTGATATTAAAACTTTTTCATTAGAATGGCCAGTCAAACTCAAGGAATCCAGCAATTGTTGGCTGCAGAAAAGCGAGCTGCTGAGAAAGTAGCTGAAGCTAAAAAACGTAATTTATTAGCACTTATATATTAGAATTATTATCATTTATTAATTAATTGTGGACATACTTTAGTATGTTTTAAATCGACTAAAAGAAATTACCTTCGTAAATGTTAATTTATATTTTTATCTTATATTATCCAGTGAAATACGTCTTAGTTTGAAAAGTGGGCGTGGCACTTATTGTTTGTTCCATAAAATATTATTAGGCTCATTTTTTCTTTTCTATAAACAATTATTAATCTATAGGTAAAGCCAGACGTCTTAAGCAGGCTAAGGAAGAGGCCCAAGAAGAAATTGAAAGATACAAGCAAGATAGAGAGAAGCAATTCAGAGAATTTGAAGCACAGGTACTAACTGGTATTTAAAATTTATTTAGTAATAACTTTGTTTGTTGAAAATAAATCACTTGTTATAAATAAACACAATATGTGTTTGGATTGTTTTCATGTCATAATTTTACGATATTGTTTTTATCACCAATTATTTATCTAAGCTAACCATGATTTAATTTAGTATTCTTAGACAATAAGGCATATTGAATGTTTTAATTATTTGTCTTAGCACATGGGTTCTCGGGAAGATGTTGCTGCTAGGATAGATGCTGATACACGTCAAAAGATCGAGGAAATGAATGAAGCGGTCAATAATAACAAAGAAGCGGTAAGTATCTTATTGGTTTTTGTTTTATCACTTCAGTCAGGAGAATAGATACTTTCATTTAAACTAATGGTCCTGTTAAGATTTTGGAATTCAAGAGCAAAACTAATTACACAACATAACCTGACATACTGACAATTCACATGAGTTATTGGTTAGGACTTCTAACATTTTCCTGAATGATGATATTATCTATTTTTTATTTCTATTACAAAAGAAAGTTTGTTATTAATCTTTGTGAACTTATTTTATGCAAAATTGATCAACAGTGGTGCTTTTAGCTCAAAACAATTGCTATTAGCAATGTTACCCCAAATCTTCATAAATATGAAATAATGTTTTAGTATATTGTCAACATCTAATAACCAGAGCTGAGGAGCATGGAATAGCAATACTTTGTTGTTAATTTATTCTAACCAATATTTCATAATAATTAATTGAAGAAGTTTAACAGTCGGAAATTATAGTGCTCTTAGGTACGAAGAAATACGAGGTACTATTGAGTTATATGGGCTCATATTTACTTGTTGAGCCCTTATCGGCCATTGATATGTGTTGTAGCACAATGACATTAGTATTTATAGGCTCGCCTACCTTTACTCGGGGAGATTAATAACAATTTTAAAAATGTTTTAATTTCGCAGGCTAATTTATAATTTAAGTGATCTTCTGTTACGAAATAAGAAACCAGTTACACATGATGCTCCATTAATTAACCTTCTCCCAAGCGTTTCCTATGAAATCATAAGTGTAGACACAAGTATCTTTAAGAAACTCATCTTAATTTCTTGGTGCAGATCTTACATTTACTCTAGATAGCAATAAAAAAATAGGACAAATATTTTTGAAACAAATTTTAAATATGTGTTTTACGTAAAGATCATACGACATCTATGAAAAACTTTTTGAAACATTTTATGAACCGTCATAAAATAATACTACATTTCTTAAAACATTTCGCGCTTATGTTTCAAATCTCAAATTTGAAGAAATGAGAAGCTTATGGTCTCTCTCCTTACCTATAGTTTCACACCTTTTTTGGCAAATAGTCTAGCAGGATTTGACTACATTTACCATTCTCAATATGTCTCTGCTTTTGTAGAAGGTGTCAAATACGTCACTGAGGTAGAAAAATAAATTTTAATTATTTCATTTCCAAAATTTATTATTTTTTCAAAAGCACTCGTTAATAGTAATAAATATTTTTGTGGACAAAGGTGTGTTTAATTTCATTTTAATCTAAGTGGGACAACATTTTAATTCATTATTTTTGTTTATATAAACTTTTGTAGGATGACTGAGATTAGTAAACAATTTATTTTCAGTACTTTAGTAAGAAAATCCTTAAATAACAACTATGTTAAACTATTTATTTGGACTCTAATATTTGTATATATTACTTGATTATTTTAATGTTTGTGTAATCTACAGATTAAATGTGACAGTTATTAGAAAGTATTATAACAGTAAGTTTAATTAATCAATAATTTTTTATATTTTCTTTATTTTCTAGGTGATTCAAAGAATTTTGGAGCTGGTATATGATATCAGACCTGAAATGCACAAGAATTACAGAGCACCTAACTAGAACATCACCTGTGATTTTTTCCCCCCTGTATTTCACCTTTTCAAAATTACATGTGGAAAGCTTAATATGAAATCCATTTATGTAAAATAACATATATATTTTTTTGTTTTCATTATTTTGAAAGTATTACATTCCAAACTGATTTATTTTTAAAATATGCAGGTTTACTTACTAAATAAGAAAATGTGTGTTTTAAGTTATTCCTGAATCAATGTCATTAGTTTTGATTTTTGTTTATTGAGAATAGTTAATTGTTTTGTTGTAAAGGTTGTAGTTAGTTTTATGTTGAACAAAAATATTTATAACAATGTTACAATTATAATTACAGATGAATAAAACTTGAAAAGTAAATTTTTATCTTACCTCAAACACCATCGATCACAATTATTACGTTATTGTGATGTTTATATTTTTTTTTAGCAAAATAGCGTAAAAATAAAACTAGAAAGATTTATTTATTTTTAGGTTCCCGTTACTACGTCAAACAGTGCCAACAAATAAAATAAATAAATGTATTTATTACTAATTTATGAACTATTTATTGATGCTATTAAATCAATTGTAAGGTCTCAAGACTAATTTTGATGGTAGTGGTATCAAATTTTAATATCCAAGGACATGTTTCTAACTAGCTGTGTTGTATCATTGCTGAGCCTGGAGGGATAGGCTCTATTTCCAGGTAAGTATGGAGTGACAATCTTCTAGTTGTTTCTACCAATGGATCATAAGTCCTCTTATTGAAGACAACTTACAGGCCTTAACTAAGTGGCTTATAGTGTCCCAAATCTAAATGATAAATCCATCAAAACAGGATTTTCTGAAATAGATGTGTACTGCATCATTTTTTTTATAACCTCTCCAGACAAAAACATCTTAAACAATTAATTAGACAAAATTCAGTTCTAGTGTCTGTTTGTTAAGAGTGTATATGCTATTTGTACTGGGATATGAAGGAAGCTGTCCATTACATGGAGCTATGTTGGTGGAACATCCAGTCTGCGATGTACATGATTTCTACCACTTACTACTGAGCAGTAAGGGTTAAACTCTCCTTACATTCAGATACAGAGCTATCATCTTCTGTCTGTCTGATATTTTAAAGGTGTATTCAATAACTGGTAAATGTTTTGGTTCAAATACAGTAATGGCAAGTATGTTACAAATATCATGCTTTTAAAAAAATCGATTAAGTTGTAAACACTTAGGATATGACATTTTTTTATTATTGAGTAATTAAATATAGCTCATAATTTATCATGGGTCTGGTTTTACTTTTAGGACTATTGGAGCATTAAATGAAAAGCAATGTATCACCTCTACTTGTATACCTACTGAGTAATTGCAGTACAAAAAATACATATTTTTAATCAGGGCGACAAGATTTTTAATTTAATAATCTATTCAACATGAAACAAAAAAAATGTTTATACCAAGTAATTAATTATTTAATAACCCTTAACTAGTAAAGGAGTTGAAAATATTCATGTCTTCGATAATCAAATGTAATCTCAATATAATCTTTCATGTTTATAGAACAAACTGGAGACTCATGGTCGCTATGACTTATGAGTTTTTGATTTTGAAAAAACCAACAAACCTTAAAAATGGTGAAGCTACTGATCCTTACAAAAAGCTTAACTTTTCTTCCAGGTAGCCTCCGACTGAAATGAGTTAATTCTTCTTTTTTTAGTTTATTCTTGTTTATCAAATTACTAATAAGGTATGGGGGGTGCCTGGGCACTCAAGTGTATTGTTTTAAATGTGGATATAGAGAATTTTCCAATCACAAATAGGCAACACAGGATGTCTCCTCTGAAACTGCAATCAGACTACAGTACATTGGCACTCCAGGAGTATTTAGATAAAAGAGGTTACTCAAAAATAAAACTATTTGCAGCTTACAAATTGCGACTACTTTATTCAAGCTATTTTGGTGAGTGAATTTTTATAATTACAATAAAAATAAGTTAGTTAAAAAGGAAGTGAGCAGCCCACTCCTCGTTTGTAATAGTAAGTTCAGCGTATCTTAAGCTTACATCTACAATAAAAATATTTAAATAACAACTGAATGGTTTTATAGTCTCCACTTTTTAATTTTTGGAATATCTCTGCATTTTGCCTAATTCAGACTTAAGATGTGGCACAGTTCATTGTACAGGTTTGTAAAAATAAGCAATACTTTTCTCTGCCCAGGGGTAAAGAATTAATATTCCTTCCTAACCATATTATTATATAGTATTAACAGTTAAGAAAATTAAAGTAAGTAGGTAAAGGTTTTTGTTTATTCTCAGCCCGTTTTTGTAAATGAACATTTTTTACAAATGTGAGGTTTGTAATAAATATCTAAAAATAATGAAGTTACCTTAATTTTTAGTTACTATTTTAGATTTATTAGCAATTTTAGGAAAGTACTAATTTGGTATATGGATTTTGTGATTAGTTCATAATAAAAATTGTTTACACCATACACAGGTCTGTTTGTTTTCATTCTTCGAATTGTTACAAATTTTATCATTTATTAAATTGGTTAGTTGTAATTATGCACATTGTTGTTTTGCTTGTAATTGGTTCTGATTTTTAGTCCTGAAGATTCCTGAATTAGTCAAAACATAGACAAAATCGAAAAAATAAAAATTTGGAGAGTCTATAAACCCATAAAATAGTATAATATTAAATATACAAGTGTCTCTTACCAGGGTTTTTTTTTTGGTTTTTTTTTTAAATCAATAAATATTAATTAGTTATTAATAAAAATATTGCAAATTTTATTTTTTAACCATGAAACAGCATTTAAATGGTGGGAAATAACAAGAAATTGCCTCAGATTCTGATGTTCTCTTTACTCTTTCTAAATTTTAGGTGCAGGTTTGTCCACTTACCCCAACAATATGGGGAATCGGTACTTGTGGCTATACATATATAAACTTGTTTTTACACAAAACATAATTAGTTTCAAAAAACTTTTAAAGAGTAACATCTACGGACCACTTTAATGGGCATTGCATTAGTACACATGAGGAAAATGTACTAACTCAAATAAACTTGTGGTGTAAAATTGGTACCTAGTTATCCCGCATTTGTCTAAGGCATACAATTACTTGATTTGGAGTAATAGTGCGAGGGTGATGAGGTTGGAAAAATTTCCGAGATCCTCCAAAATTTCCCTTTTTTCATCTATGAACATCATTTTGCATAAAAAACTATTTGATCCAAGGTTAATATAGGAATAAACGATAGGTCAACCAGTTTGTTTCCTCACAAATAGAAAATTTATTAAAATACTATTACTTTCGGCAGTTCTCACACTGGTGGCCCTAAGTGTTTAACACGCTGTGTCTTCCACCTGGGGAATGCTATAATATTAAATCTCAAACTAATTATGACCAATGACGAGTGATTATCATTAGACTTGACACATTATCTGACTTATTTTACATTTAACTTTTTTATATATCTTGACCCAGTAGCATACCAAGGGGGAAGCGGTCCGCCGCGGCGATTTTTTTTAATAATTTTGCCTAAGTTATATAAAAATAAAATTAAACTGCATAATAATGCTGTAACCAACAGAATCAATGATTATAAGTGAACTGCTGATTCCGGCGGCGGGACGTCTACATTTTTATGCTTAATCAGTGAAAAAGAAAACACGTGCACCGTAAATTTTGAATTGGCAATAAGTACATAAAGAAATAGAGATACTTTGAATAGATAAACAACTAACAAATTATATAAATTTCATTTCAAGACTTATCTAATCAAAATCAAGAAAAATAGATATAACGCTTACATTGTATTATTATTTGTACAATCTGTTTAAACACAGGAAATAAATTCATTTATTAATGTTCAGTAATTGTACTACTCTTAATTTTAATTAACTTGGAAGGGCGGCAAATTAGGGACGCCTCTAGGTTGCAAAAGTCTCCCACTCTCTTAACTAAAACATACATCGTAGCCCGGGGGGGGGGGGTATGTATTTCAAATTGACTATGTCTTGTTCCCGCCAATATGGTAGAATTAATGATCCCACAACCTGAACAAACATTGCTAATAAAAACAATTCACAATAAAGACATTGTTTACAGTAAAGGCTTTACACAGGTGGGAGGACTGCAGGCAAGAGGTTGAGTAATGAGCTCCAGATCAGTGTTCTACACAGTTTAAATATGGATGCGTGATTCTGCCTGAAGTACAGATGGTATGGACATCGCTTGATTAGTTCCATACTTCGGTTGGCTGCTACCTAGACACTGGAGATCTCAGTTAAAATCCTGAGCAAATGCTCGGGTCGGCATTGCACGGTTAACTCAAGCGGTGCAGGCTGAGAGCTTATTATTAGTCCAATGTTTACTTTATGCCAAGCCGACCATTGTCTGAATAGAGAGTCTTTGTGCTATAACCCTAGAACATAAATACCTCGTGACTGTTTGAAAGTAGAGCCACTCCCTCCAAGCTTTGATAAGGTTAATTAGGCTCACTATCTATTCCATTATTACAATGGTTTATTATGTCTTTAATTATTAATAAAAATTTACAGGAAAGGTTACGTCTTACTCAATCATCAATGAAAAGTGGGGATTAAATAAGGAGGGATTCTTTAGCCAGATGTTGCGTGAAGAAGATTTATCAATGCCCTCTGCCCCTCCAGATTATGCTGTGCTCAGACCAATAGTAAACACCGGGAAGCTATGGACAGCCCTAGTTCGGACACTCAACCGTCAGGTAATCTCTATTTTCATTATTGTTTACCTCAACCTCGTTGTCTTTTATATGTGTTTTCCACTTTTGGTTAATGAGCTTAAAGCAATATCATGTTGGTGATAAACGAAAATGTTGTCTGGTGTCATTTTGACCCTACACACCAATAATATAATAGTAAATCTATAGAAGAGACCAGTGGCATTAGAACTATGCAATTTCGTTTGTCGATACTTCATTAACTACAATTTTTATCCATCGAACATTTAACATTTTATTTACACCTAATCATGAATTAATAAATAAATTAACGTCTTTTGAAAAATAAAGCTACATACTAATTAGATAATTAAATTTCAAATGAAAATAGCTTTAAAAAATTTTTAAATTGGTAGTAGACAAAATACAAGGGTTTTTTTTTAATCCTTGTTTATTTATTTATTATTAATAAAAATATATACGGATTAAAAATAGTATTTATACAGCATCAGAGCTGCATTTGAAGATGTGGCCCTAAAACTAACAAAAATCTGATTATAATTAAAATTATGAAATCGAAAACAGAACCAGGTAATATCTTTGGGGACAAAATATAGGGGGAAAATCGATCTCAAATAGGAGCAAACTAAAGGTTTTTGCTGTGACAATGTAAAAAAATATCTTTACTCTCGTCTCCCCACAATTTTTTTATTTTATTTTAAAACGGCGAACGCTTTCGGCAATTTACAATGCCAAGTCAGGCCACACAAAAATCTGATCGGTTTTCAATCTCTGACGCATTGTGAATTGAAGAAAGCTCTCGGCTTTTTAAAATAAAATCAAAATTGTGGAGAGTTGAAAGATAAAATATTGTTTTATTTCACTATAAACATCACCCTGCAGTTAGCGTTACTAAATGAATGAAACAATAAAATTGAACTTATAATCTTTCAAATAATGAATGTAGCACACAGAGATCGAAAGGCGGAAATAAACCCATTTTGTCATCAGCCATGCTATGTATATTAGTCACCGAATATTTTACCAATTTATTCGGAAATATTCTTACTTTTACACTGATAACGAGCTTTGAAATCGATTAATGGTACATTATTTGTTATGTTGGAAAAAAAAATCTCCATATTATTGTATTAATGCCTTTCATAGTATTTCTTTTTCGGGTGATTATTGTTTTAAATTAATAATAACTTTACTATTTCCAGCAGTCTGTGACAAATACTGTACGGTTCGTGACCTAAACATTTCTGTTTTAAATTATCAATCCAATCTGAGTAGTTTCTAATAACTCGATTGTTTCAGCAACAA
Organism: Acanthosoma haemorrhoidale; assembly: GCA_930367205.1. NCBI lineage: Eukaryota > Metazoa > Arthropoda > Insecta > Hemiptera > Acanthosomatidae > Acanthosoma > Acanthosoma haemorrhoidale. Next base: position 180,009,623 of record OV884011.1, on the reverse strand, counting down.
CTTTCTTTAATTTTCTATTAAAACACTATATTCTGATTGAACCATTAACTAATGAATTTGAACTATCAAAGATAAGTTCGCTCGTTGGGTTTGATGCTCCCCTAAAAGATAACATTCTTATATTGGCGCTTTTTTTTTGTTAGCGTCTGCCCTAAATATCGGTATGCCAATATCATTCGGTGAACTATTTCCGGGATGAAAGATGTCTGAAAAATTATCCTCAATCACGCCATCCCCGGGACCTTCGTTCCAATCATCATCTATTTCTATTCGTTCGGTCGATACATTTCCCAGACCTCGTCAGCATCATTTCCTTCAATCTGCTTATTAACTATTAACCTTGTCTCAACGTTTTACTAAATTATTTTTCAATATACATTTCTCATCATATAATAAAAATTATATTAAAGCCAATTTGGACATACGGAATTGAGCTATGGGAGACAGCAAAAAAGTCGAACATCAAGCGCATCCAATACTTTCAATCAGTGGCGTAACTATATCATCTGGGGCCCGTGGCAAATTCCTTTAATGGGGGCCCTATCATTAAGCTTTATTATACTTACGTGTAGTTTAGTTACCCGCAACCAATAATTTGTATTATGGTATATATATTTTAATATTTTTATAAATAGGTACAATATTAAAACAATATTTCTGAGCTCGCGGCCACTTGGGCCGGGGCCCTCTTGGGTCGGGGGCCCGTGGCATTTTGCCAGCCCTGCCACCCTGTAGTTACGCCACTGCTTTCAATCAAAAGTCCTGAGAACAATAGTAAATGCCCCTTATTAAGTCAGCTAGAAAACCGTTCATACAGATCTAAATATACCCTACATTTCTTGAACCCGTCACTTCCAAGTTCATGAAATTCCTTAGTAACCTATCAACCACCCTAATCCCCTAGCACAGTCATTACACTTGATGCCCTATTTGATATTATAGAAGACTTCGATATTATTTTCTACTAGTAATTAGTTATTAATGAACTTTCATTATTTTCATGGGACTGGTTTCATTCTTAGCAGCATCGGGCCATCAATTGGAACCACAGGTTGCAAAAAGGGACTAAAACTAAACTTGCATACTGTAATGTCTTGATAAGGCTTCTAACATACAATAAACTGAACACCATGTACGTAAATTCAATGATTTATTGCTTTACAGATTTATAGATATATAGCCTCAAAACAAACCTTAAAACCAAACCTGAGCAGGCAGGTAACCCCCTGTTTTCTCATCGATACATGAAATCGATATTACCTATACCACATTCTCCCCCCTCTAATCGACAAAATAATGAAAAATTACAAAAAAAAACAAATCACTTTTTTTTTTTTTTTTTTTTTTTTTTTTTTTTTTTTTTTTTTTTTTTTTTTTTTTTTTTTTTTTTTTTTTTTTTTACCGTAAATTATTTTGTAAAAAGAAATCACAGGAACATAATTTATATTTCTTCGATCAATCTTCTTGTCGGTTTCTTGATTCGTTGAGGGCGAGCTGACTCACATAGTTGGTCTTTTTGGCATGTGCTCGGTAAAGTGCCAGATTGACTGGTTGGCATCTCCTGAGTAGGCTCCAAAATGGTATCATTAGTCACCTGTGTTGATACAGGTTCCGCATGACTTGAATAGGCCGGCAAAACCTCTCGTGCAGTAGAGGACCCATGGATTTGGTCCAGATGCCTGGTCCACTGTCTATTCAGTGATGGCACAAAAACTTGACGTCTTCGAGGCCCTAAGCATTTAACAACGGATGCTGGAATCCATTTCTCCCCAGAATGCCGATAGTTTCGTACATAAACTGAACTTCCTTCAGGATAAGAATCAGTAGCCGTAGGTGACCCACGATAAGCATTTACTTGTTTTTCCTGAGCCATTTGCACCTTAGTCGACATAGCAAGAGGTCGTAGGAGGTCAAGTCTGGTCCTTAGCTGACGGCCAATCAACACCTGGGCGGGGGAAACTCCAGTGGTAATATGAGGCGTATTACGATAATCCAACAGGAATCTATTCAGAGTCACGTCCAAATCTGAAACAGAAGAATCTACCAGAGCGGTCTTCAAACTTCGTTTGATGGAGCGTACAGCATTCTCAGCTGCGCCATTGGTCTTTGGTGAAAATGGCGCTCCATGCTTGAGGTCAACGCCATTATGCTGAAGAAAATTCCTAAACGTCTCACTATCGAAAGCCGAATAATTGTCAGAAACAATGGTTTCAGGCAACCCGAAACGAGCAAACACCTGTCTCAAGATTTTCATAGTGGTTTCCGTGGACATTGAATGCGTAGGAAAAGCTTCAATCCATTTTGTGTCAATGTGTAATCCCCGCATATACGAATCGACCCATCTTTCTTTAATACCGGGACGATTGGTGATCCCCATGGGCTGTAGTCGATTGGTTCAAGAATTCCTTCATGAACCAAACGATCGATCTCTGCACTAACACCAGCTTGCATGGCGAATGGCACAGGTCTCGCTTTCATGAATCTGGGTTTTGCATTAGGTGTCAAATCCAATTTAACTTTTCCTTTATTGAACTTGCCCAATCGATCAGTGAAAACTTCGGGGAAATTCTGCACCGCTTCCTGTAACAATACCGTTGACATATCCGTATTGAAAAACACTGGTTGAGCTGTCCTGTGACTAGGACCCACTATTTTGAACCCAAGATGCTCAAACCACGATCTACCGAGTAGTGGAGGCCCAGTAGAATTGACCACGAAAAACGTCATATCATGATATTCTTGATTTTTATACTCGATAGATACATTTACAGCACCCAGTGGCCGAGATTTTTCATTGAAATATGACACGAAAGTCTTTCCAGTAGCCAACAATGGTAAATGTGCACAGCTTTCTTTGTACATGGAAAGGGGTACAATAGTACTAAGACATCCTGTGTCTATTTGAAAAGATATTTCAGTATCCCGATTTAGTTTAAGCGTAACGTGATACCCAAATTCCCCATCTCCACTAGCTTCAATATGATATAAGGACTCTAACTGATCACTGAGATCTTCTGACACAAAATGCGTTTTTTCTTTACTTGATTGTTTTCTAGTATCAATAGGTTGGGTCTGGGGTCTTTCTAACCAATCGGACTTGCTATTTCTCGGACACATTTTCGCTAAATGTCCAATCCGTAAACATTGTTTGCAAGAATAATTTTTGAATTTACATCTTGAATATTCGTGGTTAGTATAACCGCAAACAGAACATCGTTTTTTCTCTGCTCCAGCCGAACTGGGATATACCATTTGTTTATTTTTCTTAAAACTCTTAGTTATTGAGTCGGTAGTTTGTGAACATTCACCTTTACAAAACCCTACAGATTCTTGTTTTACCTCCAAAAGTCTGTACTGCTGTTCCGTGATTTCTTTATTGATGGCAATTCGAATTGCATCAACAATCGTAAGCTTTTCAGCGTCCTCTTCAAATAAACGGTCACGAGCGGGACCCTTTTGCATCCCAATCACGAATCTGTCGACCAACATTTTGTCAAGATAATTGCCGAACTTACAATTACCCGCCAGATTACGGAGTCGGGCAATCCATTCATTAACAGTTTCATTGTGTTCTCTAATAGCATTGTAAAACTTGAAACGTGATGCAAACACCGATTCCGTCTTCGAGAAATGATTATCCAACAAAACAACCAGTTCTTTATAGGCAACAGACTCCGGATTTTCCGGAATGGCTAAATTGGTCAATAATTTGAAAGCGTCCTCGCTCAAAGCGTTTAGAAATGTGTCGCGTTTTAGGTCCTCAGTCTTGAAAAAATGTTTATTCGCTCTAAAAAAACTTTCCATACGAGGCTTATACACTTGCCACTCGTTTGCCAGTGAAAACTCCCGCAACTGCCCGACGATCACTCCTTCACTCATCTTTGACGATGCTTTACAATTATAAGGAAAACACTCACCCTGCGATTTTCAGTCATCAGTTGTTGCTAAGACATCCCATCCTCGTCGCCATATTTGTAATGTCTTGATAAGGCTTCTAACATACAATAAACTGAACACCATGTACGTAAATTCAATGATTTATTGCTTTACAGATTTATAGATATATAGCCTCAAAACAAACCTTAAAACCAAACCTGAGCAGGCAGGTAACCCCCTGTTTTCTCATCGATACATGAAATCGATATTACCTATACCACACATACTAACTTAAAACTAGAGCGTTCCTGCCTCGACTGCCTTCTGACATCGACAGGGGTCTCGAGCGGGGGTAAATCTTGTTAAACACGGGGTTTGTCATGTGTTGCAATGAAACGTTTTTGTACAAATACTGTCAAATAGATCTGAAATGTTATAGATACATTTTAGTACGCTCAGATTTGTTCTATATACATTTTGAATATAATATAACAATGGAAAGTATGCGGGGGGGGGGGGGAAATGTTCACTGTATGCTCTGCCTCTCAACTAGTTATCCGCTACACCAACAGATAGCAGCTCTGCTGACAGTTGCAATCGCCGGAGTTGCTAACATTAAGCTTATAGAGGCTAAGTCAATTCGATTGAAACTAAGTACTAAATTATTATTATTTCTTAACAATTACGTGTTCAATTTCTCGCTTATAAACTGTCTATGCAGATAATAATTAATTGTTCTTATTTTAGATAAGATTTCGATTGAGCAGACACTTGCAGGCGATTACTGAAACAGTTAGTTTGTAAATATTTACTAAGGGTTGGAAAACAAACAGTTATTTTGGATCCACTTGTCATAATCCTTCATCGTCTATGCAGATAGTTATATGTGTTATTTAACTTGACAGGTTTTGTAGTTTGTCCCTATTTACTAATATTTCACTTTTAAAAAATATGACTACTATTATATATTCAAGTATATTTGTACCGTATTAAAATTTGTATTGACCATAGAAATGACATCTATTTTTTTTTGAAAAATATATAAATATAATACTGGATAAATAGAAATGGAAGGTAGATTATGATCTGAAGACAGACGGTCTAGGTCCGGATCCGGAACACCACTTGAGTTTCTTAAAACTACTCGGTATTTTAGACCAAAAAATCAATCATTAAACTAAAAAAGCTAAATTATATTTTTTTAATAGTAAGTAAATCATATAACAAATACATACAATTTAATACCTCAACCATGTGCCCTTTCTTGTTTTATAGTTCATACCCGTTTGCTAATTGCGGCTAAAGTTAAGACTTGATTTATTCATACAGCCCACTTTAGCTTTGCCGTGCTCACCAAAAGTTTCGTTTATGTAATCATTTTGTTCCGTATTATGCGATATGTTATATACTGTGCGTCTAAGTTAGACCACGAATAGTAAGGGTTAGAGCTAATGTGGCCACTGTTGTTATTGTTTTGTTTATATTTTAATTCAGGATTGTTTAGTTTCTGTGGAAACAGCAAGAAGGTCTCTTATTTGTGTTTTGAATAAATAGCCGCAATTTGCAGACGCCTAAATATCTTTACTACAAACGCTCTCGCACCTACCAATATTTTTAAACATAATTTGTTTTCTTGTCTTTAGTGTATCCTCTACCATAGGAATAAATTGATGCTTTAATTTTTTAATAAATTCTGTGCGGTAGTTCAAAATTTCCCGACACGGGATCGATTTCTTTCGCGTTTCATTATTTTTCACGTACTTTCCGTTACGGTATATTATCAAAGTAGCCCAAAGAGACGTTGAATGTACAGGTAACTGCCATTTCGATTGGATCGTATTACGGCTGCTTTCGAAGAACAGCGTGGTTTTACAGATTTGTTTTGTCCATATTTTGGTGCAAAAATCATCTCTATTTGTTCATTGGATCATAATTTATCTTAAAACTATGTTGTTGTTTTTTAATTGATGGCCGGAGGGTCAATCAACGCCCCATTTTAAGGTCAGTAATAGTTGTTTGCAGTTCAATTTTTCAGCTTTTCCTCAGGGTTAGTTTTAAAAATACTTTCGACAGTATGATGCTGAAAATTCTGAAGGGGCATCTCAGCGAAAGTGTCCGCAATTTTACAGCCTCTGAGGTCGCTATTTCTATTCTCTTTTCGCTAACGTTTCAGTAGCTCGGACATATTGGGCACCCGACGTTTTGGCTGGACTTTTGATCAGTTCATACTTGTACTTTGTGATTTTAGCTTGAATAAAAATAGATAACGCTACATTGAGTAAACAATCGTACATGTCAACGATGTCTTGTTATTGTTATTATTTATGTGTGTTCTTTAAAACTATATTGCGATTAGATAAGTAGCTAAAATTCACAGGGCTACTACAGGACTTTATGTATATGTATCCTTATGTTATATGAATAAACCATTCCGAAGGCGGAGGAGCAGGTGATTTTTTTTTGCAGGTTTAAAAACGTGGGATAATCGCGGAACATATTTAGTATTTCCTCAAAATCACATTTCAATACGATTTATTATCTCCAACCAGTGGATCATATGGATACTCAAATACTTATGCTAAAACAATATTACAGGAAATAATTTTAGAAACAATCCTCTGAGGTAAGCAAATTTTCGACAAAATGGATGTAATTTTAATGAAATATACGATTTCTGACATTCAAATGGTGTTTACACACCTTAAACATTTTTAAACACTGTGTGACGTCTCCCGAGAGACAAATAAATAAAAAGCAGCCCCCCTGTAAGTCTTTCAGATCATTAAACACCGACAATCCATCAAGGGGCAACGACAAGCGGGGATACATAAGTGGCGATGCGTAAAATCATAAGGTAGCGTGCGACTGTGCAGTAGATCACCGGGAAATCATCCTCACGCAACCTGACGGCGTCTACTGATATCAGGACTCGCTATGTTTAACCGGCGAGGAAAAAAGGTCGTACATGCTTGAATAATGTTAGCACGTAGGAAATTACTATGTCAAGCCATACTATCCCCACATTCCATGAGTTTAGTCACAAATAAGAGTGAATCACTAAAGCAGGGTTCTCCGATCATTTTTCATCTAAGAACGCGATTTCACGTGCATCATTTATTTATAGTGAATAATACACCATTGACTTACAAAAAAACACATTTAATTCCAAAAATATAATTTTATCATATACAAATGATTGTTTATATTCTTTTGTAAACACTTAAATATTTAATAATTCCTTCAAAGGTTTAGATTATATAAAAATGCTTTACAAAAATATAAATCTCAATGTAAATGTGATCTATGACACTGCATTTCATTAGTCGTTGTTTCATAATTATGATATCCCTGGTCATAAGCAATTATCATTATGGTCATCTCTAAGTCGAAATATCTTCTTTGATTATATAGCATTCATTGTTGAAAACAATTATTCTCACAAGTATGTAAATAATTATTTGAAAGGAATCCCCGTATATTTCTCTAAATTAAAAAAAAATATTTCACGCAACATTTTAATAAAAATTAAATTGTTTCTTTATCATGGACATACATCGGCGCTCGCGGGCCATGGCTGGGGAACCGTACATTGAATTATAGAACATGGAAGAAATTTTGGCATTATTATGTCTTTCTGCGGATGTCCTGTAGTCCTGATGGATAGATGCTCTGAAGATGGAGTGGGTTGTGGACACTATCAGCACATCTTGTAGACTGGCCAATCTCAAGCGACCCCTTGAAAAATAATGAAGTTATATAATGAACCTTTCCAAGCTAGTAAAAAAATCAAGTACCTTCCTGTCATATTGAGTGAGGTGTCAAATTTAAAATATGTTGTATGTTTTGGGGATTTAGAGTAATAAAATTACAAAAAAACGTCGTTATATTGTTTAATGTAATTTGTTTATATTAATTTGTACAGTAACATTTATAAATAAAGAGAGATTCGAGATTTTACTTAATTTGAGTGCTCCCACACCAGTACCACTCATACAAAATAGAAAATGTTAATGATTCATATGAAAAACCGTTTACTTTTGTTTGTTGTTTATTTATTTGTGCGCATATTTGCACCTATTAAAGTCAGGGAAGATGGACTATTTACATGAAAATTAAAAACAGAAACCATGGTTTACTTTTGTTCTAGTAAAATACGACGTTTTATGAACTGGCAGTGGGCTCGTTTAATCGTAAATTCATAATTTGTCAATGTCTTTCAATCCTTTATGATCAGATAATATATTATACTGACAGGCTGTTCATTTATTACTTATTAAGTCAACCAATGTCAGGAGTCAATCTTTCGATTGCATTATTTTTCTTTAGCATACAATATCCTAGCTGTGGCATATTATATTAATTGTTGTTATTATATATTATATAAATAATAATATATGTATATGTGTACTTCATCTTTTGGACTATTTTTTATTTATTTCCCAACTTTTGTTTTTCCACTTCATTTTACACCTTTTCGTAGGGTTATCAATCAGTCTTTGAGAGTTCTATTCTTTAAAAGAAGGTGGACGATGGGCCTCGTGTTTTCAAAATTTTATTTTCAAAACTTTCTTGCACTTAATTTTAGTTCATTGGAGTTTCATAGAGTTCATTCATTCAGTACCTTCATATGCCTTATCATAAATCCTCACTTTTAAATATTTTATCTGCGGGCACGACCAAGGGAATAAACGTTTCTTAATCGGTCATTTAGTTAGCAATCGGTCAATAAGTGTTTAACTGTCAAAGACACAACACAGATAGCACAGGTTGGAACAGAACCCATAGACTTTAGATAACCAAATTCAAGTTCTTGAATACTTTGAATGAATGAAGGAAGATAAGTTTGTTGCCGTATATAGTTGCCGTTACGAAATTAGAAGAAGCGTGAGAACCCACAATATATGGTACATTCATGGGAAGCCCTGTTACCGCTCTGTGGACTACTTCTATACTACTGCCATTAATAAATTAAAAAAAAAATCCCTCTATTTAGTAGAAAAAATAATTTATAAACAAGTATGAAAAGTTCAAAAATCCTATTATAATTGTAGTTTAATATTGCATTGCTTAATTATTTTCATGCGATAATGTTCCTTACTTTATTGCATCCTTACTTTTGTTAGCTGCGCTTAATTTAAACTATTGTAAAAGACCTAATTTGTAAAAAGCAAACAATGTTATGACGTAGACCTATTGTCACTGTGATGTACTTTCTTGTTAGTTCTAAGAAAGCTCGTTCCCCAACTAAATTTGTGAGATTTTGAAAATAAAGCGTTCTTCCAGTGGCGTAACTATATCATCTGGGGCCCGTGGCAAATTCCTTTAATGGGGGCCCTATCATTAAGCTTTATTATACTTACGAGTAGTTTAGTTACCCACAACCAATAACAATTTTCAATTGAACCTATTTTAATATTTTTATAAATAGGTACAATATTAAAACAATATTTCTGAGCTCGCGGCCACTTGGGCCGGGGCCCTCTTGGGTCGGGGGCCCGTGGCATTTTGCCAGCCCTGCCACCCTGTAGTTACGCCTCTGCGTTCTTCATTCATACATTCAGCATCCACTGCTACGTAGATCGTGGGGGTTCTGCTGAATACGCCTTGCCTCTTCCATAACTGGGAGGTGAATCGGGGTTCCCTAGGATATGCTTATATACAGGTGGGCTGAAAAGTTTCCGACCTCAACATGAAGATGACAATAAAATAAATAAAAGGTAGTGAAATAAAAGCTTTGTTAGGTCGGAAACTTTTCAGACCACCCCGTATGTCTATATTGTATGCTGTATGAATGAGAGAGTAAATGGAAATTTATTACATTGGTATGAATATTTTATAATAATGATCAGTTACCTTTTTAGAGCAGATATAAAAGAATATTCTTCAAATAAATATTTGATAAGCATAGAGAATATTCAATACTCTAAATCTAAAATAGCTTTCGAGATTTGTAATGAGATAGCTTAAAAGTCAGAAGGAATCGAGGTTTTTAATAGATAAATAGACAACAGGGGTCTAATGTAATAAAGCTTTAAAATTCCAGGTCTATGGGATAATTTTTATGGGCAATATCATAGAACATACAGACGGTCATACGAAATACGATTATCCGGTACGCGCTTGAAGGTAGATCTTCCCCCTTCGAGTTCGGCAATAAATCATTAATCCGTTACACAATCTCTGGATAAAGGCATTTCCAAGTCACAGGACAAAATAAAAGTTTCGGTTATAATAATGTCATTGAACGGGTACTAAGAAACCTTCCAAACTAGCTTCAATTCTTGGAACGTGATAAAGTTATCTACGGCATATTAACTTACCAATGGACGAGTGATCTTTATGTTAACATGATCTTTTCGGTATCTCTTGGATTATATACGACCGTCAAAGGAAAATAACCAAACATGTAAGTGTTGTACCAGTGTGGAGTGTTTACATTATGAAACAAAACCCTTTCTGTCTCTCCACAGCTTTATTGATTTAAACCACCGACAGAGCTACAACAGTGTTTTGCCCATTGAAAAGCAATCGGCTTAAGTGCAAAATATTGTTCGAGGGGTCTACTTGTCATATCCAATATACGAAACAACTCGGCAATCTAATTCAAAATCTTTACAACATCGTTACTAATAATTTTCCATTCAATTGCCTTTATTGATTATTAATTTGGTTTTTAGTCATTGCAGTATGAACAGTGTAAACAGTTCTAATACCTTTCATTGTATGTTAAGCTAATGAAACTCTTATTAGCGAACCCATAACCTCTGTGAATATATTTCCTGCCTGAAATTTAATATGAAGATGATCATAAAAATAATAGACGCGATTCGGACTATGTTGTTTAAATGTCAGTTAAAATACAATTAGGGCCATGTAGCGACCGCTAACTACATAAGATAAATCACCCTATACTCTATTGCATATATATTGTAAGCAAAAGTAAAATAACATGAACTAAATGTATTATAGACAAATATAAATCATTGTGAATGTGTTAAGCAATAAAAGGCGGAAGCCAACTAAGTCACACGAGAAAGGGACACCAGCTGGCAGTCATAAACAGTCATAAACTTAACAACCCGTTAGGGGGCCTCTCTACCTCCAGGGCTTGTCCCCGGGTCGGGTAAGCAGGCGGCGGTCACGTTCCTCGCCACAGGTGTGCGTGTGAACCGCCGTCGGAATAGACCCTTGCAGCCTCCCAGCAGGAAGTAGAGAGGGTACTTAAGGCAGGGCTCCTGGCCCTGTTAGTTAGTCTCTCGCAGCCTTTTACTCGGTGACGCTTGCTTGGTTTCCGCTCGAACTCTGAAAACTTGAAAACTAATTCTTTGTGAAACCTCTGTACCTCTTCTCTTGAACATAGTGCAATGTCGGGGCACATACCTATCATAAATGGAGTCAGATAGTAACGCCGTCATGGAACGATTGTCCAGGTTATTAACTTGAACAATCCGCACTTGTCACCAGGGCTAGGGTTATCAGGCACCCCCTAGTGACGACCCAACAGGCCAGTTTGGATCTATTTTATCTATATAATCTAAATTAAGCGTGAATAAAGTTGGTCCCGATTATAACCCCGAAAGCTGCCTGTTAAGATGTTGAACAAGTCTCAGACAAGACATTATTAACAATTTAAAGTTCAACATATTTTAAAGACAATATTCAAGGGCACACTGAAGGCAGTAATGAAAAAATTATTTCAAAGCTATTCGAAGAAATATGTTGAGAACATTCCTCAGAATTTAGTATTTAATACCTTCGGAGCCGGTGTTAATAGTTTTTTTATATCGATATTTTTGCTATTCAAGTTTACTAGTAACGCCTTAATTTGCACTCAACTTCTTTGATTCAAATATAACAGTAAGAAGTAAGTAAAGGGAATTAAAACTGAAAAATGCCGACCGTTAATCTACAAACTCGCTTGTTCAAGATACTTTTTATGATTTAAGAGTTCTGATTTTTTTTTCACAATACTTAATAGTAGTTTAAATTTAATAACGAAAGAAAAAAATCATCAACATTATCTTATTACGATCTACCTAGTTTAACTCCTTTGCTTGTTCATGATTATATATTTATTCATATTTCAGAAAATTATAAAACAAAATTTTATTTATTTAAACAATGTTAAACGCTTTTAATCAATATATGTATTAAAAAACGCTCTGGGCAACCGTATAGCCTATTCCGAAGGACATCCCATCTCTCAATAGAAAATAAATTTCTAATCTCTAAAGTTATACTTAAGCCAATCTGCAGATACGGAATAGAGCCATGGGGACAGTAAAAAAGTCGATAATCAAGCGTATCCAAACCTTTCAATCAAACGTCCTGAGAACAATAGTTAATACCCCTAATAACCTACATTCTTGACGTATACCTTCCAGGTTCATAAAATTCCATCCCACTGCCTAATAAATAGCCTAATTCCCTATCAAATTCATTACACACCCCTGTAAGCCTCCTCGGACCTCCCTGCTCGGAGTGCCCTCGTGACCTGCTATAAATATGTGACAGTGGGAGTCCTGGCAATGGCCAGATTCTCCAATCTTGTCCTGAGCGTCTGTGGCTCTCACGATCTTCGTCAGCCTCCACTGGCTCGTATCCGGTGACGCAGCTGACGTGGGAGCTTGAGGGACTTCCCAAGTCTCTGCTTCGTCTTTCACATGTGAGGGAGATGATAACCATGTGGATTTGGGAGGATTTCTGGGCAGTTTATAAATACTGTATGAATGAGCGAGTGAATTAAAATTGTAAATATGGTATGAATGGGAACATTTATCACAATTACTTATTGCCTAATAAGGCAGATTGTAACACAATAAAGAAGTTTCAGTAATAAAAAAAAAAAATTATTTAAACAAATTCAGTGCCAATAAAAAATGATTCTTTGTTAAAAAGGAGTGCTCCTTTTATGAAACTGAAAATTCTTTATACATAACCGTAATATTTACAGATATTTTTGGATGACAGACTTATAGTTCATTCGAAAGAGTTGTCAATTCCAATATTTGTGTACAACTATAAACTCAAGTGATGTTTGTTCTATGGTTAAACAGACGTTCGGTCTTAAAATATTCAAATGGATTCGCAGCGAGGAGCGATGACCGACTAGTCGTTGAATTATAAATTTTTAGCAGATCCGTACTATTATTCAAGAAATAATTGAACGTGACTACCGAGAACTTGAGCTTTTTTCACTTCCTCTTCATGGTTGTATCGATAACAAAATGTTACTGTCTGCTGCGGCTAAACGAGGTACATATTTTTAAGTACGAATCGCGATACTATTGCGGTTGATTGTTATATATGTTGGCTCCTTGCATTATTTTCCTTACCAACCGTGAGGTAATTTTATCACAAAATAAAATACGACTACGACTTCCATACTGGCGTGCAGTTGACCAAAACCTCGAGTCAATGGTCGGACTTGGCAGAGAATAATGAAATATTTCCACACCGTAGCGGGACTTAATGTCTCAGAGATAATGGTCGTCAGGAAAATTATAGAAGGAAGAAAATTGTTTCAGCATTTCTGGGCCATACTTCCTGTTGTACGAAATTTTTTTTTTTTCTGCGGGTTACTGGACTATACTCGAAACTGAAAATAAGTATGAACAATTATAAATTATAGTAGGATCTACACCACAATTACAATCCCTCCTTTAAAATTGAGTAATTTTTTGACGGCCGAATAATAAATGTTTCATTCTTGAAGTCCTTGATTGTTGCAACAATACTTGTGAGGTTTTATATAATTTTTCAAAAAACAGAAATCTTTATATATAACTGAGGTGTTAGATTGGAACATTTAAATAACACCAACTTGAGTAATAATTGAAAAGTCAATTATTTGATCAGCTAGGGATTCCGTCTGTCTTCCAGACTATGAGAATAATACGATAAAACAAAGAGATTAAAATATTCATATCTAAATAATATAGACCTATTGTAAAATTATAAACAAAGGGGCTAGAAGTTAAAATTATGTGTTGTACGCAATACAACTTCAAAGCAATAGTTGTATACAGCAATGTTCTACTTTAGTAAATGCTAGCTCACAATCACTCTTACTTAGATGGTGATTGATTTTTTCGGAAATAGCATCTAAATACCTGACCCAACCCTATGATAAAGGCAGACGAACAGAAGAAACCAATTTGACTTTTGTACGTTTATTTATAAATTTTTCAATAATTCCCGGGTCACAACCTTTTGGTAAGGTGTTTGAAATAATCAATCAAACAAGATGTATTTTACTGTAAGTACGTTCGTGCGTGTTTTATCCCTGCTTTAATAAGTAAACGGATTTTATTATATGTTAGTTAGCTTGTGATCCATTAGTTTTACAAACTTTATAATGAATAATTAGATTATTTTTAATCATTTAATCATAAAACAAATAGGTAATTTCTGTATTTTTTATTATATACAGAGGGGTCCAAAAAAATGTATCCACTGGTTAACAGTCCATAACTTGCTAACTAATTGACGGAGTTGTCTCATTTTTGGTGAAAGTGTAGCTTAAAGTCCAACTTAAAGATATCAAAAAACACTTGAGCGACTCACTCCAGTTTCACGGGCACACTGTCTCACAGACTTCTGTGGTGAGCGAGTGAATTGTTGTGTTTGTGTACATCTTTAACACAGCCTTAGGCTTCAAATTTGTCTCGAATGCGACGAATCGTTAAACGTGTCGGTGGCTCTGTTTGATACACATTTCGCCATTGCCGTTGAACCTCATTAATGTTTTCGTACTTAAAATACCACTTTAAAACAGACTTCCTTTCATCAAATGTAAGCCTTACGCCAGCCATGTTTACTCGAGTAACAAGGTACAACTAACAATAAAACACTAACTATCTGGCGACTGTCATCTGACAAAACAAAACAACGCAATACAACGCTTGTATGGCGATTGCCGGAACTACAAACTATTACACTACCAAAAATGAGACAACTCCGTCAATTAGTTTGCAAGTTATGGACTTTTAAACAGTTATATAAAAAAATATGTTAACTGTAATTAGGAAATTGTTACATTTTGGCATCTCTCGTATACTGTCTTCTATTTGAGCTGGGGAAATGCAATTCTACATTAGTTTCCATTTTATGCCCCAAATGATGACAAAATACCCAAAAAAAAAGCTTAGGATTATTAATTAATTAAATTTTAAAATACAAGTAATTAAAAAAAGTATAACCATTATTTCAGTTATGTTCCTGTTCGGCTCAGAGGTTTGGAAATTAGGAAATGAGACTTTTTCCCCTTTAATGTGACAGGGTCCACTCCACCAAGAAGTGCAGTCCTACATAAATGTAGCCACCGATCCGGTTTTGATAACTGAAATTGACAAACGATTGAGAATTTTCCATGTATTATACCTGATCACTATCTACCAGCTTCAACAACTTCGTTCCTTCCAAAAACCACTCAATTTATTTGATGATAATTACATGAGCCGTATTAATGTTCAGGTAATTACACTTATCTGGGAGTTAGTGAGAAGGATGATTACTTGTGTCACTTTCAAAAGCACTATCAGTAAGCTCTCTAAGTGATAAGATACCCTCGTTTGGAAACACCGTATCAGATTACAGTTAGTTCTCGCTATCCCTCCTTCGGTGCTGGACATAATTCATCCTCTTTAAAGGTATGAATAAGAATATTTCATCATTTTTCATTGTTGTATAGTGTGCCAGTTGATGATCTCTCTGGTGTATTAATAAATCATAATTAAAATTCGTTGCCATATATGGAAGAAACCCAACTTCTTAAGTTACTATCGTAATAGTTGACACAGAAACGAAAACTGTTTATACAGATTTGAGATGTTTTCCTGGCATATATTGATGATTAAATTCCATTCCTTTATTAAGAAAATTAATAATAACAATGATTCTATACATTTTGCTACTAAACAGTTCACAAATCTCTGTTTAAACATGAACTCTTAAAAAAGAGAAAACCTTTCAAATGAATCTTTATACTATGTTATCTAGCCATACAGCATACTCGTAGGTCAACAAAAACGTTATTGTTACTAGTACCTAGACTACTTTGTCTTTTAGGACTTTTAGGATAATTTCTGTTTTATTTTTCTGAGTCTAATTTAATTTCGATATATCTGTTTTCTTATCAGATAAACGATGGATGATAGTCTTTTCGTAATCTTCTTAAATTTGATAATTATTTAGAGGTGTACTTTTAACTAATATTCCATTTCCGATCAGTTCCTATTGAAATGTCATTTATTGGATACTAGTCAGTTTTATGTTAACGGAGAAAATTATTAACTCTATAATTCCTTATTATATTACATAGTAACGTACATAATTTATTACAATATACTTTTGTTTTAAGTGTGATTAGTTGTTATTTGAGCGATGTTATATGGTATTATTGGTCATATTATAACTTTGTATCGAGCATGTTTCAATGAGGAAAAAAAATCAGTTTTGTTTTGTATAATAAACCACATAAAATATTGAATATCTTTTCTTGGTGTACCAGAGTACGCCGAGTAACGGCGCTGGCTCTAAATGACAGAAAATAATAATAATAGATATTAAGGATAATAAATGTTCTTATAACAATCTTAATTTATTCTTATAACAATTTGTCCATTGTTTTTTTTTTTTCAACAACTGGTCAATGATTTATCTTTCTTGCATGTTAATCTTCTTTTTATTATGTGCTTCTTCTATTACCAGTTTTTCCTGTTCCTCGACTGGACACTGTTCTTATAGTGAGTCTCGGATACTACAGGTGTGTCAGGCCGAAGTCTTTGGGTACTATTTTCGTTCCCAAAAAATACGAAAATATTAAAAAATACGTAATGGTTTCCTACTATTTCTCTGTTCGATTTTGGTTCTTAGGGCCCATTATTTCCGCATTGAGCTTCCCATCATTTCTTTTTTTTTAAGCATGCTAAAAATTTGAATGTTAGTAATGAGCATGTGTATAACCAATGGACTAAACTATATTTTGCTGACCCCTTCAGGCATTATTATAAGCAATGCATAGAGGCATAATATCTAAAAATGTGTACTTTCTTGTAGGTACAACAGGTGTGAAAACGTAAACAAGTACTCTCTACAGAGATGTCAAAGTTACTCTTGTTCTTATTAGGTATAGCTGACGGGTACCCCGATACAGGTAACATTAAAAAATACCCTTCTTGATAATGCTGATCGTACATGCCTTCAATATCGTTCATGTATCCGACATACGTTTATTTGTAATCAGATTACTAATTTTATTTACTTAAATATTTTTTTTTTGTCAGGTTTAAAGCACTGGAGAGATAAATATACCACACTTAGCCCTTGACGAGCGAAGCGTTTTATTTATGGCTTAAAAGCGTTTTAACGCATAAGTCGGCTCGTTGAAAATATATGCTCATTATCGCGAGCCTGTTGAGCAATTAATAATAATGTATAAACTCAATCCGTGGAAGTCTTCGTAGGCGCGACTGGTGTGTGGGTTGGCAAGAAAGCGTTGGTGTTAAATGTAATTAATCATTTATTCCCGGCATGAATGGGTGAAATTCTTTGCTAGTAATTTGTTTAATCATTCCACAACGAATTAATGGTTTTTCCTTGGAGGAGGGGTGGATTCAGAAATACTATAATTATCTTAGAGCTGAAGTTGATGGAACATCAAAACTTTATTTTGGCTCTGTTTTATCAATAAAAGTAAAATAGCACTACATTATGTACGGTTAGAGTTGTAACGCTATTAATCAAATAGAAACATGCAAGAAGGATTATTCCAAATCAAAATGAAAATAATCCTTGATTATAATTTACAATAAGTTGTTCATTGATATCTTAAGCCATGTACATTAATGAGAAGCCCTACTATTTCAAAAAAGGTTATGCTCTCTTGTGGCGTATTAGAATCTAATATAACATATTAAACTAAAAAAGTATACAACTCGCTGAATAAAACTCAACGTTCTCACCCCTTTTTTTAATGGTCTCTAGCATCATTTGTTAGTCTCATAGACCAAGAAAGAGCGTACTTCGTATTCATCTAGTGTCGGGTCGTGCCTGGTGGGGGGGGGGGGGTGCCTGGTCACCCTAGCCCTGGTGACAAGTGAGGCTTGTTTGAGTTTATAACCTGGGCAATCGTGGAGAACTTCCATAGACCTCTTGTACATCTTTTGGATGACGTAATTGGAAGTTTTGGCCCCCCAAACACCTCCACACACCGGTGTGAACACCCGCTTAATCTTGGTAGAAAAATAATAGATCTGCAGAAAACATAATTAGCCTATTGTGCAACCTCAGGTTTTCGGAAGATATTTCATATTATTCGATGATTTGCCCAATCCTTTAAGAGTTCGACATCAGATCCTGGAGTAAACCATCTGTGTGACAAATATAATCCCATTGAGGGCCGCTTCCTCCTCTTAGCATCCATGGATCGATCGGCTTTTGGTTGTTTAGTTACCACATATTTTATAGTTTGCCGCCATTTGCATCTATGTCGGCGCTGTTGTATATCACGTTCCCCGAGATACTATCCTTTAGACCAGAAAAGGGCCAGGTGTCACCTGGAGCAGGTGACCACTTCGGGTCAGGTAAGCACAAGAAAGGGATCTTCCGACTTATCTTCAGCTGCCATAACGCTGGTTAGGGAGAAAGTAAAACTGTTCTCGACATCACTGACCACGGACCAATTGCAAGAACTTAGCAATTTAACGCTATTAAATGTATGAATTATATTTACATAAATTATTGGATGATCGGAACAGTTGTTGGTAATAAAATCCCTTAGCTTTCCCTTCCAGGATTATTTATTTATAAGGAGAAAAAAAAGAAGTGAATAAATCAAAAGAACGAATAAAGAATTAGAAATATAGCATCAAGTTTTTTGTGAACATAAAAAAAAATTCTAAATAAAAACGATAAAGATATTCATTTTTTGAATTGTGGAGCTGGTTCCAGTAGGGGCGACAAAACTCCAGACGTACGCATTGATCTGGATATTCCCCACCAATTGTCTGGGCAGATATCACTTATTATTGTAAGCGGCGGTGTGAGCACTTGAGCATTGTCAATGGTTTTTGTTTTTTACCGTCCTTCCAAGAATTTGAACCCAGACATTTTATAACTTAAAACATTTACACTAACCATTATGAGCGTTTTAAATTTAATTAATTAGCATGCACACACTAAGATCCACGAGATCACGTGGGTTTAGACAAACTCAAGACCTGATATCTTCAATTAGGCTGAAAGCTGAGAAGATAAGTGAAAATAAATGAACGCCTGTTTCATTGAACTAAGTAATGCCTTCGGCAGAATAATGAATAAATGTTATCGAGAAAGCGTTGGTGATTAGTTGTGGAGTGGTCACAAACCAAGTTCTAGCTTCCACCTCACGAAAAGTTGCGTTAGGGAATCATATTTTTAAGGCTTTCGACCATAAAATTTCCAGAAAATCTGTTCCCTTGACACTGTTCTTTTTCCATTATATCAGTTATTTTAAATAAAACGATGAAATTTTGAATAAAGTAATAAATGATAACAAATAAGTGTCTTTTTTCAAATAAAGGTCGCAGGAAATGTTTTCATATTCAAATAGAAAGATATGTATTTAAATCCGCTCGTATCAAGTTTTTATTACATGATTTTGTAAAAACTACTTGTTATTTTGTAAAACAGATATTTAAATTTTTAAAGCCTTGGTCACTTTAGAAAAATAAAAAATAAAAATAACAACGAATAAACATGTCGACTAAAAAATCTAATTCTACTAAAATTACTAGAACAGCAAGGCACCATGCAACAAGCTGCCGTTTTTTTTATATAAAGCCTTAACTAGGTGTGACTTGTAGGAGTCATAAAACCATAAAAGGAGTAAAGTTATATAAACCGTTGTGCCGTTCCAACTCGCCCGAAACCAAAATTCAAACAGTCAGACATGTGTTCCAAAACGCTCAAAACTTACTTTCAAAACGGGTTGTGGTTGACATAACGATCAGAGGATTGGAGAAAGGACTAAAAATTTATAAACAACTTTTAAGTGAGAACACCCCTTATAATAGAGAACAGAAATATCGTTAGAATTACTTTTAGTTTTGCAACTCTTCACTACTTCAATTAAAAATTATTAATCGTAAAATGAACGATGAAATCAACGAATGATAAATTGTATTTTCTCTATTAATAATTGAGTATTCACTTTTAAAATTATCAATCGTTGAAAATCTTTGTTAGAATAGGGCTAATTTTATTTTTAACACAAGTACGCTGTTTTGTGACTTAAAAGTAAATTAACCTTCTGAAAGAGACATTAGTCAGAGATTAGAAAATGTGTTCCAACATGTTCTAAATCCGAAATGAGGTACTCTTCACCATTCTCAATGTATAATCACAAATCAGTTTATTAGTAGTGTCGGGACGTCACTAGGGGGGTGCCTGGTCACCCTAGCCCTGGCGACAAGTGCGGATTGTTCGAGTTTATAACCTGGACAATCGTTTCATGACGGCGTTACTATCTGACTCCTCTTTTGATAGCTATGTGCCCCGACAATGCACTATGTTCAAGAGAAGAGGTACAGAGGTTTTTCATAAAGAATTAGTCAAGTTTTCAGAGCTCGAGCGGAAACCAAGCGTCAACGAGTAAATGTCACGAGAGACTAATTAACAGGGCTAAAAGCCCGCCTTAAGTGCCCTCTCTACTGGGAGGGCTGCAAGGGCCTAGGCAGGCGGTTCGTTCCCACGCACGCATATAGTGAGGAACCGCGACCGCCGCCTGATTACCCGACCACCCCTGGAGGCAGAGAGGCTGCAAAAGGGTTGTTTATGTTATTGCCCTGTGGGTACCCTCACACATAAGGTTAGGTACCTGACTGACAGCTGATGACCCTTCTCGTGTGACTTGCTTGGCCTCCGTCTTTTATTGCTTAGCACATTTACAATGATTTATATTTGTTCATAATACATGGACAATCGTTCTATGACAGGCGTTACTATCTGACTCCATTTATGATAGGTATGTGCCCCGACAGTGCACTATGTTCAGGAGAAGAGGTACAGAGGTTTCATAAAGAATTAGTCAAGTTTTCAGAGTTCGAGCGGAAACCAAGCAAGCTCACCCTTTCATGTTTATGACTGCCAGCTGGTGACCCTTTCTCGTTTATGACTTAGTTGGCTTCCGCCTTTTATTGCTTAACACATTTACAATGATTTATATTTGTTCATAATACATTTAGTTCATGTTATTTTACTTTTGCTTACAATATATATGCAATAGAGTATAGGGTGATTTATCTTATGTAGTTAGCGGTCGCTACAAGTAGTTTGAAACTAGTGCGTGATTCTGTGTTGGAACAAACCTTATAAATAACTCATGCTCAAAAAAGGCGCCTAGCTCATAGGTATAAATAAAAAAGAGAGTTTAAAATTTGTCGCCGTTTTGAGAGGCTAAGCAGCCTGTGGAGTTTTAATGTTTTGAGGATTGAGGTACATAGGAAACTGAGAACGTAATTAAAAATAAACAATTCTTTATATTACAAAATGTACATCCAGATAATTTCCTGTTTTATTCATTAGTTAGTTAGTTACATATGGATATTCATACCAATGCTACATATATCAATTCATTTTACAGGCATCTGAATCCTCAAGTAAACCTTTTTGCAAATTCTCATCGAAATGACGTTGCATTCATCATGGAATCTTACGGCTAGCTTAAGGAATCTTAAATCCAGAGAAATGCGTAAATCATTTAATAATTCTTTTTAATTGTACAGTATTGTTTTGTGTTGAGTTGTTAGCTTTGACTTTTTTTTTTTATGGCTTCTGTAATTTTTAGGTGTTTGGTAATGCTTTTTGTTGCTATAAAAATAATTCGCTAAATATTTCCTTAAATTTATTAAGTTTTACTTACACTTTTTAAATTTCTTCTGTTTTTTAAAACTTCTTCAAATGAGTTCTTTGCCCTTTGGAGAGTTTGATGAAAAAAGATCGCGTTCCATCACAGCCCAAGGGCGGTTAAAGATAAGGAAATGTTTTTTGTCAAACGGTTAAACCAGCATAAATTCGTAGCTAGACAAGGCGTGACACTGGAAGAGGTGAACCCAGGTTAGCCCACCGCGTAGTTGGTGCTCACAGTCAGATTTTCCGTAACTCTTGACTGAGCCTTTAAAGGATAATCTCTAGATCCGGTCATATTTAAATCTGCTTACTAACGGTTAGTCAACAATTTTGCTAAGACGTTTTGACCAAAATTCAGGTCTATTGCGATCCTTGCTTTTTTTTTTCTAACTAAACACAAATATTTTGTAATTTTGTTATAGTTATTTATTTTACTTCTCTGGTCATTGTTTATATCCATATGCGCCATTTCACAGATAATTCTGCATTCTGGGTGGTAAACCTGTAAATCATAAAAACTGAACCCTGTAGAATCAGAGCAAATATGTGAAATTTCTTATCATTCCCCTTAACTAAAAGAACTGTTTTCTAATTTCACTCAATTTTTAATTTCAGATTACCCCCATGAGGTCTTGGAAAGGCAGAACACATGGCCGACCACAACCACGCCAGTTCGAAAAACTTGGTAAGTGATGTTTTTTTTTGTTTCCATTTTTTAATGTCAGGATTCCCTTCAGCATCATGATTTCAACGTGCTCTTTCAAAATTCATTCATTTATTTCAGACGTTTGATGTTTATATTCTTCTCTCTCTTCCTCGTGCCTTTCAGCATGGAGGAGCCTCTGTCCATACTAAACAGTGAGACTCTCCAAGCGCTTGGAAAGGCTCGTCTATTGAGTTTTCGGATCTTTTTACTCCATTAATGGTAACAGGCACAGTAAATGAAGGAGGTCCAGGACAGCTGGCCAGCTGAGGATCTTAGGACGAAGGAGTGATTATAGATGATACCAGGACTAGGGATCAGTGCAGCGTCTTGATTTCCTCTTGACAGTCGATCCGGGGAAATCAAGCGCTTGGAAATGATACCCCTATTTCTTGTCAATAAAAGGATTAATATCAAAATGAGCTCAACAAACATTAATCTCTTCATTTTACTGAGAATCATAAAGGTTCAACTAATTGTTTTATCTAACAATGTCATTCTGATTTTATATAATGTGAACTCATTAGATTGTATTCTGAAAATTCTTTCTTCAGCCTGATGTTGACTGGCCACACTTAGTGCTGAGTTATCGTGTTGTCTTGAAGATAGCTGGTACATCGGCCTCAGATAATTATCTTGGAATGCATAACTGGAATCATTCAAAGAATACATAAGTCCTCCGTGATAAACAGAAGACGCGAGATTATATATAATGAACATTTCGTTATATTCGTTATTTAATCTCAACCGTCTTGAAGGATTTAACGATGTTTATTAATTATTATTCTGTTATTGTTTCAATGTTTAATGTAAAGTGATCGGACCAGGATATCCTCCTGATTTCAGACCAGGTGGTCTTTCCAAATAAGCTATACCTTATCGAAAGTTAAATAAACTTTGTATAGGAGAGTCTGTTCAATGAAATGAAAGAAAATCTTTATTATGAAGTACAAGCAAAACACTAGTATATACAAATATTAAGAGTTATGTTACTGCATTCTGGGTGCGATGTTTAGGGACAATTGTGGTCTGGGTTAAAGCTGAGGGTTGGTCCGCGATTAGGGAGGGAGGTCTTGGAGGGATGCGGTCGCTTACTTAAAAAAAAACAGGAAACATCAGTGACTTCCATGAAGTCACGAGGCAGGTATACAGTAAAAGGGGCTTACTTCTACTTCTAGCATTATATATAATATTAGCATTATAATATTCTTAGCATTATTTAACTGAAGAACATTCCTGTCACAGAGTGCAGACGACTTTACATTGGGAACCGCTAATGTCTTTAAAATGTGACTACATATAGCCCAGCTGGTGCCGTTCTACAAACTCATACATACTTCTTAATTGTGATAAAATTATAAACTTCCTTTTTAGGCAATAAGCAATCCTGATAAATGTTCTCATTCATACAGTGTTTACAAACAGCCCAGAGACCTCTCAAATCCACATGGTTGTCATCTCCATCGCATGCGAAAGAGAAAGTGGAGTCATGGGAAGTCCCCCAAGCTCCTCAGCCAACCGCGTCACTCGATACGAGACAGTGGAGGCTGACCCAGAGCGGGAGAGCCACAGACGCTCAGGACATGATCGGAGAAACTGGCCATTGCCGGGCCTCCCACTGTCACGGATTTATAGCAGGTCACGAGGCCACTACCGTTTTAGTCTCCGAGGAGGATTATAGGGATGAGTGGTGCAGTGTAATGACTATGCTAGGGGATCAGGGTGGTTGATAGGTTACTATGAAATTCATAAACTTGGAAGGAATGAGTTCAAGAATGTAGTGCATGTTTAGATCGGTATGAAGGTTTTTGTTCCTAACGTAATAAGGAACATTTACTACTGTTCTCAGGACTTTTGATGTTAAGGATTAGATACGGTTGTTGTTCGACTTCTTTTCTGCCCCCATAGCTCTATTCTGTATGTCCAGATTGGCTTAGGTATAACTTTGTAGATTAGTAATTTATTTTCTATTGAGAGATGGGATGTTCTTTGAAGTATTCTGTACAATTCTCCAAATCGTATGTTTAGTTCTTGTATTTTTCCATGTCAAGCTTTTGTCGAGATGGAAGCGTAACTACCGTACTGTCACGGATACAGGAAGAGGAATAGAACTAACAAAAAAAAATTAGTTTATGTATACTAAATCTAAGTTATGTAAACTAGCTAATAATTGTTAATTTGAAACTAACTACATTTTACCACCTAATAACAGTAACTATGTATCTCAAAAACGCCTTGAACGTCACAATGACAACTTATCCACCAAATAACTCAATCGAGAAACAATTTTTACTTATTTTTACGAGGTGATAAATTTTGCGACGTTTGTAATTCGTCTTATTACCGAAGACTTCTTTTAAGTAATTTTGGCCTAATTTATAAATCTACTTTCTTTTTCTTTTTTTAAATTGATGCCACAACATTTTATTTTTAGCATAGCAGCTAGGGTTTAAAGTACTTATTGGCAAGCCAGTTGCGTCCAGAAGCCACACTTGTTATCAGCTTACTGGCTGCCATGCTGTAATCTTATTGTCCTTAGAGTAAATTGGTTTATCCCCGTTCTTTGTCATGATTTTCTAATCGAAAAAGGACTGTAATAGGAATGATCCCATCCTCACCAAAGAGGAAAGTCTATTAACAGAAAAAAAAAGAAAACCTTTATTATGAAGTACAAGCAAAATACTGGTATAAACAAATATTAAGAGTTACAGAGTTACATCATACTGATTTGAATGTCTATGAGCAAGTGGGGTGTCTGGGGCTAAAGCTGAGACATATATCTATAATACAAAGGTAAGGTTCGGGGAAGCAGGGAGGTCGTAGAATGAAGCAGTTGCTTACTTAAAAATAACAGGGAACCATCTGTGACTTCCATGAAGTCACAAGGCAGGTATTCAATTCTGCTCAAGACACTTTCATTTGTTCACAGCATTAAAAAACAAAGGACTCTTATTGCGAGCCTTTTATTGCTGTAGAAAAAAAGAGATTGTTCATCAGTGCTTCTAATGGCATCTTTAAATTGATGTTTGATTACAAGATTTTTCAATATATGTAGGCTGGGAGCATGCAATATAATATTATCAGATAAGGGGATTTACACAATATGGCTTCTTATTTATAATAAACCCTACCTCAAATGATGGTTATTAAAATTCGAATGCAATCATTTGATAAATTATATCATATTTACGACACAGGATTGAGGGGCGCGATAAAGAAAGTGTAGAAGAAATCCCATAAATCACGAAAAAAATTTTTTAGTCAATGTTTGAAAGTAATATAAAAAAGGCACAAATGAAATATTTGAAGCTGTGTAAATCTATATTGTTATTGTTGTGGCCACCCCTTAATTAAAAATAATTAAAAGTCACCCTCTTCTCGATCAGATTATATCTATCACTGTTTTCACTATCTTTAATAAAGGTTAAGAGGGAGGAGGGAGAGTCGTGGATGGGGAGTTATCCCCACCCTACTGGCTGGCCTCCTATATAAGCCTCGGCCTCAGGCCAAATTAACAAATTAACCCTCTCTTCCGAGACATGACACCACCACCGCTACCGGCACGATGGCAACTCACAAGATCGAGTAAAGCAGAGGAAATGGTAGAAATCACGGCGCTTGGCCCACCAACAACAAGCCTCTAAGGGGCACCCTCACTGATATCAGACTAACTACGACTGCACTACATGCCTAGAGAGACTCTAGGCCCAGCCACCAGTGGACTCTCACCACTGTACTGAATCAACCAACCTCCACCGAGGATCCCCACACTCCTTACTCCTCTTACACCACCTTCAAGCAGGTACTCCTAGTACAAGGATCCAATCACCCTAAATATTTTATATTTTTCCCTCATCCTGAATTTCTAACTAGAGAGCTTAGAAAAAAAACAAAACAAATTATCATTACGAATCGGACCACCACTTGGAACACTACTCTCTCCTCTCTCTCTGCACTGGCGCTTGCTGCTCTACTCAAAACCATGGATTTCTCATTCAACTACCTCTGCATCTCTCTATCCTAACCTCGCTATGTTTTAGTCCGGCGTCGTCAGACCCCACACCTTGCTAGTGGGAATCTCTGCCTTCGTCTCGCTAAAACTAGCATCCCCTTAGGAGAGACCTCTCCCTCGCGGACGACGGTTGCCGTGGCCCTGCAAATTTTCCTAGCAGCCACTCACGCGGCAATCCAGTCTGCCTCTCTCCGGTTCACACTCGCCTTTGGGATCCGGACGGTTTTCGCCTACCCTTAGATACCGAGTGTTAATTCGTAGTCATTCCAAGACCACATAAACTACCTATAAACCTACCCTGTACCTCTTCTCCTGAACATAGTGCACTGTCGGGCACATACCTATCAAAAAATGGAGTCAGAAAGTAACGCCGTCATGAAACGATTGTCCAGGTTGTAAACTCAAACAACTCTCACTTGTCGCCTGGGCTAAGGTAACCAGGCACCCCCCTCGTGAAGCCCCGACAGTTATATTTTTACTATTTTCTCATAAACTGATCAGGAAGGGAGACGGTACAGTTGATGGACGTCACAACTCGTGCTCAACGAATTTGGTAACTCAAAGAAAATTTATTCTATATATAAATCCACTGAGCATAGTCTAACAAACGATTTCAATATAACTGATTGCCAAGCCCGAAAGAAGAGGCTCTACTTGCAATCGAGTTGGGAGTCTTTCGGTTTTTATCAGTAAATATCTAGTCTATTATTCGATAAAAATAATATGAATAAAAATAATAATTTAATCGGTCTTCACTTCGAACTATGCTCATAAAGTGCAGTATGTTAAACTAAATTATGCGTGAACAAAATAGGATCCATTTCAATAGCTGTGACGTTCTTGGAATTCAAAATTCCCAAGCTATATAACAATTGAATATCTGATATGTGGATAAGGACACATAAAAAATGGATTCAAGCTAACTGTTTATTTCTTTTAACTTTAAATTGGAAAGTGGTGTAGAATTAAATTGTTTCTAACGAGTCCAATAATAAGTTTTTCAAATCCTTTTATTGAAAGTACGTTACTGATATTATTTATTTAGCCATTATTTTTAAAATTAAACCTATGTCGTAACTACTCATGAAGAGATACATCAGGCCTGGTAGGTGTAGTCAACCAACTAAGGTTTCGCCGAGGAACTAGAGTGAGTGGTTGGTGCTAGGATGTTTACTCTCGATCGATTTAGATTACCATTTCTTCCCTTTACTTATTTATTGAAAACTCATTTTCCAAGACGATGCTGAGTGAGGCTCACTAGTCGGTTATCTGATAGTATGAAACTAGTGCACCTCTTACTCTGAGGCAGTGTCTATTTGGAACTTCTAGCATTGATTGTCAATAAATTCTTGATTAGATGGCACCGTTAATTATCCGTATTTATGAGAGTTCCGGAGAATTGAATGTTTTGTAACACTTGTATTATTTTAATTTCTGCGTAATATTTTAATTAATGCCTGGAGCACTTTCCCAGACATTAGAAAGCAAAGTATATTCGAAGCTTTTCAACCGAAGTTTAGCTAATTAAAGAACACTGTATGGTTAGATATAAATATTTGATTGCACTATAAGTACATACGAGATAACCAAGGAAGAAGCTAAGCTAAAAACCATAACTGTAACCTTTCTGGTGCAATCTGTGTTGCCAGTGTATACAAGTGTATACAAACGCCAGAAAGGGATTATACTTCAACACCTTCCGTAACATAATTTATCTGAAGGGGATCTTGTTGGACAACTTTCTCCAGTTTTAACCTTTTTTTGGAAATTCCCTTTATTTGAAAAATTGGAATCTCTAAGTTTCATCAATATCAAAACTAAGGTTACAAGTTCGGGTAGTTCCCGTCTCTGCGAGGGATACTCTGGGCCAGGGATTTAACTTGACTCGTACTCAGTCGAGGATATGTTAAGGATATTCATCCTGCGAAGAGGTTCGTATGTTGCAGACAATTTAGTCTGCTGAGAGAGGATCGTTTTCTTCATCATCATTCATCAGCGGTGTCGGTTGCATGTTTCAATCCATCACTTTTCTATCATCCGCTCCGTTCTATTTTAGTCCGGCTCGTAATTGAAATATTGAACAAATGTTTACATTTAGTTAGCCCTTTTTTGTAATGGAATGTTCTCAGCATCCTATAGTTGTAATTTATTTTATTTAAATATAAAAATATTATAATTTCTCTGTCATTACCAATGCTAGGGTATCAATAAAAGCAATTAACAATTTGATCAAAACACTTTATTAGCATAAGTGATAGCAAGAAAACTGCGTAAAGGCGTTGGTATCTACTCAACATGCCGACAACTACTAGAACAGAATGTAGGGAATGTTACAGTGTTACTACCAATGCCTACTATACAATATAATAATACTATCGAAGGAATTACATCAACTTATCTTTCCAAATTCTGCTTAATAATTTTGGTACAATATGTGTGTATAATATGCAATAAAATTTATATATAGTATTGTCCCTCCACAATCTCTTTATTATGGAATAGCTTAAACTTTGAACTGTGCTACTCAATCATCTCCAGACCCGCTGAATAAACCACATGTAATATTAAGAAAAAAGACGTCAACAATACGTTGTTTGCAATACCTCTCTTTCTCAATCAGAGGTATCTTTATGATTTTTTTACAAGCTGTTATTACTGTCGGTTCGTAGCTTGATTGAGCGATTAATTGTTCAAACATTGATCATACGATACGTTACTTATAAATTGAGAAGAGTGAAATATTTCGTTTCAGTATTTCTTTTTTATTAATTCATTATGATTGAAAATATGTGTTCTATAATATAATAAATAAAACATACTACTAAAAGTAATATAAATGTTTGTCTATCAACTGAGACGGTGCTTCCTAACCTTATTTATACAATGCACTAAAAATATGATATACACGGCATAACGATATGTGAGCATGAATAGGGTTTGGTTGTACGTGTGGGTTCTTAAAGCATTTAAGGAAGATGGGACGAATGAGCTCACTAAGTTAGGTACGAAATCTGCTTAGTACCTTACGTACTATTAATACTGTTGGAGTGGTCAGAACACTGATATTCCACTCCTTGACCACTTAACCTACCATGTATTTTCGACTTTGTTCGACCATGCCGTACTAATGTTGTATAGTGTTTTAGGAAAAACTAAGCTTTAGGTGTTTATTATAGTCGTGTATACACTATAAGTCGATATACACTATTTTTTCATGAAAAATACCATTGTCGGGTCGTTACTAGGGAGGAGCCTGATCACCCTAGCCCTGGTGACAAGTGCGGATTGTTCGAGTTTATAACATGGACAATCGTTCCATGACGGCGTTACTATTTGACTCCATTTTTGATAGGTATGTGCCCCGACAATGCACTATGCTCAAGAGAAGAGGTACAGAGGTTTCATAAAGAATTAGTCAAGTTTTCAGAGTTCGAGCGGAAACCAAGCGTCAACGAGTAAAGGTCGCGAGAGACTCGCGAGGAGGCTGACGAGGAGACTGGCGAGGAGACTGGCGAGGAGACTGGCGAAGAGACTAAGAGACTGACTAACAGGGCCAGTAGCCCTGCCTTAAGTACCCTCTAAAGGGTTGTTAAGTTTATGACTGCCAGCTGGTGACCCTTTCATGTTTATGACTGTTTATGACTGCCAGCTAGTGTCCCTTTCTCGTTTATGACTTAGTTGGCTTCCGCCTTTTATTGCTTAACACTTTTACAATGATTTACATTTGTTTATAATACATTTATATTAATACATAGTTCATGTTATTTTACTTTTGCTTACAATATATATGCAATAGAGTATAGGGTGATTTATCTTATGTAGTTAGCGGTCGCTACAACCATAAATGACCATTTTGAAGTAATAAACATTTAGGCTTTTTTTGTGTTCTTTCTGGTATTTTGTTTTTGTTCCATTGCAAACCCTCAGTTCTACCCTAAAGTTCCCAGCTCATGCCCGGGTGGTAGACTGGCCATTGCGTGCAAGATCGGATAAGGAAGCGCAGGTTGCGTGAGGACGCGTACGCAGCCGGAGGCAGACAGTCGCCAGATCCTCGAGCGGCAGCTAAGGATCAATACCTGGCCAGTCTGCGACCCACCCCCGCCGGGCAAGGTCTCACTGTAAGTCCTCTAGCTTACATTATATATATATATATATGTATCTATGTACACCTCACATAGCTAGTACATACCTCACATGCACGTTGCATGAATGTGTCTCTTATTTTCCAGTCAGTCGGGAAACAGACTTTACAGGCACAGGCGTACAGCTGTTCGGATTGGCTTGAAAAAATAATACATGGCCTCCCACATTAGACCAATCAAACTTTATAATCTTGTAGAAAATATCATCCTGAACCAATAAATTTTGCATTTGCATAGGTGGGAAAACGCTTTACAAAAATTTATTTATTATTAAAAACCTTCAAAATCCAATCATTTAACACAAAATATTCGGATAAATATTTTAAACGGTCCAACGTTTCAGCAATGGAGGCAATAATGAACATATTTATCGAAGTGATAATCTCACACATTAAAAAATTTCAGAAACAGGAGCTCCTGAGGATGGAAACAAGATCTCTCACATTCTGATACAGGCGTCCACAAATAAATACTATACAAATCTAACATCGTTTAGACGTCAATCCAAACACATAACAAAAATCATATTTTATTAAGAAAATAATAGCCTCAATTGTTGAATACGCAACATTATTTTAATGTTTCTTGATGGAGTGATTGATTATTTCGATTTATTCTGTTATTAGTGATAAAATATTGTTTTATTTTTCAAGTCTCATTTAATCGTAATCTTTCTGGACCAATTCCAGATTCTTGCTTCAGATTTCATTTTGCATTATATTATCAATTATTATTATACTTTGTAGAATTTGTTGTGAATTTTAGATAAATGGGACAAATTATCACTTTCAGAACTCTTATATCTAATCGAGGCAGGATAGTATATTCAGTTGTGAATAATAATATCACGATTCGGATTTAGGCGCTATTTCATCCCTATTTTTCAGTAGGGCAAGATCTTACCTTTACTGTGAATGGAAACTAGCTGTGCCAAAGAAAAACTGAATAAAAATCCATGGCTAAAATAAAATAATTTAATCTGGACCAAAATGGTTTGTTGATGAACTCCACTGATATATGCTCTTAAAATAACTAAACCATCCTGTACTGACTAAAAAATCTGGAATATTTTTTATTTTATAAAATCTAAAACAAAACTCTTTTTTTTTTGGCGTGTACGAAATCATCTTGGTGAAATTCTTTCTTAAAATTTTGTATTACAAAATGTACTTAGTTTGGATTTTACAATATTTCGTAATGGTGGGGGTGCTAGTGAGTATAATTAAAAAATAATTATTAATCTAGTTTCAAACTAAATAGTATACATTAATTTACCATATAGTTTCATAGCACCATATGTAATCCATAGCCAAAATATTTATGTGATTTGTCTCGTGAATAAAGGTATTGAGAGGAGTAGAGAGATTTTTAAATATAGGTCACTGTTTTTCATCCTGACCCAGTTCCTACCAGGAGCATCGCGTTAAGCACGAATTTATGAATATACCATATAAATATAAGACAATAAATAGTATTTGATGTAAAAAAACAAAACCGCATCCAACAGATAAGACAACCTAATTTCGTCTTAATCGAAATACCTGCACCTCGTGTATAGGGGAACAGGGATATTCGCTGAGACGAAAACTGCCAATATCCCATTTTTATAGCTCGAATTTTCATCTCGAATACTCAAATATTCCGATAAGAGTAAGTGATGTGCACTGCTTCAAATCCTTTCGGAACACACTGTCGGGTAAGATATATGATAGTACTCGGGGCCTGCTCGCTTAAACCTGCACACCTCTTCATTAAAAAACATCATTCTTTGACCAGAAATTCGTATTCGTTACACTGGCATTATTATACAAATTTCTGGTCAAGGAATGATGTTTTTTAATGAAGAGGTGTGCAGGTTTAAGCGAGATATCACGTTTTGTCCAAACAATGTTAAATCAAAGCTAGATTTTGACTACACAGCAATATGTGAATGCTCATAAAGTAAAGAACATATAGATAAATCCCATAAAATATCATTACTCAGTTATAAACCAATGTATTATTTTTTATTATTCCCTAATGTCTGATACGAATTTTCTTTCGAATCTTTTCCAGGTTAAAATCCTTCCATAGTATTCCTTACCTTCTCCCGTTTGATATCGACTCCTAGCCAGACAACTCATTAACAATTCCTACTTGCAATTTGGTTGAGCTGTGTATGCTGGCTTATCTTATGGTTCCGAATTCAAACGATTCATGAACAAATTTTTATGATTTGTCATCTGTATCTCAAGGGATATGTACATTTCTCAGTCTTAGTAGCGTTTTTATCATGATCAATATTTCCTTGCACCTTTCCTCTTCTAATACATTTTCACCATCCTTCAAACCTTTCTAAAATTCTTCAATCAAAATCATCCAATTACCCCCCGATTCACTGCTACCGGTAAATTCCTGCTCTCTGCACTGCAGTATTCCACAGATCTTCCATCCCGCATCCCGCGCGAACTCCGTTCCCACTCTTCCCATGAGCCAATGTTAGCTTTTCAATCATCCCCTATCCATGTAGTCCTAATATAATTGTTCTAGTTTTTCGTTAAATGATGCTTAATGCATTTCACCTGTTATTCATGAACAATGCATACTAAAGACTCCAAAGCATAAATAAATAAAAAAAAATCAAATTGTATAGAAAAGATAAGCCTTTTATACCAGGGCAATAGTGTTGGCCGATAAAGGGATATTACTTTTGTCTCACCACTTATCCTTAAATAATCCTTGCAGTTAGGGGCTGTAGAAAAAAAACATCACAAAAGAGTCTAGATGTTACGCTTTTTTCTCTAGGCTTTTCAGGTCGGATACCATACTTAGCTCAATATTCTTCTTTGGCAGGTGAAAAGGAAAGGGCGTCTCCAAACATTAGTCACATATTCATTATTTTTTTCTTCGACCAGTAATTATTATAATTTATACCAGTGGGACGAAAATTTATACAACTTATAATTATTAATTAAATAAGTACTGACATCCTTGATTCCATTTAATTTACTGGCTAAGAGTATATTTTGATCGCTCTTTCACACTGATTAGCCAGCAAGCCCTAAGATATGATTATTGAAATACCATAAATTTGACTATACTGAAAACAAACTCAATAATTTATTGACTGAAACTGCATGCCCAACAGCCTTGCACCATCTACAATCCAATAAACATGATGTAATTATTATTATGAAGAGGTCAGAACCCATAATCAAAAGAGGTGATAACAACGAACCCTTAAAATAAAATTGCAATTTGCAATTTTAATTTTTTTTTTTTAGTATCAAACAACTTTATTAAGATGAAATTACAATCTGCCTTAATACATAATAGGCAATAAATAATTGAGATAAATGTTTTCATTCTTACCATATTTACAATTCATCATTCTCTCGCACATTCATACAATATTTACAAGCAGGCCCCCAAGTCCACATAGTTGTTGCCTCCCTCGCATGCTAAAGAGGAAGAGGAGTCTTGGGAAGTCCCCCACGCTCCCCCACCAGCCACGCCACCTAATATGAGCGAGGCCAACGAAGAGCGCGAGAGCCACATACGCTCAGGACATGATTGGAGAAACTGGCCATTGCCAGGACTCCCACTGTTGCGCATTTATAGGAGGTCACGAGGCCACTGCCGTTTCAGTCTCCGAGGAGGTTATAGGGATGAGTGGTGCAGTGCAATGACTGTGCTACGGGATTAGGGTGGTTAGATAGGTTACTATGGAATTTCGTAAATTTGGAAGGGATGAGTTCAAGAATGTAGGGTATATTAAGATCATTATGAAGGGTTTTGTTGCTGACGTAATAAGGGGCATTTACTATTGTTCTCAGGACTTTTGATTGAAAGGATTGGATGCGCTTGATGTTTGACTTTTTGCTGTCCCCTATAGCTCTATTCCGTATGTCCAGATTGGTTTAGGTATAACTTTGTAAATAAGTAGTTTATTTTCTATTGAGAGATAGGATGTCCTTCGAAGTAATCTGTACAGTTAGCAATTTTTGATTTTTGATTAGCAATGATTACCTTTCTTCTACGCAGTTTCTTTTAATAATCTTGCAATTTTTCTACCGTTCATCCTACCATCTGAAGAATTCAGTGTGCAATAGATATTTAGATATCTATAGAATTTGATTACAAATATACATAAATTACATAAAAAAACAAAAATTTAGAGTGATAAAAGCAATTTTATCCTATCAACGCCAGTTTAATCGACCGATTGACGTCATGTACTGGTTGACAAAACCACTCAGCCCCATCAAATAATTAATGAGCTCAGTCAATTAGAATGGTAATTGGCCGGGAAAAACAACTTAACAACTTGAAGAACGATCAGTCTAACTATCATTGTGTTTTACTATTGTGGAAGTGGCCTACTCAAAGGACTGAATTCGAGGCATAGCAACAAATGTTTGGGAGACCATTTCAATTTTTGGTGAAGGGGATATGAATATTTTTTTGAGAGAAAAAAATATAATGAAACATCTATACTAAAATTGGAATGACGCAATTTAATCTTGGGCCTTTAAGTACGCTAAAATGGTTTCAGCAGCTGTTCATGATGGTCCATTGTTTAGTTTTCGAAGAGAATCGTCAGTTATATAATACTCATCTTTAGTAGAAACGTGTACCTCAGTTGAGACATAGGGTCTCCCTTGTCTTTGTCTTTTAACCCCCTCCTAACCCTAAGACTGCCTGCTTCCGACAAAGACACCCAAACTTGCGGTTTAGCCTTCCTAAAAGAATGTTGTAACGGTTTAACTAATTAATATTTGTATATATACCAGTGTTTTGATTGTTATTCATAATAAAGTTTTTTAAAAGACTCTCCTCAAACAAGATTATTTAACTGTCGACGTCAGACTGATTGTGTCCTTGTACCAAGGACTTAGTTTCAGATCTTCTGGATTGTTTTGTCATTAGGATAAATTTTGGTACCCTAGTATCTCGAAACCAATTATTCTAATAACCCCGAATCAATGTTTTCGCAACACTGTTATCAATTTTGTAACATCAATATTATCTCCTTTTATCAACGCACTCTTCTTAATAGATACGGGTTTAAATATAATCATATAAACTGTTTTAAGAATTTAAAAATGTACACAAGACATTTTACTAAATGTCTCGAAACCCCAGGATAACTCCACCCCGGATAAAACACCCCCGTGTAACCGGTGGCTCACAATCATAAACTTTTTAAAAGAATGTTTCTTTTATTTTTTTTAAAATCTGGCCAAAGAGATAACGTAAACCGGGGTTGAATTTACTTTTAAAATTTCCCAACGATTGGATTTTCACGGCTATTATCGAAGACGAGACATACGAATGAGTATTTATTGCTCTCTCCTTGGGATAGCAGGAATATGAGGGGTCCAAAAAAATGTATCCACTGGTTAACTGTCCATAACTTGCAAACTAATTGACGGAGTTGTCTCATTTTTTGTGAAAGTGTAGCTTAAAGTCCAACTAAAAGATTGCTGTCTTCAAAATTCGCCTTCGGCTTCAAATTTGTCTCGAATGCGACGAATCGTTAATCGTGTCGGTGGCTCTGTTTGATACACATTTCGCCATTTCCGTTGATCTCATTAATGTTTTCGTACTTAAAATACCACTTTAAAACAGACTTCCTTTCATCAAATGTAAGCCTTACGCCAGGCATGTTTACTCGAGTAACAAGGTACAACTAACAATAAAACACTAACTATCTGGCGACTGTCATCTGACAAAACAAAACGAGGCAATACAACGCTTGTATGGCGATTGCCGGAACTACAAACTATTACACTACCAAAAATGAGAACACTCCGTCAATTAGTTTGCAAGTTATGGACTTTTAAACAGTGGATACATTTTTTTGGACCCCTCTGTATTTCTTGTCGCATGTTTCTGTTCACCATTCTCTGTTCTCAATTTCTTGTTGCGTTTAATTTAATTTTCTTCTTTCCCCTTTTCTTGTTTTATTCCACATAATTCCCCATATTGTATCTTAGTAGACGTCTAATCCACGATAATGTAGATTATACGTTTCAGATCGATTCATTCAATTTTACGACCGCTGTTGTCCTACAACAAGCAGACTATTCCCAATACCCGTAGCAAAGTGAAGCCTCTCTGTACAGAATTGGCAAATACTAATCGAGATTGCGACATGGGCACCAAGACGAATCTCAACTGAGTCGGCTTGGAAAAGAAAGCTTTGGATGCCTTTCGCGTAATGTTGTCGAAATGAGCCGAATGGAATGGCGGAGAAACTGAAAGCATAAAATCGAGCGTGAAGGAAACTCTTTATCTAGCGGGCTGGAGGTATTCTTGACAATTAATGCCTGCGTTAATGCCTGTGCTAATGTATGTGCAATGCAACATCAATAATGTGGCAGATCAATGATTCGCTGTACCCAGTAACCCTTCGCCAATTTTTATAAAGATTTTTTTTTGTTTTTTTTTTCCTTCATAGCCCCTTTAAATTTACAGATAATTACATATATAATTTGTTGTTGGCGGGCCTAGTGCCGTGATGTCCACCATTTCCTCTAGTTTACTCGATCTTGTGAGTTGCCATCGTGCCGGTAGCGATGGTGGTGTCATGTCTTTGAATAGAGGGTTTAGACTGTGTTTCATCGAGTCGAAGAACTTGATGTGGCTTCGGTGATGGTGGGGACTTCGAACTTTTCGTGGATGTCGGAAGCCTTCATTTCTGATAAATAAAGCTGATATTCAACAAACATATTTCATACACAATGGTATTTTAGACTGTGAGAGACGGTGTTTTAGGTTTGTTCCTCTTCCGTAACTTTTTCTCTCCAAGGCGAAGAACACAGATTATTCATAATGTGTTGTGTACTGGTGGCCTGTTGGTTTGTGTGTTTATTTCTTTTTAGGTGTTTATTGTGGCGTAAAACCCTAAGGTCATCAAACCTATCTTTTTTATATTTAAACAATTTGGGGAGTACAGCTATGCGAGCTCGAGACAGTACAAGTACTCAAGGCACACCAGAGGTGGTTTGATCATTGTCAGCGGACCAACCGCTGTATCCCGAAAAAAAATTTTATTTTTCAAAGACATTATGTTCCCTGCCGGCAATAGTGAACCACCTTGAGTTAATCGTAGGTGGGAATGAGTGCCTACTTGAAACCCTTGCGGTGTCTGCTTGAGACCCAGCGGGATCTAGAAGGCCTTAACTATACTCCGGGTCCTACAGCCTTCCGACTACTTACTAGGTGACAAAAAAACAGCTTTTACCTTCATTATGACATCAGGTAAAATCAAGCAGCCCTATTTAAACTCTGTAGAAGACTGATCTGGAGCTCATTCTCACTACACCTCCCACTAATCATATCTGCCTCAGCCGATTTTACCCACTCGTCTTAAATAAAATTTTTAGTGTAAAATATTCTGTTGTAGGATCGAAAGCTAATTTTTCAAAAATCATTTATAGAGCAATGAACCGCAATATATTTTAGCGTAGATATTTTCATCAAATGAATTTCGGGTTTATAGAGATACTCTAATATTATTTTGGGGCAATTCCCAGTCTTTACAGGAAAGTGATTCGAATAAATTCTGTTTCGTCCATGTAAACTTAAAGCAAGGTTGTTTCAAAATGAAACCAATCTTTCATTTAATTATGTAATAGGTGTCACACATTATCAATGGTGCTATTTAATCTGCCACTTAGTCGCTTTAACCCCTCCCCCTCTAAAAAAAGGTTAAAGACATAAATTTTCAGTTGATGTGAATGAACTGAATTTTTTTTTTTTTTTTTCCCCCCATTTTATAGTTCCTTTAAATTTACAGATAATATTGATTACATAACTTCTATACCGATTGAGACCTTATATAGAGTATACCGATGGTACAGGACATATAAAATGTAGTATGTAAATAGATTCGCCTAAGAACCTATAGTCAATAAAAGTTTTTTCTTTTTTTAAGTGGATTGGGAAAAAAAAAATATATATATATATAATTATAGATTCCCAGGCGAATCTATTTACAAATTATTTTTTTATTTCCTGTAGCATCGCTACATTATATACAGGTTTTGTTATTTTATAAAAATTATATAATGAATAAACAAGTATAATGATATACATT
This sequence comes from Acanthosoma haemorrhoidale, assembly GCA_930367205.1. Lineage (NCBI taxonomy): Eukaryota > Metazoa > Arthropoda > Insecta > Hemiptera > Acanthosomatidae > Acanthosoma > Acanthosoma haemorrhoidale. The sequence goes on along the minus strand of OV884011.1, from coordinate 179,970,918 downwards.
ATACGTGACTGGACTAAACTGACTAATAAAGGTGATGGGGCTCACCTTTTTGATCAACCTTAAAACTAACTTACATACTAATTATTAACCTAATTTTTCCCCGACAGACTGAAAATTACTTTTTGGAGGGTTCCTTAAAAAATAAAATGAAGTAATAAAGTTAGCGAGAGAAAACTAACTACGTGTACTAATGTGATTTTTCTGACATTTCATTATTCCAGTGTTTTTTACCGTTGGTGTTATGGTTGGTATGTCAGTATTAATCCGAAAACTAATAAAAAAAAATATGTGATGGTCATTAGTTAGCCATAGTGTCTATAAATAACGACGATCTTACCGATTTTAGTTAACATCACATAAATAAAAGCTCCGTTGAAGAACATAACTTCGAATGAAAAACATACAATGCTCAGTTTTATTGGAGGTAAAAGTTTAAGAGAGTTGCCATTGTTTCCGCTTTCGTAACGCTTCATTAAAATAACTCAATGAGCGCGGACTTATTCGAGGCTGGAAAATTAATTTTTCCTATCAAATAAATGCATTGTAAAAAAAAATTGATTTCCATTTGCGTACTTTTAAATAAATCCGAATGGAATAGAGAGGTTTCGACATTTTTCTCCTGGTTTAATAATAAATAAAGACGAGGCATGTCTCAGCGAAAATCCACCGACCGACTGTATCAAATAAAATAATTTTGTCATCAAATCATTACTTTCAACTTTAAAATGTAGGATCATATGCAATTCTTCCTTCAATACTGATGCCTGATGTCATCTAATGGAGGCCCATTCGGTTAGAACCAGTCAAATTAAAGTGGGTTAGCAATTGTCCTGTATTTTCATAAGCAATAAGTACTGAGACAGTTTGACTAATATTTATTTTAAACTAAATCTATTTTGGTCAGCATTCCTTTAAAATGCAATATTTTGAATGTAATCTGATAATGAATTAAAACATATTTTTGTATTTATGATTTACTTTATTCATTCAAACTTTACAGCTACATCAATCATCAGCTGTTCATCTTATAGACCTTAATGTTTTTATAACTTCATGTACAATTTCATGCTTGTAATGAAATAGACTAAAGTGTCACCTTATAGGAAACAAAACAGTTAAATTATAACAAAAAACAAATAAAAGTAAAATTAATAGTAACGAAGTTAAAACGAATAGATATAAGCAAAAAAACGTTAATGTTGATTTAGTTATTTTCAAAAAACAAAATAGAAATATAGGTGTATACCCGTAAAAAATTATTTTCGGCGGAATCCGCATCAGTTGAGATTGTCCAAGATGAAGGAAAACCTTGATATCTATATTGTGCCTACATCTGATGTAGTTAATGGAGAAATGCGTAGTCATTTTTGCCAAACCTAGACCACTGTCTACTGGGTCAATTAGACATCTTAACTAGTTTGTCAGCAAATCTACCATGCCGTTGTTCCCGAACTTCTCTGTATATCTGTATTTTATTTGCACAAAATCCCAGCCAGCTCAACCATAAACTGAGCTATAATGTAGCAACCCTCTACTCCATTTGAACAGTAATAAACAAAAGTTGTACGGCCATTGTACTCATCCTTTGTTACGCCAGAGCAATCAACTAACTGTTTATCGTGTGTGTACTCTTTTCTGTGATAAGCTGTAGCCTATAAGTGTGTTGAACAATCAAGTTCAATTCTGTATTTAACATAAAACAATGTAAACTAATTTATCGTATAATTCTTATAGTTCTTTATCGTTTCCTATAAGTCTTGGTAAACCAAAACAATGCTATTTTATTTTCACTTTCCTTGATAAACATAATGTAATGTTCTCTGATAAAGGCAATTTATAAATTCATCGGCCTTCTTATTTTTTATACTGATTATGACAAGTTTCCTGAATACTCTAACTACTGAAAACTGCAGTGCATAACGCGGGGTTTCACTGTATATCTTTTGCTTAAGATATAACGGGAAAATATGAAACACAACTTATCGTTGAAAAGGTTGGTCTCTTTTCTGCCTTACTTCTCAACTCACTTAAAAAGGAATTTACAATAATGTAATTAATGATTAAAATAGAACTCGCGTGTATAATCTTGTTTCAGACTGTTTCAATGTATTTTTGACAATATTTAAGCTATTTGCGATTTTTATTTTTATATTATGGGTCTTTTTTTTCGAAATACCGAGATGGCCTAGCAAATAAAATAAAGTATTTTTTAATAAAATATCTGGTAGCTTAAAATTATTTAATAAGCATCTATGAAACCGGTAGTGGTGGAGTCCCCTAAGTAAGTGAACTATTTCAATTTCTACGTCCTCAATTTTCTTTATATATTTTACTGATTTTTATATTTAAACATTTATTAATTGAATTGGAATTAAATAAATAAGGAATATTATAAGTTTGGCAAAAATATAATTTATTTAATAGTTTGAAGCATTGAACCTCAGGTAGGCTCCCATCTTTCGAATTGAAAAAGTGAATATAATTGGTATAAATTATTGTATTGCATGTATATAAGACGATAGGTTTTATAAATAGTTACAATGTTATTTTCGTTGGATGTGTTCTTGTTCACTTGATAAATATTATTTCTTCTCTATTGTTACTGTCAACGATCTACTGGGTTTACTCTCTCAACTTCCAAATAATTACTCGCTGTGCCCATTACCAACACTGGCTCTGTCTATCTGTAATTAACAATCGAACAATATCTTTCTTTATTTATAACTCGCAACTGACACCAGACCAATGCTGGAATTATTCCGTCGGGAATCAACTTTATAAATTCTGCCCCGGTAGGTAGGAATTGAACCCATTCCGTCCCTAGCCCGCATGACAGTCATCGGTAGAAGTAGCTACAAGTTGACGTATGAGACACAATCTTGCTCACACCGGAGGAGCAGACTGTGACATGTAATTTATAGCCGACCAAGGAATAAGGGCGACCCTTCACTGCCTTCTGCCCTTTGTGAGGGAGCAAGCCTGCTTCCCCCCCCCCCTAGGGGCTTATGTCAGCACATATACACCGGTTTACGGCTAATTCTTAGTCATTTATGGCCTATAAATTGATATTTTAAGGGATTGAACCTGTTATGATCTATTGGCAAAATATTTAAACAGGTGATTCTCTATCGTCTGTGATCAGTGCTTTTGTATAATAACTTCTGAAAGGAAAGAGCTGCCGTTTTAAAGGGAACGAAACCACCAATACCTCTTCTGTTTACACTTAACATGCCAGCGGTTTCTATTTAAGAGATTTCATTCTGAAGTTGCTAGTCACCTCCTTGAAACTTCGGATTAAAATAAACTCTAAACTTAAGAAATGAATGGAGAAGTGGATGAAGATGGTACGTTACAATTATCTGAAATTGCGATAAACGCCTCCAAAGTGTTCCAAAGTCAGGCCTTAGAGTGTTACAAAACACCATTATCACGTGAGTTTTTGGGAAATTGTTTCCAGAAACTGACACGAAATGACTTGATAGATTAGGACATAGTACCTTTATCCCCTTGTCCATTAAAATGTAGTGTGAACTATGGAAATCCTCGCAATTTCATTTTTTTTCCTAATGTTATATTACGAATACTATACCAGTTGAACAGTTGAAATGAAAAATATAGGAACCAAAACAAAAAAAATTGGGATTGGCCTGGATAGGCATTGACGGGTAATTCTGCTAGAAATTAATAAACACACAGCTGCTTCATAAAATTGTCCCACTGAGTTTAATCGATCCCCTAATAACATTTTTTATCATTATTATTACTATAAATTTATGTTATGGACAGCTCAATGGCATACTTTGATTTGTACTTAATGTTTATGACCGATTATTATGTAACGTTAACGATTATTGTGGTATTATCTTGCACCTAAAAAATCAGTAAGTATCAGTCAAAATTATTCATAAGGTGAGCCCCACACCTTTTAAATCCTCAAAAACGTTGTACTATGTACGTCAGATTGTAACCGAAAAATATTATAAATACATTCACAGAAATTTATAAAATGTAGCTATGCTACTGTAAATATAATAAGCACGAAATGCAATTTTGTGAATAGATTCAATATAGAATCTATACTTTGTAATATGTATATACAACTAATAAAGATATAAAAGAAAAAAGAAAGTATTATTTTATTTAATTAATAGAGGGGAAATGAAACAAAATGACAAGACCTATTGAAATCAAATCACGACATTAACGCGCCTTCTATTGGTTGCCCCAAAACCTTTATTTTTTGGAATAACTTTTTTGGAATTCTTTTTGAGATAACTTCTCTAATGTAGCATTAAGTATGTGGGAAAAATCTTAAATACCTAAATAAACGGTCATTTTTATTCGCGTTTAATTTTTGTTTCTTACTTTCCGTTGTTGTATTATATTATATAATACCTGCTATAATCAGTTTAATTTTAGATGCTGCGTGCCAAATAATTAAAATTTGAGATAGACTTCTTTAACGACCAATATTGTCAAGTTTCCTTGGATAGCTGAATTTTATTTCATGGCGGCCAAATGAAATGAATTCACAATGGTGATGTCCAATGTGGTTATAAATAGGTTGGCAACCATGTTGAAATTACATCCTTCCTGAGCTAATAGGTAAGAATTATATAAGTACCAACAAACTACCATGTCTCTATACGTTACTGCCGTGATGATCAATCTATAATTAAACAAGTCGCGAAAATCATTCAATAAAAGTTCTGATTATTTATAACTAATGAGTTCATCGCAATCTACTCTCATTACTTTTTAACATTCCAAGAGACTCGTTCGTGTCATTGTTTGTCAGCCGGACGCCGTGGAAACGATCATTCGATCACACCTACCCCTTCTAATAATTCTAATAAGAACCTAAGTGAAACTAGATTTGAAATTAATAGTTCACGGTGTTCGATAACAACCTTAAACTTTTTAATAGAATTCTATTTATAATTTATATTTAATTGCTGAGCGAGATATATGCGCCTGCATGCACTATTATAGCGGTCAGGTAAATGTATACCATTTCACTATTTTTTAAGATTTCTCAAGTCACAGTTCAGAATTTGTAGGTTTTTAGTCAAAGTAGTAAAAAAAAATGCAATGAAAGTATTTTTTATCCAAATACAACCACTCAGTATTTCACAACCCTATAATAAATACAGAGGGGTCCAAAAAAATGTATCCACTGTTTAAAAGTCCATAACTTGCAAACTAATTGACGGAGTTGTCTCATTTTTGGTAGTGTAATAGTTAGTAGTTCCGGTAATCGCCATACAAGCGTTGTATTGCGTTGTTTTGTTTTGTCAGATGACAGTCGCCAGATAGTTAGTGTTTTATTGTTAGTTGTACCTTGTTACTCGAGTAAGCATGGCTGGCGTAAGGATTACATTTGATGAAAGGAAGTCTGTTTTAAAGTGGTATTTTAAGTACGAAAACATGTAATGAGGTTCAACGGCAATGGCAAAATGTGTATCAAACAGAGCCACCGACACGTTTAACGATTCGTCAGTTAAATAATCTTGTTCGAGGATAGTATTTTAGAAAACTTTATCATGAATAACATTCAAAACACTGGTATATATACAAATATTAATGAATTACATCACTAGAACATTCCTTGACGAAGGTTTAAGGAGAAGTGTTGGGTTTTGGATGTGGGTTGCTGGAGGCAGGTAGTTGAGGGCTAGACGGGTTGTAAAAGAGGGACAAATACAAAGGAAGGGTTGACCTTCCTCAACTGAAGCACACATTTTTAGCTAAAAACGAATATTACATAACTGTCGCATTCGAGACAAATTTGAAGCCGAAGGCTGTGTTAAAGATGTACAGAAACAACGATCTGATCCCAGCCTACTACCACAATCGTGTTAGGGCTTATCTCGACCTAGAATCCATCGTACATTCATGTGCAAATATCCAACTGAATACGTTCGTGCTGCAGTTTGTTGTTTGTGTGTGGATGTTAATGTTGACCATTTCGAACACCTACAGTGATATCTTTAAGTTGGACTTCAAGCTACACTTTCACCAAAAATCAGACAACTCCGTCAATTAGTTTGCAAGTTATGGACTGTTAACCAGTGGATACATTTTTTTGAACCCCTCGTATTTAAGAAACTCAGACTGTTAAGTATCTCCCGGACCCTACATATAATGTTATTTCACATTCTACGGGCTTCATTTCTTTTATATGTATTGAACAAATTTAATTGAGTTTATAATTGTAGTGCTACATCAATTCGATTCGAAAAATACTTCAAACCAATGAATTTAATTTCAATTAAAGTATTTCAATACTGAAGTTAAAAGCTAACACATGTGATAATCTCATCCTACAATTAAATGTTTATTCACAACTTGTTTAACAAACCACTTACATTCAATAATATTATCCTTTATCAGTTGTTTAAACAAACAGCATGTGTTTGTTGAGATTGTGCTATTCGTCTTAAAAAAGTTTTGATTTATCGCCAGATTTATAAATTGTTTAAATTATTAAATGATTAAATTAAGTAACCCAACTTTTTTTTGGTTTCAAAGGAACGTGGATTTTTATTTGCTATCAATAAATTCTAATAGAATTGATTAAATTCCAGATAAAAAAAGAATATATGAAATAGTTCTGTTCACAGTAAGTGTTCGTTTTTTCTTCAATTATCTCTATTCACTACTCTCAATCAATTAAAGTTGGTAGTTTTTTTCCACGAAGCCGTGAGTTTCATAAATACTAATCAAATTATCGTTAATATAACTACTAGGTATTTTCCAGCATTTGCCACAGTGTAGCAACGCAATTCTATGTGGTACATTATGGAGCCCTTCCTCCTGTAGAACTGGCTTGTTCTTTGTTTAAATTGTTCTTTGTGTCTAATTCATAATTTTCTATTTGTTCTACCATCATAAGATTTATTGCATTTCCCACACTCTACTCTGTACTACAACCAGCACTAATAATGAAAAACATTTCATATTACTAGTCAAACTAAATAGGTAACTGTAAATCGTTAAAAAAAAGTTGTAAATAATTATAATATTCAACAAAAAATTATCGGAGGTTGGACAAAAAAGCTTGGAAGGTTTAAGTAAAGTACTTTACTTTAGTTAGTTTCCACTAGCTTCTGCTGTTATCAAGCATACCTCATGAAAACTAAATTTCAGCCCTGTGTAAAACTGTTTCAATCATCAATCTTCCTGTCTGTGTCCTCCGGCCAGCCCTGCTGTACGGTGCCCCGCTATTTACCCACCTGACTGACAATACAGCCAAATGTCTCCAACACTTCCAGAATGGAATCATGCGAAAAGTGGTCCGACATACCTCTTTCGAGAGGTTGAAGAACGCTGACCTGCACCCGTTGCTTGGTGTCCCGTCGGAGGGTGAGTTCATCCGCCGGAGACACATTAAGTTTATTGACTCGTTGCAGCACCTGACAAACCCAGTGTTTAACACTATGACCCCACCACCCCTCCCGCATCGATGGCAACAGACTGTTGGGGAAAAATTAGGATAAGAATTAGTATGTAACTTAGTTTTAAGGTTGATCAAAAAGGTGAGCCCCATCAACTTTATTAGTCAGTTTAGTCCAGTCACGTATAATGTATATCATTATACTTGTTTATTCATTATATAATTTCTATAAAATAACAAAACCTGTATATAATGTAGTGATGCTATACAGGAAATACAAAATAATTTTTAAATAGATTCGCCTGAGGATCTATAATTATATATAATTATCTGTAAATTTAAAGGAACTATGAAAAGGAAAAAAAAAAAATCTTCCTGTCGCAGACCATCTCATACATAATAGCCTGATGCAAAATGTATATAGTATGTCCACTGTGTAAAGGAATAACTCCATCCACTGAGTGAGCTTGGAACTTGTAGTCCCGTCATTTTCGCCTCCAACAAACTGGTTAACTGGAATGTTACCTCTGTAAGTAGGATCAATTTTCGTGGATATTGCCTCTGTAAGTGGGACAGTTTCTCTATCTACCTCTATAAGTGGAATCCACATTGCTTAGACCAGTGGTCGGCAAACTTATTAGCCAAAGAGCCAATAAAAAAAATTGGGAGCCAAATCTGCTTGTTTAGTAAACTTTTATTACACTAAAATAATAAGTAGTACACTAAATAAAACTAAATTTCATACTTAATAAATATTTATTAATGCGAACAATGTGCTTGCATCTCCTTGGAAAGTTTTAGTAAGTCAGGTTTGTATGTTGTTGTTTTTAATTTTAGGCATGATTCTATGTTCTCATCAATAAGACGACTTCTCAGTTTACTCTTGATAATATTCATGTTTGAAAAAGATTGTTCGCATATATATGTAGAACCGAAAAGGGAAAGAACAGCAAACGCGAGCTTTTTCAGCTGATCGTAAGAGTCAGGAACACTGTTCCAAGCGTTGAAAATGATCATGTCTTCCTTCTCCAGATCATTCAACCTGTAAGATGTGCAGCTAGATTGAAAAATACAAAACTTTTTAATAAGACAGGACAACGGCAGACACGGTAGATAAGACAAAACTGTTCACACTGCAACTGCTGGTCTGTGATGCCAATTTGTACCCCCACTACTTTAGAAAAAGTATGCGCGCGCATGCTTGTGGTACCTTTGTATCACACCGGAGTACGCCGAAAACATACGAACTTAAACAAAAAATTATACATGTTCTGGATTTATAGAAGAATTTTAATTTATCAAAATAAAATGTAATTTTTTTCTTACCAATTTTTTTTTAAATGAAAATATTAATGCGCCTTCCGTGGATATTTGTGCCAGAGCAGCACTTAAGGAGCTAGAGCCAGAGCCAGAGCACCAAAGAGCCACATGCGACTCTGGAGCCGCACTTTGCCGACCACTGGCTTAGACAATTTGAAGGTGTAGATGGGGTTTGTTTTCTTTTAACTAATCCTTAAAATGTAATCATTGAATGTATTGTTACTCTTTGTCTCCCTCTACCCCCCTTCCGTTCAGTAAATTAACCGCATCCGGTCACCATGTTCCCGTGATGTTAAAATCTTTTTCTATTAGTGAAAAACTAAAATTTGAAGGGACGAACTCTCAAAACAGTTTGTTGTTACGAAATCAACATTGTGCAGTATATTAAATGATAAAAAAAGATTGAACGAGAGAGTTTCGAAGGACATGGAAAGATTTCTGTTTGTGAATATTATCAGCTAGAAAGATGTCTTATAATTACTACTAGATAAGTACATTTTGATTAGAAACCTTTTTAGTGGTCCTTACAACCTTAATGACCTCGATAAGTAAAACGTAAAACCTGAAAAAGTGGAATACCTCTTTAAATGTAACTGAAATCCTGCCACCAAGAGATTCCACTTGTCCATGTTCGACTATACATACATCCCACCAAAGATAATGTCAAGATTGAATGTGTTCTCAAATTTTAATTTAAAGTAGTAAGTAAAGTTATATCTTTCTTCAATATAGAATCAATTGACATTTTCATTTTTCAAAAGTTGTTGGGAATCCCAAAAAATACCTTGTTAGTACTAAGAGCTTTTGCTTGATATTAAACCCAGCTTAGATTAATTACACGTGATTGCGTTCCCGGCGCGAAAATTAAACCTCTGGTTTATTTGAAATTTCGACAAGAAATTGAACAGAATATGTTGAAGTGCTCCTCTACCCCCTCCGGAGTGTCTTCCTCACTTTCAACAAGGCTTCGACAAGCCTTGAAGTGCTTTTTCCAACTAAGGACAGAAGTTTTACTATTTCTGGAAGAAGGAGAAAGCCTATAACTAAAACATTTTAAACACACGGTCCTGTTGTTTCCTGATCAGTCGGTTTGGGGATTTTTCCTACAAAATACACTGCCAATAAAAAAATAACATAAGAAAATATCTGCTAACACTTGTAATTCACTAACCCACCGAACCACTGCTTATAAAAGCTGCTATTTCTTATCAATTATTTGTGAAGTTATGGACAATACGGGTGATTAAACAGTTAATTTTGTTTTGCGAATAAAAATGCTTAAAATTTAAGTAGTAGTTTAAGAGTGGCTCAGACGTCAATTAAGTATTATTCAAATTTTAGTTTAAGTTTAAGCAAAAACTGATCCATTTTTAGATATTGTCAAAATAGCGTATTATAATTCATACAGGAAAGAAAGTAGTGGTTTTGGAATAAATACGGTGTTAGATCCAAAAAACAAACCTTTTACTGGTACCAATGTATACGTACCATATACCAATGTATGTACAGGTGGCTATGTACACTATTTACATGGAAAGAGAGAAGACTCATATTATTTCTAAAATTAGGATCTTGTTTGGAAATGCTTCCTTATTCTCGTTCACTGCGACATACAAAACGGAACTATTCTTGAATATTAAAAAATCATCTTCCCGATTCCACCCGCCTCCTTTAGGCATCCCACACCCTATATCCTTCTCATACATCCTTCAAATGGGGGACTCCCCTTAGTGAAAGGCACTCATTAGCCCAAAATAATTTTCCTTTATTTTTCCCACATCCTATTTTATAAGTTTGAGAGCTAAGAAGAAAAAAAAACATAAGAGGGTTTAGAACCCGAGCCCCCTGACGGGGACTGAACGATCTACACCCAGCCGAGAGATCGAGGTCGATCTACCGGCCGACTCAACCGAAGTACTATTACCCCTCCTACCTGCTCAGGGTGGGTCCATCTCCCGGCCGATAGCCCCCTTCAGGGGTGGGCCCAGGTCTGACCTGGCCGACTTCAAACCAATGCCTAGTACCCCTAGGCTCCACCATAGGTAGACTCACACTACCTTCCCGAACCCACCTCCTTTAGGCACCCCACACCCCATATCCTTCTCATACATCCTTCAAATAGGACTCCCCTTAGTGAAAGGCACCCATCAATCCAAAATATAATTTTCCTTTTATTTTTCCCCCATCCTATTTTTTATAAGTATGAGAGCTATGGGAAAAAAAATAAAAAAATAAATAAGACGGTTTAGCTGCTATAGTTACTAAACTAAAGAGCTACTAAATACGGAAAAGACTGTTTATGAGTGAGCAGTCAGCTGGGTACTATCTGTTCTCCCTATATTTGTGCTCCGACACAATGTCCTCTTAAGCACTCGACCAATCTTCTCTTTATCACGAGCGAAAATTTACGAAATTATTTTTCTGGATATTATTGTGAAAATAAAATGCAAACAAAGAGTTTTCAAATTTTCTTCCAGGCATTAAACCTCTTGAGCGCCCGTAGGTTTGTACAGTGTTCCAGTAGTTTGTATTTGCTTCCTCCACATCATCATAATGCCTATGATAAGTAAATAAGTTTTATTTATTAGATGAAAGCCGAGAAGTGACAGTAATTTCTTATAAACTGTGAAAGGCCAGTGTTCGTTAATTGACCGTAGGACTGGCCTTGGTCTCTCAGACGTAGGGTCAGGTCCGGAGGCAGACTCGGCAAAAAGGCCGTTGGGGTTCTCCCCCCAGGTTAGCATTTTGTCCACGTACTTGTATTAACTCAACTCTTTTTTATATCTTCGGCTTTCTACTTCATGTCAGCCTCTCACTTTCTTACATGTCTCCAACATTCTCCAGTCAATTATCTTTCTTGATGGATAAAAGGTGATATTAGCCAATGGGAAATGAATGGTACACGTCAGGGAATTAAACCCGTCTCCTCTTCACCTTAGGTCAAGCGTTCTCTCCAACTGGGATCTATCTGTGGACTCATTCTATAACGAACGACAGGCATGTCGCTGTCTAATCTCTCAAGCGTAGCTTGTCTATCAGAAACATTAACAGAACTATATTTATTATAGTTATAGATACTACAATGTGGATAGCTCTTTTCCACTTAGCGGGGTTAAATTAATAAAATAATTGGCATATATTAGCTAACAATTATTAGTTACGGTATGTAAACCCAATGTTTTAATAATTACTGGCTAAAGAAAAGTATGTTAAATATTTCACACATATATTGCCTTCAAAAAACAAACGAGCTCGGAGGAAATTTGAGAAAAAATACTAAATTCTAGTCCCTCTACAAATATTATATATATCTTTATTTTGTTTAAAAGCTAAATTATATTTACCATTTAGTTACCACTAAACCAAATAAGATAGATATTCACGACTGACGTTCGAATATATGACAGAGCTCAGGTGGAAAGTGCGCCCGGCCGAATATCAGGAAGTGCGGAGTTCGAATTGACTATTCAATATCTCATTTCTCTGGCTAGTAATTATTAAAAAATTGTAATGACTTATCAAAATTTACAATCAAATACTTGAGATGATGTTGAGTATCGTATGTACAGTTTCCAAGATGAACGACAAAGTTTCTGTCATTCACCAAGGCCTGATTGACTTTTCTTTATCCTAAGATGCGAGGAGCTAGGATTAAAATTTGGTTCGCTCTCTTAGTGAAAAAAATAATACTCTAACTTTTATAGACGAGCAACTATAAAACAATCTTCATTTAAAACTTCTTAAAAGTCCTTCTGGCTTAACTAAAAAATCAGAACTTATGATTATTACTAATCAAAAATCTTTATAGTGATAAAATTAAAATCTTCCTCATTAGACAATAAGTAATTTTGATAAATTTACTCATTCATGCCATATTTACAATTTTCATTCACTCGTTCAATCATACAGTATTTACAAACACCTCAGAGACCTCCCAAATCCACATGGTTGTCACCTCCCTTGCATGTGAAGGAGGAAGCGGAGTCTTGGGAAGTCCCCCACGCTCCTCCACTAGCCGCGTCACCGGATATGAGCCAGTGGAGACTGACCAAGATCGCGAGAGCCACAGACGCTCAGGACATGATTGGAAAAACTGGCCATTGCCGGGACTCCCACAGTCAGGTATTTATAGCAGGTCACGAGGCCACTCCGAGCAGGGAGGTCTGAGGAGGATTATAGGATATGTAGTATGAATTATAGCACAGTGTAATGACTGTGGTGGTTTGATAGGTTTCGATAGAATTTCATGTAGGGTACATTAAGATCGTTATGAAGGGTTTTATTGCTGACGTAATAAGGGGCATTTATTATTGTTCTCAGGACTTTTGATTGAAAGGTTTGGGTACGCTTGATGTTCGACTTTTTTACTGTCTCATATTGCTCTATCCCGAATGTCCAGATTGGCTTAAGTATAACTTAGGAGATTAGAAATTTATTTTCTATTGAGAGATGGGATGTCCTACGAAATAGTCTATACTGTTGTCTAAAGCGTCTGTTTAGTTCTTGTCTTTTTAACCTCGTGTGTGAGTTCCATGTCATCCTTTCATAGAGATAAAAGCCTAAATACCGTACTGTCTCGGATACAGGCAGAGAGATGGAACTAAAAAAAAACTAGTAGCCAGTACTTGCAGCAGAGGGTTTAGGTAATGTAGGATATTTATGAATCAGAACTATGTGTGGAAACTTTTACGAGTCCACAATTCACGTCCTTGCATGATCAAAATTGTTAACATTCGTTTTGTAGTATACGATATTGCGCCGTAAATTATATGATTAAACTAATGAACTTTCTAAAATTTAGTATCTTTCTCGTGAAGAAGGTAATTTTTGGTTCCTTTTATAAAAGTATACGCAGTAGTACATCGTCTTAGCTGTTTTCCAAATGCCATCTTGTTGAGACATCTCGAAACCAGTGATACAATAAGAAGGCTATTCAAGACTTAAGAAACCGGATGCTTATGACGCTAAGAATAGAGTGCGTGTTCAACGTTCTGTCGTGCGTACACATTTGTGTGCGTTGGACTTCCGGTGATAATGGCGTTTTTATCTGTCCAATCGCAAATGCATGAAAAATACATCTCATACCAGTTTATTTATCAGCTTATTTTTATCAGGATCATTTTACAAATATATTACATAAGTTTTGATAAACAGTGTGTTTTCTATCATTTGGTGTGTGTTGGTTACTGGCGCCAATCCCCCCTTGCGACATTAAATTAGCATCTAATGTTCGTATACTGGCCCATTTATCAGTATAATGTCACAACCATTTTATAAATGAGCAAATTATATAACATTCAGATAAAGGTCGTTTATAGATATAGGACACGTGTCGTTTATTTGTCTATTTTATATCTGTTTTATTTTATTTTAGCGTAGATATCCAACAAGGTTTTCGCAACGGCCTAACCCCTCCATTCCTTCTCACACAGGAAATTTAATTGCGTACTTCATTTCAGCTTTCCACCACTTAATCAATAATTAGAGAAAGCATTGTGGTAGTCCGTGAAAATCAATTTCCTTATTTCATGAGGTTTGAACTTTCTTCAATTGCACTTTCCACTATACCTTCAATGTAATTGATGTATTCATTGTGCAAAAGCGGTTTTTGTTTTTTGACGAACCACAACCAAGGTGGTCTGCCTACCCTATTATTATTAATATTACTTAATAGGTCATCCCAACCGTAGGGTCTTAACAGGAACAATCACTCTTTGGCTGTTAATTAATAATAATTATATACAATAAAGAGGACCAACACCACGATAAAAAAATGTCATTTAAAACTGATAAATTCAAATACAATTTCTATTTTTGTCATATAATGCCTTAACGTTGGCAAACTTAGGAATAATAACTTAGAGGGCACACTGTGTGCTGTCTGCCTCTGCGCAACGGGAACAATGCGTACTGTCTTTGCGAGAGTTCGGGGAAAGTCATATTGGGGGGGGGGTCATATGTGGCAGATAAGCCAAGTTGATAGGGCCCCCACTTAATATTGGGGAGGTCCTGGTAATCTACCTCCGTTTTAGTAACCATTTTGCAAGGAAGTAGAAGCAGACACGCACGAAGTCTTAACGGCTTACACATTTATTGACTTCCCCCAATCTATCACTGCGCCTCAAGCTCATGATATATAAGAGTGTACACCGGCCTGCTCTGCTGTACGATGCACCGCTATTTTGTCACCTGACGGAAACGATAGCGCGGATACTCCAACAATTTCAAAACACAATACTAATGAAAGTGATCGCAGGCATACTTCATTCAAGCAGAGAAGAAACCGTGAGCTTCACGAGGGTTTTAAGCTGCCTACGGTGAATGAATTCATCCACACATCAAATTCTTCGACTCGTTGCGATATATGACTGTAGCGACCGCTAACTACATAAGTTAAATCCCCTATACTCTGGTGCATATATATTGTAAGCAAAAGTAAAACAACAGGAACTAAATGTATTCTAATTAAATGTAAATCATGGTAAAAGTTTTTAGCAATAAACGCGGGACCGGCAGTCATATACAAGTCAAACGTAAGAGAGTAGACGGCCGTCAGACAAAACCAAAAAGGGTCGGGAAAAGCCAGGCCATGAACAGTCATAAACAGACCCTTTTAGACCAAGGGGCGCCACCTGGCGGCCATAAACCTGAAAGGGTTGGCCACCTGGCCGCCATAAACAGACCTTTTTAGACCTGCGACACCTTCCGGAAAGGAAGGGGAAACGGTATTTAATCCCGGGGCTTCTGACCCTAAAATCTACTCTCTCCTCAGCGCCTCTGAGTCTGTCACCCCGTCTTTTAGTCTCCTTGCAGACCCTCTGTCGACTTGTACCTGTGACGCTGCTGGGCTCCCGCTCGAACTCTGAAAACTTGCCTTATTCTTATGAAACCTCTGTACCTCTTCTCTCGTGACCTTTACTCGTTGGCGCTTGGTTTTCACTCGAACTCTGAAAACTTGACTAATTCTTTATATAAAAACCTCTGTACCTCTTCTCTTGAACATAGTGCATTGTCGGGGCACATACCTATCATAAATGGAGTCAGATATTAACGCCGTCCTGGAACGATTGTCCAGGTTATTAACTCAAACAATCCGCACTTGTCACCAGGGCTAGGTGATCAGGCACCTCCTAGTGACAACCCGACAATGACAAACCCAGTATTTAGCACGATAACCCCCGCTCCGTTCCCCTATCGATGCCAGAACGCAGTCGAGGCAGGAACGCTTTAGTTTTTAAGTTTTTTGTATGTAAGTTTTTCCCATTTTTTTAAACCGAAGGTGAGCCTCATCACCTAGTCCAGTCTATTGATTTGTATTTAACTTTAAAAAGATAACTGTTTTTGTATTTTCTACTCTCCTTACAATTCATATTTTAAGCAGGAAAAGGAGCCATTAATCAGCCCAGAAGCTTCAAATCTTGATTATCGTCTCTCCTTCCCCGTATTAGAGTTTAGCTAGAGTCAACACAGTGGAAGGCTTGGTGACTGGACTGGAACGTCAGAGGTGTCTGTACTGTTGAGGGGACTACCCTGAGGACGTATTAGATTATTGGATTCTGGGTACTTACTGGACATAGCTAATTAAGAACCAGGAGAGACCGTTGTAGTTGAACTTGTAGTGCTGCATGTCAAACCTGGGATCAGGTCAGATGACAACTTATAATAGTGACATGACTACAGTCGCACTACTCGACTAATAGGATGATTAAAGAGCGTTTCTACTCACTGTGTAAAAAAAAAGTGTAAAGCTTGGGGCACTCGATAATATCTGTTTATATGATAGTCCGAGATGGTCATATATGATGACATATGACACTCGCATCACATGCTCCAGATTCCATACACATTTCAATAAGTAGATGTGCGATAATAGACCGTTTAAGCCGATGGTCTTTCGAAGGGGATAAGAAAAACAAAGTTGTTCTCCATATGAGTGCCTGTATTGATTTGATTACATGAGTTCATTACCTTAACAAAATTATTTTAAGATTGTGTTTATTAAAAGTGTGGGTATTCAGAATTTTCTTGTGATAGGTTTGATTTAAGAAATTGATAGATAATATCGAAACTTGAGCTGTACATATGGTTCGTTCACAGTAAACGTTAGAATAGAAATTTGTAAAAATTAATTTTAATAGTGCGCAAACTGTGGTACTTTCTTATTTTACTAGAATAAAGCCAGAAGCCGTCCCCAATAACGGGTGATCCAATGCTCCATATCGTCGCTGTTATACAATTAAAATGCATGTAACAATAAGAAACGTTATATCTGGCTTTTTGTTTTTTATCTGTAGCTTGAGATCTATCACCTGATCACATTCGACAATTTGAGAGCAGACGGAGCTAACAACTACAAGAGTTTTTCCTCAATTATAAAACAAATGTCAAGGATTTTTTGGCAAATTTGACATACGACATTTTGATGTATTACTAACATATGCATATATATGTATATTAGTCATATACATGTTGTAATAATAACAGTAACGATATATCAATTTCAAGTGACACAATTGCAGTTATCATAATGAACTATTGAAAGGTTAGGACACTTCTTGATCACATCTTTCTTTGTTATGGTTGTTCCCCTTACCAATTATCTACCATATTCCCAGCTAATACCGACGCAGTTGCAAAATAGACAATGCATTACCGAGCATGCAAGATTTAAAAGGATTCTGATAAATCCGTGGCCATACTTTTCGTATGCATTAGTCATAACTGCGTAACGGTAATCAGATCTCCTAGTGTTTGTCTACCTATTCATACAGATCCATCGCGTGACTTACTAAAGACAATACTTTAATTCATTGGCATATTTTACCGAATCAAAACCTCAGAGATGGTCTTCGAAAGGGATATTATGGACAGTTAAAATCATATAAAGATAATTTATTCTTTGGCCACCATTATTTATTCTGGATATTATTCTAGATAAAAAAAAAAAAAAAGAACATTGGTTACCTTGGAATGAAATATAAAGAAAGATTTTTTTATATGATATCTCATTTTCATTCATTCCTTCCCTCGTGCCTCCCTTTTTAGCCCCGTAGTATTTGAAAGGTGAAGCGATTGAGGCACTACACTAATAATTCTTTCTTTATAAAGACAAATAATAATACAAATTATAGGAGAAAAAACAGTAGTAGATTTTTTAGTATTTCTCTAAAAGTTAAAATGCACGGAAAAATAAATATTTTCTGAAATTTTTTTTTGAAAAACAGCACATGTATTCTGTATTTAGTAGCGTAGTGGACACTGAGATTCGGTGCACGGGTATTTTATTTTCAATTTGGTGGAATACAGGATTTATTCCAATAATATATTGTCTTCAAATAATAAATATTTTTTAACCCCGTTAGTCGACTTTTCTGACAGTATTTAGGCAACTTAAATTATTTACTTTTTCCTATTAACTTCATAACAGTAACAAATATTGAATTATCGATTGAAAACAACAACATACATTAATCGAATAGGGAGACAGACAGGCGGGACCAAAAGGAGATCCGGCAACGCCGCGCGGTAGAGGGGGAAGGCCGGTTCAGTCAGTAGTTAACAGTGCGCCTTGGAGGCTTGCGCTCTCCAGTATCGGTTAGTTAAAATCTGTATTAATTACAATTACTCTCATTGTAACTGTCCTGTGTATTTATATGTGACATTCCGTTTAAACTGTGCATTTATAAACTGTCTTTGAATCGTCAAATAGCTTTTATCTTAGCTGTAATAAGCAGTTTTCTTTTATAATTGTTATAGAACGTCGAATACTTTTTACATGTGCGTTACAAATGCGATAAACGTTTACACCTGTGTGCTCATTAGAGCAAACATGTTGGCAGTCTCGTCAATCGATGTGCTCAGTCGGCTCTGTTTTAAATTTAATTGAAGGAAGTATCATTAAAGTTTGTCACCGATAATATCCTACAGAGTAACAATCCGGTTTCTGTCACACTTCCAGTGCATTTCACCAATATATGATGAATTCATGATTCGTTCATTGTTCCTGGTTGGTACATTTCTGTACATGAAATAATTAAGTACAATTATTCTCATCAAGTAGTTTTGATGTTTATTCAAAGTTGAGCTATCTAGTTATCCTTTTTAAAATGCCATATTTATATATCATATTTAAACATTATAATTTACTTAACTTTTCAATTATTGTTAGCTTTCATAACACTGGCATTCCTGCAATCCTGTATACTGTTAGTAAACAATGAACAAAAAAACCGTAAACATAATGGAATCCAATTCGTTCTTAGCGAGGCTTAATACATGTTGATTATAAATATTGGGATTCATATGTAAAAAATGACAGAAAAAATGTTTGTTTTTTAATTTTTTAAATTTGCTAATAATAATTACTTTCCTTCAGAATCAACAACTTTATGTATACAATGATCTATTGATTAGTACATTCTGGTGACATTTCTTCATTATTGTCCGTCAAAGTTTCTAGCATTTAGATTAAAATTATGTGGAGTACCAAGTTTCAAGTTTGTAAGTTTAAACGGAGATTTAGGATTTTGTAATCAACGGTTTAAATAAAACATAATTTCAGTAACAACTTATAGAATTAACTTTTTTTTTGTATATTTAAATTTATATTCCTGTTGTTATTATTTTATAATGTCATTATTTATGCTCTTTAATTTGAATTTTTGCTATGTTTATTGCGTACTTATCACCTGATGTGGGAGGTTACACGAGGTTATATACAGGTGCTTGGATGTTTTTATGAAGGATCTGTGGCTCTTTCAGTTCGTCACGTTTTGTTCTTCTTTACCGAGTACAATATTAATGTTAGTACATTTTAACATACAATTTTAGCGAATATGTTAGCTTACTATTAAACCAGATTGAATAAGATTAAATTGAGAATCTATACACGAAATTAAATACAATTGTACCTATAATTATTTTAATTATTTGCGCGGTCGTTAAATTGATATATAATATTTAAAAGATATTTTATATATTTATACTCTTTAATTTTAGACTGTGTAGTTATTTAGCTATTGTTTGAATATGATATTGTTATTTTAATCAGACATTTATATCAGCCAAACGTCTTTGTTTTAGGCCATGAAAATGACAATTTGATGTTATAAGTACTCGGAAATAAACAGATTATTATGTGGGTAGGCAAGATAGTTTATCTTTAAATTAACATTTTGTTACTAAAACACATTAACTACTTTATTGGTTCTAATTTTTTTGTTTTAACCAACTAACAAATCGTACTAAAGTCTTAAGTATATAAGTAAGTATCTTGCCGCGTTATACCTCGCCAAATAGAGAATTAATTCGATTGAAATGGATATTTGGCGGGAACTTCACCTGACCAAGAGGTTGGCCGATGAGGTTTCCTGCAGTGCTGCCATCTGGGGCAAGTAACAGAACAGGTACTTTGGCCTTGTCTCGTTAGATTTGATGATCTATATCTAATTGTTTGCAAGTTCCCAACTTACATTACAGTTATTAGTCCCAGAGTTATACTTGGTCCAATACTTAGTCCAAGATATACTTGGGTCATCTAATGCCTAAGTACTTTTCAAATCCGAAGGGAGAGGCCAACGAAAAAAGCTCAAAATGTTCCCTCTGAAATTTTTATCGTATTTTTCCTGCGTAGATAAAGAATAGTGTCCTTTGCCGGGTTACAAGTGTTGGGAATTCGTTTTCTTTATTTTATACGCGTTGTACATTTTTATTTATTTATTTCCATGGGAAAAACAATTTAAGTATCTCGTGCAGAAGGATCATTTCCTCGTTAAGAGACTCCATTTAAATCGCTGTGTATCCAATTATCGATCACTGTAACATTCACACATCTGTGTTTGCAAGCATTTCCTGTAAGCCATACGACATACTAAACCCTTCGGAGACTTAGCGGGTAGAGTTAGCATTGAGCTGCCAAAAGTCAGATTCACGTCATGTGAAAAACATGCCAGAAATATTGGGAAAATTATGTACAGTTTCTATTGATCGATCTCCGGATTTTTTCTTTTGGTGTTGTGTTTGGCCTGGATTAACTCTGCCACGTTAGGATATATGAGTAACTACTTAAATAAAAAACTAGCGAATCCAATTTGCTAACCAAATGTCAGGTTGAGAGGTAATCATAGCATTAAGTGCCGCCCACCAACTTCGGTCATTACCGGCCCTATTCTTCATGAGGTGGTAAGCCATGGATTTTCTTTTTCTTTTCATCCTTCAAAGGTTTTGTTTTATCGAGGGTTTGCAGGAATGTATGCTTTCTGCTTGAGATGAAAAAAAGGCGATTTGTCAGAATCCCTCTCGCCCGCTCTCGGAAAAACAAGTTTTCAACTGTTCCTCATTCTCGAAGGGAGAGGTCGATTAAGTAATATTCGCCATGCTTCGTGCTTGCGAACCTTTAAGCCACTTCTAATCAAACATCTCCTCATGCAGACATACAATCCTTAATCTGGGAACGATTCATTCATTATATTATATTTTCATACTCCTATTTGTTGCATTTCTATTCTTATTCTATTCCTTGGTTTTTACTATTGTATGTTACTTTTTTAGTGTTAATTATTAACTTAATGGTTTTCATTTAATATCGTATCGTATTGTAAAGTATTCTCCATATTGTTTTTTTTTTTGTTTCTTTTATGAGTGTCCACGCCTATTTACTAAATGCAGCTAAACTATCTCTTATTTTATTTCATAATTATTGTAGAGTTTTACACTTTATTTTACGTTGTCAATTTTTTTTTTTTTTTATGGTATAACAGTTCTTTTTATTTATTATATGAGTTTGTCATCTGAACATTAATGTTAATCCATTGGGACTAAGTTATATTCTAGGTATTCGAATCCAGCACCTTTAAGGAATTATTACCATCACTCCTCTGTAATGGTGTACAGAAATAGTTACGATCTAACTCGAAAATAAAATCGTGGGTGGGGAGGGTAATTTGTTTCGGCAGTTGAGTCGGTGCCCTGCCCGAATGAATTAGCGATGCAGGGAGTTGCAAGCACGATAGATGCCCATTTGGCCAACATGGCATGCTCGGTATTTATAGGTGCCTTTGTTTTCGGAGATGTCACGGAGGCTAACAACTACACCGTGATGGAAATTATCAACAACCCCCTCCCCTCTCAAATGATGAAAATTTAATTGAACTATTGTGTTTAGGGTCAACAGGCTTTCCTCAGCACTGCCTGTCAATAGCTTGATATTGTCATTCCTATATTATTCATTACATGAGAATATCTTGAAACATCTTCATATTGTTATTACAATGTTTTTGTGAATATAGAGGAAATTCTGATACTCTTAAAACATCTAATAACGCTCTAAACAAAATTACGAACTTATTTTATGATATAATACATTTTCGATTTGACGACCGCTTTGGTTACTTTGAATGTTTCGTTGATATTTCAGAGTATCCTTCGAGCTCAGCAAAAAGAAATACCAGAATATCGGATAGTCACCCTGAGCCAAAAGGTGACGGATACGAAGATATCAAGTTAATGATAGTTATTTATTTGATCGTCTGTTCTAACCAACAGAATACGAACTAGTTTCATTTTATTCTGTTTAACAGGTTAAGAAATAAATAGATCATTTTCACCATTATATCAGCCTGGTAGATATTCAGCGAGAAATGGACCCCTCACCTTCCGTTTAGCTACCCGTTCATTTTTTCGGCCTTCGCAGCCAATTCTCTGAAGGAAGTGAACAGTTTAGTCTCTATCCTGTGGCGATTAGCCTATACCAACTTCAACGGTGTTAATTAATTAAAAAATTTTTTTTTCCAATATTAAATTTTTCAATTTTTGACAAGTAAAAAAATGATGCTGAAAGTAATTATAAATTGCTCCGTCCTGTCATAGATTAGTATGGCAAGCAGATGCAATTAGTTTTTATCGCATCTCTAGTAAACCTTGTCCAATGCTAATGGACTTAAATCTCTCCTGATAATACCATCTTTGCTATCTGAAAAGGATAAATAGCGTGTTAGCCTAATAGCGGCGCCATATACCACTAAGCCAATCAGTAATAATAGTATCTTTTCAACTTTTACAAAGTTCGTATGGATGCATGATTTATCACTGTTACTGAAATAAGTGTAACACATTGTGTCGTGCTTCCGAATATCTGGTTTTTAACAGACGAATTTATCTAATCTGCTTGTTATCGACTGTGCTCCCGTAGAAACCTCCTTCCGTGCTTGGCTCAACAGTGGCTATTACCTGGCACTGATACTGATTATATCGCTTATTTATGCATACATTTTTCAAAAAGCTAGCATTACAGAAATACATTTAACCACTACTATAACTCAATATATAAATAACACCTAGCATACAGAAATTATAGAGCACCAGGTGCAAGTTTATTTAGCTCCTTTATAAATATTATTATTACACATAAAGATTGCAATATAAATATAAATGGTGATTTCCTGCAAGGGATAATGAGACGATTGTGAGGATAAAGAGAGAATTTCAATAAATTAATAAAGGTAAGAATTTTCTACACCCTGTAAAGAGCGTTCTTACGGATAAAAACATATTTTTTAAAGAGGAGTATGTTGCTTGTGTGTGTTGTGACTATATTAAGTCACATCGTTACACAAAGTAGTGAATCTCACCTAGATTGTCGGATGAAAGGTGAAAGGCTATTAATGGCAAGGAAGCAAACACTCAAGAAGATACAGAGCCGATAAGGGAAATCGGCACTTGAGGATAAGTATGAACCGCTATCCGCACCGACCAGGTTGAAGAAATGACACCTCAGATAGAGGACTAAATGCCAAAATGGTTGCCCTACGGAAGAAAATTCTCAGGAAGTCGAGGCGAACTCTAGGTAGGTAGGTAGAAGTGAGAAATTCGAGAGCACCATTGAAGGAATGGATCGAGTGACAGCTAGAGGAGTTGAGTAATAGTATACTATTACAAGCAATCCTAATAACGGCGATAATCAAGAATCCTAATTTTGAAGAACCGAGAAAATGATAATATGATAATAATTGGTCCGTGGATACATTTTTTAGGGTTTCGTTTCAAAATGAGAAACCTTTATGTTTTCACCCGTGTGATCTACGTGTCCCGAGTTCCCTGTTCAAGCTAGAGATGTGAAATTAATTTTTACATGTAGGGCGTCCCATTTGACATAGGACGTCTTGAAAAACATGATCATCTCTACAAAAGATTAGTTTTTAATAGCGTATCAAATTAAAAATTTCGATGTTCTGATTAACAATATGTAATTTGTATCTGTTTCTTAATAACTGTAATTGCCAACTGATATTAGAATTTTGTGTGCAACTTTAACTCAATTTCTGCTTTTGGAGACATAATATTATGCAAGCTAGTTCCAATTGATAGCGGGCCATTAAAACAATAATTAGTAGTAAACAATGTATATTTTACTATGATATTGAATAGGCTATCAAATTGAACGTATCATGATTCATTTTTTTTATTGAGTGTATTCGCAATCTTTGTACAAGTCCAGTTTCAGGGGGAATGAATTTACTAAATACGCATTTTCTATTGTTTGTTCATAACTGTTTGAAATCTCTTTTCAATTAGATGGAAAAAAAATTCATAAGGTTAAATTTTTAATAGCCTGGAGGATTTAGAGAAATGTTAAAAGTAAACGAAAGTGGCAGGACTATTTTCACGTTTTAACAAAAAAACGATCGGTTTATTCGGTGATATAGCGTTTAATATTTCAGATATTTGAATCATTTTTACGGCTATAGTGGGGGAAGACGTTGGCCCAGTACAGGAAGTAGAGGCTCTCCTTTCGGGTACGGCAATGTATTTATAAATTAATTTCATTTGAAAACTGTTCATTAAATTTATTTGAATAAATGACGATTTTAATATTCATTCATGTCACCCTGATATTTTGTCATTTAAGGGAAGTAAAATAAAGGGAGGTAGTTTGTACTGAGAGAAAGCTTGTTCCGAATCCTATAAATGTTACCTCAAAGGAATCAACCTTTCCTTAGTCGGAAGGATCTGCTTCGTAAAACGCCTGAGATTGCTTTGAGAATCCAATGAAACAGCTGTAACATCAGAAACAGGGAGGGGATGATAAGTTTTTTCATCTAAGCCTAGACACATGTGTGACATACGGATTGGATATTGTTGGCTGCAGGCTCTGACAATTGGCCTCCAATAAATGTTTCCGCCGATTGTAGTCCTACAATGCGGGCGGTGGTAGCTCTTCCTATCTCCATTGAAGCATTTCCTAAATCTATGGCTGGTCATAGGCCGTCCCTGTTCTGTGTCTTCATTGTCAGTCGTCAAGCTGAACTATATTATACATAGTGGCTGTAGAACAGCTCCTTCGTATTACAAATCATTTTATCAAATTGATAAATACATATTGGCCATAATATGCCTCTTACTGTTTTAAGCTGTTCTTTAAAACCATTATAACCACACATCTACTATATTTTTCTTAAATACTTTTTATCTGACCGCTTTATTCCTTTAATTAGGAAGGCGATTAAAACTTTCCATACTTCAACTTCTGTTCGTGAGAATCTATTCATACACTCTTTAACCTCTTCTATAAAGAGGGTCGTTCATTCAGGTACGTTCAAATTGCGAACAAATTAATAAGTTTCGGGAGCTTACAACAGATTTGTTGTTACACATGCAACTTTGCTATTTACAATTTTCCTTACCTGTTGAAAACACAAATTATTAAAAAAAAAAACTCCACGAAGTTGTCTTTACAATCTTTTAATGTTTTTTTTTTAAATACCCACTCTTTTTTCTTCACTCATAACCATCATGATTACAATAATTAGTGTATGTAAACTAAATCTGAGATGGTAAAAATAAAAATTTTAAATAACAAAAAAAATGGTGAGACTATAAAAATGATACAGGATGAATTATTACCACATTGAATGTAGGTGGTTTATTCTAAAAAATCACTATACATATGATTATTGAACGGTGAATTATTTATCTGTTTTTAGACATCTAAAAGGTGAAATGATCAACACCCGATACACCAGCTATGCATAAGTACACAACTGTTCATTGAATAATTTAAATAATAATTTTGACCGTCACTTGCACTAAAAGCAAATCATAATAGGACATCTTGATGCCGCTAACCCTTCCACTTAAGCAGCCGTTAGTTTGTCACATTTACTGCCGACCTCTGCCCTCCAGGCTGTAATGTATCGACCTTTAGCACTTGTCCACAGCAAGGCAGGCTTTATCGATTTGTTGACGATATCTTATTTCCGAGACTGAATCGATGGGCTCTACATTCAAACAGGGACTGGACAATGGTATTCCGTGAGCATGACGTAAAGATTTGATCTGAAATTTGAAAGATTTTCAGCAAATCCATGTGTTGTGGACACCTCTTAATTACGAATAATTAGAAGTTCCCCCTCTTCTCGGTCAGAAAATATCTATCATTGTTCCATATGTTTACTAAAGCTTATGACGTCAGGCAGAGAGGGGAGAGAAGCTAATGGGGGAAACATCCCCACCACGGCTGGCCTGCCTATATAACGCGAGCCCCATAGGGCGGAATTTAACTTCAATCTGAAATTGTATTATATTTATGCCCTCCTTCGAATGCATCAGCGCATCGCAAAAAGAGGAGAAAATTGTAAACCAAAATTTTTGTTCATTGTAAAACTTATCAATAAAGAGGTTTTGAAATTAAAAAAAAAAAAATCAACTACATCTGCGTCTTTCTCTCCTCACCTCGCTATGTTTTAGCCCGGCTAAGTCAGACCCCACGCCTTCCTAGTGGGAATCTCTGCCTTCGTCTCGCTAAAACTAACACTTCCTTGGGAGAGACCTCTCCCTCGCGGACGACGGTTGCCGTGGTCCTGCAAATGCAGTGTCTCCCATGGCAATCCAGTCTGCTTCTCTCCGGTTCACACTCGCCTTTGGGATCCGGAGGGTTTTCGCCTACCCTTAGACACCGAGTGTGAATTCGTGGTTATTCCAAGACCACATAAACTATCTTTAAACCTACCCTGTTCCACTTCTCCTGAACAAAGTGTACTGTCGGGGCACACCTTCTAAGATCTTATGGAGTCAGATCAAAACGAATTAGGCTGCCCGCCGACTAGGCCGGCAGCAAGGGTGAAAGACCACAGGTCCGCCCGCCGTATCTCTTTCTAGGCGCTCGCCGGACGGCGGCTAGAGGTTGTAGCGACCCTAGCCCGCTGCGGGCGTCTCCTCCCCACTTTAAGGATATTCGACGAGAATTTATGACACGACGCCATGAAATATACTGATTAACAACGTTTCGTTGATAAAATTCCCTTGGCAGAAAATATCATTAATCAAATTAAATTTAATAAAAAATGCAAGTCAACTGTGATTCATTGAACAATTGAGGCTTTCGCAATAAACAACCAACACCCATTAAATATAATTAGTCAGGGTAACATTAATTGGATTCCCTATTTAATGTGAAAGCAAAATATTTATTTTATTATTGAACTACTACCACTATATTTCATAAGGCAGGTTATATTTTTAGCATCATCGTGCAGCAAATAGAATTACGATGAAACATAGGATGCTTAAAAAACTACAAACCGGTCCTTGTTTTGCTAAATTTAAGGTAATTGATAATTTTACGATTGAGCTTTTCGCTTTGTTGTGGATTTCACTAGTATTAATAATTTATTTATTCCTATATATTTTTGTTCGATTGATCGGTTCGTTCTATAGGAACAAAAACGAACTTCCTACCTCTAATAGAATTGTTTCTTTTTGGTTCTTATTGCTTCAAATCAGGTTTGCCTTGAAATGGGCCTTAGCTCGAAGAAATGTTAACCTTTACACCACACTCCTGCCTGCAAGTTCTCAAATACCATTTTTGGAGTTGGATAAAGTGTTACATTTGGATTATGTCATTTATGTTATTAGTTACTTGTTGATATAAACCTTCATTTCTTTACACGTAGAATAATAATTATTTTAGTATAAATTATTAATCAATAATTCAAATGAACAAACAGCAATGACCTCGTCGAATGAATAGCTGAATAATTTGAGTTCTATGTTTTCCAGCCTGAATCCAATTGGTTTATTTTAATTACCACTTTTAATTAGAAAATTGGGACTATCAAAATCTCATTTTTTCTGTCTTTAATTGTTTATTATACCAGGTTGGAAGGGATGAAATGTCAGATTTATTCATTTTGACGAAATCTTTAAACTAAGAATCCATCTCTTGTTTACAAACACTAACACAATAACCAAATTAATCTGTATGAAATTTCTCTTTCTTTCTCATGCTATATCTTTCAGTTTATTGTGAACTGTTTGTTCAATTGTTTCTGTAATTTTTCACTCTTAACAATTGCGAGTTATATGAATTTAAACTTGGACGTAAAGCTTTCAAAGCCTTTCGAAACATTAATATGGCTTTTGGAGATGGTACAGTGAATGAAATAACTGGATATCGGTGATCTCTAGGTTTCAATCGGGCAATACAAGTCTCAAGAATGAATATCGTGGAAGGCCAGAAACCAAGCTCGATGATGATGAATTATAAGCTTTAGTAGAGGGCAATCCACATCAGACAAGTAGAGAACTTTCAAAACATTAGCGTTAGCCGTACTTCTGTTATAGCCCTTCATGTCATTAGGATACATAAAAATGGACCAGTAGGAGCCACATGATAATAATAAAAAAAAATTACGTGATCTGAAAATAGAAATTTTACTACACACGCCGTATTCACCTGACTTGTCGCCAACATTTTTTCAGAGCGTTTGACGAATTTTTAAAAAAACAATATATTCCAGAATAAAAACGAGGATAAAATATTCATTTTTCCAATTTATTGATTCAAAGCCAAAAAGTTTCTTTAAACAAGAGATAAAAAACCTTGTTGGACATGTATTGAAGATAACGGAAGTTATTTTGAAAAAAAAAATATCGTTAAAATTTTCATTTGCCTCATACCCTAGGAACTGACATTTCATATGTTCTAATCCAATAGTTTGGAAGATGTTTCAATTTAATGCATTGCCGTGTTTTGATGCAGTAATAACAAAACCTGTATATAATGTAGTGATGCTACAGTAAATACAAAATAATTTGTAAATAGATTCGCCAGAGGATCTATAATTATATATAATTATCTGTAAATTAAAAGGGGCTATGAAGAAAAAAAAATAAAATAAAAAAAAATGATGCAGTACACTTTTCATCTTCCGCTATACTTTTTACCACCAGGTGTTTCTGGGAATACAGTAAATCTTAATTTTTATTGGCAATATGTAATAGTAATTGAAACGACAAGACGTTTGGAGTACATTATTGAAGAAAGGCCCAGTCAACGAAAACAATGATATAAATTATATAAAAATGTTATTTAAAAGACGGCTTTTTTTTTTTTTCATGAGTAAAGACTTCTGCCCTGCAGCCTAGCAGAGATCATTACATGACATTTTCTGGCAGTTATATATCAGCTTTATTCAGTACACTCTACACGATTTGTCCGTAATAATAAATATATATCTGTTTATATATGCAAACGTTGGTATGAAACTCAATTGCTGGACTTCCTTTAGTCCTCTGCAATCCATTCTTCGCACGTAGACAGAAAAGATCCATCCTATTGTGGGCCGTTGTGTATGTGACTACGGATGATTCATCGCTTCGAATCAAAACGTCATCTCATATTAGATTCACCATATTAGGAATGTTCCCTTTTATATTTTCATTCATCTCGTGTTGTAGGAGGGTCATCCGGAAGGGATTTCGGTAAAAGTGGAAGTCAATATTGTGTACTAGTACATCTATGTATCAGTTTCATTTATTTTAATTTTTTAAATCCACTAACCCCTTCTTGAGCATGTGAGCAAATCAAAAGACATAGAAAGGTGATTTCAATAATAATTATTTATTCACTAAGTCTTAAACAGGTTTTTCGACCATGACAGTTAATGAAGAAGATCTGGAAAGAGTTAACTCATTTGAATACCTGGGGCGTTAGAATTGTGGAATCAATCCAGAAGTTAGCAACGGAATACAAACGGCTAACCATATGTTTCCGATCGAGAAATACAATAATCGCTAAAACAGATTCTGATTGAAACTTCTTTATTGTGCTAAAATTACAATCTGCCTTCTTAGGCAATAAGTAATTGCAATAAATGTTCTCATACTATATTTACAATTTTCATTCACTCGCTCATTCTTACAGTATTTATGATACAAATAGGCCAGAGACCTCCCAAATCCACATGGTTGTCACCTCCCTCGCATGCGAAAGAGAAGCGGAGTCTTGGGAAGTCCCCCTCGCTCCTCCGTCAGCCGTGTCACCAGATACGAGCCAGTGGAGGCTGACGAAGAGCCACATACGCTCAGGACATGATTGGAGAAACTGGCCATTGCCAGGACTCCCACTGTAACGCATTTATAGCAGCCTCGTGGTCACGAGGCCACTGCCGTTTCAGTCTCCGAAGAGGTTATAGGGATGAGTGGTGCAGTACAATGACTACTAGGGGATTAGGGTGGTTGGATAGGTTACTATGGAATGTTATGAACTTGGAAGGGATGAGTTCAAGAATCTAAGGTATATTAATGATCGTTTTGAAGGTTTTTTTTGCTGACGGAATAAGGGGCATTTGCTATTGTTCTCAGGACTTTTGATTGAAAGGATTAGATACGCTTGATGTTTGAGTTTTTTGCTGTGCCCCATAGCTCTATTCCGTATGTTCAGATTGGCATTGGTCCTTTGAAGTAGTCTGTACAGTTGTTTAAAGCGTCTGTTTAGTTCTTGTCTTTGTAGCCTCGTATTTGGGTTCCAGGTAAGCCGTTTTCGAAATGGAAGCCTAAGTACCGTACTAATTAGGATACAGGGAGAGGATTAGAATAAAAAAAAAAACTAGTGGACAAGTCTTGTGGCAGAGGATAAAGGTAATATAATTTAATCCACCATTGGTTGCACCAATGCTCGATCTCATCAAGGTGTTTTAAAACAGAGATTAAAACCAAAACAAATCTAACAACCGACTTCATAACCTACGGAGAATCTTGGCATGTAACAAAGATAGGAACGTAGGATGTAGAATGCCGAGATAAAAACTAAAATTGGACAGAATGAAGGATTTTAGAGTGGGGGGGGGTAAATCATAATCCCCGCGAGGACAATAAATCCCAGATCACTTAAATGGTTCGGTATCGACCATAGAATGCCAGTGAACGGGAACGCCAAAATAATTTAATGGAAGCTAGGACTGAAGGAAAGCGACCAAGAAAACTTTTGTTCTTTGATGTGAGCGGAATATCTAGAGCAATGGGGGGAGTACACCTGAGAGTTGAAGCGATTGTGATGATAGAGATATAGTTGAGGAAGTTTCTACATGCTCCGAAACAGTAAGGTACTAAGGGCTTTGATGAAGAAAAATCTCAGTGCTGACTAGTTATGGATTGAGGACGGTTCGCGAACGCCGAACTGAGAAAATTTCTTGAAAACTTATCGATCACACATGGCACGTGACATATTTCCGATTTTATATTAATATTATGTCTAATGGGGCTGATATTGATCGACCCTGAGGGTTCGGCGCCCCCCCCCCTGGCATTTGCGAATCGTTGTCATTACCCTTTAGTATTATATAATTGTTAGAGCATGGTTTTACAAATATTTCCAGTTCATATTACTGTGAAAATAACTGGTTTCATTTGTTAAACCATGTCGTTTATAGTTTTAAACAAGAGATTGATTTATATTGTTGGCTCTTGTAACTTATTTTTTTGGCTTTAACCGTGGAAAAATCAGAACTTTAAATATTAAATAGCTTTTATATTATTAATTTGTATTATTAATTGTTATTGCTTTCTCAAATAGCTAATAAATAAATAAAACTATACCGACCATGTTTTTTTTCTTTACCTATGCTTGAATATCTTGATATTTACCAAAAACATCTTAGTCAATGGTGTTGAAAAGATATCTTTAAATTTTACATACATTGCTAATCTTGATTGCCTTCTATAATTTTTTAAAATGTCATAGAACCAAAAAAGTTCTAATTGGACTCTATTGGTTATTTTCCGCATTGTAGCCATGCCTGTGTTGGTTTTTTGCGCCTTTTCTGTGAGCAAACAAATTGCGGTTTTGGCTCTTGGCCAAGTTGAAATGAGGATAGTCTGGAGTTGGAAACGAACAGTCTGTTAGTAGTCGTATATCCGAGTCGACAACAAGCTTACTGTGGAATGTCTGTAGTCAACAAAGAAGTCTCGTGGGCTACTACCGATAGAATGTGGTATCATGTTTATATCTAGGCTTAGCTAATATCTTACGTCGCTTGTCAATGGTGCCTGTAGGTCGCTAATATTTACAGAACACGTAAATAACATAACACAGGTATCTCCAAACTCTACAGTAAAATCCAAAGCAACTCAAAGTTCGGAGAAAATTACTCTTAATAATCATGAATAACAAGATCAATGGAATCATTACGAACCTTATAGCAGGACATGTTTATTCTTAACAGACTGTACAATACCTCATGAAAATGTTGTACATAAAAAATTGTCTTATTTTTCAGATAAGTCGGTGAGCCTTTTCTCTCTTATTTGTAGAAAATGAAGGAGTAAAACCTTTACTGGGTTTATTGAGTCGGAATTTCATATTAGTTATGCCTGTTTATATAATTAACTCGTGCACAAGATATAATATTTTTTTCCTGATTTACATTTGAATCGATTCTAATGAAAAATTAATGTTGTTGAACGAGTTTAAACCGACCTTGATATACACTTGCTTGGTATTCATTTAAATTTATCTTTGTGTTATCCTTTATTTCATTTTTTTTTGTTTTGTTTAGACAGTTGGCTTACTCTTCTAATTATCTCATGAACCACCACTTTCTGACATTTTGGGAGTAAAATGATTCAAATGTCGTTAAAATCAAAATCGCCGACTGTTTCTAAACGTATCTATTTTTGCAGTTAATTATTATAATAAGAAACGTTAAGACAAATTTACATGGACTAGAACCACTAGGTTAGTTTTATTTAATGTACGCTTTTGTACATTAATCCTAAAAGTCATTCAAAGAAGACTACTTCGAGCATATATTATATTTATATTTGTTTTTTTTATGGAACACATAAAAATGGTGAATCAAGCATCAACTTGACAAAGTATGTCCGTCTGTCTGTCCCCCAACCTACTACCTAACCAAATAATTTTGACTTTTGGGGGTTGATATCACAAGAACGATCGGTTCTAGAAATTAATTATGGGAGTCAAAGGTCGGTGAAATTTAATAACCTACTATTTATGTATTTTTTTATGATACTTATTTTTTGTTGGGAAACGGCCATTTAAAAGGAAAACAAAATTATAAGACCTTTGGTGACTACGGCTAGTAGTAGGAACTAAATGTTCGTAATCAATTTTCTTCAATATTAACATCATATCCTACAACAATCCTTCAATATTAACATCATGTCATACAGCAATCCTTAAATTTAAAAAATCAGACATCAATAAAATCGTCCGAAGCTACTATGCTTAATTCATTCGTTCCGACATCCATGAAAGTATTCACACTAAAGAAAAACAACGACCCAGCCACAAGCTACCATTTTGTTAATTTATTAATTTATATAACTTGTTCAAAGGTCATCATCCTCTACTGTTCCAGTTTATTTTAATTGAAGAAACAAACCTAAAATATGTTATCTATTGCTATTTTTGTTATAAGAATCTTTTGCTTAACTGGTATATGGAGATATGACGTTTGCAATCTGATCAGGCTATTATTAATATCATCAGTACACCCATGTCTGCTTGCAAATCTGTATTCTGAGACCACAGTGAGGCAGTGATTGAATGTGTGGCATCCATCGTTGAATCCAAGATTAGTTTTATCATTTCATAAGCAAAGAGTGCCAAGGTTAACGACAACCCGATGTTAATATTGTTACTATTTTAATATATTTTTCTCATGAGTGAGATTATCTCTTTTTTAATGAAAGTAGTTCGTTTAATTTGCAATTTACAAATTTTAACAAAAATTATTCTCTTCTGATTGTTCTACGTCGATTTATAGGTGTTATTTATGTCATTTTTACTTTTAACTGTTCCACCATTTCATGTTTGAGTCCCACCCTAGTAGGTGATTTTATTTCGCAATAAAATTAACTATGAGTGACCCAGTTGTCAGAAAGGCCTGGTAATGTAGTTCATTCCCTTGTATAGACCAAATTACTGTGAGTCTATTGGGGAAATTTTTTTTTTCAAAACCCCTTTATTGATCAAAGTTTTACAATTTACAAATTCTCGATTTACAGTTTTCTCCTCTTACTGCATATCTGCGTATACATTCGTAGGAGGGTAGAATTGGGGAAAAAACACTTAATGCTGTTTTAAATACTTTTTACTTTGTCTAATATGGTGCTAACCAATGATTTAGATGGCAGAACTACAACCTCTGAAGGTAGTCAAATATTTAATTTTTACCGCTGTAATATCGGCAACAACCCATTACTCTTGACTAATGACCCCCCTGTAGGGCATTAAAATTTGCTGAAGTAATCTGATATTGTCTTAATGAACTAATTGAACTAATTTATCATTATTAATCATAATGAAGTTATGCAATTATAATTCTAACTCTATCAATTAAAAGAATATTAATACATCTTACGTTTTTAAAACTTGTATTGATTTTATATAATATTTAATCGTAAGTAGTATAGAAAAACAAGAATCCTAAATCATAAAAGCATAAACTAAATAGACTAATTTAGACCACTGTTTTCTATGAGGACGACACTTGAGTTTGGCTAGTTTATTACATCATTTTTGTTTAACATTGATTCCCAATAGGCCTTTTGTGGACGTTTGTCATTGTTTTTTCAATTAATTTTTGTCTTTGTCCGTCCAGTAGTCTACAATAAAATAGCGAGTGGTCGTATGTATGTTCTGTACTGCGGTCACAAGACCATCTGTTGTTTATCACCAGTTAGTTATAATCTATACAAATAGCAGTTCCTACTTCCTGTGTTCCCAACCAGTTGTTAGCTCAGTATGTAATTTGGATTTGCTATCTTCTGCCTTTGTTTAATGACTGTGGATTCGTACATAGAATGTTCTTACATTTGAATTTCTGTTCAATTTTCGGTATCGTCTCCTCACGTGGCCTGTGGATTTCGCTGGAAATTGGAATTTCCCATTACGAAATAGTGATTCCAAGCTCTAATAGTCGAAAGTAGACCGTGATAAATCGACCAGAACACAGTAGTCCGTCCAAGTAATGAACGAGCAGTAAAAATGCCCCCCTTTTTTTTTTTTTGGCAAGTAGTCCTAACATGATTAATCCTGTTTACTTATTGAATAGGAATAGATAAAATTGTTAGGGTTAAGTTGAAGAGGATATGAGGAAGCTATGTTTGCAGAGAGATAAACAGGCCAATGGGCAATGACCGGAAAATCCACTGTCTAGGAGCTTTTCCCAGAAGTGGTAGTCATCCGGCAGAACTGGGGTGGAAACCAGGTCGACTCACCCCTTTAGGAAACTTTACCACCTTCTTCTCTATCGAGTAGGATGTCACTCCGACGCTTAACCCCTTCAACTTAGTCTCTCTTAGCAATTTATCATAGTTTCTTCGCCTTTTTTCGCATTTAACTCCCAGCCTTTTTTTGAATTCCGCCTTAGGGGGAATCTAATGTGACCTGTTTGCAATTTGAGAACACCCACTTTGAGAAGATGGGTTTCGTTGCACTCCTGGCAAGTTTTTCCCATTCGCTGACAGATCCCATGTTACCCAGGGAGACATCGTAGCATCAAAATGCTGCTGATCAGAAGGAAACCGTTCAACAATACAAAGGTTTATAGAGTTCGAGCTTGCTTAACATATTATTTATTAGTCATTACCTATGTATACCTCATCATTACATGATCAGATACTCCATCTAACTTATTATTTGTCTTGTTTCTTTATCATGAATTAAGATTTTCAATTTGCTCTGTAACTTTTGCAGTATAAAAAAAATCTTCTTAATGACAAAACATACATAAATATACAATAATAAATATTTTAGGAACCGTTTCATTTTCTTGTTTCTTTGTGTGACTGACTACAAGACGACTGTAGTTTTTCTTGTGTGGATATTTTTGGTTAGAGCAGATGGTTCTCATATTGGTTCTCATTTATTTCATATTTCATCAATATAAATTGTATATAATTTAAATTTAAAACAAGAAATAGGTTTTGGGATGTGGGCTGGGGCAAAACTCGCCAAACAACTGCTAACCTTGACCAGTCTGGAACTACTGAAGTTCAATGACCCATTTCTCGACGTTAAAGGTCATCCTCGTCCCAAATTTGTTTATTTATTATTTATATTATATTTGAATTGTTCTCAAAATATGCTGCGTTAGTAGGAGCATAAAGTTAAAGACATTTGACTGTAGTAACCAAGTGGAATATCACTTGTTACATTTTGAACGCTGTTAAGTTAATAATTCAGTAAACTAGTAGAGACAGAATAAGAGAGCAACGGCGAGGAACGAGAATATGATTCAATGAAACAAATAATAATAATAAATGATAATTTAAGTATCGATTTTTAATGACGGAAGTGAGAAATAGGGGATTCACGGTTCAGAATAATCGAATAAATGATATTCAATATAATAAAAAATATACAATATTCAACTTTTCCGACTGTTTTTAAACATTTGTCTTGAATTTTTTTTCTATTTTAATGGACGACAATTATAGTTCTGAGACGAGAATTCGAGACTACTATCCCTCTAAGTATAGTGATATAATAATATAGTAATGTTTCATAAATCATATTTTTCACTGTAATATATAATAGATTTAGTTAAACTTCCTGTTAATTGAGTCCAGTGAAGAAAGACGAAATGTAACTTATTTCTCTAATTGAGGAAAACTATCATTAAAGTTTAAATCATCATTGCCGTGCAAAGAAATGAGAATTTTATAGATTGTAGAGACTCTTCATAATTATTTACATCAGGGATATTCTTTTCTTTAAGTTAAGTTCCCAATGTATACGTCTTGTTTGTCAACTCAAAACCGACCACACAAAATAACTTATACTTTTCTGGAGGATAGAGCGCTTGACGCCCACATATCGAAAGAACGTGAAATAATTTTTTTTAAAGTTATTTTAGCATTTAATATAATATAAATTTAACATATTTTTATTTTAATATGTATACTGCTCTGAGAAGCTACTTCTCCGAAAGGCTGGAATTTAGGTAGCTGTTCATGTCCCATCACGGGGCTGAATGAACTCAGGCCATACCCACACCAACTCCTAGAAAACTGTCATCTGAGACGGAAATCTAACCCGAGTCTTTTTAGTTGCATGCAACCCCATGCAGAGGGTTACACTAACTTACATTCAACAGTATTTTGTTTGTCTCCACTAGGAAGAAGGCCACTCAGTCAAATGCAACCGTTTACAGCGATCACATTTATTCATATTTTCCTCAACTGCTAAATAGTTTCAGACATGCTATTTCCAATTAGAATTTTAGAAGCGGTTTCATTGAAATTGTTTCATCACCTTTCTTAATTGTGGGTGTCATTGTAAATTCACAGATCAATTAATACATTAGGTAAACAGATGTTATCAATTTGTGTTATAAAATATGAGGCTAATCAAAATATATAATAGTTACCCTTCCCTGCCCGTGTAAAAATTGTTAGGAATGATCCCGCGATAAAACGCATTCTGCGATAGCAAGTAAAGAAATATTTATATCTTCATTGCATCGAACTAATGTATGATGCAGCAGAACTTCGCTAATCCGACTTCTATGGGACCAGGGGGTTGGTCGGAACGGTTAAAAAGTCGGATTAACCGCAGATGAATCAAATACGTGTTTTACATGTACCTTTTTTTATTGAAAGTCTTTATTTTGCACAAAGCAATTGTCAGGTTTTCTCTCCACGGGTTATATCTTCAACTTCTTTCATTTTTCGATGCCAATGTTTTATTAGGCAGCTATTTATAATTTCGGCTGAGCTTTACCATACCAACTTATAGAATTACGTCTGAGAGGGTAGGAG
Organism: Acanthosoma haemorrhoidale; assembly: GCA_930367205.1. NCBI lineage: Eukaryota > Metazoa > Arthropoda > Insecta > Hemiptera > Acanthosomatidae > Acanthosoma > Acanthosoma haemorrhoidale. The sequence goes on along the minus strand of OV884011.1, from coordinate 179,933,138 downwards.
AAGTATCCAATTGAATTAACATTTTTGGAGAAATTCTCGTGGTGACTGGCTGGTTCGGTCGCCCGGAGTTTCGAGGCTAATAAGCAACCTGCGGGGGCCACGGAATGACTAGTGGAGGTCGGATAAGCGAGATTTTAGTACAGAGGTAGCCTCTTGGTGTTGAGGGAACACAGCCCTTCATTTTGTAGGCCACTAAAGACCCTTTACCTTTACCTAGGACGTTAGTGGTATTGGTCCTTATGTCTATTTACGAGGGTGGGCTGAAAAGTTTCTGACCTAACAAAGATACAAGACGTTTTTCAGAATTTTTTTTTTTTTTCAACATAGTCTCCTTGTAACTCTACACACTTCTACCAGTGATGCTCCCATTTCTGTAACCCGTCCAAATAGTACTCGGCGTTTTTCTCTGCAAAATAATCGTTCACGAAGGTGATTGCCTCTTCATTTGACGAAAATCTCTGTCCTACGAGCGCAATTTTTAGATGAGGGAACCAAAAGAACTCGCTTGGGGCTAGATCTGGTGAGTAAGGCGGATGGTCAAGCAGTTTAAACCGTAATTCATGGTCACCATGGCAACCGCTAAGGTGTGGGACGGTGCGTTGTCTTGGTGAAACAGGATTTTGTTTTTCTGCAAATGTGGCCGGTTTTCCGCAAGTTCTGCCTTCAGCTGTCAAGTAATGATGCGTAGTATGCTCCTGTAATGGTTTTTCTTTTTTGAAGATAATCTATTAAAATAACTCCATGACTATACCAAAAAACAGTCGCCATCACTTTCCTAGCCGAAAAAACAGTTTTTGCTTTTTTTGTAGCCGGTTCCCCCTTTGGAGTCCACTGTTTGGACTGTATTTTTGTTTCGGGCGTATAATGATGTATCCAAGTTTTATCCACAGTAATTAATCGGCGCCAAAACTCGGATTTATTGCGCCAACAGAGCGTTGGAAATGTTCATTCGAACACGTTTTTGGCAAACGCGGCACCCAACACGCGGACAGCTTTCTCATTTCTAAATGTTGATTTAATATGTGACAAACACGTTCTTTTGACATGTTCATAACCTCTGCTATCTCTCTCACTTTAATTCGGCGGTCGTCTAGCACTTTGGTGAACTTTGGCGATGTTTTCGTCGGTAGTTGCAGTTTTTGGACGTCCCGAACGTTCATCGTCTCCCAAGCTCTTACGACCACGTTTAAATTCAGCTGCCCAAAATTTCACTGTGGTAAATGATTGTGCAGAGTCCCCATACACAGAATCCAACTCATCTTTGATTTGCGTAGGCGTATTGCCTTTCAAAAACAAATATTTAATGACAGCTCGATACTCGATTTTGTCCATTTTCATAAAAACACTCGCATCGACTCACTCAAACGACTGTTACACAACAACTGCGCGTCCAAAATGGCTGAAACTTTGGTAAGTAACTGTCAACAGATGAACAACGAAATTCACTAGCTTTTATTTACGACTGCTGCTATCTTCATGTAGAAGTCGGAAACTTTCCAGACCACCCTCGTTTTTGTAGTCTAACAGTCATAAGCTTAACATAGAAAGGCGTGATAAATAAAACTGATGTTAAGAGGTTTTAGCATTCAGGTATTTTGGGGGATTTCTTTCAAGTCCTTTCTAGACTATTATTTTTCAGATGACCTTTCCGTGAGTACATGGTGGCTTCTTCAGTGCCAAATATGAAATATTTCGCTTCTAGCTTCCTTCCCAGTTCATAAATTAGACAGCGGTTGAAGATTTTTTCCCCAAGCCACGATTGCTTATAATGAAATCGTTACATACCAAGTGAATATTGATCAGAATTTTTTCAAGGCTTTCGCTATTGATCCAAACATTCATCCAGCAATATTTCATATTTATCCTATTTGTGATCTGGCAAGAAATATTGAACTGATCATCTTCTACTATTATTATAGTATAGCCCAAACCACCGACTATTAACTATACCAGGTTCCCGTCTTCCACCCCAAGAATTTGTTCATTGGTCTGTGAGTTAACCCCAGTTTACACGGAGTTAGAAACCCGAAATAATGGTTTAGAGATAGATTTTCCCCAGCTAAATAAATTATTATTATTATTAAAATGGTTTTTTATTAGTTTATGATAATAACAGATCATTATAATATTGATTTTGTTTTAATTACGCTCTATTATAAATCGGTAATTTTTTAAGTTGGAGTGACTGGAATTGTTGAAGTAAAATACTTTATGTCTCTCCACATCTTTATTAATTTATACCCGTTACACGATCACGATTTCGACGATCTATAGAGTAGCAACTTCAAGACTTTATGGTATCTTGCCAAACCGACTTTTACTATAATTACCATCAGCTCGAACTCTTTAAGAAGAGTTAGTCCATCGGAAACGTTTGGGTATAAATTAATAAAGCTATGGAAAATAAAGCTCAGTCCTTTGATTGATTGAAGAACTTTGAAATGTACCTGTAATCACATACTTTGTACGAATATTTCTATGATGGTAATTTATATACAGTAGTAGTTTTGAAATTTCATCTGTCTTTTACTATTTGAAATGTGGTTGTGTTTTCATTGTTTAATTTACATAGGACTGCTACCGGACAGCATTCAGATTAATCGAATCATGATTTTACCTAAGAATGACATTGATCCAGGTTTTTTTTAATTACTTAAGGGAATAGCCTTCAAATCCAGCAAACATTTTTTTTTTTTTTTTTAAATTTCAAAACCTCTTTATTATAGCATGAACAAAATAAATAATAATTAATAATTGAAATACAAATTTCTCCTCTTCCTGCCATTCACAAATGCATTTGAAGGAGTGCATAAATATAATACATTTTGTTTTTGTGATTAAAAGTTCATAGTCTCATATACAACACTAGGTGAGGCTCACCTTCAGCTTGAAAGTTCTTGGAAGTGAGATACAAACAAGTTAGATGGCAAAGCTTTCCAATAAAGGCCTGTTTGTTCTGCATATGCAACCCATATCATATTTATTTTCTTTAAGTTCTCGGAAAAAGAAACTGCTGCTGGAGTGTCAGCACTTAATTTTTCACCATGAACCTCAATTTGCCAAATCTCATGTCATAATACAAAATTTTTTAACCAAACAGAAGTTATGATAAATTTAGGGTCACCACCCACTATCCAAGAAGGTTTTTGGAAGGTCTCTTAAGGTCAGTTTGTACTAACTTTTTCTGAATGGTTTGGCAACCATTCAGAAAAAGTTAGTACAAACTGACCTTAAGAGACCTTCCAAAAACCTTCTTGGATAGTGGGTGGTGACCCTAAATTTATCATAACCTCTGCCTCAGGTGTGAGATTTAAAAAAATGTAAGTAAAAAAAAAAACATTAATACACATAAGAAGACCACAGGGGAAAGTCAAATTAAAAAAGCTCAACATAAATCATTCATAAACATATTTTCTGTCCAACATGATGAAAATTTCGGTGGCAAAAACGAAAAATCTTGCTCCAACCTGACTGTTCGACCAATCGAGCCTTACGCAGTTTTACCTTTAGGTACCTTTGACTTAGCGAGACTACTGATACTTGAATCTACTAATATCCGGTTGGTATTTTAAGAATTTATATTAGTTTTTATTTGCCGGCCGTCCTTGCTACCCGGCCGTGGCCCACGCTAGATTACAGTTAAATGATAACAGCGCTGCAGTGTTGTCTTTCTGAAACACGCTCGACCCTGTATTTACTATTCTGATTTTTTTTTTTTTTTTTTTTGCTTTTGTGTAACCTTGAGCTGGAACTAGCTGGAAGGGGTGGTTACTACAGGGGATTCGAACGCCTGCCGTTCATATCGTGTCATTTATTTCGAGAACTGCACGACATGATCCTGGTGACGTTTAATTAGCAAATAGTAGTTAGCCTTGACTTTCCATTAGTTAGTAGTTCGTTGAACCGTTATTCATTAAACATCACTAAATATTTACCAGTTGATAGAGAATAAAAATACTTAGTGACATTTGTAAGACTACATCATTGAAATTGGGAATTTTAAATATTAAAAACCTTCGGAGCTATTTAAGAATGGCAATTCACATTTTTATCGAACCTGAGATATCGATTGTTTTTATGTCTTGGAGGTCCAATAAACCTTATTAAAAAAACTGTAACCAGTCCAACAGTTCCTTATGCCTAAAAACTCCCACTTCGTTCGGGTTGGGTTTTCATGTCAGAACTCTCTTTAATAAACGAACGAGAAGAGTTCAGGTCTTCTGAAAATTCGGCAGGACCGCCGTAATTCTTAAGACCTGATTAGATAAGTTCTAAATAATGGTCTTTACCGATCCAATCGCGTGATGTTTTGTGTTTGGACCCAACAATCGCCCCCATTGTCAGTCATGTTTGGACTGATGTGTTGGGATATCCGACTTAATCAGTTAGAACATAAGAATCATCAATAAATCGGTTTTACTCCTAAGAAGCCATTAGAGTTATAAAACCATTTGAGCAGCGCTTTTTTTTTTCGAGTAAAAATAATCCTTAGTAATCGTGTAGCAAAATTGGTATAAAAATAGGAATCGTGACAAATCTTGTTTAAGCAGCCATCGAATGTTTCTTTGGATTCATTCAACACAGTTACGTATTTTATCTTAGGCCAGGATAGGTGGGTTATCTATGAGTCACATATCAGGGTTATCTTTGATGTGCTATCTACAGTTTACTATGTTACTCCGAAGCATGTCCCATCTTACCTGGCGGAACACCACAGAAGGCAGGTCACAAAGATCGTTGTAGCGACCGCTAACTACATAAGATAAATCACCCTATACTCTATTGTATATATATTGTAAATTAATTTAAACAAATGTAAATAACATAAATAAGTCATTTTAAATGTGTAAACAACAAAGAGGTCACAGTTGCAAGCCGGGTGTTAACCGCTAATCCACAGCAGGTAGAACCCCACAGCCATCGGCTGCCTACACAAAGACCGACCACTTACTTAGCCCTTATTGGTTACAAGAACCAGGGAAATGATTGGCCCAGTATTGGCAGTATTCAAGAATTTGGTCTTCTTCCTTATGAAAAACCTCTACATCTCTTTCTCTCCTCACCTCGCTATGTTATAGTCCGGTGAAGTCAGACCCCACACCTTCCTAGCGGGAATCTCTGCCTTCGTCTCGCTAAATCTAGCACCTCCTTGGGAGAGACCTCTCCCTAGTGGACAACGGTTGTCGCGGCCCTGCAAACTGACCAAGCAGTGTCTCCCGTGACAATTCAGTCTGCCTCTCTCCGGTCCACACTTGCCTTTGGGATCCGGACGGATTTCGCCTACCATCAGATACCGAGTGTGAATTCGTCGTCATTCCAAGACCACATAAACTACCTACCTACCTACCCAATACCTCTTCTCCTGAACATAGTGCATTGTCGGGGCACATACCTATCAAAAAAATGGAGTCAGATAGTAACGCCGTCATGAAACGATTGTCCAGGTTATAAACTCAAACAACCCTCACTTGTCACCAGGGCTAGGGTAACCAGTCACCCCCCTCGTGACGACCCGACAATCATAAAAGTATGTTATCTACTGTCTGTATATTACTGCTCTACCCTTTCTAATACCTAAAGAAACGACAATCGTTTTAAATAAATAAAAATCCTAATAATTTATTTCTGTGGTTAAGGACACATTGAATTGTGTTGCGGAAAAAGAACTGTAAAGACATTCCAAAATATGAATTTTTGTTAGCAAATAATTTGACCTAGAATAGAAGCTCGTTTGGTCCAATTTTAATAACGTTTTGTCAATATTTTCCCAGCTGGTGTGTTTGGTGATTTGGCTCAACGAAAGTATTTACAATCTGTAAATAAGATTTTATGAAATTCTGGTGGCGTTACCTTCTCCACTATCTACTTCTTTTATTTCGCTCTAAATGTATGTAAATAATAGTATTTAGTTAATAATCAAATAAGAATAAGGAATAAAAAAATGTCTGGGTCGCTGACCCATCACCGGTTATGTGTGAATTCGTCAAAATTAATGGTACAGTTATGAAGGTATCAATAGACTTATCCATCACAGAGAATGATGAAATGAGGCGAACGAATTCAGAAATCCGTTTCATCTCGGCCTAGGGAGTGCAGACTAGAAAAGGCGAGTGTCATGTAACAGTGAAAGTGACAACCTCCGACGGATCTGGTCTGGACCGAACATGTAATCACTACAGTTTACTCACGGCCATCATTCAGTCATTAGTCTTCAATGACTTAGTTTTGTCGTGTCGAAGAATCGAATCTGAGTTTTTAATGTTTAAATATAAATAAGGATTACGACTACTGTAAGCTTTGGCCGATAACCAAACTATAGTGGATTTGCACCGGGTTTTTTTTTTTGGGTGGGGGGTGGTCACTCATCAAATGATTGAAATCAAATTTAATGTAAGGATTCTTCGTTTAAAATTGATCTTGTGGTACGCTTTGTATGTCTTTAGCACACCAACTGCTGCCAGAATTACTTCAGCCGTGGGTAGTTGTTTAAATGTCCGTGTTTCTTTTTCTTTGTTTTTCATTTTGACCATATACAGTTCTGGTATTCTTTTCTATACCAATTTTAAAAAGGATACATTTCGGATTTATTCATTTTTTAATCTTCACTCCTAACTGTTACATACTTTAATCTAACGACTTCAGGTTAAAATATCAAGATGTTGGTCACGTCCCTATTGAAAATAGAGCCATATATTTCCTTTTGGGCATTAGTCGATTTCTCGTAATTTCAAGCGTCTAGACTATTTGAACATCGCTGCTATTAAGGAATTTCTTTTTTATAAATAACATTTGAATGATTTTTTTATTGTTTAAAAATGAATCAAGAGTATCCAAGGTAAACACGCCACAGCCCAAGTTTGGTTTAATTTTACCTCTTTTTTTACAGTGCAGAGAACTACTCTTTGTCGGTCCATTAATCCTTAAAAGGTATCCAACTGGTGTCCGATAGTTCAAAGGCGCCATTCGAGGAGGTTCAAGACTGCACTTACTACACAAAGAAAGTTTCGCAAGGAAAGCACGCTTTTCCTTAGTAGATATTTTCAAGAGAGAGTCTTTATAATTCAAATGAGCGATCCCAGCCTTGAATGAGCCTTTTCGAAAGTTATTATGCATACCGATAATCATCAGCACAGATTCCATAGTGACGTCAAAACTCACGCCTTGAAAAGTCGATAAATCCATAACCCAATAAGTTAGAATAATAATAAAATGTATAAATCGCCCCAGCAGTGCGTGAATAATCTTGTTATTTATAGTACTTTCCACCAACTATGAAACTTCCTCTTTGTTATTGTAATATACGTTTACTTGTTAGTGACATCGTGAGGTCAGGAGATCCCAGGTTCAAATCCCCGACCCTTGTCTTTCTCTTTTACTAATGATTGATAAAACTGTGTGGTACTTGAAACTGCTAGTAATTATTATTATTGCTGCAGTGTTTTAAGAGAATGTTTCTGAAAACAACCTTCCGAGCTCAAAGTGTTAGTGAACGATCAATAGAAATTAGGGTGATAACTAATTATATACGTTAATATGAAGAAGAATGTCATTGAGCATAGCCTACGTGTAGGAATCACATTTTAAGTGTCCGTAGAAGGAAGACGAAACGACAACTTTTGGTTCAGACTGGCAAATATTTTGAGCTTTGTAGGGGTGGAAAAAGGGTGTGTTTTGTACACATATTTTATATGAAGCATTTATCGAGCTTACTTCATAATCTGTTTTCTCATTTTTTTTTAGGTGATACCCTTTCAAGAGTACAAACTTGTCTGCTATCGTTTCTCCGTACTTGTGGTCAGTTTCCTTTTCTTAGAGGTCGTTCTTGTGTTCTCGTCCTTTAGGCCTCCCAATGACTGGAAGTGTGGTATTTTTTTCATTCTACACCGTTGACGGTGCGTATCGTTTTCCACGAACATTCGCCCCTTCCCCCTACCCATTTTCGACACTAATTTTGACGATAGAATCAGGTTTCATCCCCCAGCGCGGGATTTTAATCCGTAGCTAAATGTCGACATTCAAACCACGCCGCGAACTTCTGTTTCTTAAGGTCTCTTGTTGACTTTTTCTCGAGGCCTTCTTAGAAAGAATACATTTATCCTTATCCTAGTGTAGCGGCGAGGTTTTCAAATTACTTAACCAAACCTACCCTATTTAGGTACACTACTCTGTATCTTGGATTTAATCTTTTCTTTTTGTCCTATCTTGTATATTTTTGTTTTCTTTTTCAGATTTTCAGACCGCACCGCTAAGCGGGCAGGGAGTCGACGACCCACATTATGTAACTCCCATCACTCCCCCCACCCCCACCTTGCGGCCTGCTACCTCCCCCCTCCCCCCATACAGGTTCTCTCTGTACTTGCAGTTGTCTAGGTTCGGTTGTTGCCGATAGCCGGCATAGTGCCTGTGCGCAGAATAGAGCCAACATTCGTATACATCGCGCAGTCCTCCAGGAGCTCACTGGAGTCATGATGCTCTTCTTGTGGAGGTAAGGATGTCTTCATTTCTGTCTTAATTGGGCTGTGGATGTTGTGCTTCTTCAACTTAAATATTAAAAAAATCTATTGTGAAAATGGGATTTTGCTATATTTCTGTCATTGTCAAATCCGATTTTGGACTACTGCGTGTTGCCTTTTTGCACAGCTGATAGACGTTTTTTCCATACACGTTGATACTTTCGCCTCCATCTGGACTAACTAGGCACGTTTCACAATAAGCAGATACTAAAATAATTAATATCAGATAATATTGCAGAAAATATGGAGCATTACTATTCAACTTTGTTTATATTTATGTTTATTATATGACATATCCACTGAGATTCGGGATGGGAACCGGTGCACTAGTCCGACTTTATCTTGTTAAAATGCCATGTTATCTTTCAAAATATTTATTGTATGATTCTTTTAGACATAGTCAAAGTTGATATCGATTGCAATGGGCAGGAGTGTCTGTTATCTAAAGCAATTAGGTGATACTGCTCGAAATGTTAATTTTATTTAGTGATAACTACTTGTTATAGAGAAAATATTTAGTTCAAATGGACGACAACAAATCTGCTTTAAAAAAAAATATATATTATTTTTTTTTCTTCATAGCCCCTTTAAATTTACAGATAATTACATACAATTATAGATCCTCAGGTGAATCTATTCACAAATTATTTTGTATTTCCTGTAGCATCACTACATTATATACAGGTTTTGTTATTTTATAGAAATTATATAATCGAATAACAAGCATAATGATATACATTATACGTGACTGGACTAAACTGACTAATAAAGGTGATGGGGCTCACCTTTTTGATCAACCTTAAAACTAACTTACATACTAATTCTTATCCTAATTTTTCCCCGACAGTCTGTTGCCATCGATGGGGGAGGGGTGGTGGGGTCATAGTGTTAAACACTGGGTTTGTCAGGTGCTGCAACGAGTCAAAAAACTTAATGTGTCTCCGGCGGATGAACTCACCCACCGACGGCACACCAAGCAACGGGTTCAGGTCAGCGTTCTTCAACCTCTCGAAAGGTGTATGTCGGACCACTTTTCGCATGATTCCATTTTGGAAATGTTGGAGACATTTGGCTGTATTGTCAGTCAAGTGGGTAAATAGCGGGGCACCGTACAGCAGAGCTGGCCGGAGGGTACATTTATATATCATCAATTTGAGACGAAGACCTTACCTTAACCATCAGTAACCCAGCGTGATGCCCTATAAGCTAGATTGTAGACATTATCTACCTCATTTATACAATCTGGTTTATAGTACATCAAAAATGTACAGAACTGTTGACTCTCCCTTTACGCAGGGATTTCACTAGCATCTGGTGTTGCCGAGACTTTCTTTATATGGCGAATAATCCTGTTATCAAGATCTGGTTACGACCATTGATCTAAGACCCCAACTAACGAGGTCCCCTGTGCGAAGCAAGTGTCAGCAGCAGAGGGCACACTAGTGCTGTCTTTCAATTACCAGAAATAACTGTGCAACATTGGGGACGTGAGTAGGACAAAATTCTATTTCTGTTCTTCTTGCACCCGTAAGTCAGCCCCCATGTGGAACAGAGACGTTTGAAGAGCAGTCTTCTCTTTTTTCTTTTTTTTTTTTTGCTTAAAGTTCTGACAAGGGTGATAAAAATAGTCATTTCTTCATTCTTATATATAATTTATAGACTAAATGATCATTATCGCTTTTTTCCTATCTGGATGTATTTAAGAACCAGTTAATAATTAGTCGTAACAATGTTCCAGTGAACATACATTAACTATTTAAATCACACCTCGGAATTGGCTGATTATGTGTTCATAAAATACAATAACGGGAGTCTGAAAGGACATGTCTACTCCAACTTTATCATCTTACTGCTAATATAATAATAACCTATTTGAGAGTTTTGATTTTCCGCCATATTAGAGTAAGAGCCCATATCAGAGCCGATGAATTTCAAATATTTTGTTATATCCTCTACTTTTAATTCTCTATATTCAGTTCCCGGTGTTTCCAAAAATGAATTTTTATTGTTCAAAAATACCAAGACTTACGTGGGCAATCCGGACCTATAGCTTTTAAAGCGCATATATTCGTTTTACACGTCCTCTATTTTGTCTTTATAGACAATTTAAAAACTAAACTCAAATTCTTTAAAAAAAAAATCATAACGAGACAAGCAGTACGTAATTAACAGACATTACATTTCTGTGGCTTCTGGGAATAATTGTGTACTTAAAATAAATGTCAAACATACCTGGTTTCGTAGGATTTACTTACCCAGTTAAATTGGTCTTTCGTGCATTTTACAATACAAGTTATATTTTATGAATCCAATTATGTCGTAAATTTGAACAAAGTTGCTCTAAAAAATATGTGTTTCTTCTCTGACTTACAGCATGATCAATGTAAAAAGGAAGTCTGCCAAAGCATTGGTATGTATTTTATATGATAAAGCGTCGGTGGGTGAGTTCATCCGCCGGAGACACATTAAGTTTAGACACGTTGCAGCACCTGACAAACCCAGTGTTTAACACTATGACCCCACCACCCCTCCCGCATCGATGGCAACATACTGTCGGGGAAAAATTAGGTTAATAATTAGTATGTAAGTTAGTTTTAAGGTTGATCAAAAAGGTGAGCCCCATCACCTTTATTAGTCAGTTTAGTCCAGCCACGTATAATGTATATCATTATACTTTTTTATTCATTATATAATTTTTATAAAATAACAAAACCTGTATATAATGTAGCGATGCTACAGGAAATACAAAAATAATTTTTAAACAGATTCGCCTGAGGATCTATAATTATTTATAATTATCTGTAAATTTAAAGGGGCTATGAAAGAAAAAAAAAAAATTCAAACGAGCTATCGGAAAATCGATATAGACTACATTGAAGTCTACTTTGCAAAGATTACGCTTTAGTTTATCGGGCAATGAAGCCAGGGAAACCATCTAGCCAAAGAAATTTGCAAATTTATTGTTCGTGCTCAGCGACAGTGTTAGCTCATTTTCTAGTCAGAGTGAGCATGTCGAGGTAATCCCGTGGACACACTGCAATAAGTATCGTTATCACCCGGGATAGAACTTATGCGGTTCCACCGACTACAACCAGCTTGCAATATCGTTTTGCATCATCAAACCTAGATTATGCTGTATGAGTTTTGGTTAAGGTATAATAACGAGAAGGATGTATAAAAAAAATCATATTATCAAACTATTAATAGTACTCCCACATACTTTTATTAATTAAGCCGAGTCGCCTTTCTGTGACCTACATCGCCATTATCAAGGCTACCTTAAAATCTATACACGTTGAAATCAATACCTATGCTAATGAATATGAGAACAATTAGCGCAGTCGCCGGTCGGTTAATAAATTGTAAAAGTCACTAAAATAAAAACACAACTAGTTTATTCAAAAATCTGGACATACGGAATAGAGCTATGGGGGACAGCAAAAAAGTCGAACATCAAGCGCATCCAATCCTTTCGATCAATAGTCCTGAGAACAATAGTAAATGCCCCTTATTACGTCAGCAAAAAAACCCTTCTCAATGATCTGAATATACTATCGTGAACTCATCCCTTCCAAGTTCATAAAATTCCATAGTAACCTATCCAACCACCCGAATTCCCTAGCACAGTCATTGCACTGCACCACTCATCCCTATAATTCTCCTCGGAGATTAAAACGGCAGTGGCCTCGTGACCTGCTATAATTAAGTGATAGTGGGAGTCCTGGCAATGGCCAGTTTCTCGAATTATGTCCAGAGCGTCTGTGGCTCTCGCGCTCTTGGTCAGCCTCCGCTGGCTCTTATCCAGTGACGCGGCTGACGTAGGAGCGTGGGGGACTTCCCAAGACTCTGCTTCCTCCTTCGCATGCGAGGGAGGTGACGACCTTGTGGACTTGGGGGGCCCCTGGGCTGTTTGTAAATATTGTATGAATGAGCGAGTGAATGATGAATTGTAAATATGGTATGAATGATAACATTTATCTCAATTACTTATTGCCTAATAAGGCAGATTGTAATTTTATCTTAATAAAAATTGTTGTTGAAAAAAAGTTTATTCAAAGATCAGAGACGATTATTATTGGTGTTTAACGTGTCCTTAGCCGTGGGCAGTGTAGAATAGCTCCTGGACTAAGACGTTCCTTGAATTTTTTTACGTGCTTCTCGTTATCATACCTTAACCAACACTCATACAGCATAATCTAGGCTGCTGATCCTGATACTTAAGCAGTTTCATATCCTCACAGATATATGTTGGCTTGGCTAAAATTATTTATTATAATTTTAGTAAATAGTAATCACACTTTGTGGAAACTATAAAATTAACGGACGTAGTTAACTCACACTTTTTTCAATTGTACTCAGCTTTGTCTATATTTCTGTTGTACGTGTTTGTAGAGGCTTCTTATCATAGTAAATGAAATATTCAGTTTAAAAATAGTTTAGCATTTGGTGTTCATGGTCCTACATCGTGTAAACTGCTGCACATGTGTTTGGATTGCATAAAAAAAACAAGTAAAATCGCATTGCCTTTTTTTATCTTAGTTCAGTGGTTTTCTAAATTATTGCATTATTTATGAATTACCCTTCAAAAGAGGCTAGTTTCTAAATGACAAGACAATGAAAAAGCAACATACTATTAAAGGATAATTGATAATAGAGCATTCTTAAGTAAATTATTACGCAGGTTATGTTTTAGAAAATGGTAAAGAGATTTTCTCCAAACGTTTGTATACGTTTTTTGGACTATTGAGTTTTTAATAAAGGCTAATTATAGGAATAATGTGAAAAATTGATTTTTTTGAATCTTCAAAATGCATTTTAATGAGAGAAGCTGAAGGCTTGAAAGGTTATTTTATTGCTTGTCATAAACGTTAAATTCTGCGTCAGCAAAAATTTTCAGTCATGCTTAGTCAGTTTTATTACCGTTGAAGAGTCAAAGTACAGCCGAGTGCTAGTTGTATAATCTTGTATTTATGCTTTCTAATTTTCTCAAAAAACTAATAAATCATAGTAATCATATTAATTGCTCACAGTTAATGGTGTAAGGTTCGAATTCGTTGAAACTTTTAATGCCTTTATTTATTAATTATCCTTCTTTATTCTTAACATCGTCGTGGCATCGACTTGAAATATCACGCCTCTAATAAAACACTGGTTGAGTTGTGAACACGGTGTTAATGATAGTTTCAATGAATTTTCGTAATTATAATTTAAAACAATAAAACAAAAAATTCTATATTGATAATTAAGGCTTAGAGATCTGTAATTCGATACTCTAGTCATGAATCAAAACACTTTGTGTCTCTCCCATCGTTTTCGACGGCCCAGGCCGTCGTCCTCAAGGATTCTAGTCTATAACTATAGTACTTGTCGGGTTGGTTGTCAAATGTCGTCTGTCCTTAACCAGACCGGTATATTATATATAGATTAAAAAAAAAAGAAGTATTTAAGATATTTGTTAGTCCTAATGCTTAGCAACATTTTGTTGGCAATATTATAGTCATAACTTGTACCCTTATAGTTGTTCAGCCCTATATTAAATCAAATACAAAATGAATTCAGAACTCATTGTCTTTTATTTAATTAGTAAATGTTTTTAATTATTACCTTCGATGGGTGAAGGTACTTGTGAATATTCCCAAGTGAAATGATTCTGCTGATTTAGTTCACACTGCCCTCTCAGCACGAGCAAGTTTAATGAGTAGAGAAAGTTTAAATTAAAGAACTTTAGGGGCTCGAGTTTGTAAAAAAAGAACGTAGAAGCATTGTTCTATAATTCCCTTGGGATAATTATGTACTGGATGTTAATCATAATCATTGCTGAGTCTTACGATAGTGCTCTTAAATATTATTAATTATTCAATCGATCTGTCATTTGATCTTTCTTGCTTCGGTCGGTCACCCGGACAAATCGTATATCTATTTCCATACACCTAACTTATTGTTCGGTGACCACACCTATACGCTACGGTCAAACAAATAAAATAATCTATTGAAGTGAATTTGATTTGGGATGTCATTTAATTCGAACTCCTGGTTTCATTACTCTTATCGAAACTCAGCTGAATTCATTGGGGTTAAGCTTAAAAAGAAAATTCTTTTACATTGATCCAACCTCATTCTGTTCCCAATTTATTCTTTTCTAGACGTAATTAAGTGTGTTTAATCAGTGGATGGTTTTGTTGGATATTAATAATGAAGAAAGATAAAACTAATGATTTATTAAAATAAAATAATGAATATGAATACATTTGAGTTACAGACTAAATATTAACAGATTATCTTATCTTGCTATATCTCTTGTAGTCTTCCAGTGAAATCTTCTTGAGAGCTGCTCCCATAACCATCTCAGACCAAAGGTCCGCCTCTCTCGTCTCAAAAACTATAGTCAACAATCCTGTTTCCTTAGCCTCCTATCTACACTCTCTGAGGAAAAATCTTTTGTCCTATTTCGATTAGGATTTCACGTCAATATCCTTCAAATTTCCTCTTCCATTCTCTTGGGACAGCATGTACCTGCTCCTATCCCGCCTTTCATCTTTTGGATGTTATAAACCTCTGATGAAGACGTGTCCCAGACTATTCCATCCACTTGTAGATAAATGTGTCTTGTACCTTAGGGGTTTTATGATCTGCACTATCTAAAAACTAAAAGCATGTATTTTTACACATCGGTAACTGATAATGGGGAAAGATAATCGTAATACCCCCAAGTAGTAGCAGGTAGTATCTGTAGTATCTATACTACTATATTGTAATCTCGCTCTTGCAAGCTTTTGCCGGTGGCTGACTCAATCATAAAGAAAAACTTTTTCTAACTGTACTAATACTCTTAGAGCCAAGATATTTACAAAAACAATGAAACTTGTGACTTACTCTAAACTTTATTTCTTCAATATGAATAATGTATATGTGTTAAGTTCCACATATAACATTGTAGGTCCTAGATTTCGTGTGTACCTATATAAAATTAGTTTGTGAAAATTAGAGAAAGTACTTTCAAACAAAAACGTCCTTAATAACTAGCAATTATTTGTTACTTCATCGATAATGGTTTCTTCCTGTATTTTAGAATGAACTGGATCCTATTGAGGAGTAGGTACTTTTCCCGTAGGAACGGTAGGGGGGGAAATGCTGTTTGTATGAGCGCTAAAAGAAAGTAAGCTTTAGTAACCGGTTTATCGAATCGGTTTATTACCACGGATAATGGTGAATGGCGGATGAAAAGGAAGTGATTAATGGCTGCTCAACGCTTTAACTTTTGCAGACAAATTGAAAAGAGATTGAGCTACCAGTGTATTGTTTTTAAATTTCTTATTTTATTACATCACTAACTATTATTCGAAATGGTAATCTTAATTCCTCTAAAGTGTGATGCATAAATCTTTCATAATCACTTTAGAAAATGGGTTATTGATCAACAATTTTTCGTGGTCCCTTCGACTATTTCGGTTTCCAATAAGTTTTTCAACCACACTAACATTTTGTATTCTACGTTCAATTTGAATAAAACAGACTGATAAGGGTTCTAAAAAGAGAATTATGTTTACAAAACATTTCAAGTAAAAAATTGAAATAATATGATTCGCAGTCAGTTCGTTTCCTCAACAGAAAAAAAAATCTATTAAAATTTCCTTTTCTCAAGTAATTCAACCCTTTGTTGAACCAAATTTGAATGATCTCGTTAGGAATTTTTATCATCTCTCTCTCCAAAGCTGAATGGAATATATTTTAAATCCGAAATCCGTCCGGATCCCAAAGGCGAGTGTGAACCGGAGTGAGGCAGACTGAATTGTCACGGGAGACACTGCTTGGTCAGTTTGCAGGGCTACGGCAACCGTCGTCCGAAAGGGAGAAGTATCTCCCAAGGAAGTGTTAGTTTTAGCGAGACGAAGGCAGAGATTCCCACTAGGAAGGTGCGGGGTCTAGGAAGAAGACCAAATTCTTGAATACTTCTTGTCGCAGCTGCAAGTCGGGTAGCTTCGCTGGGAGGAGAGTGAAATACAGCCCGAGATCTGCCCCTATTTATAGTTAGTGGTGGCTCGTTAGGGCCAATCATTTCCCTCGTTGTTGTAACCAATAAGGGCTAAGTAAGTGGTCGGTCTTTGTGTAGGCACCCGAAGGCTGTGGGGTTTCTATCTGCTGTGGGTTAGCGGTTAACACCCGGCTTGGAACTGTGACCTCTTTATTGTTTACACATTTACAATGACTTATTTATGTTATTTACATTTGTTAAAATTAATTTACAATATATATACAATAGAGTATAGGGTGATTTATCTTATGTAGTTAGCGGTCGCTACAACGTCCTTCGTGTGAGGTTTGCCCATAGATATATATGTGTTTTTTTTCTTTTTTATTCCAAGATAAACATTGTTTATTCTTTATCTGTGAGTCTGTTTGTTTAGTTTAGCTATCACTACTTCTTCCCATGCGAGACAAAGTAGTTAGTAGAATGTAGACTGGTTGAAACGACTTATCCTGCCTTGTGTATACCATGCAAAAAAAGCGTTTATTTGAATAAACTTATTATTACATTTTTTACTTTTCATTATTATTAATAGAGACAAGGCTTTCTTTAAAACAGTGGGATAATAGGCCACTTGTAGACTCAGTTGACAGAAGGCTTGACCGCAGATTGTGAATTTCTGGGTTTGAATCCCCCGGCCCAGACACCTTTCTTTTTTTTTTTATAATAATTCAACGAGTATGCTTGATTTCATCTTGGATAAATAAGTTAGTATTTATACATACCCTATAAAAAATTACTTCTACTAACATGTTTTAGTATGGTGATCTAAAATCCGCTTATTGTCTCTGCCAGACAGTCTTGTTGCTTCATTGCTTGAATAATGATAAATGGAATAGATGAGTATTAACTAGGGTCGCATTGTATTTTGTTTTCTTCATCTACGTCTAACAGCTACAAGGTGATCTTATCAAAACATCCTTCTTCCTGTAACTGTTATGGATTATACATACATGATACAGTGTTTTAAACGACACAATCTCCAATATAGGTATGTTATTGACTGAGCATTTGACGAACTGCTTATTATTAATATACAATGGACTTTAAACAATTAAATTCCCTAACTTTATATGTTTATTATAGAAATATAAGCCCCCTTCATGTTTGATTTAGAGAAATAAAATGTTGGATGATAGTGATTTGTCGCTAAAAGAAATAGTAATCCCCAAGAATAATCAGGTCCATTTATTAATTAATTACTTTGATACACCTTATCTGATATATATTTTATTTTATAATAAATTCAACGGAAACGACAGATTACTATAATAATGTAAAGCAAACCGTTGAACAGAGCAATATAATGCTGTAAAAATAAATATTTATTACCTATCTACTATTTAATACTAATTTTCTATTCACACGCAATTATTTTCTTTTACTAAATTTCCTTTAGCTAATCTATAATATACACCCTGTACGCTTTATTTTTCACGTTCCCTTCAAAGTAAAATCGGTGGCTTAAATATTTATTCAAAAAATGGGTTTAAAGAGCTTTAAAAAATCGTGATCACGCAGCAATTGTCTGCCAATTATATTTTACGTTGCTGTTTATGGACATGCGGGTAATAAACATTTTTTTTTTCTTCCTCAACCCCTCTTTTCAAACATTTTTAACAAATTATGAACAATAAAAAATATTATATGATACATTGGTGATTTAATGGCTACTTTTTCTGCATAACATATGCACTGTAAGTAGGGTAGGAATAAAAAAACCGTTATCTTTTTACAGTTAAAATTTACAAATCAATAGACTGGACTAGGTGACGACTAGGGGCTCACCTTCGGTTTACAAATTGGGAGATTTTAAAATTAATAAGCCCAACTTTATTTTTATGACCTATTTCCACCTAAAACAATTCCGAGACGTAAAAATTGGTGAAGTAAATTTAGCCCTGCGTGTAGGGTTACGAGGCTCGGACCCACTAAAACTGCTTGTCCGTTTACAGGCATTTACAGTAGCTAATATAATTTGGAAAAAAATCATTCTTCATTCGCGAGGAAGTTTTATTTGAATTCGTCTGTGTAATTACTTACCATAAAAGCATCGCGTTTCTGAGTGGTTCGAATACCATATTAATTGGTTATGTTATTCTGAATTAGTTCAGGGCTACTAGAATTCATTTGAGCTGGGAAAAGTAAGGAACTTGTCCTTTCCTAGACAGACCGGACGCCTGTGACGAAAAGACGAGAACTGACTGTCAGTCGTCTAATCCGTGAAATTTCCGCCTAAGAAACGATTGGCAATCGCTTCAAAATTGTTCACAAATGGAAAATAATTTTAAAGTGAGACAAATGGGCTATGTTTTGACTGCCTTCCCCCCAGTTACAACCTGCAAATATCTTGCTATATTTCACTCTTTCCTACTTGATTTGAAATAAAGACAATAATTTTGGTAAATGATCTTTTAACGGTGTACATATTCAAAGGGTGAGAGTAAATATTTTAAGGTGAAAATATCATTAAATATAAAGGCATCCTCACTGTGCAAGTAATATTAAGTTTTCTAGTCTAAAAAAGTGATAATTTTCTGATCTAAAGAAAGTGATTGACCACTTCTATATAAATTCTGACATCTTTCTGAAAATCAATGTCTGAAAACTGAGTATATTATATAGCAGTAGAATATTTTTTACTCAACGAAGATTTTCATAGGTACTATTATTTTAATGTCCTTTCAAAAATTAATTATTAAAAATCACGATCGATGAATTTTTCTGAGGTGAGATAGTCATCAATTTGGAATAGCAAATTTTAAATCTAAGGTAATTGTATTTTTTATTATTTGAACGATATAAATTTATTAGAATATTATACAGTTAAAAAGCTGTTGTCACAGTGAAAGTATGTGTGGCCAGGATTGGATCATAAGTATTTTATTACCAGTGCCGGGATTATAAAAAATGCCTAATCTAAAGACAATTCGTATTGCTCCACAATCACCTCAGAGTGAAAGATTTATGTTATTTTGTAGTTTTATATTACTCTCGCACATGTTCTGGGGTAGGCTCGTAAGTAAGCAACGGTGAAAGTGTGTAGTGGGAACCTCTCCGAAGTCTAGCTCGCCCTAAGATTTTATTTTGGGGGTATGAGTCCGGCTGGTTATACTTAACCTGCTGACGAGGATGGGTATACACAAACCACTACTTGGTGCCTAAAAAAGTAGCGATTTGATTACGAAAAACTAATTTAAGGTTTAGAGGTAACTCATAGCGCTGTTCACATCAGCACATAAGTGTCACCTAACAACTACGGTGACAAGCTTCTGATTAGGGACTCTTCTTAAGGTCACGCCATGACTGTTTTTTTCCGTTATACAGTAAATATGACCAATTTTATCCTAATTTAAGCAGAGCGTAGATGTATATTTAAAGTAAATGTTCGTAAATTTGTTTTTTGGTGGCCTAAATCGGAGTGAAGTATTTTTTTTTCTTGGAAGCACCCAGAACAATCCAGTCGTCAAAGAATTATTTTACTAAATACATACTCAACTATTTTTAGCTAGCCGTTGAGTAATTTAAACTTTAATAAAAGTCTTAGTCTTTACTCAGATCTTTATTCAGTACCAACGTTTTCAGCAGACCTGAGCTATCATAAAATTGATAATATTGTAATTATATTTTTAATACGTTTCATGTGTTGTTTTTCATCGATTAGTTCATATCATCACATGAAGATGACAGCTTAGATCTGTCGAAAACCTCTGACACGCTCTGCTACTGCTAAACATTTCAGATCCAATTCTGATTGACAGAAAGAAAAAAACATAAACATATGTACAGTAGATACAATAAAAGCTACTGTGACCAAGTGGCGTGCGGCTTGACTAATAGGCTGTGACTACTGACTAATGATTAATGACTGAACGTCAGAGCAGATAGCATAGGTCATTAGGGCGACAATCGTGCACATGTACTCACGATAAATAGTGAGGTTTCGATAAAACACTAACCCATAACATTGTGTGGATCTCTCATGGGTGGTATATTAATAACTGTCATCATAATCTCATAGTTATGAGAAAAATACTATGTCAACTCAAATTAATGTTCACAAATCACAAGATACTACAAAAGGACCTGAATAAGGATGTTCTTCAGCAGCAGCAAGAGTCACAAAAATTATTTCGTCATATCGTCGAATTTTATTTAACTCAAAATTATGTAATTTGGAAATTGTAAAAAAATTAACAAGATTTCTTCTAAATATAGTGGACGTTTGTTAATTTATTAAAAACACTCCTACAACCCTCAATAACGTAAAATTAAATAAATATGAAATATCACAAAAATATATATTAGAATGACCCTCGTTAACATTTAAAAAAAAGGACAAGTAAACTGACCCTGTACGGTGGACTTGACAATATGTCTTCTCATTCATCAAAAACGTTCATTCAGTTTGTCCATTCATAAACTTTATGAAAACCTAACAACTTTTATTCATCAACCGGAGCCGATCTCCGGCCAAACTTCCGTAATCATTTCTTTAGCTTTAGCAGAATACTCACGAAGACCAGGACATTGATGAAAACATAACCGTTTCACATTTTGAGTAAACAAACTAAACCCTGTGTGATTTTGAAAATAAGAATAGTGAAAAATCCAATTGTTTCCCAATCTAATTAAATCAGAATGTATTTATCACCTATCAAAATTCTGTTGGCAGGAGTAGTATTGTTGGTTTTTTTTGTAGTTTTAATCGCCGATATCTCAAAAAAAATGGATAGAAAAAAATAATCTATCTTCTTTTTTTTCCTTTTTGTTTGCTTGTTGTTATACCGGTACTTGTAACAATTATAGATAACATACCACTTTTTTTGACTAACCATTATTAAACCAGTCAAGTGATCACAATGAGAGCTATATAAAGCAAGATTGTATTACTTCTATTGTATATCGAAATCGAAAGATGTAAGGATATGATTCACACATGCACAGATGAGACTGGACTGTAGCCAGCCGGAGAGGTCCGGTTATATTGCTTCCTATCTCAGGCTCCAATTTCCTAGTCTCGGTTATTGCCTGCTGCATTCTGGAACGACCCGTTCCGCCGTTTAGAACGGCCTTTGTTTTATTTTTCCATTTATCCACTGTAGTTTCGTATCATCAGATAGCTGTGTGCTAACGGGGCATCTGCGGTTTCTATAAAACGTAATTCCTCCTTGTTTAAATATATTCTCTCTTCTCCTTTTTTTCTTTTTAAATTGTAATGATGTTATTAATTTATACAAAATTAATATGTTTTCTAGCTCCGTTTCAAATATGGCCTTGGTCACGATGATAAGTATTATTTCATTTCCCCTGTAGAGATAAATAAATTATATGAAAATTACAAATACTACTTGTCCATTTTATTTGTTTGCGTTCCTGTGTAGATGGCAGCACGGATACATCCAGTGTGAAGACTAGAAAACAAATAATGTTTATAATAAAATCACTATCGGGATTTATAGTTAAAAGGGATATTTCATACTAATGAATCTTTCATTAGGAATCGGCGGCTTTGAGCGGAGGTTGACAGAAAAAAATGTAAAATTTAGGTTAGTCAGTCCTACAATTAATATGATGAAAATATGACATAGCTTTTCAATCAATCCTAATCTTTAATGAAGATCTCTACGAAGAGATCTCAATAGCTCAACTTAATAACTAGAGATTCCGAAAAAAACAAGATTTTGTATACATCGAAAATATAAATATTAAGCATCTTTAATACAATAATTTTCACTTATTTTTTTTTAATTGCATCGACCGGTTTATTAGCTTTAATAATCGCAGAGGATTGACAGTTTAACTGTTGAATGTAATAGTTCTGTAAAATCAAATAAAACCTTGTGATAAAAAACCTTTTGCATTCTACAAAACCATAGGTTTCGGTACGAAATCCCACTATTGTACATTTTATTGATTATAGGGAGAGAATAATCAGGAATGACAGTCGATTCCATTCCGGTACCCTCTGATTATCTTTCATACGCCCTTACCAACTATTAGGTTGGTGCGTATGAAATGTCGGATTTTCTTTAAATGTGAACGTTTGTCTCCCTGTTTTTGTTATGCTTTTGTTTTTGACATAACCTGGTTTATAGTCGTACTGTCCATTGCCAGAGTCACATTTTAGCAAAGAAGAGTTTCTCAAAAGTGTTCCCTTTTGTTATTTGCTTTGAATTTTCCACCGATATGAATTCAACCGATATTCGTGTAATTTTCTTATATGAGTATAAACTTGGTTATAATGCTGCAAAAGCTGCACGCAATATAAACCAGGCGTTTGGGGAGAATACTGTGAACGATCGAAAAGTGCAGCGTTAGTTTGAAAAATTTCGGTCTGGTGAACATTTAGTACTGTTTTTACGTGCTAAACAGTACGAAAATGAAGACAGTCTGAAAAATGCCATATCAGAGTTCATTGATTCCAAAGATCAGAATTTCTTCAAGACAGGCACCTATGCGTTAAAATCTCGTTGGGAAAAGTGAATTGAAGTAAATGGAGCATTTTTTGATTAAATAAGCAGCTTTTGGGAAAAGATATGCAGTTTAATATATTCTCTTAAAGAATCGGACATTTCATTCGCACCAACCTAATAGTATCGCTCGTATTTAAACTCTTAGCGGGGCTCTCCAAAAGCATGAACTGGCTGCAATGTAAAATCCCTGTAACCTGTCAGCACAAAAAAATATTGCTATTTTGTGATGTCAAAGAGAATGGATGTCAATGTGGTGACCTGGAGACGGCAAGGGCATGGCTGAGTCACTTTTTTTTTTTTTTGTATTATCTAAATAAAAAATATATATCTGGATATTTTTGGACTGGCTTGCGTCCAGGCTCAAAGTGGAGTTATGTAAACATCGATAACTTTTCCTATGATTTTCCGCAAATCACTTTTCTCAATCACTATGATTCAATATGTCAACCGCAAAAGAGGTCGAGTCAACGAACTGGCCGGGATGCCAGCTTGCGTTTCCTGTCTTCGCCTCTGTCGGATCGGCGTGAAACCTCACAGAGAGCGTGACCAACCTGCCAACAACACCTTCAAGGGGAAAAACAACCTTGGTAACAGGATTACTGGAGTGTACGTAAGGTCGGCCGACGAGAATGCTTTCCTCTGAACATTTTTACAGTTGCATAAGTCGAGTTAGTGGGGATTGTATCACCAACTTGTAATCTACGTTAGTAGTAAGATGAGCACCGGGGCCGAATGAACGTTTTTTTTTTCGGTTTTTCTCAAATATCTTGCAAACTAGAGATTTAACAAAAATACAATATTAAAGTACACAAAATCGTTTATAAAAATGATCTCATTTGTTTTTTCCGTTAAGTGAATGGTTTTGGAGATAGCGAGGGTTAAAAAACAGGAATTTTCACAATTTTTGTTAAAACTTGGTCTATTAGTGAGAGAAAAAAAGGGATAAAACTAATATTGAACAAAGCAAAAGATTTTTCATAAATACACCGATACTAGGTAAAGCAAAAAACGTTTTGTACATGTAACATATAACCATACATCATCGGTAACTCATGAGCATTAATTGACTATTTTGTTTAAATTCCAGAAAACGAAAGAAAAATAGAAAAAAAAATAGTTATGATTTTTTGTACACTTGTTGGTGGGAGTGCCCTATAGATCATACTAAAAGCCACCAATGGGGGGGGGGTATGGTAATTTTTCTCAAATAACCTGGCAATCTAGTGATTTTAGCAAAAAGTACTTAATATACAAAATTAAATCGCACAAACGTTCTTTTTAATTTTGTCCGTTGAATTGAATCTTACACGACGCTGTCAGTCCGAAACGTAGCGACAGACGATTGATTAATAAAAGTTTAGAAAACATCTTTTAACCAAAATGTAAAGGGTTTTTAGGTGCCCTGGTACACATGGAGACGTCACTAAAACGGTAGAAGATATAAAAATCATCTTTTACGAGTCGTTTCAGCTGTGACAAAATCCAAAAACACAGAAGTCTGACTGAAGACCAATAAATAAAACTGGGGGCTATCATACACAAGAAATTAAACAGGGAGAACACAATAATAACCACAGCGATAAGGAATGTTGCCCTTTATCATAACTCATTGTCAATACCAGAAGATCGTTAGCAAGTCGACAGCGTTTGCATATAAATAAAGAATTTTTGATAAGATAGTATTTTTATTAATACGATCATCAATCCACGACAAGCATCAAACTATACTGCTTTACTTTTCTTGCTAATTTTGTTTTGTTTTTTTAAGATATTTTATGATTTAATTTTAACAGTTGCCAACTTTATAGTTTTTTATTATAGCTTTTGCACTACAATGTTCTTGGAACCGCTGTAGGATACATAAAGTAAGATCAATGATTTGCACTTGAATATCAAAGGATTTTCATGTTATTTATTTTAAACATTACTTATAACTGTAAATTGTTCTTATTATTTAGTTCTTTATGATTATTATTTTTTTTTTTTCATTTTACGTAATTAAACGGTATTTTTTGCTTTCCAAAAAGTGTAAATTTGTAACGGAAAAATGTACAACTGAGCATTTTACAAATACTTATATGTAATGGTGGCTATTTCCCAATGGAAGTAATTAGTCAACTCTTTTTGTGAATCAGAAGTAATAGGAATTCCCACATTACGATTATACTTACAAGATATTGCCGACCGATTACCATTCTTTTACATTATGATACAGTATCAATAGAGTTTTACGTTTTAGCACGCCGGTGACTAACTTACTCAACAAGATCATTGTCGCACTGACCGCCTTCTATAACTGTAGTAATTGCATCAAGTCGGGAGTAACTTGTCCAATTTATTGGTTAACCTCTGTCGATTCGTATTGGTGAGGTCAGCCAATAACTCCTCAATAGTGATATATGTGTCGCAGACATGTTCTTCCGACGACGGAGCAGAGGGTTTATGTCCACTTGTACGTCTTCAGGTCTCCTCTAATCCCGTACTTTGTCTTTGTCCTGTCAGCTTGTTCCAGGGGTCTTATGTAGTTATTTTCCATAATGTTTTTTTTTTTTTTTTTTTTTTTTGACAGTTACGTCTATTTGTAGTGAGAAAAAAAACGGAGTGTGGTTGAATACACCGCAGACTAAGAGATATCACACAATTGAAAACCATTCGCCCCTTACTTGTTTGAATGTAGAGCCTCTCCCTTATGACACTACAATTATGTCGGATATTGTATTCGTCTCTTTTTATAAAGAACAAAATGAATACGCATTTATTTAAACAATACTAATTAGGACGTTAGTTTTGAGGAATCATTTCCACTATCGACCGTCCATCATCAGTTTTATAATGCTAAGAATATTATAATGCTAATATTATATATAACACTAAAAGTAGAAGGGGGTCGAGCAGAACTGTATACCTGCCTCGTGACTTAATGGAATTCACTAATGGTTCCTGTTATTTTTAAGTAAGCAACCGCACCCCTTCTTACTTCCCTTACTCCCTACTACCCAGAACTATCCTTTTTTTATACACATATGTCTCAGCTTTTAGCCCCAGACCCCACTCGTCCCTAGACCTTCCACCCAGTATGTTGTAACGTAACTCTTAATAATTGCGTATACCAGTGTTTTGCTTGTATTTCATAATAAAGCTTTTCTTTCTTTTCTTTTAAACGACTCTCCTTTACAATGATTATTCAACGATGTATGCAGATGAAGCCGCCATTTGAAATCCCTTCCTATGATTAGCATAAGTTCGTCAGTCATTATTGCCTATCTATTTCAAAGTTCAGAATTGTTTGCATATAACAATAATTGCAATGGTGTCCATATTTTCATAGGAATGAAATTTCCTAATGATTTTGAAGTTAAACTTTACAATACATTGCTAGCTATCAGGAGCTAAATAAGCTTGCCGTATACTCAAACACGAGCAGTTAGAATATATATGCATGCGCACAATCACGGCCTGTCTGGCTCCGTAATTTGAAGGATGTATCGTCTGTTATTCGAAGCAGTCTGAATTAAAAAGTGACTGTTTTTCTGGACCTGTTATACGATTAGGTGAATCTGACTGTAATTCGTCTTTTTTTGTTTTTGTTTTTTTAATAACTTCGCACCGGCCTTGACATTTGTCAATCAAAGAGATTATCAACGTCAGAAATATTCTACCTTTACAGGTGTAAATTTGCATAATGATACCCATCTATATCAATTATTCCTACGCGATGGTCAAAAAAATAACATCATAAGCTTTAATAGCTACGTCGTTGTAAATTGCAAAAAAATAATATTACCTTGACTGAAGAAGTTGTGCGTAATAGTTCGTCAAACGATTCTGACTAAGTACTTTGTGGCAAGATTCCTTATAGAGCAGCCGAAGTGGTTGACATGGGCTATAACCATACCGGTTGTCTCGAGGTTCAGACAGCTTAAGCGGTGTTGATTGTACCTCAAGGCAGACCTGATGTGAACAAATCAACCCTAGTAAGGCTGAGCCAGTCCTCAGTGGTACAGCCGCAATTGGGTCTTGCATATTAAATACTTAATAGCTGTACTTATCTTCCAAGTTATTCAAAATGAACTAAGTCAAATTTGAGGCACCACAAACAAGACATAAGCGCGAAAACTATTTTTTCTTTACAATATTGCTTTATTTTTATTTGTCAAAACAACTCGAAAAAATAGTGTTTTTAACAAATCATGAACAATATAAATAGCTAAAAAATTTATTAAACAAATCTCCGAACGTCATTACATAAAGAATTTCTATTTTTGACTACGAAAAAGACAATTGTACTGACGAAACTGCAAAGAGTCATCTAAATTAAACTAACTATTTTGGAGGTCACAAGACAAATGAATATTACTATAAGTGTTTATCTTATAACTGTTGTATAATATACATCCTCTTATTCCTCGATATACTCTATGTAAATTATCTTCCGGTTGCTTAGCGCAGTATTCAAAGGAAATGCAATTTGCAAAATGCAATATGCCAAAAATAAAATGTATACTACTCAACTTCATAAGTGTATTTTCTTATTTTTTAAAAGACTAACCTTAACGAAGACGGTAGTTGCCAACAAACAGTTTTTGTTTGTTGATTATACTGTCGTTGACATGCCCTATAAAAAACGTCGATCTGTTATGAAGTGTGAGAGTGACTATGTTCATCTGTTTTAGTGGTGTGTTACGGAATTTGCTTATGTTAGGTTTACGTAGTTACCTATTCTTAGTTTAGGAAATACAACTTCAGCACAAATGTTATTCCCAAATAACTAGGTCAGAGGAGGATCTCAACAGTAGATTTCTCGAAGTTTGTTATCGTACGTCGTAGTGCTACTAACTTACCAAATTCGCTAATATTTTTTCTTGAATTATACCCCCCCCCCTCTATTACTGTGAAGTTGGTATTAGGAGATCTGTAGATAGTTTTGCTCTGTATATATTGAATACAATTATATTTCAATGCAATATAATAGAAGGATCTGAAACATACATGCAAATTGTGGATACAAATATGTTAATATGTTTAATTATAGATTGATTGTGATAAATATGTGTTAGTATTTAGTCGCATCCTACCAGGGCAAGTGCCGAAATTATCTCAGGTGAGTTTTTAGAGAACCCCACCCAAGTGATTACCGATAACGAGCTTGTTTGTAACTCTTAAATAATTACTAATGTCACTAATTAGCGCTTATTACACGTTCTCGCCTATTGGTTAATAGAAGTTTGCATAAATGAAAAACATTATTTCTCAAAAGAACAAAAAATAAGCACAAAGTATTTTAGCAATAGGACTAAAAGATTTATCATGTTTCAATTATGACCATTACTTTCCGTCAGATGAATTAATTCACTCCTAAATGATGCTTTGTTGTATTTCTTGATGTTTATAAAATTCAGCTAAATATTAATACCTACACACACTAGTTCAGTAGTGACCTAATCACTTAGCAGTTACTAGAATCGCAATTCCAAGAATATGTTCCTTTTTTTATATGAAATGAATGTTTTCATCATCTAAAATTGTATTACATCAATTATAAAATAAACAGTAGTTAATAAATATGTATAAAGGAAATAAAGGGCACGAATGTGAAGGAAAACGCTTCCGGAAATAGTCGTGGAGAGTTTCTTGATAATCGCTATGTGTTCGTGAAAAAATCAACAAATTTGGTAAAAAAATGCTTCATTTTTATTTGTTAAAACGTCTCTGAGAATGGCCTCTCTTCAGTAAACGTTTATGGGTCGCTAGTTCTGGGGGAAGAATCGTAACTTTAAATGTTTCTGAGCTGTGACTTAAGGAATATTAAAGTTTAGAGAGAAGTGGGTTAGTTTCCGCAACCGAAAAATTGTATAATTTTTACGACCGCTTTTGCACAGCACTAAACAGACAGACAGGTGAAAGAGGATTATCCTCAAAACATAACATTTTTCTTGAAAACAATCCCTTAATGCTTTCTATTTCCGACGTTGATAATCCCACCCTAAATACAAGTTGTGTTTACTAACGAGCTAATTAGTCTGGAGGCTGGAGAAAAACCTGCCGATCCTCGATCAGGTTCCCACGCCCATTGCTCCTGATGACATCCCCTGATGTCTTGCATTATGCATTCCTCCGACAGTGCACACTTCAGCACGTTCCATCCTCCTCCATGCAACGCCCAAGCTAAGTGGCAGTAATCTTCGTTGACCGGATCCATCTTAGACTCTTCTGCGGACTAGGAATGAACGTCTTCCTCTACTTAAGGGAGTAGTCGAATAACACAAGTCTGTTATATTTGGATGATTTTAACCATAAAGACTATACTTTTCTTTATGTTATTTCACTTTTGTTCGTTTCAATCGTTTAACTAAAGTCACCGCGTGTTTGATTTTTAATTTGAAAAAAACTACTTAGTATAGTTGTGGTATGAATGAGATCATTTATCACAATTACTAATAGCCCAATCAGGCAGATTGTAATTTTATCATAATAAAGTTGTAATTAATCAGTATAATTGAACAAAAATACGTTTGATTTCATACCGGTCACTAAAAATCGTATTTTAATCAAAACCCTATAAGAAATATAAATTCGTTTGGAACCTAATTTCTATTGTTTTAAAAATATTATTAAATCTTTTTTTATTACAACACTGAAAGTTATAAGGAAATGGATTCAATTCGTTTTTCACACTTACCCCTATTGTATTCGAACCATTGCATAATCATAAATGTTGAATAAATCTTTAAAATTTTTACCATTATCGTACAAGCTACTTCATATATATAATATTTTATAATATTATGCGATACTTGTCTCTAAATGACCCCCCTCCGTCCCAGTCTAGTAAATAATAAAACCCTGAAGATTTTGAAAATATTTATTACTTTATACTTACTTAACTTACTACATAATTAATAGTATGTTTCTTCGATCGACTTTATTTTACTCGAATCATCGTCAATAGATAATGAATTTAAACTATTTGTATTATCATATTTATACCAGAGAAATGACCTATGTCCGACACCTCCATTTTCAACAGTCCGTGTATCCTATGCAATTACTGAAGATAATAATGAAGCCGGTTTATTTCAAGTTATTCGCTAGGTTGATCTAAAAATCTGTCGAAAAAAAACACAGTAACATTGCACAATAAAAGAGCACTTACAGAATAAGTACTTGCCATTAAATTGTTGAAATTATAAGTATTAGCGCATGGTTCATTCAATATTATTCCTATAATTTAAATTTTAATTTATGTCATAATGAAATATTTATCCAATATATGTAACAGTCTATTGTTTTCTTGCAGGGACCGCTCCGTGAAACGAGACGATGGGATTTCTACGAGCTCAAGGTTTTTTCATTAATTATTTTATTATCATCATATGGCAGTAGGAGAAACTTTATGAAGTTTCCCAGAATTTATTATCTACATTGTTTATTGATTAAATGTACAGTTTTTATTTGTTATAGGTAAAAAATGATGAATATAACGGAAATAAGTATGTCCCAGTTTCAAATCTCGATCCAGTCATTATATGTTTCTATTTGCCCAGAAATTATTGTATTTTAAACTATTTCAATTACACTCCACAACTGATAATTATCAATACATGGTATGGTTAGGCGTTGATGATGTAAAATTATTGAAATTCCTCGAATCGAAATTATAAAAAAAATTGTTATTGTTTTAAATTTAACCTTCGTATTTTAGACTATCTTCCTTAAAACAAAAAAAATAACTTTTGTTCTAGAATTATATCAGACTGCAAAACCCACGTGGGACAGAGCCTAAATAATTTCAAATCTACATAGTTAAAAATCATAATTATCACTATTATTCTAATTATTGCTGAAAAAGAAAATAATAATGATACGGTCAGGATCCGAACTCATAATCTATTTATTTTCTTAATGTGTAAATATGTTTTATTTTTAGTATATGTAGTGTTGTTTTAACCTGGTATGATGGTTTGAAACAGGTGTGTCCCATGGCCCATTTAATGCAACTGTAGCTTTCACGCGTGCCGCATCACATGTACAAATTTATCTGTATTGTATTCGTATTGCCTCGATCAGCCCTAAGTGCTATTTTCTTCGTGACATATTGTCCTGTTTTCAGTTTTATTTTAGACCATCGTGGACCACAAAAAACTTTCCTCGGGGGCAGCCAGTTTGACACCCCTGGTTTAAACCAATGAGAACGTTAGTTAAACTGAGGCTAGGAAAAATCTATTCATTTAATATTCGTTAGTACTGTACAGACTACTTCAAAGGACATCCCATCTCTCAATAGAAAATAAACTACTAATCTACAAAGTTATACTTAAACCAATCTGGACATACGGAATAGAGCTATGGGGGGCAGCAAAAAAGTCGAACATCAAGCGTATCCAATCCTTCCAATCAAAAGTCCTGAGAACAATAGTAAATGCCCCTTATTATGTCAGCAACAAAACCCTTCATAACGACCTTAATATACCCTACATTCTAGAACTCATCCCTTCCAAGTTTATGAAATTCCACAGTAGCCTTTCCAACCACCCTAATCCTGTAGCACAGTCATTGCACTGTGCCACTCATCCCTATAATCCTCCTCGGAAACTGAAACGGCAGTGGCTTCGTGACCTGCTATAAACGCGTGACAGTGGGAGTCCTGGCAATGGCCAGTTTCTCCAATCATGTCCTGAGCGTCTGTGGCTCTCGCGCTCTAGGTCAGCCTCTACTGGCTAGTATCCGGTGACGTGGCTGACGGAGGGGCGTGGGGAACTTCTCAAGACTCCGCTTTCTCTTCGCATGTGGATTTCGGAGGTCTCTGGGCTGTCTGTAAATATTGTATGAATGAGAGCATTTATCTTAATTACTTATTGTCTTATAAAAGGCTGATTGTAATTATAGCACAATAAAGGAGTATAATAAAAAATATATATATATATATTCGTTAGTTATTATATAATTAAACTACCATGTTGCCATTTTATATTTTATTCTAATTTATTAATTAACTAATTTCGAATATTAATACCTCTTTTTTTTATTCTTAAATTTATTTTAAATTTCACTCGTTCTCTTCTATAATTGAATCGATGGAGATTTCCTTGAGTGGATTTAACACTATTAGTGTAATTTTTGTATCGTGAAGAGATGGAAATCAATTTCTTCTGAATAAAGAATGAGTCACTCACTTACATGAACGGTTTATAAATAAAATTCTCCGTCTGTCAAGTTATTTGAACGTGGAATATTCATACGAGCACTAATCCCAATACGACGGCATAGACAAGAATAATTATCATCATCAAGAATGATTAGAATTATGATATTTAAAGAAATATATAAGATTGTTTGTTGAAGCTTTATAATCGAGGAAATATCTACGGATTATTAGCTCAATCAAGGTTACAGTTGGGGATTCCAATGATAATTCCAATTGACAAAGTAGACAATGTAATCTGTATTTATGATTAGTGAATTTGAAGAGGCCTAACAGCGAACAGCCTTGGCGTAACAAGGACGGATACTTCTCAAGTGTGGCTACCTAAATAAATCTATCCTTTGTAATGACTTCATATCTTAATGGTCTTTGAACAGCTTAGAAATCTTTTTATTGTCTTACATTCCTTCTGTTATCACCTCACAGACACCTACTTTCGAGAGTGGCTTCTGTTCACTATTACGAGTCAGCTGTGCCTGGCGTTCACCCAGCTGTCAGTTTCTCCCATTTATTTTCGACGGCGCTGATGGAGGATTCTCTGGAAGGGCGCTAAAAGCTTTCGCCAAACAAACAATCAGTTAAATGTAGAGAGATACTAGGAAATTCGTGACTAGTCCAACATAAATCTAAGGTATTTGTCAGTCGACGATTTAAGAGTTGTTGGTTTTTTTTTTTTTAGGTTAGATGATAGAATTATTTTTTGCTTATTTTTAAGCTACTAATAACGTTTTTTGTTTTAGGAGCTTAGTCCACTGAAGAAAGCATCCTTAAACAAATTGTAACAAGCAATTTTAACGTTTCCTATTTCGAAATCGCCCACGCTGTAACTTAATATTCTTACTTGGGAAATATGCATAAGAAATATTGGGAAATATTCTCCTGTCAAATATGAGAAATTTCCAACTTAATGATAAAGGCTTGTGACACATGTTTTTTGGATTTTTTTTTTTTATAGTACTGATCACATCTGTTAAATAACGTAATAAAATAATAAATTAATTTAAAGTGACAAATTCAATAGTGCAGCCAGTTTTGTTTTGTGGAAATTTGTTAGATTCCCATACAAAATACGGCTTTAAATGAGACTCTTTCCGAAGACAATACTTCAAACATCTAAGGAACGAAATGACACATGGTCTACAGAAGTGCAAGGACGACTGGCTTACTTTGAATGTGATCTCGTTGCAGCTGAATGTGTGTACCATCAGTCTTGCAGTGTAAGTTCACGTGCCAGAAAATATATCCCTGTCAATATAGATACAAAGAAAGTAGCCAAATCAAAAAAATCAAAATCAGGCCGACCTGAAAATCTAATATTATCAGAAGTGTTTAACAAAGTTTGCTCCTCCAAAAACGAAAATCAAGATGAACAACATAAAATCAGTGATATAATTTCCCATCATCTACATCATTCAAAAGAAAACGCTTACAGTCCTCGGTACCTAAAACCCAAACTGGTTGAACAAACTGCCTCGAACTTGGAGAATCAATATTCGTAAGTCAACAGCAAGGAGAATCGGACATTGTCATCCTGAGATACTGTGTAATAAGGAAACATTACGCAAGTCAGCAATCGGAAGATAATGAGCTTAAAAAGATAAAGCTGATAGAAACAGCTGGAAAGTTAATTAAAATTGACATGAAGAGTAAACAAATTGGCGTGGGAAAGAACTAATCTAACATCAAATGATCTGAGCATTGAGGACAGTCTAGAACATATTCCAGCTAGTCTAAAATTACTATGTTCAAATATTGTCTGCATATGGCGAATTGAAGATAGCTGCTATTGGCCAATCTATAATGCAGGCATGCACGCCGGGAGCTGTTATAACACCAATGCAGATAGGTCTTTCAATTTTTTTTA
The DNA here is from genome assembly GCA_930367205.1 of Acanthosoma haemorrhoidale. Classification (NCBI taxonomy): domain Eukaryota; kingdom Metazoa; phylum Arthropoda; class Insecta; order Hemiptera; family Acanthosomatidae; genus Acanthosoma; species Acanthosoma haemorrhoidale. The sequence continues at coordinate 179,899,057 of OV884011.1, read as the reverse complement.
TTCTCATGCCCGACCCCAGTTCAGTTTAGATGAGTCACCTTAATTTCAGTAGCTCCTATCAAGACATAAGATAGTTTACGGTGAATGCGGCTGTCACCACTGGTGGATACCTTATAGAAAAGGGTGAATATGTTGGTGAAACAGTTTTCTTGCTGATAACATTGACTACTATTTTGCAACCCTAAAAGGTGATGAAACGTTCACGGCACGGATATGATGGCAGTGATAGCACCAGGTTTAAAAACTAGAAGAGTTATTCCTCATCGGACTATAACAAAGGATATTATTAAAGAGTTAGTGTTATTAGAGAGGCTAGTGTTATTAGAGAGGCTAGTGTTCAGTTTTAGGAATATTTCTATGATAAAAAATCAGCGAGAGATAAAAAATGTCTGGTCTTGCAATCTACCGAGCACACAGATTTGCAAATTGAAGTTGAGTACGCTAGAATGGCCGTGTACTATGAAGGCAATTCACACTTTTACTGACAGCGGGAAATCCAAAAAGTTGTCATACTACTTGTAATCAATCTCCAACCTAGTGCCACGCTATGCGTTTTATTTGCTATCAAGTATACGTATCTCTCATTTTTCATTTATTATGGTATTATCTTTGATCTTGGCTACGGGAAAATAAGATTTTGATCTTAACATAGATATTAGGCTGATTTTGAGCTGTGACTAAGAAATCTTAAAAGTTACGACGAAACATCCTTTTAACTATAAAAGAAAAAATTACAGATAGCTAAATATTGTAAAAAAATAAATAAAATAGGTTGCCAATGCACTAAATATGCTACTTATGATGATCGATGCATTTATTTTTGGAATATCTTTGAAATTAATTTTGTATATCCGTCTATAATTTGACTTAAACCTTAGAAGAAAAAAAAATTAGAAATTTAAATCTTAAATAATTTCTAAGCCTTGGTTAGAGAAATGTTGAAGTAATGGCCGCATTCATCTCGCAATCAACATAATCCGAGATTACTTTCAAAATTGCAGTATCATCGAATCTCCCTGCAACCGTAGTGTTGGTAGGATAAAGACCAACTTTATTTTTTTGTATATATGATATTGAATTTCAGAGAAAATTTTAACGAATAGCAATACAACGCTTTCGCACTGAACAGACACACCACCCCGCTTCCGTTTACAATACAAAACTATTTTTACGAGCCCTATTTTATATGACTATGTTGCTGGTAGATTTCGTTCTTTCTGCAGTGACACACATTCAGACTGAACCAGAGTTCGGGGCGTACTAAAGCCTCGCCGGTTGGTATCGACAGTAAGGGCCATCAATCATCGCAGCCGGAAACGGGGACATATTTATTTTTAGCTGTACCTATTAATGTGCCCATTTTTCGTTTTTATTTATTTTAACTACCGTTGCAATTGAAACGTTCGCTGTGTAAGAAATGTCGGTGTCACGTAAATAATATAAAAACTCAACGCTTCTTAGAATTAATTAACCTTCTCCTGTTTAAGTAATTGATTAATTAAATATTCATGATGGGGACATTTTATTTATACTAGGTAGCTTATTTGCTCGTTTGTTGACTTTATTTAATTTATAGACTTAAAAAATAATATCTTTTAAATGTCGTCCTTGAGTAAGCGCATAAATTATCAATACTAAAACATTTTTTTATCCAGGGTTCTTATTGACTTTACCCATTTGGACTATACAAGCCGATATTCTTTCTTAAGGTGAATTTTTTTTTTTTTTCCCCCATATGTCATTTCTTATATTTTTTTCTTAAGGCGAACCACGTTACCTGACTATTACAGGTTACCACCACTTTCAATCGTGAAATAAGATTATTAATAATTATTATTATTTGCTCAAGAAGGAATTCACTGGTAGGATCGGTACTCTCGTATTCCCTAAGTCTTTACTCAGGCAAGCCTACCTTATATGGTAGATCACCCGAAATAGATAACACAGGTGTAGCGACCGCTAACTACATAAGATAAATCACCCTATACTCTATTGCATATATATTGTAAGCAAAAGTAAAATAACATGAACTAAATGTATTATAGACAAATGTAAATAACATGAACAAATATAAATCATTGTAAATGTGTTAAGCAATAAAAGACGGGGGCCAAGCAAGACACACGAGAAGGGTCATCAGCTGTCAGTCAGGTACCTAACCTTATGTGTGAGGGTACCCGCAGGGCAATAACATAAACAACCCTTTTGCAGCCCTCTACCTCCAGGGGACAGGGCTGGTCGGGTAATCAGATGGCGGTCGCGGTGCCTCACCACATGCTGGGAACCAACCGCCCGCCTTGGCCCTAGCAGCCCCCCCAGTAGTGAGGGTACTTAAGGCGGGCTCCTGGCCCTGTTAATTAGTCTCTCGTGACCTTTACTTGTTGACGCTTGGTTTCCGCTCAAACTCTGAAAACTTGACTAATTCTTTATGTAAAACCTCTGTACCTCTTCTCTTGAACATAGTGCATTGTCGGGGCACATACCTATCAAAAATGGAGTCAGATAGTAACGCCGTCATGAAACGATTGTCCAGGTTATAAACTCGAACAATCCTCACTTGTCACCAGGGCTAGGGTGACCAGGCACCCCCCTAGTGACGATCCGACAACAGGCTTACAAGAAAATTTATCTGCAGTTCTAACTCCATTTTGTGCCGTTCTAATTCACATATACAAAGATTGGTTCCTGTATATTTGCCCTATTGTCAGTCTTCTAAGAATAACAAAAAAGAACATAATAGGAAGCTGACAAAATAAAATAAATTGTACAACTGTTATATATTATACTGATTTGATAAGCTTATGAATAATACTATGTACATATCTATAAAATGATTAGTACATATGAGATAACTTCAAAGAATCAACAGCAACAAACTGAAAAAATATATATATATATAATTTATCATAGAGGAGTTAAGAGCAAGCAAGCTTCGCTTGTATGAAGGAAGGGTAAATAAGCAAAATAATAACGATGAATTATGAATTGCTAGATTGGAGGGAGATAAGAAACTGGTAGGGTCTCGATTTAAAGATTGAAAGAACGTGGGTGGGAATCGAGTTGCAAAGGTTTTTGGCAGGGATAGGAAAAGAACGGTTAAAGGAAGCATTTGTGAGGAGGAAAGTACAAGTCGGAAGGGACTTGATTTAATCACTGATTATGAACTGGAGGACGTTATGTAGGAGGTATGGTGGCTTCTTAGTCGTGACAGTATTGAACAGGAGGGATGGGATCCAAGGAAGGATGGTGTGTAGCCATCCCAACTTGTAGTAATGCCGCGAAATGCAACAGTTTCTGCAGATCCCAAGTATAAATCTTCGAAAACAATTTAGCAATCACTTTAACCGAGCCTCGAGACCCCCAGAGAGATCACCATTCACCACGCTTAGGTAGCTGTTGTTGGTCAATGGTTGATTGTGGGTCTTGCGTTATGTTCGCGAGAGCTCATTGGGTGGAAAATACTGGCCGGAAGCCGGATTGTAGGGGATTTAAGCGTGTTTCTAGAAATGAGGAAATTTGTGATTTAACTAGTCTTTAGAAAGGTTGAATATACAATGACAGGCAAAAAATTCCACCCACTTGTAAAAAAATTGTATTTGTATATAATACATTGTAATTGTATATAATACTTATTATTTATTGAATTTATAAAATATTTTTTACCTTTAATAAGGTTTTTAACGTTTATTAAATGAGCCTTTGTTTAAAAATTTAAAATCAAAATGTGAACTGCTGAAAAAACATGAAAAAAAAAAACATTTTTATCCTAAAAGAAATTGATGACAGGATCATTTAATAGCGCGTATTTCCTCCTCTTGCCTTAATTACTTCTTGAAGACGCCTCGGCATACCAGTCGGGAAATTTCCATTTGCTGGAGGTTAGCCCATTCTTCCCAAAGAGCCCTTTCAAGGTCCTGCAGTGTATCATAAAGTGCTGATCGCGCTCTTATTCGTCTTCCGAGGTTATCCCATAAGTGCTCGACAGGTTTCAAATCTGGAGAACGTGCTGGTCAGGCTAAGACCTCAATGTTGTGCTGATGAAGGAAAGTCTGTACTATGCGAGCGACATGTGGACGTGCATTAGAAATGAATCATCGGTGATTTCGATGAGGATAGGCAACACATGACGTTCCAAAATCTCATCTACATAGCGAGTGGCCGTCAAAGACCCTCCACGAACAACAACCAATTCTGTGCGGAACTCAGCACCCACTTTGGGGGATGGGGACTGAACGATCCACACCCAGCCGAGAGATCGAGGTCGATCTCCCGGCCGATAGGCCGACACATTGCAGCCCCCTGCAGGGGTGGGGCCAGGTATGACCTGGCCGACTACAAACCAATACCTAGTACCCCTAGCCTCCACCATAGGCAGACTCTCACTACCTTCCCGAATCCATCCGCCTCCTTTAGGCATCCCACACCCCATATCCTTCTCATACTTCCTTCAATTGGGACTCCCCTTAGTGAAAGGCACCCATCAATCCAAAATAATTTTCCTTTTATTTTTCCCACGTCCTATTTTTCTATAAAAATTAGAGAATTAAGAGCTATTGAAAAAAAAAAGAGGGAGAGAGAGAGAGTGGGGGGAGAAGCTAGTGGGGGGAAACAGCCGCAGGTGGGGACCCATCCACACCACGGCTGGCCGCCTATATAAGCACCGGGATTAGACCGAATTAGCATAACAAACAGGTCTGTCACTTGGAACACTACTCTCTCCTCTCTCTCTCTCCACTGGCGCTTGCTGCTCTACTCAAACCGTGGTCTTCTCATTCAACTACCTATGCATCTCTCTCTCCTAACCTCGCTATGTTTTAGTCCGGCGTTGTCAGACCCCACACCTTCCTAGTGGGAATCTCTGCCTTCGTCTCGCTAAATCTAGCACCTCCTTGGGAGAGACCTCTTCCTCGTGGACAACGGTTGTCGTGGCCCTACAAATTTACCAAGTAGTGTCTCCAACTACAATCCAGTCTGCCTCTCTCCGGTTCACACTCACCTTTTGGATCCGGATGGATTTCGCCTACCCTCAGATACCGAGTGTAAATTCGTGGTCATTCCAAGACCACACAAACTACCTACATTACCTACCCTGTTCCTATTCTCCTGAACATAGTGCTTTGTTGGGGCACACACCTTCTAAGATCTTATGGAGTTAGATCAAAACGAATTAGGCTGCCCACCGATTAGGCGACCCTAGCCCGCGGCGGGCGTCTTCTCCCCACCTTAGGGACTCACATATCTGAGCCCGACAGTAGTTTTATATACTTTATGCAGTGCAGTTTGCGGCTTACCAAGATAACCTCATAAACTCCAGAGAAAGATGTCGGAGGTCATTGGTCATTGGTCATAAAATCATCATTTTATGGTTCGATACAAAGCGATTAGGGTAGTTTTACTTTCTGTGTGGTATTTGTTAAAACCGCAATAATCTTTTCCTCAAGACGATGTGAAACTTTTTTTTTATTATATGCACATATTTAATGTTATTGCTTGTGACTCCCCAAACAAATGAGTAAGCTCTAATAATTTTGCGTAAAACATTGTTTCCTTGGTAGACTAGGGATGACCGAGTGTCGACAGGGTCCCACAATCGATTAACATCTTGACGATATCAAAATCCTTAATTTCAAACTGCAACAATATATTGCTGATCCATCTTTGGTTCTTATAACCACAATCCAGTATAGAAACCCTCAAAATGTGTGCTAGTTTTTACTGTATTTAGCTTCATTTATAAGAGAATCCGTAAAAATGAATAAAAACGTTAAATAAATAAAATTTAAAAAGCGTTATTTTTTCTCATAAAAAAAAAAGATAAAGGACATTTATTCTTATTGATTAAATTTAGAGTTGTAATAATACTCAATTTATTACAAATTACATAGAAATAATTTAAAACTTAGTTTTACTACTTTTGTATATACAAAATTCGTTTTTAAACGTTTCCTTTTAATAGTTCGACGATCAATGAAAAATGTTTTTTAAGTCAAGGTAAATACTTCATATGTGAGTTAAAATATTATATACATAATATAAATATTAAAAAAATATTAATCTCAAAGTAAGCAAAGAAAGGTTGTGGAATATTTTCAGTATTTTACGGAATAGAGCTATGGGGGACAGCAAAAAAGTCGAACATCATGCGCATCCAATCCTTTCAATCAAAAGTCCTGAGAACAATAGTAAATGCCCCCTATTACGTCACCAACAAAACCCTTCATAATGATATTAATATACCCTACATTCTTGAACTCATCCCGTCCAAATTCATGAAATTCCATAGTAACCTATCCAACCACCCTAATCCCGTAGCACAGTCATTGCACTGCTCCACTCATCCCTATAATCCCCCCGGAGACTGAAACGGCAGTGGCCTCGTGACCTACTATAAATGCGCACAGTGGGAGTCCTGGCAATGGCCAGTTTCTCCAATCATGTCCTGAGCGTATGTGGCTCTCGCGCTCTTCGTCAGCCTCCGCTGGCTCGTATCCGGTGACGTGGCTGGTGGGGAGCGTGGGGGACTTCCCGAGACTCCGCTTCCTCTTTCGCTTGCGAGGGAGGCAACAACCGTGTGGACTTGGGGGGCCCCTGGGCTGTTTGTAAATATTGTATGAATGTGCGAACGAATGATGAATTGTAAATATGGTATGAATGAAAACACTTATCTCAATTATTTATTGCCTATTAAGTAGGCAGATTGTAATTTCATCATAATAAAGTTGTTATTGAATTAAAAAAAAAAAAAAAAAATTTCAAACAAAAAAGTACTGTGAATTTAATCGGTGTGAGGGGGGCAGTATTGGACAGGGGGGGAGGTGCATCTTTAAAAATGCGCGTATAAACCATCTTGAATTGTTTGTAAAAAAAAACCGATAGGAAATTGGTCAATGGATTGTGGCAATCATCAATCAGTCAAATCTATAGTAGACCGTTTTTTTGTATTTTTATTTTTAATTGTCTAAGCCAATTAAATGAGTTTGGTTACTCATCCCCAAATAAAAAAAGTTCATTATAATCTTGATGACTATAAATTCCTGGGAAAGTAGTTCTGGGAATTTCTTCACTTATTCATAAAATAACTCACAACCAACTATTAAGATATATTTTATTTGTTTGTTACTGCCTTTAATTAGTTCTTATTTATATGGGAGAAAATTATAAATTGTTTTCGTAGATAGCTTCAGGAGCTAACAGTTGATCATTCCAAGTATATTACTAATGTATCGCTCACTTAAAATGTGATTAAGTATAATCTTAACTGTTAGGAAAGGTGACCTTTTCTTCACGAAAGTAGGGGGGAAAGCAGTTACGTTGTAAACATACAGCGTGTATGTAATATAAGCGTATTGTAAATAGCCGTGGTGTGAATGAGTCTTAATTTTGGCAGCTACGTTCAGGCGTAAGATTTATCTTCACTCCCACCCGCCCACACTTTCAGAACTGCCCCTAGAAGACCCAGGGTCACCATATCAAATATAATTTTAATTCTAAACTACACAAATTAAACATTGGTAATCAGCAGTCCAACTATTTCAGGTATTTACCTACCTACTGACCTGAAATATTCATTAAAACTGTGATTAACATCGCAGCTCTAAATAACCCATAATTTTTTTTAAGAGATATCTATTTTGCATTATTATGACAGCAATAATAGTAAGGGTCATTAATCGGTAATTTAGTAATTTAAAAATAAATATGTGTATTTACCTATCATATTAGATTTGTTATCAAATTTCTCGATTGTACCAGAAGTATAAAATATTTATTGGGTCTTTAGTAGACGATATAACGCCAAATATCCGAAGATAATTAAAACCGTTTAGGAGCGAAATCGTTATATTTTGGTTTATCAACCTTTGATCGGAGTGGCATTACAGACTTAACCGCTATATTAATTTCAAATATATTCCAAAAAAATACTTTTTGTAGACCTGCAGTAGAAATTGAGTATTTGATACGTTCCAATTTGGATGATTGCAATAGGTTTTTTTTTATAATGTATTGGTAGGTTTGGGACTGGAACACGACGACTCCCCCCCCCCCCGCTCGTAACGACACCCTTACTAACTTGTTTTATATTTTTTGTAAGAATATTGAGTTGTTATTAAAATTTTAATATTTTATATGGACGTTTTTGTAAATTAAAAAAAAAATATGTGCCGTGTACCTCAACAATGGCTGGAAATACCTCCTTATGTTGTTGTAAAGTGTTGCAAATTGTAAATTTAATAAATCAGAAAAAATATCATTTTCCCCTTTTCTTATACATATATATTTGGTTAGAGACAAAACAATGCTATCCAGTTTTACTTGTTATATTTTTATTCATTTCATTTTATTGTTTTTTTCACACTACTGTTTGTTTTTTAATTATTAATTATTTAATAATTTTTAGTTTAATATTATAACACTATAATAGGTACTGCAATATATGAAAAAAATGTTTATCTGAATAGGAATATGTTATGGTAAATAATAATAAAAAATTAAATTATTAATCGATTGTTAAAATCGATAAAATTGGGCCGGTCGATTGTGTGGCACTATCGATATTCTGTCATTTTCAGGTCATCTGTTCACGCCGGGCACCCACAACCCGCAACGCGCCTTGTACATTACTTTCCTAACACAAAAACAGGTATAAATCCTTTTTCCCACTTTGCACCATTTCTTCTCAAGGACATTACTTCCGATCAGCTGCCTCAGGTGCCGATGAATACATCCCTTCCACGACTGCAAGACCCTTTAGTGCAGAAGCCTTGTTTTTTTAACTCATAAGTTGTTTCTTTTGGTTTTTGGTTATACCATATCTGTATTGTAGAAAGTTGAATGATCATAAAATTTTGCAATTAAGGCCATAATGTCCCTGATTCCATAACTTCTTCCGCCTTCGTTTTGAATTCTTTTCTTCTCTGAAGCCTGACGGAGAAAGGCTCGCTCCTCACATCTTGAACCTTTCACAAGTGCTCCCATTCTAGTTGCAGTTGGTAGTAGCTTCCTCAAGTACATTTCTTATATCCTTTATATCTTATATATTTGGCCTACATAGGAAATATGTATTATAGTTTTACTTATTCTTTTGGCGTAACCACAAATAAGACACCTGAGTTCGCACCATTTTTTTTTAATAGCGTCTATAGTTTATTTTTGGTGAAATAATGACATGCGCAACGAAACCTCATTCGCATTTCGTCAGAAAAAAAATTAGCTGAAACTGCCTTATTTTTCAACGGCCTGAATAGGAGCTGTCCTCGTTAAAAATGATAGAGAATTAAATGCATTATATTTAATTTTAAATGTTCTTTTGTAGTATTAGGAGAAATAAGTGATTTAAAATTAAATATCAAAATAAATTTTCATTATCAGTGCTGATTGAGTTCACGTTGTTATAGTTACATTACCTTCTTAGCAATATTTTTAATTATTGACCCCAAAAAGAAATGTTTTTCCTTCTTTATTAACGTTCTGTCTGTTTATATGAATTTATGATACAATTATATACATATTATAATTATAAAAAATCATCTATATATTGTGGATATGACAGAAAGCTGGAGAAAACGCCCGCCCCCCCCCCCCTAACAAAACAACAAAAAAACCTGAAACCCTTATGATTTCTACGGTGTTTCTGTCATTTGTAGGTTCCATTTAATGAGCCGACCGCGAGAAAAATACTGATATTACAATTTTTTTTTTTTAACTTGTTATAAATACTTAAATTTATAGCAAACTTTACTCTTAAATATTGGAGGAACAAGACTAATATAAACATATTTATACCACTGTGGGAATTTTCTAATAATATAAAATATGTTTGACAAAAAAAATGTAGATTTTTAATAATTATTTAATTAATGTTTTGAAAAATAAAGAACCAGCTCTGGATGGATATGTTGTAACCGAATTCTTACATGATAAATATTTCTTTAAATCACAAGTTCTTTGATTTGTGTTCAACAATAAACACACATTAAAAAAAATAAAATTACTTAGTTTATTATTAATACGAATGTATAAGAAAAAACGAAGTAAAAAAAAAATGTAATTGACAAAAAATAAAACACAAAGTTGTGTCTAAAGCTACTGATCCAAGTTTGCACTACTTACATTAATCGTTTCAATTTCAATTAATGAATTACTTCAAGTTATAGCAAATTATAAGTTAAAGAACAAATAGTCTGGCAGGGGTGTGACTCGAACGTCGCTAGACACTCGGGTATATCCGACCTGAGGGAGGTTCGAGTCATGATCCTCCCACAATATTTTTCTTTGGCTAATAATTCTTGGATGACACTTAATTATTATAATTACGTCATAGGAGAGCTATACTGCAACATTAATTAACAATACACTTCTCGTTATCTTATTATAGTGTCTCAGTTATCCGTTATTTTCATCAATCTAGCAAGTGGGTCACCATTAGAGGAATATTTGGCAAATGACCAATATGTTCTCAGACTTCGGGATTTTGTATTATTCACGATTATTTTGATGCTTCACGTCATATTATAACTTCTATCATAGGCGGAAGCTGAAAGTAATACTCTCACGAGCATGGTGTTACAGTATTACAAAATGCCCTTTTCAAACTTGTCATTTAGTATTATATATGAAGTGTGATTTGAAACTACAACATTGCAACATGTAACAAGCGTGTGTGGAAAAAATTGTGAAAAATATGAAGTGAATTATGATCACACAGGTGATGGTTTCTTTATGGCTACGAAAAAAATGACGTGATTGGAACTTATTAGAAAGTAATTAGACTCCTAGAACTTACTGAATTCTTAAGCCTTTTTTTCCTTTTCTTCTTCGCTGAGCGTTGTAATGGCTAGAGAAACAAAAATGCTGAAAAACTAAAGGTTTTCTGAATACTGGTATTTTTTACAACGCGATTCCACATATTTGAATACCGAAAGAAATTTTAAATCATTTTGAAGAGTTAGGTCGGAAAAATATGAGCTGAGATGACTTTCCGAAATTCAGATTGTACGGGTCAAATTTTACCAGAAACTGTAAGCTCTGACATGTCTGTCCAAATAAGTTTTATAAATGTTTTGATCCCGCACCCAGAGGACAGGGTCCAATTGAGTGTGAAAGTCATCTGTCTTAATTGTAATGCACCATCAATGGAACCAGCGTTCGTGACCAGGCAATTAATTCTTAACAGAATCATTTGAGGTATAGAGCTTGCTTTGTCGGAAATGGTCAATTAGTTTTTTGTGCCAGGAAGCCGAAAACTATAATATAACCATAGGCAGCCCCCACTTGTTTTTATATAACTAGCCGTATTATTGGTTTTGTGCTTATGAAATAGTTCAGTGAAGTGGTTTATTAAATGGATATACCCAGTGCCATCATCTCTACATTGAGCATACAACTGGTAATTCGATGCTTTCATCATATTCATATCAGTTTCATCATAAAAGACCTTCGATGGTCGGCATCTTTGCTCAAACATTGTGACAGATAAGTTTGAAGTAAAAATAAAAATAAAAAATACGGTTGATTCCGGGATGAGTGGGGCAATTCTGAGCTTGAATGAAGTGAAGCTAATACTATCTACTCTTTCTGTGAATCTATAGATTTTTTCAAGCCACTTGATTATTATATAGGAAGCTTGATTTAGCATAGAATAAGCTTGAGTCGTTAGTGTTACAAGGACAATATGACGAGAAAAGATGGAGAGAGGTCTGACAAGTCTTCGCAACTAAGGTATCAAGTCTAGCAAGGGTCAACATTCTCATTAACCTACATACAGTCTTAGTCTGTTGATTATTTTCAGGCAGAAGAGATTTCTTTGGTCTTCGAAATAGGTTACCATGAGCTAGTCTGCCTACATACCTGTAGTCGTTCGAAAATAGCTTCTGTTTTTTTTTTCTTTTTTGCGTTACCTCTCGAGAATGAGAAGGGTTGACGGTTTGTAGGCCTAGTCGAGAGTCGGCAATCCTTGCCAAATCTATTTCGGCATTTGACGTTCCTTTATCTCTGGGATTTCAGCATTAGTTTCCCGGGAACTATGGTAACAAGGAATTTCCGCGGACGTAGACAAAAATGAAACACAGTTTTGGTTGGTCATTTCTATATAAAATTGGATATGAAAGAGATTTGTGCATTTTCTTGGGACCGTAATTTTCAATCCCACAAAAAAAACAAAAAAAAACCTAACTACATGCATATGAACCCATACAAGCTTCTTCCTACACCAGTGGACCACTGTACCGCAACTATCAACCTCTAAAGTGTAAGAAAGTGTAGTATCTGTTCTTATCAGTTTAATCTCTGGTACGACTCCCATCGGGGGTCCAGAAGATTAAACTGATTTTTGGGAAATGACGGAGTGCTAGGGGCTTGCTCCACATCTGTCGCGGGTTGACCCGGTATTGCAGTACCTCCGGGAACGGCCCATACCAAGGCTTCCCACACTCCTTAATTCCCTCACACCACCTTCAAGCAGGTACTCCTAGTACAAGGATCCGCTCAACCCAAATATCCGTTTATTTTTCCCTCATCCTTAATCTTTTAGTCAAAGAGCTAAGAAAAAAGAAAAAAAAAAAAAAGCTTCTTCTGATTGAGTTTTTTTTTTTTTATATTATGCCCTTCTTTGAGGTTTTTCACTATAGTTTTCGAGCACATTTATAAATGTATATTTGTAAAAACGAAAGACGTTAGGAGCTGATAAAATAATTTTTGTATAGTTATTACTAAAACACAAGGTTTCATAAGTTAAGTTATTTATCATTTCTTAACTGGAATGCCTTTAATGTATTAAATAATAATACGGCGATAAAAATAATCCCAATAGTATCGATATCGAACAAGTTAATGGATTCTTAAGCTAAGCGATCACGAGGAAGCTTCTTGATGAGAAACTGTTCCATAGAAGAAGAGGTGAGACCTCAAATCGACTACAATGAGCAAATGTGTATCGATTTCAGATAAATCTCAGGTGCCCAGGAGGTGGAGAAAAGCAAGTGGAGGTAACTCAAGTCCAATTACCACATAATGGTGAAAAATGGTCGTGTAAGTCGATTTGTAAACTTAAAATCACTGTAAAACCATATGCATTAAAAAGTTGGATAATGAGGATAGTGAGTTGGTGGATAAGTAACTTGAATTGCTGAGCGAATACTCTGTACTCTAAGCTGCTATTGTGTTCCCCCCCCCCGGGTAAGTTGGAATTTTAGAGCCGCTCCACCCCATTGGCATCATATCCTTAGATAGCCCGTCAAAGGTGATACCAATAGATAACTTGCCGTTCCTGCGGTGAGTTGAAATATGTGTGAGCGTGGCAGATTAGAACAATCAACAGATCCGGATACGCAAGAATACGTCTCTAGCGCGTCACCTAGCGGCTGCACCCTGACTTATACATGACGGTAGGCCCAGTTCATTCGTTCCGGTGTGGTCACTGGTAGTGTACAGACTGTTGTCGAACCCGCCTCTTCCTCTCCTACTCTACTGTTTACAGTACATTTATAGTTAATAACAATAGTTGTCTCAGTTATGAAAAACATTGTGTCATTATTATGGACCCCAACCTGGCTATTTCTGATACCCCAGGTATATATTGATGTTAAACCCACGAATTCTTACGATGCAATCAGACGTCGTTTTATCTGAACAACTGCAGAAGTATATTCGTAGTGGTACCGCTGCTCCAACTGGTAGCACTTCCAATGATTGGTCGTTGGTAGAACGAACGATTTACGGCCAGGCCGGAAAGGCGACAGCGCTACTTTCAAATTGCTATGATGCAATTGACTTGTCTGTCAGTATGTCTGCATGCATGTACTACTATACCGGTCGTAAAAACATTCAAGTCAAGTAGACCGCACAGCTAAAGGTTTCGTTCCGGTTGCGACACGATTTTTTTCTCGCTTTCAGTGGATTTCTGTAATGATAGTCCACTAAAGAATCCACAAATAATGCATTCATTAATCAGGGTGTCGGGTTCTATATACTATTGATTAATAATTGGCATTTCAAGATTTTTCATATGTTTTTTTTTTTCGTAAAATATTATTGCGAAATAGCAATCTTCAATAGAAAACTGGGATGGCATAAAACTTATAAAAATACATGTAATAATAGCTCACTTTCGCCATATCACATATCAGGGGGTCTAGAACGATGATTTGATACACTAATTAATATATTATAAAAACATTCTTGTTATCCTTTTAATCAATATTTAAATGATCCTTCATTATTTTAAAGCTGCGAACATGATGATTATGAGTTTTAATGACTTGATGCGATTCTAAATTAAAAAAAAAAAAAAATGAAATTACATTGTTGGGTCGTCACTAGGAGGGTGCCTGCCTGGTCACCCTAGCCCTGGTGACAAGTGCGGATTATTCGAGTTTATAACCTGGACAATTGTTTCATGACGGCGTTACTATCTGACTCCATTTTTGATAGGGATGTGCCCCGACAATGGACTATGTTCAAGAGAAGAGGTACGGAGGTTTTTCATAAAGAATTAGTCAAGTTTTCAGAGTTCGAGCGGAAACCAAGCGTCAACGTGTAAAGGTCACGAGAGACTAATTAACAGAGCCAGGAGCCCGCCTTAATTACCCTCTCTACTCGGGGGGGGGGGGGCTGAAAGGGCCTAGGCCGGCGGTTGGTTCCCAGCATGTGGTGAGGAACCGCGACCGCCGCCTGATTACCCGACCAGCCCTGTCCCTTGGAGGTAGAGGGATGCAAAAGGGTTGTTTATGTTATTGCCCTGCGGGTACCCTCACACACAAGGTCAGGTACCTGACTGACAGGTGATGACCCTTCTCGAGTGACTTGCTTGGCCCCCGTCTTTTATTGCTTAACACATTTACAATGATTTATATTTGTTCATGTTATTCACATTTGTCTAAAATACATGTTATTTACTTTTGCTTACAATATATATACAATAGAGTATAGGGTGATTTACCTTATGTAGTTAGCGGTCGCTACATACATAATCTCTTTTAAAACACTAAAACCCTAAAAATAAATTATTTTTGAAATTTGATGGATATTATTAAACAACATATGATGCCGGACTATATATGTTTGAATGATGATCTAACAATAGGAAGTATACAGGAGTGAATGAAAAGTAAAAAGTAAAAAAAAAAGAGCTTACGTGCAATTGTATATGAACCAGAAAAGTTCTTAAAATTGCCAGGACAGACAGCTGAGTTGGTCTGAAAGGGGGTCCTGGTTCGGGGAAAAATACGGAAATTATAATTATTGTCGAAGTTCTGCATTTAAATTGGTATTTCTATTGTTAACCTGTTTCGTTCTGTGATAGTGGTGGGTAATATAATCCAAACGATCTGAAATGCTAAGGATGTAGTCATGTTCACGCTGGAATACGCTGTATAGGTTTACAGTAGGCCTATGATGAGAACATAGCGTTTTGTAAATAGAGCAATGAAAATTGTTGGCTTTGTATCTATTGGTCTGACTTTGCCTTCATTTTTAAATGGTTGTAACCCAAAATCGAGATTTTAAGGCAAAAATAATTTTAATAATTAAGACACTGCAAACAATTAAAATTTGTGAACCAAATCATATACTTGAGTTCGATTTGCCGATTTCAATATCACCGAGATCATTTCTCCAAAAAAAAATTGTCAATCTTCCAACGCAGTGGAACGGAAAGCCGCCCCGAGACGATAATTATTTTTGATAAAGAAAAAGATTGCATCTTACAAGAAACATATGGAATCGCCCTAATATCTCTGCCGTAATACGTAGTTTGTTTTATTTTTGTGTATGTTTTTTAAAAAAAAAATTCTAGTTAATATGAAACGCTCATTGATTCATTGAGTGCGAAGTGTTATGACCCCCTGGTTTCCGTAAGTGACTGGCAAGCTCGCGGCCTTGCGCCACCATTCACGCTTGATCGAGCCGACACCGTTTTCTCCGCTGTGTCAAGGGCCGATTGAGCCTCGCTTTCGATTGCACCCCGACATACAGTCAGACCGTTGCACCTTGTCCAGTCGTGATGGCGATGTATTAATAGCAAGGGTGGAAGCCGGCTGGTGGTGGGGGCTGGAAGCCAGAGGTATTCAGTCAGCCGCAGTCAGTCCGTGCTCGTGTTCGGTTCCGTTCAGACAGCGGTTGTTGCATCGTCTAGTTCTTCGTCATGTGAGTACCATCCTTCTTAGTACGTGGTGCATGTGAGTATGGACACAGTTACTGTCCAGTGTATTCGAAAACTTTTTAGGCGCAATATAAGTGGAGTTGTTCCAAGTAGCAGTCGCCTCGACAAGTAGGATTCTTGATGTAGGATTCTTCCTTTCGTACTCTGGTACAGTCGAACACGGGAGGCTTTTGTTGTGAAATCGTGTTTAATATGTAATTTTTCATCTGATATCGACATAAATGCCTGGTCGTTTAAAAGAGGAAGGTCCAAAATGTTTGCGATAAATCTCGATTGGACTTCAAAGTACAATGCCTCTGTTATCTATGACCACAAATGAGAAACTAACGATTTGTATACCATTCATATTGGTTCATCCAGTAAAAAGTTCATAAATTCCCTTGTTGTGACTTATGTACATAAGCCCCAGTATTTATTGTTTTGGTTTTTACTCGATTCAAATTTTGTTAGATTATTATGAATTAAATTTTTTTTTTTCTCCTTATCACCTTATTTATTAAATATAAATATATGCAGAGCTTAAGATGGCTCGTTATATTGAAATGATTTGCAATTTGAGCAGTTTTGTAAAACTAACTATTCTCTGATTGAAGTTAAAAATGTCTATACAATGCAAAGGAGCCAGATAATGGGGCACTTCTTCGGATTACATAGAGAGGGCCCGAAAACAATCTTACGGATAAATTACTAGCTGACTGAGCTACCTAAAGTATTCCCACCTTGACTGCCTGCTGTCATCGATGAGGGAATTTGAAGAATTTGATATGTCTTCGGCGAATGAACTCATCCACCGTAGGCAGGACAGGACTGAGTAAAATACTTGTTTAGGATATATTTTTTACTAGAGCTTGGCATGCAGTCAATTCGAATTCGCATCTCATGTTTTAAAAAACATAGGAAATTCGGCTTAGGGAGAACTTCCAACTAAAGATTACGCACTCATATTGTAGTGCGTAATATAAACTATTTGGTTTTTCTATTGCTATTTTCTCTGAATTAAACTCTTTGATTATGAAAAATGAAATTGAATCGGGCCCGAGTATTAAACATAACTGTTAATTATGGCTCATGAGTCTGAAAAGGTTGCCGAACCCTGTCTTCAGCCATATCGATTAGTGAAAATCGCTTCTGAAAATAGCTTCTGATACTTTCATATCTTAAACACATAAAAATATTTAGGGCTCTTGTGTATAACTGTCAACTCCCAAATAGATTTTTATGGCTACTAACGCAGAACACACAGAACGATGTAACGCCTGTTAACCCGCACCACTTTGTCAAACCTGTTTCCTTTGGTATACTTTTACTATATTGACCCTCTGCTTTAATCGCCCAGTTAGAAATCAACACTTGATGTAATAATAATTGTTTTAGGGATTTTTTAAACCTATTTTTCGCTCGAACAGATGTTCAAGATGTTCTTTACGTTCCGCTCGAAGACCCGAAGGAGTAAAGAATATTGTTCATACCACAATATATTAATCATTAAGAATCAATTATGTGCTTGTTTTCCTAAGACCAGCCCCTTCATTACGGGTATAATATCAAATTAATGCTACACTGTCCCTCTTTGGCCTAGAGACATGAGAGTTCCACTTGATGTCCCATCGTCGTAAAAAATAATAGCAGCTCTCTAAAATAATTAATTTCCGTTTATTAATTAATTCGTGGTGCCAAGCGAAACCTTAATTGTGGGTAATACAGCTCACTTGATGGACTTACATATCCATTAGCATTATGATTTCCTAAGTAAATATCTGATGGGACCATGGGTATATATTTGTTCTTATTACCTTTCAAGACTCTCTTCGTCATTTTTAATCAATTTGAGAAATTATAGATCAGCCCGTATCTTAAATAACCTTTATGTCGAAATTCTTAATTTTGGACTTATTGTAAGTGAGATTAGAAATGTCAAAATATATTACGTAAAATCTATCCAACTGTATTCATTCAACTTTCAAAATAGGATCTTAAGAAACATCACTTGACAAAATCTAAGATTTTTTTTCTAATTAAAATTAAACAGTCGGCTATTGTGTCTGTGTGATAGTATTGGGATGATCACAGTCCCCTTCGACCGGAAAGGTTGCGGTATGTTCAATTCTGTTGAATATATTTCATTGCTGAATCACTTGATTCGCCTTTCCCATTCGGGTTTGAAAAATATGGTGAACTTTCGGACCACCCGCCATCCTGTCCTAAGTTTACTCATATAAGGGCGTTAATCCCAGATAAACCAACAAAATAAAAAAAGTATGTATAAATATTCCACTGAAATATAAAATCGTAAATAAATTGTGAATATATATATAGAAAGCCTATTTTTAAACTAAAAAAAAATACGGTATACTCCACTGTAAATATAGCCTTTCAGACCACAACAACAAATATTTTGTGAATTCAAATCCATATTATATTAGCTTTCTATTTCTTTCTTCTAGTTCTTCTTCTAGTTTCTTTTATATTAGCTTTTTATTTCCTGATTGGAATAAGTGTGAGGTTTATAAATTGAATATTTGAACTATCTTTCAAAAATAATTCCCTTCAAAAGATGTAATTACTACGTACTATTCAACTCTACCATAAATCTCACAAATAAATTTTATCGGTTGATAACCCTTGTTTATCTAATACTTATTTTCAGACGACCCCTATTCTATATTAGAGCATTATTGTGATAATGAAATATGAGTTACCATGCATTCCATTTATTATTATGACTTGTTTCCCTCATCTAATCAATGAGGAAGTGTAAGCTGTACATTCTAATTAAAATCATTTTATCTACTATGACTGATGATTTTTACACTGACTCGGTGATTTATGACGAATCCTATTGACGTAAATATGTGTTAGCGCGATAAATGCTAATTGACTAACAGTAATATTTCATGAAATGTTAATGGTATGAACTTAAATAGCAGATATCAGTTTTATTTTTAAGTTTTACAACATGTTTATTATGTATTATAGGATGCAACGCAAATATATTATTTTTTGTTTATTTTCATACGGTTACTTTCAAATCGGGAGTCCTTTCGTATTGGATACTCACAGCATCATCTTGTTCTGAATTTCAGGAATTTAAGCTTTCTTAGCTGGCGGGGAAATATTTGAGTGTGACATAGTTACTTGTACATGTGCGACGAATGATTTCTAAATATTTATGCCTTAGTTTTTCAAGACTAAGTTATAGGCTGATGCAGAGCGGTTTGATGAAAAAGTATTTGAACAAAGCAAATTTTGATAAAAATGATAATTTTTTCAATTAAAAATTGTTTTTATCTGCTTAATAGTAAATTTATTTATACTTCTGGAAATGGCAGGCGTAATATATTTTTTAATTAGTATTGTTTTCAATCAACAACGACCCAAGAGATCAATCCTTTGTGTTGACATTTTTTATCCTCCGAATCATGCTACCCTGTTGTATACATTTCTCTAATAGTTAATCCACTTCAGTCTTTACTCTTGGTCGTTAGCCGTCGAGAACCGTTGAATAAACTCTCATGGCTGAGTGTTGTGAAAATTGTTTTTATATTCAAAAAGAAGGTAAAGGTTGTTTAGAAAAACCGACCTAGCCAAGATAAACATTAGTAAAGGAAAAAAAGATTAATGAAGGAGCTAAATATGTCGATTTGAGAGACACTTTTTTTTTTTTTTAATATCTTTACAGTCATACCAAATATATTTACACGAAATAATTTAAGTGAGGTTCCTCGACAAAAAGGTGCATCAGACTGTCAGTCGATCCGACTTGCTTAACACATGTGGGATTTGATGTTTATTTTATTTCTATTTATTTGATTGAAAGCGCAGGTGCACTGACACCTTCGGGCATGCGCTATGTCTACTAAAGCAGGGATGTGTCAAGGCGACGTAGATGACATCTCATCGCCCATCTCACATTCCAGCCTTTGATATAACACATGTGCAGGTAGTCGAGGCCAGCTGCCCATCGGAAACAGGTCAGTTGTTGTTTAGGAAGATCTGAAAGATCCCTTGTATTGCCCTTCCATTGTTTGCCTTCGGCCTTGTTTTGGCGATAACATGATGTTCCATCCGCTACCAATCCACAGATACCTGGTATCCACCGGAGAGCAACAGCTGTCCTTTGATGAGTAACCAGGCTTAGCTGATGTCATCGGACCACTCTTTGGGAATCGGTACAATAATGTTATGATAGCATTCCGCGAATCCAAATGCCACTATATTTCCTCAATCCTCAATGGTTTGATTGAAGGTAAAAAAAATGATAGCAGAACCGGGTTGAACTAAATGACTATTCGCGATGTTGTCAGAGAATTTAAGAAAGCCGTTAAGAGCAGAGATTGCCCCGTGGCTAGTATTCGACAAGAATAGCCGAGTTATAAGTTGGTCCCGGCTTTTAATCTCCGACCTGCCAATATATTTACCTTGTTAACCAATCATTATCAAAGCTAAACCAGTGGGATTACATAACGTAAATAATAATTCAATAGCTTTCATTTCTGCTAGCCCGCTGACACTTAACACTTGCGACATTAGAACCCTTCTCGATGAAAATGATTTTTTGTAATTACAAGTACGCCTTTAGTTTATGGTCTTCAATTTTTTTCGTCGTCGCTTAGTGGTGGAACGATACTGAAAAAATGCATGTTTCTTCGTCAAAACGGGATCAAAAATAGTCAGAAAAGACAGACGTAGCCATTCGCTACATGATATAGGTTTTGAAGGAAACACGAGGATTATAGAGAATATATCTTTATAATTTAAATGTTCATCTGGGAGTCTTGGGCCGATAAAATCTGAATAAGCACCTACTGGTTTCTGCAGACACCCTTCAAATGACCACAAACGCTATACATAGGTAATAGAGTTGTTCCCGTGCAGGATAGCTTGCCTTTTAGCCTTTTATACTTGCTCCTCACGCGATATTCTCCCACAGAAAAAAAAAAAAGGACTCGATTATTCAACGGGAAATGACACTGTACGGGAGTATGTATGAAATCCACTTACAATTTTTTTATGAAGTGTAAATGTGGCTCTTAAAACAATTTAAGTGCTGAGGTAGATACTAACGTAACAATTACCGGAATATCTTTATACCCTACCTACTTCATGGGGCTCGTAGACGTCACAATCATTTGTACGAGTATTCAGTGCCGATCCGAGCTTTTTTGTTGAAGATAACATGATAGTTGCATTTTGTAGTTCCCTCTTAAATTAAGGGTAGTTAGGAATGGCATATGCAACTAACTGATGACCAAAAAAAAACATGGGAACAACCCAACTAGCGACATTGAAGTTACACCAAAAAATAGTGGTTGTATCAGTCTTTGGAGTGGAAAACTCCCCACTATTTTCAAATGTTACATCTAAATCGGTTCGACCAATTTCTCTATCAATCCGTATCCTCCGCCTCTTCGGATTGCAGTCATTGCATACAAGATAAATACATACATCAATACATGATTGAACTACTTTTTAACTTTATAAATCTTCGCCTCTGATTCACAAATGTTTCGGGGTTTTCCGTAAAGGACCAGCTATAATAACTAAAGTCAAAAACCTTGACTCGAATGCGGAGTGACGCATTTGTTGACACCTACTTCTGCCCCAAATCCACGGAAAAAAATCCTTACAAAATCATCTTGACCTACCAGTCAGTTCTTTACTTTTCGAATATCTACAATTTATTTCTTAAGTATTGTTTATAACGTTAGAAACACGAGGCGGAGAAACAATTAATCTAATTGTATTTTATTTCCCCAAGGATTTGACCTTAAGAAACGAACGGTACAAAACCTGCTCAGCTGTTAGTGACACAATTACGATAAGCGAAAGCAAATAGAAAAAACAGAACACAGCAAAATACCCAACATACTTCTCGACAGGTTTGAAACAGCAGCTTATTCATTAGTATGTACATACGGGTATATGCTTTGCTTTAAAAAAGTTACGATGACTTTCACCAATGTTTTAGTAAGTATCTAATTGTTTCTCATTTACATTTATTCTTAAGGAAATTTGTATTTAATGTAATGAATAGTATGGGTATTCTTCTTCTGAGAATTCATTATTCAAGGATATTCAAGTTCTTTGGTGAATAATCAAGTCCCATAAAAAAATTCTTATGACAGACTTGCTGTAAAGATATATCCCCGGAAATGATCTTCATATGGATATATGCATGCGAACCATAATAATAAACATGTGAGAAGATGATCAGTGACTCCTTTATCAATATTTGTTTCAAAAAAAGAGTGTTTACTAAAAAGAAAGTAATCTTGTATGTTTATATATGCGTGTGTGTGTGTGCACGTATGTTTACTTGTTATTGCACTTAAAATTAAAGCCTACTTTGTTACTTATTTTTCCTAATAAGACACTGATTAGAACTAGTCAATTAAAAAATAATAGTCGTGAGCCGGGAATCCTGAGTTAAGCTGCGTAGTAGTTAGTCACGGTAATCATCGCCCACATTGTCATAGTAAAAATGGAAGATTGTAAACTGGCATATTATTTTCATTGTCGCCGATTAAAAATTTCGTAATATCAACCAATGTCTAAATTAAATACACATAGGTTAAATACTTCTTAAATAATAAATGTAAAAAATATTCCGGTGTTTTTGGGGAAAAAAAATTATTTTATGAACCATCTGAAAGTAGACTATTAAAATCTGCTAGAAGGGTATTGAATTTTATATTTATATTTCTTTCTCTGAAAACTTGTATGTTTAAATCTATTTTTGCGTTACCTTCTTTAACGCGACCTTTACTGTGGGGGAAATGAGCTTTAAATCTAAAATGAATTACGTTATTTATAGCATTTCAGTTTTTAATAGCAGTTCAGTAGTAAGTTGTAGAATTTATAAGACACTCGCTTAAATGAGGCGAGAGCACGCCTAGAAGCTGAAGGTGTGTTATCAAACCGTCCTCACTCCTATTATAAGTGTGGTTATGTAAACTCCACTTTGAAGATGTAAGACTGCCGATCTAACCTCTCTTATGGAAAGGACAGCCGCAATGCAGCCTGCCAGAGTGTTCTAAAATTGTGGACTTGCGTGTACTAAAACTATCCCAACCTTCCACAGCCGCGGCAATGGGCCATTAACTGTTTACTCCTCTGCTCGTACACTTTTTCTCCCTGTCCTAGCTAACTACGTAGCCTGTCCCGCAGACATATTTATAAGCAGGTGCTTGTCTGTCCCAGAATAGATCTGATTACGACCGCTGGTGTTGACTATACCGAGGACGAGCCCCGCTGACGTCCGTCCACGTAACGCTTACTGACAGCTCTCGTTGTTCCTTACGCGCGTGGTTACGCCGTGTGAGCAAATCTTCCTACATACAAGCACGTCTCAACAAATTTTCAAGGGGGTAAATTATATGAATGTACTTGATCCAAGGAAGATAGATTCCTCCGAGATTCTACAAAAAAGTCGATACCATTTGTAGGCTGTGTGACTGTACACGTCGAATGAGTGGAGTTATCATAAGCTATGAATGAGTTCTTATATTAAAATTATTACTGCTCGATAAGCAAATTAAGATCTTATAAACATTACTATGTAGTATATTTGTTTAAATACGATTTTATTTCAATCGCTCTCTCTCTCTCACTCTCTCTCTCCTCTCTCTCTCTCCTCTCTCTCTCTCTCTCTCTCTCTCTCTCTCTCTCTCTCTCTCTCTCTCTCTCTCTCTCTCTCTCTCAATCTCTCTCTCGCGTACAACCACGTCAAACATCCGTTGTAACCGATAACAGGCTTTGTTGACATCGTGGTCGATGGATCTACGCCTACTGTGCACGATTGACTCCCTGTACTCAATAGTACACCACATGATCAAAGACGATTGGCAAAAGCCATCGGTCAGTAGCTGTCGATCCAGTTCCCCAGGTTTGGTTGCCTAGAGTTCACCTGTGTCTGTCTCCACCTTAATATACACACGAGCAGGTAAGAGTCAGAAAATAATAAAAATAAAACTTCCTATTTTAGGACGGATTACTGAAAAATAAGTAATGAATAACGTTTACAAAATCTTCCTAGATTTATTGGTTATTTCAGATCACATATCCTTGAATATGCGCAAATTATAAGTTAAAGCAAAACAATAATATGATGACCCGTCTCTGTGGTAGCTTACTAATTACGAGATGAAATTGGGTCGGAAGGTTTGTCGGGAAGTCCAGACCGCGTACAGATTGGAGCTTAATATTGCAGCCTCCCTAGGAACGACCCTTCAGAGAAATCGTCCCAGGGACTTCATTAAATCTTTAAAAAAACAGAAAATTAACTTATACATATATAAACTGTATATTACCCTCTCCTGCCTGTAAGTCCATAAAAGCGAATAATAATATTTACTTGGTATGACTGGTTTACTTTTGTTGTTAAGTGAGATGAAGTACTAATACTTGTTATTATGCTAAAGACGTATGCTTAGAGCAAGCATATCATTAATATTAACTAACCAGATTTTGTGAATGGCTTCTATACAAGATACAGTTCATTGACAAGTCGCGAGGCCGAAACAAACGTCATTTGTTTTACTTTCTTTTTTTTCCTAGAGAGAAGATTGAAAGGACACCATTACTATTAATGCTGTATAATTGTCTCCGGTTAAAGGAGACAGGCGGAAAATTGTATTTAAAGAAGACATATCTGTCAGTTAGGGAAGTCTTTATTTTATCTAAATATTCCTTTTTCGTGCTCTTTTTATCGCTTGTTGGCTTTTAACATTGTTTTGTGCTAGAATTAATATTCAATACTTAGGCAATCATTGACGCTAAACTTCAGTTATAATGTAAGTTCATCCTATAAATTTAGTAAATTGAAACTATCTGCCTTATGCTTTAAGTATATTAATCACTTACTTAATAAAATAAAATAAAGATCTTGAATCGTTATGAGGAGGGTATAACATGTAATCTTTGTTGGGGGTTTAGTGCATTGTAATTACAAAGAATTTTCAAAGTTATCAATAATATCATTTTAGTTAAGTAATATTTTTTTGTAAGCTGTGCTGTTTGACTTGAGAGTTATAACAGTATAGATGAAACTTGATGTTCCAAATATGTGAAAATCCCAATACTCTTTAATAGGAAAGTAGTGGGTAAATAAACAATCTGTTTTGTACTATTTTAGCAAGATTCAAAATGTTTTCGCATACAAAGATGGATTTTGTTTAAAATGTCGAGTAACTCTCTATTTACTGTGAAGTCTTCAATTGTTCCATTCTAAACTATTGTCCCTAGTTGTTGCCAAGAAATTTCTCTAAATATATATTTAGCTCTTCAAGTTTATCTCTATGTCTTCTATAATTTGGGCAACAATCCAACAGATCCATTCTGTAAATAGTTGTGACTTCTACCGGAACCGTAGGTTTTCTCTTTCAAAGCTTCCTGCTGCTGGATACTAAGTGGGTACTTACCCTCAGCCGGTTGTACACTTAGAAGGTGGCGACACCTATCGATTTGTATCGATATATCAATTCGATAATGATCTAAATCAGGTGATCTGATAAATCCCGAGCCCGGAGAGATAGGGCTACTTGCGTGAATCAAACCTGGATCCCTACACTTTGTTGTTAGGGATACTACTAGGGCAAGGATCCTTTTTTGTTT
The DNA here is from genome assembly GCA_930367205.1 of Acanthosoma haemorrhoidale. Lineage (NCBI taxonomy): Eukaryota > Metazoa > Arthropoda > Insecta > Hemiptera > Acanthosomatidae > Acanthosoma > Acanthosoma haemorrhoidale. The sequence continues at coordinate 179,873,289 of OV884011.1, read as the reverse complement.
CTTTTCAAGGACTTGGGAGCGTTCCACAAACTAAGTTAACGTTTCTTTACATGTTTAAAAAATATTTAATTCCAGTTTACAATAATTGTAACAACATTGGCGTTAGTAAAGAAATGTATTCAATTAATAATTTAATCGAGAAATATGAATCCATTGGTGATAATTCTAAATAGTTATTTCTCTAAGATAAAATGACTGTTTTGTTGTCGATATCGAAATTTTCCTAGCAATGTTCTTGGAGTTGTTTGACATGAACAACCGCCCGCATCTGTAGACTACTTTGACGTAAACATGGCCACGCTATTTTTTGTTATAGCTTCAATTATTAAATCAATCTTTAATATGATTTTTAAAAAATGCGAAACTTCTTCATCTGTATTAACTACTTCACGTATTTCACACCTATCTTCCAAAGTACGAGACTGCACTACCAGTTCTTTTATAATCATCTGCGGGTTTGACCGAAAGTTTCAGAACTCCTAACTATCACTAATTTAGTATTTTCTAATTGAATACATTTCACAATTGAACATCATAACCGAGAGTGAACGATGTATCTAACACGTTCCCACTAAGCCAAAGGAATGGCAAAGCTCGTTAACGTTAACGACTTGTGGAGCAGTTACATGAATCCTCCTCTTCATCCAAATTATATCACCCACAGCCATGTATTATATAAATTAATAAAAAAATTCCAGTTCGTTTTGCTTTCTAATTCCGTTCCGCGCTTCTGTATCCGTTGTTTTAATGTGTTTGTCGAAAAGAAACATTACCTCTGTGTTAATGTGACAAAAAAAAGGGTAAACGAATATACTGAGAGATGTGGAAAGGATTTAAGTTTTGGTCAGGTAGTTAGTAAACAAAATTAAAACGTTTAGTTAGAGTATAGTTAAAAACAGTCCACGGTGAACAGATACAGTACAGACTCATGTATCCATGAAAAAAAACATTCAAAACTTCAATGCTCGTAAAAAGTACTTTCCTCTCATAAGTTCGTCTCACAAGCACCAGCCAGCGGTATTATTTACTAGTTTGTATCTTATTTCTTTTTTGTTATCGTTTAGACCCCTTCCTCTACTCTCAATAATTACCAGCTAAGGAAAAAATATACTGACATTAACTTGAACTCGGGATCTCTCAAATATCCGGCTCTACCAACTTCGCTGTACTAAGTTTGGTCAACGGGGTCGCAAGGGGTGCCCCCGCTGTCTGCCTCCACGGGGATCCCACAGTATTGCATTGCTTGTCATTGCCAGAGTTTGGTCAAAGAGAGTCCATATTGGCAAGGTCAACACTCCCCAGAGCGCCCGATCGGATATTGAGGAGCTTCTGATCGCTATAGTATATTATTTCTTCATTGACGGGTTCATATTGTCTTTTATTGTTAACTTATTATTGTATTATTGACTGTTTTTTTTCTTTTGCAGGGTAGAGATGGTGCCAGAAGGCTCGGCGCAGGAGTGTGCCTCTGCTGCCGCGCAAGAGATCCTCATATCCTCGCCTGGCAGCAGCAAAGCCAGGCAGAAGAAGTTCCATCGTCACTTCAAGAATGTACCGGCCGACGAAAAAGTCCTCAACTGTGAGTGTCTTTTGGATTCTATGTTTGTTTCGGTAAGCCGTGGAGAAATCACTAATCGGGGTGTAAAAAAAAAATCATTCTTTTGTCACGACTACGAAGTATGAAAACATAAAATCGGCCCGGTTTCGATAACTTTAAAGTTTTTTCTTTTACCCAGGACAGAAAGTATTTATGAATTTAAGCTTAAGTATATTTTTTTTTTTTGCCTAATAATGGCTATTACTCCGTCCGATGAGATTATAAATGTTTTTTTCTGTGATTTATTTCAGCTATTACAAAAGTCCATTTTAAACAATTCCATTTGCTAAATCAACATAGTTTTAATCGATATAGAAAAATTTACCTATGCAAACATTGATAAATTCATTCATTTCAAAAATAAATAAAAATAATCTTAAAGGAGAAGTCTCAAGCAGTCAGTCAAACTTTTTTGTGATCAAGGTTAAAAAGTATCTTGTGCCTGTCCGGGCGCTTCTTCGATTGCCCCCGAAAGGCTATGAAAAAATGAAACTGTGTTAAAAGTTATGAGTTTATTTTTTCTTTAATAAAAATCGGCATATAAGATTTTGTTTGTATATAATATATTTTACTCTCTGCTATCACAGAAGGCTGTTCAGAGATAAGATGGATAATAATAACTTTACAAATCAAAAGACCAAAAAAAAAAACCATTAAACATTTCTTATGTTGGCTGAAGTGTACAATTACATAGTCAAGGTTAATACAAAGGCAAACAGTAGCCTCTCAGTGAACAGACAGTTTATAATGTAAGTATAATTCGTGATAAACCTTTTAAGGAAATATGTGAGAATGTTTGTTAGTGCTTATTTCATACCTCGTGAGAGGCTTAGTTTCAAACGAGGCGATCATCTTTCGTGTGTCTGTCCAATGATAGCAGTCATACAAACGATGCAATCTGTATGGAAATTTAAGGAATACTGAACCACGCGATGGGCTGCTTTATACATGTTTAAGGTATACTGAGCCACTCGATGGGCTGCGTTATACACGTTTAAGGTATACTGAGCCACGCGATGGGCTGCGTTATACACGTTTAAGGTATACTGAGCCACTCGATGGGCTGCGTTATACACGTTTAAGGTATACTGAGCCACGCGATGGGCTGCGTTATACACGTTTAAGGTATACTGAGCCACGCGATGGGCTGCGTTATACACGTTTAAGGTATACTGAGCCACTCGATGGGCTGCGTTATACACGTTTAAGATATACTGAGCCACGCGATGGGCTGCGTTATACACGTTTAAGGTATACTGAGTCACGCGATGGGCTGCTTTATACATGTTTAAGGTATACTGAGCCACGCGATGGGCTGCGTTATACATGTTTAAGGTATACTGCTTCACGCGATGGGCTGCTTTATACACGTTTAAGGTATACTGAGTCACGCGATGGGCTGCTTTATACATGTTTAAGGTATACTGAGCCACGCGATGGGCTGCGTTATACATGTTTAAGGTATACTGAGCCACGCGATGGGCTGCGTTATACATGTTTAAGGTATACTGAGCCACGCGATGGGCTGCGTTATACACGTTTAAGGTATACTGAGCCACGCGATGGGCTGCGTTATACACGTTTAAGGTATACTGAGCCAATCGATGGGCTGCGTTATACACGTTTAAGATATACTGAGCCACGCGATGGGCTGCGTTATACACGTTTAAGGTATACTGAGTCACGCGATGGGCTGCTTTATACATGTTTAAGGTATACTGAGCCACGCGATGGGCTGCGTTATACATGTTTAAGGTATACTGAGCCACGCGATGGGCTACGTTATACATGTTTAAGGTATACTTAGCCACTAGATGGGCTGCGTTATTCACGTTTAAGATATACTGAGCCACGCGATGGGCTGCGTTATACATGTTTAAGGTATACTGAGCCACGCGATGGGCTGCGTTATACATGTTTAAGGTATACTGAGCCACGCGATGGGCTGCGTTATACACGTTTAAGGTATACTGAGCCACGCGATGGGCTGCTATATACACGTTTAAGGTATATGTAGCCACGCGATGGGCTGCGTTATATATGTTTATGGTATACTGAGCCACGCGATGGGCTGCGTTATACACGTTTAAGGTATACTGAACCACGTGATGGGCTGCGTTATACACGTTTATGGTATACTGAGCCACGCGATGGGCTGCGTTATACACGTTTAAGGTATACTGAGCCACGCGATGGGCTGCTTTATACACGTTTAAGGTATATGTAGCCACGCGATGGGCTGCGCTATATATGTTTAAGGTATACTGAGCCACGCGATGGGCTGCGTTATACACGTTTAAGGTATACTGAACCACGCGATGGGCTGCGTTATACACGTTTAAGGTATTCTGGACCACGCGATGGGCTGCGCTATACACGTTTATGGCATACTGAACCATGCGATGGGCTGCGTTATACATGTTTAAGGTATACTTAACCACGTGATGGGCTGCGTTGTACATGTTTTGGTTATGATATAATAATAACGATAAGTTTGCGATGAAAAATCAAGCCAGTTAAAGGCCTGTACCGAATCTATTATTAACTCTCCCTTGTTTTTTTAATTTGTTTACTTAATGTTAATATCCTATGATTGAGGTGGTTTAAAAAATGAAAGGTAGTAGTATATTATTTTTTTTTTTTAACCACATCTTCCAACTGACGATCTCACTACAGTGAAGACTAACAAAACACTTTATAAAATCAATATCAAGTCAATGATTTATAAAATCAAGTCATAATAATGGCATCATTTGCAGTAACACTTTTACACAGGAGGATGACTGAGACACAGGTGTAGACTGTAGGTGAATGGTTGAGGAATCAGCGCCAGATCAGTGTTCTACTGAGGTTAAATAGACCTGCTTGATTATACCTGATGTCATAATGAGGGTTGGGGTTCAATATTACTTCTTTGTAAGACCTGATACCCGGGCAAAGTGATCAAGGCCTTCCAAGTCTCGCTAGATCTTCGGTAAATACCTGAGCAAATGCTCGGGTCGGCATTGCCACCTACGGTTAACTCAAGTCCTACAGGAGTTGCCAGTAAGTAGCTTATTGTCCCCTGTTCATTTTTTTTGCTTTATGCCAAGGGATAAAGCGGTTAGGCCGATAAATCAACGATCATCCTCAAAATCTTACGCCTGTATTAACTGTAGAAATATTTTATTATTTATTCCCCTTTTCTATCTAATTATTTGATCAATTACGTAATACTCGATAACAATGATTTATTTATATTTATTTTTTCAGATTATTCATGTGCTCTGGTAGCCGACATCCTACTCCAGGGCCATCTGTACATAACACGAAACTACTTCGCATTTTATTCCAACGTATTTGGCTACGTGACCAAAGTAAGTAGCACGGATAATATAGACTAAAATAAGCCGGTAAATCCCCCGTCAGGGTGTTAAACCGATACAAATAATTAGTTTATAAATTACAAAAACAATTGAACAAGTTTTTTTGTATGAGAATAGGTTTGGATGTGTTCTGTTTGACTCGTGAGTTTCTAAAAACAAAATAGATTTGTCTAATATATTGACTAGACATATGAAGGATTACACAGTGTGCACATAAGGGTGTCAGTTTCAAAAACAGCAACCGTCTCTGTTTTGTAAAGCTGATTCTACTTTTTTAAATACGTTTTATAGATGAGGCCAGTGTTAGCCTTCAAAACAGGAAGAAACTAAAATTTTTTATTATTGGTAAAAATTATTTCTTTTAATTCGAAACAGGTTAGCAAACATGAGATTTGCCGTTTTTAAATATTGAAGTGTGTTAATAACTGATTTTGAAAGAGTACAACTCATATAATCTAAAATGACGATAATGTAATATGCAATTCAAGGACAAATAGTTAATTTAAAAGAGCAAAGGATTTTTCAAAATTATGAAAAAATCTCATGGCCATACATACGGAGGCATGTAGCAATGGGTACGAGGGAAGCACGCGCAAAGCCACCTCATTGTCAGATCGTTGAATCTGAATATGGAGGCAAATAAATCAGGTTAGGTTCTGTTTTGTCACAAGATCGCATGAATTTAGATAACATCATTAACAGAAGAAATGCCAGTTATATTTCGTGCAGTGATGATTAGATATTATTATTTCTGTTTGATAGGTTTTTTTTAAATAAGTCCTTGTGTGTTTGTGGAATGTTTGTAAGATATAATGCGTCTCTCTCTATTATATAAAAAAGTGTTAGTCGCGAAACGCTAAACTTTTTTATGAATGAGCTTTTAATCAAATATAAAGTGTTGCAATTTATTTTTTAATTTTAACAAATTGATCAACTCCATAATATCTATGTACGCAAAGCCGTGTTTTTTTTTTCTTTCCTAAACTCCTTGAATTTATACAATGAAAAATATTAATAAGATAATTTGCAAATTTCTCCTCATTCTGCTATGAGCAGATTGCATTAGAAGGAGGTCGGGTTACTCAACAATACAGGTTGTCGTTAAAATACAATAACGTGAAAACAAATCTAGGTGATGGGGCTCACCTTCAGTTTAAAAAATCGAGTACACACTCTTTACTTACCTGACGCGAAGCCGCGAATTGCCATGGGAGTTTGAATTGTGAATGAATACTTTGCGAGCGCGAGTCGTGTATGTATGATGCCTGAGACTCACCCAACCCAACTCCAAGCGTGAATCGTGAGACGTGATCCAGTGCGCAAAAGTCTGGTATTCCATAAATAAAATAAAATTCAAAAAGAACGACTATTTTTTCACTTTAAGCGGTAATATGTTTGACACAATCTATTATTGATGTATTAACAAAGTTAGATTTAAAAGTTAATTTCCGTTCTGATCCATTTTCTCCTTGACTATTGTGACTGCTATCTATTTAAATGCTGCCATAATTGGAATTTAGTAGCCCCCCCCCCCCCCAATTAAACAGAATTGAATTTTCAAATCGGAGACAAAACTCAGATTTATCAACAAAAACTAGACCATTCATTCAATCACGTTTTTTTTTTTAAATATACTTTTAAACAACTATAAGATATTTCGTTGAAGAAACCCATTATTTATTGGCATTTCTTATGTTCCAGCATAGCATTGACTAAAATCAAGTGAATTTCAGCTCATTTAAAAATGGGCTAGGTCGTTACAACACGAATGCTCCAAGCCCTCAGACGCAGTGTTAATGATTAATGATGGCAGTGCAGGCTCATTAATGATGGTGAAGAAAATATAATTTAAAATATATTCCTGAAAATAGCGTTGTGTGAGCCAGCAATAAAAATCGACTAGTAATGTAGTTCGATTCGATTCCAAACGGTTTTTTATTTGCGATTTTGTCAGCTGTTTACGCTTTGCTTAATTTCATGGAAAGGTGGTTTTTAGAAACGGACGTAATTAATTAGAAGTATCCCTAATTAAAACTACCGAGTAGTTACAAATAATTAGTAGCCCTCATTCACTTTCTCCGTCTTTGATTATTAAATATATCATTATATTTCAAAAATGTAATTTAGCTAGTGGTAATGTAAGATATTTTTCGGTGTCAGGTGACATAGAAAAAACTCATCCTTTATCAACTAGTAAAAACTTATGCCTGGTAATAAAAAATAAAAGTCAACTCGGTGAAATCAGTGCCAAAAGTCTTATAAGAATAATTTAATCGTTTATATTAATAAAAAACTAAAAATTAAAATTTGTTGTTTGGTATAATCATTAACAAACTTGGATAAGGAACTACAGGAAGCAGATGGTCTTCACTGGCAGGTGGTGGCCTCTCGGGTAAGAGGCGAAAGGTGCATAAGGGAAGTAAAAAATGCTTTCCTAAAGATAAAGAAGTTAAGAAGCGATGGAGCACTCGTTTGAATGAATGAATAATCCGAAGAAAAATCAACGAATACTGAACAAACTAGTTGATTCAAGGATCGGTGGCCTCGTCATTTTTTTATTCGATACAATTTTTTTACAACAAATTTAGAGATAATTATAGATCCTCAGGTGAATCTATTTACAAATTATTTTGTATTTCCTGTAGCATCACTACATTATATACAGGTTTTGTTATTTTATAGAAATTATATAATGAATAAACAAGTATAATGATATACATTATACGTGACAGGACTAAACTGATTAATAAAGGTGATGGGGCTCACCTTTTTGATCAACCTTAAAACTAACTTACATACTAATTCTTATCCTAATTTTTCTCCGACAATCTGTTGCCATCGATGCGGGAGGGGTGGTGGGGTCATAGTCTTAAACACTGGGTTTGTCAGGTGCTGAAACGAGTCAAAAAACTTAATGTGTCTCCGGAGGATGAACTCACCCACCGACGGCACACCAAGCAACGGGTGCAGGTCAGCGTTCTTCAGCCTCTCAAAAGACGTATGTGGGACCACTTTTCGCATGATCCCATTCTGGAAGGAGACATTTTGCTGTATTGTCAGTCAAGTGGGTAAATAGCGGGGCACCGTACAGCAGAGCTGGCCGGAGGACACATTTATATACCATCAATTTGAGACGCAGCGACAGGTTGGGTGAAGTTAGCAAGTGCGATAGCCGGTAAGACCTTTGTCGTACTTTGTCTATTTTATTACTAAAATGAGTAGAGAAATGGAGATGCCTATCCATTTTTATATTTACAATTGAATCCATTTTTCTGTTTATTTACTGACCAAAGTTTTATTACGTCGTATATGTTTAAATATGTTCAAACGTGTCTTAATGGACATAAAAACCAAGACGTAGCATGTGACGAAGAGTAATTCTGTTTGTAAGTGGGAAGAAACGCCCGTAGTTTCGTAATATAATAATAATCAACTGATAGAGAAAAAAAATCTATTAGACTAAAATTTGTAGGTTTCATTTGTTAAAACATTTTTTTAAGACTTCTGAATTATCTTTTTATGAACCGTATAACATAGAATGTAGAATCTATGTTCTATGCGCATATCATATACATGGATGAAACAAAACAGTTTGTAACATTTCAAAGAATAGTTTTGTTACTTATCATTAACTCGGATCGACTATAAGTGTTTAAGAGTAAGCTATGTACAATAATAATAACCTCCGGAATATTTGAAAAAGTACCCTGATTCCAATAAACTTATCCAACTTGCACAAAACATAAGCATTTGTTTTATATTTAGATAAGAGTTAATTTCTTGCTGTCGACTCTAAAAGTGAGAATTTAAGTGGCGCCAAGCAATAAAAATTTTGTGCAAGGCAATGGCAGCCTGGATGGAACGTTTCCAGCTTGAATTCCGTTAGGGGCGACCCTGTTGTTAAATGTGGTTAGTCTCGATTCGATCATGAGTAACTCTTATTCATTAGTCATGACTAAATCGTTGTATATTATTATGTTTTTTATCTATTTTTAAATTAATCTGAAGTTTTAAAAGTTCTGTTAGTATAAAAAAAAATCTCTGGCAAAAGGAAAATTAGATTTTACAAAACTTTTCATTAATTTATTATATATAAGCACGTCTGTGACAAAATTACAATGTTAAAACTAACCTTAAAATTTACCTTTATATTACTCGCGACTGGGCAGATTTACTATTCTTACGTCCTTCGGCGAATTCTTCTTTTTCCTTTGTTCGTTGTTGTGCCACGCGATGAGTACACCTCCACTGCTATCATCTCTTCAATCCTTCTTCTCTGGATAGAATTATTCTTCATACTACTGTTCTTCCGTATGCTTGCCTCATGTCTCCTGCGATGATCAAAACGCTCAAAAAACAAGGGCCGCTTCCCGCTCTCTCGTCGTTTTTATACACGTCTTTTGCCTTCTCGATTTTTTCATCCTTCTTTCTTCCAATGCCAGTTATCTCATATATTTTTACTTCTCTTATTTTAAAGTTAACAAATACAATAAAATATTTGACTTTAATCATTGATATTATTTATGACAAATATTAATATTATACAATGGCAGCAAATAATGTCCCATACATTCATAACCATGATCCACGGGTCGTTTACCGCCCTTTTATGCCCGCTAATTTCGAATTTAAAGTCTTGATAAATTAAATTTTCAACATCTAAATATCACAACAATATATATCATGTCAAGATTTAGTCAAGGCTCTACTCCATAACAGTTAGTTCAACTGCATAACTTATTTCAAAACCATCCTTGTTTTTACCCTTGTGCCTGTCTTTACTGGTGATTGCGAGTCCCCTGTTCGACCTCGGGACTTGAAATTTTGCTTAGTGATTATATTTAATGACTCTAAAACATGAATAACACTGCCAACCCCATAAAATACGAAATCATCATTAACTGAATTACATGATGACTAAATATTATCTATCACTATAGTATCGCTAGCAATGAAGAGAAAGTGTTGGAGAATCTCGTTTTTGTATATTAATGTAAATTACAATAATCAACTTGAAGTAAAGATGCAGTCGAAAATTTTATATCTGATTTTAAATTATTGTTTGCAATCTAATGTAAATGTAACAAATGACCACAAAGGATTTGTCTATTATTAATGTTAATTATGTTGTTGGGCTAGCTTTTTTTTTTTTTTTTTTCCCCCTTACAATATGTAAAAATATGAACAAAGAATTGACAAATTTTTCTCCTCATTCTGCTACGCGCAGATGCATTTGAAGGACGTTGAGTTACATAAAATCAGATTGAAGTTAATAGGAAAATAACATAAATACAATTCTAGGTGATGGAGCTCACCTTCAGTTTAATATGTGGGAGAAAAACTTACAAATTAAAACCTAAACCTAGAACCTAAGACTAAAGCGTTCCAGCCGCGACAGCGTCCTGCCATCGATGGGGGAACGGAGTGGGGGTTATCGTGTTAAACACCGGGTTTGTCAAGTGCGTATTGCAAGGAGTCGAGAAATTTGGATGAATACATCCACCGTAGGCAGCTCAAAGATCTCGTGAAGCTCACTGTTGCTCCGCTGCTCGAATGGAGTACCTCTGACCACTTTCATTAGTATACCGTTTTGGAATTGTTGAGTCGCCGAGCTGTCGTATACGTCAGATAACGAAAAAGCGGTGCACCATACAGCAGAGTAGGTCTGAGTACGCTCTTGTAAATCACTAGCTTGAGACGCAGTGATAGATTGGGGGAAGTCAATAAATGCGTAAGCCGGTAAGACTTCGTGCGAGTTTGCTTCAGCTTCTTCGTAAAATGGTTACTAAAATGGAGGTGTTGGGCTCGCTTAACCAAAGATGTGTTTATATGCTAGCGTGTGTCAGCCTTAACGAAACCTTCAGCGTCGGTTATAATTATTTATAATGAACATAGTAGTTTTTTTGAAAATTATATATTTTTCCCATTCATCATCGATCGGTAATGTAAATATAGCCTTTGTAACTGGTGACAGTTCAATATTGCCTCCACTTTACCGACTTCTTTCCACTCTTCGGCAAAAATAGGTTTCATAATTTTTTCTTACGTAAGTGAAACCAAACATGTTACAGCTTTAAACCGATGTAAGAAACTATTTTTATCTGACCTGTCTTCTTGTATTTGTTTCGACCTCTATCATAAGATAAGAATTTATTTACCTTTAATTTAAAATAGTAATTGTCAGGAAGGTATAAGATAGTTGATAGTAAGATTTAACACTTTCATTCAGGTACGGGTCAATTATATTTCATGTCTGTATTTTCTACAATATCGATTGGAAAAATAATTCAATCTGATATTTCAAAGATATACCTATTCTACGATATCTCGAAATACGTTGTCAAATTTATAATGTTCGGGGGGGGGGGGTTAACAAATAAAACCTATAAATGTTATTCTAAACTGCAGAGATTTTTCAATATCATTCGATAATATCTGAATGAAATATTTAAGATGACGCAGGAATTCTTCCGGCTTATCAGCAGTATTAAATTTTATTTAAATCCCATGGTATGACTTTTACCAAAATCTAGTTTAAAAAATATCGTGTGGTATTGAGTAAAATAAAAATAAATGTGAAAAAATTTTACTATCCTTAAAGATTTTTCAAGACCCAGCTCAGAAGTTTAATATAATATTAAAGTTTTTATTTATTAATATTTAAAACTCTGATTTAATCTTCCCATTTAAGACGATATTGCATGAAGAGTTTTAGTGGTTACAAAAAATAAAAGTTAGATCGTAGATTTAATACATTGGAAGGCGTTTTTTTTTTTGTTCCTTTAGGAGCTTTGTTGTCAATATTTTAGTTTACAATTTTTTTTTTTTTTTTATAAAATTCAATTTGCTTTGGATTTTCAGCCCCTCTCATGATGTATGTAAATTAAATTATCAAATATTGATCGAGAATAAAAATCAGTTATATAGAATCTATATTGCATTTCATAATTTTTAATATTAAGGGGGTATGGAAAAAAAAAGTTAGAAAATTTCAGACACATCAAATTTTTTGACTTGTTTTAGCAGCTCACAAACCCAGTGTTTAACGCCATGCATGACCCCCTCCACCCTCCCCACATTGATGCAAATGGCTTTATGGGAACCTTAGCCTAAGTTACTTTTTAGGTTATGATTACTCAAAGTAATCCAAAAGGTGAGCAACACCACCTTTTAAATTCTCAAAAACATATTATATACACAAAAAATGTAGTTAAGCTACAGTAAATATAAGCCCGAAGTGTAATTTCGTAAATAGATTCAATGTAGAATCGATATTTTGTAAAAATATACATAAAAGTAATATGAAAAAAAAAGTTAAGAAAATTGCCAGTAGAAAAATTTCTTTTACAATAGAAAGATTAAATTTATTTTATCACAAATTAAATTACAAATTATACTTGAAGGCTTTCTTTGTAAAAGCCACTTCCACCTTCAAACAATAGATGTGGACCAGAATAGTTTACCTTGGTGATGGGGGACCATTACCAAAGTAGCATCAGCAGCTGACAGTCTTAAGTTGTTCATCAACAAAACCTGTCTGGTTAACATTTGTGGTTGATAACCCCCAGCCGGCAAAATATAAACCTAAATAGCAGGTACCTTACCACTACAGATTAAGTCGACACCTGCTTCTAATAGTTACCCTTATTTCTAGCCCAGATCGGTCATAAATGCAAGATAGAATAGGAAACCTCCTATCACTTGACTAATTACTGACTGCTCTCTCTGCCATTTTTTGGACAACTGCATCTCTTCTGTCCCAACAAATGACTCACTTCCACTAATTGTCTGACATGATTCCTTAATATGAGATTCATTACTCTTTAAATCACATAAGTGGTGTATTGGTGATCTAATGGCTGTTTGTTATTGTGTGGATGTGCTCTATTTAACCAAAAGTCAAAACCCATGTGAGATTTGGATTTACCTCTAAATTGAATGGTTTCTGTATTAGATTATCATTGGTTAACCATAGGTTTTACAAAAAAAAACATTCTAAAACACAACTATCTCCAAATATGAATCCCAAATGGAAGTAATTATCAAGCATTCCAAACAAATTCAACCGAAAAGTACAAAAAACTCAATGCCTAACATTGCAGTGCAGTTAAAAGTTATATAGGATTAATAGTAGTAGAAGTATGAATAATTAAACAAAGATGAAATTTTATTTTAATCAAATGAACATATGTCATTACTAAGTAGATATGCACCATATCTACTCATTAAAATTCCATTTTTTTGTTTGTTTTCAGCTCCTCATTCCGACATCAACAGTGCTTAAAGTGACTAAAGAGAAAACAGCCTACATTATTCCAAATGCAGTTGGTGTCACCACTGAAGATGACAAGCATGTCTTCGGCTCTCTCCTTTCGAGGGACAGTACATACAAGCTCATGGTGCAAGTATGGAACGCCGCTTTAGCCCCAACTCCACCTAACACACTCCCCAAACCTGAGGTAACTTCACCTAAACATGCTAACAAAGTTTAAAAATTATTGTTTATCATATATTTAATTGATTTAGTTTTCCGACTAAGAGTTCCCTTGCCATGTCTCTCCATACTACAACAAGTAGCATGGTACCAGATTGCAACCCCCAAATAATCTAGTTTCCCTGCCTTCAACATCCTCCACTTTTCCAATACTTTTCAGATCCTACATCAATAAAATTCAACTATCAGTCCATCTAAATTTATTGATTCTCCCCCCCCCACACTAAATGATTCACCTCACTACTAATCCAAAATGGGCTAAATTAAATAGGCACTTCGGCCACTCCTCATAAACTGTGACTAAATGCAGAAAAGTCATCAACAATTCTCATCTCCTTATGTTCCCTCCTCAAAAACATAATCATGATTCATTCCTGCCCCATCAGCTACTTCTCCTCTTTCAATGACCTAGACAATAATCCTACACAAAACCTTACATTTTACTTATTTATGCCTTAAAATGAGAAATGTACTTTTATTCAATATAATATGATGTGCATGTCAGTTAGACAACTCTGTGTGTTCATGTTTTGTAATTCTAAGGGGCCTATGTCCCAAAATAAAGAGCTATTTCATCTACGATGTCCTCAGAAGCCTCCTCCCCAATAACCCTCTTCAGGAATTCGTACCCTCTTACAGCCGCATTTTCATTGTCCAAGTTTCTGACTCATACCTTATGTGGTGATCATATAAAATATTTTCTAATTAAGGAGCATGGAATGAATTACATGCTTAAAACTTGTTACACTATCTTTATTTTTTAATATTACTTTTAGTTTTATTAAAATAGCCAAGATCTAATATGTACTGTTTACGATAAAACTATTAAAAATTTTACTTGTCATACCTTGTGATTAGTTATCTGTTCTATAGCACATAAAAACAAACAAGTATTGTCAGTATCATACTAGTACTAGTACTACAGATGCATGTTTACATACATTAAAATATATATTCTGTTAGCAGTGTACTGAAGAAAGGCTAAAGGAGGAACTTGAAGAACCTATAATAGCTGACGAAGAGTCTAGTCTCTCTGGGAGTGAGTCCAACTTAGAGTCTAAGTTAACTAGTACCTCTGTAGAAACTCCAGGAAAGGGGAACACACAGAAAATGGGTACATTTAATTTTTGTTTTTGTTTTACTCCTAATTAATTTATTGACCTAATCGATTTAATGTCTGATTACATGCGATATTTTGAACATAGTTCTATCTTAAATATATGTTTCTAGATTTGAGTGGATGCATTTGTCGAGGATTGGCTTAGGTTCATAAAAGAAAGACGTTAGATTTTTTTCTCATAAGGACTGCATTTTGACATACTGTTTATGTCTGCATTAGTTCTTAATAACAAAAAAGAAACACAGATGTTAAACTTAGTGTAAGAATATTATTAACATGAATAAAAATAATTTAATGAAAAGTTATCAACAGGAACTTTAATAATATAACAAGACTATAAGTTGAATATAAGTAAGGGTATAGAAGTTTGTGAAGAAATGCATCTATAAAATGAATATATGATTGTCGGGGGAGGTCTCGTCGGCCCAGCCACAGCCTGGCGGGCATCAGAAAGAGATAAATTAATAAACCTGTGATATTTGAGCTTTGCTGGTGGTCTAGTTGGTGGGCAGCTTAATTCGTATTTGTTTATTGATCTGAATCCATAAAATCTTAGAAGGTGTGCCCCGATAGAGCACTATGTTCAGGAGAAGAGGTTCAGGCTAGGTATTATGGGTAGTTTACGTGGTCTTGGAATGACCACAAGTTCACACTCGAAAACTGTCCAGATCCCAAAGGTGAGTGTGAACTGGAAAGAGGCAGACTGGAGCGCTGGGGAGATGCTGATGGGTACATTTTGTAGGGCCCGAGAGATTATCTTCTGCATGGAAGGGGGATCCCTTCCAAGGATGTGCTAGTTTTAGCGATTTGAAACCAAAGAATCCCACTAGGAAGGTGTGGGGTCTGACAACGCCGGAGTAAAAATAGCAAGGATAGGAAACAGAGGTGCAGAGGTAATTAAATAAGAAAGCCATGGTTCGGGCGAGCAGAAGGGCCAGTGCAGAG
The DNA here is from genome assembly GCA_930367205.1 of Acanthosoma haemorrhoidale. Lineage (NCBI taxonomy): Eukaryota > Metazoa > Arthropoda > Insecta > Hemiptera > Acanthosomatidae > Acanthosoma > Acanthosoma haemorrhoidale. The sequence continues at coordinate 179,857,768 of OV884011.1, read as the reverse complement.
AGAGAGAGAGAGAGAGCAGTGTTCACTTCAAGAGTCTGAAAAAGCTCAGAATTTCTGCCTTATATAGGAACGTCATTTCTGCCTTACAGCGAATGAGAGCTTTTTATTTTGGCCAGTCAAGGGCTACTACACCCGTGCCCCTAGTGAGCTCTTGTGAACTAGTCCCCTCTCTCTATACTATTCTCTATTAACTCTATTCTACCGAAGATTTATTGATAAAATATGGAAAGTAGGGGGTGTTTTCTGCTCCGTGGAGAGGGTAACTTCTATTTATTCGTGGTGAAGAAGTTGGCACTACAATGATATATATATATCTATAATTTGAAAATTCAGAAAAATAGGAAATCATTGAAAATGGGTAATTAAGACAGACACGAGAACAGTGTGTTACAAGTTTAATGGGAGAGGAACAAAAATAATCGCAGACTTTTTGAATATTATTATTAATTAGAGTGCATTAAAATAACAACTAATGATTGAATTCCAAATTTGATGAAAACAAAGTGCAAGTATTCATAGATGACTAATATATTTGAGGTAAAGTTATTTATATATTATTGAGGATGACAACAATACTCTAGAAACTTAGTATTTTTGTTCCTCTCCCATTAAACTTGTACACACTGTTCTTGTGTCTGTCTTAATTACCCATTTTCAATGATTTCCTATTTTTCTGAATTTTCAAATTAATGATATATATATATATATCATTTTAGTGCCAACTTCTTCACCACGAATAAATAGAAGTTACCCTCTTCAATCAATAAAATTAATTAAAAGATATAAATTTGATGAAAATCTAAAATCTTTCTTTCATTAAACTAAGCTGATTCCCAATAAATAAATCCAATCATATCAAGATTCATTCCTAACTAACAACTCTATTTTAATATTTCTTGTATGATTTATGAAAATTATTAATCGATCCGTATTAAAAAAAGAAGCCAAAAGCAAATTAAATTGTAAATAGTCGTCTAAAATTTATATACATGTAGTTATTATAAATAATTTTACACTACATCACTTTAAATAATATGTAATTAAAAAATAATTATGTATTAGGTAAAGAATGGTTTGTTTATCTCATTAATTTAATTGGAATGGATTTTATACCATAGAATAGGTTATTAACTTTTAATAATGTATAACTTATTGTTGTCCGTTATACATGTTTATTTGGCTTTGTTTTGTCATTATCAGTATTTAATTTATGAACTTTACTCACATACTAAATCATTACTACAGAATTGATTTTTTTTCTTTCTTTTGATGCGTTTTTAAAGAACGTGTACTTCTACTTCATTAATTTTCTCTTATAAATTTGTTTTAATAAATTCCAAATTTATCACATAAACATCTTTGTAACTATACATTGTTATATTTACCCATTACTGTGTTACAGGAATGTCCCTTTTACCGGAATAGTTCCTAGCTGAAGATTAGCAAATTTTTATTTTTTCAATATTTTTAGTTTGGAGTTAGTTATTTTTATCTACATTTACTTCAATAAGTAGTTTCATGACGATCTATTGCTTTTAAAAAGGGTCTTAAAATTCCCTGCATGTGTGCAGTAGGAAGCTGTTAAATATATTTTTTTAAACTAAAATCTGAAATCAGCGGATTAAATAAGTCATTTTTTTTTAAATGACCATTCGCATGATTCACTAATTAAATAATATTATTTAAAACTAATTTATTACAATTTATCTGCAATTTGTATTAAATGTACTATCGATTATTGCATATTTGTCTAGAACTTAGCTGAATCAGTAGATTATAGATAGGGCACTTTATTAAGCTGACTTTATTTCAAATTCCTCCATGTATTAAAGTACAGTGACAATCAAAAGTTTCTAGACAGTTATACTATATTCTATTAAACATTTAGAAGACTATTCAAAATAAGTGCTTTGTTTTTTCCATACATGTCATACCACACTTGTAATTCTAATTAATTCCAAAAACAAAAAAAGGAGTATTTATCTATAATAGAGCAAATATGATTTTTTTTCAATAAAAACCAAGTGTTCATCTAGGAACTTTTGAGCAGAACTGTATACATTATTATACTTATCCTAGTTTAATTAGTTTAATTGTTATACAAAATATTAATTGACTTATTTAAGAGCACTTTATCTAATATTTAAAGCAGATGAGTATATGTTCCATAGAGGCTTCTCTAGAGTAAAGATATTGTCAACAAATTTAACTCTAGTAATACTGCGGAGACTTTAAAACCTCGAAATTGAAACCCCTCCCCTTAATTCCTATTTAAAGTCAGAATTAACTTAACTTAATTTCATTGTTGTTTGAAATAGTATGTTGCAACCTCAAATTATTCCTGATATCACCCTATAATGAACTTAGGAAATATCGGTGACTAATAGCTAGTTCATAATGAAACCTTTCAATATCATTCAATATACCATAGCTATATTAACCCTAGATCAAAATTTTAAATTTGTATGTCTAACATAGCTACCATTGTCAACATCTTGTAGCACATTAATTTATTCAAGTTACTGTCATTGCAAATTAATTTATGACCTAACTGCAAAATAACATTTTTGGAATTCTGGTTTTATCTGCATGATTTTATTTACTAATGCAACCTTAATAATAAAATATTGGTACTTTCCCATTATCGCGGATCAATTGTTGTTATAGGATAGGAAGATTTGTTGTAGCCACCAAGATTTGAGGAAATCATTACAGAAAAACAAATTAACCATTCCAATAATGTTATTTGACACAATTATCTTTAATTTTCAATTGTGTAGTCAAAACCCTCATACACCCCTAGTAATTTTTCATTGCTAGTATGTACTTAATTGTCATCTTAATTCGCTCTACTCTGTTTATAGCCTCAAGTCGGAATAGTACCATCGGGGTAGTCGGGAAAGTACCAAAATACAAAAAAAAAAGGAAAATTTCAACAATTAAGATGGCAATATCTTAATGCATTTTTAATTGAATGTCTTTTCATTTACTATCAGCATGCCTTTGTTTTATTATTTGAAATAAACAGTTAGTTGATGAATGGTAGTTCCACCTTCAAATTAATTTTCAAAATTTGAAATTTTCAAATTAAGTTTAAAACATCAGAATGTGATTACTGTAATTGAAAGCATGTTCCATTTTAAATTAAACTTTCATACTAATATTTCTGCATGATTGTTTCTTGTGCACTTCTAATTTAAACATCCCATTTTACTATTTTTGATCATTTAATGTTGTAATTTGTTGTTGACAGCCTAATGTTGTTATGTTCCTTCATGTGTGAGCATCCATTGTTTGCATCTGTTTGGTGTACTACTATGAAAGCTTATTTAATTTCAAAACACTGCAGTAAATAAGGTCACATTTATAAATATTTTCCTGAAATTAACTAACTTTTTTAAAATTGAATAAATTTTTATTAATAAGATTTATATTTTTTAGCTTTAAACTAGTTATTATTTCATCGAGTTTAAATTCATAATTTCAAAAACATACATTTTCTTTCCAAGCCCGAAATCATTTACTTTCAAACAGTTACTGGGGGATTTCATTTGTCTGTCAATGAGTTCTAAGAATATCAGTCTTAAAAATGATATATTCGATCTGAAATTTTTAAGTTATATTCACCAATAGCCCTGGAAACACTTTATATATTTATGGTTATGAGATAATAACAGAAAGTTTGTAAAACAAATTAAACGTGAAAAAAGTAACATGTTATCTGTTAACTAACACAATTAACACTAGTCTTTCAATTCTTCTCAGAAGGTATTTAAATAAAATCTCATGTTCTGATTTTTCCCCCCCTCTTGTAAAAGTTCGTAATGTGCAAGAAATTCAAAGCTATTCTAGAAACTAAATTTTCGTGGTTGATAATAGAAATCAAGTATTTAGCATTGTTCCAGCCTACCTCAATAGGTTATCTGTTTATAATTTGTTGAAAAGGCAATTTTGAGTGACAAAGACAGAGTACTGCATTTTACCAGGGATAATCTTCGTCTTTGAAGGCAAGAAACTCCCAAAAATTACTAGGATTTAGATTTTTGGAGAAGTCACAATGTTTCAATGACGCAACAGTCCTTAGACACGGTGGGTGGTGATTAGGCAGAAAGTTAAAGCAAGACAAAACATACTCCAAAGGGTTTGAAAAGACTAACATGGTGTAGCTATATCATGGGGATGGATGAAGAAAGACAACGGAGAGAAGAAAACAACTGATATGATACAAAAAATATTTAAAATTGTGTTTTGTTGATTGCCATGTGATTTATATTGAATACACAGAATAAATAAATAAACCTATTTTAATGCCTTGTAGTTGGTACGAACAAAATCTAGGTCTTCCATCTAAGATCTTGAGCTATTTCAGTCTTCTCTAGCTAGTGAATACTCTAGCCCATAGGATCATCCCTGCCTAAAAAAAAAACAAATGAAATTTTAAAATATACCATATCTCTAGCAAATAACACATTATAAGTGATGATATAGTATATATGTTTATTATAATAATATTTGATTTATTTATTTAAATGTTAAAACGAAATAGTCGTAGTTTTTCTAAAAAGAGAGTTATATTTTCCACTAATGCAACATAATGTTATATTTTAATTTATGATTTAGTTTATGTTATTCGTGATATTTTAACTCCATTCTGTATACTTTGAAAATCTCCTTTTTAAATAAATTAATTAAAAAACTATTGAATTGGTAATAATTAGTTTTAATAGAAAAAAGGCAATTTAATTTACATGCATAGATAAATTACAATTTTCTAGTTGTAGTTGCGTGTTGTTATTAATGATCTGTATAGGATAGCAGGGTGGAATACATAAATATCTTGAAACATGAGAATTTTCTAAGTGGCCTGTTTTAACCCCTTACCATATATGTATTTCTTCGTTACTTCCTGAATGAATGAAGTCATACTTCCTCAGATCAAATGCACTGTCTCCATTTTACTTGCTGGATATATCTGCTCCTCCACACTTCTGGAAGTCTAAACTTTTTGTTTTCCGAGTGACTAAATAAAACTAAAAAGACTTTCAGCCCTGAATTAAAATTGATTACATTTTTAACTAAAATTTACAAATTATGAAATATTATAAACAATCATGCTACAATATTATAAAGTATTAAAAACAATCAATCTACAATATTATAAAATATTGCCATAATATAAATATATAAAAATTAAATATCACTGTTGTTAACTCATGGGGTTTTATTGATTTGCGAGAGAATGGTAACTTGCATCAATGAGACAAAATGTTTATTAAATGAAATATCAATCTAGAGAAGAGAAAACATCATAGCTATTTATGACTCATTTCATAAGGCACAAATGATGTCATATTGAAAAATAAAAATGATTTCATTGATAAAAAAAAAAAAAGGTACTTTTGTGATACCCTGATTTTTATCAATTAAATTACTAAATAATATACTGAAGATAAAATATTACTCTGCATTAGGTCAATAATATTCAAGAGCCTATATGTCATTCATTAAGTATAAGTAATGATTAAATCTGTGAAAAGGCATTTTATCGAGTCATTTATATTATAGTGAATTTCTCTCGACTTAATTGTTTGTATCTTTGTTGCATAATATGAAGTGTAGAGTGATGTCTTATCAAAGAACCTCTTATCTGATGATTGACTTATCAATATAATTCCATTACTGATAAAGTCTCTCTTTTCAACTGTAAACCAACTGTCAAAAAGTTTAGAACAGCATGTATATCTCAAAAGTGCATTATACTAAAAAACGTAAACCCAAAGCTGATTTGACAGGTACTAATTATATATACCGTTATTTATAGTCAGTCACAAGATATAATATTTAATACTTTTAATATTTTTTGTGTCTGAGTGTTCTGTATAATGATTTGTTGTGTTTTCTCCTTAGCTGGTATCGAGGTGAAATCTTACCATGATATGTTCTCTCAAACTACACCTGGTACTCGTGCACCATTCCTAACATTCCTGAGAAGTCTTCCAAGGCCGACCCTGCTTCTCATAATATCCACAGGCCTGCTTATTCTAATGTTTGCCTCTGCCACCGTCCTTCTGTATCGAATAGCAAGGCTCCAACAACCCTATGATTTCTCATCAAGGTAGGTTCACTTGTTAAGAGTATTGTAATATCAGTGTAAATGAAAATATGATAATTATTCTGTGAATTAATAATACTTCAAAAAGGATCACAGCCTAATATTGAATAATATTTTGAGTACAATGCCTTACCTTTACACTTCATTCATTTGCTCTAATGAGTGTATTTCTAATTAATACATATTCCAGATGAAAACGTTTCCCTTATTCAGGAATCATCTGTACTTAAAATAATAAGGGGAGTTACAAAATGAATTAAATTTGTCAATGATTGTTTAGAAATTTTTTGTATTGAGTCAATAAAACTTCAGTATTTATTACTTTTATTGACTGCAGAAGGTTACTCAAAGGTTTGAGATCCAGATTTAATTAGCTGAGTTTTACTCGATGGAACCTTGTTGGAAACCAAAATATATTCTGATTTATGAAGTGATACTTGGAAGATAAAAAGGATTCGGGCTTCTATAAATAAATGTACAACAATCACAACCTAAGTTATTAACAACTTGGATATTTATTCCCCTAGCCTAGTTTACAACGTAACGTTCTGCTTGCTGTATAACTCATGTAAATACCTAAACTATTTTTCAACTTTATATTACCTTGTTTTGTTTTTTTTATTGTAGTTTAAGACATTATTTGCAACCATAAGGATCGGATTTCCATCCTCTTTAAACCAAAGTCTGTGGAAACTGTGTTTTCATTCAAAATCGCATATTCAGTCTGGAACTAGACTATATCTTGATGTATATTTTCATTATGTGATAATAACCATACAAATTTCCATTATATTTCTTCTATTTTTTTTTTTTGTAAAATGAATAGCTTTGAAAGTTATTAATGATTTTAATATTTGTTGCTGTAAATTTGATAAAGGTTTACTTACTGCAATTATTCGTACATTAAAATTAAAGAGCTTTTCCCCTGTTAGTAATCTTTCTTATTTATATTAATAGATTATAACAGATCCGAATTGTATAAATATATTATTTTAATTACTTTTATATCTCATTATTATTACAGGTCTATGAATGAAGTTCACGCTTATATTAACTCAAATTTGGAGCATATTTCTAAGGTAATTATTTTTCCATTTAGTTATTGCGCTGGCATAAATTAGCTTATGCAGTGGATATCCAAATAGTCTGTAGGGTGGTAAATAAAAACATGATGTTACTAGCTTGCTTTCCTGCTCCGGGTTACCGGCAACTCCCTACAAAAGGCCAAAAATATGGAGTACATTATAATTTGAAAAACAAAGCAAAAAATAGGCCATTTTCATAGTACAGAAACGTTTATTAATATTGTAGAAATATATTTAATCCTTATTATGAGACCTTTAATTTAGTCTGAAGCCCCCTAAATATCCTCACATAAGAATGCCAGCCTAAGGCAAGAGAGAGTTTCCCATTAATGGCTGACATTCAGTGTTCTCAGCTATGTCGTCCAATTTAGAAACCTAAATGATGTCTTGTGAGTGGAGTGCTCTGTGATAATTGGGTATCTCTTTTCAAATCTAGTTTCTGTGAGGTCATAGTTTACATTCAAAAATAGCATATTTCAACAACATATTACTGCTGCTCCTCTACCTGTAGTTTTTAGAACCACAATCCACTATGTAAACACTGAAAATAGGTGTTTTTTAAGATAAGTTATAAGATTTTAAGATAGATTTTAAAAGATAGTATCTTTAGCTTCATGTATAAGCAATGAAAGATTTAATCATGCCAATTTCACTAAAATCTATTAAAAAATTAGTTTTGTCTATTTCTGGAATAAAAAATAGGTCACCCATTTCCATAATACATATACGTATAGTATTATATTGTTCACACAGTGTGTGTGGAATAATCTTGTGTAGAAATTCACAGTCATGCATTTTGCAAAACAAGCTAGTTATAAGATTAAAAGTTCTGATTTGTTCATCCACATTAAAAATTGTAACAACAAAAATTCTAAGCCATTCTAACAAATAGTTTATTATTAGCAAGACTACAATAAAAATTGTGTGTTTAATACATTCTAGCTGATTTCAATAGGTCTTTTTATATTAATATTTTGGTTATACAAGGATGTATCTAGGAATCGCAAGAGAATTTTTTTTATTTGTTGAAAAAGCTATTTTTAGTGAGATGCCTTTATATTAAAAAAATAAAAATTTGATTAATAATACTGAGTCAACTAATCATTTAATAAGTTATGAAGAATCTAACGCTGTTTCTTTGTTATTTTCGCTGTATATTATTATCATTTAATTAATTACTTATAAATGAAGTTGTTTATCAAAATATCATAATTGTAATTTTTTTTTTTCAGGTGCGGGAATCACTAGAGAAGCTCTCCTTTTTGATAGAAAATGGTGGAAAATATCATAGTTAGCATCTTTCCTATCGCCAAATTCTATAAAGTATTATTAGATTAGTTAAAAATTTGAGAAGAATCATAAATAGCCTAAGTCCCAGCTATAGTTATTATTGACAATATTTTATTATTTAGAGATACTTTATTGTACGATTATAGAGACTGTACTTACTTGACCCCTTAAAAGGTTTGGCAGAATGCGCTACAACGTCTAACTGTTTGCCAAATCAGTCGTGCTCCTCTTCTATTGCTCATGTAGGCACAAATATTTCCAATATTCTTAGCATTTTCTCATTGTTTTTCTTAATTAAAAGAAGGTAATAAATAAATAGGCTGGGCTTTTAACTGTTATATAGCTCAATCTTGAGAACATTTTATTTATTTCTGGTTTTGACAAAAAAATTGTTGGTGCTCAGTTCCTTAGGGATGATAAATTTCCTCTTTGTTGAAAGGATATATCTATTGAAACTTTTTTTTCTTCTTAGGACTGAGGAGGGATTATTTCAAAGGGTTATCCTCTTTGTAGACTTAGCATTGACAAATTTAGATTATGTATACATATACAGTGTATATTTTATTGAAAATATTAATTCCTATGGATATTACGCAAATGGTATGTTTATATCATTAAGTAGTGGGAAATGGCTCCAATTATTAAATATTAGCAAGTATATTTTTTACTCTGGTGCATTTAACAGAGAGGTTGTAAATATTGTCTGGTTAAAGTTCAATGAACTTTTGTTGTGAATGTTCAATTTTAAATGTTAAGAAATTTGTAGTAATTAAATTGTTACATATCATTTATTGTTATTGTTATTGTTGATTTGTGCATTTTTAATATTTCTTTGATGAAATTATCACTTTTTTTGATGATAAAAACAATTTTATTGTGATCCTGTAATTAAAATAATTAGTTTTATTTATTTATTTATTTAGATAAGATAGGAAAACTTTTTTATGCTTTTATAACCTTTGTTAATTTTTATTTAGAAAAACAAAACGAGTCAAAAACCAAAATCTAATATGTTAGTGATAACGTTTTTCAACATTTGTGATTAAAAGTTTGTTGAAAACGTAAAAATACATTTTGCATTTCTACTTTATTTATTGTTTCATATTAATGTAAGTGTAGTATTGTAAGTTTTTTTTTATTATATTTTATGTATTTAAACAATCCAAGATTATATCGCTTATGAAATGTCCAATTAGAACAAATAAAGATAAACTGTGAATCGATTTAAATTTCCATTATATCCTATTTTGCAATACTTCTTATTAATATCAAAATAAAGTATAAAACCCTCTGCAGAGGTTTATAGCAATATAAAAGTATGGTTTGTTTGTGCAGCTGCTACATCTTCCACTTCACCATGCAAGAATATTTTGTATTTATTATTCCTGGCTTTCTCCTTATTTGTATTTATTTTTCCTGGATCTCTCAGGGAGTACCAGGGTCTAATATCTGCTGTGCCATCTAATATCTTTTTTCTTAGGCTAATAAAGATTTGAAGAGTGGTATTACAGACCAAAGCTAGTATTTTATATTTAGTTTAGAACTCAAAATGGCTTAAGTTGTAACCTCTAACGAGATTAAAAAAGTCAGTCTCTTTCAATTACACCTAAGTTTTTAAAAAAACAGCTTTATAACAAAAAACAATTGTGGATCTTTACAAGCATCCATTTTTTTTTTTATATGTGTAGATTGGTGTCATGTCTTATGATGTGCTTCTTATTGCTGAATATTCTCTACTTTCTGACATATTTAACACGAACTCTTCTTACTTTACTTAATTTAGCTTTATATTATTAAAAAACAAAATCTATTCTTGGTTAGTACCAAAGTAAATGCATGCCCTCTATTGTGTATAGTATTGATTTTTAGGTTAACCATCTCGAGAACCATTGCTCCTAATAACAGCCAACTATGGATAGTTGTCTCATTTTGAGATACCCTCTTGATGAATAAGCTTTACTTTTGATGGATCCGTTCTATGCTCTTTCCCCCCCCCCCTTGTAATAGTTCTTATGTTTTATTTATTCCATCTCTACTCATTTTCGTTGCAATTTTTTGCTGTTGGTTCTTGGTAGTCATCACATATGTACACATCTATACCACTTATTATTATATTTTTGTAAGCTTATCACATATATTATACACAGCTGTGTAGTGCTATATATTTTTTTTGCCAGCTAGACATTTTTATTTTGTTCCTTTTAGTTATTCTTCGGGGGCAATGTCCCAAAATAAAGTTTTTTTTCATTCTATACCTTGGGGATATGTCAAATTAGTGTAAAAAAAATATAAATGTGCATCCTTACATGGTTTACCCCGTGAATAAGTGGGTATTATTGATTATGAGTGCATTTGTCCTTAATTGTGAAAAAGTCAATTTTCATCAAACACACAATTGGAAAAAATATTACATCCTTAAAAAATGATGCTCTAATGATGTAAAATGTAAATGAAAATACATTTTTACATTTACTTTTATCTATTTATGATGATGGTGGACCAGACTAAACTGAAACATCATTTACAGTATCCATTAATATTAGTGTTGATCTGGTATGCTGAAGATTCAATTCTCACATGAGGGGAACATATTTTATTTCATGGCATATCCAAAATAAAAATTCTACATTGTCCTTGCTCTATCTAACATATTAACTACCTACCACACCAGCTAGTTTTGATTATAAATAATTATTTATCGGATGAATATAACTGCTCTTTAATTCAGAATTTTGTGTCTCAGTTCCATTAAGATAGTTTCTAGCTTATAATTGATAGCCATCTCACAGATCCCTATGCATTTAAATACTCTTTATGGTTTCCAGAATCTTTTTTTATCAGATCCTTTCTTCTTGCTCATACATCTATCTTTCAATAGTTGGTTACTTGTTCAACATTTATAAAGCCCTCTTTGATCTTAGGGCACTGGGGATAACACCCTAATAATTAAAAGTTATTGTATAATGTGTCAGCTTAGATGACACAGTTTCAGTGGCTATTTCATGTTTCTTCACTGTGGCCACTAGTAAAGTTTCTAATTTATTAATACAAAATTATATTTTTGCGTTTGAAAAATGCTCCTAAAAACAGGTGCAACCTCGGCCACAAAAAATGTTTTCCTCTGTTGCCAAAGCTGAAAATGTTGCAATCAATAAATAATTGTGCTAAAACCATTTTTTTTTTTTTCAATAATTTGAACTCAATAAACATTCTTTGAAATATTTTAGTTAAGTTTGAAAAAATTTAAATATTAACTGTTTAGTTGCAAAGGGAACTTTTCCTTTCAAAGAATCATTTGTACTATGCTAATCTAATCATAATACTTATATAATAATCTAAATAATCCCACCTTAAAGTAGCCTTTAGATAAAGGTTTACAGTTATGATCAAATTTTTTACCTGGGTTATGTTGCAAAGACATACTTAACTTTGCAAGTTAGAAAAGAATTCTGAATTTAAACAAATAAGTACATATTGTCTGTGTTATGAATTCAAACCAAAGAAATTTATTTAGAAAAGTTTCTATATCACAATGAATAGATCTAACACAACTATAAAATTACATATTTATCTAGGACGTATCAACTTTAAATTCTAATGTTACAAAAGTAATGATGAATAATAAATAAAAAAAAAAGGCTAATACTAAATTTACTACAATTATGTGTTATTTGAATAACACAAATATAATAATTTTTTATGTATTCAGATTAAATTATATTAACAGAAATATTTGAACAAAGTAATAGTTAGGAACTTACAAATATTCATGATGTAACTGAAACTGCTCAGTTCAAAAGCTTGCATTATCAGGCATGAATAATGGGTATCCACCTTTTTGTTTTAAAATATTGTTTTCATTTTTTTTAGCTCCTTACTCATTGACCCCAAAGGTGCCACATATTGAGTTCTTGAAATCTTGGGAACTTTAATTTTTGCTGGCAATAATTTTTCCAAAACTGACGCCATATAGTTGAGTAAAGAAATGTTTTCTTTGTACAAGTATGAGTTAATTACAAAAATTTGTTAAATGTGACATCCTAGTTTCTGATACCACCAGGTAGATTTCTTTTCACCTGGATATAGCATCTGCTCATGTTTATCAATCCTCCCATATATTTATTGTTAAGATTTTTTTTCTCCTAGTTTGAATCTCCACCATATCGATCACTTATGTCCTTTAAGGATGAAATTAATAGATCACTCTCACTTTATTAGGCAAAGACTATCTGTAAACTGAGCTATTCTGTTCAGTGGTTTTCAGACGGTATACCATTCCTATTCAATCTCATGGTTCCTGTGCCATAGGTACCATTTCAAAACAAGTAATACTCTTAACTAAATTTACAGATATATAAAAATTATCTATGTAATTATAAATTGTTTTTATAATTTTTTCAAAAACATATTTTTGTAACTTTAGTTACATCGTGTTCATCCAAACCCAAAAGGAGAATATTCCTTATTTTCTGGTAAATCCACCTCAAAATTACTATTTGAAATTAACAAGAGCTATATGAGTAACAAAAAAAGATAAGTTCAACATAAATTATTTATTAAAAAACTGCTGGTAATTTACACAAAATCAGGGGTTTGAACTTTCCCTTTACGGGGAGCCATCTTTTAAGTTCAAAAAATTGAATGAGAATGAACCTTTTCCTTAGGTTCAAGGGAAAGGACGTTTTCATCAAGGCAGGTATCGATCGATCACAAGTGTTAAGGTCCTGGCCAGAGTGGGCTTTAGCTGAAAGGTTTGATAAGCAAGCCTAGGTACTTAATCAATAATTAAAACAGTAGGATTATACACTAAAAATAGTATTCATAAGTATATTCAATTATATTGCTGTAAAAGAAAACAAGCCCACAGAAAATTTAGATACAACTTATAAACGTTTTCAGATTTCACAGGAGACTGGTAAGCTACAGATTATAAATTGACAAGAATGGCTTAGTAGGAGGAGTGCCTGGTCGGAAATCAGGAGGTCTTTGTCTGACACTATTTTTTTTTCTTTGGCTAATAATTATTAATGTTTGTTTACAATTCTTTTAAAAATTACTATTACTGTCTTTAAAATCAATTATTGCTTATAATTCAAATTGAGTGCAATTTATTATATTTCAATCCAGGTTACCATTGTTGCCAATAAGTGTTAAAAAACACATTGCAACTTAGTTGGGGGGGAGGAGATTAGGTTAGGAGTGTTAAAGACCGGTCACTAGTTAGTTATAACCTTCCTGAAACTATTTCATTAAAAATAATATTTTTAATTAGCAATTGACTATTACTATTTAAAATTAAGAACCTTACAATTATAAAATCAATCAAAAATATGTCTGGGACATTAAAAAAATAAAACCAATAGTTCAAAGTTTTTTTTATTAATTAAAAAATTAAGAATCAATTCTTAGTGGAAGCAGAGGATTTTGAGTCCCTCATTGAAGCAGACCTCCTCCTCTTAATTTCCTCTTGTCTCTTGGCCTTAGCCTCCTTCTGCCTTTGGGCCAAGAGTTTGGCGTATTCACGAGCTTCCTCCTTGCGCTTTTCTGCACGCTTCTTCTTAATGGCAATACGATGCCTCTTGCGCTAAAATGACAGAAAAAAAATCCATAAAATTTTTGAAGATATATCACATTCATAATTAGTAAGAATACAAACACAGATGGTATTAAATTAAAGATCGAGGGGGGGATGTATAAATCTGCCGCTAAGACTTGTTTTTATCAAAACTAAATTCGTAATGTGAAAAATATTTTGTTCAAATTTTACACTTCAAATGATATTTTAGCATTAAATACAAATCCTGCTTATGTATGCGTGCTTAATTAAAAAATAAAATTACCTGAAGAACCATTGGGGTGATGAGTCTCTGAATTTTGGGTGCCTTGAATCGCTGTTTGGTCTGGCCTTCCTTCAGGGGCAATGGGCGTTTGATTACGTACTGTCTAACATCATCGTCTTTGCCCAAGTTGAACAATTTCCTAATCTTGGAAGCCCTTTTTGGACCAAGACGTCTGGGAACGGTGTTGTCTGTGAGTCCAGGAATTTCCTACAAATAAAAACATAAAAATAAGTAATTAAAAAAAAATATTTTGTGACTGATATTTTAGACAAAATGGGATCTGTCGTAAACAATTATCGTAACATTTTAATGTTTATTTCTTCCTCTATTTTTTAAACTTATAGTTCGACATGAATTCTTAAGAAATAAGGTACATCCACAAATAAAACTGTCACACAATTTAATATCACTATAGGACAACGTATTCTTCCTAGGTGTGGTAAGAATTGGTAGTTTTATATTCCACAGTTGAAAAAGAAATGAAAATTAACAATATCACTTCTTTCTATTCTAGTGGTTCAAATTAAAATTACAATGTGCTGCTGAAAGAGATATAAGAAACCTTTTTAGTTATTAATTAGTGGATGACTTTTTTTTAAGCCTTATATGTCTGGGTTTTTATTGATAAGAGAAAAATCATACAGAAACATTTAAGAGATCCAAAAAACAATTACGTAGTTGAAGAAATGATTTACATAAATATATTTCTTAATTATATGTTACTAAAACAAAAGTTTAGAAATCTGCACTACGCATAAACACATTTAACAAAATAATTAAAAAATGTGAAACAATCTATTCATTAAACATAGTTTGGGCATATCTGAAGAATGGATGAAAACTGAAAACCTTGGAAACTGATGGAGGGAAGGGCTCACTGGAAACTGCTCAAGGGAAGACCAAGGAGGAAAGGTGGAAAAGAAGATGTTTTGACCAGGGATAGGGAACTGAACTTTTTTGGGAAGTCCAAAATCCATACCTAGAATTGCAACTTCATTAAAGAGATTTCAAGTTAATGATGCACATCAAAATGCATACTATTTTGTACTAAAAAACAAACAAAAATAAATCAAGTGCATACTGATTTTAATGTGTGAAATTATCACATACAATATAATTTAAGTGAAGATGGAAACATTAGTAACTTTGAACTGGTCACAAAAAATATTTTTAAAAAGAATTAACAATGTCACACAATTTAATGTTCACCTTAGGAAAAGTTTAATACTCCTAGGTGTGGTAAGAATTGGAATTTTCATATCCCACTATCATATTGGAAATAAAATATAAAATCTTAGTTCCTTATTTTAATGTAGTGATCATATTTTTTAAGTATTAAATTGATATGGTAATAAGAAAAATAACAAAAAAGCTTAGTGTTTACAGAGACCAATTCCAAAATAAAATCATCTGATGTGGTAAGAAAAAAAGGAAGTATGTTAGTAGAGACAATCTATCGATGGAAACTTCACTGCCTTATACCGCACCCACAAAGGTCTAAATACATGTATGCAGGAGAACATAATGACAAACATCTTTTAATTGACGCAGTGACTTGAGGTTTGAATATGTAAACAAATACAATTATCTTGGATCTCTAGTTACATCAATGAACAACATTTATCGTGAAGATATGAGGGAGCATAATTGCCACTAATAAGCGCTAATTAAGAATAAATATAATTTTGAAATTACCAAGATTTCCAAAATTCAAAAAATGTAAAATATTGTGTATGTTACATAATTAAAGGTTCCATTATGACTGTAAAAATAATTTAATGACCTTTTTGTAATAGTAGAACACTAAAACCACAAAACATATTTCATATTATTAGCAAGAACATAAAGCTCTTTAGTTAGATACCCTATTTTAAATGGTAGAATAATAATAAGATTAATAATTAAATTACAGGACAATATACGTACAAATGGAAATAAATCCACTCCAAATTTTCAAAATATATCCAAAATTTTGCACCACTGAAAAGCCCTAAACTAATGTTTATTCAACCCAAGAGATATGCATCTTAATTAACAATGTCCACAATATAATATCACCTTAGGAATAGTACATTTTTCCTTGGTGTGGTAAGGATTGGCATTTTAATATCCCACTAGTTAATAAGAAATGAAATATAAAATTTTATTTCCATTTTTCAAAGTGGTACATTACATTATTTAATTTAAAATATATATTGACACTTGTCTTTATCAAGGGTTCTTCATGAATTTCTTAAAAACTTATAAAAGTGATTGTGAAAACACTACTTACTAATTTTACTATATATATAATCTTTTATTACCAATTTGGTCATCCACCTACATTATACTTATATCACCTATTTAGCAAATATAGGATACCCGCTTGGAACGTGTGCCATGTATATTGCTAGTTTTCAATGCTTCACTTTTTTGGAATATCTTGATAAAATTATTTTGTAATTACAATTATTAGTAGATTTTTAGCCATGAGGAAATCGAAAATTATTTGGTAGATATCTTAAAATTAAGTGAAGGTTCTACTTTCAAATTTCATTCGTAATAAAAGATTACGTTGTCTTTTTTCTAAACATAGCTACAATTGACAATGAAAGTAACTTAATTGTCATAACCATGACTATTTTTTTTGTTAGAAAAACATTTTGACTACTATCGAGATCTTATTATTTACATCTAAATGATGAATAAATTAAATCTTAACCTGTTCTCCTTTCTTGACTATGATAAGTGCTAATACACTGAGGTTAGCATCTACAATGCACCCTCTCACAGATTTCCTCTTTCGCTCACCATCCCTGCGGGGCCGATAGCATGAGTGTCCTTTTGACAACAACAGCCTTACACGACCTGTGATGTACAAAATTTTAAATACAAATATATGTCTAGCAATTTATAAACTAAAAATTGATATTAATTTTATTATCATAATTTACTTAGATACATAATTATGAGGCAAGACAAAATAGATAATTAGATTAACCAACAACTGACCAATACTCCTATAGATAAACAACTACTATTGAATTAAAGAGAATTAACTTGCATTTATTGAATATAGTGATGCCTAGATAAACAAAATAATACACATAATGTTGCCTTAGTTTATACTAAGGCTAGTAGGGAGTTAGCCTTGCTACAATTCATGCCTAGCCATGTGGCTGACAATAGAAGGGGATGTAATAATAAAATCTAGTAAATTAAATATAAATGAAGCGCAACATAAGCCTGACAACATGAAAGTGTGAAGTTAGTTAAGTTCACCATCACGGAAATTACCACAACTGGCCAATACTCCTAAAGATACACAATTACTATTGAATTAAAGAGAATTAACGTGCATTTATTGAATATAGTGATGCCTAGATAAACAAAATAATACACATAATGTTGCCTTAGTTTATACTAAGGCTAGTAGGGAGTTAGCCTTGCTACAATTCATGCCTAGCCATGTGGCTGACAATAGAAGGGGATGTAATAATAAAATCTAGTAAATTAAATATAAATGAAGTGCAACATAAGCCTGACAACATGAAAGTGTGAAGTTAGTTAAGTTCACCATCACGGAAATTACCACAACTGGCCAATACTCCTAAAGATACACAATTACTATTGAATTAAAGAGAATTAACGTGCATTTATTGAATATAGTGATGCCTAGATAAACAAAATAATACACATAATGTTGCCTTAGTTTATACTAAGGCTAGTAGGGAGTTAGCCTTGCTACAATTCATGCCTAGCCATGTGGCTGACAATAGAAGGGGATGTAATAATAAAATCTAGTAAATTAAATATAAATGAAGTGCAACATAAGCCTGACAACATGAAAGTGTGAAGTTAGTTAAGTTCACCATCACGGAAATTACCACAACTGGCCAATACTCCTAAAGATAAACAATTACTATTGAATTAAAGAGAATTAACTTGCATTTATTGAATATAGTGATGCCTAGATAAACAAAATAATACACATAATGTTGCCTTAGTTTATACTAAGGCTAGTAGGGAGTTAGCCTTGCTAAAATTCATGCCTAGCCATGTGGCTGACAATAGAAGGGGATGTAATAATAAAATCTAGTAAATTAAATATAAGTGAAGTGCAACATAAGCCTGACAACATGAAAGTGTGAAGTTAGTTAAATTCACCATCACGGACATTACCTGATAAGCATTTAGACTGTTTTTAGACTTATTGTTTAGCATTTAGACTTATGATACAGGCTTGTTGGGCTGCAAAGTCACGAATTCTTTTGTTTTAATTAGAGAACCATTTATTTTAAATATTTAATCTAATATGTAACAGATAACAAATATGTAGGTTATACAATTTGAACTGCAGTCGAATTAATATTTTCATCATACAAAAGTTAGTATTCCGGCCACTTAATAACCATTAATAATTTGTAATGAAGGAAAATTCATTTATAACGTAAAAACATTAAAATTAACTACTTCTAATGAAGATTTTCAACAATTAATAATTTTCAAGCGAATACTCAAATGTTCAACAAAATAAAAGTTAGACTTAAACTTTAAAATTCATTTCAAGATTAACAATTTGTGATTGAAGTAGCGAATAGTTATATATTTATGAATAGTAACGATATATATAAGCGGTAAAAGATGGGGTAACGATACATGTCTATAATTTATAGTATTGACTACAATCCTTGATCAGTTTAAAACTAGGTTTTGAGTGTGCTGGATCAGATTTCAGACAGTAGGGGTTTTGGTTTCGGCCACGTTCGAATAACACAACTGTACTATACATGCTCCTGCCTGTTCGGACTCGTGTTGGAACCAACCTGTTATATTCTATCTCGGACTATGGTAAATATTGAGGTAAAACCCTAGCACAGAACATGCTGGGCTATTCACTAACTATGATGTAAAGCTTGGTCAACTAAACATCTTCACGAGTGGTGCCATGAATTCATAAAAGAACAGGAAATGACTTCACAAAATTAAGGATTACTTAAATCATTAACCTCGTCTTAAGAAGGAACGTAGCAGTGGTTGTCCTCTCACGAAGTAGGTTTAAGAACAAGCTTCATCATGTTAATTACAGTATCATTTAAGGGTGGAACACAGAACAACAAAAGATTATTATAAATGAGAAAGCCAAAGAAATAACTAACCACAGGTTGTTAACTTCCTCGGCCTGATCAAGAAAACCTTCAAAAAACCTAAGCAAACTACAGGCTACAAAAAGGCTGTCCTACGGGACAAAATGAAGTAACTAAGCACACCCTTCACCCACTAGGATCTAAGGTGGTTTTAACATGACCAATACAATGGTTTCAATAATTAAAAAAAAAATATAACTTAGGTCAATACTATTTGATACACATATAAATAATTAAAAGTAAACAAACCGTTGGTCAGAACACCCTGTTTCATAGGAAATCCTTGTTTATCATTTCCACCAGTGACTTTTACAACATAGCCTTTCCATTCATCGCCAAGGGAATCGGCTTCAACTTCTGCTCCCATACGTTTGTCATAGAACATACGGAGCTTATGCTCATCAGTTATTTCGAATAACTTTTGACACCCGGTCGCGGGATAGGCGACGTTCAACTGGAAAAAAAGAGATCACATTGTTAACAGGTCATTAAGACGTCTATATCCACTCGAATCTAGACCATCCTTCCTCATACATAAATGGTAAACTGTTCATTTGTTCACTAAAATATAGGAAAATCTGATAAAAGAATTGAACTCAGTATTAAACGCATTAAATTGCTGGAAATAATAGAAAACAACCCACCTTCATGATGAGACTGGAGCACACCACACGAGAATGGCTTACATACAAGGAAGAACTGTGCTGGACTGAAGAGTCCAAAGAGGTTCACTCGCCCTGATAAATTCCACTTGTATGAAATTGAATAAAACCTTGGCAATTGATACAAAAATAAAATAATGGATGTACTTTAAAATGAAAAAATTATTTTACTTAAATACTTATAATTTATTTTTGTATCAAATCTTTAAAATAATTAACATTGTACTTTTGAATACAGATATGAATACTTTTACAATTATTATTTTAATAAATATTTATATCATTTTTGTCGTTATTTCATCAGTAATTATAGAAAACTTAAGAAAAAACTTTTAATATTAATTACTTGCTAGGTAGGTTTTGATAATCTTGATTAGTTATGAACCGAGAAGGTTATACATTGGTCCAAACCGAGCTTCTTAATTAAAATTTATTTAAAAATAATGCTTGGCGTTTTGGAATGGTTGCGTAATATTTCTCGCACCCAGAGCTTTAAATATGGGTTACCTTTACTTGTATTTGTAGTTGGGGGTTCTTTCGGGCTACAAGAATTTTCGAGACTTAGGTAATTTCTTGTATTTGGCAAGCTTTATTTATCTCCTAAATTGTCCTCTTTTTTTTTTTTTATCAGGTCTGTAATAATTACATATCTTGTCTGTATATATTTGATAGGTCCAATCATCATATCTATCAGAGCAAATAAAATGAACTGTTGATTGTTTTTATTTGGAAATTATCTATTATTTTTTTGCTTGTAAGTTTAATCAGATTTGATTGAACAGCTAAAGCTTATGATCCTCTTGTATTTGTTGCTTTTCATCAGTTGTTTCAATAAATAATATGACAAGTTTTCTGGCCATAGTGCTTAATTTTAATTACCACTAGCACTTTAAATTTAAACTTACTTAGCACTTTAAATTTACTCAAATCATCATCTGATGGCTATGGAAGGATGTGACCAGGATCTTACTCTGGGCTGGCTATTCTAGTGTACTTGGGTTGTAATACTCTGGTAGTAGCCAACCAGGGGGCTTCCTAGCCACCAGATGAAGAGAATAATGATTCTCGAAAGGGCTTGTACTAATTAAAGTAAGATACTGTAAGCAGGTACCTTGCCCTTTAATAATTCAATGTCATTTAACCAAAGTTTATACAAGTAAGAGGAGAAAATTCTCTGTAAATCGAGAATTTGTAAATTGTAAAACTTTTGATCAATAAAGAGGTTTTGAAATAAAAAAAAAAACCAAAGTTTGGAACACTTAAACCGGCCCCTCTTCTATCCCAAGTAAATATTTCTGTTAATAGTGTGGCTCTATACATACTAGGTAGAATAATAATAATAATATAAAGCATCTTGCCTAAATTGATGAAGAACCAAACTTAGCTATCTATCAACCTAAAGTAATTTAATGTAATTAATATCCTCTTTAATAATATCTTAAAGGTCCATGAGTCTGTATCTCCCATAATACCAAGAAAAATTACAATTTTATTAAAACTTCTATTGATGCTATATTCAATATATCTAGCTTCATTATGATGATAGCACCATACACAGAATTCACTATTTATTCTTGTATTAAAAGAGTATATATATATAATGGGATTACTTTGTATTTTAACTGATTCCCATTAAAACAGGAAGGCTTATGACATGTTTTTGCCTGTAGTCTCGATTATTAATAATATTTAAACTTAAATTCTTGAAATAGCCTAACAGATATTTGATAAACAAAATACATAATATAGCTTTGGAAATTGAACTTAAGTCCAGTCCCACCACTGACTAATAATCGGATTATTATCAAGGGGAATAAATATTAAATCTACAAGATAAAAAACCAAAACACTTTTGTACTCATGAATATTTTTTTTATTATGAATAGTTCCTTCTGTTTTTATTAAGTACTCTAGCTCCTTACGCAGAACATAAGGCTATATAGAATATCTGCCACTTATCTCTATCCCTCCTGTTATACCAAAAGTTTGCCTTCCTAGAAATAATTCTTGTTCCCTCCAGTCTTCTTTAATAATATCAGTAAGTCTTATTCAACTCCACTTGAGTGTAATTTCAGTGGAGCGTAGTTTTACACACATTATTTTATTGAAAACTTAATTGAAAGTTTTTACAACTTATTACATGAACTCAAGAGTTGACAACAAATTTCACAAAATAGATAGATATTTTTAGCCAATGAGTCTAGATGTTTCTTTCCAATGTTTAAAATAGCATTTTATTTGAAGGTATCAGTATTCCAAAAGATTACTAATCAGACCTGAAGATGTTGAGACTTATGGCCTAAAGATGAAGAAACCAGGTGAAGTGACACTAGAGTCTGAATATGAAAAAATAAAAAGTGTAAGTATTGCCTAATGCAATAAGTTGAAGAATATGGTCTGGTGGTTTTTGTAGCATAGGCGTCGGTTAGGAAAGCTACCTGCCGATCCACTTCCTTTGTAGTGCGGAGAACAGGAATCAATCCAATTGGTGTTATAGTTGTGATTGAAATAGTTTCCAGTCGGCTCGACTGTAGCCCTACTTCATGGGATGTAGGATCACAACTCTACTCTCAATAGAATACAGGACTGGCAGGTGGTCAGTCATCACTAAGTCCGGGGTCTCACAATTGTTTATCCTGTGTATTTTGTGAGTAAGACATCTATAGGGTGGCGGTCAGTCTACTGTCTTGTCTTTAGCGAAAAGTGTAGTTCTGGGGGGTGAACGACAGTAAAGGGCAGCTTTACCAATATCTTATGGAGTCAGATCAATAAACAAATACAAATTAAACTCGCTGCCAGTAAAGGTCAAAGACCACAGGTTTTATATATCTCTTTCCGTCAGCCGGTGCTCCCAACAAAGGACTTTATTAGTTAATAGACTCTTAATACATTATCATATTATAGAAGAAACAATCAATAAAAGTGAAAGACAAAATATAGTGATATGAGTGAGTCTCAGAAACTCCTGATCTCCTGCTATTAGCTCTTTATCTGAGCTATCCCATATTGAGCAACGGCTATGCATTATCCCATCTCTTTAGCTGGTCTCGGGCAACATTTTTCAATGGAGACCATAACGTAGTATATTTGTAGGAATTTTAAAATATTTATAGAACCTCTTTTTATGCATGTAAGTAATATATTGTTATTTTCATAGCTGGATATCGATAATTGGGAGAATATCCGAGGTCCACGACCATGGGAAGAACCACCTTCTAAAAACTAACATATGCCTATACAGTGTATGTGGGTTAGTGCTGAAACATATGTAGTTTTGGACAAAGCTAATTAATAAGGCATATTTTTGAAGTGTTGGATGATTTTACGATTAGATTATCAAAATGTATAGTTTCTTTAAATATGGTTTGTACAAAGAATAAATTTATGTAAGTATTAATCAACTCTAAACTATAGTTGACATACTTACTAAATAAATTGAAATATTATTTATTAATGTATAACAAACTGTTGTAAATTATGTATGCTTAATTGTATATATCTATGTATATAAATCAAACTTCTGTTCTTTTACAAAAAATAAATTCCATTCTTTAACCGTGTACAAACTGCAATAAGACATCTGGAACCACTGTACGCACTCATCAGCTGTCATACATCACTAAAACACACTTGTATCTTACTTTATAAGGCACTTTTATTTGTGATATTCACCTGTCTGTCTGTTCTGTATGGTACTGCTCTAGCAAGGCTACCAGGACAAGACATCAAACACTACATAACAAAATACTTATGGCTAGCAGAGATTATATTGGGAGCCACCACAGCAATAGTTTGTCAGGCATTACTATTTTAATTTAGGATTATTATCAATTAGAAGAGCTAACCAGTGTGTCTCAAAACAAGAACATACCCTGGCCTATATTTTTCTTTTCTTTTATTTTATTCCTTCCACAACATTTGTCTTAAGACAAATAAGTAATTAATTACTTATGTATTGAAGCGAATTTGGATGTAAATTGATATCAATGTTTCTATTACGTTCAAGCTATCATATAAAGAAATTTACTTTCATTACTTTATTTTTACCTTTGCTATTGAAAAGAAGTGAGATTAATCATATTGAAAGTAGCTTTGTAGGAGATGTTAATAAATAATTAAGTCCTTTATCTTTGAAGGCTCTCATCAGTTTGTAAAACCACCTGACACTGATTAATTATCAATGTCTAGTTGTATATAATCCCACTGCTGTACATTTTAATGACTAATGGTTAAAAAGAAAATATAATGACTCGTCAGGTTGGTGTCTTAACAGTAATCAGAAGGTGAACGGCCTACGGCAGGGATGCGTAGCTTTCTGTTTATTTTTCACAATGGTGTCATGAGACTCATCTTAGACAGAAAGAAAAGAGGCAATCAATGAGACTGATTTTTTAGATGGCATGCTCCCAAACTTTACTGAAGGCAAAACTGGTTGGATCTGGCTGCTTGTATAGTTTTGGTGGTATTTTATGAATTTAGATCTAGAATGTAAAGTATATTTATTCTATTATAAAGATCTATCTGTTTAATCAACTTTCTCACCATCATATAAAAAAGAAGTTGCAAATAAATCCTCAATTAAGAAAATTAACAAGTCACTTGGAACCATAATAATAAATCTACTTATCCATGGGAACATTAAATATTGAATGAATAAATAGATTTCTATATAAAGAAATCAATGATTCGGCTGAAGTCAACGGTATAATAAGAAAATAACATTTTTTTTTTGTAATTTTTACCTGTAATTATTTTATTAATGTAAATTTATACTGTATGTGTCATAAGAATGAACTTAAAAAACAATCATTTAAATACAGTGTATTATCTATCTATCTATAAAGTTATATATTGATTAAAAGAAAACAATTTATAACACTTTTATATGTTTTGTCTATTTATATCTACTATACAATCCTATAATTTACAAATATATTATTATTTCCATTATTTATAGGAAAGATAATTAAAACCTCTCTAAAAATTTTACAAAAATTTGGATAACAATTAATATCCAGATTTAATTAGCAGTAATTTGCCAAAATAATATTTATACATTTCCATATGTACATAAAATCAATAACATACAAATATTTAAAAAATAATACAACTGTGTATAAAATAAAATTATCAATTAAATTACAAATTAATTTTACAATGGTATATCAATTTCTGGTCGAAGAGGTTTACAGTCTGGGTCATTATTGATTTCTTCTGTATCTTCATCATCGAACCCCCAGTCTTTTACCAAACTATCAACATTCTCGTCACCTGTTTTATCTTCTTCTACTTCTATTGTATCTTTGGTACTTTGCACATCTAAATTTTCTTCGTTGACCATTGCTTCATTTTCCTCTTTGTTTTCAGCAACAGACATTTCTTGAACTCGCTCTACTTGCATTTCTTCAATGGGCATACTGTATTGCTCTTGTTCAATGCCATTATTTAGTTTTTCGGTAATTAAACATATGTTATCATCTAACCGAACAGGTTTGGTTTGTTTAACACTATTTACTGCTGCTTCAAGTTCTGCTTTCTTACTTACTAAAGACTCTGACAAGTTTTTAACTGATTTTTTATTATTGCTTTGGCATTGTAAGTGATGAGACTTACTTGTATTTGAAGGCCCAGGTTCACTTTTACTGGGCCCTGGACTAGTGATTAAATTTTGAGAACCGTTATTGTTTTCCTCAAATTGTAATTGTGATTCATTTAATTGGTCCCCAATGCTTGTATTTTGTGAACTATCACTTTCTGGAACATATTCTATAATACTAACTGAATCTGATTCATTTTTTTCAGCTAAAGTGTTGCTGTCTGATTCATTTGAAGTAACTGTTTGACTATCATCCAGGGTTTCATCCTGACTGACCAAAACGTCTTCAGTAGTGTCTATACAATGTTCTTCATTTGTGGAATTGCTACTACTGGTCATTTCTCGCTGTAAGATTACTTTATCTGCAGATGAGGTTCCAGGTGTAGGCTGGTCTAATTTAATCCCTTCCAAGTGGATAACTTCCTGAGCATTGCTTGTACTACTGCCTAAGTATATAACTTGATCTGTGCCAGCATAAGTTATATTACCAGTTGAGGTGAAACTGCCATCCAGCAGCTCTGGAACAATGTATTCTTGGTTAGAATGCTTATGTACAACTATTTGTTCGTTTCCTTGAAGGAAAAAATCAGAGCTACCATCGAGAAGTATTACAGTCGGTTGTTCTTGAGGAAGAGACACAGTCAATCCGATTGATGCTGCTATACCTGTGGCAACATTATTTAAACCTTCAGATTCCGATGATGGTAGAAGAGTTGCCATATTTTGACTGTCAGCCAATATGATACCCGAAGGAATTTGCACAAGTGTGTGATCGTTGTTCTCGTCATCAACTGTCTCTATAATAGGCACTTCTATAATTTCTACTGACTGTTGGTCACTATCATCTTCAAATATATTTGCAGACCCTTCTGCCTTCCCTTGACATTCTTTTAAATGAGCATTTAGACTAACATTTGTTCTAAATGTTTTTTTACATAGGTCACAAATGATATTACGAGGCTCATTTCCTGGTTTACAAGTTACTTTGTGAGCCTGTAATGCTGCAAGAGTTCTCATCGAAATTTTACATACATCACACCTTATTTGGTGAGAGTTTATATGTTTGGAAAGTAAACTTTCACTTAAAGCTATATAATCGCATTCAGTGCATTTTGGGAATTTCATATTTTTTGGAGGAGGAACATTATGCTTGGTAAATAAATGATACAGATGCAGATTTCTTTTAGATGCTTTGTAACCACAGTAATCGCAAACTCTTGCATCCAGCCTTTCATTGTGAGTTTCCTGTAAATGTTTTCGAAAGCTGAAATAGTCCTCATATTTTATTGTTGGACAATGCTCACAAGTCCAAGGACCAACCATATCACTTTGTTTTACCGGTGTATTTGGGGTTGGCTTTAGGGTTGGTCGTAAGACTACATAAGAAGCCTTCTCCTCAGCACCGGCAGCACC
The DNA here is from genome assembly GCA_930367205.1 of Acanthosoma haemorrhoidale. NCBI lineage: Eukaryota > Metazoa > Arthropoda > Insecta > Hemiptera > Acanthosomatidae > Acanthosoma > Acanthosoma haemorrhoidale. Next base: position 179,830,644 of record OV884011.1, on the reverse strand, counting down.
ATTATCAACTTTTGGCCTTGGGGAACTAATTTTGAGTTTAATGTTTTTGTTTTTAACAAGATCAGGATATTTTTTGAGGACTTCGGCAATGATCCTTGCATGGTTTGAAGTTGACTGGGCAGTATTTTCTTTACCCTCCGGTCCTAGAGAGAATCGGACTTTTTTAGCAGGAGGTGCAGGTGTAGCTGTGTCTTCCGAAGATGTAGGAGAAGATTTTAGGCAGGGTTTGAGCATCGGAGTAGGAGGTGGGGGTGGTGTTGGTGGGGGAGGAGTAGGGACAGGGTCTTCATCACTGCTGTAAGTAGCTTCAAAGTGGTCATCGTCATCATCACTGTCATGCGTTGTGAGGAGGCGGCTTTCGATCACACGCCTCTGAGGTGTAACCGTTCTTTCTTCTTCTTTAATTTCTTCCTTAGCTGGGCCTTGAATGATTTGTTCTGATTCATATGAAAGCGGAGAAAACGTTGGAGATGATATTAATAATAAGTCGGTTGATTCTTTTTCTGGCCAGACATATCTTGTAGGCCCTGGCTCCTCTTCAATCCTAATAAAACAAAAAAAATTAAAATAACATACAGTAAAGTAAAAATTTTTATGAAAATCAACGATTTGGCCAAAGACTTAGTTTTTTGGGATAATTTGAATTTTTTTTTGGGTTACCATTTTTAATGTATACTCAATGATGGAGAAAACATCAGAATGCCAAATCTTAATCAGCTTCCAGACAGTGGCTTTACAAAGAAGTAGATCAGATAACTATATCATAACATACAAGGCAGACTTTTTTTCATATAATTCCTGAAATTATATCTTAACCAAAACACATTCAGTGCAGCCTGTGGTTGCGTTTGTTGAATATATCTTTAAAACTTCAGCTCCATTAGATCAATTTTAAGCCAGTATCTTAGAACACCCAGACAAAAAACATACCTGTTTCAAAGAAGAGTTTCTTTCTCCTTTAGGGCTCAGCAGTAAATCTAGCTTAACTTTGTAAACAAAGATTATTTAGGTTTTCTTGAAAAAAAAAAACCGCAAGTCTTTCAAGTAAAATTTTTTTGTTAGCATTAATCCTTTATTGTGCTAAATTTACAATCTGCCTTATTAGGCAATAAGTAATTAAGATAAATGCTCTCATTCATACCATATTTACAATTCATCATTCACTCGCTCATTCATACAATATTTACAGACAGCCCAGAGGCCCCCCAAGTCCACATGTGAAAGAGAAAGTGGAGTCTTGGGAAGTCCCCCACGCTCCTCCGTCAGCCGCGTCACTGGATACAAGCCAGTGGAGGCTGACCAAGAGCGCGAGAGTCACAGACGCTCAGGACATGATTTTAGAAACTGATCATTGCCAGGACTCCCACTGTCACACGTTTATAGCAGGTCACGAGGCCACTGCCGTTTCAGTCTCCGAGGAGGATTATAAGGATGAGTGGTGCAGTGCAATGACTGTGCTACAGGATTAGGGTGGTTGGAAAGGCTACTGTGGAATTTCATAAACTTGGAAGGGATGAGTTCAAGAATGTTGGGTATATTAAGATCATTATGAAGGGTTTTGTTTCTGACGTAATAAGGGGCATTTACTTTTGTTCTCAGGACTTTTGATTGAAAGGATTGGATACACTTGATGTTCGAATTTTTTGTGGTCCCCCCCCCCATAGCTCTATTCCATATGCCCAGATTGGCTTAAGTATAACTTTGTAGATTAGTAATTTATTTTCTATTGAGAGATGGGATGTCCTTTGAAATAGTCTGTAGAGTTGTCCAAAGCGTCTGTTTAGTTCTTGTCTTTTTAGTCTTGTACGTGGGTTCCAGGTCAGTCGTTTGTCGAGATGGAAGCCTAAGTACTGTACTGTCTCGGATACAGGGAGAGGAATAGAATTAAAATAAACTAGTGGACAAGACTTGCGACAAAGGGTGAAGGTAATGTGGGAACATTTTGCTTCATTAACCTTGATCCGCCATTGGTTGCACCAATACTCGATCTTGTCAAGGTGTTTTTGAAGGGTCTGGGTGGGATGACAAGACTGCAGTGACATCTGCAAATGTGGCCAAGAAGGTATTGGGAGTAGAGGGGACATCAGCGGTGTATAGGTTATAGAGGATGGGACCCAGAACACTGCCCTGTGGAACTCCTGCATTTATGGGATAGTAGTTAGAATTCATTCAACTAGAATGGATTCAACAATTGGAAGTAGACGTTTTAGTAGGAGTTTCTCAAATATTTTTAAGAGGATAGGGAATAGGCTAATTGGACGGTAAGATGATGCGTCATTGGATGGTTTACCGGGTTTGGCAAATAGGACAATAATGGAATGTTTCCAGAGGAGAGGAAAGTGCGTTGTTCGGATAATGCAATTATATATGTAGGTTAGGAAGATTATGGCTTTAGGAGGAAGTTATTTGAGGAGTAAGGAGATCATATCCAGGGGATTTTCAGTAAGTTTTTCAGAAGGCATTTGACCTCAGAGGGGTTAACGGCTTTTGGTGGAAGGGAGAGAGGAATAGGTGGAGTGAGGAAGTCTTCCACAGTTGTGCTGTGAGAAAGGTGAGGTGTGAAAGTATGGGCAAGATGCAGAGCAAATTCCTCCGACCTATCCCCATCCGAAGCTGCCCAAGACCCATCATCACGACTGAGTGGGTGTGAAACAGGATGATACTTAAGGATTTTTTTTGGTTACATTCCACGAGGAGTTATCCCTGGTAGATAGAGAGGAGAGGTAGGAATTGAAAGAGTCGGAACGGAAGGATGCCAGTCGCCGCTTTACCAGTCGGCAGTACCAATTGTACAAGCAGCGATCAGCAGGATACCGGGATCTTTGCCACACTGTTCTGGAGTGGCGTTTGGATTGGATTAGATCTTTGTGATGCCGAGGTAAACGATTATGATTGTGGATTATGGGGGTGACGATGCCTCCCAAGCCGACCTCTGGACCAAAGTAGTGAAAGAATGCACTGCATCGTCTAGGTCTTGGGATGTTTTCAGGGACAATTTGAGGTCTACGGACTCTGTAAGAAGCTGGCGGAAGTGGTCCCAGTCACTGGGCCCCTAATAAATGAAGGAGGAAGCAGTTTGTGAATTGGTCTTAGGGAATTATTTAATAGTAAAGGACTATGATCAGAGGAGAGGTCATCGAGGCGTGTGAGTGAATAGTTTAGTGTTCCTAAACTATTGTAGAAAAAGAAGTCAAGGAGATCAGGATTTCGGTTGGGATCAGATGGCCAATAGGTGGCTGTGTCAGGAGTGATAGCGGAGCAATGTTTCTATGTGAGTGCAGACAGCAAAGCACGTCCTCGTGTATTCGTGGATCTTGACCCCCAATGTTGGTGCTTCGCATTAAAGTCCCCACCCACAAGGAAACGATGCCCGATGGAGATGAATTGGAAGTCGAAAATGGATTTATTGGGAGGGCAGTACACTGATGCTAGAGTAGAGGGAAAAGTGAAGGTGGTGATTGACACTGTAGTGGATTCCACTTAAATGATTAAAAAATTAATGGATAATACTTTTATTGAGAAATTTGTGACATCAGCGAATTCTTAAAGATAAATGAATTATCGAGACCGTAGATTAGATCGAAATAAATGACAATTTACTTGAAAGACTCGAGGCTTTAAATTGATTGTTTTTTTTCTCAAGTAAACCTACTATATTTAGGTCTCTATTTGGAGTTTTACTCCCACTTATTCTAAATATTATTTAATTTATTAGAAGTTTAATAATTATTGTAGTAACACAATCATTTAAAATAAAGGACACTTACGGTTTTCTATACCTCATATAAGGCAAAGGTCGCTTCCTCCAAAAAGGTAACCTTTAAAAAAAAGAAAAAATTTTTATATTTAATAAAAATCTGAAAAGTAGAAACAAAAAATTGAAGTTGAAAAAAATACTTTTTTTTATAATTAGGTGTTAATATCCTTGTTCAATTCAATAAATGAAGAAAACTCAGGGCAAAACTTAAAATTAATTTCATCCTGAGAAAATTTACATGAACTGTATTTATGATTAGAAATGATCACAATATGAAATTTTTACAAACTAACAAATTTATGTATGTAATTGAGTTCTGTACATACATCTGTGGTGTTATGGCAGATGTTGATATGCCTGAAAAATTAAATTTTCTGTTTTGAGTTAATTTAATTTTTCGGATACATCATCAACATCTGCGATAAAACCACAGACACACGTATTTTTATTTTTTAATATCAATCATGATTGGGGCCTGCAGATAATCATGACTCCCTTCTACTATCAAATGGTACACACCACCGATATTTATGGAACCCCTTTGGGACAAATTAGCCAGAACTATCAAAAAGTAGAGAGTCAAGAGTTTAAAAGCATTTAAAACAATCTGTCCATGAAAAAATCAATTTCCCAAATAAAAGAATGCCTGATGAAGAAGGCCTTTTTCCCTAGCTTCATTATAAATTGATGATTTTAAACAAAACATTTTCTGCATTTATTTTTATTAGAGTAACCAAGTAACTAACAATTCGCAACTATTTTTTTTTATTAGATTGTACGAGACCCTTTACTTACTTTTTAGCAGAAAATAGATTCACAGATGTGGTTGGAGTAGCCTGCTGCAGGACTAGTTGAGATGGAGATTTTGAGCTTGTCTCTGCTGATAGATTTATAGGTTTAGCTTTCACACTAAGAGGGGTATTGGCATCAGTTTTCTGAAAATACAAAACAGTATATTTTTTCCTACTCATTGTTATTATTATTATTAACAAGAGTAAACAAGTTGACTTCACAATAGAAAATTATTTCACAAAAATTAATAGGCAATCAAAGCTTTGAAGTTACAAATGTAATGTAATTGTGTTTGGGTATGTTCATATTTCTTCTATAATTTTTTATAGTTTATCAGGTTCTGATGAGATGTATTATATATCAACACCCTGATTAATAATAATATGTCATTAGTGTAAAACATTTAACATTTTCAGATCATATTGAATAGGCAATTAAATTAAATATCTCGATGTCCCCTGTCAAATGGTACATTAGTAGACTAAAATTACAGAAGTTAAAAAATTAAAATTATGTTCAATGCTTTTTACACAACTTACTTACTATGATATAAAAATCTCTTAATTATACAATATATTTGATATATGATTTGAATTTTTTTCAACTAATTTAACCCAGAAATAAAGTTATTTCTATGAGATAAAAAAATCTTACCTGAGATGTTGTTAGGAGTTTAGAGAGAATAGTAATGTTGAGAATTTTTGTCACTGCCACCAGTTGAGTGTGTAACTCTGACTTGAATTCTAACTTTCCGGAATACATAAAACTAAAAATCAAACAGAAATAGGTTTAGTAAGTACACAATAAATTGCAGTACAAGTGTTTGATGTAACAATTAGGGGAACCCATAAGTTAAATAATAACTATTATTGATATCAATTACAAAGGAAAACTAAACATAATTATTAATACTTTCCTTCGCAAAAATAAAATATGTTCATGAGTGCATAACAATTGCAGGTGATCACAGTAGGATATTGTCATAAATATTTCTGTACCTCGGAGGGATACAACACTATGTCCATTTTCATAACTTTACAGGAGAGGAGTTTTAAACTTTTTTTCAACATTGGCACAGCTATTTATTGAGATGTTGAAACAATATTTTATCAGAACATTCTATTTATTGTTATTTACATCTCAATAAATAGCTGTGCCAATAACACTTTTTGTTGAAAAAAAGTTTAAAACTCCTCTCCTGTAAAGTTATGAAAATGGACATAGTGTTGTATCCTTCCGAGGTACAGATTTATAAACAAATGTTTCAATGTGGGCATACATCGACAACATACAAATATGTTGAGTAGACATATTCCACTGAACTGTCTGTCGTCTTTGATACCAATATCTTTTTAAAAACAGCTCTTATGTTGGTTGAGTTTCTTTCTCTTTTTTTCTGCAGTAAGTAAAAATTAAGTTTTTTTGGATAGTTACATCCTTCTTAGGAATATCTAGAGAATACAAGCAGTCTTGTACTCTAGTTAACAACTTGGATTGTCTTATTTACACAATGATAGCTGCGGTTTGTTGGAAGTAACTCCTTTTGAGCTTTAGACCTCAGAAAGGGGGAGGAAATAAAAAAAGTTTGTTGGAAGCAGAAAATGAAGTAGAAAGTAATGAACCAATATGCTCACGAGACTCCTCCAATAAGCAGTTTTAGGATCCTAAGAAATTATTAAATGGTTTTGAAAAAAACTTTCAAGTATTTTCACTAATAATTGTCTTTTTAACAGACAAAAAAAAAAAAAAAAAATGAAAATAAATAATGAAGTAGAACTGAAAAGCATTAACTACGCTATTTCTATTTTTGGAATATCCTTAAAATTCTTTTTGAGTTACCTCCTATTATATGATGTACACAGGTGGTCTGAAAAGTTTCCGACCTCAACATGAAGATGATAATAAAATAAATAAAAGCTTTGTTAGGTCGGAAACTTTTCAGACCACCCTCGTAGTCCATGGGGAAAAATCATATCTTTAAATTTTGAATACCTTGTAAACTGGGATTTCAAAAATGTTATAAGTAAGAGAAATATGACCAATCTTTTTCCCATTTAATTTTATATTTAATATATAGCACAAACTAAATAGTATTGTTTAATGCACCTACGAAATATCAGAGTGATTGGATTATTTTTCAGGAATACACACGCAGATGTAAAGAAGATTGCACCGTCCCTGTTTACAACTAGAGCCTCTCCTTTCGAGAAGGGGGTGGCTCTAGCTTTCATCGTTAATTTTCAACTAATGTTTCTTATTTCTACATTCCCTAGTTGCAGAATGATGGATACTTGAAGGTATCCCCCTGTAGTCCTGACAGTACATAGAAATGGGTATTTTGTTTTTGAGTGAGGAAAATTGGTAAATATTTAAATTCTACATAGCAATTTTCATTAAAAAAATTAATTAAAATATGCATTATTATTCTTTCTTGTATTATTTAATTTTATTTTTTGATGTTTTATTAATACTGATTGTAAATCTGACAGGCACTGATACTGTCAAAGAATAATCCACTTTGTCACGATGCAAAAGGAGTGTAGATAATACACTTTGTATTTAATATGAGGAAATAAATGTGTTCTGCCAATGAGCTTCTTTATGAATTTTGGAAAACTCATTCTTTAACATAAAAGATGTCCCAAAATAAGAAATTAATGTGCTATATGTCTTGTATGTTGGAAATAAAATGTTAAATGAGTGTAAGCCTCAAGCTAATATCAGAGATCTTAGGAGCCAAATATTCCCAAAATCTTTCTTAGTACAGCCATACAATCAATTTCCTAACTAAGCCTTGTTATTCTTGAGTTGCAGTGAGCTGTCAATGTGAGGTATTTGGGCTTTTATATGCACATATTTAAAAAAAATAAAAAACAAAAGGAGCATACTTACTTAATAATTGGAAAAACTGCATTGTAAGCGAGCGACTCAGGGAGGCTAATTACATTGTCTATATTTGGTAGAGAGTCAAAATGAGAGGTACAAGTACGTAGCACCAAACTATGAACCTGCAAAATATATTTCAAATAGTTGTTTTATATAATTTACTAAATGAAAATTTGTGGAAACTATAAGATTTTGTTTGCTTTATTACTTTAAGTTCTTGTCCAGTGACAAATTTTAGAGTCAAGTCACATGAATCGCCTTTGGCAAATAACAGCTGCAATCGTTGCATGAAAAATGTGCCCCAATTGTCCACCTTCAACTGCTTCATACCGGTTGTTTTTACCTCTGAGGCCATGTCGTCCTAAAACATTTCATGAATATTACTAAAAATATAATATTCATAACTGTGGGTTCATTGTTAGCTGACATAGGAACATTTGAGTGGGCTAAACTGGTATGAATGGCTTAGGTCGATAAAAGAAAGATATTACATTTTCAACCAATTTATCTATGGATGATGTTTCGACATTCTAAGTATGTTTGCAATAAGTCCCTGAAATAGAAGCAAGATGTCAATGTTTTCAATTCATCAAAATGTGTTAAACCATTCCTTCCATCTCATTTAAGAACCTGATACAGACAAGCTTGAACTGTTGAAACGTCCATAAATAAAGTTGATGAAAATCTAACATCAACCTTAAGAACAATACCGAAAAAATATATCCTCAAATATTTACAGTAATTCTAGATACCAGTACACTTCTCAGCCTCCAGTCAGGTCTGCTGCAGGCCAGGAAGGCACCATTGCACTAAATTCGAACAATTATTACTTACTTCAATCAAAAGAGATTTTGTGTCTCACTTTATATTTTAAGAGATTTGATGAACACCTTGTAGTTTTCAGATCATGTCAAAACAATAAGGTAACATTAATTATGCCTTCAATAATTATTCATTATAATTTGATATTATCAGGAAAGATCCCTCCTTGAATAGCTGTAAAAATATAAAAAATAATAATTATAACACACACATAAACCTGCAAGTAAAAGATAATAAATTATTGACCACTTACAAGAAATCATTATTACTATTATTACCCAGAAAATTATAGCCACATTAAGGTAGGGCACCGATATGCAATTATTCAGTCCTGTAATCATTTGATTGCTATTGGTTTCTGGAAAATTAAAACCTAAACTTGGCAGACTAAACTAAAGAAAGAAGAAGTTGCATGTCGGCGGAGTCCCTACCAACCCTTTGGTTGTTATTTATTTAATAAACCAGCCCCTTGAAAAATAAATAAGTCATTTATCAAATAATTAGTAGTAAAAATAAATATTTTTCTATCATATCGAGTAGGACATCAAATTAAAGATATTGCCATCCTGATTATTATCTTATGTAATATGAATTAATGAGTGAATGATAATTATGTTGAAGTCATCACAGCTGTCATCAAATGAGTATTCACAAATTTTTTGCAATACTAGTTTCATAAAGAGGAATGATACTTTGCATAAAGTGTAACTTAGTGCCCAAAAGATGATAAAAATAAAAGCAACCTTATGAAAAATAATGAAGGGTAAGAAATTAATCAATTACTTAAAGTAAATATTTTCCTATCGCATTATGTAGGGTACTGGATTAAAAGTATAGTTGTCCTGATTAATAACATGTATTATGTCTAAGTCCTTTAGTAGACTATTATTACAAAGTAGCCAATAAAATCATTTTCGCAACCGGAACCAAAACCCATAATTGTGTGATGAATCTCAGTTGGTTTGAATTTTTTTTCTAATAATATTTTAATAAGTTCCATTTCTTCTTATATTTGTCTGACAAATAAAATGAAGTATTTTATCATTTTTTTCACTATCATTAAATAAGTATTTGAGAAACTTTTGCATTACCACCTCTACTGTTCAATTACCAATAATAGTCAATATAACTTACATAAGTAAACATTTAACTCGGAAACTTTAAATAGACTACATTGTAGTCTTCTAACAAATATTGTCACTGGTGATTTTTCAAAGGTGATATGAATTAAGCTAAAGGTATTAAAAATTGAAAAGGCTAACAGTTCGCAGAGCTGGCTGAGATGAGAGAGTAATCGACTAGAGGTCAAGAAATCATGGGTTCAAATCCTGGCCCTGTCTATTTTCTTTGCCAAATAATCACAAAACCAATGGGGTTACAGAATAATTTTATACAACTAATATTGTTAAATAAAGTCTATATACAATAAATATCTGGAATACATAATGTTATAAAAAGCAGAACATTTTCTTGAACATACTACATTGTAATCTCCTTGGAAGACAAATGCTCTGGCGATTTTTCAGAGACTACATGAAATCAGCTGAACAGGTTAGAAAATTAATATAAAAATGATTCGAAGGGATAGCTTAGGTGGGAAAGTACTTGACAAGAGATCAGGAAGACCCACCTGCGTTCAAATCCTGGCCCTGTCACTATTTTCTATCTTTGGCTATTTATCAGAACACAGACCACAACTACTTATTTTGAATAAAATGTTAAAGTTGTTTATAATTGCTCAAACATAAAAATTCTGAATGTAAACATGAGTAAAAAGCAACTTTTTCATTCAGTACAATGCATATTAAATCAAAATTAAAGGAATATTGACATGTAAATTGGGTTATTTATAGCATGTGTCATATCCCTGCAGACGATGAAGCATACATATTACTCTAAAAGTACTTCATTTTTAGTGTTGATGTAAACAAACATCATTCAACACTATTCATTTGACAAAGTTGACTAAACCTAATACCAAATCATTACACTTAGCTGATGCAATTGTAATAAAAAAAATAAATAATAAGTTAGATCATAGAATTAACAAGGGTAGAGAAGTAGTAAAATGATATATGTTTATCTTTCATTTACAAAGTAATATCTATGAGACAGTCAAGCCTTGAAATTTTGATTAGGACAGGTTAGAATGATGTCAATATTAAGTATATTATGGCCATGGCCCTTTTGATGAGAATCATTCAATCAAATCATTTATCAGAAAATCAGAGCAAAGTTAAGAGTACTGAGGGGAACTATTTACAAGGATTACAACTAATGTTCACAGCTTGCGCTAGTTCTAACGTAAAGGTGACGTAAATCCCAGTTAAGAATTAAATTTTATTTCATTAAATGCGCAGTTCACTACTAGGGCAATTTAATGGTTATTCAAGGGTGGGTAATAATTTCAAATAAACGTACCTGTTAGTTTCTGACTGTCTATAAAAGCAGCTCCATCTCTGAGTTCTAAAATTCAAGTTATTGAACTAATTGTTGTCCGAAGCTTCCGACAGATGGAGCTGCTCAACACTTGGGCACAGTTCTAACATTGATTTAATAAACGACAATAAAGAACTCAACTTATCTTACTGTCAATTATACCAGTCATATTTGAAAAAAATGTATACTAACAACCCCTCTGAATAATTATATATATATATCCATGTATTTAATTTAAATTGTGAAATTTATATTTTCAAAATCTATTGGCCCCCCCACTAAAGTAAAATTCTATTGATGGAAATACAAATGAAAATGTGTTGATTGCAATTCCACATATACAATAATTAGATATGTCAAACTGATACATGTTGGCTGTAGCAAACTGTAAGCCCATCCAGCTAAAAAAAAATCTGAAAACTAATCCAGCAATTTTGAAGTGGGGAATTCATTTTAGTAGTTAATTCAAATATTTGTAATGTAAATTTATCATGTAATATTTAAGTAGTATGCTTTTTGTAATCTATACCCTTTCATGGTTTATCTAGCTAGAGCTAGTTTATCTATTTTAGCTTAATATTCTATAATAGCAGCCATGAAAATAATTCAAGCTATAAGAAATTGTAAAGGTATATTTCACAATATCTCCGAATATACTGATTTAATTAAGACGCAAATACGAGAAATATAAAAAAAACAAAAAAACTGGCACTAATCATCGGTCCTATAACCAGATAGGAAAGCAAGGATTGGAACCCAGCAGAAATGGTTGAATACGAAGAAGGAGAGGTCGAAGAGAGCGAGAGAATCGTGTCCTTTTTTTTCAAAAAGAAACAAACCGTAAATAGAGAGCTCTCCGTTTGAGGGCTGTCGTTTGGAGTCATTTCAAAAAAATACATAGTGATTTCTGGAAGAGTTAAGACTCATTATCAAGGGCATCGTAATTCTTGCCGAAAAAATATTCTAAAATTTTTTTTTTTTTTTTCCCCCCTTCCATAGCCCCTTTAAACTTACAGACAATTATAGATCCTCAGGTTAATCTATTCACAAATTATTTTGTATTTCCTGTAGCATCACTTCATTATATACAGGTTTTGTTATTTTATAGAAATTATATAATCGAATAAACAAGCATAATGGTATACATTATACGTGACTAGACTAAACTGACTAATAAGGTGATGGGGCTCACCTTTTTGATCAACCTTAAAACTAACCCTAAAAATGCTTTTAACAACCTCGCCATTTATAGGTACGCCGTGTTGTAGCAACCCGATTTGTAAGACTGTAAGACAGTTAAAATGTAAAGATTAAAATATAAATATATAATAATACCTATGATAAAATAAAAATGAAAATTATCAGTTTAATATAAATTAGTTTCTCAGAGATTTGATGGACTATATCACCAGGAATTGCTCTGTAAACTCAAAAACAACCTTCATTCCACGTACTAACTGATCATGATGGCATTCCTTACTGAAAAATATTTCAGCGTATCCCTCGTATTTTCTACATCCACCTCATTTCTGTATCTTGCCACCTCAATTTACTCACTCACATCCTTTTCCTTTTGTACTCCTTTGAAATGCCTAATCACCCTTCAAACTCCCTCTATGAATTGAATGACACAGCCGTCCTCTCTCCCAATCCTGGCCCCATCCTCGCTACCCAAGTTTTTTAGGAACACCTTGCCCTTTTAGAACCATGGCTTTCCAAATGGAGATTCAAAGTGAATACTGACAGTCCTATCATGTAACTTTCACCCTCCATCACTCATCGTGTTCTCCAGTTTTGCTTTTCAACCAACCCATTCCTGATAAATCCCAGATCACCATACTAGTACTTATAATAGACAAGCGACTCACTTGGGTCAAATACTACTGTATTTATGCTAGTAGTCATTGCAATAAAGATATTTCTATCTCTAATACAAATCCATCTCTCTATAACTCTCTTCCAATCTAATACTTTATTGTAAATAAATAAAGTGTTTCACTCTCTCTCGGCTACCTCCTATCCTATCCCGGACCACCTACTTCTATTTACGCTTGTTAAATTAACTCGCTGTAAACTTAGGCATTTGATCCCAGAAACCTATAGACTAATACACTAAATAAGAGTTTCATTGTATTCTTCTTCCATATTGTTATCCGGAGTTACTAAGTGGGTAACTGCTTCTAAGTTTTGATTTTCTCTTACATTTCTAACTGACTTTTGAGTATTACAAAGTAATTATACTTTACTCAATCAATAGGCGTTAATTAAGAAATGGATCGCTCATAAATAAATAAATGTATTAGTAGAAACAAAGTGAATTATTCAGCAGCTTGCCGTCTCGCGCCAGCTGATTGTCTTAAAAGACACAGTTACTAGAAATCCAAACACGACTTAATGATAAGAAATGGCATTTTTTCTAGATTACTTAATACTATTGGGGTTTTGGCCATGAAAAACGGTTGTATATTATGTACAAGATACCGAATCGACTAATTTTTCCATAGCGGCGATTTTAGCTGAGTTAGTTAAAGAAAACATAACGAATTTACTTTGTGCTTATTTAGATGGCATGTGTCAGTACTTAAAATCTTACTTAGCTGCTGAAGTTTGACTTAAGAAATGTTAAAAGTCAAAGAGAAAGGTTTTTTATCTTATTTTTAAATGTTGGCTTTTTATTTGGGATTGTTCTGGTTATTATACATTGATAAAAGCATATACTCCGTAATCTCTTTTCTCTCCATCCGGGCACAGAAAATATTTACAAATATTATGTTATAAGTCTAAAGTTAGAATAAGTTTCGTTTAAATTAACCAATTATAAATAAAATATTAATGTTTCTGATTTTGCAAAACTTAGAATACGTTATAAAACGTTGTCTGCCAAATACCAGTGTAGTTCAATTCTTTGGTTGCGAGATGAAATTAAAATGAAATATATATAATTTAATAGTGTAAAAATTGTACTATAAAATTAAAACCAATAATTAGTTATAGACATTGCTTGAAAGAAAAACAATTAAGTAATCTCGTTTAAAACGTTATAGATAGAGTTTACTATCGATTGTCCAACGGCGAGTCCGGCATTTTGAAACATGTGTTTAAGGCTGCTTCAATCTACTCAGTCTTCGGCTACCTGATGGAACGTTATTGTTAATCGGTGCTTCGTTCTAAGTTTTATTAATCTTTAAATTGTTACATTTTTACAGTTTAAGTTATACTAATTTCTTTAGCTCTTGCGTTTTAAAATGACGAGCACGTTTTGGGGTAAGTTATGTTTAATAAATATTTGGAATGACCATGTGGTAGTTTTCTAGAGGTTAAACAATCCAGGGTTATAAAATCATCAGGATGTTGTTTCCCTTGAATGATTCTAAATTTCAATTGAAATAATGATCCTTTGGCATTTATAATATTTAATTTAATATTGTAAAACCCATATATTAAAGAGGTGCACTTCAAACTATTGTTAATTGTATTTGAGCAATTCTTTCAGTTTAAAGAAAAAGGACAGTGTTGAAGCCTTGTATTTACTAACATATTATATTCCCTTATTTATTGTTTTGTATCTACTGTTCTGATGTTATCAGTTGATTTTTTTTAATTGAATTATCCTGGTTTATTCATGGTGAATGATACAGAGTAGAACTTTGTATACATTCGTATACAGGCAATTTGCAGCTTTTTAGTTCACTGTATGTGAACTAAGCCTTTACTCATTTCCCCAGAATATATCTAATTGTTATATGCTAATCCATTTTCACCCCTTATAATTATCCATCTTAATTATTTATAAATAAATTACAAGTTTAATTCATGTTTTGGTTTGGGTCATGTTACCAATTGCAGAAAATTAAATGAAAAATAAGATTATGCTGGGACAATGTCACATGTGTTTTTCAGACACCGCTGGAGTATGTACCTCATGGATGCATATCCTTGTTTTCTGTTAATTTCCAGGATTGGTACTGTGGTTTCCATTTTTTCTTTTCAATAAATAATGACACCAAACTAAGGTTCATTATTATTAAACATTGAATATCCATTTAAAGGATGTTAGGAAATACTTTATAATTTACTGTATTTATTTATTTATTTTTTGTCTACGTACAATATTATTAATGAAATCATCAACCAAGCATCACAGTTAAAGAAACAAGCTTATTGATCTCATTTATCTGAACAACGAGGTAAACATAAATGTGTGTAAATATATCAGGATTCAATCAAAACTAATTGTTCATTGCAATATTAAGTTCAGTGCCTATATTGAAATATAATGGTGCCTGACAACAGTGCTCTTATTACAAACAAGCTAAGGGTACTTCTGGTTGACTACCAGCTAGTATTTTTAATTTGTCTATTTTGAACTGAATATAATTGTATAAGAGCTTCGATTGCAACTTAACACACAGAACGATAAAAATTAAGTCACATGAATGTATCTCACGAATGAAAATTTGATGTTTGAGAGAAGCCATAAACAATTATGCAAATCAATAACGTGGATTAAAGTGAAAACAACTGAATTTCATTAAAGTATAAAGTTTCAGGGGGAAAATAGCCAGAGGTATAAAAGTAATTTACTTGTTGCAATATTCCACAATGCATTATGCCCTGATACCCAGTGACTTAATGGAACAATAACCTAGGGTATGCTGAGTGAAGCGCAAAGAGAAATCAAAGAGCTACCTTGAAGAACATTGCTGGAGTTAGGGAAGCAAATTTTAAAATAAACTTAGGAATATAGATGATTTTTTTCAATCAATAACTTCAAAATAATACATGATTTTAAGATAAAACATTCCAGCTTCTACATTTTCTTTGAATAAACAACAAAGTTAAAAGTATTATTTTACAAAGAAAAATATTGCAGGTAAAATCCTGATGTTAATTGGATAGCACTTAAACTGAATAGATAGAAGTGGGTTGATGTAACAGAAAATATTTATAAAGATAATATTTAACTGGTAGGGAAAAAAATTGGCGGCTTGATAATTGAGTTCTTAAAGTTTTTGCTGCGGGCAAGGAAAGAATGTTCTAAGGAAGCGTCTATGTAAATAGTGAGTTTAGAGGTCCAATAAGTGAGGTCTTGTTTTGCTTAAATGTATAGAAGGTATACCCGTTCTAGGATGGATAACAGTACATACTAACTGAATTCAAATTAGACAGTTTGATCTTCCAGGATTAATGTAATTGTTAATTTTGAAGTGAAAAACTTATCAAAATGATATGGGAGGGATTATATTAGAGCACCTGTAAAAATTATACAATCAGTCTTGAATTGTCTATTGATCATACTCTGAGCTACATATGTTTTGGCTAAGATTTAATTACAGGAAATATGTAAAGTAAAAAATATCCTATTTAAAGTCCTATTTATCTGTTTTGCTCCCAAGCTTGATTTAATGATTTGATTTTTCCCCAATGGTCAAGCCGTACTGAGGTTTCTGGTGAAAACCCTCTTTTTTTGTTTAGGGTGGTTTTGTTTAGAGCTTTTACCTCTGCTGAGAATCAGCAGATAACTAATACGGTTCCTATCCCAAGCACATTTGGTCACTTTAGCTCAATAAAAGCTAATACTTGTTGTTAACTAGCAATTTATATTAAAACTAAAGCTTCGCCAAACATCCACCAGACAATTGTGATACCTGTAAGTAAACTAGCTCTAAATAACAAATAAACTACAGGCTCTATTTTCTACGAACAGCAAGTTTTTTTTATAGCAGCTCTAAGTACGCATTTAAGACAGTAACACCCTGAGAAAAATAAAATTGTGTGACCTAATAATAGACATTGGTTATTTAATGTCGTTTTATTTTAATAATTTAGTTAATACAGTTTTTATCTATGTTGAAAAAGCAATTTTCAGTGACCCAGATGGTTTATCATCAAATTTAAGTTAGTGGGTTTAAGAATATTTGCAAGCCTCAAGAGAACCTCTTGTAATATTTCTTCACTTGCCATGCAGTTTATGTCCATGTCTATATATTTTTAAATACAATTAATTTTATGATAAATATAACATATTAAACTGAAGGTGAGCCCCATCACCTAGATTTGTATTCGTGTTATTTTCCTATTAACTTCAATCTGATTTTATGTAACCAAACCTCCTTCAAATGCATCAGCGCATAGCAGAAAGAGGAGAAAATTTGTTAATTATTTTGTTCATATTTTTACACATATTAAAATTTAAAGGGGTTTACGGGGGAAAAAAAAAAAAAGATAAATATACTAAAAATTTGATTTGGTAAAAAGCAAAATCCATTGATTGACTAGTGAGGCTTTTGCAAGTAGTATAATTTATTATATCAAGCACTGTTTATAATATTTATTTTTGTCAGGTTTGAGGCTGGAGGCCGGAAAGAGGTATAGCACTATAGTAGACAAGTCCTTCCATGTATCAATGGCTGCACTTGACTGTACAACAGTTAAGAGTGGTGAGTATTAATTTATCATAATATTCATATTTGTTTAATACTAGGGAAAACCCTGTGGGGCTGAGCCCTCTAGTTATGTAATATAGAGAAATAAATTAAATTAATTATTACGCTTCCCTTCTATCTTAAGTGTATAATTTTGAAACACGTTAAGTTAAAATTTGAAATTCCATCAGTATTACATTTAAGTTGGATAACTCTTCAATGAATGATGCCTAACTATATTACAATTATTATAACTAGTTATATATATTATAGCATTCAAAATAAACCTGGTGTGACAAATTTCTAAACAAGATACCGTGCTTCCATATTTTTCCGATTATTATTTTTGACATACATTTATTTTTGAACAATTTATTTTTTTTAATCAAGATCAGAAACCTGATGTTTTGCTCAAATTTTTTTCATTAAAACTTTTATAATTTTTTTTTACGGCAATTGCAACCCTTTTGTTCTTGAGCTGAGAAATTAGGTATACTCTTGTTTAGATACCACCAGTTGGAGTGATCATTCTGTAATTGACATTTTTCCCTTTTGCTTTCATTGGTTCCCTTCAGTGATCCATTTCTTTATCCTAGGTTTTTAGAAACAAAATAGACGTTTGCTTATTTTCTTCAGTAGTTGCAAAATTCACAGTAAACTAAGCAACATGAAAAACAAATTACAGAGTAATACAAAATAGTCAGGACAAATGTAAAATGACATAAACTTGAAAAGCTAATGCTTTTCATCATTAAATGGCTTGAGAATGATAGAATATCCCTAAACTTTGCCAAATATTTTATTTAAATACATTAAAAAATTTATTTATCTTATTATATATTTTTTTCGTTATATACCCCTAAACCCTCAGCAATATAATACATATTCTCAATCAATGTGTCAAGATCGTTAATTTCATACCTTTAACAATATAACAGGAAAAAATTACTTTTTCTATTTTACCATGATTTGCCTATTATTATTTATTGTCAGATTACGTTTATTTTATTATGACATGTTGCAATTTACCATGTGACTGGTTTTAATGGTGAAACAGGGGACTCAGAAATACCCGTAAGGGTTTCTGATTTTGAAAAAAAATCAATAAAACCCCTTAAACAACACCTATCAATTTACAAAGTGTTATATTTATTTATAAACACAAGATTTGGCAGTCATACTGCCATTTTCAAGAGACGTCTTCCTGAAGATAAGCTCATACCTCAACTAGCATACACCCTAGAATGAGCACCCATCGAGCATTTGGTGGCAAGATAATAGCATGACAGATTATATCCAAGAATACTTCACTTGAAAAGGGCAGAATATTAAACATTGATCATTGACGAAATTACCAATTGAGGTGTTAATAATAAGCATCAAGCCTATAAAATAACATAGGTTGTTTTTTTGTTGGATGTAAGCTATATTAATACTGAAGGAGCGTTTTTTGTACCTTACTGCAGAATGTCAAAAGACTTACAAAAAAATTTTTTTTAATAGTTATTAACATATTTTTTTCTTTTTTTTTTGTTATTTAGAAAAGGAAGTTCACAGTATAATGTTAGAAGAAGGAGAATCAAACATTCCATTCATTCTTTGTAACCTTCAAAAACCTAAAGTGACTCAATGTCTTCTGAATCTTAATTTTGTTTCTGGAGACCGTGTCACGTTTTTTTGTCGTGGAAATGGCACAGTCCATCTTACAGGTTTGTAGATTCAAATCAAATTATTGAAATGATCTTGTGATTGGAAAATCAAGTTCGTTTAATATAGTGTGTGCTCTTTAATATGAGTTATCTATTTTCGATTAGGGTACCTCATGTTAGAGGAAGACGATGAATTCGGTGGTTTTGGAGAAGAGGGGGATGAAGTAGAAGAAGAAGAAGACGAAGAAGAAGAGGAGGAAGATGAAGAAGAGGAAGAAGGAGTTGAAGACGAAGGTTTGTAAAATTCAGTTTTTTCAAACATTCAAAATTGCTAGGTCCAATAAGAGAGATTTTCAAACAGAATCATATGTCTACTATCTGCATTTTTTTAAATAATATTTAATTATTTTTACTATTAAATTATAGATATTGCAGAATTCATGTTTTTAATAAAGTGTATCAATGTACTTCATTTGAAACTAATGTATTTTCTTACTTTACAATAATAATACTCTTATGAGTTATTATTATTAATATTATTATTTGTTCCGGCATTTGTGCACCGCGGCCTCACTGAGACCTATTGTGCGCCGTCCATGTCCCTGTCCTATATATGTGACAGGCCCACGGTCTTTGCAAATCTGAGGATACTGAATGGATCGATCAGTTCACATAGTTTTGGGTCTACAATGCGATCACTACCAAAGTGAAGGTATCGCCTTCTAGCTAAGTTATCACAGTCACATATTATATGACGTGCCGTTTCTCCCTCTTTCTTGCAGAATCTGCAGATTGGTGATCCAACTATCCCCAAATTAAAGAGGTGTTTATTTAACCGACAGTGACCTGTATAGAGTCCTGTCACACTTTTGAGTGTCCACCTGTCCATTGATAGAAGTGCTGAGCTTCTTCTCTTACAGGGTCCATTAAGAAACAGTTTCGAGTGTTCCTGTTTCTTAGTTTCTCTCCAAGAAAGTCTTGCCTTGTCCTCTAAAGCTAATTTTATACGCCTTTTAGCGTAGCTGAGGCTGATACCACATATGGGTTCAGGTGCAAGAGGTGTCTGTTCTGAGCCCACCCTTGCAAGGCCATCTGCCTTCTCATTGCCTTATGAGTTAACATATGTGAATAACAACGGTATGAAAAAAACGACCTGACAACACTTTTTTTTTACATTATGGCTACATTTCACCTAATTCAGGACTAAAATTCAGAAAAAAAGCGTGTAAAACACATAAATAATAAAAACTTATTTTACATTACAACAAATTCATTAAGTAATAAAATTAGTAACAATCCAACAAATAAAAACGAACAAACCTGTGAATGCTAACAAATGTTTCATCATTACATCATCTTGCACATTATTCTAAAAATTCATATACTTTCCTGCAGTTTTCAGTAAAAATCTAAAATGGTAACTGTATATTATATATTAAGGTAACCGTTAATTCTAGAGAGAAAAAATAAGATAAATTAAAGTATAAAAATAAAATAAAATGGTAAAAATAAATATAATAATATATCTAAATTGATGTTCTTTAGATTGTTTTATAATTATTATATATATTTCTGTTATAATGTTGCAATATTATAATTGTTGATAACGAACTCATCATATTTATCGTGATAGTACCATAAATAGAATAAATATTTTTTGCTATTTTATTACAGATATGGAAACTGTGAAAGGAAAGTCAAAACTGAATGGTTTATCAGGTAAAAGGAAAGCTGATCAAGCCAAGGGTAATCAGAAGAAACAACCTAAACTTGATGAAGAATCGGAACAAGAAGGTAATTTCTCTAGAATTTCTATTGTAAATTGTTGTGACCCTGGTTTGTAGGTAAGGGAGTCAGAATCCAACACTAGTTTGATTTAATTTACTTTAATTATATGAAAGTAATGGTTGAAATTCTGCCGGTGTTTGTTGAAAGATAAACCACAACCAAACATCCATTTAATGTCGTCCTTAAAGCATAGTCTACACCAGGACTCAATGTAGCGGAGCTGAATCAAGTATGTCCCAGGGACCGAAGTGTTATGAGGGCCTACGTGATACAAGATTTTGAGTCCCATTGAAAAAGAATTTTTTGAAACAATGTTGGACAACATTGAAAGTCTGGACGTGTTCGGGGGAAGTTTGGCTCAGTCTGGCGTACAGTTGTCACAGTGTTATTGTCATCTGACAGGGTTTTTGTTGTATTTTATATTTTTTAATATGTGGACGACTAGATTTACTTTAAAACTAAATAAAGATCTTTAAATTTTTAACTCCTTGTGGTATAAACTCATATCCACTATGGAAACTGAGACATACTTAGACAGCCATTAAACAGTTAAGTGTTTCAATAGTGGAACTGGAATAAAAAAAATAAAATAGTATGAAAAAGCCAGTTCTGGTGTCAACACAAGAATTTAGAGGAAAGCAGGAAGAGTGGGGCTTCCATTCGTAGAAGGCATTTATAATCACTAGGTGTAATCTTTAAAAAATTAACAAATGTGAAACAGAGACCTGCATGAGCTAACTTCCGAGACATTTTGAGTAGAACTGGTCCTTGTAGTGTGGACGAGATCCATTTTTGCAGGGCTCTCCCTGAACAGACAAGGGAATATTGAATCGGGGCAGCTCCACAACAATGATGCTGTCCCTTAAGGGGAGGTGCTTCAAGTAGTATTGTAGATAAAATTTTCAAAGTGAAATGAACAATAACTAGCTGTGATCTACATTACAACTGTTTTAATAATTATTAATTATTTTCAGATAAAAAAAATGATCAGTTTTTTAATCATGTATTCAACTAAAATCCTTTATTGTTTCGAAGTTGCACTTTAAATTTTAGACGAAGCTAGTTTTAAGGTGATCAACAACCTTTTGCAAATATAGTAAGTATGCGTTGACCTTCATAAAACGCCTATAACTGTTACTAGGAAGATAAATGTTATTTTGAAAAATAAGAAAAACAGAAAAGGTTAATAACAATATAAGTTAAGCCAATCAGAAGTAAAGGTTTTAACCAATGGAAAAAAAATACTCAATTATTTTCCATAAGATGTGAAAAGAAAATGTTTCTAACAAATTATGAAGGGAAAAAGTTTTCAATAGATAAAACAATCGCACTTTCATTCTTGTCCATATTCTTGCACCTTTCACTGTCTTTATTTGCATTCATATTTCCCACAATCGCACTTTTCTAATACTGAAGTGAATCTATATTTTTCCTGTATAGTCCGAAATTAAATCATTAAATGGATTAAATACAAATTGCAACTCACAATGATCACACCATTTAAGTTTTTATTTTTTTGTAACTGCAAATTAACAATAAGATATTTTTTTTTATGGAGCTTAAATATCACATTACATTTAATTTTTAGTGGAGTCAGCTTCTGATCTAGACTCAGAAGATAATGCGTTAATTGGACCAGATGAATCTGAAGAAGACGAGGCAGAAAGTAAGTATTAGTTAGTTCCTATTTCATTTCGACTGGAAACTTACCTTTTAAAAGCCTTAATAAAATATTGATAAGTTAAACTTGAGCTGGTTAGGTTGCCAATCTTGTGAGGACAAGTCAAGCATAAAAAATTAATGAAACTATACAAATTGTAATAAAAAATGTTGAGCTTAAGTATCGAAAACATTGCATGATATTAACTGATTGGAGTTATCTATTGTCAGAATCAGGCAAAACATAGTTAATGTACAAAACTCATGATTTTTCATTTAGTTTGCCCAATACTAAATCTCAACCATATATATAACTTTTTTTTTATTTTCAATCAAATATGTATAGTAAAATTAATTAGGAAGAAAAATTGTGACCCTAAAAACTATTTATTTAAGACGTAGTTTTAATGAAATATACTTCACTAACTTCAAAGTGGTACTAGGTTTTTTAACTATACCTAATTGTATAACTTAACTGTTACAATTATACTTAAAGTAATTGTTAACAAAACATTTACAAACCTCATAATTTTTAAAAATTATTTTAAATAGCAATTTCTTAAAATATTAAAACCATCTGGTAAGATCCAAAAGCTGGTCTACATTTGCTGAAAAAGAGTGTTAACACACCAGCATATTTAATAGTTTTATTTCAATAGTGTTAAGATCAATTTTTTTCTGCTTTCTTTCCACCTAAAATATCCGCGATCAGACACAAACATTAGTAGTTGTCATTTTTCCTAATTGTCCTGTGATTTGTTTTTAACATATGTTATAATGAAAACAGAGCTGTACAGAAAAAAAATGTACATTCTGTCAGTTATATGGCAGGCTAAAGATTTAAGCTTGTCTCAAATCTCAGAGAACTCTGACTGGACGTGAACCCTGATAAACATTATCCAATCTGACTCATTGGGTCATTGCATTTCAACCCAGTTTAGGAATAGCAACAATACCATAGTCTGGCATGCGAGACTGGCTGTTAGTAGCTGTTATTGGACAGTTCTGTTGAAACTTATAAGTGAACCTCGAAAAACTGTTTACAATAGTTCCTTTTATTAAACGTTGATTTTTAAGCAAATTCTGAATTTTTTTTAGCTATTGCTATTATTTAGGCTTATTATATTAGTAGGCTCCTCTATCAGGGGTCACTCGTAATTATTTATGGAAATATAATTAAATTGTTTAAACAGGGATTTGAACCAAGAATCTATTTTTATTATTAGTTATTTTATATTATTATCTTTCAGCTGACGAAGAAAGTGAAGAGCCCGAGGAAGAAATAGAACCCCAACAACAGCAAAAGAAGAATAAAAAACAAAATAATCAGCCATTGAGTCCCAGTCAACAAAAGCAACAGAAGCAGGGTACCAGTCAACTTAAGCAACAGCAGGCAAATGTGAATAATATTTCAATGATAATTGAATTATATATAATATTATTCAAAATAAGATTTTCAGTGTCATTAATTGCCAAATAATTAATTTTAATATACGTGTTCATTCCTACTTGATGACCTGTAAGGTGGTATTTCAATAGAAAATAGTGATGTTTCGTCTTCTGTTACTGTTATTCAAATACGGAGAACACACTATGTTTACTTCTTCCTTACTTTAAGTCCACAGATAAGTGCTCCTAAAGTATGAAGCTCTTAAAAAAACAACTTGTTCTCTTCTTATCAAGTTAGTATCTCTTTACTTTTCAAACTACGCAGTGAAACAGTGGCTCATTATTGGTTTAAACTGTCAAACTTCGTCCTTATTTTAATAATGCCAAGTTTTGAACTTATTTATTTCTATATTGTGCCTGTCAAATATTAAGGGAATTATATCCCATAGAACAACAAAACCATGCAATGCAATTTTATATTTTTACTAAAAATTGTATTATTTTTTTAAATCTAAATAATTATACAATCATTTACTGTATAGTTGATTAGTTGCTTTAGCCTACAGGTATTATATATATAAAAAAAAGCTATTTTATGATGTAAATAGTGGAAATAAATAGATTCTAGTTTATATCTTGGTTGTATTTATTGTTAAAGGGTCCTCAACAGAAAAAGCAAGAAAAAAAGCAAGGCAATGAAGAAAAGCCTGCAGTTGCAACTCCTGGAAAGAAGACTTTAAGTGGAGGTGTTGTGGTGAAAGACCTTAAATTAGGAAATGGGCCTGTGTGCAAATCAGGAAAGATGGTAAGCTGTATACTATACTTAGTTATTGATCTGATAAATTATTATGTATGTATTAAGGAAAACTTGACTTGCACCTATTGACAACATAGCAATACTCTTGTAAATCATCCTGGTAGTCACACTACAACCTGCCAGGTTTGTCCATCTTCATTCATTGGGAATCCAAGAATTCCTCTTTCTTCTTGCCTCTTTGTGCAAGGCGTCTCTTTGTTTGACTTAGGAGCACTGGAGTGCTCTGAATCATGCTGCTGGCTTAAGATACATATATTATTCTCTGTACTTAAAAACAACATGAAAATGCCTTCAACCCTGGATTCAATTAAAATTTACTCTTGTTTTAATTATAAATCATATAAGTTTTTTATTATTATTATTTGTCATCAAAATTGTTTATGAAACGGTTCACTAACCTAATCTATTTTCCCTAGGTATCAGTTTATTATGTGGGCAGACTGAAGTCAAATAATAAAGTTTTTGATAAATTAACCCAAGGAAAAGGTTTTAAATTCAGGTTAGGGAAGGATGAAGTAATTAAAGGATGGGACATTGGTGTCGCTGGAATGAAGGTTGGAGGAAAACGGCTCATTACATGCCCTCCTGATGTGGCGTAAGTATTTTGTGGCTAATTGTTGTTGTAACAGTTGAAAAATCATTGGGTTACTGGAAAACATCTCATCAAATCAAATTCCCCCCCCCCTTATCATCTTGATTGTTTTAAACTTCCGATCTATTTCTATTTCTCAGTAAACTTAGAAAGTTTTTCAGTCATCCAGTGAAATAAAAAATTAAAGTGTTCCTTGTTACTTAACTAATTTGATTATCATTTGCACAGGTATGGAGAGGATGGATCTCCCCCAACGATACCACCAAAGAGCACATTAATATTTGAAATCGAACTTAAGTCTGTTTTCTAAAATTTTAAATGTGCTATTTATGAAGGCAATTGAACAGCATCCCTGAACATGGTTGTAACCCCCCGAAATTGAGAGTTTTAAGTTAAATATCGAACAAGGTTGTATGTCAGATACCTTGATTTCTCAATTTCTGAGGGTTACAACCTTGTTTGGGGCATCTGTTCAATTATTCCAATTAAATGAGTCTTCTTATTCATGGAAAGATGTTACAATGAAGTGAAGGAAACTTGTATATTGATTAATATTTCATTTTGATCTTTCTTTATTACGATTTTTTTGTATGAATATTTTTTACCAATACCAATTTTATTCTGGCTGGCGGTCACTCTTTTATAGTAACTTAACAGTTAAACTGTGTTTTTATTAATAAAAGTTAATTTTTTTTTTATTTTTTGGATTTTATTTAAATTAAAAACATCAGTTTATTTCCTCTGTATTCTATCAAATATCTAATGTTATGAATTTTATTATTTACATCAATAATAAAACATTGTCTAGCTATCTTCTTTCAAAAAAGATCCTAAAATATATTTATTATTCAAACTGTCTTACTGTCAATTTATATTATTTAAAAAAACAAAAAAAAAACAGTTATTGTGATGTATTACGTGACGTATGATTCATAATTATTCTTAGAAACATTAGGACATCAAGTGAATTTTTCATGCTCCTTACATCAAAGCTCAGCCATCCTATAGGCCAGTGGTTAACATGTGACCTCTGATTTGACCCTGAACAATATAAATTGATGATTTTTTGGATCAGTCATGTCATAATTGGGAATGGTGGTTTAGCCAACGAAAATAATAAAACAACTGTGGAAGATAAGTTGATTTATTAAACTTGAATAGTCCACAACCAGTTATTGTAGATAATAGTAAGTGTGTAGTGGTAGTGGTATATGTTGCTGAATAAGTACCATACAAACTACTGCTGTTTTAAGTTGTACTTACTTTGCATTGATTGTAATGGAGTCTGTTAAGATCAATTAAATCTCATTTAAAATAGAAGTTGTTTTTTTTTTTTGTTTAAGAGCCCTGAACCTACAATTATTTCTGGAAAACCCATTATTAATTATCATATTTACCAACTTTGGTTGGTGCAAATAATAGCAAAAAGTGATATGAAAGATGAGGGCCAAGTACGTTTTCCAGTAAATAGGTGATATCATAAGTGCGGAGTAACATTATTACACTCGTAATTAATAATAATAATTGTAAAGTCTTGTGCATTGACCAAGGTGTGGTGACTGAATTTCTTAACAGTTAAATAAGACATCTCTGTTGAAGACAAGAATATGTTCATATTTGAGACAGCTCTCTTTAAAGAGCTTGTAAACCTTTCGAATTAGAAAGCCCTTTTTTAACATTATAAACTGATCTCGCCCTAATTTATTTACATGTATGGTAATAATGAACCCTTTAAGTTTCACTTGCAACTTATACCTGGTTCTCATGTAGCAGCACCTCTGAGACTAGAGAGCACATTGTGTTATGGCATAAGGTAAAATAACTCAAACAGGTCACACTGATAAAATTAACTCGCTCACAGTTATTTTGCATAGCATGCAATCATGTAGCAACCTGGCTTAAATTACCATCTTAGAGCTTGATAACCTATAGCCTTAAGTGTCTTCGAGCTTAGAGATCCAGCCACTATGATTGGTTATAGAGTTCACCTATAGAAACATTTGACCGGGTTTACCTACAAATATTAGTCTAGTAAGAGCAGCATTTCAGTGGTTTTTACTCATTATCTAATTATGAAATGAACAATAATAACTATTTGCAATACCCTGTTGAGCTAGAGCTAGGAGAGAATGTAGAAAAAAATCTCAATGTACTGACTAGTAAATATAATAAACATTTTATGTAAATGTAAAATAAATATGTTAACTCTCCTCAATAAAAACTCAGAACAAATTTCTTTTATCAGATAACTTCAGTGTTTATTTATTGGTATGTACATATCAATTAATAAATTTATTTAATAAGCCTTTATTTTAAGAAATAATATATTATAATTAAAATGAATAAATATACTAAAATTAGTCTTAAGTAACCATTTTAATACACATATTATCTAACAGAAATAAAAGCCCTGCCCAACAAAGAAAAAAAAATATGGCGAAGAAAGTTTGAACGCAATAAATGATGAGTAGTAAATACATTTCTGAAGTCATTAATGGAATAATGTACTATATTTCATAGGTCCACCTTGACCACTCAGTGCATTCATCATTTATATCCATCCATAAATTGAAAAGATGATTATATAAAATGATTAGAAATATTTGATTAACTCCTTTAATCAACATAATGACATATGAATTATAGGTATTAAAGATTCAAATCGAAGTATATTGGGTTCTAAATTTAGTCCACTCGAGTGAAAGCAACATTAGAGCAATTTAAAAAAAGAAACAGCAAATTTTTTACCACATAACTTGATCTCGAAATTTTAAGAATGGGCAGAGGTGTGTGAAACAGGCTGCCACACCAGCAAGAGAGTTATTACAAACCAAATTTTCCTACTAGTTAAAATTGCTCTTTATAAAAAAACTATAAACACCAAATATTTCTTAATTTCCATTGAATTTCATTATATAAAAGCTTAATACTATGTACTACATTATTATAAGCCTACTACATAATGTGATGTTCCCATTATACAAATCTAGACATAGGGTTAAATATGTTTAAAGTTATGTCAGTGTCTTAGAGAAAAGCAGAATCTTAAAATAGTGATTGATAGTCATTTAACTTGACCTCATTATTAACAAACAAATTGTATTTTTTTTTACAGATTTATAAATTTAACATATACTATGTCGATTATTACTCATTTTCTATCCAATAAAATAAATCGTTGATATCTAACTGAAATATATAATGTAAGTTGGCTTCATTCAAATTTCATGACATAGTTGTTATAAATGAAATATTCACTTTATCATTAAGAATTACATCAGATGAACACTACATAACTTGATGCATAAATAAGTCAGAACAATAGAAATTATTTAATTAATACTTCAATTAAATCTGCATGGTTAAGAAAAACCCAGAGGTCTTAAGGCCTGAAGCCTTACTACAGATATTACTGATCATGGTTTTTTTTGTGATGATTTAAAATTCAGCTAAATATTCACCACAAGGCATTTCTTACAGAACAATCTATTAAACTTAGAAAGTGGTCCAATATAAAAATACACAATTTGATGCAGCAACAAATCAAATTAACAAGTGATAAATTTATTAATCTAATCTTCCTTTTTTTGTTCTACTGGCTTGCATTCTGTCTCATCAGTCTTGTTTTTTCGAGCACAAGGACACACCAAAGCTGAAGGACAATAATTTTCATCTTTACCTACTTCCTTTCCTTCCTCATCTTTTTTCTGTGGATTCCATAACATCAGGACATAAGGCTGTATGAATCGCCATAAAAACAGGAGAAATGGAATCATGAAACAGGGCACACAGACCATTTTCAACTAAAACAAGAGTTCTTGAATCAAATTAAATATATTTATACAATAACAACAAATTTTCTTTGAAATATGAATTTCACTTATCATGTGAAAATGTTCATAGAACAGACTAAAAAAGCATTAAATTAAATCAATAATAACAATTACAGTTGTAAAACAATTAATAAATTAACGTAAAGATTAATTCATTATGAATATTAAATACAATTACTTGATAATTAGCGACTCGCTATTAGAAGGCTAAAATATTCTTATGACAAAACGCAAAATCGAATCAATTTAATGACAAACAAAATAATACTGACTTAATTTAAACAATGAGTGGGGAGGTTAGAACATTGGCACAAAGAGGTTGACTTTAGTAATCAGAATTAGAGATGTGTCCGTTGTGCACGCAACATTCCACAGATAAAAGATAAAACTTGGAAAAGGCTGTCGCCTCCCCCGCACCTAGTGCGTTTGATTGTTCAAAATCCCGAACAGCTTAATGCTGCGCTGCTTTGGGCATTCCCTGTCACAAGTCAGCCGGCACAGTGTTCCCTGGTGGAGTTTATAGGAGGCCCATTGAAGCAACATTCTATTTGGAGCGTCGGGATCTCAAGACATGATGCTTGGATAGAGCAAGGCAAGCATTCAACGGAAAATTTGTGAAGAACTCAAAAACAGTATATATAATACAAATATTTTTTTATTTATTCCATTTAAATGATTGGTTGTCAAGGACCTGAGATATGATAAACTATAAGTTTAAAGTTTTATTAAACTTTTTTTCCTTATATTAGTAAAATAACAAATATTATATGAAAGGTAATATACAGATAAAAATAAAACGGAAAATATGACTAATGACATAAAACTAAAATATGTAAAATAAAAAAAAAAACTTTTCGAGAGAGGTATGTCTGACCACTTTTGGGTGCTAGTGCTGAGTTAAAATGAAGTAGTTTTGGGGAGTGGCTGAAAAAAACAACTGAAGCAGTTTGGAAAACCAAGAACCCAAGAAACTGATGGAAGAAAGAGCCAATAGAACCCACTGTTCAGAGAAACCTAAGAAAACCTATCTGGGCCATATTGCGGACCTCGACCTGGAAAGGGGGAAAAGCATCTAGGAAATTAAAATGCTTACAAGGGGCATAAATGGCAGCTTCATTGAAACAAGGCAAGCCTACAGAGAAAGACACTAAGGGAGATGGAAAAGAATTAGAAAAATAGTTATAGAAAAAAAAAACCTGTTATAATTTTAAAAGAATTTCGCATTCAATTTAGCATGCAGTCGAATATAAACTAGTAAGTGATTTTTCATTAGTAAACTATATTTCAGAACCAATCCTATATGAATGGAGGTGCTTTTACAAATAACCGTGACCTGTGAGGAATTTAAACAGGTCGGGGATTCTAATACTACCCTGCTGTAAACACTCCCAAGGTATTCTCTCTGAAGTGGTTCTATTCACTGAAGCTCATTTTTTGTTGTACAGGCCTTGATCATGGACTTTGCTGTTGTGTAGTATAGTGCGTCAGATTGAGGTAAGAGGAAGCCTATCTGTTTGGCAGATAGAGATTAAACTAAATGAGGGAAGACACTGAGCAATGTGACAATTACGCCTGAATGCCCCTTTTGTGTTTAGATACATCCCTTCATGATACTGTTCTTCTTGACTATGGAATTCAGGATTGTTTTACATTTAATAAGGTCCGGTTTTCCTGTAGGTACCTTGTTGTAGCCTCAGGTATAAAACCTGGAGCCTTGTTTTCATGGTAATATTTTTTATCATGACATCAACTATTTTAAAAACAATCACCATATAGACAAGTTTATAGCAACTATCATTACACTGTTAGCACACTATCACATTTGACTAGATAGTTGAGAGTACCCAACTTTTGTTGAGAGTGTATATGATACTGTTGCATCTACTATCTGAGAATACAGAACTCAAAATTGACTGTGTGCTCTTCTCATGCTTTGAGTGTTGAATGCTTGATATTTTTTTGAACCGTTTGAGATTTTGACATTTTTCGAAGAATATCATGGTTTTCCATGTTTATTGAAGGATAATCTGCCAATTTTAAAAATGAAAGTGAAGTGAAGAAGAAAAATAAGTGATACGAGATCATACCAACAATTTTCAGGACTCTTTTCAATTAAAGAGCTTCTGCAAAAAAAAATTGGAAGGTTATAATCAAGTAATGTGCGAGGTAATTTTTGAGAAGTGCAGTTAATTTTTTTGTTGGATCCACCGTATTTTAATTATTTCACGAATGACAGCAGCTACCACTGCAGTGGTGTCGGTGGTCATGAGAATACTTTTGCGAGAGTTCTAATGTCTTGAAAATGAGGCTTTAGTCTGCTAAATGTTTCATATTCTTCAGTTTTATGGTAGGAGGTATCGTCATATATGCGCTACATTTGGTGATCACATAAATGGGGCTCTGAATTGCAACAGATATTGACTTAATCTATATTGCCTACTAAAATCTGAATAATCTGCCACTAGGTTTATATTTATCTAGCTGTTTATTTAGCTGTGATAACTTTTTGGTGAACAATTTAAACTGGCTGTTAGACCATTGCTCATCTATTCTGGACTATATCCATCATTTCTGTTTGGAAGTGGAGCGGCCATTAATGGCCTATCAGCTCCTTGTTGCACTTTGTCTCTGATTGGTGTTGTTTAAACCAAAATTATACTATGTTGTCGGGTCGTCACGAGGGGGTGCCTAGTTACCCTAGCCCTAGTGACAAAGTGAGGGTTGATTAGGCTATGACCTGGACAATTGCTTCATGACGGGTCTTACTACTGTACTATCTGACTCCATATTTGATAGGTATGTGCTCCGACAGTGCACTATCACCAGTGGACCATGTTCAGGAGAAGAGGTATAGGTATTGTAGGTAGTTTATGTGGTCTTGGAATGACCACGAATTCATACTCGGTATCTAAGAGTAGGCGAATACCGTCCGGATTCCAAAGGCGAGTGTGAACCGGAGAGAGGCAGACTGGATTGTCGTGGGAGACACTACTAGGTAAAGGCGACCGTTGTCCGCGAGGGAGAGGTCTCTCCCAAGGAGGTGCTAGTTTTAGCGAGACGAAGGCAGAGAATCCCGCTAGGAAAGTGTAGGGTCTGACGAGGCCGGACTAAAACATAGCGAGGTTTTCATAAACGAGAAGGCTAAATCTTGAAACATCAGTGCAGCTGCAAGTACCAGTCAAAGAGCGGTAGTTAGAATTTTTTTTTTTTTTTTTTATTTCTAAACCCCTTTTATTTTATACATTTTTACAAAATGATGACCAAAATTCAATGTACAAGATTTACAATGTTCTCCTCGTGCTTCATACGCAGATGCATTTAAAGGAGGTAATATTTACAAACACAACCTAAGACTAAAGCGTTCCTGCCTCGACTGCGACTTGCCATCAATGGGGGAACGGAGCGGGGGTTATCGTGTTAATCACCGGGTTTGTCAAGTATTGTAGGGAGTCGAAAAATTTGATATGTCTACGTTGAATGAATTCATCCACCGTAGGCAGCCCGAAGACCTCGTAGCTCTAGAATATCTAGAAGTTCACTGTTGTTCCGTTGCTCGAATGAAGTATGTCTGACCACTTTCATCAGTATACCGTTTTGGAATTGTTGGAGTCACCGAGCTGTCGTATACGGCAGATGACGAAAAAGCGGTGCACCATACAGCAGAGCAGATCTGAGTACACTATTATATATCATAAGCTTTAGGGGCAATGATAGATTGGGGGAAGTCAATAAATGCGTTAGCCGGTAAGACTTCGTGCGGGTTTGCTTCAACTTCCTCGCAAAATGGTTACTAAAACGGAGGTGTCAGTCCATTTTAATCCCCAGATATACTAGGTTGTTTGCTGGTGAGTTTTGCTGCATTCCTACTGTGTAAGTAGTAGGCAGTAGCCTTTTCCGTTTTCGAAAGAGAAAATTACGCAGTCAGTCTTACCGGCGTTTACAAAGATATTGAGTGTCCCCAATCTCTCACTGATTTGGTTACAGGCTACTTCAGCCTGTCTAAGAGCTACCTTGGCGCTCATGATGCTACTGTACACCGCTATGTCATCAGCGAAAGCAGTAACTGTTGTGTTTTTATATCGGGCTCCTACAATTTCAGACGTGTATACGTTGAATAGTATAGGGGATAAGACGGCTCCTTGGGGTACTCCACAGGTCAGTGGCACAGCTTCGGAGAAGTTATCACCCACCCGCACCCACATCGATCTGTTGTTCAGGAACCTAGCCAGAATTGAATAGAGTTGCTCCTGGCATTCCCGGTCGCAGAGTACTTGACATAGTGACCCGTGGGACACCGAGTCGAATGCTTGAGTTCAGTCAATCGAAATCATAGCCATAACTTCTATTCAAGTTATGGCTAGCTTCTGACTGTAGCTTTAGAAAGGGATGCTCTGCGCTCATACTGGTTTAAAATCCAGTCTGTTCTGGCGGAATGATGCCATTTTCCGCTCAGTAATTTTTGAGATAATTCAATAGAACTTTGAAGTAGTTAGAATGATTTAGGGGCTCAGACTAGTGGCTATATATAGCCCCCAGTAACCAATGATCTGGGGTTTTATTATGACCAACCAAACCGCAGGGTTGCGGTGACGTTTGACTGTTCTAGACCAGGACCCACCCAGCCTCTGAGCCGCTACCTGACTTTCCCTTCATGGGCCTCTGATCAAGATAACTAAAATAATGTTGACAGACAATTGATTTTTTTTTTTTTGTGTTCTGTGATTCAGACTGGATCAGGTATAGATCAGATTAGGAATGTGTCATTAAGAAGGAAAATAAGTTATATCTGTATATTATATTCATTTATTGTATCATTCATTTAATTACATATTATTTAGATGGAGGTTCTTGTGAATCTTTAGGAGTTGTCTTTTTGTTGAATAGAATGAAGTAGAATTGAGAAGAATGAATTCCTGAAGAATCAACAAAACAACATGATCTAAGCTGAAGGCATGTTCTCTATCAAGAAAAAAAACAATTAGTTGGAGTGCATATCATATTAAAACCCCAATTAATAAATTAATAATGCATACTTACCTCATAATTTGACTCATTTTTTAAGTAGGGCAATGATGAAGGATTTGTGAGTATTTAGGCTAGTATTATAGTAGTAAGTAGAGTTTTAGGTTGGTATTTTGCAATTTTGTGATTTATTTGCTTTACAAAAAATCACCATACTCTTGATTTATTAACTAGAATAGTGATTTTTTGTAAAGCTGGATTATTTATTTTCATTAGAACTTGGGTATAATTAAAATGATACGTGCCTAATTATAGTTTCACAAACAAATAATAATAAAAACCATGTGTCAATTGTTGACTTAAATACACTTCTTTAGATAGAAAAGCTAGCAGATTGACTGCAGTTAAAATGAAGTAGGTTTACATAATGTTGACTGCAGTTAAAATGAAGTAGGTTTACATAATGTATACTTGTTAATAAATCAACAGCATTGTGATTTTATGTAAAGCTGAATTATTTATTTTCATAGATCACAAAATACTAACCACTCATAAATCCCTTCATCATTGCTCTATTTGAATTAGGAGTCAAATCAAGTATGTAATGATGAAATCATAATTCAAGTAGAGCAATGATGGATTTATGAGTGGTTAGTATTTTCTAGTTTTGTGATTTATACAAATAAAAAATTCAGCTTTACAAAAACACACACATATATATTGTTGTGATATTTAGACGTTGTGTGATGGATTCACTTGAGGATCTATAATTGTATATAGTTGCCTGTAAGTTTAGAGGGGCTATGAAGAAAAAAAAAATCAGACGTTGTCAGTTTGTGATGTTGCCCTTGATATAAATTCGAAATTAGCGGGCATAAAAGGGTGGTAAACGAGACTCGTGGGTCATGGCTATGAAGGGATGAACATTATTTGTTGCCGTTATATCTAATATTAATAGTTATCATATAAATAATATTAAGAATTAAATATAAATATCACCCTCGGTAGACTCTCACTACCTTCCTGATTCCACCTGCCTCCTTTAGGCATTCCACACCCTATATCCTTCTAGCAAACTTATACAACTCTTGTATAAGATTGCGGTACTTTCCTAACACATGGAAACAAGCCATCTTGTTTCCATTACTGAAGCCAGCCAAGAGTGGAGATCACCCAGCCCACTACCGCCCGATCAGTCTGCTACCACAAATGGGGAAAATCTTTGAGAAAATTCTTTTGAATTATCTCAAAGACTACTGCTCGGAAAATGACATTCCGCCTGAGCAGACTGGATTCCAATCCAGTATGAGCGCAGAGCACCCCCTTCTGAAGGTGCAGTCAGAAGTTAGCCATAACATGAATAGAAACATAGCCAAGGCTATGATTTCCATTGATTGCGCCCAAGCATTCGACTCGGTGTCTCACGGGACACTGTATCAAATGCTCTGCGACCGGGAATGCCCGGAACAACTGTATTCAATTCTGGCTAGCTTCCTGAAAAACAGATCGCTGCGGGTGAGAGTGGGTGATAGCTTCTCCGAAGCTGTGCCACTGACCTGTGGAGTACCCCAAGGAGCCGTCTTATCCCCTGTACTATTTAACGTATACACGTCTGAGATTGTCGGAGCCCGGTACAAAAATACCACAGTTACTGCTTTCGCAGATGACATAGCGGTGTACAGCAGCAGCATGAGTGCCAAGGTAGCTCTAAGACAGGCTGAAGCAGCCTGTAACCAGATCAGTGAGAGATTGGGAAGACTCAATATCTCTGTAAACACGGGTAAGACTGACTGCGTAATTTTCTCTTTTCAAAAGGGGAAAAGCCCGCTCCCTACTAGTTACATAGTAGGAACGGAGAAAAATTCACCAGCCAACAACCTAGTATATCTGGGAATTAAAATGGACAGACACCTCCATTTTAGTAACCATTTTGCGAAGAAGTTGAAGCATACACGCATGAAGTCTTACCGGCTTACGCACTTATTAACTTCCCCCAATCTATCACTGCGTCTCAAACTATTGATATACAAGAGCATACTAAGGCCTACTCTGCTGTATGGTGCACCGCTATTTCGTTATCTGACGTATACGACAGCTAAGAAACTCCAACAATTCCAAAACGGTATACTGATGAAAGTAGTCAGAGGTACTTCATTCGAGCAGCGAAGAAACAATGAGCTGCATGAGATATTTGAGCTGCCTACGGTGGATGAATTCATCCAGCGTAGACATATCAAATTTTTCGACTCATTACAATATCTAACAAACCCGGTGTTTAACACTATAACCCCCGCTCCGTTTCCCCAACGATGGCAGGACGCTGTCGCGGCTGGAACACTCTAGTCCTAGGTTCTAGGTAGAGATTTAGTTTGTTTTGTTTAGTTTTGTTTTGTTTAGTTTGTTTTGTTTTGTTCCTAGTGTTTAGTGTTGGTGTCGGTGACAAATAGAAGGTGAACCTCATAACCAAGTGTTGTATAAGAACAATGAACTATTAACGACAATAAAAATTTATTATATTTAGGCACTCCGCCAAATGCATGTAAATGCAGAAAGAGTAGAAACATGTAATCCAAATATTTTCTTATTTTTCTTTTTTGTACATTGTATTGTTTTGTTGAGGTTTTGAAAAAAAAAAAAAAAAAAAAAAAAAAAAATATTCTTCTCATACATCCTTCAAATGGGGGACTCCCTTTAGTGAAAGGCACTCATTAGCCCAAAATAATTTTCCTTTATTTTTCCCACATCCTATTTTATAAGTTTGAGAGCTAAGAAAAAAAAAAAAAAAAAATAAAAAAAAAATATATATATATATAAATATTTTAATATTGGATTTGTTAACTTTAAAATAAGAAAAGTTAATAATATCTGAGACAACTGGCATTGGAAAATAAGAAAGTTAAAAAAGAAGATTACAGAGGATAATAAAAACGACGAGAGAGCGAGAAGCGCCCTCTTTCATTTTGACCCGCCCATGAGACAAGGTGAGCCTTGTTCATTTTTGATCATCGCAGGAGACATGAGGCAAGCAGATGGAAGAACAGAATTTTGAACAATAATTTTGTCCAGAGAAGAAGGATTGAAGAGATGTTAGCAGTGGAGGCGTACTGATCACGTGGCACAACAACAAACAAAGGAAAAAGAAGAATTCTCCAAAGGACGTAAGGATAGTAAATCTGTCCAGTCGCGAGTAATATTAAGGTAAATTTTAAGTTTAGTTTTAACATTGTAATTTTATCACATACGTGCTTATATGTATATAAATTCATGAATCGATTTGTAATTAAACAATTTTCCTTTTGACAGAATTCTTTTTTAAATTAACAGAACCTTTAAAACCTCAGATTAACTTAAATATAAACAAAATAGATTAAAAACATAATAATATATTTCATATATCATTTATAAAACGGCATTAAGTGATGAGGTATCTAAACATAATCATTCTCTCTCTGATCAGAGATATTCATTTTTGTAAAGTCTTTATTGAATTGTAATATTAAGTATTTTTCTGGCATTTTCAAGAATAAAGGCTAGTTCCTGCAATGTAATAATAAAGAATAATTATGGTAATGGTTTTGGTTAAAAAATGAATTTATTATTTATTTTATAAAATACCTCTTCATCAATGATGTGTTTTCTATTTTTTTTTTCTTCCAGTGTTTCGTAAAGTTCTCTCAAAAACAATCCTGAGGCAGTTAAAAGTTAGTTAATCAACTAAACTAGACCACAATTTGAGTTTAAAATTAAAATAAAAGTAAAAAAACCAATTAAAATATTTGAGTATAAAAATGGACACATATTAACAGAGTATCACATTGCTTAAATAAAATGACATACTAGGACTAAATTTTAGAAACTAACTCAACAAATGCTGTATTCACACTTAAAAAAAAATCCAATACATTTTTATTAATCATGCCTTTAATAGCTGAAATAATAATAATTTCTTTAAAAAATGAAAGAAAGGAAAATGGAAAATTAAGGAAAATAAGAACATGATAAATTTGCCCTTTTAATGAGCATTCTTAGAACCTTACGGAAAATGTAACCAATAACTATTTTAATAATCATTATTATGTATAATATTAATAATTTTCGGTGTTTTTTATTACTTTAATACCTATTAATTTATACTTAGCAATTTGAATTAATCATTGAAACCTTTAATCCTTGAATCTCCAAGCTTCAAATTGTTGTTTAATGTTATTAGTTCTCTAGTAATGTTTTCCTTGTAGTCTAAATCTACATCTGACAAATCTGAAAAAAAACAAAACATATTTCTATATTCAGTATTATTTATTAGAGAAATCATTTCATTTGTTATTAGTGCATGAAAGAATGACATAAGATAGTATGATACTACCAACTGTTTAGCATCAAAACAGAAATAACACAGATTTTCTGTTTATAATGAAATAAACAAAACCGGAATCGTAACAGATGTGCATTGACTTTTGCCCCAAAATATAAAGTAAACTATTATAGTTCTAATCTAAATGTTGACATAGAAATCAAACCAATTAATGATAAATAAAAAGATTGATGCAGTAATAATTTGTACTTTAAATTCCCCTCTCCATTGGATTTCTTTGGCTGGCCACACTAAGAAGGTGGTTTTGTGCATATAGTTTCACTTGAGGTTGAAGTTATTTTTTATCATGTCAATGGTGGGTCTAAATGAATATTATATTTCTTTAATCATAATTATGTATGTAATGTGTGTTGTAAATTTGATATTGTACTCAATTTTTTTGCCATGTATTTAATTAATGGCTCATAATTACTTGTTTAGTAACATCATCAGGGCATCAAGTAGAATTTCCTTGCAACATTTCATTATTCTAGGCCAAACAAGGATTAAAAAAAAGTAGTGA
Organism: Acanthosoma haemorrhoidale; assembly: GCA_930367205.1. Classification (NCBI taxonomy): domain Eukaryota; kingdom Metazoa; phylum Arthropoda; class Insecta; order Hemiptera; family Acanthosomatidae; genus Acanthosoma; species Acanthosoma haemorrhoidale. Next base: position 179,791,960 of record OV884011.1, on the reverse strand, counting down.
AAAGTATGACTAATTTAAATGCATGGGGGAAAAAAAAAGTATGACTAATTTTTTTTTTATCCAGCAAATTTCCTCAATATAATAATTATCATTAATCAAGACTTTTAACTTGATATCCTACTCAATATGATAGGAAAGTATAGTTTTAATTATCAACTAATTGATTAATTAATTACCTACCCTTAATCATTTTTATACATAGCGTAATATTTTGGGGATTAGACTGACATGATTTTTTTTTTTAATTAGAACAGAAATTGGATAAAAAAAATTGTTTATAAAGTTGATTGAAACAAATTTGAGGGGGTGATAGCAAGCAAGCTTCACAGCTTATTTTTGAATTATATACTTGTTGGGTTTACTGAGTCTACAGGAGCCTTGACCTACTGAGATACTTGAGGAAAATTAGTTTACTGGTCAAAAGGAAAGATAAATTGGAGGAGATGAGGGAGGAAGCAGCTGTTTGACTGTAATTCTACTTGATTAACCACTACAGAACTACACCAGGCTTGTAGGAATTGTGAGAAAGGACCTTTTATGAAATTTATTTGCACAATAAGAAGTTATTTAACATTTGTTTTAACAAAAAATGAAATTTAAATTATATAACATTTAAAATTCAATAAAAAAAAAAAAAAAGGATGGAGCTAGGACAACTGCACCCATACTTTTATCTCCTCTTAAATTTATATATTTTTAAATCAGATATTTTTATTTGGTACTTTTGTATTAACACGTCGCCTAGTGTACGTCCAAATTCAGTTATATGACAAAAACAAGTTAGTTGGCGTGTAGACATGCAGGAATTTAATCAAAAAGTTTACTTAACTACGTCTATAAATTGTATACATTTTTAATTTCCTTAACAAAACAAGTATTTTTGTTTTAATTGGAGTTTCGGATCCTGTCATTATCGGGTCATTATGTTATAATTTTGGGATTTGAACCCTGAAATTTCATTATAAGAATAATTTGAGCTAACCACTACGTCATATCGCTCATCTGGTGATAGAAAGGCTAAGCTGCATAACTCTATAAGAATTTTCCAGGAAAGCAAAAAAGTCATCTCGGGGAAGGTTACTATTTCTAGCCTTTTCGTGGACACAACTGCCACATGGCATACCAGATGGAAACTATCATTAAACCGTTGTTTTCTAACAATTATGAAGTTTTTGCCTTTATTTGAGAACTCAAACTTGGGGGGGCAGCCAAGGACTTGAACATCAAAGCATCCAACCTTTCAATCAAAATCCCATAGAACGCTGTTATGTTACTTGTGCATAACTAGTAACTCTTCACACTGGCATTAGTAAATCCAATATTCTTGAATGAATTCCCTCTCTATGTATCTTCTATGTGTATATAACGAATTTTAAAATATCTATTCCAACACTGTGTACCCCATAGCTAGTACCAACCAGCCCTACAATTCTCCCCCCTTGGAGATTGATATCCCTTCAGGAATCTCCACAAGATCTTCCATAGCCAACCCGTCATTCTGATTTGTGGCAATGACCTGACTACAGTTTTCACGCTCTCTGTCTCCACTGGGCAAACATTTTTTTTTCTTTCATAGCCCCTTTAAATTTACATATAATTATAGACCCTCAGGTGAATCTATTTACAAATTATTTTTGTATTTCCTGTAGCATAGCTACATTTTGTGCAGGTTTTGTTATTTTATAAAAATGATATAATGAATAACAAGTATAATGATATACATTATACGTGACTGGACTAAACTGACTAATAAAGGTGATGGGGCTCACCTTTACTGGGCAAAAATGAATGTGCATATTACATATATATAAATTGTAATTTCTATATGAACGAGAGAGTGAATGAGAGTAAATATGGTATGAATGAGATCATTTATCACAATTATTCATTGACAGTCGAGATATTTGTTTTGATCTTAATGTTAATTTTTTGTAAAGTGGATATTGAATGGACCTGTATATAAAGTACCTTGATAAGTAGTGTTTTTGTGTCCCAAATTCCATATTTCATTTATTTTCTCATTAATAGTTAAGTATTTCAGTTTATACGGCGAATTTCCCCCACTATGGGCCAGAACCTCCGACAGGTCTGCATAGGGTAGTTTTGATGGAGCAGTAATAGAGTTGCAACCTCCACATTTCCAATTACTGTTCATATCAATTGGACAAAATGGTAATATTAATCCTCCACAGGAGCATTCCAAAGCTGAAAAGTTAGTCCCAAATTCCTTAAAAACAATGAAAAGAATATATTTATGAATTGGAACTTCATAGCAAAAATTATTTAAATATATAAATATTGGTACAAGTGAGTTCTACAGTCATAAGTGTCAGGTTATGTTCTCAGCGATAAGAAACGACTGGGTTAATTTAGTGATTCAATCGTTCATCGGTCATTCACTTCAATAAATGGCTGCCACTCTTCTTTTCTTATATGTATGTCACATATCCCTTTTTACTCTTCTTTTGATAGCGTGTTTAATTATTTACACCCTCATGGACTCTCATTTAAACGTTCCCTCGGCTAGTGGCTAACCACTAGACATGCTGACTTTTAACTGCGGAGACTCCGGTCGGATACCCTGCTCACCCAAGGATTTTTTTTGTGGGATGGATCTGGTCAAGATTAACTCAGCCTCGTCAGGATAAAGGAGTAGCTAATTGAATAAAAAAAGTAGCGAATACGATAAAGAAAAACAAATTTAAGCTTGAATGAAAAGTGTAACGGCATTGATTTTTTTTCTTACTCACTCCTATTTAGAGCTGAAAAAAGGGTTATTTTATCGGGAGCCACTCACTTCTATTTATGGGAACGGATAATACCACTTTCCATGAAGGTATTTGATCCCATAATAACCATCATACCATGAAGCAGTTGGAATAAACTACTTCACCATTTCGGAGTCCCTCGATATTTTTGTTATCTAAATACTCCAAGGAACCAGTCGCGAGGACATATCAGTTATATTTCGACATACAGACTCGGAGGTACCTCCCGCCTGTAGAGATATTTATCAGAGAAGAGGCTACGCAGGGCCTGTGTATTGCAGTTGCAGTAAGGCAAGTCGCTATATCCTATAGGATTATAGTGCGGACCTATTCTGCTGTACGGATTTGAAAGCTGTGCTCCAACTGCAATACTGGAAGGTAAGTTACAGATGGTTGTCGGACCAGTATATGACAATATCCTTGAAATTTGGAGGGGTCATCCTAATAAAGAGCTACGATGGCGATACCGCATCAATACGGTGGCGTTTGAAATTAGGGCTAGGCATCTTCAGCTTATGGTGTATTGACGGATCAACGAACGGACCATTGAACGGCCGATAAAAGGAGAACGCTTGGCCTGAAATAACTCACTTGTACCGGTATATGAATGATTAATAAATTTACAGACCGTCGGATCTCTACATCTCGCACATGTGCACCAGAACTGTTTAGTAACCGATAAAAAATGCCTTCTTACAATAGTCGGCCAGAACAAGTAGGAGTAGTTAGTGGTGAGTTCGGTCCCTTCTGGAATGGGGCAAGTGGCAATCACTGACATCACCTGGATGTTATTTCTGACGAGGAAGTAGCGCTGCGTGTTTGGCACGCAACTATGGTTCATCATTCCTGCGAGAGGGTAGAGACCTCGCAAGGAAGCTTTCACCTTGTCAGCTCCTACCTCAGTCTCGAAGGCTGTACCGTTCAGCACGCCACAGCACAGACTCAGCAGTGACTCTTCCTCTTCAGTAAAGCCTTTGCCCAATTCCTTTTTCAGAAATATTATCTGAAAGCATCATCATATTTACTATTATGATTCCATAACAAACAGCTGAGGGGATGTATAGGGGTATAGCTCATGGTGAGATGTACTTCTGGCCCCTGGCCACTCTTCTCTCTTGACTTCCATAACTCCTATTGATGAAATGAACTTAAATATATCTTTATTCTGTGACATAACCCCCTTAGAATTATAAAACGATCATTTAAAATGGCTGGCCCGAAGAGGTAGGCTCTATTATCATTCATACGTGGCTTCATTCCATTTTTTCATTATATTTTTTTTGTGTGTCAATAACTTAATTTAATATTTTTTATAAAAAAATTCCAAAGAAAATAGTATTTCGTCCATAGGCATGTATGTTCTACGATAGTGGTAGTAAAAATGACTCAATTGGTTTTTGAAAATTTTGAAGGTATAATCCTCAAACTATTCAAATATGCTAATTATTTTTTGTCCACAATAAATATTTAAACTTGCGAAAGGAGTAGTTTATATTATCGTTTATTGAAAATGTATCATACTATATAATTGGAATATATTTTTCATTCTTTGTTCTTAATCGTCCGTGGTGTATCCTAAGCCACTAGCTCTAAACAGTGACTTAAGAAAGCTAAAGAATATTTAATTTTAATTCAGAATTTTCTTTTGTTACCGTTCTTCCCATTGTTGTATTTTAACGGTCGCATCATCACCGTAATCCGAAATGTAGACAAAAATCTTCAAAATTTCTGATTGATTGTGTTTTTCAAGCCGCTATTGTATTTCATAGACTGAAGCCACGTACATGTCTAAAAGGTAACTCTCTCCCTTCACGCTAGGCAAAAATGTATTGTATTTTTAAGTTGGTTTAAATTTAGTCATCTTATGTGCTTCCAGTTAGATTAGGAAAAGGAAGTTATCCGGTTATATTTACTGCAGTGAAATAAAATTCAATGCACGTGAAGTGATTTGAAATCAGAACTTTCGTGATTTCATTCACTCTCATGCCGTGAAACAGTTGAGGTTGGGACAGGATAATTTTTTTAAAACGAAGAAACCCCAAAAACATGGTGGACTCAATTTTTGTAAATAAATAGTACTAGGCGCTGCCTGCTCTGCTAAAAGTACATGGAAACACATTTTTAGCTGTTTAATAAATGATGAATTGTTTGGTCGTCATCGCGTCCACAGCAGTGTTTTATGTTAGGTGATAAAGATCAGTAGACATCGCATAACAGAATGGATTTGATTTCATCAGAAAAATTCAGGACTTGGCCCTTAAGAAGACGAGAGAGTCTAGACCACCACCGAAGGAGCCTCCAAGGTATTGCTTCACTAGGTGGAAGAGAAAGACGATGTTGATACTAATGAATAAAGGGTCTTGATGACCAGGACATCGAAATGGCCTTCAGAGGTGCCCGTCCAGTGGATCATGAACATAAGAAGGCTGAGATGGTTGGGAATAAGTTATTGTCACCGTCCAGCTGGAGTTGACAATCAGCGCCTTAAGGCTAAGCCCCCATGCGCGATTAGTTAGTGAATATTTAGTAGCTATGAAGTCCTTGCGTAGAGAGGTATAATTTTTTTAAGTACATTCATATTTTAATAATAATGTCCGACAGTGAATTGTTGGTTGGCGATCTTCCAAATTCTTTTTGGATGTAGAAAAATTAATATTTTAAATTGAAAGCATTTCAGATCATCTTGAACCTTATAAAATTCGCCTCTTAGAAGCATTATACTAACAATGGGATGTACCCATTATTGTCGTGTACGTTTCTTTTTATATCGAATGCTCAACATCAGAGAAACAACATGTCATCTCATCAAAATCCATTTTTATACTGAAATAGCCGCGAATAATCCTAAAGGAGAAGCCTTCAGTCACGTTATTTTCGCGGGCTCGAATTAGAAAAAAAAACTTGTTTGACACTCTCGGGAAAACACGACTCGTCCCAATACTCTCACGCATCGCTTCCGACGAGGATGACTACATTCTGCCTCTTGAAGGGGATGGCTAGGTCGTCAGGAACTGACGAAACTCCGAGCCGATAGGACAGTGCACAGAAGTCATTACAAGGCTTCGATGGCGAATAGAAAGTACAAGTCATTATTTGAACTTCGACTGTTGAAAAAATTACTTTTTCCAGTATTAACACCAGTTGGAGGGCTGAAATCCCCCCTGTAATGGATTCCAACAGGGTAGAAGACACAATGTCAATATTTAAAAGTGCTAGAGCAGATAAACTGGGTGAAGGGCACTTGGATGGCTGACTTTTTCAAGAACCCTGACTTGGGTTAGGTGGTTACCCATCACCCATCCAGAGGAAACCTATTAGCACAAATTTATAAGGGTTGCAACACTTCCCCCTTTGAAATCGCTAATTCTACCCCAAAACTTCTTTTTCAGCCTAAAATTTGACTTGGGTTTGAAAAGTATTGAAATTATATATTATAGATGTAGTGGTTAGCATAACCGCTTCATGGTGTGAAGGGTTTGAGTCCAAATCTCTAGATGGAATGTGAATTTATTTGACTTCCATTAACAGAAGTGGACGGCTCGTTATAGTTTAGCACAATTTTCATTTCTAAATGGGAGCACATAAGAGGGTAAGTAAATTAACAAAGAAAAACATTTTTATTTTAAACTTTGTAAAATAACGCGTCTTAATATAAATAATTTTTTTTATTGAGAATAAAACTATTTTCTAATAAATAAATAAAAGGAAAAGGAAAATAAAAGTTACTAATATTCATGCCTCTGACAAATAATAAAATCAATATTTTAATTGTGTAGTATGTATTAAGATTATGCTTTGTAGTATTTTTTAATAATATGGATGGCCCAGCTGATGAATTAAATCCATGCTATATTGTAATTTTATTTGCCATTTAAAGATAAGAAAATGTGTATTTTATCAAATAAATACACAATTTCTTATTATTTTGAAGTTTTGTTTTGTCTATTTGAAATGAAAAAAAAATTACTAACCTCAATATGTTTGTTGTTTTTTATTTCAGTTAAAGCTTTTATTATCTTTTTATCTAGGTCACTTGCTAATAAGCATCTGAATGGTGTCAGAGCACGATACAGTAATGGGGACCAAAATTCTCCTTTTTTCACTGAAAATTGATTTAATAGCTCACACTCCTTTTTATGCGATATTGATTTTTCACATTCACTGCTACAGACCGGCAGGCGGCAGCCTTTGGAGCATGCATTCAATGCTGCGCCGATTTTCATGCAGCTAACACATGCTGGGGGCAAGATGGAAGACCTTGGACCTGCACGTTTAAAATCACCGTATATTTCACAAAATATTATAATAGTTCATTGAAAGTTAAACCTACTTACCCAGTACAATTGGAACGTCTTCAAACAATAGCTCCCCGGCTTCGAAGTTTCTACTAGTGAAAACTCCAAATCCACTGATACTCGATTTACTTATATGCCAATTATTGTATTCAAATTCAAGAGATTGCCTCTGCTTTAACAATTCGTTCAGTTCATCTGACATATTATAGATTGAAAAATGTTCCTGTAATTTGCTAAATTCTAAAATAAAAATCACTCGACAGTATTTATCTTAATACTATTTGCAATAGATTTCTAAAAACTATAACAGGGAAAAAATAGTTAGCACTCTTTAACGATTAAATGAAAAAGAATCACTTCTCCCTACTTAAATAATATTCTGTTTTATACACAAGTGTACATTCAGTGTATGAAAATAAAAAACTTATGAACGAACGATAGTTTTTTGTTATTTTTAACCAAGATTGAAACAAAATGAGTACCATAAAATATAGTACTTATAATATAAATAAAATATATGCTTTATAAATCTATACTATCCTCTAATTTGGATTAGAGGATATTAACATTAGACTTTACCTGTTGAGATAGGACAGATGTCTAGCTAATGCTGCCTAAGGCAGAGAGACAGCAAGTGCCAATTGTGTTAGTTGTAGCTCTGCCAAAACTGTTCTCCTCCACACACACACACACACATACAATACACTCTATACCCCCAGGTAAATTCAATGAGAAATATTTTATATATTTTTAGGGTTTTGCTGTTTTTTTATGAACCAGAAACTCTTATGTGTTTTACCACTGACAGATCCTGTCTGTCATTTTAGGTGTATTTGAGTCTCCTGTTCGACATAGAAACATGACATATTCATGTTTTGAAATTCAAAAACGACTTTCATAAATCACTTGTAAAAAAAAAAAAAATTTTGAGTAGGGTTTTAACAAATTAAATCTCTATACTTCCTAGTTAACAATGTAAGATTTTTGAATTGCCTTTTTAATCTATAATTACACAAACTCATTAAAACCGGGTTTGCACCTTCAACTCAATGAGTGCATTTTTAGAGGCATAATAGTTCCATTTGATGTTTGATGGTGCTAAAAATGAATCCCATGATAAGTAATGACATTTCATTAGAATTTTATTTATTTAAAATTTTCCTATCATTTTGAGTAGGGATCAAATCAAAGATTTTTATGTTCTGAATACTAATATGTATTAAGTGTAGGGTCTTAAGTATAGTATAATTACAAAAAGACATCACAATTTTTTTTGAAGCCATAAAGAGACCCTTAATTGTGTAATTCATCACATTTGAGTTGAATGTTTTTAATAGAGTAGCTAGTATAGTTTCATTGAGCAAAATTATATTAAGCAAATCTGTAACTTTAGATTTATATTCAATCAATTTCATCTGAATCATACCACAAAAATGTTAAGGAAAAAGGAAGTAATAAAAATAATTCTATTTCTCGACATAATGTACTTCTCATTACTCTGAATATCAGAGTATGCTGTTTGCTTTATTAGTAGAAAAAAAAAATGATGGCAGTATTATCACTTTTACAAATTTTTTTATAGTACATGGAAATTAATATAGAGACTAGGGCAAGTGATTTTTTTATTTTTTTTATTTACATTAGTCTATAAGTAATTCAAAATGTACAACGCCTATTCTTTCTTTCTGTCCTACTTTCAGATTTTTGGCCCATGCTTTGCACTGCACATTTATAATAACTCCAGCTGAAATTAAAATGAAAACACAAATTAGAAAATAAGGACTTCATTTAAAATTTATGAGAGACTATTGAATTATCCAGAAAACATTGTTATTGCTACAATAACAACAATGAATTGGAGCTAATCATCAAATATATATATTTCTTAAATATAAATTAATAATCAAATTATTTTTATCTGATATTTAATTTGCATAAAGAAACTATTTCTCGAGCTTCTTTGTTGTAATGAAATTTGAGATCTTTAGGACTTAGTAAATTAGAAACTTCATGAAAAATGAATAATGTCTCACATCTAGTGGAAAAAAGAATTTGATAATATCATAAATTCTTCAAACATTTTTTTAGTCGTAAAAAATGAAATTACTACATAATTTATTAAAACATAAAAAACAAAAAATCTGTGAAATAAATGAAGGGGACAAGGCCTACAAAGGTTAAAATATAAATTGCAGTTAATATCATTGCTTACTTTCATGATTATTGATATTAACAAGAGGTTAATTCTAATTCAACAAAATAAATATTTCACAACCCAACATAAAGAGCGGTTGCGATTTATCTTTCATCAGATGTTATAAGAGTGCCAAAAGATAAACCGAAATAACATTTCTTTTAAAATTGCTAGGTCCCAGCGAATTAAGTAAACTTGGCTTTATTTCATGCATGAAAACATTTCTGGTATGTGAAGTATTTAAAGATAATCCAGCCCAAATTCATGACTATTAACTTATAGATACTAATAGATCTTTATAAATAACTAATTACGTATCATGTGATACATAATATTATAAGAGCGGTAAGATTGATTTGTATAAAAAATAAATCCAATCATTCATTAAATGATTTTGTTCTAAAAAAAAAAAGGCAATATTTGTGAACTAACTTTAACTATTTGAACGAATGGCACTTAGATTTTTATTTTGCATGTAATTCTAAATAAAATTAGACAATATAAGCAGTTTAAGACAGTAATAGGTTTCCACTCTTTTCTAGAACTATTTTTAAAATATTTCTTATCTCAGGACTAAAATCTACTAACAAGATTTCAGTAAATTATGAAATTTACTTTTTCTTAAAAACAACACAAACTTTCAATCGTTTTAACATGAAAGTTATTTAATTATTTTTCAAATTTCAAAAAAATTCTGTCAAACCATTTTGGGGTTTTATTTTTCATTAACACAATTGTTTTTAAACCTGTGAATGTCCTTCTTAGGTAATGGTGATTCCCTGTTCGACCTATAGACACAAAATTTTAATAGATTGTTATATGATCGGAAAACAGAAAAAAGTTCTGTCTACGCCATAAAAAAAATAATCAAGGGTCAATAATTCAGAATAATAGTTAAGGGGGGTACTAAATTCAAGGCCTCTGTGTACTGATTAATAATGTTAACTGCAGGTTTTAACCTAATTAATAATTTTGTAAACATCAGTTTTTATAACATTTGTTGATGTTAAAGTTTTAGACAAAAATATGGAAGTGACCATCACTAAATGAATCCCTTCATTGTGTTATTCAACTTACTTGACTGACTTTCAGGATACTATTTAACTATAAATTATGCTATCTTGAGTAATGTGACGACAGTTACCAATCAGAAACAGATATTAAAAAAAAAAAAAACCCCATAAAATAGATTTCTTTTGATTTTTATAAGTTAAAAAAAAAACTATATTAGTATATTATTAGTAGGCATATCTACCTACCTATAAGTATAGAAACATTGGAACTGATTTGAGAAAAAATGGAAGCTAAAAATAATTTGGTGTTAGTAGCCAAAAATTCACTTCTGCGAGTGTGCGTTAGTTCTATTTCTATTGAGATTGAAAACACCTGATAATAAAATAAGCTAGCTATTATTATGAAGGTCGAAATCACATCATAACAAATCACATTTGAGCTCGAGACCTGTGAGTATCAATTTTCAAAGTGGTCTCTATTCTATTCTGTCTTTGGCGACCACTAGTCATTTTGACTCTCCTATAGGATTTGCAGTGACTGTTAGAACTATTATTGTTATGAGATGTTTGATATAATTCAATAGATTTATATGGTTGTTAGTCTGGGTGCCTTTATTAAGCTCAAGAATAGCTTTTCCTAGCCATTGCAGTCTGCTGAAATCATCATAAAGTATATATGGATAAATCTTCCTTATCTAAGGGTAGGCAGTGGTGTCTTCTATTAGTTTTAGTGATAGCTGACTGACCTTTTATGGTTATCAATACATTCTTAGATAAGTTGAGATAAAATTCTTTTCCCTGTTTAGATAAGACTATTAGGAGTTTTTTGTGTATCATTCTTTTCCTAGCTATTTTTTTTACTTCTCAAGAGGTTATTCCCCTTTTAATATATTTTTGAGCAGTACTCTTTTTTTAGCCAGTTCGCCAATCATCACTTCACTTTAAATGCCCTTATAACCAAGTACTTTAGAGTAATCCTGTTGTTCTTAGATAGAACTTCGAGGGCGTTACAACAATCAAGTGCTAGCCTTGAGGCAATATATATATATATTGGGCCCTTCTGGAATCCATTTTTGGCGATGAATTTTTTTTCAAAATTGCATGTTTTAAGTAATTGGACTTCTAGTTTTAAAGTGGTTTTCTCAATTAGGAATGTTGGTCATACAATATGGCAAACTGAACCCTGTTTGTTCTTCTACAGTGTCACAAATAGTCCTCCCGTTTATGTCTCCTATTTTAAGAGTAGAACTTTTATGTTAGAGTGGAGTTTACAAAATTACTTTTATGATTAACATCTAATTCTGTGCATCTCAACCAAGGGGTTGTAACCAACATTGGGCAGCATTACATTTTGAAGCTTTCTGTATCTTATCCTACTTTTAATTGAGATGCAATCAATGATGCTTTTCACTAAAGTATTTATCATACAGTGAATCCTGTCTAGCAGGTATTTAAACAGTGTATAGTGCAGGAAAAATGCCACTGTTTATATGGATAGAACGGCTCATTAACTAATATATCATAAAGGCATTTCCTGATAAACTTAATGTAAAAGCAATTGAAAGGTTATATTATTATCTAGAATTATAGAATTATATTCACACAAAGCATAAAAAATAATTTAACTCAAACCAGGATAGTAGGAATTCTTTGCTCTACTTCTAAAGCCACTAATACAAATTAAAAATCATAGTGAGCTTGTTAAAAATATTTACAAAAATCTCCACTTTTGCCTGAAATTTTAAACCAGTTTTCCTTACTTAACAACAACATAGAGGTAGTGAAAAAAGAATAAATCATAAATATATGGGTACAATGATGCTTCAAAGAAAAAAATGTAGGTTTAATATTCTAAAACCAAGAAAACATGAAAGGTAACTTTAAATAAAAGAAACAAATACAAGAATATAAGAGAAACTATGTGAATAATCCAACAATATTTAGATTAGGAATCACATGCATAACAATCCAATTAAGTGTGATTTCAGTAAAATAAGTTAGTTAAAGGCCTGAAATATTATTTTATTTATATTAAAACAAAGACAAGAAACTGATTGAATAACATACTTTTTGGCCTCTTAAAGTGAACAGCAATAAGTGGACTGAGGTAGCCTTCTGTGTTCATGTATGGATAAAAGTAGCCAGGAAAACCTTGCCTTGGAATGTACTGTATATCTCCAATATTTTCTCGATCCAATGGTGACTCTCCTTCACAACTAACCCATACAGTTTTTAGCTACAATCAAACGCACAGGATAATTAGAAAATTAAAGATCTTGTTCATTAACAAAATTGCAGGTTACTAAAACCCATACATAATGATTAAATGTAAGTCATATTCAAATAAATAAGCAAATATTTATGTCTACCAACAATTATTTATTATTTTCAAAAATTGCTGAGCACTTTTGGCAACTTACACTACTATATTCATGGCTGCCCAAAATGCTATATGAATAAATGATAATCCATTATAATGGATTTTTTTCGATTTGAAAAAATCCTAAATAAATTGATATTTTATATTTAAAACAATAAACTGACTTCTGGTTCAATTAAAATGACGATGAGTGCAAGAGCTATTTGTGGCAATGACCGAAAACCACTAACTAAAGGTAGGTTTTCACTTGAGCTGCCCGCGGGAGCGGTTGGCAGTGACTGCTGGCAGTTAACCACTACTTTGAGGGAAATCAACGGGCCATATTTTGTTGGAACTGCCGGTTGTGACATTATCAATTAGGTCTCAGGCTGTTTAACTGCCAGCAGTCACTGCCAACCTCTACCGCAGGCAGTTCCGGCAAAAACATACCTTAACTACTTTCGATGGTTTTAAATCAATTAGATCAGGGGTAAGTTTGTTAATAATTAATAATTTTGTATTTATTTTGTCGATTTAATAACATAAACATCTGTACATTAGCTACTGTAAATTATTTGAAATTTTACAATTATTATTATGAAATTACAATTATTAATTTGAAATTTGAAATTTATAGCTTATAAATGAGGGAAAACAATCACAAAAGTCACATGGAGCCTGGGAGCCACACCAATTGTGACTTTTAAATTATACTATTTTGTTTTTTAATTTATATTAATAAAGTTCCATTAATTAATGAGTCGTTAATGCAAATTAATAAGCAGTATTTTAAATACATATTTCCAAATAATATATGAATCGTGTAAAAAGTGATCATTTTAAATATTCTTTTGTTCTCTTAATTAATAAGCATTTGAGTTATTTATATAGTTACCAATTCGGGGTTTATAGATTTTTGAACGGAAATTAAATTTTTTAAGTCTTCTGGCATATTTGGTGGGAACTCCCGAGAATCATTATAATACTCTGGCTTCCAACCATATATCTGCAACAGAAATTATCAAAAGAAAATCATAAGCAATTCATATTATAGTTTAAAAATATCTAAATAATGGTAATAGCAATAATTTTTAAAGCTTAACTTTAAAAATTTAATGAATTGGTAATTCAAAGTTCAGAAATTCATGCCCAGGTAAGCCTTTCCATAACTAAAATGATTGACACCACAAAATTAATAACATTTTATCTTGACCAATTTGACTTATAACAGCTTATATCAGTTTTTCCAGAAATTTGGTGTATGTCCATATTGATTTTATTTTTTTTATAAAAGGTACAAAGTGGAGGTTGCAGTATACTGTGATGGATCAAAAGAAATATTACTGAACTTTGAGGGAGTTAATTTGTAGGGGATAGAATTCAGTTTGTGTTTATAAGTGATTAAAGTCAACAAAACCTAATATGGACTACTTCCCCTTCAAGTATATCAATTATTTGGAATGCAATGAGAGCCATTTAATTGCAAAAAAAGAGTTATGACTCATGGTTCTTTTAGGAGAAAGCTGCATTCTTTCTTTTTAAAGGGTGATTTATTGTGTATTCCACGATAGTTATACACTAAAATTCTAAAGTTACATTAAAGTAAAATTAATTAACAACTCTAGGCTGCAAGATTTGTTTTAAATTCTAGTATTCAACAAAAAATTTAGAATTTGGAGTGAGCTGGATATGCCATTAGTCTTTAGAAACATTCGCTTTATCGTGTATCCTATATATCAATTAGTGTTTGTGAACCATCCACATGAATTAGAGTTACCGATTATTATTGTTATATATACAGAAAACTGGATTTGTTGAAAAAAAACTTAAAACAGTAGCAAGTAAATCTGGATATCTGGATTTTAAGGAAGTATTGAGTACAGCAAAACATGAAAGGAGACCTGACTTAAGGTGAACTGCTGAAATTTTGAAGGCATGTGCAGAAAGCTAGTTATTAATAAAAGTTTTGTCTAAACAACAATCAATATTGACTTTATAAAAATGATATATTCAAATATTATATTTTTATACAAAGCTGTAACAAATCTACCTCTCGCTAACTAAAATTAGGGGTATACGAGGGTGGTCTGAAAAGTTTCCGACCGCAACATGAAGATAGCAGCAGTCGTAAATAAAAGCAAGTGAATTTCGTTGTTCATCTGTTGACAGTTACTCACGCGCAGTTGTTGTGTAACATTCGCTGAGTGAGTCGATGCGAGTTTTTTTTTATGAAAATGGACAAAATCGAGTATCGAGCTGTCATTAAATATTTGTTTTTGAAAGGCAAAACGCCTACGCAAATCAAAGATGAGTTGAATTCTGTGTATGGGGACTCTGCACCATCATTTACCACAGTGAAATTTTGGGCTGCTCAATTTAAACGTGGTCGTAAGAGCTTGGGAGACGATGAACGTTCGGGACGTCCTAAAACTGCAACTACCGACGAAAACATCGCCAAAGTTCACCAAATGGTGCTAGACGACCGCCGAATTAAAGTGAGAGAGATAGCAGAGGTTATGAACATGTCAAAAGAACGTGTTTGCCACATATTACACAATAAAAGCTAGTGAAATAAAAACTTTGTTAGGTCGGAAACTTTTCAGACCGCCCGCATATATGTCCTGGGTTCGACTCCTGAAGATCCCAGTATATATATTTTTGGCTAAAAATTATTAAAAATAGATTGATCCATACTACAACAAATCCATATTAGTATCATAGTATCTTTATAAATATATAAATCATTAAAGGAAAAAATGATTACCTTATTCAATTTAATAAAAACGCAAGGACTTGATAAGTGGTAGTTAAAATTATTTTCAGCTGTACATGGATACCAATTCTTCACATCAACATCACAGACTTGTCCTTTTCCTGGTGGCCTATCATAGTCACAATTGTATATATTCTGCCCTCGACCAGGAGTAAGTCCTGGTTTCCTGTAAACTTTAATTTGAAAAGGAAGTTAATAGAAATATTATTATTATTATTATTAGCAAGAATAAATAATATAAAATTCATGAAACATCTCTAAACTGAGATTAGGCTTAGTGAGGTCATAAATGGTAGGTATTATATTATTACTTCACAGCCTAAATTTCAGTTTTCTAGATTGAATTAGATCAGTAATCAAAACTATCTAATTATTATGACAAATATTAAACTGTAATAAACAGAAAAAAATTGTATGTCAATATTCAGAATCATAATAATTATTGGTTAAAAAAATAATTGTGACATAGCTGAGAAGCAGAACAAGTACCAGGTCCAAAACCCCGCTGTGAAACTAGTTTTTTCTCCTTACCCAACAATTATTAAAATTGGCCCTAGTGATATTACATACCACAACTAATAATTGTTAATATATTTCTAATAAATATTAAATATTTAAGACACATGATTCTATTAAAAGCAAATCAAAAAATGGCTCAAAAAATTATAAACAACAATTTTTTTAATGACTATATCACAAAGGTTTGAAAAAATATCACAATTTATGATGTTTTTTGAGAGTAGGAAAGTATGTAAACTGTTTTAATGCTCTCAATATATTTTTTTATTTAAAAAATAAGTATTAAAATTAGCACCTATCAAACTTATAAAAATTAAGATTATACTTTTTATTTCAGGCAGATATATTCAGTAGACTTTCCCATATCCGGATATGGGAGAGAGACTAGGTAGGATATATAAAATAAAGAAAAATGTAAGTAATTATACATTCATTTTATATATTTAGAATAAACTTCAAAATTTTACATCAACATATTTGTTTAAAGTTGTTTTTTTTGCCAACTTTTCCTGAGGCGTGATTTCTTATGAAGTCTATTTAAATTATGAAATTTTAATCCCCGCTAAAGTTTCGTCCTATTAGATATATAATTCTCATTTTGTAATTAACAACAACAATCTTTATTGTGCAATAATTACAATCTGCCTTTTATAAGGCAATTATTCTCATTTTAAAAATGAAGAAAATGATTGATTTTTTTTTTTTTACATATTTGGCTGTCTGGATATGGGAGAGCAGGTTATGGGGGAGAGTCTACAGTACTAATATATATCCTTAAAAGGAGGGAATGAAGTCGCCTTCTAAGTATGAACTATTTACATCCAGGATAAATTTATTTTACAATGAAAGTGGACTAGAACTTAATATTTCGAGTATAATGAAAAACAATTTAAAAAGCAAATTTTTTTTCAATGTCTCTCAGTAGCTTCAAGTATAAATTGCTTTTATCATAGGTACATGGCCATATCAGTATGAAAGTAGAACCTGTTGATCGCTTATGGTAGTAAGGCATGGAACTGCTCCAGGAGATGTCGGACTGCAAGGAGTGCCAGATTACATCAACCATTCTTTGAAACATCAGAATGATTTTGTCTATCAGAAAGAGTTCTAATTTAATTGACTAACCGATGATATAAATATGAACAATAAAATAAACAAAATTATTATGATTATAAATAGTATACTATACATCATAAGCATGCATTTAATTACAAATTACAAGTGAGTTTTAATACCTTCTAAAAAGTTTTCTAACGTGTCTGTCCACAGTTTACATGATTCTCTACTTTTTCCTTGATACCAGATGAGAGCACTTTTGGAATCGGTATCATTTGGAATTGGACGGAAGCCAAGACCTAATATCATTGATCATAAAAATCAGTAACTTTAAAGATTAGTGGAACGTTAATGCAAAACTTTAAATTGAATTAGTCTTACCTGGATCTCTACCTATTAAAGATTCTGTAAGTTGCCAGCGAGGCACTCTGGGGTCAAGGGTGTGATAAAATATCCATAACATAATACCAAAAAGAGAGGCCAGTATAGCATAAAATATTAAATAAAAGAGTCCAATTTTAGCTGAAAAAAAATTAAATTTTTAATGTGAGAAATATTTGTACACTATCTATGACTACATGACCATTTATGAAAATTAAAATTTTTAAAGTTATAGTAAAAATAATAACTTTAAACATAATTGGAAAGGCCAGACAATTCTAACAGGCACAGAGAAATCACCTTATGTCTGTATGCTCTTTGATAGGACTCTAGCCACAACTCAGAAACTAGGTAAGATTTAAAGTTCAGATTTTTTTTCTTTGCAGTTAAGGACATAAAATATAAAGATTAAAATTTTGAAACGCAACAAAAGAAATTGCCTATTTAATATCATCTGACCCGAATGTAATAGGTTTTTTCTGGGGGTATTTTTTAGTTATTCACAATTTTACAACATGCTTTAACAGCATAAATTTAAGTCTTAAACAGCTTCTCAGCAGTGACAAAAAAATTTTATAAGAAGCACGGAATTATTCTTTTTCTCATTCAATTTTATTTTGTAAACTTTCCATTGTTGCATATTTAACAAAACATATACAGCAAAATAAATATATTAATTGTATTGCCAGGATGTGTGAATGTACAACATTAATACAAAAAATTGAAATAGATTTCAATGGAAAATTTAAATTGAAATATCAATAAGGTGTTGATAAGAAAAAATACAGACTTACCCCAGCTTGGGGCAGTTCTTCCAAATATTTGACCCACTTTGGGATCGTATATGAACCTTTTAAAAGACTGCCAGCCATTTAATTCTGGAGGAGGAGAATAAAATCCAGCACTTTTCTTTTTATCTGCCATTTTTCTAGAAAAAATTTGGTGTAAACAGAAAATTATATAAAGAAATAAATGAAATTCTAAAAACAACCCAAAAATTAGAATCATTTTGTACTAAATTGTAGAAAATTAATTTTCTAAGATAGGCTAATAATCTCATATTTATTCAGATAAAGTCACATTGGACGAGTCAATGTTTCCCCTCATAAGTCATATACAGCTCATTACAGAAATACAATTAATAAAATAATTAATCATTACTCAACCTTTTGGGAAAATTTCATATTGTCAATTCAGTGATGGTAATTTTAATGATGATTGAGAGAATTTAATGATTAATCACTCAAAGTCTGGTCAAAGTATAGTAGAGGGAAAAGTTGACTTGTATGAATATAACATAATAAATGAGAGCCTACCTTAAAAAACTAATTTTCTATTACTTAAGAAATAAACTAATTTGAATGTCATCTACATCTGTTAATTTATAACAACTTTGATTTTTTTTTTCATAGAATATAGGCATTTATAAAATAATATTAATGTAAACTTAACAAAAAAAAATTTCACATACCTGAATAATTAATCAAAGAATGTACTGCTTGCTTCAAAATCTTGAATAACAAAAATTAGTATGTTTCAATTAGCTAATCATTCACTTCACTATTACACTAAGTACATGCACTTCTCAAATACTCGAGTATAGTGCTGTGGAGGACTTCTTATCAAGATGACTGAATAATTTTAAATAACAAATATAAATTTATTAAAAAAAAAAAAGAAGAAGTTGAAACCAAAAACGGAAAAAAAAGAGTCGAAGTAGAGCGGGTACCTGCTGGGTTTCTAGGTGTAGTGAGACTGGGGAAGGAGGATTGCAGAGGTTGCATACAGCACAGGATATTAGCAGTTAGCCCATTGAGGCCTTATTGCCATTCACACACTATATTCCTCACCAACATTGTGGTTGACTCTATTCATGCCACTTTCAAACGGGGAAAGAAGAATACAGACGGAAGGTTAACTGTTTAAAGTCTATTCTAGGGCAATATAATAATAGATATCGATAACTGCCAATAAACAATAGAACAAATGGATAATTATAGTATAAAAAATTAAACTATTTTTATTTTATGATTTGTCTGTTGTTCATATATAGTCCAGTGGTTCAGCTAATGGGGATTCAAAGTACATAGATCCACTCAAAACAACTTGTTTGGTATTATTAACATTATTGACTATCTTTAATTATGATTATCTTTTAATTATTTGAATGTTAGAAGGCCTGTTAAAGCAATGCTACAGGTGTAAATCTGATATTTTACAAGAAACATTTATAATAAAATTAAACTAATTCATATTTCTTAATAATGGAGGATAGATCCTCTTTAAAGAAACTTAAATAAATCATTTCTGAAAAGGGCAAACAATAGTATGATAATTTGAGGAATATTGTAAAGGAAAATAAAATAATTGTTAACACTTTTATTTATTCCTTGTGTACTTTTCTGTTACAATCAAATCTGCCGATACATGAATTTTAATAGCCACTGAATGTCCACCGAAAACAGAAACCTGTTAAAGTAGGTCATGTGTTTCCCTTTTGAAAGACAACTTTCCGTGCAAAGATTTTTCATGATTATGATGGGAGTACTGCTATTACCCCGTTCATAACAAATAATCTATGTTAATAATAAGTCACTGGTGTAAGAAAAAAACACAATTTAACAAAACAGGTATGTTAAAACTGACCACAAATATCCATCTATAAGTCTCATCAATAAATTAAAAGAAATCAGTTTAAAAAAAAATTTAATACAAAATAAAGTATAATATACCTTTTTAGGCCTAATTATAATAAAATTTCATTAATTATATTAAAATTATCAATGGCTAAGTATAAATACCTAATTATCCTTTATAATTAATTGTAAAAAAACGAAATTTGGCTATATTAGTGTTTTACAATAGCTTTCCCAACAAAAAAATATAATCATTGATGTAGAAGAACCAAGCATAACGAAATAGCTTGCTTTTTATTTCAAGCAAATCTTCTACCTATTTTTCATAATTAATGTTAATAATAAGGTAATGAACAACGGAATATTCATTTGTTTTAATTGTATTTATCTTGTATAACTTAAATACTGTGGGGCATTATATTAACCTTTATGTTTCAAATTGGGGTAAGCTTAATTATTTTCTTTAAATCAGTTGAGTGATTAATTATAACAACCTTACAATTTGTATTTAACTTCCAATAACAAGTTTTGTTAAATTCTCATGTTTAAATTAATATACTATTTTGATTTGAGGACAACTTCATTGAAATTATGAACTATTGAATTAATTCACTATTCTATTTTAAAAACAGGCTGCTCTATTCATAATGAACATCCTGCTGGAAAATTGGGATTGGACAATTGCTTTACAGATGCTGGTCCAAGGTCCTTCTCGTTTTCTTAGTGTACATTACATGTCCTGACTATAAACAGTCCAGCAGAGCAGAGGCGGTTAAATTGTAGCCTCCTTATTTAGAGGACTTCCTTTATGAATCACATGTATGGAACAGACAGCCTTTACAATAAACAATAAAACCAGGATAAATGTCTCATTAATTCATTTTATGTCTACATTTGAAATTTTTAAATATCATTCTATAATACATTAAAAGAAGATACAATGAAAAACACCATACTAACATAATGATTTATCAGGGAAGAACCCACCCCCTTAAAAATAGAGTTGGTCTCAATTGGTGGAACAATAATGGTTAATGTTGACAATGTCAACAAAATTTAAAATTTTTTATCCTTGCTCTTAATAAAATACGGCTGTTAGATTCAGGTATTTATAATAAGTTCATAAAACATTAAATGACATATTATCACATATTTTTTGGGAGTTATAAAATTATACATACTATATTATATAATACTAAAATAGAACTGTACCTGCAATATATTCAACAAATAGTAATATATATCTGTACCTCGGAGGGATACAACACTATGTCCATTTTCATAACTTTACAGGAGAGGAGTTTTAAACTTTTTTTCAACAAAAAGTGTTATTGGCACAGCTATTTATTGAGATGTAAATAACAATAAATAGAATGTTCTGGTAAAATATTGTTTCAACATCTCAATAAATAGCTGTGCCAATGTTGAAAAAAAGTTTAAAACTCCTCTCCTGTAAAGTTATGAAAATGGACATAGTGTTGTATCCCTCCGAGGTACAGATATATATATTATATATCAATTGATAACTGTCAATATATTAAGGAGAACATAAACAACAATAATTTGTGCATATTTATGACTTTCATATATATGACTTAGCTCTTTAGTTAAATTACGTAAAAAAAAATAGTTTACTTTTAATCAATTTATTTATTTTTACTTAATTACGCTATTTTTTATTTCCTTTAGTTTTACATTCTTAATCATGAATTTACCATATATATATAATTTATCTACAAAATGTACAATTTCACATACAAGTATTATGCATTCAGCATGGAACACATACAGATCTATTAACTCCCTCCTAGCACAGCTACTGCAAGGAGAAATAAAAACTCAAAAAAAAAGAAGATAAATTGAATGTTTCTTTAACAGAAAGCTTAGATGCCTTATTAACTATTACAGGTTAAATGCTTTTAATTATCACATCAACAACCAAACAAAAACAAACGTCATTGAACACAATATTCTTGAACATTGGCGATTGATAAACATAATAATATCCATTATTGTTTAATATACAAAAACAATGAATGCCATCTATGTCACTTAAATTTAATAACTTTGACCTGAATGTATTTGGGAGAAAAATAACACACATTTTTTTAATAATAATAATAAAAAAAAGGTCACTTACTATACAATTTTTAGGGAACTGATAATAAGTAAAATATTTTACTCTAAGTAGTTAGTTTTCAGTGGTTTAATATTTTTCAGAAATGGATGTAAGTCAGAGGGCTGGTTATTTATGATGGGTGGTGTGCAATTGTTATGTACTTATGAGTAGATAAGGCAAATGACTATTAATCTTCTTTTTCATTTTTATTGTATATTCTATAGTTAAGGGTTTGTAGGTTTTTTAGGCCGTACAAGTTGGAAAAATATTTTTACTACTAGACAACAAATATTTAGCTTACAATAAGATTGTGGACTTGAGTTATGGATATACATCAGGGTATGTAGATGTCAACAGTTTTAATTTTGATTTGTAAAGGGTTCCATTCTCTACCCTTGCTTAGGAACTGTCAATCATGGCAGTGACTGGAGGAGCCTTACAACATTGGTACATGTGCATGTGAGCTTGATCCTTCGTTCTTGTTTTTTTTTTCAATAAGGGCGGTGTAGTCAGTATCTATGCTTCAACCACTAATTTTTTTCTGACCTGCTTAGTTTCGGATCGTTACTTTTCAGAAAGTAGGATGGTACTTTTTAGATACTCTTTGAAAGTTCATTAAACTACAAAGCCAACACATGACTGAAGAAAGAAAACTTTCTAACAGAATACATAGGATGCAGCTACTGTATAGAAAATTTCATCAAATGCACAACACAACTCTTCGGGAGAGGCAAAACTAACCAAGGTTGCCTGCTGTAAATAGAAAGTTACAATGAGTTCAAGCAAGATCAGGACTGAGAATAATATTATAATTAATAATATACATTTCTGATATATGCCAAATATTTAATAAATATAATACTGTTAAGGGCAAACAAGGCCTCTTGGAAAACAATTTTTATTAGTCGTCAGAAATGACTTGAGGGAATTTAACATGATTTTGAATATAATTCTAATCTTGTAAATAAAACATAATGTGCATAATTATCACAATATATTTAATTAAAAAGGTCTATTTAAAATAATTGTGTTATTATGCCTAAAATTAATTTTAAATATAGTTTTATCACTCATTCCCATATTTATTTTTTATTCTTTATTTTGAAGAAATCCTCTCTCCAAACTAAACATGGGTGTCACACAGCGTATTAGTCATATAAAAATTCATTTATTAAGATTTTGTGTTGGCCTTACTAAAGCACTGCACAATTATGTATTAAAAGTTGACTCACATGATGTGGAATGACTTGAGTATGCAATTAAGAAAGTTTTTTGAAACCTTGACTTTCTTTCCTTATTTTTTGCATGTTTTTCTGTACCGATTGTTGAAAGACTTGGAAACGTTGGGCAGTCGAAACTGGTTTCTCATAGCACTAACAATATAAAATTCCTGAATCACCATTTTATGTTTCATCAGGAAAATTACAAATTTACTCGGGAACTAAATCTCTGTTTATCACCTGCACTTTAGAAAAGTTCAACAACCACTTTTCATGTTTACTGAATAAAATCAGAACTTGAATAAAAGAGGATCAAAGGATCAATAAATTTTGAGCGTGAAGATAAGGAAATAAGGGCTACCGTGAATTTAGAATTGTGAACCATTCTTGCTCTAATTAACCCAAAATCGGATGGGAAGTTTATCATTAATTCAAAACTGCATTCTTTTATAAATAGAATTACTCTCAGTATAATTATCCAGATAAATAAGGCCACCTGTTCCTAGAATCCAACTTGCAGATTATCATTTCTCAAAATTCACATCTTTCAATTGTAAGCAAAAAATTAATTTTCTTAACAAATAAAGTATGCATTACTCCCAAGGAAACATGTAACAAAATATATAAGATCATATATAATCATAAGATTATATAATGTAAAAAAAAAAGTAATTTCATTGAAATATGTAAAATAAAATTGAGTTTAACTTAAAATTCCTTAGAAATTATAGTAGTCGATGGTATAGCAAATATTTTGCTCTCGGGAAAATACATAAATTAATTTAAATCACAGTCTTAGTAATGAACTATCAATCATAAGTCCTGTTCATCTTCAGGTAATGTTTGTCCCGTCAACAAGCTTCCTGTTGATCTGAATGAAAGTAAATAAAATCTGCTGAGAGCATTCTTTTACAATATGCAAAGGATATGAATTGTTGATTTAAGGTACTTAATAATGATTGCAATCAATAATTTATTAATACATAGTTCAAGCTATTATTATAGATAAAAGTTGCTGTATTGCATTCTTCCAATTGTTCCCCTTGAACTATAGACATATTTAAATTTTTGATTATTCAAGCTTTACAATTACAAGTATTGCAAAGTACATATTATATTCATAAAAGACATTGCTTTATTTGAATAATTATATAGATAATCTATGTATTTATTACCTCAATTAATGAATGTAGATGAACGCAACCGAGATAGAGGCAAAACATCATTAGTGATAGGACACAAGGAAAGATCTTACAATGTCTATATTATCAATCCATTAATATAAATATTCAACCATTTAAGAGTTTAAATAATAAATGGAAATAAACATAAAAATCATACAAAACTGTAAAAAATTACTATAGTTACAAATTATTAAGAAGAAACAAATACTAAAAACTTTATTCCAATGAGTGAAATATGAAGATGGTATATGCTTATAACATGAAGTCTTCCTAGTTGACTTATTTCTTCTGATACCAATTATTTCTCATGATTAGCTGTTATAAGTTTTTATGAAAACTAATAGTAAACTGATTATGTCATGAAATGAAGCGCACTATATACATTTTTATATAATATTCTAAAGACCCAAAATTCCAATATATATATATATATATATATATATATATATTAAGCAGTTGCTACTGTAAATTTACATTATTACATTTTCTAGTTTTTATTCTTCCAACATTAGTTTCCTTTTTATCTTATTTATTTTTTTGGTCCTTTGTTTTCAATTTATATAAAAATTAGCAGGTACTAATAGTATTAATAATTAGTTTATTTTATGTATTAGTGATTTTTGTTCTTAAGGGGCATAGTCCCTGTATTGTAAAAATATTATCATCACTGCGCAAGTGCTTTCCTCAGATGCTGAGGACTTGACTAACCCCTGTGAGTGTTCAGCTTCACATTTTGATTTTACAGAAGTATGAATTGAATGGGGAATATTTTTATTTACTTAACAGATTATTTTTGTCTATATTTCCCAAATTTCCTCTTCCCATTTAATGACAAATAACTATTTTAGCGATATTTGTTTATTTTTATTCATCCTGTGTAGTAACAAATTTTAATACTTAAGCAGATAAAGATGCATGGATATGGATTCTGATGACAGCTATTACTAGTTATCTGTTGGCTGTTGTCTCCTCGGATTCAAATATATTTACACTGTAATATATATTCACATTATAAAATATATTTATAGTGGAAATTACTCCAATTGTTTTAGTAGTTTTAGCTATGGGAGATTGCTTTGGTTGATGTATGATAGAATGATTTTGTCAACTTATTTATTCATGGACAAGATTTCGACATTCATTTTACCTGGGAACCCAAGCCAATTCCCAATTACACTTACATACATCTGATTTCACAGCTGACTATGAGCTCTCAGTTTACTCCTATTTTTAGATATAAAAAATAACTATTAGAAAATACTGCAACAATACAATCTATATAAGAAATTCTCATCTTATACCAGAACACAAAAATAGTGTACACTTCTTTCGATAATTTGCAAGATTTCGGTGCAAATAGCTACTTGAGTATGTTATTAGTAGGTAATACAAATTTTAATAATTTTTATTTATCCTGATAAATCTTTTTTCCCCTAAAGACAACATAGAGTAGTTAACATATAATAAACACAAATTTTTCCATATCAATTTGATGAGCAATTTTGTTTAGTGGGTTTAATAAACCTTACCCCAAGGCACAATTAAAATGTTTTTTTGCCTACAACCCAAGTAATCTGCTTCTGCCACTCTCTTCCGAACATGCTGGTCTTGTTTACAGTTAATAATAATACTTATAACACATACATATTGATCCCTTTAGAATAAGAAAGAAACATAGCAATTAATCTGCTCGAAACCGTCCCTACAAACACATCAGTCAGGCGATTCTTCAGAGTGGCTATATGTAGTCTTACATATGAAAATTGGTTTTGTAAGATAATCTCACTGTTTTATTTTGTCACCAGCACTTACAACAGCTTATCACTCAGATATTCAGACTTAGAAAAATACTTATGACTCCATTAAGATTAATACAAAAAAATAATAAATGCCAGCTGTTGTAAAAGAAAAACAAAGCAATACCAAACCTACTCTGAAATGTAAATTAATAAACAGAATAGGGCTTGACACAAATTCAAATTAATTGCTTTAAATGACATTGACAGATCATATAATGTAAACCTTGAGAGCAATATTCCAAAAAAGAGACATTTTCTGTAATGGTTATAGAAAAATAATATTCTGAATAATTAAACTGGGAGTTCATTGTTAGCCATGAATTTATATATGAGTGGATGAATTTGCTGGGATATTCACTGAGGCTGTTGAAAAAGAGATATTTACGATTTACATCAAATTTATTAATGGACCAAGTTTTGACCTACTATGTGTGTGTTCATCCTATGTTTTTGTTTTAATAAAGGGCATGTCAATGACAAGAGTCATTGAAGCCCGATGTACTTTTGTGTTAATTGTACACAACCCTCATGATAAATTGATACCTACAACCCTCATGATAAATCGATATCTACAACCCACAAGCAAATAGCCCCATGGAAAATTAATATAATTAAAAAGACAAAACCTAATTTCTAATATTTTCTTGAATCAATTTCCAAATCCATTTAATGTATTCTATTAAGACAAGTCCTAGGGGAAGAGCACCAATTACAATACACTTCATTAGCTATCATACATTAGTATAAGGTTAATTAACTTAATTTTTTTTTTAAGTTGGAGTTTTTTCTTTCTTTAGGAGAGTTTTATAAGTAGTTTTATGAGAAAAAGATAAAGTTCAAATTAAACGCAGCCTGGAGAATACTAATATCTTCAAACTACATATTATTTGTGACATGATTTCAATGCGAGCAATCCTAAATTTATCCTACATCCTATTTGTTGATGAGCTATGTTAGTCAAATGAATTTTGAATTAAACATTTTTTTTGTGGACATTTGATAATATGATTCTTAAATAAGGTCTCTTTAGCTTTGTGAATCATATTTTATATATATTCATATCAGGTATAAATACGTATATCTTCTTATATCATGTTATGTTACTGGATCTGAATCTAATGAGTACAGTACAATTGGATGTTAAGCTTTACCTACTCAAATTATCTATTGTCTTTTAGTAGTATAGTTTCATTCAAATAAGGAAAAATTGCTTATTTTAAGCAAGTAGCAGCATGAGAGCTGTTCCACAAAGAAAGTATTTTTTTGTTCTCAAATTTTCAGAAGCTATTAATTTATTATCATTATCTAAAAGAAAATAAGAAATACACACACATATATATATATACATAATGAATAGAAAAATCTGTTCACCAAACAGATCAACTCCGTTTAACTCTTTGGTGTATTTTTTGTTCAGAGAACAATTGTCAAGTTTTTGGATTATAAATAGGATTACTAAAATAATCTAACTAGAGATATTTTTCATTGTACTGTGGCAACTGGCATACTCAACCAGTTATTTAACAAATACATTTTGAACAAACATATTCACTGTATTTCAACTCGAGAGAACTATATTTAGTCCAATAACTATAGAAGCTAGGATTAGGAGGATTTTTTTTGAGGGGAGGGAGGTTGTACAGTAAATTATAATTAACCATGCATACTTAGTCAATAATATCTATAATAAGATTATTTATAAATACAAGGTGTTTTGGGAAAGTTTAATCTACAAATGTTATATAATCTTTCTTTTTTAATTTTCTTAATGAATTTCAGAGGTGTTTAGGCACAAAAATAATTTAAGTGCAGTTTCTATGTAAAAATAACTTTAATTACATAAATGCAAACAATTTACAGAATAGCATTTTAACATTGAGCTTTATTAAAAAACATATCTCATTCAGCAGGTCCATTAGTTCAGAGGAAGCCTTCTAACCTTTAAGAGGGTGGTCCAGGATATTTATAAAATGCTTAAAATTCCATTTAAGTTATTAGGCATTTCCAAGAATTTTTTCATTGGTCCAAATTCTTTGTAATTCTTTAGAGTTGCCATATCCATGAGATGCAATCACATATCTATAATCATTTTCATTGTAAGGCTTCTTATGAAAATGGAATTCTTCATTATGTACCGGAACAATATTAGTAACTTTTGCTAAGAGTGCCAAGTAAATATCATCAAATTTGTAATGTTTGACATAAAAACTTGCATAATAAAACTTCTCAAGTGCTGCTTTGGACAAAACATAAGCCCCCGCTGTTACATAAGGAGGATATCTTGAATAGGGATACTCCTTTAATGGTACATACCATTTACTTATCAAATGCCTCATAGGTCTAGAATTGTGGAACATAAATCCAGCATATAGCTCAGCATTTTCAGGAAGTTCAATATCAAATATTTGTCCAAGTTTTATATTCCCTACAGAGCTATTCTTGGGGCTTAGATTCGCAAAAGGTACCTGCAAATAATTTGGGTAGTCTAATGGGTTTCTAATAAATTTCAAAACATTCTTCGTTGACACATACATATCATCATCACTAAAAAAATAAAATTTTGAATGCTGACACTGAGTTACTGCCCACTTTACACCTATCATAGTTTTTATTGTATTATTGAAATACGAATCAACAAAATTCGCTTGCACTATGTCTTTTTTATCATTACTTTCTTGATCAATTCTGAGTTGAATATCTGCATTATATGGTGTGCCTAATATAAATACTCTTCGTATAGAAACATCTGAAAATCTTTTCTCAAATCCCCAAGAATTCCGTATGGCTTCTCTTCTTTCGAAGTTTTCACAAGCTGATTTAATAATATAAACTAATCGTAAGGGATACTCATCTTGACTCAATTCACATTTTCGATTATACAGATTGATATAGGAATAGTTATAGAAATTTATAGGAGGGTAATCAGGGGTTTTGTTGTGCTGTAATTGTTGAATGTATTTTGGTGTGTCAGGAATAAAATATTGATCTAGTCCTTCATAATCTTCCTCCAGAGTCATGGTGAAAAGGCCGAAAAAGTAGCATATTAAGGCTATAACAATCCCCACTTTAATGCTGAGACACTTTCTGTATATTCTTCTACAGGCAGGAACCATATCAACATTCCAGGCAAAATTAAGATAATGTTTCCCACAGGATGTGGATAAGAAAAGGTTTCATGCTTCAGGTAAATGAAACATTCTTAAAAAGAAACAATAGTACAAATATTATCCTCCAATAAACAACACAGAAAAAGAAAGTATGAATCTGACACAAGTTAAGATATTACAAAGTAATTAAAGGCTGGAAGTGACCATCACAACCATTTAGTCGTTCGGTGAACGAATCTTTATACCCACCCGGTGACACTAACCTTCTTTCCAGATTACAGCTTATGCCATCTCAATATCACCTTGAAAATTTATGATTGTGATGACAGTTTATAGACCATAATATTATTAAACTAATAGATAAGATTCTCAGTTATTTAAAAACAGAAATATCGTAACGAGTATTGACTTATAGGCTTTGAAATAGTTCATCGACCTTGAGACTTAGGTTGAGTAGCCAACCAGCCATGTTTTCTGGTGAAAGGAAAGTGGGCCAAGTAGTGGATGTCAATTTTAAAATGTTTTGAATTTTTATATTAATCGCTGATTTTCTGAAGATTTTCGTTCGAGCTCAGGACCAAAATGGAAACAAATGAAAGAGGTTGGTAATTTACACATTTAATTGTTTTTACTGCTGTTGTACAGGTTATAATTTGTTTCTGTCACTATTTTCATAGTATCTTTAAGAAAATTAGGTCTCCTGGAATTTAATTTCATGGTTTAATATATTGTTAAATTCTTAAGCCATAGCTTATATTTTTAGGAACAGCACCAATTAATTTGTAAAAATGATAAGATTGCATTAACTATTTAGAATAGAATGCCTAATGCAAAAGAAAGTGATAAATATTTAATGAAGATTGTTTTTGAAATTTTTTGTCAGTCACCAGAAGTTATATAATGAAACACTTGTTGGTTATTTGTTAACAATTCTCTGCAACTATTTAATGTTCATATTTTACTTTTTATTACACCAATAAAATAAGTATTAGATCACTAATATATTTTGCTTTCTTCAAAATTTATTTTTGTAGTTAAATGCTTTGTATTTACAGATAAGTTAAGTTGTTTCTAATAAATATCATATACATCTGAAAAATATTGTTTGAAATTGTTGATATTATTAATTTACTGGTGGTGTAGCTCAGAATGCATTACAGGTTCTAAATACATAAAGATGTCTTTGTTTATATTAGTAGTGGTTGAGTTTATAATTGTATTATTTTAAACCACATAAAGTGGAATAGTTACCTGTTACATCTGGGCTTTAAATTTACATTTAAAGTGCATTAAACCTGAATAATTCGAGTTAATTTCTGATAAGTTGGTATATAATTAAGGTCAGATTATGTCTCTGCTGTGGAATTTTTAGGTAAAATTAATGTTTTATTAAAAAATCACTTCACAATTGCTTATCGATTGTTAAACCTTTATAGCATGTCAAATTTCTCTCAAATGCTTTCTCGGACAGTGTACAGTACTATGTCTTCTAATCGCTAATAATCATTGATATTGATGCAATGTTAAATAATGATTAATGAAAAATATTATATTGGTAAATAGTAGTATTTTACTAATATATTTGTCAATAAACTCATGATCACAAGTTTCTACCTCTGAATATCCAGCATGAAATTTCTTTTTGATGGAAATTTCAAGGAATGGATTCATTAAAGCATTAGTTATGTTCAATTCTTGAACTAAATATGCACCAATGCATAATAATAATGGAGTTCATGGGCAAATTGAAAGACTCATGTTTTACTATATTTAATTTTTTAAGTTCTGAGAAATTCACAAGAATGAAACATCCCAAAAGATATATTAACAGTCAGTTTCTTAGGATTTCTGATGTCTTTTATTTTTATTATGGGGCTAACTAATTTTCTTTATTTGTTGTAACTATAATTTTTTGAATTTATTGAGGATCAGTATAACTATTTCACCTTTGTATTACTTTATTAATGCAACTTAAGAAAAATGTTATATATGGTTTTATACATGGGAGGTAATGGGCTGACATGCAATCTAAGATCATTAAGTGCTCTCTTTTTAACAATAAATTATAAAATATCAGTAAAACCATTTTTATTACTTATTTACTATCTGAAACCTAATTTGACCTGTGAACAGTGGATCTATTTCCAGCAGTTGTACTAATGCCATATTTTAATTTTGGTGTCATTAAATTTCTTTCTCTGTGTTTTTCAATTTATAGTTATAATTTAAATAAAAAATAAATGATAATAGTAATGATTGATTGTCTATGCGTAATATTTGTATTGCTGACATTGATTATTGATGGCTTTAAGATCGAGTTTGTAAGTGATAGACAAATTTAACTGTCTCATAGTAACAATTCATTGACTAGGCACTGTTCTTCATTGCCAAACATTTTCTTACATTGCAAGTATGTTGATTTTCAATTTCAACTACAGTTCAATTGTAGAAATCAACAGCTCTGATTTTATTTATGTAGAAGTTGTTTAGGTTTTTATGTCTGATGCTGTCAGCAACATGTTATTTTGTATAGCCCTGATGAATTTTCATGATAGTTGTCCTAAGGCCAGAGGCAAGTAGTGACTAATGAATAGCGGTTAATCATGTGAAGTTAAGTTTACTAACCGTTAATCATGAGTCACTATTGATTCTCTTTTTGCATTAGCCAGTTTGTATTAAGATGATACCTGACACACGCACACATACACAAAACCAACACGCACACATACACAAAACCAACACGCACACATACGCAAAACCAACACGCACACATACGCAAAACCAACACGCACACATACCCAAAACCAACACGCACACATACACAAAACCATCACGCACACATACACGTAACCAACACGCACGCATACACATAACCAACACGCACACATACACAAAACAAACACGCACGAACTCGGCACCAATGCCCCCTTTTG
Source organism: Acanthosoma haemorrhoidale (assembly GCA_930367205.1). Classification (NCBI taxonomy): domain Eukaryota; kingdom Metazoa; phylum Arthropoda; class Insecta; order Hemiptera; family Acanthosomatidae; genus Acanthosoma; species Acanthosoma haemorrhoidale. The sequence continues at coordinate 179,759,604 of OV884011.1, read as the reverse complement.
ACAGATGATTTCATTGGTTCTCCATCTCTGAAAAGCTAAATCCAGGTTCCAGATAACAAGATAATCCTTGACTAAAGCTACTGTCAAGCAACATCCTAATATCTTCTATAAGGAACTGATAGCTGGAAATGCTTGGAGGTAGACACAGTTTCACTTTTCCTTTCCAACTACTTCCTACGTGCTCCTAAGCATGTAAAGGTAACCACTAAGGTTAACCTCTTCCACCGGTATCTGTCCCTTGTAAGCTGTTTCATTTATCCCAGTGTAGTTAATCTTGCGCATTTAAATTTCTATATAATCAATGTTCAGCGTTCTCATACCATTCTGCAAGATCTCCTTCCTTTTGTTCTGGCTTTGCTTATCCACTTAGCTTTCCCATCATCTTCCAATTGGTCCCCTACTTCATCATTTTAGTTGGTACTCGCTCCTCTCTTCTCTCATAACATAATATTTTCTTTATAGGTTGAAATTGCTTTAATATTTAGGATTGTATATGTAGAGTATATCCTCTTGGACTGCCTCTTGCTGTGTACCTGTTAACGATGTATGTAAACACCTTTTTTTGCTCATGTGTTTTTATACAATTTTCGTAAGTGGCCTTATCATTTTATTGTTAAGACTTTGGCATGGGCAGAAATTTGCAGGCACAGATTGTAGACCTTTGTTAGCTTATTAAATTATTTATGCTCTTTTATAATCCATTTAGAACTGAAAAACAGGCGGGCTATCCCATCGCAAGCTTCCCATTTCTATTTATTTATGTAAGTGTATGAAATCTCCTGTCATCTAGCGATTGGAATCCAGAACCTTCATATAGATCATAAAGTATTTACATTTAACCACTACTGCTTATGTGAGACCTCGTTAATCTCTATTCCATTATTGGGCGGAATACCCTTCTCAGCATCTTCCTCTCGTAACTTTACACACAGACTTATGTTTCGCGTCCTCATAAAATAACAGGTCGTAATAGAGTCTAATAAAGTCTATTCTTGCCTACTGTTGATCAGAGTTCAGGAAAGAAGTACTCTGCTCACATTGGAAATAATTCTCCTTGCCTTTTTTCTCATAATCTTTGGTGCTGATAACAGTCTCTATATCGGAGAACCTCGAAACGATCTGCTTCTTTGATCACTCTACTTCGTTTTACCTTATTCACTTCTTGGCTATTATCTCTTCCTCATTACCCACCAAGAGCCGGTATACTTAGCCTTAAAACTAATACTGGGTTCTTCTCTTTCCAACTTTTCAGATTCCGCCACCGAGAACAATAAATATCTGCATATAGGTGCGCCAATATTTAATTCTATTTGCATGGAAGTAGGCACAGTTTTACTTTTCCTCAACATGTACAGCTCGCACAATACATAGTGAGCTGGCTAAAACTCAAATGTAAATTTTCAATGACCGTTCCCTTCACACTGCATGGCCCCACCACTCCGAATGTGGCTAAGCCCAATGAAGGAAACGATACCTAACTTACTTAATCCAAAATAGAGGTGGAATAAGTGAGCAACACTTGAAATTCGTCTCGTATGACTAAGTGTGTATGATGTTGACGAACTATCTTCAGATATATTCCACTCACTGCACGCCATGCTCGAGCTGGCTGAGAAACTGAAGTCTCTTCTCCCAACACTGGCCGACTGGTGGGGAACCGTCTGCGCCTTACTCAGAAGCGCTCGAGGTGGTGGGGTGCGGGCCAGTGTGCTAGTGGGGCGAAGGCAGCGAACCAAGGCAGCCGCTCGAAGGGGACTTCGCGCCGAACGTGTGAGTGGTGTTGGCGTGCTCGCGCGCACTCGCCGATCGCCATGATCAAGAAGGAGAAGCCTACCATGTCCGTCACGGCCATCATACAGTCCCACTGGGGCAGAGGTAAATCTTCCATCATACACATTCGCCAGAAATTACATATTCGGATCTCCTGTGGTCAAATGTTCAAGGTAACCGCGTCATGATATGTACGTTCTGTGTGCAATTCCTTAAGTGGGTACTGAACTTTATTTCACATGATACGGGGTTTGTTTTTCCGATTCTTAAAACAACTTAAATATATATATCAAAAACCATTTTAAAAATGGCTAAATATGTCACGCTTTAGTAAAAGGCAAAAATATTATTTCAATAAATATTTATGAGCAAATTTGCAAAGTTTATTTATTAGTTAACCAAGTAGTAACTAATAGACTCCGTGTGGCACTTATTTCCTGACTCGTCGGCGTCGCTGGTTTGTGTCCCACCCTGGGAAGTAATTTTATTTCGTGATAAATTACCACTAGGTAGCTCCCGTGGGTGTTATAATGGGTTTGACAACTTGTAGATAACTAACTCCAACTTAATGACGCTAAATTCAAAAATGATATAACCTTTCCATTATCATATTATAAAACAAAATTAAAACGAATAAACTAAGATCGTTGTTTTTGTCTTACTAAAAAAGATTGGTGAGTGACAAATTTTTGGAAAAGCTAAAATTTTAGCGGTTATTTGTCGGTCGGATAATTTTGTTACAACTCTGTTATTAGTGCTACAATTAATTATTCGTGGATGAAACAGGGCCTTTATTCGCTATTAATTTGTGTTTCTACCAGCCTATGTGATAACATCCAAAAACTAATTTTTATGTTGTTTTTTTCCATAGATTTTAAGGACATTTCATTTATTTATTAACATGACTTCTATAACAAAAAAAATCCTATCTTTTTAAAATAGATTTCTTTAAGTTAAAAGATTTTGTAGTGAAATATTTGGTCCCAAATGATGTAGTTTTACAGGAAAAATTAAAATTCTGTCGGTGTACAACTTACCTGACTGATTACTTATAGTTTGTAATCCTGGTGTTATTAATAATTATTTTTTGTGTTAACAAATTAGTAGGTACTTTTTCTATTTAATTCTCCATCATTTGATACGAAAAGAAAAAAAAAATTCTGTCCACTTTTAAGCTACTCATATTGACTTAAACATAAAAAATCCTTTATCCACCTGGAGAGGTTTCATCGCAATCTGACTAATTGAAATCTAAAACCATTGACAAAACATTAACAAATATAACAAATATCATTTTGTTTGTTATCTACGTCCTTACGTATGTTTGTTCTTAACATAAATTTATTAGAAATAGCAAAACAAACACAAATAGGATTCATTTGAATATTTATGTCAATGAGTTTTTCGTTTATATTAATTTGAATGAACGTGTGGGTGTCCTAAAATTAATTTTTTTTTTCATATCTTTATTGGCGATAGGCAACTATTTTTTTTAAAAAAGATTTTGACCGAATATTAACGTAATTATATATTTTAAATGTATACAAACGGATTGACGAACTTGGACAGTGAGGTAAAAATATCGAGAAATATTTGTAGGACTCGTCATGAGTTAGTTAAATGGTACCAAAAAAACAACATGTTTCTCCGTGAAGGTACGTTGTAATCGTCGATAAAAAATACTTCATTTTCATTCTTTGTTTTACGATCCATGTTACTAAATATTGCCTTTTTATGACTGATAGCAAAATAATTGTAAATAACTAAATCCTTATTAAAAAAAAAAGAAGATTTAACGGTCGAAGTGACAATAAATATCAACATATCAATATCAAGGTAGCAACAATTTTTTAAAAATTACTTTTCGCATTATTGTCTTCAGTTGTGCGGAAAAAATGAGAACTTAAAATGTTAACTATACTCTAAGCTGGGATTTGACAAATTTTAAAATTTAGCGTATATTGTATTCTTTGTAGTATATTGTATTTAACCTAAAATTAATCAGCAAATTTCGATATGTATGTATATAGATTTAAAATTTCCTATCGATTGAATCATTTTGACGATCTCTAGTGTGAAACATATACACCAGATAGACAATGCATAAGTGAAAGTAGAGCCTCCCCCTTCGGACTCTGTAATTACACTTTAAGCTGTAAACACGCTTTTTTCTCTATTTTAGTGATTTTCTGGAAGTCATCATTAACAATTACGTTATGACATCTGACAATAATGGGTTTGCATTTGTGGTTAATATTTCACCATATAGTAGAAGTTGACAGTTTAAGTTGAAAAATCAATCATTTGAAAAATATGAACACTATATTAGAAGAAATACTACGTCATGGGGATTTTCGTGTTGGATGAACATGTCAGAACATCTCCATCAATGAATCTATTTCCTTAATAACTTGATGAAATATGTGTTTTTCTGAAAGCTGAATTTGTACTAGTAGTTGACAGACACCCTGGGTCTTCGAATTTTTAGTAGTCGACACAGTTCATAAATATTAAAATCAAAATATAGGACAAGGGAAAATTATTTACACTTTCTGGAATAAAATATTTATTTGCTCATCGTTTAAAATATATTTTTAGTTCTATCAGAAGAGTTATACATTATTACTTGACAATATCTTTTTTTTCTCGCATGTTAGGCATATTTGTTTTGTTCTTGTTTCTCATCTCTTCGTCGTTCCCTTTATTATACTCTAGCTTGTATCTTTTTAAGCCTTTTTTTGTGCTTTTCTAAAGCTTCTTTGTTTTTGTAGTGGTCCCCGAAAGCATGAATTTTATTATGATCATTGGTAAGCAATAAACTATTTCCTAGTACACGTGGTATTTGACGATTATTTTTTTTTTTTCAATAAGCGTTTGATAGCAAATCATTCCTTGGAATGAAGATCTGCCTTGTAGTTCTAATAATTGTTCGATATCGTCTAAATCCCTTATAGCCTCCCGTTTCGACGTGTTCCGCTTACGTTTATATAAAGAGGATATATAGTTTTTGAGTACACAGCGGGGGGCCAAGAAATGGCCGGATTAGCACTGAGTGATGTTGGTTTTACAGAAGGGTGAGAACATGGAGATAACCAATCCTTGCTTGGCTGGGGGTTAGGAATCTTTAAAGACGAACTTGTCAAAAGATTTTTTTTTTTATTGAAAGGTATTAATACATTTTAAAAATTGAATGAAACATTTTAAACGATTCACCATTTTTTTTCCAAATCCCTTTTTTAAACATTTTTAAAAATTGTAAATTATAAACAATATTATAAATTGGTTGTGGTAGGCTCCTTTTACTGCAGAATTTATGCATTGTAAGGAGTGCGTAACTTAACAAACTAACATCCTTTTTATGATTAAAATTATACAAACGAAAACGGGACAAGGTGATGAGGTTCACCATCGGGTTACATTTACCAATATTAAAAAAAAATCATCATTATACTTCTATAAATTAATTAATTAAAAGCGAGGATAAACTCTCATTTTTCCCGACGTGCGTTTGAATTAATTGTAACATGTTGATAATAAATAATAACCTGTTAAAAATGTAACCTGATGTTAGATCAATCTTCCGTTGCACCCGGGGCATCAATAACACAAGTGGTTGAATGAACCCCTCCACCAAAAAAAAAATCTCGTGTAATCTTGACAATCTTGCACCAAAAATATTATAAATTTTTTTTATAATTGCAAAGTATGGGCAGAAAACTTTAATTCAATTATATTGTTAATTATCAATTTATCTGTTCAAATTATGAATTATTACCTTTAATTTCAACACTGTAACCAAAAGCGTCTGTCCCGTAACAAGAATATTTGGTATCGGTTCTGACATGATTTTGGTCACGGAGCTTTGAAGTCGAGACTTAATGCCAATTTTTAAATAATCATCACAAGCCGGAAACCCGGGTTAATTTTTGTAACAAAGGTGTTCAAAATAAAAAACAGCTGATTCATACGTTGAAGCAAAATAATAAAATATATAGTGTTGCGTTGTTGACAAACCAGAATGTACGAACTTTCAATAGGCGAGGACAATACTAAATAAGTGGGGACCCGGTGGCGACTCTCGTCTCCAGCAAAGGTGTCACTTGAAAAATCGAACTGGCGCACAATATTCTCCCGTGATATTGAAATCCCGGGAGTTTTCATTTTTGTTACGGTACTGACAAACAAACCTTGGGACACGTTATATCCTGTAAATTCTTTTTTCAAACCCTTAATTTCAAGAAGATAGTAAATTCAAGGTTACAAATGCCAAAAGTTTTAACCAGAATTCGCATGCCTCATTGAAAACTTAATTTACAAAATCGTCAACTAAGACTCGGGTGATCAACCAGAGTTTTGAATTTTTTAAGCTCAGACAAACTACCCAAATAGATCAATTTTGGCAGTTCTATTGTTTCGTTAAGGAGCGTTACAAACCTAGAGTAGTATGCTGAACGGGTTAGTAAACCAAATAATTAGAAATATAACTATATCAAAATGGGATTGCCCTCCAGCTACAACTGGCACATTAATTAATCAATGTTGTGGGGAAGATACTTCATCGCCAGTTACAAACTTCGGCGGCCTTATCCCTTACATCAAGGGATGTCGTGTCACCGGTTTTTTAAAAAATTAATCGACGACGAAGAATGAACGAATTCGGACTGAAAAATCTAACATCACGAAAGAAATATTGGAAGTGAGCTGTGATGATCCAATGCCGTGGTTCTATTTGCGGCGATTAGTAGTCCGCCTACATGCTACAGCTCATTTCGGCTTTTATTTAGGTTTCCTTACGCCAAATGGCTCAATTTCAACTACACGAGATAAAATTTTTATATCATTAAAAAAACAGATTTTTAGTTTTATTTGTCGCTTTTTCGTTATACCCAATCAACATTCTTTTACTAAAGAATATTAGATTTGTTTTTTTGTATTATATGTAAATTTTCAAAATCAAATGTATTTTGTAATCATTTATTTACAATTATTTTTTCATGAAAGGTTTGAGAATGACATGTTTACTATAATTTGCTACAGGTAGAACAGAATTCGTGTTACATGCACTAGTTTCGGGAGCCAAGGGGCACCGATCTTGACCCCCTTTTATCTTTTAGTACTCACCCACACCTGCTGGACCTCTCGTATTTCCGTCTGGTTGATTCAAAATAACATCGAGAAGGTGAGAGGAATCGCCTTCCCAGTCATAATTACATACACAAAAGGACATTTTACGGTGTAAAATTTAGTCATATACGTAGTAGCATAGTCACGGAAAATTTGACATGGTGCGAGACAAAGGAATTTATAACTAGGCCACTGTAACTCGTCCTTGTCGAAGAGCCAGAATTTTAACTAGAATGTGGCTGGTAACCAAATAACCGAATTTGGAAGGAATTGTCGAAACAAAGTTTATACTATTAACGAAAGCCACAAATAATTAAGTCTCTTGATAATAATTATTTCTTCAAATAACCCCATAATGTTCTCTTGGTAATTTATGTTTACTTTAACGATCTAGAAACGCAGCGACCTTTTACGTATCATATTACGCAACGAGATGTAAATGACAAAATAAAATTTTTATTTATTATTGTTTTACCAACTTCTTCGCCACTAATAAATAGAAGTTGGGACCAGAAAGTACCACCTTGGACCAGAAAATACCCGCCTACGTTGCCATTTTTTAATAATAAAAACCTTACGGGTCAGTTAAAGAGAGGGTTCGCGACACAGCTGAAGCTCACTAGAGGGCGCGGGCATTGTCTCTGGCCTGCCTATTATAGAAGGCTGAAGTTCAGAGCTTTTTTTATTCAGCCACCAGTGGACTCTCACCACTGTACTGCAACAACCAACCTCTACCGAGGCTTCCCACACTCCTTAATTCTCTCACACCACCTTCAAGCAGGTACTCCTAGTACAAGGATCCGTTCAACCCAAATCTTCCTTCATTTTCCCCTCATCCTTAATCTTATAATTAGAGAGATTGGGGGGGGGGACTTTTTTTAATCATCCGGCACCTGAAGTGAACTCTTTTCTCTCTCTCTCTCTCTCTCTCTCTCTCCTTCTCTCTCTCTCTCCCCTTCTCTCTCTCTCCCTCTCCCTCTCCCTCCCTCTGCACAGGTGCTTGCTGCTCTACTTGAACCATGGTTTTCTTATTGAACTACCTCTGCACCTCTATTTCCTAACCTCGCTATGTTTTAGTTCGGCGTTGTCAGACCCCCACCTTCTAAATGAGATTCTCTGCCTTTGTCTCACTAAAACTAGCACCTCCTCTCCGGTTCATACTCAACTTTGGGATCAGGACGGTTTTCGCCTACTCTTAGATACAGAGTGTGAATTCGTGGTCATTCCAAGACCACGTAAACTACCTATAATACCTAACCAGTACCTCTTCTCCTGAACATAGTGCACTGTCGGGGCACACCTTCTAAGATCTTATGGAGCCAGATCAATACGAATAAAGCTGCCCGCCGACTATGCAGCCAGCACAGATCAAAGATCACAGGTTTACCCATTTTATCTCATTCTTGACCCCCGCCGGGCAGTGGCCGGGTCAACGAGACCCTAGCCCGTTGGTGGGCGCCCCCTACTAACTCGAAAATTATTATAGGGCATCTGCCGTCTATCATTTTCACTTGATATCTTCAGTTAAAAAACTTTACGTCTTTTAGAAATTCAGATACAGTCAAGACCGTTGTCGGTGAGAGAGGCTTGTATACCCTGGGGCCTCTAAGAAATAATCCTTTTTTTTCTTCATGTTCTGACAGTCCCCTGAATGAACTATTTGTTCGACTAGTCTTGGTATTCCACCAAGCTCAAAAGCTGTAACTTTTTTATTTGTAGTAATAAGTTTAATGTTTTAAATAAATAGGAGTGATAACTCGATAGTGATAGTGGGGAATCCGCTATCTGCATTGACGTACTTCTGCTCAGTCAGTTTCTTTTTTCCATTTTTCCTGTGCATAACATTGAAATTTCGGTTTTTTACTAATTATTTACAAGAAATACAAAATAACCAATGTTTCATACTTATACAGTGTAAGCCAAAGTTCTAGGTTTTAATATCCTAGACAGTAACATTTGCTACTGAAAGTGTATATGTTCTACTGTTGATGTAATCTCATACTCAATATATCGACCCACTCAGATAATGCAATACTATATTATATCTGAATTAGCAGGTTTAAAAACTTCTCATAAATTTCCTATCATATTTCAGCTTTGGATACGTTCTTGATTATTGTTCACTGACTTATTTGAGGAATTTAACATTTTCCGATCAACTTTGAGAATTTATGCGTCGAGAGCTTACTTTTTTACATAAGTTGCGACTATTTTTTTAACATTATAATGTTAACATTTCTCGACCTACATGGTGAGACGAAGAAAAAACAGTGGTGCTCGAATCGGGGTTCTCTTTTCTCCGTCCGGGTGCTCTTCCATTGAGCTATCTTTGTCCGATTACTTGTCAATATAAAATCTGTTTAACTACGCTCACGTAAAACGTGGCCCCTGGTGAATTGAAGTCCGGCCGAGCGGAGTACAATGCAGTACACTGGTTTAAATTTTCCGGCTCACCGCAACTACTGACGATTGTTAATTTACATGTTAACAATGTCTGCTGGCCAGTGTAGACGGACATTAGATTAGTTTCATCTACAAAGTAATTAATAGTAGCATTTCTAGTACCGAGAATAGTAAGTACCTGCGAGGGTACCGCAGATATAGAAGACCCGGCGTCAGTATTGACCTTGCTTTCTCCCATCGTCATTGTCTGAAGACCGGCTTTTCTCCGACAAATCGGCTCTACACTCCGCCAGCTTCACTCCGCAGTTACATGTCTAGTGCCAATGTATCATTCAAGCGTTTCTCTTGTTTGCTAAGCCGATTGGAACACAAGGTTATTGAAAATCAATACACCTCCAAATCCTACAAACCATTCTCAAATCAAGTACATGTTCTCAAAGAAATCAAATGGTTTATGAAAGTAAGGAAATCTAACAGGTACTTAGGAAAAATTAAAGGCCCCCCTTTTTTTTGCTCTTAGTGGCAACTCTAGTTAATTAGTAATTGAAAGTTATTTATACTAGAAAGTAATTGAAATATATATGCTTAAAAAAATATATATACATACATTAACGCAATAAAAGATAATTGAATTAAAGGAAAAATCAGAGATAGACCCGGGCGTGGGCCCGTAACTGAATTTTACTCAATTAGTTGATTTACCAAATTAAATGTGATAAATATCGACCTGATATTGTTTCCCAAAAAAATACATTACTCATAAAAAAAACTATATGTATGGCTCAATCTTTACTTTTTTGAAACCAACGGATGTTTATTTAACTTTCTCGGACGTCATACGGTTTTCCTAGAAATCGCTGCTTTAGTAAATATAATATAGCGATAGCTAATAGATATTTTTTATGTCAATCCATAAGAGATGTGCACAGTATACAAACAAAAACAATCAGTTAAATAATTTAATTGATTGGTAGTAATTTCCCCCATTCGTTTACCAATATCTACAGTTATTACTTGCATGAGATGCTAATATGCCATCTAACCACTTGGGTATCAGCTCAATTGTTTAATAAAACCAAATGCTTTGTACATGACGCAAAAGCCAATTATAAATGTAAAATGTTTTCTCCATCCATTTTTTTCATTGCTACGAGAATATTATTTATGATCGTGGAACGTTTACGACCTCTTATTAAAATATATTTACTTTCGCGACATAAGAATTATAACAACCTGCATCTTGTGAACTGTTTATGAACTAAGAATGTATATTGTAGGTTTGATTCTTGATGTTATGTTCTCATCGAAGTATTTAGTGTAGTTTATTTTTTCAATTCTATTCTTTTTTGTTTCTTTTGATTTTGAATTTTTGTGTAATTTAGTAGATAAGGTAGGCCATTCATTGATTTGTAAACAATCAGTACTGTCGATTGAGCAAGTATATATGTTTTTTCTATTATTTTGTGCAAATACCTATTACAATAGGAGGCCACGTTATTTTGGTGGTAGTTCTTCCTTAAATACAAGTAAATAAATTGATTGATTTAATAAAGTTACTATGGCATATCCAGTAACTCGCTTCATTTCACCGATGCGAATATGTTGGCAGTGCCTACGAAATGTCAACCGGTGTCTTCCTAAAGGTATATCTGTGAAACAGGGGATGTTTTAAAGGGTTAATCGTTTTTTTTATGTTTATAAGTACGATTTTAGTATCAAAACTGGATTTAGTCCCTTGGCTAGGGAAAATTCGCGTATCCCCTTGGCTAGGGATCCAGAAACATTGGCTATTTGGCTTCTCTTTATTATTTTTAGTCCAACTGCTCAAAATATCGGGCCTCGAGCATTTTGTGTATGAGTGGTCTGAGCCAATGTCATTTTTAATTGGTTGAGAACTTCAACTTAGCGGCACGCAGGAGTTGATTGTTCCTTCGCTTCCGTTTAATTAAGTCAATTAGACAACGGTATTGTACTTCTGATTGTAAGCAGTGCTATCCTGAGCTGGAGCGGCAATGTTACCTCCTGCTGGAAGGTATTAGAGCTACGGTGGGTCCACAGTTGTCTGTCTGAAATACGTAAATGCGGGGGACTGATATTACACGAGCTTAAATTCGCATTTAACATCTGTTGCAGGCTAGATTCGCTTTGAGGGTTTACATCATTCCAGTACCCACACAGCAACCCTGTAAACCAACTGAAATTATTAGTTCAGAATTTGTGTTAAAAAAGTATTTTAACGTTTTTCTAGTTTTTATTGTTGCAGTGCAACAATTGTTAGATATTGTTTTTAGGGAAGTTCCCTAAAAATAATAAGAATGTTTACCAATGTAGAGCCGCAAATTGGCCTTGTTAGCTCATAAATTTAGGATTACTATCTATATTTTTAGTAAATATCTTGATAAAAATAAATAAAACTTTAATGATTAAATATCCCAACTTCTGCCACACTGCAGAAACACTGTTGCTAATGGGATGACACCCAAATTTGTTATATGCTGGCCGATTGAGATGAAAGAAAAAATTGAAAAGATTTGAGAATTAGGAGGGAGTAAGAATGGCGGATAGATGCAGGAGTTCCAAAGAAAAAAACTGTCATCCAATAAGGGAGAGCTTGTGGTGCGGGAATGGACAGAGGATTTCACCTTAAGGCCAATTTATGTATAATGGAGTTATGATGGATAAGGTTTGGTAGAGGAAGGTCCCGACCAAGTATTAACGTCTGCCCGAGGGTATTTGCCATTCTGACAGCTTTGTGATATGAAATCTGCGAGAGTAAACAAATCGAATAAACTTAAATAAATACACGAACTATGTTAATACACTTCTAACATAACTAATACCTATCAAATATATTGTAATTACTGAAACTAAAGGCGGTATGCTAAAATGGGGCTCACCCCCCTAGACCATTAATTTAACAGTTTTGGAAAAAAAACGTTTATCATTAACCTCTTATAGACAAAAGTTTTTTATCAGACAGTTTAAGTTGAACTCATTTAGATAAAAAAATTACTGTTTCAACCCCTTCTTTTTTCAATTGTTTCCGAAATTCGTTTTTGGTTTCGGAGACTAAATATTAGGGAACACTACATCAGGTACCATAAATAACCCGGAAAAAAAAATACCATACATCGACAACGTTTTGTGCATTAAAGTGACCTCTAGTATTTGAAAATTCTTGTTAGCCTGTCCCTTATTCCGAACAAGCTTAGGAAATAATAAGTCTGGTAGACCAAAAAAGTTGACCAATTAATTTATTTTTTAATAACTCGTGCGTTAATAAATAGCAAAAAATGACAGGAACAGGCAAACGTTTCAGCTTTGATTGTGAGTAGCTTGAATGATTGGAAATCTTGGGTGGCGGTTGAAAGTGTCAAAAAAATGTAAAATTGATGGCCAGTAGTCACACAGGGGGGCAACCGTAGAATACGAGAGTACGCGAGAGGTTGATGTTCTTTTCAAGAGGTACCTCCCGCCAGCCACCGACCCCACCCCCCAGGGGAAAACAATGTATAATGCACGATTTAGAATAAGGCTATGATCTACAACCTGTCAAGCATTCACTATCAAAACAAGGTTGGATAATGCAACGAGTACGAACCGTGCGTAATGATCACCTCTTTATGGATTTGGAACCCGCCTACGATAGGGCAGTAGTATTGGAACTCTATCGTGTCGAGGAAACACCAATGTTTTGCCATTCTCTATAGAGTATAACATTTTCTACCAAAGGCCAACAAAAATCGAACGTATCACAATTACCCACTGTTCATTTGTATTGCCAGTGACCGATAAGATTTTGAAGCTGTAAACAAGTATAAATTTATTTATAAAACCATGAGTGAAATAAACATTCTACGGATAATGCTGTAACAATGAATTACGCATGCTCTTTGCCAGCTATGTTGGGCTGCTAGGTGCCACAAGCAGCAGGGTGTAATTGAAAAACAATTATATATATACAGAGGGGTCCAAAAAAATGTATCCACTGGTTAACAGTCCATAACTTGCAAACTAATTGACGGAGTTGTCTCATTTTTGGTGAAAGTGTAGCTTAAAGTCCAACTTAAAGATATCAAAATTCGCCGAACACTTGAGCGACTCACTCCAGTTTCATGGGCACACTGTCTCACAGACTTCTGTGGTGAGCGAGTGAATTGTTGTAACACAAGATGGGAGCTAAATGGACTTGTTACTGTTACAGGTCGTCCAGATCGTTGTTTGTGTACATCTTTAACACAGCCTTCGGCTTCAAATTTGTCTCGAATGCGACGAATCGTTAAACGTGTCGGTGGCTCTGTTTGATACACCTTTCGCCATTGCCGTTGAACCTCATTAATGTTTTCGTACTTAAAATACCACTTTAAAACAGACTTCCTTTCATCAAATTTAAGCCTTACGCCAGCCATGTTTACTCGGATAACAAGGTACAACTAACAATAAAACACTAACTATCTGGCGACTGTCATCTCACAAAACAAAACAACGCTTGTATGGCGATTGCCGGAACTGCAAACTATTACACTACCAAAAATGAGACAACTCCGTCAATTAGTTTGCAAGTTATGGACTTTTAAACAGTGGATACATTTTTTTGGACCCCTCTGTATATAAAAAAAATAATGTATACATCTATCATATTGAGATATACAATTTTTCAACAATGCAAGTGTTTAATTTGGATTGTTTGACTGTGGTAGATTTTATTCTTTGTCAATTGTGTAGTATCTGGGCCTCGTCGCGTACTCCGTATTGGCATGACTGCAGACTGCACTAGCAGACGACACACTGGCCAGCAGACTTCTATAAATAGCCAGTGATGTGGCGGCTGGATAGCCCTCAGCGACCAGTAGCCAGCCGCTGCTTGGCTAGGTCCAGCTATACCTGCCCACTTTCATCTTGACTGATGGCCATGCTTGTCTCAACTCAGTTTGCGGCTGTCATCAATTACATAGAGACGGTTTTTGTAGCTGTTAGCTTAGTATGTTGTTTCCTGTATGATATTCTCATGAACTTAAAAAAAAAATGTGTCAAGGGCTGAGGAAACAAAATATTTTATAAATATGTTTTCGTTGCATGTGTTAGCATGATTAGATTCAACAAGGTAGGTAGTGTCTTCCAGGACCTTATGTATAGTTTATCCAGTTCCTAGTTTGTTTTTTTTAATTTCAAGGGCCGTGCAGTGGTTTTAAACACCCGCAAAAATAACAGAAAAAAAAGCTTTTATGTTAAAGATGACTTTTTTTGACTAAAAATGAAATTTTTTTCAAAGTAAAAATCATATCTCAGTTGGCATTCCAAAAAAATGAAGCGATTGAAAACTGGTAGACTCAAAGACAAATGACCATATTCGTGATTTGGGTTTTTTTTTTTTTTCAAGTCACACAGATTTTGGACCACTTCTTCTCCATGGCTCCATGTTTGGGGTCATCGTATAGACTGGCCTGCTAATTTATTCCATGGTGAATTAAGGGTGCGTTCCTGGAAAATACAGACTTGCGAATTAGCCACTTCATTATGAACTAGGCAAACGAAACATGAACTCCAGCAGGACAGATATGCTGCGATTTGAGAAACTGTCAGGTTTTAAAACATTTAATGGGTATTTTTGGTCGATTTTTCGTAGATCATTTTATGATATGATTATGATAAAGATTACAAATTAAACTAGAGAAAACTATAAAGGGAATCACTTACTTCCATTGTACAAGCTGCCTAAATGATGAACCTTAAAGTAAATGTAAAAAATACAAGGTAACTTGGCAACTTTTATAACTTTTAAAGAGAGGTTCATAAACATTTAGGTAAAGTATTACAATTTAAGTATACCGGGAGAAAATTTATAAAATGGGAAATGCGCCAGAGGATGTTGGCCGCCAGTAGATTCTACTTGTACAAACAAATAAAATAAACTTACACTAAAAAGGACAACTTAAAAGCAACTTTAAAACCATGGACGATGACAAAAATTACTGATAATCAACTGTCTGGGAAGGTCTAGAAAAAAAGAGTATGGTAGTGAATACCTGGTGTATTTGGTACATTCGAGATCTAGAAGCCTTATGAAAAGAAAAAATGGGGTCAAGGTCGCAATTATTATTATTATTATTATTTGTTCCGGCATTTGTGCACCGCGGCCTCACTGAGACCTATTGTGCGCCGTCCATGTCCCTGTCCTATATATGTGACAGGCCCACGGCCTTTGCAAATCTGAGGATACTGAATGGATCGATCAGTTCACATAGTTTGGGGTCTACAATGCGATCACTACCAAAGTGAAGGTATCGCCTTCTAGCTAAGTTATCACAGTCACATATTATATGACGTGCCGTTTCTCCCTCTTTCTTGCAGAATCTGCAGATTGGTGATCCCACTATCCCCAAATTAAAGAGGTGTTTATTTAACCGACAGTGACCTGTATAGAGTCCTGTCACACTTTTGAGTGTCCACCTGTCCATTGATAGAAGTGCTGAGCTTCTTCTCTTACAGGGTCCATTAAGAAACAGTTTCGAGTGTTCCTGTTTCTTAGTTTCTCTCCAAGAAAGTCTTGCCTTGTCCTCTAAAGCTAATTTTATACGCCTTTTAGCGTAGCTGAGGCTGATACCACATATGGGTTCAGGTGCAAGAGGTGTCTGTTCTGAGCCCACCCTTGCAAGGCCATCTGCCTTCTCATTGCCTGTGATGCCTGTGTGTCCTGGCACCCAGTCGATTCTAACCTTATTGGCTAGCGAGAGTGTGTTTAAGTTGTTTTTACACTCCTCAACCAAATAAGATCTGGTCGTATAGCTTCTCAGGGCGCCAATGGCTGCCTGGCTATCCGTGAAAATTGTGATCAGTCTGTTTCTTACACCCTCCCCAATTAAGGTTTGGGTACAGACATTGATCGCCATCACTTCGGCCTGAAAGACCGAGGTGTGTCTACCTAAAGGAATAGAAATCCCAGATTCTGGTTTATCTTTCCTCCATATGCCGGCCCCTGATCCGTTTTCTGTTAGTGAGCCGTCTGTGTAGCAATTAATCCCATTACACAGTTTATGTGGTTTGGTCTTTGTGTTTTCCGCACAGTACAAAACGTCTGTGTGTTTCTTAACTTGTAGGTCAGAGTGCATTGACAGCACCTCGTCCTCATCAATTCTTCTGAACAAGTTCCCATGCCCCATGCGAGTCATGACTTTGGATCTTGTTCCTGATTTCGCAAGTCTGTAAGCCACGTTCAAGGCTTGCGCTTCTACTTCTATGTGCAGTGGATTCAAGTTCAATAAGACTTCCATTGCAGCAGTAGGAGTTGTACTCATGGCACCAGTGATCATGAGACATGAAAGCCTCTGTAATTTGCCAAGCAAAGTTTTATTTTTACTAATACTACCTCTGTGCCACCACACCATAGAGGCATAGAGCACCATTGGTCTAACTGCTGCGGTATATAGCCAGAATAACATTCTGGGTTGTAGTCCCCAGGTCCTACCCACAGCCCTTTTACATGCATAGAGGCATCGAAGTGCCTTCATAGTAGTATTCCTGATGTGTTTAGACCAGTCCAATTTTCTATCCAGAGTAACCCCTAGATGCTTTACCTCACTACAAATGCTTACCTGTGTCCCCCCTATATAGGGTGGTCTAACTATAGCATTTCTTTTGTTAGTGAAGATACAGAGATTTATCTTCTGGGGATTGATTCCTAAACCATTCTTTTCACACCAATCCCTCAAAAGATCCATCGATGCGGAAAGCAACTCAGAAATGGTTTCTGAGAACTTGCCCCCTATGAGCACAGCAATGTCATCAGCATATCCCTGTGCGTAGAACCCTGCAGAGTTTAGGTTTGTTAACAATGAGTCAACGACCAAACACCACAGTAATGGAGATAACACCCCTCCCTGTGGACATCCTCCCATTGGCTTCATCCACAGTTTGGTTTGTCCCAATTGTGATTGTAAAATCCTATTCTCTAGCATGGTGTTTATCCAGCTAGAGGCTAAGGAACTAATCCCCTTTCTTTCTAAGGCTGATGCCATAGTGTTATAGGGTGTGCGATCAAAGGCACCTTCTATATCAACAAAGATGCCTGCCATTATTTCTTTATGAACTAGGGATCTCTCTATCCTGGAAACCAGGTGGTGGAGAGCAATTTCACAGGATTTTCCTGCCTGGTATGCGAATTGAGCGCTATGGAGCGGTCGTTCTACCAGTATTCCATCCCTAATATGTCTGTCTATGACCTTTTCCAAGGTCTTCATTAAAAATGAAGTCAGACATATTGGTCTGTAAGACTTGGGTTCGTCATAGGACTTTTTCCCGGGTTTTGGTATGTAACACACTTTTGCCATCCTCCAGCTTACTGGAATATAGCTCAGTGCCAAGCTTCCCCTTAACAAGGTAAGTATAAGGGGCCTAATTACTGGTAGGCCTTTTTGTAGCAAGGCTGGGAATATCCCATCAGTACCAGGTGATTTGAAAGGAGCAAAATAATTAATTGCCCACTCCACTCTTGCAGAATTGACAATTTTATTTGCTTCTGCCCAGTTACCCTTGCAACTAGTGTGTTCACAGTTGGTAGGGTCATTGTTAATCGTATCCATCAGTCCGCAGCCAGGAAAATGTGCGCGCGCCAGGGCACCGAGGGTTCCCTCCTCAGAATCTGTATAGCCCCCTCCCACCCTGACGGAGCCCAATACTCCCCTGTCAGACTGCTTGGATAAGATCCTATTTACTCTAAACATGGAAGTTGTATCGTTTATTTCGCTACAAAATTTCTTCCACGCCCTTCTTTTAGCCTTTCTGACTTCTTTGTGATAATCAGTGAGTGCACGTTTATAAGTGTCCCATCTGCCTGATCTTTTGGCCGCGTTAAAGAGTTTACGTGTAAGAGCTCTTAACTTGCCAAGTTCATTGTTCCACCAGGGACAGTTCCTGTTGGATCTAACATTACATACAGTGTTATTATCAGTGTATGACTTAATCATTGCCTCAGTCAATGTTGAGTTTAAATGTTCCAAATGCCAGTTGCTACTCACCACTCTAGGACAGCATTTGACCTCCTCCTCAAGCTGTGTATAGTAGGTTTCCCAGTTTGTAAGTTTGGGATTCCTATACACAGCTTCGGACGTGATGTTACCACTTAGATCAAATCTAATGTATCTATGATCTGAGCATGACTCTTCTTCAGAGACGTGCCAGCCTTTAACCCTTAGGCTTATAGCACGTGTGCTAAGGGTTATGTCAATGACCTCAGATCTGATTCTGTTGTTAAAAGTGGCAATATTGCCTCTGTTTAGAATGTCTAGGTCATTACTAGTTATGTACTCTACTAAACACTCACCTCTCTGGTTGTTGTTCTTGCTCCCCCAGAGCTGATGGTGAGCGTTCGCATCAAGCGATGCTATAAGCTCGCCCCTTAAGCCAGTCCCTTCCGTTAGCTTACTAAGTGCCTCGGTCGGGACTCTTTCTTCATATGGGAGGTAGACCGATGCAATCGTCAACCTCCCACCTTGATTTCCCTCGTTGAGGGCCATTTGAGCTGCTGCTAAATCTCTAGAACAATATTGCCATAGAGGCAGCATTTTAAGACTACTCTTATGCAGGATACAGGCTCTGGCACGCTCAGGTACAGAAATAATCTCATACCCACGCATCGCCAGCCCCCCTATCCTGCCCTTATACAGGTAAGGTTCTTGTATTAGAATAATATCAATATCCTTACCTCTCACATACTGCTGCAGAACACCACATGCTGCAATACAGTGGTGTAGATTAATTTGCAGCAGCCTCACCACCATGATCAGTGCCCGCCGGCCCCCGGAGGGCCACCCCGAGGCGGACGCCGGGAGACAGCGCCAAACCCAGGCCTCCCCATCACAGAGGGCCGAGACCCAGCGCGCCCCCCAGCCCCCGCCACGGGGCCAACCCCCGCAGCCGCCATAGTCATCGCCTTGGGGCCATCCTTAGGAGTTGGCAAATTCGTCGTAGCGATCCCCTTCGACTCCACCGCCTCAGGATCGCTCCTTGCCTCCTCCACCTTATCAGCCGGCTTCCTCTCCTGTACTACTTTCGGCGGCTTCTTCTTATCCAATACCCTGAGAGCGACCTTAGTGAACCCATAGTTCAGCTTAAGCTTCCGCTTCTCAAGGTATTCCATGCTAGTCTCTGGGGCAGACAGGATCGCAAAGAAGCCATGCTTCTCCACCTTGGTGCCCAGGAGTCTCCATAATCTAATATCAGGTACCCTAGAGTTTTGGGTCCTGATCCTCTTCATGAAATGTTCTTCCAGAGGCATTTCTCCTGTAATGAAGGTTCCTACCTTCACGGTTTTATGAAGCTCCTCCACCTTTCCTACACGGAGCTCCAGATCCCCACTGATGTTAAAATTGGGTACTATAATCGACAACCAGTCCTTGGTCTCCTGGTTGTCGCAGATTATGACACAGGCTCCCACATGTGGGTAAATTCCACTGAATTCAGCCTGTGTCCCTTTCTCTTCTTCCAGCTGATCGACAAATTTCATCAGCTGGCCCTTCATTTCCTCGCAATTCTCCTTCGTCAGCTGAGTGGACGGATATCCACTAGGGATAATCGCCACCCTGCTTCCTCCGGCAGCAATCGCGTAGGATGCAATACTAGCATCCCCACCCCTATGCCTCTTTGCCGTAGGCGCAGAGGTACCGGGTGAGGACCTAATCCTTTTCTCTGGAGCGCACCCAGACCCTGCCGTATTCCCGGACCCCGAAGGTCCTGAAAGTCCGGCCGGATCCTCAGGTGGCCCTCCAGCCAACATTGCCCTCCTCCACTTCTTTCTCTGGGCTCCAGAGAACTTGTGCTTGGAGGTCTCGCCTGCATCCTTGGATGCAGCGTCCCTACCAGGCGCCAAGCTCTCTGGCTCCATTACCAGTCCGCTTACCTCCTCTACAAGCGTCGCAAGCGAGCTCATAGAGGCTTCGTCGTCCACTACCTCAGCGCCAAGGTCCATTGAAGGCCCCTGGGCTGAGTCCTCTCCGCTGATCAAGCTGACCAGCTCCTCCATGTCTTCATTATTAGTTGTTGTAGTACTCATATTTTGTTCCCACGAAAGCGGGGGAAGTTACTCTGCAGGTACTGCCCCCTCTCCCTGCAGAGGGCATTTAATACAATGGGGTGCGCCTGGTGCCCCAAGGGGGTCGATTAAAGACAGTGCATTTTTATACACCCCCTGCCATTCGGCCACAGCTCGAGCTCCTCTACACTTGGCTTGGGTGTTAAGGAGATCTCCACATGGATTTCATGGGGAGATCCCGCCTCTGTCGTCCGCGAGTCCATCGGACTCCCCAGGGGGTACCACTTGGAGGTGACAGTAGGCGTTGGTAGGGATAGGTCAGACTGGGAGTTCACAAGCAGTGAGTAGGGCACTATTGCTTGATTCCTCCGCTACGAGTACAGGAGACCCCCGCACCTGTCTCCCTCTCTAGTCTTTCCATTACCCTACCCATTTACCCCCCTCGCAATAGTTATAAGATTTCTCTGTGCTGGCCAAGTCAAAATAATTCACGACAATGGCCTATCCAACAATGTTATGAAAATTAAGGGAATGGGCAGTGTCGTTTGGATAACCTGACTTCTTTGTATGCAGGACTGACTGTTTTTTAAGGCGATTTTCGAGGACTATAGCAATATTCTTCGATGAAGGTGGGACATTTTACTGTTGTTATTTTTGGCCTTCTACACCACAACATGCATTGTACAACTGCACATAAGAGGTGTAGTTTTTGAGGCCGTCCTACACCATTACTATTAGAAAAAATGTTACAAGTATCTTATACTTTAATTTGCTTTTCCTTTTTAAAATGGAACAAGAAAAAAATGATTTGTTTCGTAACGCCTTTTTGGGATCCGAGGTTAAAGAGTCAATTTACGGCATTCAAGTGAATGAAGAATCAAGAACTTGTTGATCCCCCATCCTTCGTACAAGTAACGCCTTACCCTGCCTAATTATTGTCCAACTGAGATCCTCGCGATTTTAGAAGCAGGGCGTTATCATTGATTATAAAATCACAGCCACTGTTATCGATGGAAATATGTCTTAAAAAAGCCCTTGCGTGGAAAATTAAAACATTTCCTAAATGGCTGCTTGGGAAATGAAGCGACGGACTAGGCCGGGACTGTTGGAGGGGCGGCCAAGGCCACGGTTTCCGCTCTGCTGGCTCCCTGCAAGGACTTTCCACCACTTCCTTTTTTTATAACATACCCCAGAGCTTTTCTCAGTCATCCTCTTCGTAAGAAATGCACATTTGCAACAAATATTTATCGGATCTAATTCACCTCTCTACCGCGGGTACTGTCAACGGTACCTCGAAAGCAGCCGCTGAAATATTTGGGAGCAAAAACCGACTCCCATGGAGAAGAACCCATCAGTAACATAATTCCATACAATTATCATTAGTCAAAATTATCAATTACCAAATTAGCCATTAGTCAAAAATAAATGAGAGGATTTGAATCCATGTTGAGATGGTAGTTTAGTCAATATCATAGTAATAATAATATTATGTATTTGGTTCGATAATTATAATTATAAAACCAATGACATTCAGATATCACAACTAATAATTACTAATATTCAAAATGTTCTACTACTTAAATTATTGTTTTTTTTGTTGGGGGGGGGTTTGAGATAGGGAAAATCATTTTTAAAAATCACCCTAAAAGAGGGTTTATTAAAAAAATTATGATGGAGTATAGTACCTTTTTAACCTTTACTTATAGCGAGCTATAAATAAAAGGCTATAGTATTGCATACCTACCGTATTAGAAGAATTAACTGAAGATAAATATGATAACATCAGAGTTCCACATAAACACTGTGTGTACTTCACCTCCATAGTTAAAAATAAAATGAGGTATATGGATTTCAATAAGCTTAATAGTAACTTAATGAAGTTTTACAGATTTAACCAACAAATAAGATACTTTTCGTTGTTTTTTTTAGTTGTTTTAGTTTCAATGATAAATAGCATTTATGTTTTGCTATCTTTCTCTCTAATACAGATTTTGAAGGATGGGGGGAAGAGGGTAAACATTCATTCGCATATTCAGATGTTTTTGTTTAGTCCCAGTGTTGTTATATTTTGATTCCGTTCTTACATCGTACGTAACTCATAGAATTCATTATTTCAAACCACACCTAGAACATAAAAAAATTGTGAAAATTGAGAGAAAACACGATTGCAAAAAAATGTATTACGCCACCTTGCGCCAGAAGCGATCACACCCATGTATGTACGGAATGAATTCTTCATCAAAACAACAGTTAATTCACGGTGTTAGTGAGTCTCAATTTTTATTTTTTTAATGGAGCATTTAATTTCTGTCGAGTAGTCATTATATTAGCAATTTGTTAAAATAATAATTATTACTACAAAATATTAAAAAAATAAAAAAAAAAATCGGAAATTGTGAGTAATAACTAGTTTAAGGCAATGTTGTTAAAAGTTTGAATATCTCTGATTTAGGTATTCCTGTCTTATTGATGTAGCCACCAGTTGGGCCAGTAGGGAGCAAAACCACAATAGAGCGATGTAAGAAAAAACAAAATAATGACTACATTTCACTTTTGGGGATATAGTTGCGGTCCTGGGATGTGTTAGTGGTTGAGGGGATGAGTGGCCTGCGGTGAGGCGGGTAGAACAGATAATAACATGCACGTCGGCATAACCTCACACTCCAGTTTTTATTTGCTTTGACTCTCGGATGACGAAAACACCACGACGTTCTATTACTATTCAACATATTTGTTTCGAACTTGAAGGAACTGTCGCAGAACATGCCGAGTTATTCCGATTCGTTCTTCGGCGATTGAGGAAGATCTCGGCTTATTTTGAACGAAAATCGTTTTAACGAGTTTGTTTATAACATTTTTAATTCTGATTGTGGGCCAGTGAGTAATCTATCAACAACAGTGTCTCCCTACAAATAAGTAATTTATTATACCCACTTTCAACAGCTCACGCTGTCCATTCCTTGGTGCTAAAGATACTGACAATCAATTTTGTGTCGATTTGTAGGCAAACTATGGTTTAAAACGCTCTATTTGAGAAATGCAACTTTGAAAATTTTTGATTCACAATGTCATCTATCTGTTCTCTTCTAACTATATCCCTCCTGTCTAACTAAAGTACCTTCTAAAACAAAATGACAAAGAAAACTTGGGATTTCAAATGGACGTGGGAGAGTGTAAAGGATAAGGCATTATGTAAAAAAACTATAATAATTGTAAAGATATCCTCTTATGAAACTAGAGGACCAATGAAAAAATATAAAATAAAATGTCATGGCGTATTATCTACTTAGGCTCATTGTGGCTCTGAAATAAATAAATAATATTTTCCTAAATAGTACAATATTACACAATGAAAAAAAAAATTTAACATTCAACCAAACCATGAATGATAACTGGATCGGGTCAAATATTTCAGCACAATAAAACAAATCCATAATGTTTGATGAATTTAAACAACTGAACATATTTACGCACTCTAAAATTTCGCCAATTCATTGTATTGAGTTTGTTAAGGCTGGCCTCATTGGAGGGTAAATTATATTTTATTCAAAATTTATGGTTGAAATTTAATTTCCGCGTTCGTGGTTGTTAAACTTACTAAAAATACAAAAAAAAAATTGTTTTATTCTTTACCATGAGTCATTCGTTGTGTGTATTCCCTAGTAGATCCAAATTTTGATTGTGAGGCACATATTTACCCCGAAGACCGCCATTTTCTTGTTGTAATACACAAACACAGATAGTTCTATTATAGTGATATTTGCCTCCAATAATAGAAACCTGTACGACCCCACCTATAGCCCAATAAGCTAAATCTCTAGCCACGTGTGGATATTGTTGACTATTGTGCAACAAAAGATCCTTACGGGAGATGACCCTGGTGGATGGGATTACAGGGACAGGTAGCTGGGAGAGGAAAAGACGACCAAGGCACAAACAGCAAACTCACACGCTAGCTACAATTGATCGGTCGGAGGTCGCTTGGTATTCCAAGTGCGAGGTCACCGTCTATGGAGCCTGATAGCCCCTGTACTAGCAAAAGGCTCTACTTTCGAACTGATGTTTGTTTGTATGTATGTACGCTATACGATAATAGCATTCTTAAAAATGGTTCAAACTATCTGAAATTCTAATGGTACAATATCCATATATAATATACATATGAAATATGTTTTGGATAAAATACAATAAGTCAAGTGTGATACATCATACAATTAAGGTTATTGATACTTTTAATGACTCTTTGTTAACACAGCAAATATAAAACCCAGCACACGATTAATATGGACATTTATATCATTAATTTGAAGGTGTACTCAAACTTTTAGATATATATTTTTTACTGGAAAATAATGAATTAATCGAACACAATACTCTGACTGGAGATGGCTATAATTTAAGAACTTTTTTAAATCAAATGAGTCTACCCAAGACATAAATAAGTCTGTCAGACAGACACGCTTCTGACAACAGTGGTTTCTCATTTCGAAAAATATCAAGCACAGAAATTGAATCCGTTAAAAGTAAGGTATGTTAAGCTAACGTTTAAGATTTTTACCAAAGATAATCAGAAGGATCATGTTCTGTGAGCCTTCAATACAAACCATTGTTCCAACCAATTCCACTTTTTTTTTTTTATGTTAGTTTTAGTTGTTTAATTTCATATGTATTGAGTGTTAGTGATAAACTAGCTGATTAAACAAATTACAGAAGAATTTTTTTTTTATGAAATATATAAGTTTAATTTAATAATTATATTCAGTGAAACTTGTATATTTTACTGTTTCTTTTCTTTCTGGGTCCTTCATTTCTTTTATATAAGCTGAAGGAATCTAAGAGTTTTTTGAAAATGAAGAACGGATGAAAACTAAATTTCAGTTGTCAAATATTATTAAAACTATTGTCGAAAAAGATGTTTTGTACAATCATGCACGTGCAGTTGCTGTACACCTGGACAGGTAGCAATTGGAGGAACGTCAATGGGCCTGGATAAAGTGCATTCGGATGTCCGGTGCTTGCTCGTGTCATGATCCTCATATCATAATTTCTAATGCTCGCTAACCTACAGGTTGTGCTCTCCCTTCCTCCTACAGGTGCCAGATCATTACATACGAAAAGTTACTATCTCCTTCAGAACTATCACTGCTACTCAGATATATAATAGTTGATCCATATTAATTATTATCTTCACCATTTTTCTTAACTTGTTTAAATTTTATTTGCGTTAATTATAAGGTAAATTTAATTTTTTTGATTTATAAATTTAAAGGAAATTAAGACGTAAAATGTGAAGAAATTAAACGAGTGATACGAGACCTGGCGTGAGTTTTAAAAATCAGAGGTTAATGAAAAACAAGTGGAATAGCTAAGACACTTGACAAAAAAAAAAAAAAAAAATTAATTCGGCCTGCAACGTATTAAATACTATTGGCTCTTAAAACATCTATTGATATTACTTTTAAATTATTTGTGCTTAGCGTCTTTGTTCTCTTAACCACGGGAAGAATTGCCACATAAGATGTTACATAGCTTCCAATCTGGGCTTTGAGAAATGTAAAAGTTTGCACGTTAGGCCATGTATTGTTTGTTTTACATACTTTTATATGATACAATATTTTTATCTTGATAAAAAACTAATAAACTTTTTTGAAATGTACCTTTGAAATTTCAGTTGGATTGAATCATTTTTCGACCGCTATCGTAACATTATCACAACAGAGTAAAGCCTTCAAAAAAACCTTTATTGTTAAAACAATTCACAATAATGAAATAATTTATAGTAAAGACTATTGATTGAGAAGAGGTGACTGGCTAAAATGGACTGAGTGAGGTGCGATTATTGTTCAATTAGGACTGGTTGATTTTTCCTGCGCACAGATGCTAGAGTTGTTGTTGCTATGGCTTGTTTAGGAACGTTAGGTATAGGCTTATACCTAAGGTAATATCAAGGCTTCCTAGGCCCACTAGGTCTTGGGCGTTTGATCCTGATTGACATAGCACAAAGAACTGTTGTTACGCTCCATCGCCGGTGGGGTGCCAATTATGGAATGTTTACTTCTTGTTTGGTACGCTTCAAGTCTGTCCTCTCCCATTTTTTGTATTAAAAATCATATTTCTTTTTTATTAAATTGAAAATAAGACGTAGAATGGCGCGAATCACGTTTTTCTGAAAACAGCACCCGCTAAGAAATCGTTTCCTGGCTGTTTTTCCTCCAGGTTTCTCAGTCGTCCTCTCTAGACTTCGTAACTGCTTGCCAAAGGAGAAAGATTTTTCCAATTTCATAAATTTAAAATAAACTACAATGTTAAATGTAACTAAAATGTAGAAACGCAAAGACATCGTACACATTAAACCCGACTAATGACCTCCGTTGATTATCTATTCTAAATACGGACAATGCTGAAATAATTCAGTCAAATACTAAACCGAATGCTAACTAGAAACTTTTATCTATTCATTAGCCTTGACATTAGCCGATAATTGCTGCAATTAGAGTAGAGGCCATTTAAATTAGCATTTGTATATTAGGCATGCTGATTAGTAGTGCTAAAATGGATCCGGCAGTAGTCTATGGGATTTACCGGTCGTTAGCGAACAAACAGTCCATCAGATTGTTTATTGGTAGTTATGCTGAAAAAATAGGTTGGAATTGTATTCACTTGTACGTTATAGTAATAATTTTTTCACATATTTATATATCTGCTTGGTTGTTACCAATGTCCTTGAGCATTAAAACCTTTTCCATATTAAAATAACTTACTAAATCCATATTTGATTCTGCTGCTTATATCATTGCTTACATTGACTAATCCTTTATCGAATATGATGATTTCTATGACCTTCATTTCTTTTATATATATTTCATGAATAGAAATTAGTTTGTATTTAGGACACCATTAAAGATTACCTTGATGCCCCATGTCTGAAATGTCGCTGGTGAAATTATCTGGGACGCACCGCCGACTTTTGTAGAAAGATGAGAAAGGTAAGCCTAAGTTTGGAAATTGTGCTAAAGGTCGAGCCCAAGATGATATAGATATTAGATGATATTACACTACAACTGAATGCAATTACCTTAAAACCTATCTGGGAGCTTTAGAGTTCTTAGCATTTGTAAACAAAGAGCCGCAAGAAACAAACAAACAAAGAACGGGAATCCGTTACCCACGAAGTTGCTGTAGAAACCTGTGAACTCCCCAGGAGTCCGAAGAGATCCTAAAATTCACATCCGAGGACACATAGTTGAGAGCATGCATGCACCTTTTTTGTGTGTGGTAACTTCGACAAACATCGTTTTGGCCAATGGGGAGAGTAAAAATAAAATAAATATAAAGTGTGTCTTTGGATGTAAAACAGACGTTGATTGCCCAAAAGTGCTAAATGTATGAGTTCAGACACACGTTGTCAGTCAGGCTTTGAGAGTCAACGCGGCGTCTAAATACCAAACGGCAAGACCTAATTGCAGTGCGTGCGTTCTTGACGGGCTGCAGGCTCATCTGCAGGGTGACAGTGCCACGCGCCTTATTCCTTATCTCGCTGTCGTTATTGCTTAGTCCGAAGGTCCCCTCCAGGTCATACTTTCGAATATGGGACTATCATATGGCTCCATAGTAAAAACTATATAACCGCCGATAAGAAATTTTAAATATATTAAGTACTTTACATCATTATTTCTTTTAAGCTTTCTTTAGTAACAGCTCAAAAGCTATTGAAGTTAAAGACGCATTATAGAGGCCTAAGTAGAAGAATTAAAAAAATTAAATAAATCGAAAAGAATAAAGAAAACAGAAAGAAACGATTTAAAGAGATCGTCATTAAACATCTTTATCTGCCTCTCGTATCTTTATTGTTTGCAATGTCAAAAATTGTAATGTACGCTAATTGTAAGTAAAAGTGTGTCCTGGGCCTGCCTACCCACCACTTGAGACGTGGGCCTCCTAATGGATTCTTACCCACTCAAGGTTAATTAATTAAACAGCAAATAATGGCCGCTAGCCATTATTTATTCAGGTTGATTATTTAACATTATTATTATTCACGATGAACAAATAATTTATTTATTTTAACTCATAGCGTGATTGCCAAAAAAAAAGCAATACAGTTGATATTAGTTAACTGCGCTAGAAAATTAGTTTAATTTGTATTAATTGGAATTGGTTGACAGCTTCTTGAATTATATAATTTCTGGTTCCAGATGAAAATATGTTTATGCAGTTTAAGGACTGAAATGAATTCCTGAATGAATGAGAGCCCTTTTCAGGTCAAAAAACTCGGAGTAGGTAATAAATGGGCTTTTAAGGTAAAGCCAAGCAAAAACAGTCGTTCTTTTGTTAATGCTTCGTTTTATTTTGTAATTATTATCGGCGTTCACTCTATTAAGCTATTGCTCCAAAAAAAATATTTACAGATGTTCTTTACACAGAATTATCCTATTACATAAACAGTCAATCTATTAAAGCTAAACGAAAGTTTACTTTTGTTTACCTTATATTGCAAACTTAAATCCAATAAATACTCATTATATCAGTTGTTATTAATTGCAATAATTAAATCTCAATAGACTTTACTATGACCATACTCACGAAAATATAAAAATCACAAAGTTCGCTTGCATAGTGAATGGGTGGCAGTCTATATTGGCCGGTACAGGAAAATTCAAAGGTTCAAGATAGTAACAAAGTACCGTAGAATGAAAACAGAAATGTACAGAAGAAGGTTTGATACTAGATATACAGAGATTACTTGCATTAGGTATCAGTTAATTTAATTGTTTGAATTTATTTTGGTAGAAAGGTGGGAGCCATCGTAAGTCACATGGAAATAAAATTAATCCTCCTTCCATCTGTGGACAAGGAACCAGGACCACATTATAATGAAGATGTTACGCCAAACACTACATTATATGCTGATTCCGTTTCAGCTTAAAAATACCTGTGGTAGGTAATGATTTTTACTGGTGCAAACGTGTATACTCGTTTAAGCAATGAGAATTTGTCCGTGGTTAAACGACCCAGCTCATCAAGTGAAACGTATATTTGAATAGGTGGGGCTTCCATTTTTTTTTCCGTTTTATTTTTCGTTGTGTAACAATTATGTGTTATTGTGGCAGCTATATACATTACATAGAGAGAGAGATGCCGCTAGTAAATCATATAACAAACTGCGACTCCTGTCTAAGAAGGCTTAGCCTCGAAGCACGTAGACTCTAGGTGAAAGTACACCACACCACAGGACCATATTTCACAGGGATATGCACAAGTCTTGTACGGGACAATTAATGCTGCCTATTGCATGTAAGAGGAGACGGCTGGCGTACTGATAGAGTTAGTTGAACGTTTCGCAAATGCACGGCCGTCTCATTTTACAGCTGGCTCGCTTAAGTCGAATTTATGACGGGCGAGCGGTCTCGACTTTCAGAGCCGCAATATAACGTGCACGTTGTACATTCCGTAAGCAGGCGTCGCCATCTCTGCTCATGATATTCACACATACCCTAGTGGTCCTGACAACTTCTCAGAAAACAAAACAACTACATACGGGTTTGAAAAAAAGTAATTGGTTAATTAATGGCCATTCATTATACCGTACGGTTGTCTTTTATTTTTATCATCATCGCTGCATTAAATGAAACTTGATACTCTACTTGATATTATTACCGAACTCGATACTTTTAGATGTTAGCGCCTTCTTTCGTCCAATTAAATTATTTAATCGGTTTACAATTTTGAAGATGTACTGCCAAACACCAAAATGTGCAACTCCTGTAGTGACAGATCGTTGAATCCGCGTTTCTTAAACGGTAGGAAAAATCGCCCTTTTAAATTTACAAACAAGCGTTTTTCAGCTCCTTGAGTAGTGATTAAAAAGATTCGATAATTTATTGTAGTATGCGAGTGACAACTGTCTATAATGTACCATTTGATTTTACTAATGTGCCATATATGTCTAGTAAGAGTAGACCGATTTATAATTTGAAAACTGCTACCCTGAAAATCAACCATTTTCTCATTCGTTAATTCTCATCTTTGATCAGATTTTAATATTTTTTTCTAGATAATATTTAATTATTCTGGTCTCAAAAGGCCAATATCTTATGCTCACTTCCTGCGTCCTTTTCGTTTATGAAAATACGATTCACCTTTTTTTTTTTAAAAAAAAAAGTTCATTAATTCATTTGTTACCGATTTAAGAACATTGTTGACTGCTATTAATAGAAACATTGCGATATATATTTGTTGCTATCGTTATTTAACTCCAGTAGTTGTCTATATTTATCTTGGCTTGCTTGCAATATTCCGAGACAGCTTCCAAGCCTACGGCAACGGTCGGTAAGATGAACGGCTAGTTTGAGCCGTTTTGTGGAACAGAAAATGCAATATTCATCAAATAAATAAACAATATTTCTATTAATTGATACCCTGTCTTGTTTTCCACTCCGAGGTAACATCTTTACTAATGCTTCCTATTATAATTGGTTGGCGTAGGAATAAAACAAGTAACGATCGATAGCTGTTCTTTCATTTCCTGTTCCCTTGAACGTATACTTTTGCGATGTAAGACACCTGTTCGCGTCCACCATCTGCCGTACTATTCACAAGCGACCTGCCTCAACTATTGTTTGTTTTTGCCAATAAACCTACGTTTGTCATGTGGTTTTTCATCCCTTGTTAAAAGCTATGCCAGAATTGAGAAGCTCTGCTCAAAATGGTCCGAGTTTGTTAGTCTGTCTACATGCATGTATGTTTTGGCGCTAGTGGCTGTAAACATAATGACAAAAATAAATAAAACACTAGGTGCTAATGGAGAAACATAATATATAATAGAAGATTCTCGCTATGTTTATATTTTTTTTATAAATTTTGTTGTTATCCCTTTTTTAAATATCATTTAATCAGCTATGTATATTTGTAAAACTTAACTATGTGTATCGTGATTTGTGAAATATTACTCTTAGAAAGTTGTTTTTGATTTTTTCAAGTTTGTTGATTAGACATGTCTCTCTACTCCAGACCAGGTCATTCATATTGGTTTACCTGACGAGGTGCCTTCTCTCTTGGGCTGCTTGTTATGCCATGAGATAGCATTAGACATTTGAACTTATCTGACCAAGAAGAGTTTTTAACCTGTTACTTAAACAGTTATTTGTTGCTACAGTCCTTTTGTTACTACAGCCTACATAATCGTTCCTTCCCTCCTCTATATTCAGTGTCTGTGTTGTCTGACATCAGTGTTTTATCATTATTATTAAAACCTTACAATGACGGAGGTTGGACGTTTTATAACTTTCTCTGAAATATTATTAATTCTTGCCCGAAATGGGTTCAGATTAAAATTCTGGAGTCCAAGTAAGTGTTCCGTTACAAAAATCATTAAGAAAATAACCAACCCTACAGTATTTGTATGTTGTTTTTTTTTTTACAAAAAAGGTTGTGATTTTTTTTTGTAAAAAACGTTAAATTAATTTGTATTTATTATGTACTTATTTATTCAGAAAAATATAATCAGCTTGGAACTTCAAATACAATTGGAATCCATATACATACTCACGTATGTTATTCACACGTGTTTTTGAAAATAGGAGTATTTGTTTTAGAATCTTGTGGTTGTGGCCGATAGTCAATGCAACGTACAATAATCGTTATCGGCGAAAGAAAGATTGTAGTTACATTTCGTTATTAACGTTTCCTGGTCCTCTCTTTATTAGTTGTAGGCAATGATAATATTTTCTGTATTATTAGATTATCAATATGGCTAGGATTATCATTTAAACCTTAATCGTTTCAATTCAAAGCAATTTCTGCTTTGTGTGCATCGTGATTTTGAGGTTTCCTGGGCAGTGAGCACTGGTTCTGTGGCATTACTATTGGCGCTATATAATCTTTAGTTTCAAGTCTAGATACGAAAAGTATTAGGTTGGTGCGAATGAAATGTCGGATTCTTAAGTGAATATATTAAACTGCATATCTTTTTCCAAAAGCTGTTTATTTAATCAAAATATGCTCCATTTACTTCAATACACTTTTCCCAACGAGATTTTAATGCATAGATGCCTGCCTTGAAGAAATTCTGATCTTTAGAATCAATGAACTCTGATATGGCATTTTTCAGACTGTCTTCATTTTCGTACTGTTTAGCCCGTAAAAACAATAAAAAAAAAATATATATAAGTATATATATATATATATATATATATATATATATATATATATATATATATATATATATATATATATATATATATATATAAATAAAAAAGGGTTAGCAATGATGAGAGAGGTTTAGCTCGTGCGGTATCCACTTATCCATTTTTTTCACCTTGCCAATTTCAGAAAGATGTCGCAATATTGTTGTATGGTCAACTTCCATTCTGGCAGCAAGTTCCCTTGAAGAAACAGTTGGATTCGTTTCCACCAATGCTTTCAGAGCATCATTTTTCACAGACGTTTCGGGTCTTCCACGCGGTTCATTTTGCAGGGAAAAATCACCAGACCGAAACTTTTCAAACCAACGCTGCACTTTTCGATCGTTCACAGTATTCTCCCCAAACGCCTGGTTTATATTGCGTGCAGCTTTTGCAGCATTATTACCAAGTTTATAGTCATATAAGAAAATTACACGAATATCGGTTGAATTCATACCGGTGCAAAATTCAAAGCAAATAACAGAAGGGAACACTTTAGAGAAAATCTTTGCTAAAATGTGACTCTGGCAATGGACAGTACGACTATAAACCAGGTTATAACAAAAACAGGGAGACAAACGTTCACATTTAAAGAAAATCCGACATTTCATACGCAACAACCTATTAGTTAACAAAATTTAACCCATGAATAACAGTAATATATATACGTATATATATCTTTGCATTATTTCTGAGTTCATGTCAATGCATTTCCGGATTCGTTATAATTTAAATCGATAGTTGAATCATTTCCTTTGTTTGTGAAACTTCGTCGCTGTTTTATTCTAAATGAGTGCTTGTTTTTCAGGAATGTTCGCGGAGAGGCTCCTTATTACAACAAATGACAGTTGTTCCTCAGGTAACTAACGTGCATGATACTTACGTGTAGACGCCCATATCATTTATTTTATTGACGCTGAAGATTTTATAATCCTGGTTGACTACCATTTTAGTATAGTATGGTTGCTTTCTCACCCAACTTCCTATAAATCTGTATATTTTGACCTATATCTCCTGCTTCATGCCTTTTTTTTCTTTTTTTTTGTATTATCGCAAGTTTTTTTTGAAAAACAATCTTGATCTAAGATAGTATTCAGCTTCCTAAAACCAGTTTGAAATCATAGCAGACCATATTTCAATTTTTCTTTTCGTATCTAGTGACTAAGCAGTAATAGCCACTCGTAATAATTTTCTTGTATTGACGGTTGAATATTCACGGCTACACTTTTTTTGTGAATAACTGAATAGAATAGGTTTGGTTAGATGAAGGTCTCTCATTTTGCTGTCCGGCACTGGTGCTCGTCCGGGTTAGATGGGACCCTAATGCATGTCTGAAATTGTAATTTCACAATTTAGGCCTGCTGAATAGCTGACACAAAATAGCTGAAAGGGTAAGAGTCAATAAATAATAAGATCTTCGAAGAAGAAAAGGAGAAAATCGATTTAGTAGAAAATATTAATACATTATTTACTATGTACACTATGTAATACACATGTTTTTTAACTTAAAACTAATATAGTATGTTTGGTTCCCGATCAACAGGATTCTCCTTTGTACCCATTCATATAAAATAAAATAATATCTACTTACTTCGTAAAATTTTATCTTACAACTTTGTTTCACGATTCCGTGACTTAACTACCTTAAGCAAGTTAACTTTAGAATATGGAATGTTTCCGAAGCTGCGACGAGCAGTGGTGTCATGAATACTTCCTAACATTTCAACCAGCTTAATCTGAGTGATCGCTTGGTCTCGATGTATGTTTTTTCGTTTTGAGAAACATTTCAGAAAAAAATCTGTAGTTATTTTTTTGGCATTTTACGACGAATATAGCGTTATTACGTTGAAGAAGAGTATATAGTGGGTGTCAAAAATTTCAAACATTCAAAGGGAAGCGAACTGAGGTGAATAGATTTTGAGAGTGGAGGATTTTAATGTTTGCCTGGTATTGAGATAGGAACAACAAGCAAAATAAAACAAAAATATTGATTAGAGTAGCTGGAAACTTATATTGTACATATATATATATTTAAGTTTTTTTCTTTCTATCCAATCAAACATTGGTGAACTTACTCACGTGGGCCACGAGTGGGTACCTCTAACGACTCGGTAGGAATCGGGAGAAAACTTGATCATTGGAACTTGATGCTGAATAAATCTCCTCCCCCATCCAATGGTAAAGCTTTTGTAAAAACATATTTTGTTACTTCTCCACCTTAGAATAGGAATCGCGCCTCCTTCATTCACTTATGTTTAACGTATCCACTTACAAAGATGATCTCCGATGCTAGTGAAAAGAGTTGAGAAAAATAAAGGACTCTTTCTAGTGCAAATTAGTCTTGTTTATACGGGAATGCATCCCAAGGGTATCGAACATTATAAAAAACAAAACAAAAAACACTGTTCTCCTCTTAAGAGCATCTAATTACAGCGAAGGTCGGCTAGTCGGAGTCTATAATTGTACTAGCAGTTTCGTTCGTATCTGTGGAAGCTGCCTGTTGGTGGTCGATCCACTTCAGGGCATGCTTCAAGTCCTAAATATTCCTCGATGTCTTTGGCTGAGCCAAATATGCTTTTTAATGGATTACGATACACAAATGTAGCGTTGCTAGCCTAGTGCATGGAAGAACTGCAGTCGCTCGAATGCACGCATGCACACAAACAAATGAAGATTAGATTCTTCAGGGTATGCTCATTTTTTTCTTATGTTGATGTTTCTCTCTTAAGGTGATGACTTACTTGCAACGTGACACACGGACAAAGAATAAGGAGAGCTCATACAAGCTCATACAGAACATCCGTCGCAAGGCGGTTCCGACTTATTTCTTTACGCAAGGATCTTAATAATGATAATGCGACCTCCTTTCAAGGCGTAAACTGTTAAACAAATTGTAGATAACGTGGGTGCGCTGCAAAAAGTGACCAAGTCTTAAATAAAGAAAAGTGAGTATATAATAAAAACATTGTTGAAGTCGAGATGTAAATCTGAATTGTGAAGAACATATTAAATCCTGACTTTACTATGAGATCTTACGTAAATTACGTTTTTTGACTGGCCACTTTTCGTAGTACACCACCGATATGTGTTCTGAGCCTGCTTTAATTGAAATATTTTCTGGATTCTGTTCTTAATGCTGATCTGACTTAGAGTTGGCATGTTGGAAATTCTTCGCACATAAATAATTTCCGTTTACTTGATCTATAATATTTTTCTGTCAACATTCATAACAAACTAAACTATGAAAGTTCATTTGGATGTGACCAATGCTGGAATGAACGCCAAAATAGGTTGCATACCGTCATCGTTTAACGATTTTTGAACTGGAAGTTGGATTGACACTGTAACGAATAACATCAAAAAATTAAGTAGTGTAGTAATCGGCATTTAAGGTTTAAACGTAAATATAGATCACTACACTACAACGATTTATAACCTTAACTGGCTTTTTATTTTTTATCGTGAAGGGAATTAATATGTATTTGATTTTTTTTGTGGAAAATTGGGAAGTCTTTTTTCTCGATAAACTGGGTTATCTATATATTATTGGGCTCTAATAAAAAAAAAAATTTTTTAAGTAGAACAAAAACCGCAACCTATCACATGCTGTATGGTAGAAAGATTTAAGTTTTTGTAGCTGCCCTATACCTGGTGTTTACTCTACAACATTAATATAAAAATCTGTTATTTCACGTCTTTATTTCATCATAAAATGAATGATGGGATACGATGCAAGAAAAACTACATTTAAGTCTTAATGCTCACACATTCATAACCGCGGGTGATCAAAATCATGCATTCGTGATGGCCATTAAATAATTGATATAACTTGTTTATCCTGACTCGCTATTTGATGTTTGTTTGACTATTTGAGTTTTATTTTGAATGATATGAATTAGTTAACATCAATTATAGACTAAAGTGTGTCATTTTAAGTATATATGTGTAAACTAAATAAATGACGTATAAATCGAAGAAACTGGATTTATAATAATATCTCAGTGTTGAGAATTGTCTCTTTAACATATAAAAAATAACAAATAGCTAGAATAGTGCCCGAAAACAATTTATCGGAAGTCGGCTCGAACGCATCTAAAATTTAACTTCTAGGACTACATATGAAATTATATTTTTGCGTTATTGTCTCTAAGGAACACTTTATTCTTAAACCGATATGTATCAAATTTTGTATGAGCATTCCTCCCCCCCCCCCCAGGCTAAGAGACAAAAAAAACATCTTGAAGTCTCATTTTTCGAAGCGAAATCTTTAATCGATAATATAAACGGAACAAAATTTAGATAATGTGGGGAAAATCTGTATTTTAAATGTTATCTTCTAAGCTGGGTGCGAGTTCATTTATTTATTTGCTTTCATTTAATAATTTTTACTAGCTCTATCGAAGGCGGATCGGCAAAAGACGGATGTTACTTACCTATTTATAAGTAGTGCCTCTCACATAGGATCTGACGAAAACGCACCAGTGGGTATGAACTTTAAGTTATAGACCTGTGTTATTGTACGAGGGTGGTCTGAAAAGTTTCCGACTTAACAAAGATACAAGACGTTTTTTCAGAATTTTATTTTTATTTTTCAACATAGTCTCCTTGTTTGTACTCTACACACTTCTCCCAGCGATGCTCCAATCTCTGTTACCCGTCCAAATAGTACTCGGCGTTTTTCTCTGCAAAATAATCGTTCACGAAGGTGATTGCCTCTTCATTTGACGAAAATCTCTGTCCTCCGAGCGCAATTTTAGATGAGGGAACAAAAGAAGTCGCTTGGGGCTAGATCTGGTGAGTAAGGTGGATGGTCAAGCAGTTCAATCCGTAATTCATGGATTTTCGCCATGGCAACCGTTGAGGTGTGAGACGGTGCGTTGTCTTGGTGAAACAGGATTTTCTTTTTCTGCAAATGTGGCCGTTTTTCCGCAAGTTCTGCCTTCAGCTTGTCAAGTAATGATGCGTAGTATGCTCCTGTAATGGTTTTTCCTTTTTGAAGATAATCGATTAAAATAACTCCATGACTATCCCAAAAAACAGTCGCCATCATTTTCCTAGCCGAAAAAACAGTTTTTGCTTTTTTTGGAACCGGTTCCCTCTTTGCAGTCCACTGTTTGGACTGTATTTTTGTTTCGATCGTATCCATATGGTGTATCCAAGTTTCATCCACAGTAATTAATCGGCGCCAAAATTCGGATTTATTGCGGCAACAGAGCGTTTCATTCGAACACGTTTTTGGCAAACGCGGCACCCAACGCGCGGACAGCTTTCTCATCTCTAAATGTTGATTTAATATGTGTCAAACACGTTCTTTTGACATGTTCATAACCTCTGCTATCTCTCTCACTTTAATTCGGTGGTCGTCTAGCACCATTTGGTGATGTTTTCGTCGGTAGTTGCAGTTTTTAGACGTCCCGAACGTTCATCGTCTCCCAAGCTCTTACGACCACGTTTAAATTCATCTGCCCAAAATTTCACTGTAGTAAATGATGGTGAAGAGTCCCCGTACACAGAATCCAACTCATCTTTGACTTGCGTAGGCGTATTGCCTTTCAAAAACAAATATTTAATGACAGCTCGATACTCGATTTTGTCCATTTTCATAAAAACACTCGCATCGACTCACTCAAACGACTGTTACACAACTGCGCGTGAGTAACTGTCAACAGATGAACAACGAAATTCACTCGCTTTTATTTACGACTGCTGCTATCTTCATGTTTAGGTCGGAAACTTTTCAGACCACCCTAGTATTATATTGTATACACGCCCAGAGTTAATTTATGCCGTGCCGCATCCCGGATCAGTATATGCTGTATATAACTCGATGTTTTTGTTTTGCATTCTCTACCCATTAGGGTGGTCTATATTTAGAGTGTGCGTAAATAAAGCACAGGACTTAGCTACTGCCTCCAGGCTCTCCCTCTATCCTTGACATTCATCTCCCCTCCTCTTTCCTCATGCTCCTCTCCCTATTATATGTATTCCTACGTCTTCGGTCGTTTCGCCTTTATAGCTGTTTTCATGGACCTCTTTGACGCTTTTATGGGGGCTCTTTTACGGAGAATAAAAACATTACAGATAATCCAAGTCCTTTCATTTCCCCATTAAACGTAGTGTATAGCTCGTATTATGTTATTTATAAAAAGGAACTCTTATTAGTTTATTACTTTATTCTTAAACCGATATGTATCAAATTTTGTATAAGCATCCCCCCCCCCCAGACTAAGATACAAAAAACAAATCTTGAAAAGTTCGGTGCGATTGGTAAATGACAAGTCAAAACTAGCCGGAAAAAAAGTATCACCCTTAGCAACAAAAAAATAAATACAAATAAAGACCAAAAGTTGATTTAAACTCATTTTTGATCATAATTCATTAATTTATATACGATTTTAGCAATGTATATGATTATAATCTATCAAACTATCTCAGATGACATAACATAAAAAGTTAAGAATCGTGCTAATTTCAAATACGGCATTGAACTAAGGAAAAACGGAAGTACGTAAGTTTTTTGAATAATAGTTGTGTTTATTATTGATAGGTAAGATTTTCTGCTTATTGTTCTGGTTAGTTTGCATTGTTTATTGTCTTGTATGTGGGTTCCCAGTTAGTGCTGGCTGAGGAGAAATCTTAGGCATTATTTTACTTTGTTTGATATGTAATTACGGTGTAATAATGTATAATACATTCAAGATTTTGATAGAAACATTAAAAAAACAAAAAAAAAACTTAGAGAGGTCGTAGGATGGTTGGTAATGGAATGGGGACTTCTATAGCAACTTGTCCCTTTCGTTTAAGTATCTTTTTTTTTTTTTGTTAATGATTGGCTCAACGCCTCCACTCGTGCCGATATCAGTCGTAAAAAGGTCTTGTGACGCATACGAAGATGATTGCCGGCTCCCACACATGTTTTTTTTTTACCGTCGAAACAAACTCTGTTTTAAAAGGACCGTCTAAAAATACCGCCATTTTTTGTTAGTCATGTGTTGAGCAGTCAATATCAACTAACGATATTTTGTTCGTTATAAGCAAAATAAATCAGCCAGGTAACGTGTTTTCCAATTTTATTTTATCTTGTTAAAGAGCTGTTAGGTGGATACTATGTGCGTCTGTATCATGTCGTCGCGTGATTTGGTTTATGGTTTATGGACGGAAGTAAGATGTGCTCTGGTTAACACATTTCTCGCCACTATTCCCTCCTCCCTTTTTTTCGATTCCACTATCCGACTTTGGAACTTAGATATAAACTTATAATAAACAAGTAGGGATACTTCTCGCGTACTCCGTCCGTCACCTAGTAGCGTAAGGTCACCTTCGCCTAATGAAAATTTTGAAAAATGGTGATCATTCTTAATAAAAGTTAAATTCCCAAGAAACGCTTTTATAAAATTTATAAATACTGCAATTCTTTGGCCTAGAGGATGGAGTTATTCCAAGATCGTAGCTACTTGAAGACAGTGCGTGCTTACCTGCAGGAGGACCTCATTACCGCAAATGAATGGACTCCTTCCTTATCCTTTGTAACTTCGGCCTGTGGACGACCTTTCTTTGGATAATTATAGGGTCTTATTAGTTGAAGGCGTACAGATCAATAGTATGTGATATGTGTTGCGATGATAATGTATTAAAAACACGAGCACTGTAGGGGTTAGTTGGCTTATCAGAAGAGGAAATATTCTTTAAGGAAAAAAAAACTTGGAGCAGGGCCGGGTTTTGAACCTTAGATCGTTCATCGATTAGAGGTAAAAGTATATGAACAATAATCAGAAGATCCCAGATTACCAGAAGATTATATCAATAGTTTTTCTGAGTAAACAATAATTTTAAAGATAATTTGAAAACGTCGAACATCTACAGCTATCGGTTTGAAATAAATCCGAAACAAGGACTGACCGTAAGATATCATGCATCAAGACCTGCGCTTTTTATACAGATGGTTTGTTGACCAAGAAGCCATCTTCACCGACACAGGAAAATACTTCGAAAAATACTCGAACAATGTTCCATACTCAATTCTCAAACTTGCCATTGCCATATTTTTTAAATATTTGCCTTTTTTTATGTTGACATCACTGATTTCAACGTCAGGTGGTTTATTTTTGCGGGAAGAAATCAGAAAGGCAAAGTTCGATTTTTGAATTTTTTCATGTACGAAAAATCTTTTTTCACCGCTAAAATTGGCCAGAAATTCGAAGGTACGTTAGGAGTTTTGTGAAATTTCCCATTGTTATAACACAAATCCTGTGCAGCCCAACAAATGGCGTGGTAGAAAGGTAAAATGTAAACATTGGACAATTAACACCCAGCCAGTAATGCCGTATACTTCTTGTTTGTATTGTGCTGTGGCAATTTGTTTACTTTGAGTTAAGCGTTGGTGACAAAGCCGACCGAGCATTTTCTTAGATATAAGACCCCCTACTACTACTCTTGAACCTTACCTTCTGTACTTCGGGTAGAATCGAGCAGCTCTATTTCAGTTCTGTATAATAATGCTCTTGAACCTTACCTTCTGTACTTCGGGTAGAATCGAGCAGCTCTATTTCAGTTCTGTATAATAATGCTCTTGAACCTTACCTTCTGTACTTCGGGTAGAATCGAGCAGCTCTATTTCAGTTCTGTAGAATAATGCTCTTGAACCTTACCTTCTGTACTTCGGGTAGAATCGAGCGGCTCTATTTCAGTTCTGTAGAATAATGCTCTTGAACCTTACCTTCTGTACTTCGGGTAGAATCAAGCAGCTCTATTTCAGTTCTGTATAATAATGCTCTTGAACCTTACTTTCTGTACTTCGGGTAGAATCGAGCAGCTCAATTTCAGTTCTGTATAATAATGCTCTTGAACCTTACTTTCTGTACTTCGGGTAGAATCGAGCAGCTCAATTTCAGTTCTGTATAATAATGCTCTTGAACCTTACCTTCTGTACTTCGGGTAGAATGAAGCGGCTCAATTTCAGTTCTGTAGAATAATGCTCTTGAACCTTACCTTCTGTACTTCGGGTAGAATCAAGCGGATCTATTTCAGTTCTGTAGAATAATGCTCATGAACCTTACCTTCTGTACTTCGGGTAGAATCAAGCGGCTCTATTTCAGTTCTGTAGAATAATGCTCTTGAACCTTACCTTCTGTACTTCGGGTAGAATCAAGCAGCTCTATTTCAGTTCTGTATAATAATGCTCTTGAACCTTACCTTCTGTACTTCGGGTAGAATCGAGCAGCTCTATTTCAGTTCTGTATAATAATGCTCTTGAACCTTACCTCCTGTACTTCGGGTAGAATCGAGCAGCTCTATTTCAGTTCTGTATAATAATGCTCTTGAACCTTACCTTCTGTACTTCGGGTAGAATCAAGCGGCTCTATTTCAGTTCTGTAGAATAATGATCTTGAACCTTACCTTCTGTACTTCGGGTAGAATCGAGCGGCTCTATTTCAGTTCTGTAGAATAATGCTCTTGAACCTTACCTTCTGTA
This sequence comes from Acanthosoma haemorrhoidale, assembly GCA_930367205.1. Taxonomy (NCBI): domain Eukaryota; kingdom Metazoa; phylum Arthropoda; class Insecta; order Hemiptera; family Acanthosomatidae; genus Acanthosoma; species Acanthosoma haemorrhoidale. The sequence continues at coordinate 179,717,627 of OV884011.1, read as the reverse complement.
CTTCGGGTAGAATCAAGCAGCTCTATTTCAGTTCTGTATAATAATGCTCTTGAACCTTACCTTCTGTACTTCGGGTAGAATCGAGCAGCTCTATTTCAGTTCTGTATAATAATGCTCTTGAACCTTACCTTCTGTACTTCGGGTAGAATCGAGTGGCTCTATTTCAGTTCTGTAGAATAATGCTCTTGAACCTTACCTTCTGTACTTCGGGTAGAATCGAGCGGCTCTATTTCAGTTCTGTAGAATAATGCTCTTGAACCTTACCTTCTGTACTTCGGGTAGAATCAAGCAGCTCTATTTCAGTTCTGTAGAATAGTGCTCTTGAACTCATTCCATCTCTCTATCAGTCTCACCCAGTCACTCCTCCTGTTTAAAGTCTTTAAATTAATTAAATGTTTCTAAGTATTTACTACTGTGGAATCGTTAATTACATCTAAAAATTGTCGCTTTCGCCCTCATTCCTAACATGGGTCCATTTATGGATTTACCCCAATAAGGTTGAAGTGCTATTTGGCGTTCTCCGAGAGTCCTTTAGTTGTCTTACTTGTAAATGTAAAACACATTTTTGTTTTTGCATTTAACATTCAGGCATTGAGCGATAGCTAGATATGTAAGCCGGTAAATGGTTACGTAAATGCCCCGTCCGTAGTCGTGGATTTAATGTGAAGACCACTCTCGACCCGCCTGGCCGGTAGACAGAGAGGGAAGAACAGGAGGATAAAAAGAATAAAGCTAAAGAAGGAAAAGAGGAAAAAAAAGACCAGAATATGGCTGAGAAGTCGTCCTTCAACCGAGCCCGACAAATCCGTCATCCTACAGCCTTTTTGCTATCTTTATATCTTAACGCATACGTGTTTGTTGTGAAATTCTTCGCCACTTTTGGACTATATCAACAGAGCGTGAAGGGTATTCTATGGGTCACCACATTGTCTGACCACTGCAAGGTTGCATCTGTCATATTTAGGATCAATACCACCTGTGGTTTCACATGTTAATCCCTCTAACTTTAGAATCAATTCTAATGCCGCTATAGCATTGTTTAGGTATCATGATATAAACTGAAAACCAATTACTGCAATGATTCGTATTATTTAATAAATGTTGTTTGTTTCACTTCAGGTTGACTTCCAGATAGGGCAAAATTGAATTCATTCCATCAATAATTATCCGACCGTGTGAATCCTGCGATTGAAGCGGATGTGGCCTTGAGGTATGCTTCAAACATTGAACCGATGCGAGCCCTTGTAGTAGTGACTTTTCTCTGGTTATTTCCTGAGCGTCTGAGGCTCTCGTGCTCTCAGTCTCCGCTGCCTTAACAGTTTTTGCTCGTATACTTCCGTTATTATATCTTGAACAAAACAAATGTAAATCTGTGTGCTGTTGATTATTCCTTTAAGACTTCAGATATATAAGGCAATTATCACGACCAATGTAATAGAACAAACCGAACCTGTAGATATGGAACACCTGTTTAAAACTAGAGCCTTTTCCTTCGTGCTCGGCAATTGTTTAGTTGGTGCTAATATAAATGGAAACCAACTATTATCTTATAAAATTGACACTCAATTCCTAAATATTATATTTAACTAAGTGTTATTTAGGTTTATATTAAATAATTTTACTTCAACTTTGTTTCTTGTTTCAGGTAGGTAATCATTCCTGGTTACTGTTTTACAGTTTACACCTAACAACGTATCTCATTTTGTGAGTAAACTTTTTGACTTAACTTTACCTCAAAGTTGTATAAATATTCTTCATAAATCTGTCTATAAAAATATTCTAATAAACCTATTTTGTTGAGTATTTTTATAATGTATGATTCAGCAACGTTTTTTTTAAATTTATTGTTTCCGGCGTGGGAGTAAACCATCTAGAATGGTAATTTGTTGGTTAAACATAATATTAAATGGTAAATTGCTTACAATTAAATAGTAGTATATTAGAATATATCCAGGATTGCTGGTTGATATACCTCATTCTAAACATTTGTACTAGTCAAGTTATATAACTCATGTTCCAATATCGCATTAATATTCACTGTACTTGTTTATCACAGTTATGGTAATATATGACAGTATTAGAAAAAGTAGTTTGATTGCTTTTGTTTCTTAATTCCAATAAACTCGTGCTCGAATGAATACATATCGTCATATGAATACGAGATAGCTGTTTATTACCGAGTCCGGGGGAAGGCTGTACTTTCAATCAGGTACAGAGCAATCGTATCTGTCTGTCCTGTCACAGCTTTCTTAAAAATTATTCAATCGATCTGAAAGTGCAAAATTAAATGTTAAATGTTAACCGTCGTAGGCGAAGCTAGTTTTCTAGAGGTTACTAACATTTGACTGTTATAGGAGAAGAGTGGCGATGCCCCTAAGTAATTGTAATCGAGCGTAGCTTCTGCCATGGCCTTGACTTCACCTTAGACTTGACGCAATCTTGTTCACATGCTTTTTAAGTGCGCAGTAGAGTATATTTCGTGCAGATTAACTTGTAGAAGTAGTTCTTTAATTGAGAGAAGACGGCAGCACTTATGAGACCGACTTTTTTTCCATATTTTAGGTGTGTTGAAGGTTATGGACCTTTGGGTGGCACGGGTGCAAGTATACTTCCTTTATTTAACATAACCTTCTGTCAGATCGTATACCCTTAAGCAAAAAGCTTTATTATTTATTGGTATTTCCTAGACCGAAAGGATAGGTTTTAATTCGAAACATGTACGGGACAATAATAGGTAGATTCAAAATTTTAGACACCTCAATATTGTTTATATGCTTCTTGTGTATTGGTTAGGATCAATTAACGAGGTATAACAACTGTCCTCGTTTCGCTTTGTTTTGTTTTTTTATAATAATAACGTTTTAAGGCGCTTTACAATGTTGTTTTTAATATTAGTAACAAAAGAAATAATAATATCTTCGAGCTCATAATTAAGAAACTCACATAAAATCCATATTGTTACTTTCATTCAACCGATTCAAAATACATCGATCTTTAGTTACTCTGCACTCACAACTATTTTATAGACCAAATGTTCAATTAAGCAGCCTCCCGGCCTGCGCCCGGAGAAACTCTCGATATATGATCCTTTTGGCGTAAGGAGTAAAAGGAAATTTCGTTTTCTTGTAAGAACCGGCTCGACATGCGAAGAAGATGAGCGGTATTTAAATGACGGACTGTAGAAGATGAAGGAAGACAAAAGACGGGTTTGGAGAACAGGAAGGCCTCCGCACCCATGTCAGTGTGTGAAGGTCGACCGGCCTGCTCCTCCAGCCACTCGTGCATTTAAATCTCCTCCGCTTAAATTTCATACTCCTTTGATATGTACTGCCATGGAACGATGAGGATGTCTAGGAGGATATACATTAGAGGAAAATGATGAACCTTCACTGGTGTGGTGGCAGTGGGCTGTTCGGAACACACCTGGCTGACCCATATGTACCTTCAACCTTGACAGACCAACCTGTTAGGAGCTCGTCCTATAATCGATAAGTGCCATAAATCTAAATTGCTTAACCAAAGAACTCAAACAACTCGAAGAAATACCATGAAAACACGCTGAATTTTTATGGGCAAATTGGCTTCTACCAATAGTTTAATTGGTAATAGTTATCAATAAAAAAACATGTATATTATATTTCAACATTACATTTTGTTATTGGAAATGTTCCAAATTTGTTAAGCATGGCAAATATGTCTAAACGTACGCACAAAGATACTTGAAAAGTGAAGTGTTGAAAGTTCAGAGTGCTTTTTATACTGATTTTCGAAATTCCCATCAGTTTTGTGGCATGATGAGCCCGTTAAATTAGTCTAAATATTTTGATTAAAAAAAAAAAAAAATTCTTACCAATAATAAATTGGATTTGAAAAACTATGATTTAGAAGGTATTTGTAAATTCTTTGGAGTCTGATTCGTTGTGTGGTAAAAACCGCGATACAAGTTAATATAAGTTACTAAATGTTGTTAGGGTGACTGTTTCATTCATCTAAATTGTTAACAGTAGCTTAAATATTTACCTTGGAGAAGGTTTGCTGTTCTTGAGCAGTAGTGTACGATCATTCACGAATTTTTTTTTTGTAGTACCTATAAATGGAATTCTTTTAATGTCATTGCATACGTACATGACGAAATTATGTATAGAAAAATATTTTACGTTCTGTTTTATGGCCGTATATAAGGTCATTTGTCTCGCAATCTCTATTTTCAGAGCCCCAAGCTTCAGAAGCCTGATACTATTGAAGTTGATTAATTCTAAAACTCAAAATTGTAATTTATTAACGCAAGAACGTACGCTTATGTTTTGTTGGATTTTTATCATAAGCCATCACAGAAACCTCTATGTAAAATACATAGTTTCTAGTTCTATCATCCGGCTATTTTATAATTATTTCAAAAACCAGACGGCAGATCTTTTATAGTTGACTGAAACTTTGGTACTCTGGACTGTTTAACATATCACTACTACCTATCTGTCATTGCTACTACTATCATTACAGTGTCGTTTTAATCCTTAACCAGGAATTCTATATATAGGACCTTAATTAATTCTGAGGTAATCAATCATTTTTAAAGTTCCTTTTATAAGAGAAATTCAAACGTATTAGATGTTCAAAGGCAAATTCCTCACCCGTTAAAGGTCAATATCGCTATTCCTCTAGTTCCCATAGGAGGGCTAATTAAGAAATTCAACTTGAAGATATGGCCTTGATTTGATTGAGTTTGATAATTAAAATTTCATCACGTGTCGTGCCCAGTCGCAATGGGTTAGCAGAGTTTATAACCTTGTCACTTAATCACCAGGGCTACTGAAAGTCTTAATATTTGACATTTCTGCGAACCTAACTATAACGTTCAAATCCTAAATAATTTACTGTTTAAACGAAGTTCATTCATAGGTGATCTGAACGGCATTAATTTTAGGTCAATATTGCTGACAGTTTTAGCAACATATTGTATTTATGCACGGATAAAAAATGAACGGTCAAAGGAAGAGAGGCAGCTGGGGTGGGATGGGAAATATAGGCTAAATAAATGGGTTCTACTAATACGGATTTGATAGCTGATTTAAATTAGAGGAGGTTTGTAAATGTAAGAATGCTTTTTATTATAAAAGCACAAATTGTGTTTTTATTATAAAAGTGGGACTTTTAGAGCTCAGAATACTTGTAGTGCTAAATAATTAATTCTGCACCTTTAGAGAAAAAAAGTGGTTGTTTTATTTGTGTGTCGAGTGCAAAATTTCATTATGATGGGTCACAAAATAATTAGAGCACCACTTTTGAATGAACCCAACCTTTTAATTTAATGAGCATTAATAAGGTAGTAAACCAATTGTACTAGAATTGATCACATTTTTTTTTAATGATCCCTAATTGATTATATACTATAAGGACATTGAATTTTTTTTTTTTCTGAAGGATGGGTCTGGACTCATTCTCGTAAGGGAAATAGATAGTTACCTAATTATAGGACTATCAAATATGGTCTAGGAAACTGAAATAAATCTTACCAGGACTTACCCTGTTTACAATGTCAACTGCCAACAACAATGGCAACCTCAATAGGTAAGTCTTAACTCCTTCAGAAACGTTTTCTATACCTTATTCTGAGATGTAATAACTATATATTTTTTTGAGGGACGGGGCTATTTTAAGTTTCTGCATTAAAATCAGAAATAGTGAGTTATTTTTCTAAACACATGGTAAACCACAAAATTATTCCATAAGGTCACCACAAAATAATATTTAGTTCTCAAACTAAGACTGTTTTGGTTTGGTATTTTGATAAAAAAACCTGTCTAATGAAATTTTTAATAGGGTGTTTTTTCATTAGTCATTTATTAAGTAATTATGAGTTGCAATTTTTAAGGTAATATACACAAAAAGTTACTTATTTGTAGGAAATGTTCACACATTATATCAAATTGAACCTTTTAAACAACACAAATATGCCACCACTAAGGAGTAGCTTCTAAAGTAACTGAAACACAAAAAAGATTTCTAAGATATTTTGAAGTAAAGTTTTGAGCTCAAACAATAGAAATCATACTCTTTTGAATCATGTGCTTTTGTGATGATGGTACTGAAGAGGAGGAATTCAAGGAAGTATTGGCGGGGGTCAGAAGGATATAACCAGCCCAACTTGAAGTAGTATTGCGCAATGTGACAGTCTCGGGCGATCCCGAATGTAAATCTTACGAAACAGTTCACCAGGGGCTTAAGACTTAAGATATATCTTACGAGAGGCCACTATTTACCATACAACTGTAGTCAAACTTGGGGTAGACAAATGAGAAAACCATGAGTTTGTTCTGGGAGGAGACGACGGGGACGACTGAGTAGTTCGAGGATGGCTATGGATCAGCGGGTGATTTGGGAAATATGGTCTTTTCATTGGCATAATGACAGGCATGAGACTTCGTTTGTTTTCATTTCCTCGCAAAATGGCTGATTCTGACTGAATAAAACAGCTTAGAATTTCTATCTGTGATTAAGTCTATCATAAATAAGGCGAGCTCCATCTCTTTTAATAATTTCAAAAAATTAATATATAATGGACATCATTATACTTTTGTACAATGCAGATCATTCTGTGAAATCAGAATTTAGCCAAGCTACAGGAAATATAATGAATAAATTGTAAATACTTAGTGGTGTAAAACCTTTTTTGAAAAAAAATACCACTGTTATGCCGACTTTGTCGTCACGGGCTAATAGAAGTTACTCTCTTCACCGACCAGAAAACACCTGCCTACCTTTCTATATTTTTGTATCAATAAATCTTTGGCCTCAGTACAGAGAAATGGGACTACTTCTCAATCTACACAACTGCGTCTTTCAGGCTTGCGTAGATGCCCATAATTGACCGAAATAAACGGCTCTCTCATTTGCTGGGCGCAGGAATGACCTGTCCATATAAGACAGAAATTCTGAGCTATTTAATTCAGTCAGAATCAGCCATTTTGCGAGGAAATGAAAACAAAACACGCACGAAGCTTTACCGGCTCTCACACCTGCTGACATACCCCAATCTATCTCTGCGCCTCAATCTCATGATTTACAAAAGCATACTCAGGCCGTCTCTGCAGTAAGGTACCTTTTACCTAAGGTACGCCTTTTAGTTATCTGACTGAATGGACAGCAAATCGACTGACAGAAACGATTTCAAAACGGGATACTGATGAAAGTGGTCGGATATACCTACTTCCAGCACCGGAGGAACATTGAACTCCACGAAGACTTTGAGCTGCCTTCGGTGGATGAGTTCATTTGCCATTAACACATCAAATTCTTTAATTCGCTGCAATATCTAACAAACTGCTTGTTTAATGAACTAGTATTAAGTTAGTTGGTAATTAAGTTTTAGGTCCCCCTCTATATAGTCCAAACGTAAGCCCCAGCACCTAGTCCTATTTGTATTGTATAATTTTTTAACTGTAATCAGACAAACGTCAGTTAACAGAAACTGCTTAAAATGCTTGGCATGCAGTACAAGTTGCCAAATTCATCTCATTATATATTATTATAGTATATATTTAATTTGTTCCCCCATATCCCCTTGTTACAAAATTATTTATAGAATTTACTAGCAGCGGTATTAGACCGAATTAGCATAACGAACCGGACCGTCACTTGGAACACTACTCTCTCCTCTCTCTCTCGACCTTGCGCTTGCTGCTCTACTGAAACCATGGTCTTCTCAGTCAACTACCTCTGCATCTCTCTCTCCTAGCCTCGCTATGTTTTAGTCCGGCGTTGTCAGACCCCACACCTTCCTAGTGGGAATCTCTGCCTTCGTCACGCTAAAACTAGTACCTCCTTGGGAGAGACCTCTACCTCGCGGACGACGGTTGCCGTGGCCCTACAAACTTACCAAGTAGCGCTCCCACGGCAATCCAGTTTGCTTCTCTCCGGTTCACACTCGTCTTTGGGATCCGGACGGTTTTCACCTACCCTTTGACACCGAGTGTGAATTCGTAGTCATTCCAAGACCGCATAAACTACCTATAAACCTACCCTGTACCTCTTCTGAACATAGTGCTTTGTCGGGGCACACCTTCTAAGATCTTATGGAGTCAGATCAAAGCGAATTAGGCTGCCCGCCGGAGGGTGTCAAGAGGTTGTAGTGACCCTAGCCCGCGGCGGGCGTCTCCGCCCCCACCTTAGGGACTTACATATCTGAGCCCGACACCACTTTTCTCATGATCCCGTTCTGATATTGCTGGATACTTTTAGGTGTATTGTCAGTCTTTTGAGTATATAGTGGGGCACCGTACAGCAGAGCTGGCCGGGGGACACATTTATATATCATCAGTTTGAGACGAATTGACAAGCTGGGTGAAATTCGCAAGTGGTAAAGCCGGTAGGACCTTTCCGACTCACACTCACCTTGGGGGTCCGGACGGTTTGTGCCTGCCGTCTGATAGCGATTTTGAGCTCGTGGTCATTTCAAACGTACTAACTACCTAACACCTAGACTGTACCTGTTCTCCTGCACACAGTTGACTGTCCTTCTAAGATCTCATGGAGTCAAATCAATAGAATAAAGCTCCCGACTAGGCCGTCCGCAAAGGTCAAATAACAGGTGTATCTATTTTTCTGACAACAGGCAGACTTGCCTGACAGCAACACCAAATCAAGTTGCATATTTCTTAATTTTCTATTATTTTAATAAATTTTATGAATAATAAATAAATAAAATAGCTGAGAGCTGCCTGAAGTATATTAGTTTATTTATTTATGCCCTTATGTACTTCCATTTAGGACTGTTATATCAGGAGCCGTGCACTTGTAGTTCAATAATCAATTCAGTTTCCATCAAGTGCTTTGAATCCAGACTTTCCTCCGTTGAAGCGCTTCTGTTACCACTACATCCTATGATAGCCTTCATATGCTTGTTTATCACTTATTTATTACTTTGTCCAGTAATCGTCCAATATGAAATGCCCTGATGTAGCATTTTGTCCGGAGTTCTTTGAGTCTGTTTTTACAGGATTCGGTTCCTGATCTTCCCCCTAAAATAAATTTATGTTATGTATACAATTGTCTTTTTATTAGCGTTTGCGCATGTTTTGTACCTAATTAAGTATTAATTATATATTCATATTAATTGATAATTATTAGCAATTCCTCCCTTAAATAATGACTTATGCAATACTTTATTCCGATTCCCTAGATAGCCTCGCGTGTTGGGAAGGGGCCCTTGAACTAAAATATATCACGCTACTTGCTCCTTGAGGCAGGTCGATGTTCTGTTTGCTTCTTGAGTGTTCAGAGCACTTCTCTGCATTTGGCTCGAGTGTACTTCAAACGGCGGTCGTGAAATGTCTGTCAAAATGGAGGCCAATGTCCGAAAATGTATTTTTGTACAACTTTGGTATCGAGTGGTCACTTAGGCATTAGTCTATGAATGTGCATGCTTTATCTTTACTTAAAAAAATAATCTTAAACCTACTTAATTTGAACTCACGAACATCCCACATTTAATTTAATTTATGAGGAATGCCTGCTATTTTATTATAAATCAAAAATTTATCATTTGTTGTTTTTTTTGTAATCCTGTCCATTTGGCATCTCTTTATTATACCTCTCTTGTTCATCCTGATTTTTATCCTATTCTTGTTATCAATTCTTGAACCAGCCATTTTCGAACTAACGAATTAGTTTTGTTCTTATGAATGTATTTGATTTTATTTATCTTGTTTTAATTCATCTTATTCATCTATATATAAGAAGAACCATAAGAATTGTGTTGAAAGATTTTGCTTTAAGGATCAAAACGGTAGCAAATTTAAAAATGCGTCTTATGATATAGAAAAGATCCCAAAGTATTTCGTCTACTTTGCGCGAACAAAGTGGGATTTCAAAAATAGGAGATTTTTCTGGTGTATCTAGTTTTCTCAGACAAATAGGTCCCACTCTTTACGGGATTGTTGCCTTAAAAATGACCTATCGAGCTAAAATTCTTAGTACCTACACCTGTATGTCATTATAGTCAGTATAGTAACCGCATGACGGAAATTTGTCACCGTTTTCTGTATATAAGCATCAGAATATATAAATACATGTTTTTTCAGAGAACCTTATGTGTAAGTATGTTAGTATTGTTTAAATTCTATATTTTTTAAATAAATTTTCTGAATATGCGCAGTTGTATCCTGATAAAAAAAAAAGTTTAAAATGATTAAATCTTAATTGCTGGCTGGCTAGACGTTTCTCATGATAATACCACCGCCAGTAAGATGTGAACAGTTCTTAACCGGAAACGACTATTTAACCTGAATTATCAATGACAGCCGTCTTAAGTCTGATCAGATTATCCACACTTTGATTGCAGGGTTCGCATATGATAAATCATGGTGGAAGGAAGATGTATTAAGTATGTTTCAGTTTCACGTATCCCCATGGATGTGTCTGAACCTCCTGCATAGGCTCTACCAAGGTCGGGCTTTCCTTTAGACATACTGTGGGAATAAACAGCAACACATCCTGTTCAGCCCCGCTTATTATTTCATAACTTATGTTATGAATTACAATTATACATGAATTACAATCATACATAATTACAAATTATGTATCCATAACTTTTATTTTACCAAAATTTATTATCAATCAAAAAATAAGGGCTAGACGTTTCTCTGACTTTGAAAGGGTATCCTAGCACAACTTGAGACTCTGAGTGGTACGAAATACTCTTTATTACGAATCAGTCTAGTTTTTCCAAGACCAGAACGAGTGTCACTATTGTCCTTGAGATAGAGACTAACTCTCGTGGGACTCCGATGAACTGGGACTCATATTATTATTTATAGGCGGAAATCCTATTTCTATTATTTTCTATGTAGCGAATGATGAGTTCACGAAGAGCGCTAATCCCTCTCACGATGGGAATAATTGCTTAACCCTCTTCGTTTTTCTAATGTAAAAAATGGTTGGCCATAGATGAAGTTACTGTTTTTGCTTCTATACTGATATTCCTTTAAATAACAAAACTGATCCTAGTTTACCACTCTTAGTCTATTGCTCAGACAGATGTTTCTTTTTTATATCATATTTAATTATCAAAATGAGATTAATGACATTTAAAAAAAAAAAAAAGTTATAAATCGTTAATTATGGCGACAAACTCATGTGAAGTATGAACCGTCGGGGCTTGTTAGAAAAACTGCTTTTTGATGTGAATAATAATTACAGCAATTTAAGTGAAGTTATTAAAAAGATCATCGAAAACCTTACTTGAAAGACTAACTTCAACAAATTAGTTAAAAAATTGAAACATAAATTTTAGAAAATATAAATAACCTAATTGCTTTTTTCAAATCGGGTGATATTTTTTTTAGTGTAAAAGACGATTTAAAAAAAATCGAACATTTATCAAATGAAAATTTACGTCTACATGTTGTAGTCTTGCTCTAAGAGTTGTTTTATAAATATTCGAACATGAAAAAATGTAATGCCGAAGTGCATATGATTCGGTAGCAAGCCGATTCCTAGAAGTGAATAATAATATTAATAAGGGTCTCACTAAATTGAGATTGACGTAGAAAAAGCTAACACTGCTGTGCTGTGGTACCCCATCTTTTTTTGCCTTCTATTTCCGTCAGTACAAAACAAAAACATTTTTTAATTAGGGTTCCTTCTTTTTCCTAACCGAAAAAAACAAAACAATATAAATTAGCTATACCATTGTTTTTGATATTATTAGCTTCTTTTATTTAAAATGTTGATTCTTTTGTTCGGGCTCATTGAATGTCTGAGTAGTGGTGCACCCTGTTCATGGTCGTATGCTCATCATTGCTATGAAGTTTGTTCTGAGCATCCTTATGTTATTTATATGTACTTTCTAGTTCTAGTAGGAGTAACGGGGACTGCTATTAACATTAAACATTACAACACTTAATATAGTTATCAATAAAATTTAGTAATTAAGACTACATTTGAAATTATTTGTTTATTTCTCTATTATATACTCCCAGACTGAAATAGGGGTTATTATATCGGGAGCTACCCACTTTTGTGAAATTTTGGGATTTGAACCCTGAACTTTCATATCATAAATTGAATAATTTACTTCTAACCCTAACCCCGAATGATGATAGCCCCCGCATCACCTTTACTGGTATTCTGATCTTAGAGAAAATGAACGAAAAAGTATATCTAGTTTTTGATATTTAATTATTTCCAGGGAAGTTCTTCATTCAAAAGTATGTTTGACATCACGTTTTCAGTATCAATTATGAACGTCATTTGTGTTTTTTTGGGTTACACACGGGCGCCTCCCTTGACGTACAAGAACGTATTTGACTAACCGTTAGGTTTAATGAAATTAAGGTAAACTCGTCATAATTGTCAGAAAAAATAATTTAGCGAAGGGATCAACATCTGCACGATTGCTAACCTCTGGTGCACCAGAAAAAAAGCTGAATATAAGATAATGTAACTTCGTAGACTTGTTTTTCTCTATTGTCAAATTACATTATTTGCAGCTTCGTTCTACCGGACGAGCGTATTGTGAGAATTTTTAAAGATTTAAATTTCTTATAACAATATGATTAGTTATACAGAATTGTCGTGCTACCCTTAGTGTGCTCGAGGTATGAATGAAAGCGTTAGGTCTTAGATAATAAACTTTGTGGGGAGACAGTTCCTTTGTTTTGATTGTATAAATTGTCTTCGGGTCAGAGTGTTCTGGAAAGTGTGTTGGAAACAAAAGAAAACTGCCGATTTCGTTAAATGGCGCATTCTTCCGTTCATATGCTAAACGACGCCAGTCAATCGAAGGTCGGAGTGGTTCAAATACCTCTTCCAATCGAGCTTAAACTGTTTTCGGTGAAAAGAGAAACCCAAATTGTTTGTCTCGCTATGTGGTGTTGTCTCGGACCTGACATCACCGGCCCTGTTGATTTTGCATTGTATCGGGAGCGAACCAAGGTCGCCTCTTCCCACCTCATCACCTATTCATCTTCTCGGTGTCAATGAAAATTTATAACCGCCCGTGGGGCACAAACAGCCTTTGATGTAGGGTCGCTCGTGTCGGCAAGCTTCACGGCAATCATTTATAACCTATCGATTCTGGGCTCTCAGGAGGACTGTCTCGTTTCTCCTTCACAAATATAACACCCTATAGTTTTCACTCGCGTGTTAATAGGAGTAAGTTTGCCCTGAGAGACGGAAATGTGAAACGGTAATTCGTATTTCACGCCACTCCAGTGCAGCCGGGATAGTTTACTTGTTTGACGAGTCGGAAGATTAGTGAATAGTGATGGTTACGTTAGTCTGAATGCATTTCACCTGCCATGTATATATCTGAAATTTAAATAGTATGCCCCAAAACATATCCAAATTGGTTGGTTAAAAAAAACATTGACAATTTACAGCTGCTCGATTAGTCAATGTTTGAAACTGTTTAGGGCCTGATGCTCTCAGTTGCTAACTACAAAGAACGAGCTCTTTGCTGCGGTTGCTTGTCCTCTCCTCCTGGCAAAAACTCACTTTTTGAAATTCTTTACTGCAAACATTTAGAGCACTTAAATGCAAACCGTATTCTCATTACCACTAAGACTGCCTTCGATGCGATAACTTTAAACTATTCAAAGTTTAGAATTTTGTTTTTATGAAACTTAAAACCTAGCCATTTGGGCAAAAAACAAACTATTATCATCTTTGTTGCTATAAAAACAACTAGAAGGCCGACACTAATCAGATGTTTTCTATTAATGGCGTCCGCCCATTCCGACAGGAGAGGTGAAAACGAAAACACCTCTCCCGCTAGTATAGGGGTACCCCCCCCCCTTTCCTTTCACGATCTACCATTCGTCCCTTGATTACTGTTTGAGAAAATAACGCCTTTTTTTGAATTGTCCTTGGTTCGTTCGTACAATGGAAGCCAAGGCGGTCAGCTAAAAGTGGGGAGAAAAGAAGCTCTTCAATAATATATACATCCGTTGTTGTTTTTTTACAGCGCTGAAGAATATATAAAACAAAAACTATACTAGAAGGGAATTGTCCTTCTTGATTCTATCGAAATCGTCATTTGTCCATTGCCGAATCTGAAAAGTGAGGATCTACTTTCATCAAGGGTGATCGTCTTTTATCTATGGAGACCAGTATGTATGCTTTGTTCTATAATAGTGATCGTAAAAATGATTCATCCGCTCCGATTCAGAAGGTATATTCCACGTGACCGTGCCGATTAGTTTTAAGGTAAAATACATCTTTTAAATATTTATCCCTGGTTAGAAGCATACAAAAATAATTTCAATGATATTTCAAAAAAGTTTTGGGAGCATTAATAATGGGATTGGGGGGATAGTAATGGCAACAACTTAGTTATATGGTACCATGCCGGTTTTATCAGGGTTTTTATGTCAAAATTGTATTTTGATTATATAACTTCTATGCCGATTGAGACCTTATATAGAGTGTACCGAAGGTACAGGACATATAAAATGTAGTATGTAAATAGATTCGCCTAAGAATCTATAGTAAATAAAAGTTTTGTTATTTTTTTTTAAGGGGATTTTGAAAAAAAAAATAAGTTCCCCTACAATTTTCCCCGTTATAACAAAGTTTTTTTAAAAATTTGTTTACACCAATAATAAAACTAATTGTATTTTGTGTGAGTATAAAGGAAGGTAGTACGAGGTAGTATTTTTGATTAGTAGATGTTCTTAGATGGATCGCTGAACTACTAAAATAGAGTATTTAGTTTAAAAAATAGAGTATTTATTTAATATGTTTTTAAGACGCTGACGTGGAAACTACTCTGATCTCAGAAATTTCTCAAAATCATTCATCTTCGTACTACCTTCCTTTATACTCTCACAAAATACAATTAGTTTTGTTATTGGTGTAAACAAATTAAAAAAAAAAAACTTTGTTATAACGGGGAAAATTGTGAGGCAACTTATTTTTTTTTTCCAAATCCCCTTGAAAAAAAAATGACAAAACTTTTATTTACTATAGATTCTTAGGCGAATCTATTTACATGCTACATTTTATATGTCCTGCACCATCAGTACACTCTATACAAGGTCTGAATCGGCATAGAAGTTATGTAATCAATACAAGTACAATGATATACAATGTACTTGGCTTCATTGACAAGACTACAAGGTGATGGGGCTCACTTTTTTGATCACAACAAAGAAAACTTAAAAACTAATTTACATACTAATTCTTAACCTAAATTTTCCCCGACAGTCTGTTGCCATCGATTCGGGAGGCGTGGTGTGGTCATAGTGTTAAACACTAGATTTGTGAGGTGCTGCAACGCGTCGAAAAACTCCGGCGGATGAACCACCGTCGGCACATCAAGCAACAGGTGCAAGTCAGCGTTCTTCAACCTCTCAAAAGAGGTATGTTGAACCACTTTTCGCATGATCCCATTCTGGAAATGTTGGAGACATTTGGCTGTATTGTCAGTCAAGTGGGTAAATAGCGGGGCACCGTACAGCAGAGCTGGCCGGAGGACACATTTATATATCATCAATTTGAGACGAAGAGACAGGTTGGGTGAAGTTAGCAAGTGCAATAGCCGGTAAGACCTTTGCCGTACTTTTTCTATTTTATTACTAAAATGAGTAGTGAAATGGAGATGCCTATCCATTTTTATACCCAAATAGTGCATTGAGAAAGTGTTATAATGGTTTTTTTTTTTTCTAAGCTCTCAAATTGGAAATTCAGGATGAGGGAAAAATATAGAAATTTAGGTTAATCGGATCCTTATACTAGGAGTACCTGCCTGAAGGTGGTGTGAGAGGATTAAGGGGTGTGGGAAGCCTCGGTGGAGGTTGGTTGTTTCGATACAGTGGTGAGAGTCCACTGGTGGCTGAGGTTAATCGGTTGTAATGTTGGTTTTTTTTTGGTTTTTTTCCCCTCAAACTTATAAAAATAGGATGTGGGAAAAATAAAGGAAAATTATTTTGGGCTAATGAGTGCCTTTCACTAAGGGGAGTCCCCCATTTGAAGGATGTATGAGAAGGATATATGGTGTGGAATGCCTAAAGGAGGCGGGTGGAATCAGGAAGGTAAGTTATAATGGGTTTTTTTTTTTTTTTTTTTCCCTAAGCTCTCTAGTTAGAATTTTTGGATGAGGGATAAATATAAAATATTTAGGGTGATCGGATCCTTGTACTAGGAGGACCTGCTTGAAGGTGGTGTGAGAGGAGTAAGGAGTGTGGGAATCCTCGGTGGAGGTTGGTTGTTGCGGTACAGTGGTGAGAGTCCACTGGTGGCTGGGCATAGAGTCTCTCTAGGCATGTAGTGCAGTCTTATTTAGTTGGATACGTTATAATGGGGCCTCGTAATTATTGTTTATAACATCTCAAAATGTTTTAATGAATTTTGGGAAGATAATTTTGAATTTGATTGCTAGTTTTAAACCAATCATTTGGCTAAAACAGTTGAATAAAAGCTGTATCATCTGTAGACTATTGTTAGCTATATATTGACATATAAATCTAAGACTTAATTGATTTAAAGTTTAACCTGGAACAATGACATGGGTGGACTAATGTCTCTAATTTTAGAATTTCCCGCGAAATATATTTGATGAAATCTATTTGTAAAGGAGGGAGAGGCGTACAGGAATAGCAAGGCCTCTGAAAGCGTTACTCATACCAGCCGCTCCTCTCATTTGTCGTACTAGCTACTAGCTGCCAAGTCACAGGATCTGTAGGCGTGTAGAGGGATGTGGTGAAGGGCTCGCTTGTGCTAACAAGGTGGGCAAGAACATCTCTTTTGTCGCTCATTTATAAAGTACTAATGCAATTAAACCGAACCATACTTGATGATTCCTTTGTATAAAAATACTCAAGCAGGACGTTAAAATCCTTAGCTCTACAGCCAATAATCAGCAACCTTAATAGTGACTACAGTGTGTCCTACTTGGTTGGTTTAATTCATATAATACCAATCCAATATATAAATATGAATATCCAGCTCGTCAAATCACTGTCCACCAACTTAGCAACCAATAAACTACAACTTATTTGAGGATGTGGGGCCGATATTAAATTAATTGTTCTCATGGAGATTGGTGGAGAGAGAAGATAGGTAGAGATTTTATCCTACCTCTTTCTTCGTCAGCAGAAGATACTACCTAGCTAGCAAGTTTTTCCTAATTAAATAATCTGTATAGAGGAGAGTCTTTTAAAAGAAAAGCTTTATTTTGAAGTACAAGCAAAACACTGGTATATACAAATATTATGAGCTACGTTACTACATACTGGGTGGAATATGTGGGAACAAGTGAGGTCTGGGGCTAAAGCTGATATGTATAAGAAAAGGGTAGTTCTGGGAAGTGGGAGGGATGCGGTCGCTTACTTAAAAAATAACAGGAACCATCAGTGACTTCCATAAAGTCACGAGGCAGGTATACAGTAGAAGGGGCTTGCTTCTACTTTTAGCATTATATATAATATTAGCATTATAATATTCTTAGCATTATATAACTCTTGATAGTTCACTTGGTCATCACTGGCCAAGCATTCAGTTCTGCTGCTTCGGATATTTAAGGCCTCCCTACTTTCCAAATCAGCTCTTATCTTCTCTCTCTCTCTCTCTCTCTCTCTCTCTCTCTCTCTTCCTCTTTCTCTCTCTCTCTCTCTTTCTCTCTCTCTCTCTCTCTCTCTCTCTCTCTCTCTCTCTCTCTCTCTCTCTCTCTCTCTCTCTCCCTCTCCCTCTCTCTCTCCCTCTCTCTCTCCCTCCCTCTCCCTCTCTATCTTAAAATATAAACGATAAAATAAATTTAAAAGAAAGGTTAAAAATAGTTTCATATATACAGAACATTTTACGTTAGGCCACAATATTGACGTATATAATGCAAAATAGCATCAATTATATGTAATGTGCTTCACCCTCGAATTATGTAGCATCTGGCCCTCAATGAGGGTGGGTTGGGTGACGGTGTTATACACCAAGTATGTCATGTACTCTAGCGATTCGAAGGACTTGACTTTGATATTGAATAATCTACCATTAGGGCCCCAACGTAGAGACACAGCTTTATAGGGATCGTGTTGTGTGGGGAAGGTTGAGTGCTTGACAACAATCTTACAATGGCATTGGTTTTATTGTGTTACCTCGTCCAATATACCAACACCACCAGCCCTGTGTTCATGTAGATCTGTCTGATTGGCTATTGAGACGAGAAAAACGGAAGGTTAAAAAAAAACTTATTTGTTACCTACTTCAATGCATCCTTAGCAATGGGGATAAAATCAGAACTTATAGCCTCTGATTTTTGACGAGACCTTTTCGCGTTACATTTGTTTTCATTACCTTATTTTAACCAAGACCCTATTTTCTCTGGTTGACATGCTAAGTGATATTGTTTCGTACCCGATTGAAAGTATAACCTGTCGATTGGGGCTCAGCAAACAAACATTACCAATTTTAGACCCCAGTTACCAACCTCACCTGATATTGTTTTTAAATTGAAAATACCCACGATTGAAGTTAGTGGATTACGATGGATTAAATGGATAACAAATGCCTTGTGAATAATGAAGCTAGTTAAGTAGTGTTAAGGTAAGTGGTATTCCACGCTCAAGAATTTCCTTTCATGAAGAACGACCTATAGGCCTTCTGCCTATTTAATCTAACAAGCACAATAAAAGAAAAAGAGAGGAGACGTAGTCAATCTACGAAGGCTTTAAAGATAGCCGTGAGTAACTAATCTCCCCTAGAAACAAACAAACAAGCAAAAATAAAAAAAAATTTGCAAATAGAACAAGAGCCGAAATTATTAATTCGGCTGGAGAGTGGAGTTGAATAGGGCAGACAATGCGCCGTGTCCCTACTTGGCGTTCCACATTGTCGTCCGTCCTTGGGGTCTTGGCTCGTTTATCATAGCGGCATCCGAAGTCGGCGCTACCTGCGCAATATCAGGCGTTGAACCTAGGGGGTAGGTCGTCTTCTGTATCTGTATTAGCCTTGGCAACTTCTTCCTGTTTACTAAAGTTTATTCCACCCTACTAAAAACTATCTTTTTTTTTTCTTTTTTTTTTTTTTAATGAATCTTGATTTGAAGAAAATATTTAAAATCTGCAAAGGGCAATAGGTAATTGTGATAATCTCATTCATACCCCACCACGGGATCCGGGTCTCGGTTCCCTCATGGGCCTCGCTGTTGACGGGACCATGGGGGTATTTTGTTGCCTGTGGGCGCGATTTCTAATGCAATTGGGAGTTTATCAATGGTCAGCGCACTTTTTGTTCTTTTAAGCACAAAATTAGCTTTTATTTGTTTATTTTTTTCTTCTTAAGGCTAACTTATTGCTATTTATAAAGGGACTCCAGTCCATCTTGATCCAACGGTGCCTTCTTGATGAGCACCCCCGATATTACGGCTGCTTAACCTGCATCACTCCCCTGAAGATGACGAAGTGCGCTAGTCCCTCTTCTTCCACTTCTGGACAAAGATGAGGAAGGCCCTGTAACTCTCCTCGTTGTCTACCTCTCATTCATACCAGAATTACGAATTAGTATTAACTCTCACATTCATTACATACATACAATTATTGGTATTCAGATTGTAAATTCTTGTAATATAGACACATAAGTAAAGCCCTTGGAATCTTCCATTTCACTCGCACAATTGTCAACTTTTCCCGGCATTGGAGAAGGAAGTCAGGAGTTCATTCCTCCCATTTACCCAGAAATAAAACAAGAGAGTCCAAGACGTGACGGGAGGAATTTACCAGCGCCAGAACTCCCAGAAACTAAATATTTACAAAAGAACATTGGCCCACTTCCGCTTCAATTTTCAAGGATGTTTGTAGGGATGGGTGAGGTTTGAAAGTGATCTTGGTTGAGGATTTGGGTTTTCAGTAAATTCCGATGAAATTTTGAGGAAACCTGTTCTTGGGTTGTGTTAATTTGAAGGTCATTGTAGATGTACTTATCCAAGTCTTTAGGTTTTAAGGATAAAATTGAAAAGCCAAAAGCGTGAAGCGAAGTATATTATGCACTGCGGCGTAAAAAAATATTGGGAAATATATATTTTAATTAATACAGAAACAGAACACTTGGAATGATTATAAATTCTATATTAAAATAACGTACTAACTGATGTTCTAATTACATTAGATTGGAAGGATCAGATGTGCTTGATTGAGTTTTGTTGGCCCCATCGCTCAGTCGAAAACTATATAGAAAACCCCCATAGAGGTAACAGCCTGATGTTGACCCTGATAAGGCTTCATCACTCATCACTTATCAATTACCGCTGCTACCTCGATCGAACTATTTTAGGTACTATTTCAATGGAACTACCGGCAGAAGCGGTTGGCAGTGACCAAGAAAATCAAGGAACCATATTTTGTTGGAACTCCAGGTAGCCAGCGGGTATGACGTCATTGATTCGGTCTCCCTACTCCGGCACATTGACAGCCGCGTCACCCATATTCGGGTGACCGCAAAAATTCTATTCAGGTGTCTTAACCCGGTATCCCGGTGACAACAAAGTCGTCAGACCCCATCACCCGTATTCGAGTAAGATGTTGAGCAATATATTTCAAGTAACTATTTGGACCATAGATAAGGTGTTTATGTCTATTAATAATATTGTTTAAAAGATTTTTTTACCATTCTTAACCAACTAAAAAAATTAACAGTTATCAAACTTATATTCTAAACATTAAAGTATATCATTGATAAATTAAAGGGCGATATTAATAATTATTTCCATACAACATTATTGATTGAAGTCATTGATAGTCTACCTTGTTTATGAGATATAACAGGTGATTACTTAAAAAAATTGAAAAGCAAAAATCGTGGAGCGAAGTATATTATGCACTGCGGCATAAGAAAATATTGGGAAATATTACATAACTACAGAAATAGAACACTTGGAATGATTATAAATTCTATATTAAAATTACCTATATCACAGAATATAAAAATCACTTTTATCAACGAAATTAAAGCTCTCATAACGGGATTCCATGGTGTTTAAAATTCTTTGTACATTTTTACTTACTGGTACTGACATGGCTGGTCAGTTTGAAGACAACCTTTGTGTTACTGGTCATAGGCCTTGTAGTTTTAATTATGTGCCTTGCTTCAATATGTTTATGAATGATTATGATTATCTCTTTCGAAAACAATCTTTAACTGAAAACAAAAATCACAGTCTACCCTTATAAAGCACGGGATAATTGTTAATAAATGTTCTAATTTATAATGTATTTACAATATACACATACGTACAAAGCTCATGAATCCATTAAAATCAATTGTCACCTCCTTAGTATAGGAAGATTGTATTACCGCGATATGTATTACATAATATAAGATCATGGGCGCATTCTAAAATGTTATATACCTGTACGTATGTACTCTCTGAAACTATCCGAACCTGAAAAAAGCACTATCTCTTCCAAGCCTATCCCACGACTTGGCAATCCACTAACAACGATACTAATAGCCCAGTAGATTTTTTTGTTTCAGATGTGGGCGTGGTTTGTGGCAAACCTACTGCTGTGTACTCATACTACAAAGTAATATCTAAATACTGGTTAAAACTAGTCGATTCTAGGAGCAGCCTTGTCCCCCCCCCCAAATTAACTCAAAGAATGTATTTTCAAAGACTGAAATTTTGTTACACCGATTGCGAACTGTAATAGAACAAATTTCAATATAATAAACACGAAAGTTGGAAATTATGTCCAAAAATTTCTCTACGCGCCGTCTACCTGTAGGCGACCGCTGCTTTTGACGTGCAGAAATTTAATGGCCGCTAAGGGAAAGGTTGCTGAATGCTGAAGAACAGGAAGTGTACAAGAATGCAAATGAGATCCTTTGCCGAAGAAGTGGGGGTGGGTACGAAGCCCCTTTTAATAATAAATATCGTCAGCTCATTGTTAATGTCTCTGTCTTCGAATGTCGATTTGGATTCAGGAGGATCTATTCGGTATAAATAATGAGGTGGTTTAAAATCTTCTCGAAAAATCACGTTTAGGGCACGAAGGTGGGAAGTAACACCTATCACTGGTAGATAGAGGCTAAGGTAGCTTCCGTTAAAGCAACAACCCTGCGAAAAGCTTGTGTTAAAAAAACTGTAGGTTCGCTTTGGTAATTTAATGATTTTTCAAGTCTCAACTAGCTTATCTATTAATCTGTTTACTTGTAACGCACTCACGAAATTCGAAAGACAGGAACGACTATGGTGACCAATAACTAACAGTAGAAATCAAAATTCTCACATAAAAAACCATACTAAAACCAATGTCGGGAGGTTATCAGATATGTGAGTCCCCAAGGTGGGGAGGAGACGCACGCCGCGGGCTAGGGTCGCTACGACCTCTAGCCGCCGTCCGGCGAGCGCCAAGAAAGAGATAAGACGGGTGGATCTGTGGTCTTTTACCCTTGCCGGCGGCCTAATTCGCTTTGATCTGACTCCATAAGATCTTAGAACCATAAGACCAAAGAAGGTGTGTCCCGACAAAGCACTATGTTCAGGAGAAGAGGAACAGGGTAGGTTAATAGGTAGTTTATGTGGTCTTGGAATGACCACGAATTCACACTCGGTATCTAAGGGTAGGCGAAAACCGACCGGATCCCAAAGGCGAGTGTGAACCGGAGGGAAGCAGACTGGATTGCCGTGGGAGACGCTAATAGGCAAAGTTTGTATGGCCACGGCAACCGTCGTCCGCGAGGGAGAGGTCTCTCCCAAGGAGGTGCTTGTTTTAGCGAGACGAAGGCAGGGATTCCCACCAGGAAGATGTAGGGTCTCACAACTCCGGACTAATAACTGCTTTGTTGGTTATTAATTATATGTTATAAGTTAGATAGTATTTAATGATAAAATACTTCCAAAAATTACATTGTAGTAATCAACTGTATAAGATAATTCTTTCTCGCTCTTATTTCAAGATTTTATTTAATGAACTAACTTATTTTTATCTCTGTTTTATCTGGTATTGTTTCCTTTCAGATTTATTTTGTTTTTATCGATTCCTAGAAATATAGGACGGGTTATCATCTATACATTCTCTATATCGATAACGCATTGGACATTATAACGACTAATTTTTTTCAGCAAATGCATAACTTCAATAATACGTTCATGTTAAATAATTTTTATCGGATTCAGGAACTTCTTATATAAGTGTATGTTTTTTAATTCTCAAGTTGGTTTTTGATGTGACGACACATCGAGGAATACTGACGAGGTATTAGTTGAAATAATGCAAAGCTCCCCCAATATAGAAATATCAAAACTCATTAAACAAAAAAAATACAAAGATTAAAATACCACATGTCAAAACAATAATAGACAAAAACAGTAGTAGATAAATATAGTTAATTATTAAAACTCGAGAAGGTAGCGTCAAGTTGTATTTCTTTGTTCTCTAGTTTGTTAGCCAACCGCCGTGTCTATTGTTTTGTACTCGTAGTTCTATGTGGGGCTTCTTAATGATTAAAATTGATTACTTGGAAATGAAATTGGCTGTCCTTCCGTCTTGTGTATTTGCTCTAAATCACTGATCTGCCTGCAGACATTTTTGTCGATGAGTTATAAATGTGTAGCTACTTGAATTAAGAAGTTGTGGATTCTAGTTTATAAAACTGAAATAAATATATGTTAAGAGATATGAATTTTTTTTAAGTTCTTATATTTTAACGTTAATTAATTATTAATTTATATATTTTGCTGTGTTCGTTTAGGTCTGAGCTTGGAGAACAACCTGTCGTTGGTGGGTCCTCAGTCGCCTCTGGACATGAAGCCGGACGCAGCCAGCCTCCTCGCAGGCAGCTTCAGCCCTAGCCAGGCATCCAATCCTACCAGTCCTGCGTGAGTCTGTCTTGTTCTTATTATTTTAAATTTATACATTTAGTTATTATTGTTACTTTTTAAATTCACGAATTGTAAAACAACAAAGTTTTCTCAGATTTATCTACTCCTTACTAAGTCAGCAGTGGGAAAAATCATTCGGTGTTTTTGCTTAGGTAGTGAAACTTAACTTTTTATAGAAATTTCGTCTTCTCATAAAGCGGTTCTTGTTGAAATAATTCTGGCTACTACTTAGGTCGGCATTTTTCTGAATAATATTGTCTTCATCAACCACAAATAGGAGTTGTGGAAAGAAAAAAAACCAATCGTTACCAAGTTTGAATATGAAGGGTATATAGGAATTTCATTCAATTGTTCTTAAATGGACAGTGGATCCTTCTAGGTACGTGTCAAACGAAGCACTGCATACGGACTAACGTTCCTAAGTAAAAACCCACCGACACAAGTTATCACATACAGGACTTACCCTAATTGAATGAGACCGCACAGGCATGATAGGAGATTATTACAGATTGAAAATTATAAAATATCATTCTGTTTACAACTTAAAACTATTTTTAAAAAAACTGCTATCTGACGTTTGTAAGGTGTCATCTCAGTCTGGATATAATAAAAAAAATATATAACCTATAAACGTAAATAATTAAGATCGCTGTTATATCAAAATGCCGTTTGTAAAAATAAGACATTTTATTGTAAAATTTGGAACCACTAGTGACATCTGGGGCGTTTTGTTTTTTATCTGTAACTTGAATTCTATCACCTGATCACATTTGACAATTTGAGAGCTAACAAATGCAATTGTTTTTCCTCAATAAGATTTTTTTTTTTGGGCAAATTTGACATACGACATTTTGATATAACAGTGACGATATTTCTTCTAACCATAAAGTGGCATTCATAAATTAATCCCAGCTGAAAGCATATTTACCGCGATGGTATTTATTTTGCATAGTTCGCAGTTTACTAATCAAACGAGACATTATTTTATAGCCACTCTAAGGAGATTTTTCTGATAGAGGCCGCTCGTTATCACTCAATATTGACATTAGAAACATTTACAATTCTGCTATTTTTCGATTTTCTACTTGTAAAATAGGAGAACGAAGCGGACTTTTGTTTTTAATTTTACACATCTGTGACTAAATGTTAATTTGAAAAAAAAAAAATGTATATAAATATATTTTTGCTGATTTAATGTGTTCCATAACGACCTTGCATCTTCTCCCAAGGTCCTCCATAAATAGCTCCTGCTGCCAGCCCTAGCCCCCCCCCCCCCCAAATGTCAGCCTGTTGGCTGTTGGGCCTTCCCCAACTTACTTATCTTTTATCTTCTTCTCAGTCAGCATTATGAAACTTATTACTATGTCATATTAATGATACTATATCATGGAATTATTAGCACCCTGTTATTTCATACATGTATACAAAGCTATGTCTATATCCACGAAGGTAGACTATTACTGGTAAATACCAAATAGTATTTTCTTTTAAAACTCACTATCCTTGACCTCTTCAAGATACTGAATTTAAATCCCTAGACTGATGGGGATTATTAGTTTCACTCTCAACTCTATGAATTTCTAGTGGGTAGTTTTTGCTAGTAACATTTCCGCCCTATCCAGTTTAGTTTCGTACATACTATTGTAAAAATTACTAAAAAATAAATTGAACAGATTTCATCATGTTATGTTTTAAACCTGATAGTACACTCTGATCTAAAAACGTCCTACTTTCTAGATGAAATACTCCATGGCAGACTTCAATTAACGATCTAACAACAGTAAAGGCTGAACAATACTTTACAAATAAAAGCAAATCTCAATAATGGCATACTTTACAGTAAAGTTTTAATACAGGAGGGATGACTGGCTAAAAATAGATAGAAACAGATATGGACTGTACGGCAGAGTTTGAGAGATAAGCCTTCCCCTCTTCTTGGGCCAGAAAACACCCGCCTACCTTTCCATATCTTATCAATAAAACTTTGGCACCTTCCAGAGTGAGGGGACTAGTTCACGACACGACCAGAGCACACTAAGGCCGCGAGCATAGCCTAAGACTGAAATTCTGAGCTTTTCTTATTCAGTCAGAAGCCAGCACTTGAAGTGAACACTGCTCTCTCTCTCTCACTCTCTGTACTGGTTGCTTCAAACCATGGCTTTCTTATTTATTATTTCTGCACCTCTCTTCCCTCATCTTTGGAAGGGATCTCTTCCATGTAGACGATGGTACCTGGGGCCCTAAAAAATTTACCTTGTAGCGTAGTGTCTCCCTCAGTGATCCGGTATGCTTCTTTCTGGTTCACACTCCCCTTTAGGATCCGGACGATTTTCGCCTATCCTTACCGTACCGAGTGTGAATTCGTGGTCATTCCAAGACCACATAAACTACCTATAATACCTACCCTGTACCTCTTCTCCTGAAAATAATGCACTGTCGGGGCACACCTAAGATCTTATGGAGTCAGATCAATTAACAAAGTATGAATTAAGCTGCCCACCGACTAGGCCACCATCCAGCAAAGTTCAAAGAGCCCCCAAAAGGTCTATCCATTTCATCTCTTTCTTGATGCCCGCCGAGCAGTGGCTGGGTCGGACCTTCCCCCAAAGGACTTCAGGACTACATACCCCCAGTAAATAAAATGTCTTCTAGGTCCTGCTAGGTTTTAGGTAAATATCTGAGTCTAAATCAAGACGTGCAGGAGCTGATTGTCGAATTTTTACTTCTTTGCTGTATGCCACTCCGATCATTGTTGGGATAGAGGTTTTTGACCAAAAAGTCCTTGAATTAGAAGCCTCATCAAGGTTGACGAGATGGCAGAGAGGCTCACGCAAGACTAGACCACACGTAGGTATTAACATACCTTGATGTACCTCAATAAACTACTTTGAACTACTACTGCTTATATATTTTCTTTAAAGTAATTGCCAGTAATGGTTTTGAACTTTCCACAGTTATAAACTTCATCCTCAGGTGGCTATAACATGAGAATCACAAATGCTTGCAAATGAATTACAAATAGTTTAAAATTAAAAAGATCAAATTTTGTGTAGCATTTACAATTAAAATAAATCAAAGGATAAAGAAAAAAGTTATTATTTTGTAGGCGTCATTCCCACAGTTGGAATTTTTTTAAGCACAAACTCTATCAGCAGTTCATGCTGCTGTTTTCAGACAGGACGGGATCAGACTCTCTTTGAGTATTTATTTATCCTTTGAAATAAGAGAACCAGCCAAAACTCCTATATTAAAATAGGACACATAAATAAAAAACTTTAAATTAAAATTAAATAAATAAATAAGAGTTAAATATTTAATTACTATAAATTCTACAATTGTTGTATCCCCCCATCAAACTTATACTTATTCAATAAATTAAGATGGGCATAAATAATTAAAATACAACTATATTAATGAACAACGTAATTGTAATGTATATGCCATAAGCAGTAACTATAGAATTAGTTGTAAATTTAATTTTTCTATCGTAGCATAAATCTCATTTTTAAATTTAAGCAGTATAGAATTTGATTCAAATGAGACCAACATTTTTGAAAAGGTATTAAATTACTATTTAATTAAATCTTATTATGAGGGCCATAGAGAAGCATCCTCCTTATCTTTCAGGGCTCATGTACTTTCTTTAAAATATTAGTATACCGTTCCAATTATTATATACTTGCCGCTGAAGTGAGTGGGGATCTCATATAGTGTAGTAAGCAGTCCAACTGATTTATAATTTGAAGGTTCTGGTCTAGATGGAAAGTAGTTTTATTTCCTTTACATTATTAGAAGTGGTTGCCTCTTGATAAAATAATTATTTCTTTCAACCCAACCCTAAACTCTGAATGGGAATACATATGAGCTTAAATAGTTAGATACTTATAAGAATTTGCTAAGCCCATGTTTGAATAATTAGATCAGTATATGATGCCAATTATTTTCCTGTAGTTGTATTTATATCTGTATTTGTGTTATTTTGAGGTTTAACTAATATTTCTTTGCAGAGGCTTTGGCTTGGCTCACAGTAGCGTGCTTGGAAATGGCAACAAAGGTTTGAATGCACCCTATCCTCCGAACCACCCCCTCAGTGGATCAAAGCATCTTTGCAGTATATGTGGCGACAGAGCATCCGGGAAACATTATGGAGTATACAGGTTAGTTTCATAATTAATAAATTATTTTTAGTTAAGTATTAGCAGTGCTTATTAAACAAAATATACTGTTGCTTACAAAGATGATGCTGTGGTACAAAAGAACATCTGCTATGTTGGCTGGGCTTTCAATAATTTAATGAGCGACAAGAAGAACAATGTAGTAAACAGAAATATCTACATTTAATTTGTACAAGAACAAATAAAGTACGCTATTGTTTACTATGGTTTCATGGTATGTTCATGGTTTCTTTTCATTGGAAGTTAGAAAGTCAGATACCATATTCATGAACCGGGACGTACTCTGTCCTTGAATGTTAAATTCCATCTGAGTAGATGTATTTGCTGGGAATTGACTTCAGTTAACTTAGCTCCTAAGAAATACATCCCACAAATCTAAATTTACAGCTATCTATGAACTACTATGAATTTAAGTAAACTTATTAGACTCCTCAATGGCATCTACCTAATACTGTTTACCTTAATGAGGAGTAATTTCCATGTAGTCATATTAATTAATTCCCTACTACACTTTCAGTTGTGAAGGCTGTAAGGGGTTTTTCAAAAGAACCGTTCGAAAAGATTTGTCCTACGCGTGCAGAGAAGACAAACAGTGCCTTGTCGACAAGCGCCAGAGAAACAGGTGCCAATATTGTAGATATCAGAAATGTTTGTCTATGGGCATGAAAAGAGAAGCTGTTCAGGTATTTATTTATATGTTGTACTTTTAAAAAAATTATACTACAATTTTTTTTTCTACTAGTGAAGTATTTTTGAAAATATTTATAACTGATTGTTTCTGCTTCTTAAGAACAAATGTTTTATACTTTTTGCTTTTAAATAACAACATATAACCAGTTGCTTAATTACACTTTGTATACCAAGGAACATTTGGTGCTCTTACTGATAACAGGATGAATAGTCAGATTATAGAGTCTTAACATGGTTTAGAAGAAAAAGAAAAGTTTATTTACAATTCAGTTACTATACTGTTATTACATGTTGCGGTACCCTTTCCATGTTATATAAATCATATCGGTTAAAATGTAATATGTATATATTAATATAATATATATACAAAAATATTTTTAATAGCATGAAAAATAAAATAAAACCTCATTAAAAAATTTAATAAAAATGTTTACAATATGTATATGACTATTTACAAAATAATAGAAATATTTACAATTTGAATTAGAATGATATTTAAGCTTGATAAAGAATTTTTTTTTTAATTTAACAACACATGCTTCTTTATGATACGAATTTATCTTTTGAGAGAATTTTTGTTGTAGTAGTTAAATTGCAGTACTAATGCAATGAGTAAGTACAATGAGTTGTAATCCCACCTAATAATCATTGGTCTAAGGAATAAAATAATGACAGGGATGATTGAAATACAAATTCAGGTATTTGTTATGTATTCTGGTTTCTGGCAAAGCGCTCTTTTAAATTGAGTCATCTGTATCAAACCTTTAGCCTAGTCAATTTCTCATCTCTTCCGCTCAGAAATCGCTAGAAAGAAAATCTCACAAATTTGGCTACTGCATAGTATATTTAAATTTATAGACACCTTCTTTTCTTTTCATTACATTATATGTCCCACATATACTAGTAATTATTAATATATATATCGGTTGTATATGTTAAATATTTGATGCATATAATGTTGTGAAATGAAAAAAAGGCTCAGGGTAATCTTGAATGATTAGAGAGGGTTATTTTGTTCAGGCTAAGAGATTAGAAATGGACTAGGCTCAAGAGGAATGGCTGTTTGAAAGAGTGCCTAGCCAGAGATCATAAGGCCCTGTATTTGAATTTTGGACCTGTCACGCTCATTTCCCCATATTAGCCTAAATTAGACCCATCACCTAAGAAAAAAACCCTGGAATCGAATATACTTTTTTAATGGTATAGTTTGAACATTAAATATTATTTTTAGGAGGAAAGGCAACGAACAAAGGAGCGCGATCAAAATGAGGTTGAAAGTACGAGCAGCTTCCACACAGATATGCCTGTTGAGCGGATCCTGGACGCTGAAACTAGAGTGGATTTCAAAGCAGAGCCTGGCGTTGACTATGAGGTAGTTTTACAAGCACTTATTTATTGTAAATTTTAACAGGCACAAACATATGTCTTATAAATTGATTTGACATTTTGATTCTGTATTGCTTTCTTCTTAATGAATTGACAGTGGGTGTTAAGGATTAACAATGTGCTCTATTTTTATCGAAGAACTAGATTCTAGTGATTTCTTAACAACTTGGATGAAATCCACAAGTTTTTATCATGTATAGTTACAAAATTATAAAAAAAAAGTACTTATTTTAATGTTACAAATTTGTGCTTATGTCCTTTATTCCATATTTCTATATTTTAAACCTTTTTAATCCTCTTGAGAGCATAGGTCTGTTATATGTTTAACTCATCGCATAATATATAATTTATAATATAATAGAAATAAGAAATGTAAATTGACAATAGCTTTTAAATGTCTTTGACAGCAGTCGACAAAAGGGGACAGACGAGTTGACGTACCAATGATCAATGCCCTTTTTACATAGGGTGAAAAACAGGTTAAGACAGAGTGCTCAGAGTTAGTGAATTGACAGAATGGGGACATCATAAAAACCCTTTTTTGTACCTGAAAGTGCAGATACGATCTTTGATAATGAGCAGAAAAACACCCTTCTTTACACCAGGTCAGAACACAGATCAGTTCAAGGAGTCCTCGGGGAGAAGGCATAGAGTTGAGATCAGTTTGTAGGAAGAAGATGGAAAGTAGAATGAATAGAGCCTTGATGGAAACTCTGATGAGGTACTTGGCTTCAGATCGTCTTCAAGACACCAACCATGTATAGAATTAAGTAAGGGACAATTTTATTAATATTTACCAAATAAGTCTTATGTAATCATATTCATCATTTCATTTTATTTTATTTTATTTTAGAAGCATTTTGGCATGCTTGCTTGGAAAGAATTGATCACTGGAAGTTTATTAATGTTAATAAATAATTGAGTAAAAGATATTATTTGCTTCCCTTTAGAAATGATGAATATGATGGTTTACTATTTGTCTATGAAGAAAGTTTTATGCCGCTGTTTTCAAGTTCATGTCAAATGTTTGATGCTGCTTGTATATAGTGCCGTGAAATAAGGTGGTAGGGGGTAATTCTTTATTAAGGGGGGTTGTCGGGGTGGTCTGTTCTGTGTATTTTATAGTCCTTAATGAAAATTCGTCGATTGTTTGTTAAGTGAGTCTCTGTAATAAATGCAATATCAATTTGTTGTTCATCTAGGAGTAAGTCCAGTTCATTCCTTCATTATGGCAATTCATTAGTATTCCAAAGTATGTATGTTATGGAGCCAACATTAAACCTTTTTTATTACACTGAAATAGAATTAAAGATCGTTTTAAAAATGTATGTCTCGTAGTGAATAATAGATGTTTTCCTTTAAATATTAGGTGTGGACCTCCTATGTATCCATAAATTGAAGTGAATATAATGATAATTGTATTTAAAAATTTATTTATTAAAATAAATAATTGTTTCCTTTTTGGCACATAGCTAATGTTATACATGTAACTCACCACATATACAATTTATAATATAATACAAATAAGATATTTAAATTGACTGTAGCTTAAAAGTGTCTGCCTGCAGCTGACAAAAGGGGTTTGAACAGGCCAGGGGTTGAAAACAGGTCAAGGCAGGGGGCTCAGGATAAGTGATTAACAGTGTTTCAAGACAAATTGGTTTTATATCCGGCAAGACAGGATGGGACATCATAAAAACCCTTTTTAGTATCAGGGAGTGCAGATCGTGCAAAACACCCACCTGTCTTTACACTGGGTGAGCATCTGCTAAAAGCAGGTATGAAATGGGTGTGAAAAAGACACTTTCAGTTGAAAAATATGGCTATAAAGACCCTTTTTTACATGGGGTTGAACACATGTTTTTTACATGGGGTTGAACACATGTCAGTTCTAGGAGAGCTTGATGAGAAGACATCAAGTATGTATTGACAGAGTGAATACCAGTTTTTGGACAAAGAAAACAGAATGGACTCAGAGTTGTGAAAAGATGAGAGGCTTCAGGAAACTCTGACAAGGTACTGGGCTATAAAAGCTAGCAGTTGCTTCAATATAGATTGTCTTCAAGACACAACCATGTATATGATTAAGTAACAGACAATTTATATAAATATTTACTGTATAAGTCAAATGTAATCATATCATAACAGTTTAAAACAAATTGTCAAAAAAGGTCTTTATTTTAACTTTATTGAAAATATGAAATTTACATAGCTTTTGTGTAGAGTTACATAGAAGTTAAGGTTCGGACATATACATATGTAGAATAATTTTGTTATTTTTACACTATTATTCCAACAAAATTTCTCGATTATAGTGCATAGATTGAACATTTAATAATATTAAACTTGTTAAATAAAAATATCAGTTATGCACGACTGTGCTTCTAGCATTTGTTTATATAATATTTATAAGATATTTTAGCTTCAATAGCATCATACCCTGTTTGATGATGTTGCTCTGAAGGTCATTCTTTACTAATAAAAACTTTTGTTAAGTACGATCTGAGTCCAAGGCATCTCCCATTGAAGGTGGCCTGCTCAGCATCTTCCTTCTTCATGCGCCTCTTCGTTTTTTGTTTTTTTTAAGATATGAAAGTATTTCATCTTCTGTGAGATCTTCACTTGTTGCAACATCATGATCAATTCTGGCATATTCTTCAGTAATGTCCGAACTTGCAGGGATAGGGAGATTTAAGTCATTTCATCAGATTGGACCACAGCTATAAACAATCCAGCGTGGGAGAAAGCAGTTAGCTATCATTGTGGACGGCTTTGTTCTAGTTTGTTCTGTTAGCTTGCCAAGCTTTGTTCTACATTAGAATAACATCAAAAATGGAATTTTGGTTGTCCTGTTTTTATTCGCATCTTGCAATATTTGGAGGATCAATTTATTTGCAGAAACTGAATTTAAGTTTTTTAACAATGCCATGATCCATTGGCTACATCATGGATATCGTGTTAGCAGGAAAAAAACAACTTCAATTCATTGTAGTGATGTCAATTTGATTTGAAATGGGCAGTAGTCAATTAGAAGGAGAACCTTATTTTTTTCCCTTTCTACTTCATTGTCCCAGTTTACAAGAAATGAATTAAAAATATCTGTTACCATACAGCCATTTTTATTGCTGTGGTAATCAACTGCAAGCTTTACTCATTTAAAAGACTGAGGATTTTTAGATTTTCCTATTGCTAAAAGCTTCATTTTATCCGAACCTGACATGTTGGCACACACTAAAATTGTAATTTGGTCTTTGGAAAATTTCTTTCTGGTACATTTTTCCCCTTTGAAATGCAATGTTTTATGAGGAGTCCCATTTCATCTTCATTGTATTTTTCATCCAGGTTGTATTTTCCCTCCAAACTCACCCATACTGTATTAATTCATTTGCTAACTATGCCTTGAAGTGCACTTCCTGCTTCTCCAGAAATCTTTCGAAAAACAATATCGTTTCAATTGCAGAATCTCTCAATCATGGATTTATTAATCTTTCAGTTTCTCCAATTTCTCTGGCTAAGTCGTTGGCCTTAGCAATCAAAAAATGACTGACCATTCAGGGAAATGTTCTGACTCATTTTCAATTTAAAGCAAATAAGAAGGGCTGACTCGAAATCGTTAAATGGGAATTTCCAAACGATTGGGATTTTCGAATTGTTTGTTTGTAAACAGTTTGAGGAAGCCAAGCTGTCTTTTTCCATACTAAAGAAATAATAGAATGACATATGCTCAGCTCCTTTGCCAAGTTCTTGTTGCTCTCACCTTTACATATTCTACTGCAAATGTGAATTTTATCTTCAAGAGAGAAGGATCGTCACTACAGAATTTTCAGCATTGTTATAACCAAAGTTTTTGCCCCCTAGCTAAATGAAAAACAAGTTGCTATGACCAATATGTTGTTACACTTACACACAATGCCATTATATCCCCTTAAAATTGCATAAAATAGGGATTCCAAGTTCAAGGGACCATACTATTTAGTCGGTATAGCCGGTTCGTTGCTACAACCAACATCGTTATAGGTGGTACCCAATGTACATGACATTTGAATCCTTCGTGCAGGCTTTTCACTAAATTCATAATTTTTAAAGGGATTCCCAACATTTCCATATATTTTCACATAGCAGCTCATTAATTCAGTAGAGTCAAAGACTTTCTTGAAGAGTACAAACACTGAGTGCAAAGGTGTTTTTAGTATTCATTTGATTTCAATAATATTCCTTACTGTAACTAGTCTCGAGCAAACCTACCTTCTTCTCCAGGAACCAAATTTAGCAATCTGTTTCCATCTTCAGTTCTCACCTCTCCAAAACTGTTCTTGTCCCTTTTCTTTCTTGAAGAATTTCCAACTTGTATCTCCTCATCTCTTTCTCTATTTTTTTGAGCTGACCAGGCATTGTGAAATACTTATTTCACAGGCCAATGTAAGTCCATATTTTCAATCCAAAGGTCCATTACTTGTCTACGTAAGTCTGGCAAAGTTCTATTGTGGTCATTTCTGTAATAAAATTAATTTAATCTGGGTCATGGGAAGGGGCTGTTTTCTTAGAGCTTCCTCCTTACCTGCCCCCTATCTGGAGCAGTTTCGTAGGAAAGGTGCCCCTAGGGTGTGTGCTGTTTGTAACTTCAGTTCTTCAGTGTGGCACTGGACCACAAATGGATTATGTCTTAATCCTCTATCTCAGATGGATAAAATATCTTGTTTGAAGTAACTGGAATTTGAAATTTTAGGCAAGGAAAGTAGTCATGTTTGCTGAAAGTGCAAAAAATTAACTACATATCTGATAAATATCTTAAAGGTTCTTTAACGTTCCAGTCCTCTTCCAGTTTTATCTTGGCAAACTTTTTTGGACCGTTTGAAGGACCTAGAAAGTACTGGCTGTTCCATTGAGCATCCTTATTTTCCAAGATGCTCTAATCAGTGTCCTAGAACAACACTAGAGTTAATTTTAGGAATATGAAATAAAAAAACTTTTCAGAAAAGGGGTCAAAATTATAACATATAGCTTTTGTATAACTTTAAAACTCTAAATGATAAAAACATTCCGATGCCACCTAAATTTGTCAAAATAATTGTTGAGTCCAACTTTGTGATCGAAAATTAGGGAAACCCATTTGAAAAACAAACTTGGTGTACGTCACACTTTTTGCTCTTGACTTCAAACATTTTTGAAGTAACTCGGAGGTACTTCCTGATTTTTTTGACATTTACTTTGTGAAACACCCTCTTCATGTAAAAGTTACTTTCTAGATTTGTAATTATCACTCCTAATACATTTTTTTTTTTCCAGAGTTCTTCAAACAGTATATATCAAGCTACAGATAAGCAGCTTGTCCAGCTGGTCGAATGGGCCAAACAGATTCCTCATTTTACTTCACTACCTATCGAAGATCAAGTACTTCTTCTTAGGGCAGGTAATTAGTCTCTTGCCATATTTTTACTTGAATTGAAATAAACAAAATGGCGGAAATATTAAAGTAACTGTCCAACTTGGTAAATGTTAGCATTTCTTCTCATTGACAGGAGAGCCTGTAATTTTCATTGTTTTTTTAATTCAAACAGTTTTATATCAAAATAATACATTAAGAAAAAGTCTGCTATGTCTTAAGTTATTTCGGTTATCGTTTGGTTTGTCCAGTAATAATAACTGGAAAGAATAATAATTGAAGAGGCTTTACCTTCATTCAGAGAAGTGGATAATCAACTTTCATCTGTCTGTCTGTGTCTAGGATTGTGGTTGTAAAATTGACTCAATCAATCTAAAATTTTAAATATATATCCCATGTGTAAGGTTCTTTTAAACTTCAAGAGGGGATTGGGTTCCAATAGGTAAACCACCAAAAAAAATAACCTTACGAAGATAAGATAAGCCTATCTAACATTAACAGAATTATAAATACTTGAACTTTAGTTTATTTTTAGTTTTTTCGGGCGTGAATAAATTGTTTTTTTAAATCATACCAATAGAATGAATATGGCTGTATGCTAGTATAAATGTCAACAAACTTCCTTACCTGCTAATGAATAATTAAAAAATTTATTAGGTATTTACTTGATAAATCTTTGCTTTATTTATTTATTACAATTTATAATCTTTGCTGTCTTCATATTTAAACAAAACAAATCTTAACACTTTGTTTATGACCTGTCCCGGCAACAGTTCCTCTGTTGTTGCACAATAGCACCAGCGATGGTGGTCCTCTCCAATGTTCGGAACTTCCCTTCAAAATCTTCCTGGTGACTGGCACACACTTCTCTCCTCCTCCACACTAGCCGCCAGCACTGCGAGCGATAACCTTTCTCTCTCTCTTCGATTCCCGATATGAAATGATATCACAGGCTCCCCACCACTTGACCCTTTGACTAACGCACAATAGTCCAAGCTCTCAAGCACATCAGACCTCGTATCGTCTCTTCTCTCCCCCACTCCTCACCACTTGTACAACTACATTGATTTAAAAATTGATAATCTTACTTTTTCTATTGATAATCGATCAATTTATGATTTGATAATCCTTTCACAATTTATAACCAAATTTAGTGAATACATTAATTTTAAATGAAATTTTATTTTCAAATAATTAACATGACGTTATTGACAATTCTTTTTATTAAAACAAACCTTGAATAAAAAAAAATAAACCTT
The DNA here is from genome assembly GCA_930367205.1 of Acanthosoma haemorrhoidale. Lineage (NCBI taxonomy): Eukaryota > Metazoa > Arthropoda > Insecta > Hemiptera > Acanthosomatidae > Acanthosoma > Acanthosoma haemorrhoidale. The sequence goes on along the minus strand of OV884011.1, from coordinate 179,680,925 downwards.
ATGTTGTATTCGATTACTCCAAACATTCCTCTATTTAATTTTTTGATTATAAAACAAAATGAAAAACAACCATTTTCCATTCTTTTATTTTTGAACATTATATCAAACAAATTTTTTGTATACATTGAGTTAAAATTTCACATTAATAAGAATAAAATTTATGATCCCGTTGGCGATCTATCCCAACCTAAAATCTTAGACCCCTTACACATGTGGTGATTAGTTTTTGGTTAAATTAAAATAAAAGGAAGTATGGAAAATAAGTTACACTTGGTGGTCTTAGCTAAATCTTATAAATAGAAATTATGTATTTAATATGCTCCAAGATTGTTTATATGTCATTATATTAGCTATTATTATTTGTTCCAAAAGTGATTTCCAGTGGCCATTACAGTTTAATATGTAAAATGAAGTATTTTCGATCAAAAATACCAAATAATCTTTCTTAATCATTTGATAATCTTTTAATAACATTTCTTTCAATATTGTTTTTTCACTTTCCACAACTTTTTTTTTTTTAATTATTATAATAATGAAACAAAAAATTGTGAGGCTACTGATCTTTGATTATGAAATATCCTTGCAGTACAACTAGCGACGTTATATAACAGGAAATTATTGCTCTTTTGTATATATTCAATAAGATTTAATCTATGAAAAAACTTCTATTAATGTTGATGTTAAGTTCTTGTTAAACCTGCGTAAAAGATCTACTCTTTTACTGAATAACTCACTATTTGAATGTTTTTAAGGACATTATTGTAGCAGAAACATACATTAAATATATAAAAAAATAACTCCAGTTCAGAAACAGATCCTCAGCAATTTTGTAAATATTGAACATTGTTTATAGGTTGGAACGAATTGTTGATAGCAGGCTTCTCTCACCGCTCTGTTGGGGTAAGAGAGAAAATAGTGTTGGGTGCCGGAGCCGCAGTTTGTCGCAACAGTGCCCATACTGCTGGAGTAGACACCATTTTTGACCGGGTTCTTACTGAGCTGGTCTCCAAGATGAGGGAAATGAAGATGGACAAGGCAGAACTTGGCTGCCTCAGAACTATTATACTATACAATCCGGGTAATTCATTTTAATATTCATTATTATTAAATATATCATCACACATTTATTGCTGTGCAAAAGAGAAATGCGTGTAATTTACACAGCCATTTAATTAATAAAAGTTTAGTTCATCACATTATTAAGGTTTTGATGTTCTTAATAATTACTCCCTTTTCATTGATTTTCTATGTTCTATTGAACTATTTTTATTACCATACACATTCAAAAGCAGTTTATTTAACAAATCTATTTGATTGATACTGTACATGAGACTTAGTAACCACAGTCACAGCTTTTTTATATAAATATTTTTAAAAAATTGTCGTTAATCTGATCTTGTGTTTTTTTTATTTATAGCCTACTAAACCCTCAACATATTATACATTAATATCTTCTTTATTAATGTCTTAATCAGCAGGTTGAAATCTTTAATTTGTTACCCTACTCAATATATTAGGAAAATATATTATTTTTAAATAAAAAATAATTAATTAATTATATCAAGTTGTAATTTACCATGGGGGGGGTATTTATAGCACCATCACAGAATTGAATAAAAGTAATATGGAAAATATCGTGTTTAAGTTTTTTATAAATTTAATTTGTCTATAAAATCATATTTTTCCTTCCTAATTAGGTGCCAGTTCAAAACAATCATTGACAAGCTGAATTCAATTAATAATTATGTGACTACTTTTTCATCATTATTTTACTTATTTTTAAAAAGTTATTAAAAGAACTTAGTTTATCAACTTTTTAAAGTGCTGCTGCTTAAATATAATGAATTTAATTGTTTAGTTTGTCATAAATTAATCTTCTTTTTTTTAAGATTTATATTTAATTATTTTATGTGTTGTTAAACAGAGGTGCGAGGATTGAGGTCTGTTAATGAAGTAGAAGCCCTCAGGGAGAAAGTGTATGCCTCCCTCGAAGAGTACACCAGATCCAGTCATCCAGAAGAGCCCGGCAGATTTGCTAAGCTTCTCCTGCGGCTCCCGTCCCTAAGGTCTATAGGTCTCAAATGCCTCGAATACCTATTCTTTTATAGGGTTCTCCACGATATACCTATAGATACCTTTTTATTGCAGATGCTTGAAGCGCCTGACCTCTCAAACAGGTTGTAGCTTTCCCTAGTTTCATAATATTTGAGGCAGAGATCTCATCAACGCCATATTTCCATTTATATTCAGATATAGTTCTAAAGTTCTTATTTTTTGTTTCATTTGTAATGATTTTATTTATTTATTGTCTCCTTTTTATATCTAGAATAGTAGACAATAGTAAAAATATTGACAGGTTTGTGAGCCATTAAAAATAATAAAAAATATTATGACAAATCGTAAATTAATTCACAGAATTTTTTATTGAACAGATTCACATTAAATAAATAATATGGAAATAATTCGTGGAAATAGTCTATTGATAGTCTTTATGAAACTGTTCCAATATATTTTCTCATATTTTATTTAATTCAATTATTTGTTTTTTTGTATAGCTAAATATCAATGCTTGAAGTTATTAAGTTACTTATATTAGGAATCAGTCAGAATTAAAAGAAGTATTAGAAGAAATGAGAGCCCTTGTTAAGTGATAACTTTCGATATAGCTTGTCTAAAGAAATAATAACTGCACCTGCAAGTTTTAATTAACTTGTACATTTTTTTTTTAAATAACACAGAATTTCATGACAGCCATTTTGGTTTTGTTTTTTTTATTAATAAAAAGTGCAATGAATGACTACTGCTATTTTTAATGCTAATTTCTTGAGAAATTTTTCTCTAAGTAGTATTGAAATTTGAGCTAGAATTAGCTTTTTGGTTTATCTACATTTTATTATGTTTTTTAAATCTCATGATAATTTTTTTCTTACCTTAGATTTCGCATTTCGCTTTTGGGTTGACATAGTAACTCATTCACTATTGGGCACTCCTATATGTGATTAGTTGATCTCTGAATTTTTGTAAGGTGACAGGTCTCGCCTTACCCAAGGAGCAGCCCCTTCAGCCATATGTTGTCTTTATTCACGTGTTTGTCATATATGTGAGAATCCTCAAGAATTCCATGTACCTAATCGTTGACAAAACTACTACAATCTAATAAAAAGTTTTTTTTTAGAGAATATACTTGAACTGCCATTGATTTTTAATTCGTGCCTAAAAGCTAATTCTAGGCAACAAAGTTTTAACTACCTTGAAATAGTATTTTAATTACAGTTTTTGAGACATTTTGTTTATGTAGAAATTGATTTTTATTCAGTGCCTCTCACCAAACGTGTGTTGGTTACGGTTTGTTTAATTTATTAAATCTATTGCTTACAACATTATGCTGGCTGATTTCACTTTTTTATGTACTTAATGGATTTTTACTTTCCAATTGACTCCAATTCTAAAAAATAATAAAATACCAACATTAAATCTTTAGTATAAAAAAAATTGTTAAAAGGTATTTCATTACCTCTTCTTATTTGTTATTCTCAAGAGAAAATAACTAACATTCATTCTCAAAAATTCTCCTTTTAAACTCAAACGTAATAATGTTAGCCAGAAAACAAAAAAGTACTGTCTCGTACTTATAAAATTACGATAATTTTATTTATGTTATACCAACAAATATTATTTACCAATTTACTATGTCCATCTTGATTATCTCCAGTAACAATGGTTTCAATAATCTATATTGTTCTTAAAAATAATAAAAGCCATAAATTACTAGATCGTCAAACTGAAGTGATTAATTACCTTTCATTTAGCTCAGTGAAGGGAGTTTTATAAGATATCTTACCTAAAGGTATGTGGTTTGCGATGGACTGTATTTTACAGTTCAGTTTCTTTATTAATTTTTATAAATGATTAAATTATATATTTTATGTTACTAGAGATTTAATTATTAAAACAGTTACTTATAATTAATGAAATAAATAGATATTTCAGTACATTTACATTTTTAAATTTATATATTTTTATATCTTAGTGATATGAATTTGCTTACTATGAACTGTATTCTGACCTTGTTCTTGTTAAACTGACAATATTTATTTAAGACTGAATCCTGTTACTTTTCTGGGAGTCCAATTTATAAAATTATATTATTTATGTGTTTATGGATGACTGAATTCAATAATTGAAATTTTGTATTCTTATTTTGCAAGTATTTTTTAAAAAGTTGTTATGATTATAAGTCTACTGTTGCCTTATTAATGATCTTCCTGTGAAATGAAAATGACAGTACAGTACCAAGGTATTGGTATCTAGAGGTTCGAATTTTCATTTTTACAGTACAGGCGACTCGCAACTTTCAGCCTCGGAGTTAGTTGTTTTGATTTTAAGCTATTATTGTATTAAAAGAATAACAATAATAGTGTTAATATCCAACATAATAATGCTTTGTTTTTGTGAATATGTAATGGAGTTAAAAGTAATTTACATGTTTAAATAATGAGATGAAAATTAATAAAAATATTATTTGACCACTACTGCTCCAGAACTTATTAAGGTTTATGAATCTATAGAAATAGATAATAATTAGTCTCGGAATGGAATAATTGATTTTCCTAAATTATTACAAACAACAAATACTAAATGTTTTTATAAAATGACTTTGTTTAATTATTACCCAGGGTTTTCATATTTGTTGAAATTTAAATGAATTATAAAATAATAAATAGTTAATGATTTTAACCATGGATTGAAATTAATATTTTTTGAAAGATGTTGACCTTAGGTATTTCTGCTGCTTAGCACCTTACTTTGCAAACAAATAAAGATGATTTTGCTTTACATGTTCGTAAATACATTATCATAAACTATACATTAAAACTACTTTCAATAAAACATTTTTATTTTAGCTAGACGTTATTAATTAAATATTTGTCTTGAAAGATTTCCGATATAGCATAGTTGTTGCTGGTATAAAATATCTCTGACAAATCTGCACCATGGAATTCTCTCAGCTCTAGTTTTATTTAAATTGTAATAATCTATTAAAAAAGTTTCTATTTAAGTGCTAGCAATTGCACATAATCTTTAATTTAACTTGAAGAATGTAAAATATCTTTTTTTAAAAATTGATTCCTATCAGTTCATGACTGGTTTCTTATGTGACTTAATACACTATATGACTTGTATTGTAGTTCCTTATCTCTCGAGGTTGTATAACCTATTATAATGCATGAATGTTGTAACAATATAAACCATAGGCGAAAGGAAATACTAAAAAAATAGATTAGAGCGTGTATTTGGTCTCGTTACCTAATCATAAGTTCTTTTTAGATCTTAGTTTTTAATGGCCTTTTGAAGTATGTATTTCTAAATATCTATTGTATAAAATTGTTGTTAAAAATGTTGGCAAAGGGTGATGATTTAATAGTTTAAATGTAAATATTATGTTCGATGTTATTTAATGAGCTAATTTGCACATATTTGTAAGTAAAATTTATTCGCTTTCCTTACTGATTAAGTGTATATATTTTATTTCTTAGTTATTTTAGAAGAAAAAGATCTTTAATTATATGCTAATAAGACCTTGTTTAACTTTTTATTACTTAATATTGTTTTTAATTTATGATTTTAAGCATATTGAAAGAAATAGCATCTGGGATACTTCCTGGTTTTCCATACTAATTTTAGGGGATGTTCTGTGATTGATTGTAAGTCCCCCATATGACCTAGAGACAAACCTGTATACAGAGGTTTTTACTGGTTGTTAAACGACAGGAAAGAAACTGCCAACCTCATAACAAAAGTACAATACATGGATTATAATAACAGTCATTAAAACTGTTAATAATATCTTCATGCTCAAAACCTTTTTTCTCTGCCCCTGGTCATGACCTAAGGGCGAACAATTTTACATGGAAGTTTAAATACTATTTAAAACTATTAGAATTATAACTTTCTATGTAACTCTGACCTGATTTTCAGTTAGTTTCAAATCAATTTATACTACTGTTGCCGAAAATACTGTTAACTTGTGTACTTGAATGATTTTAGATTTATCTTTAGTTTGAAGAACTACCTGTTTTTTTTTGATAAAACAGGCCACTTGGCAGAGATGGCACCAATGAATGAAGGACAAATATCATTGTACTTGGTTACAACAGTTATGTTACAAGTTGCAGTATAGCTGGCAAAATGATGTGGCCAATTTAGTGCCTAAGTAATGCTTTTATTTTTAATTGAATACCAGGAAGTAGGAACTCAAATCAAAGCTGATAATAATGTAAATTAAAATTCTTATTCATTACTGGAAATTTTTATGTTACTTTCAATTATTTAGTTTATTATATATATGTATATACATATCTATGTGGAGCATGTTTGTTCCATACCATTGCTGTTAGCTATAACCGATTCCATATTATGTACCTAATTGTTAATATATTTAGATATAACGTTTATGTTCTATAATAATGAACACCATTGTTGATAAAATTGTTAAATTTTATTAGGTTATATTTATCACAAAACAGAGGACTTTCAATACTTGAAATGTTAGATAAAATATTATCTTTTTTTTTTTTTCAAATTTTATTATTTCTTGTTAAACAACATATATAAATGAAATTTATTGAGATAAATATCTGTTTCTGAAATTATTTGTGATATGTTAAGGGCTGTATATGCAAATAGCTCTTTTCTGGTTACAGCGAAAATGCATTAATTATTAAGTGTTTCATAAATACATATAAACTTTCATTTTGTTGATTTATTTCTCGCTCTGAATCCTCTCTCTATAAGCTTCACCATTTTATTTAATCTCAATTATTGACACATAATAGGGTCACGATCTAGCTGAATTATTAAATCACTGGTATCTCAGATAAAATCACATTTATGTTTGAACGCTTTACTGAATTGGTTTGAAGTAATACGCATTATTGGTTGTAATCTGGTATCTCATAGATTTTATAATTATCAGCCACAGAAAGATATAGTTAAAGGGCAGGGATTAAACCTGGGAATTGCTGTTTTCCAGCCAGGTACTATTTCCAACAGAGCCATCCTTGTCGTGAACAACCTCTGAAAATAGACTTCTATATAGTCTATTTAAATATTCCTTAAAAACTAATTTGCATTTTAGAATGAAAGTATTAAATACATAACATATACCCACCCAAAGGGGCACCAGCATATCTGTTTTTATTTGGCTAATTATTATTAAACCAGTGGGATTACAGACTACAACTAATAAATACAGAATAACAATCTATAGATTTTCCCTTTAACTCAAAAAATCATGTCTTGTGATAAGTTCAGCTTTATGATCAATATCATCACTCAAGCAGATCCTTAGGTAATGCAGTATTCCTCTTAAATTGTTATGTTCTCTCCTAGGGTTCAAGGCTAGAGACATGGAGGTCCTACTAGATATTGGCAACAAATGCTATAGCCCTATCCATTAAAAATGGATGCCATTAATTAATTAGTATTTTAAAAAATCTATGATTGGGTAGAGTACTAATTAAAGATCTCAATGCTCTGAATACCGATATGTAATTAGTGTTTTAAAACTATAATTAATAAAAGTCATAATTCAGCGAGTGTTTTTTTAGAGGCAATAGATTTTCCACGGCAGTTCTATGACCCAATTACGATAATAATAAAGTCATTAATAAATTAATTTTTACAAAAAAAATTATATGTATTGGTGCTAAAGTAAACTTAAGTTAAATAAAGTTCACTTAAAGCTATCAAAAAATCCTTTTCACCACCGTGAAATAACCCATGTGATGCCTCATCATAGGTTAACTTAAAAAAAAATAATGTTAAAATGAAACCTACTGTACTCTCTCTCAAATGAACCTTGTACAAGATATAGACTCATATAAAAGCCTATGTATACAGTTATCTTAGTCAAGATGTTTGTTGATAGCCAGGATGAAGGATAAGATGATCGGGTGGGTAGCTAAACATTTCCAAAAATATAAACAAAACCATACGACATACATTCATTGAATGGATTCTAGTTGAAAGGAAAACCCATAAATGGAGGAAACTATAGAGGATGACAATTTATAAAAAAATTCCTAATGTTGAGGGTGAATTTAAAAAACAATAGCACATAGAATACAATTTCTTTAATAATATTATGTATAAATAAAATCATAACACTTTTGAGGCAGCTGATGTTTGCTAATAATGTTAATACAATGCTCCTTGAAAAATTATGATTAAAAACTTCTGATAATGTGATTATTATTACCTGTATTTACATCAACATCTGTTTATAAAAGTACGAGGGCGGTCTGAAAAGTTTCCGACCTAACAAAGCTTTTATTTATTTTATTATCATCTTCATGTTGAGGTCGGAAACTTTTCAGACCACCTGTGTATGTTAAGCATCAATCCATAAGCTACGGTTTCTTTGAGTTCGGACGCCCAGATCTTATGGCCTGGGATGAAGTTTATGGGCACTTTCTATTGTACAGGAGTCTTCCGTATTATCAGAGAAAAATTTGTTTCCTATTGGTAAATATACAAATACAAGTCTGTTAAGAGGTTCTTTTTTTTTTAGTATGTACATAGCATATAAATATAATCTGAACTAGTTGCAGAGCCTAGGATCAGTAGCCTCATGCTTTTTTTTTTCAAACAAACAACATGAAAAATAAGTCCCCATAGATACTCAAGTTTCTTAAGGAATAATTAGACGACTGTGAAAAAAAATTGGTATTTTATATCAAAAAGACTTCATTTTATTTATTAAACTATCTTGCTTAATAAAAAGTGAATAATTAAAATATTTAAATTGGCTAGAACATCAAATAGGCCAGTTCTGTTGTTTGCTCCCAAATCTTAATTAATCGACTGTCCCCTAAACTAGTAGTTAGCAAGCTGACTTCTAACTGCAGAGACTCGGTTTTGTTTCCTGGCTTGCCTACATTTTTTTTCTTCGGAGGTTGAGTCTGGTGAGGGTAGGATATTTGAGGAAGGAAGAAGTAGCAAATCTGATTATGAAAACAGAATATAAAGTTTAGAGGCTAAAGTGCTTAGTTTTGATCATACTAGCACCTCAGCACTAGTTTATAGTTTACCTTCAACTATGGTATCAACCTTCGGTTGCCCCTACCTCTTCTCAAGTTATTGAGTCAAGGATTTATTTTTTTAAACTTTATTTATTGCAATTATTTTATTTGTATTTTTTAAACAGTATTTACATGAGATAATGACTCCCAGGGAAGAAGTTTAAAAATCACAATAAATTATTTTATAAATAAATGAGTTCTAGTTGCACACTTATTAAAAAACATAAACAATTAAATATTTATTATATGTGATACTACATATTAAATTACAAAGAACTAATAACTTTTCTTCTCCTCATTTCTTCAATCCATTTTAAGAGGAGAGTGTCCTTATCCATAATTGGTTTGTTGTAATAGTTAGTTGGTGGTTTTCCTTCTTCAAGTCTCAAGAAGTAATGGCAGTATTTGTATTCTATTATTCCAGGTCGCATTCTAGCATGCCTCCTGAGACCTTTCATAACATGCCCTTTGCCCACAAATGATTCAGCTAAAATGATAAAATTAAACATTTAGTGAAATGTCAACAATAATGGGAGCCCCACATTCAAAGTGGAAATTATTTTTTAGCAAAGAATAACTTGAAATATCTTTTACTCAATTTTCCTCAAACATACATAAAATATCCTCTGATTTGTTAGTTATTTTTTGATAGTGTTTTAATAATTTTGTAACAAGTTGAATTTAATATAATTTTGACAAGTGAGTGAGTCATTTGTTGAATTCATTAACAATTGTTCAATGTCTATTGATGTTATCTGAAAGTCAGTTTACTTTTTACATAAAACAAAAATTAATAGTAAAAATATTTAATTGCAAACATTGCTTGGTTTGGAATCCTAACCCTGTCACTATTATCTTCTTTTAGCCAATATTTATTAAAGCAATATGATTACAGACTGCATCTAGAAATTGTTAATATATAGTTTGTACATGTTAAATATTTATGGTAATAGGGGTAGTTCCATTGGAAAGAGAACCTGACCTAATCTATTTAGGTCCCTGGTTCAAATCCTGGCCCTGCCATTACCATTTTATCTTTATATAGCAATTGTAATTAACATTTCTTGTTATTATAAATACTAATAATATACTGGCATTCTAAAACATAACTCACCAATCCAAAGGTTGCTTTTGTACTCAACATTATGATTTTCAACTGCGAGTTCTTGGGCTTCCAATATCGTTTGTTGTACAGCTATAGCCCCTTTTTTTAGAACATAGTTCAACTGAATTAAAGCTTCATCGACTGACATCCCTCGAACAAAGCATGCTATGTACCACATCTTCTTTGGTGAATATTTTATATTGCTCTTCATATGACAAACAAACTAAAAAAGTACCCACAATTTACTATATATAGTTTTACACATTAAATCCATATATAAAACATGTCACAGAGATTTTAACTCTATTATTATAGCAGGAAAAAAAAATGGAGAATTCCAGTAAAAATAAAACTTTCCTGTCCTTAGTGCTTAATTTCTTAACATATTGTAAACAATTGCTATCTACCAATTAATTGTTCTCAAACTGGAGAATCGAAGAGATCTTTAAAATAACAATTCAACTTTGTTCGTCTCCCAGCACTATTTAATTCAAAGCACAAGAACTTTCAACAGACTTAAGGTGTCGTCATCTAGTGTTAGAATTAAATTGTGATAGAAATAAAAAACTATTTTAAAATAGATTTAATTTTATTATTAAAATACTGTGGTGAAGAAAAAAAAACTCATTTCATTACTCAACAAGCCATAATTGGTGTTAAAACAAAGTCATTTGAACCTTTTAATTAAAATTAGAAAATTTCTAGCATCATAAACTTCGGAATAGTACAAACCAGAGATAAATAAGGATATCATACCAAAAGGCCAGTAAATACTGATAACCCTTGTCCCTCAAATTTATATATATTTTAGAAATATACATAAGTATCCTAGTTACCAATCACTGGCCAGTTGCACTGCAACATTTCAACTAGTTTTGAGGGCGGTTCCTAGACAGAATGTCCGGTCTCTCTGAACTATCAAATAGATGAGTAACAATTAGTAGATACATCAGCTAATAAAATTAGCTTAATAAAATTAAACACGTCTTGATTAGCTAATCGATGACCAGTTATGGGTCTTTCTGACTAAGGAAAGGATATTTCGGAAAACAGCAAGGGAATTTATTGTGGGTTATTAAATGATAAGGGAATACAGCTAAAATTTATGAGATGAAAAAAACTAGTTTACTTTAAACTACCTATCATTAGGATATTTTTTAAATGAAAATAAAACCAAATTATGCGACATTGTCCTCTAACATTTTAAATTAACTAAAACTAAATTTCTGTTTGTGAATACAGTAAGCTATACATTGAACTTAACAAATGGAAAGAGAGAAATAACTTGAAATATTTATGTAAATACAGTTCGATGAGGTGTGATAATAAAAAAATGAACAACTTACAAAAATTTTGGGAGAATGTATTGTACTCATTAAGAGGAAGAAACTAAAAATTGAGAGTGCCAGATATTGATAGAACTAGGAACGAGCACTTTAATGAGGAATAAGATATTGGTGGGTAATATTTTTATAATGCCTTCCCGACTGATTCACTTAGAAACATTAAACTGACGTTCCATATCTACCTTTAACAGTTGAACCAGTCCTCTCAGCTCCCTACCCACTCATTCTAAAGTTGGTATTTTTACTCATCTCATTGTTAATTCACTTACTTTTAAATAATAATTTAAAATATTGTTTCATATCATCATCAAGACAAGCCAATTGTATTAAGCAAATGTCAGTAAGTTGCTAACTCTTTTAATATCATAGTTTTATATACAAAAAGACTTAATGGGTGGGTACCTTAAACTGTACTACAAAAGTGTGGTTAACATTTTGTTCATAGATAAAAATGTGACAAAGTGAAATTAATAATTTAAAAAATAATTATAACTCTAGATTACTAATTTACCGCTGGCCTTCTCTCTTCCTCAGGAAGCTGAGGAGGGTAGACTTTATCATTGTAAGAAAGCCATTTAGACTTTTTATTGTCTTTCCCATCTTCTTCCAAAGGTTGCATAGCTTTTGAAATATAATTTAGATTTCGAGCATGAAAAATATTGAAGTATCCATTAAGTTGGTGAGATTTTTTGAGAGCAGGTACCAAGAGTTTTTTTAGCACATCCATTTTATACAATTAAGTTAATTAATTTTCTTTCTCAAACATCTCAAAATCCCAATATTTATAAATCACGTTGTTGACAACCAAAAGTAAAGCAAACACCATTCATTAACAAAAAGTAAGCTATAAATTTCAGTTCAATGTAAAGAACTTAAGAAATATTTCAAAACAAAATGCTTGCTTATCATAAGAACATTGTCGATCACTAATGACAGTTCACTAAATAATCACTAATCCTTATAGTGACGAGGTAGGAAACACTAAGAGGTGTACAATTCCGGTACGTTCCGAGCGGAGTCGTTACGAAGCGCCCGTTCCAGGCTCCGGACGAAATAAAAATTGATAGTTCCAAAGGTTATGACAGCAGTGCTACCTACTGGATACTAGCGAAGTCATTAGAACTGCCTCTACCGGGAACACAATAAATCTAAATGAGATATTTCGATTGTGGAGTAGGTCCTGATCCAGCCAATATATATATATATATATTTTTTTTTTCTTTAGCTGCGAAACTAAACCTAAAAATAAAAAGTAAACCTTGAAATGTTTGGATTCATTGAACTATTTTTATTATACTAGCCTTAACCTCTCAATTCAGGTCCATTTTTCCAAACACATGAGCTTCTTGGAGAATGTTACATCTCTCATCACTAGGAGTATTTTTTTTTTTATTAATGGATTTAGTTACAGTTTTTCTCCCACATATTAAACTGAAGGTGAACCAACCTCCTTCAAATGCATCTGCGCATAGCAGAATGAGGAGAAAAATTTGTCAATTCTTTGTTCATATTGTCCATATTTTTACATATTGTATAAAAAATTAAAGGGGTTAAGAAAAAAAAAGAAAGATACAGTTACAGTTTAAATGACTCGGACTATAACTATTATGTTAGGTGAGTTAGTTATTACGTAAGGTGAGTCCCATCACCTAGTCCTGTTTATTTGTATTGAGATTTTAACTTCAAAAAGAAATATTGTTTTTGTAATTCTACCCTCCTTCAAATGCATGTTGTGCTATGCAGGAACAGGAGCCATTATTCTGTAAATTTTTTCATTGTGTTCATATGTTTGTATAAAATGTTTAAATAAAGGGGTTTTGAAAAAAAAAAAAAGTTATACTCTGTTACAACAAAAATTCGTGCCTTGATGACGAATTGGATGACGGCAACGTGGCACAAATGTCTCCATGGCTTACATGGAAATGTCCGTAAATTTTGTAAGCTCCTAGACCACTACCAAGAAGAAATCAGGTGTCCGTCTTCATGACGGGGACACCCTCTATACAGCGGAAGAACAGGAAAAAATATTGGCCGACCACTATACCGCAGACAACACCGCTAGGACAGGTAATTACCAGGAACCTCAGCGGCTGGAGACAGGTCAGAATTATCTGTTTGTCTCCCTGAAGCAGCGATTCTTTGCCAGTGTAAGGGAAAAATGAGCATCAAGGCGCGACGGGGTGCAAACAGTACTGCTGAAACAGCTATTGAGGAGAGGGATTGCCCAACTCGTTAACCTCTACAATTCATGTATCAGGTTGCGATATTTTATAACAGCGTGGAAACAAGCTATCTTGTTCCCGCTGCGGAAGCTCACAAAGAAAGGTGACCACCCAGCCCACTATCGCCTGATCAGTCTCCTCACTCACATGGGGAAGATTTTTGAAAAGATTATTCTGAACTACCTAAAGGAGTTTTGTTCGGAAAATACAATTATTCTATATGAACAGACAGGTTTTCAGGCTTATCTGAGTACAGAACATCTGCTTGTGAGGGTGCAGACGGACGCTACCCTCGGTACCATCAAGAACAGAGCGACTGCTATGATCTTGTGTCGACAGCTTTGCGACTGGGAATGCCCAGAGCAGTTATACACAATGTTGGTTTCCTTTTTGAAGGACAGAACGGTGAGGGTACGGGAGGGTGATTGCCTCTCTAACCCATTGCCTCTGACTTGTGGAGTTCCTCAAGGAGCGGTTTTGTCTCCTGTTCTTTTCAGCATGTATACATCTGAAATTGTTGGGACAAACTTTAAGAAAGCAACGGTAATCACTTTTGCCGATGACATTGCGGGTTACAGCAACAGCATGAATGCACAAAGAGCACTTACACGGGCTGCGCCAGTTTGCAATGTAATCAATGACAGGCTGGGCAAGTTAAACATTAGTGTGAACGCCGGGCAGACCGACTGCGTAATCTTCTCTTACGCAAAAATCATAAAATTAAAAAGCTTTGCCAAAATCATATAGTATAGGAGGGCAAGAGAACTCGCCAGATTCTCATTCTACTATCTGGGTATGAAAATGGATAGGCATCTCCATTTCTCTACTCATTTTAGTAGTAAACTAAAAACAGTACGATAGAGGTTTTACCAGCTTTCGCACTTGCTAACTTCACCTAATCTGTCGCTGCGTCTCAAACTGATGATCTATAAATGTATCCTCCAGCCAGCTCTGCTGTATGATTCCCAGCTATTTACCCACTTGACCGATGCTACACCCACAACTCTCAAACGTTTCAAGAATGGGATCATGTGAAAAGTGGTCCGACATACCTGTCTCAAGAGGTTAAAGAACGCCTACCTGCACCTGTTGCTTGATGTGCCGTTTGTGGATGAGTTCATCCACCGGAGACATATCAAGTTTTTGAATGTATATTAAATAAAAATTGTCGTCACATCGCAATACAGTATACCATATTTATGTAAAGTACACAATTTATAATAGATGAATCAGTGATATCTAATAAAAGTTTATCTGCATAATTACATGATTTTACAAGGAAATAATTTGTTTTTTTAACATTTTAGATTTGAGAACATTGAGAAGTTCGTAAAAAGAAACAAGATATTAATATTATTTGATGCTTTAAATTGCCTTCTGGAGATAACAGGAACCCCCTCCAGCCTTGGGAAAGGTACAGTCAACACAACTCCACCGTCAATGTCAACCCAGAGTAATCCCTTGTATGCCATCATGGCGGTCAGAGTCAGTCTCACCACATTGCTGGCCATTCCTGAGAATGAAAACAGTTTACAATGTTAGGAACGTTACTGCTTAATTGTACAAAAATTAACAAAATATGAGATATATCAATACCTGCAAGTGGTTAAAGTAGGGTTGGGTAAATACTGGAATCATGATCAAGGTATCATGATGCAAGTGATACTGATTCTCTTTTGTAGCTGATACAGAATTGAATAGCTGTTGATACTCGGACTCCTGTTGTAACCAACCATCCTCTCTCAGTAACTCCCCGCTATAATCTAAAATATCCTTGACTCCTCTATAATCGATGTTATAAAATCTGAATCGAAACATTATGATTACATAAACATCCAAAAAAACATTGATGTTGGAAGACTGGTGTATTAATGTTTTTACCGCGTCCTCTAAACCAAAAATTTAAATTAGATCATAATTCTAAAAAACTTTTGATACACAGCCATACATCGAAATGTATAATTAATTACCTTAAGCTTTGATTTATTTATTCTGTAGATAACATAATTTTGATAATATATATTGTTGTGATATTTTTATGTTATGATTTTTGATAGTGTTTTTAATATAAACTCAAAATTAGCGGGCAAAAATGAAAGGTGGATCACGATTCATGAATGTTTAAACACTATTCGTTGCATTGTCTCTACCATTAATATGTATAATATAAATAATATCAATAATTTAATATAAATATTTTATTTTATAAACTTCAAAACAAGCAAAGTATAAATATCCGACACAACTGGCATTGTACAACCGGTTAAAATATCAATAAGGCAGCGGAAAGGTATAAATATTGGGATCGCCACGGACTCGCTCTCATTCATCCGACCCGGCACAGAGACACAACAAGGCCACTCTTTCACGGACAGCCCTAGGGAGAAGACCATGACCACCACGAGGTAGCAACCCACGCTAAGCAACAGAGCCGCTCAAGATAGAAGAGGATCCGGACCACGCTACGTATCAGACAAAGGAAAGATGGACCGCTCAAAACACAACAGATAAGCTGGCCAGTATCACGTTTCGTAGTAATTAAGGTAATTTTAAATTTAATTTTAACAGTGTTATTTTATATACGTACGTATTTATTTGTATATCAATTTTTAAATCAATGTGTGTAAATAAACAATTATTCCTTTTGCCAGAACTATCCTATTTTTATTAACAGAACCTAAAGATAAAGTAAAAGTTGAATATAAAGATTAAAAGTAAAAGTTATAAATTATATAAAAAAATATAAAATTTAAATATATGAATAATAAATATTTGAATATTATAAAACAAAATCTCATTTAAGTAGATTTAATATTTAGTAAAATGGACATTTAATCAAAGAAAGAAACATAAATAATTAAAAAGGTGCCAAACTTAATATTTAGTTGCAATTTTAATTTTATTAAGTAATTAAAATGTGTCATGGTTTTCCATATTTTTGTAAGCTAATTTCAAAACCACACTTTGTTTGAAAAGGTAGATTTGAAAAATATATATATAAATAAATAAGTACCTAGTTAAATATTTATTCAAATTAAAAATTTATTGAAATTGTAGTTTAAAAATTGTTTTTTTGTTGTAAACATATTTTAAACCAAACTAATACATTTTTGTTTTTATCAAAAGTGATTAAAATTGCTTATTTATTTCATGACCCTCATTTGTCCTATTTTTTTAACTGTAGAAAAAAAACTGATTATAATTCTGGTAAATTCAAGAATTGACGACTGCAATGAAGAGTCAGAATCAAAAGGTTGAATCGGTTAGGGTTGATCCTGATCCACTCTGTGTTTCTGATACTTTTAATTTTGTATCAATGACAGCTATTGAATCGCGGTGCAGCCCCCACCCTGCTGGATCACCAGCATTGGAGAGGTGATCCAATCCTTGTATCAGCTACTTTTTGTTTTGTATCAGCTCTCAGCTGGAGCAGGAATAAAGTCGCAGCCCCAACGTACTGCTACGGCAACGCTCATTAGTATCCATGTAACTGCTTCAGTTTGACTGGACCAACTCCTTTTCAGTATCTGATAGATACAACCTTACCTATCCCTATTTGAAAGCCTCTGACTGATAGAGACATATGGTATTGGAATTGCTTAGAGTACTTAAGGCCGACACCAGAATAAGCCATGGGGCTAATACGCCCACCTACATGTTCATGTTGGATCATAAAGCTTTTCTGAAAACAGGCATTTTAACATGAACAAGGCCTTTTAAACCAAGGATACTTTTAAACTGATTTTCTCAAACATAAGAAAATGTTTCTTCCATGGACTCTAGTAATGGAATTGGTTAAGCAGCAGTAAATGTGCAAGTACATACCTGTTGTTAGGGGGCTCCTATTAACGTACGTCACCTGACGTACTCTGTTGAGTTATCTCCATACCATAAACTTGGAGCTGTGTGAGGTCTCCCAAGTCTTTGGTATAGACACATGGTGAGTCTTCTCCATTGTAGGCGCAGACCCACTGATATCTGGCCTTCCTACATAGACTGTTTTAGTAGCGACTGTACATCACCTGTATTTCCACAAACACATTTTTAAAACAAATGTAACCAAATAATGATCATTAGCAATATAAGAAATAAAAAACCTCATAGTAAAGTAAGGTGAAAGGTTCAGAACTAGATAAGGATGTACTGTTAAAGTCTTGAGGAAAAGGAGGGGGAGGGGGGGGGGGAAAATAAAATTTCTTGTAACAGCTAAATTAATATATAAAAACAGAAATTCATACCATAATGCATTATCTAGTGGACAAGATACTCTTTGCAATGTGAGAAAATTGGGAATAAATAAATCAATTAAAAGAAAAATAAACTGAAATTTCAATTATGTTTGAAAATGAATCATGATATATCTCATTAAATTGAATATTTACCTTATTTTTCATGAATGCAAATTTTAAGCATCCCAAATTATCCAGAGCAAGTTTTGAAACATCATTGATTTTCCTTTTTTGTCACAATATAAAACCAACTTGTAATAAATTCATACTTAAATTTAAATGAATTGCTGAACAGCCAATGATGACCTATGTTTTAGCCAAATGAAATCCTCTAGAAACAAACTTCGCAAGAGATTACTAATTTATGCCTGAAACCTACTGCAGACTGCGGATGAGTGGTATAGATGGATAGGTGGTATAGGTTCATTGTGACATTAAGAGGCATGTTGGTCAACAGTCTCCGCTCTTGCTTGGTTACCTACCACACTGAGGAGTTGTTTCGGTCGAGGGCCAAGCACCATTCTCAGTTCTGGAATAAACATAGACACTTATGATAAAAAAATTGTTGATAAATTTTCTCTATTGTATATCATATTATTAATATAATTTGATGATTGCCTGTCCATGAAAAGCACTATGTAATGAATAAAAATCTATGGATCTTCACAGTACCACCACAGCGACTTTCTAGCTGAGTGGTCATATATATTATCTCAGTCCTATTAACAACTAGAACCATACTCTATGTTTGAGTTTCCGGTTTTATAAAGTTTTCTTCCACTACTCTGCAAGGTCCGGCGACAACTACTCTTTAAGATAGAACCAGAGGTACAAACCTCTTAGACCTTATAACTTAGATACAAATATTGGTTTACCCAATCGCACTCTACAATTCAAGGTTAAACAGAAGGCAAGCTATTGCATCTACTTGTCTGAGCCTACTGATGAACTTAAATTTCTCAGATTAGTTTCTAAGAACAAAGACAGTGCATTTTCTTCCATCTTCCATTATAAAATCACAACCTCAAAATTTCATATTTTTTTCAAGAAAATCATTTGATATCATTAATATATTTTGAAATGATATATTGATTTCAAATAGCTGTTTCTGTTTATTAAGGAACATAAATCTGTACAATTAAAGTGTGTATGTGTATTTCAGCATAATTATAGATTTCCTATAATTAGGGCTTTTTTTTTTTTTTTTTCAAAATCTTAAACAAATGACAAAACTTTTATTTATTATAGATTCTTAGGCGAATCTATTTACATATCACATTTTATATGTCCTGTGGCATCGGTACACTCTATACAAGGTCTGAATCGGTAAAGAAGTTATATAATCAATACATACATCAATGATACACAATGTACTTGGCTTCATTGACATGACTCTACAAGGTGATGGGGCTCACCTTTTTGATCACAACAAAAGAAAACTTAAACTAACTTACATACTAATTGTTAACCAAAATTTTCCCCGACAGTCTGTTGCCATCAATTCGGGAGGGGCAGTGGGGTCATAGTGTTAAACACTGGATTTGTGAGGTGCTGCAACGCGTTGAAAAACCGCCGTAAGACCTCTGTCGTACTGATTTTAGTTTATTAATAAAATGAGTAGAGAAATGGAGATGCCTATCCATTTTTATACCCAGGTAGTAGTAGAATGAGAAAACTGGCGAGTTCTCTTGTCCTCCTACACTATATGATTTTGGCAAAGCTTTTTTGCCCTTTTGGTAAGAGAAGATTACACAGTCGGTCTTCCCGGCGTTCACACTAATGTTCAACTTGCCCAGCTTGTCACTGATTACAACTGGTTTGTCACTGGTTTTTGTCACACAGTCTGTGTGAGTGCTCTTTGTGCATTCATGCTGTTGCTGTAAACCGCAATGTCGTCGGCAAAAGTGATTACCGTCGCTTTCTTATAATTAGTCCCAACGATTTCAGATGTGTACATGCTGAAAAGAACCGGAGACAAAACTGCTCCTTGAGGAACTCTACAAGTCAGAGGGAATATGTCAGAGAGGCAATCACCCATCCTTACCCTCACCAATCTGACATAGGACTTACAATCAAGAAAAAATATTTTAGGACAAGACAATCCTAGCACCCTTTTGGGAGGGGGGGGTGGTAATAATAAAAAACAGCTGATATTTGTGTTGAATTTATAGTTACAGGGTAGCTGAGATGAATAGTGAAACCTCTGATGTCTTGTAAGTCTGTATGTATGTAAATTCAGCAACTATTAGCATGAGGGGATGCATCTCCCTTTGAATGTGTAAGTTGGGAATAATTTCAGTTTGGTAGTTTCTAAGTTTACTAACAATGGTCAACTTGAAACAAATTAACCAACAATTCCAATTAATTATACCACATGATTTATTTCAATAATATAAAATAAATAAATTCAAGTTTATCATGATTTAAAGCACAAGTGATACATAAATATAATCGATCTGGTTGACATCTAAGATTTGTTGTTTTATGGGTAAACTATCCCTTAGGCTTAACAGTTAGAACCCCCCCCCCCATTCAAAAAATAACAATAGTTGAGTTGAATTTATTTAATATACAAATGAAATTAGTGCTATCACTAACGGGGCTTCTTGATTAAACCAATAAATCTAAATACATTTTTATCTAAAATAGTTTTGTGTTGTGTATAGTATCACACAATTAAGAATTTTGGTTTTTGTAGTTTTATAACTTACTACTGGAATATTTCTTATCCTAAGAGATAAGTGCATGCATATATAACAGAAAATGTTAAATTTCAACCAAATCGATTATTTTTATGCATCGCTTATGTTTACAAGAGCTTTAATTTTCGTTAAAATTTACGAATAGGAATATTATTGGAATAAATTATGTGATGACTAATTTTAATTCTTTTCAAGTTGACATCTGTTAGTAAACTTAGGGACTACAAAGGTAGTGGCACCTATTGAAATCGTTGTTAACTAGCACATTCAGTTTACGCCTTCCAAGGTTTTTGTATCTACTACTTTCCGGAGCGGAACTATTTTCGGAACCGGTTCCCAAGCCGGAATGGAACTAATGGAGCTCATCCCGAGGTTTTGTTGAAATTCTAGTTGTGGTGAAAGCCCCGAACCTAAGGAAATATATGTCATCACTTGGATTAAAAAAAATAATTGTTTTATTTGTGTATATTGTTATATGTACAATGCTGTGGTACTAACGGTCTTTTACGTTACTGTGAAATTTGAATAACTTTGCACCTAATTTCATATGTAGTCTAATGTTGAAGTAGCGATTAACGTGGCTGTCGTTCAACAGTTAAATAATTGATAACCAAAGGGGCCTTTTTAAAAAGTGATTTATTAACTAGACAAACAAATACAACTTATATGATAATAGTGACAGAGTAATACGTCAGGGGTACAGTAACGAGATGAATGAGAGCTGGTGAGAGGAAAAGGAGAATTATATAAGGACAGATTAGATTAAGGAGTGCTGATATTTATGCTGACTTAGGCGATGTGCAGGTGTCAGCTGGGTGTTGACTGTCGGTGTGCGTGTGTCAGCTGCTTCCATAACTAACGAGGAATAGACTAGTCAGAAGGGTGCCTAAATGGAAATTAGAAGGTTCTGGGTCCGAAGTGCAAGTTGTTGTCTTTAGTAAACATTAAAAATGTGGGATTGCATGCCACAGATGTCTACTATTAGTTTGTGAAGGGAGTTCTGTCCCAAATCTTTTTAGGGCAAACAGATTTGTTTCTGTCTATTAGATTCGGGCTTCATCGGTATATTTTCAAGAAAAGTTGTATGTGAGTTTGGGAATTTCGTTTGTAAAATAATTAACAGTTAAGGGGAAAAATTGTTCTTTGGGGAGCAACTGAATGTATTAATACTAAAAACCCTCTAGCTTGTTTACCTATAGATTTACTTTATTCTAATGCAACCGCTTTCGGTGTCCATGCCACCATTTTAAGGTATCAGATCTGTCTGTAAACTGATGACAAATAATTCATTTTTTTTTCTTCATATTTCAGTTACTTTTTAATTGAATTAAATCATAAGATACTTGAAAATAGTGGCGTAGCTTTCAAAGCGTTTATATTACAATAAAGTAAATTTGTAGGTAGACTAGTAAGAGGCATTTATTAATTAATATGAATAGCCCATAACCAGTCTTCCAACACATTCTGCAAATATTCTTCTGGTGGTACCATTCACTACTATTTGAAAGATCCTATCTAACTGGAATTATTTTGTGACTGATAAAGAACTCTGGGAAACATAAAAGGGGACTTTATTCCTGGCTTAGTGAAATTCACCTCTCACGTCTAGGAAAAAAAAACTGACGCATATTTCTTGCCTTGGAAAGCTTCAACTATGCATTTAAATATTCGTTACAACTGTAGTACAGTTGAATGTGCTTTTCTTAATCCGAAATGGCGAGGAAGGAGATCATTATTTTCACATATGAAAATTAGGAAATGGCCGATAGATTTATATTTCTATCAGAAAACCTACTCAGATTTGCCTTTTTTTCTTGGAAACTCATATTATTAAAGCGTGGAAATAAGATGACAGCGCTAACTTAAGTCTTATCACGGCCAACCGTGACCATAGATATACCCAGTTAGTATCCAGGCTTTAATTGCTTAACATTGCTGTAGGGTATGGATGATGGATTTATTTAGCTTTAATATTTTTCAATTTTATATTATAATCAGTTGTGTAATCATATTTCGAATAAAACTAATGTATTTCCGACTGAATCATTTTCCATGGCCGTCATCAGAAACGAGATAAGGGAAAATCGATTGTAACCCTGTAGTGAGGTATTATCTTTAATTGTCAAGTTCTAGCTGTAATCTGTTGCTTCTTGTCGTTCGCTGACATTTATTGCAAAGAATCAGGCTCGTTTATTGATTACCGTTCGAGTCATAATTACGCGTAAGTAGTATACTTAAGTGTTCTAGTTTTGGTCTTAGAAGTACTCCCATATATTCAGGTCAACTTGTTTTATTAACAGCAATGCTGCTTAGTATTTTACATGGTTTTGTGCAATGACGTAATACTCAACCACAAATAATATAGCATTCACCTCGAAATCACATAACATTAAAGCTATTTCTTTATAGCTTATTCGTGATTAGGTTTCGGATTCCCCATTGCCATTCAACATTTTTCGTAATATATATTTTTAATACATTAAAAGCCCAAGCAAGTAATGATTATTTGACTTCAACGTTTTTAATTGTATTGCTTTCAGAAGTAATAATTATGGTTTCTATAATATATATTCACTGTTCAATGTGAATGAAAACGGAATCATTGCACATGTCTGTTTCACAGTAATTCCAATTATATAAATCATGTTTTTTTAAACTACTATTTCAGTTATGATGTTTTATAATACTGGTGCTAATTTTTTTTCTTGTGCCAGTGTATTATTTTCTCTGTATAATTTTACAATTTTGAAACTAACCGATAGGTTTAGCTGATTCCCAACAAATTTATCCACTCATGTATAAATAACATGTAAATATTAGATTTTAAAATATTTATATAAAATAAAAAAAAACCTATCCTTTATTTTCATATTAAATAACTACTGGGTAGCTAACAATTATTTATTTTATTTTATAATATTGCTTACATACTAGTTACTTTAAATCTGTTGATATTTTTGTTTGGAAGCAACTAGAAGTACACAGGTGGTCTGAAAGTTTCCGACCTCAACATGAAGATGATAATGAAATAAATAAAAGCTAGTGAAATAAAAGCTTTGTTAGGTTGGAAACTTTTCAGACCACCCTCGTACCATAGGAAAGCAGTGAATCCATAATATTTTATATTATGAGAAAATATTTATTATTACTGCATCATTAAGTGATTCAAATGCAGACACAGTGTTTTATGATGTCCTTATTTCTCCCATAACAAAATGCTTTTGTTCCCTACTACAATTATTTTTGTGCTGTTTATAGCGGCATCTCTTATGATCTTGAAGTTGGACTCAAATGTATAATGAACTGTTAAGTACAATTTATTTTTATGACACGATGGGCCGTTGTCATTTATTGGTTATACCTAGAGTTGAAGTGACTACTTGTTATTGTAGCCAGCATTTCCAAATTGAATTCATCAATCCCACCATCTTTCATTTATATTATTGAACTCCGTAAAGTCAGATCATTCATTTAATCCCATTCCACTTGGTCTGCATTCCCTTTAGAGCTGCACATTCCGATTTGCTACACTGTTTCTTTTGACAGCTCTTTCCTTATTTTATCATTATCTCTTTGAAACATTTTATTCCTTAAACTGTGTGCACATACCCTTCACACATTCAAATCATAGCTTCTTTCCTTCTCTTGACCATCCATGTACCCACTAGTCTAGAACTAGTGTTTTCTTTCATTCATTTACTTATTAATTTCTTAGAATTCCTAATTTTCTTCTGCGTCATTTTGCACCCCTATAATTATTTTGTCGCAATATAAATTTTAAAAATGTTAATTATTTTTATTATATCTTACTTATTTAATTTTCAGAATGAATTCGGCACCAAATTTAGGAAATGCTTCATATCCAGCAGCACCCCCTTCATACTTTGAAGCTATGGGTCAACAGGCACCGCCACCACCTGGTAGAGTTAATTTTTATTGTAATTTATCATCGTCTTGTTTTGTTGTTTAGCCTACCATTGTATCAAACTGGAATTTTTACGATCAGGGATCTGTTGATTGAGTGATATTCTTTAACTGGCTGATTCACTTTTAATCTTCTGATGTAATAACAGTTAGAGCCAGGGGATGTGAAAGAAAACTTAGTCTTCTGATTTCTGTAACTTTTTATTTCTTTCCTGCTTAAACTGAGGATCATGTTCTTGTGTGTTAGTATTATTATTTTTTTAAAAATAAAAAACTTAATCAAAACATTAAAATTTTTATAGCAATGAATACACGACTATTTTAAGCAATGCTTATGACTTCAGTTTATTAGCGACTTGTTTCTTTGGGGGATAAAGGCTCCTTAGCCAAAACCACTTCACTTGACACAGTATCACGCAGAGCATACAAGATCAAAATGTTAGTTGGTCTAGTGAGGTCTGGCTTAGAGGTTGCTGTGGGTTGCTAGGGATGAGGTGGGAGAATAGTGAATTAGCATACGGATTAGGTTGGCAAGGGAGGTGGGGAGGAAGTTCCGGAAGCAGGAGGTTGCTAGTTCTTGGATGAATGGAATGCTGAGATCAGTGTGAAGAGTACTGATGTAGAATGGAGCATTGGTGTAGGGATCTTGAGGAGGATTCTGGATTGTTGAGATTGGATGTGAAGGATATTGGAACACTTGGCACTCCCCCAGACTTATTATTGTTATTTGCGAATTTTTGTCCATGAGGCAGAGAAGTGGTTTCAATCCTGGATAGGTGGTCTGGGATTTGACAGGAATGGTTGGTTTGGTTGGACAGAAATACTTAAGGACAGGAAGAGCTATGAGGGCGAATGTGACCTTTGAGGACTTCTCATCATTCACTTAGCATCTCCATTTGCAGAGAAATGGAGAAATGTTTCTAGAAGAGTTAGGTGTTTCTGCAAAGCTTGGGAAGAGAGGATGGCTGTGTCATCAGCAAATTCATAGAGGGAGGTTAAAGGATGAGTAGGAATATTTAACGAGTACAGAAGGAACATGACAAAACTGATTACCCCACCCTGGGATGCTGGCATATTTAAAACCTTTGATTTAACTACACCAGATAATATAGCTTTTTTTGAAACTTTGGTTTTGCCATAGTGAAGGGCGGTATTATGAACTTGTTTGAGTATTTTATGCTTGGGATAAACTGTTACAAATGGTATCTCCGCTCTGCTCTACCATCCAATGTTATCACCTGAACTGATGTAACTAATTAATCTACTTCAAGCCTTTGAACATAGTTTATATTCTGTTGCCATGTTGATGCTAATGAAATCAGGGAACAGACATATCCTTTCAAAAAACATCTAGCTTCACACTGTTTATGTTTGAGGCTTGTTTAATTAATTAAGTGATGGGTTATACATGAAGAAAGACGAAAGTCTATTCTCAAAAACGGAACAGAGGGAGGGTGCTACCACAAACAGTGGGTTTTTGGAGCTAACTGTTGTGTTTCTGAGTGGAGTTTCCTGACAGGTCAGCGGAAATGTTATTACAGATTATAATTTATTGCATTAGACCGGTCTCCATTATAAATTGGACTGTTGAGGTGCTTACGACTGCCTTTACATGGAGGATTAACAACATTTCAC
Organism: Acanthosoma haemorrhoidale; assembly: GCA_930367205.1. NCBI lineage: Eukaryota > Metazoa > Arthropoda > Insecta > Hemiptera > Acanthosomatidae > Acanthosoma > Acanthosoma haemorrhoidale. The sequence goes on along the minus strand of OV884011.1, from coordinate 179,654,679 downwards.
CACCAACTATAGATATAATTTTGTGGTTCCAGTAATACTTACTAATAGGGTTCAGCTTAGTAGGTAAATACAAAGAGAAATGAAAGCATGGCTTTTATTTTCATTCATTATTGAATTCATGCGGAGACACAGCCATAAGCCTGATGAAGATTTATTCATGTCATTCATGAATGACTGGAGAGTGTTTCAAGTTCAAGACAAAATTATAGGGCATTTTTTATTATAATTTAATTTAATTTTGATATAGTTAATCAGTTTAATATAAAAGCATTAATGTCCATTATTAACAAAATGTTAATTTTCTTAGTTAACCAGCTAAAGTTAATTGTCTTAAAATGATGAGTGGTCAACAAAATGAATAAATAAATGTCCATTATTATAAAAGGTTGCTTATTTTCTTAGTTCTGAGATTATGTGAACTATGATAGTTGGTAACACTGAATGGTAGGATAGGGTGGGGATAGCTTTATAATATTGGGTTGGCAAGAAAGTGATTTCGGTTTGCACCAGTAGTTAGCGTTATATTTGTTTTGTTATTCTTTTGAATGTTCGAATTTTTTTCTTTTGAGATTTGGTAGTTGATACGTTTAGGTTGCTACAGAAAGAAATTATGTGTAATTTTGTTTACGACTGTCAGTTTATGATCAGTTTTAACATGGATTGCAAAAATAAGCATTTTTGACACATTTTACTTTTTTATTTTCATAAAGGCAAGAAAGTGGCCGAGGTTCACAAAGAGATATGTGAAGTTTGTGGCGTTGATTGTTTAATAGAACACACCTGTCAGAATTGGTTTAAAAAATTTCATTCTGGAAATCTTTCACTGAAAGATGACCAACGTTTTGGTCGATCTTCTGAAGTTGATGATAAAATGAAAGCCATAATTGAATCGAATCGTCATCGCTAGAGATTGCCAAACAGTTAAATGTATCACACACAATTGAAAATCATATAAGACGTCTTAGACTTGTTAAGAAGCTCAATATTTGGGTTCCACCATGAATGCAAGTCCTCACACATCTTTAGCAACACATACGAAAATAATGGAGCTTGGTTTGTTCGAATACGAAAAATTGGGACCTTGCACCATCGGATTATCATTTATTTCGAAGTTCACAAAACTTCTTAATTAGTGAAAATTTCAGTAATAACGATGACCTTAAATCGCACTTAGTTGAGTTTTTTGCTGGTAAGGACCAGAAGTTCTATGAGCGCGGGATCATGAAGTTACTAAAAAGATGGCAAAAGGTCATCAAACAGAATGGAAGATATTTGACTGATTAAAGTTCATTTTTGATATAGAAAAAATTAAGTTTTATTTCACACTAAAAAACCGAAATTATTTTCTTGCCAACCTCAATAGTTTTGGCAGTTGCAGATCTTCCAGGCATAAATCACTCGAGTGCCCAGTATTATTATGGATTTTGAAGAAACAATCTTATTTGATGGACGCCCTTTTCTAGGCTTATCTTCCACTGATTCTTTTTGTTTTTTACAGCCTAACTGTAAAAATCTAAGATGCAACTATTTACTGTCATTATTATTATTAACATAATACCTTTTGTTCTTATTGGAGAGGCTAGTATGGCTTAATTGGGTTTAAAATTTTAATTGCTATGTATTTTATTGTAGGGTTCAAGACTGTCACTTCACAGCCGCTGGGAGCTGCTGGTACTACAGTGACTCCGCCACTCCATGTTGGACCAGAGCCACTAGTCGCCACATGCCCCAATTGTGGCCTGACCATTGAAACAATGACTAGAAGTGAGCCTGGACTTATTGCTTATCTCTCTGGTGTCCTCATTTTGCTATTTGGGTATGTTAACCACTATATTAATTATCCATTACATTGATATTATCACTTTGAAGTTATTGAAAAGAGAGAGTTTAACAGAGGCAAGATTATATTTCTTTGTCGTTCATTATAGGGCTAATATTTTTCTCAATTGTCTTAAAATAATTTTTGTTTGATAGATTGCTTTTTTTTAATTTTTTTTGAATAATCACTTATGTAAGAATAAAAAATATGAGGATTAGACCTCGATTATTGTGAGAGCTGAGGTATTTGACAGGGTAGATATTAATTACGAGGGCAGGGTTTTAAAAAGGAAACCTGAGAAAAAATGGTATTTGATTCAGCTACATTTAATTGAAGGATAATAAGTGAGGCTCAATGTAATAATAGGATAATATAATTCTGTTTTTGATCATATTGGATAAGTAGAGAGGGAAGCTATAATGGTAAAAAATGGCAAGGCAACTGATACTGGGATGAACAAATCGTAATAATTTCATTTATTGTTTTAATATAACTTATATATTTATACTGATATTTTCCCTGTCCACTGCAGATTTTGGTGTGGCTGCTGCTTGATCCCATGCTGTATCGACAGTTGCATGGATGTCCACCACACCTGCCCTAATTGCAAAGCCTACATCGGCAGATACAGACGTTGAAAATGGCCATCTCTTCTTTCATTTCAATGTAAAAAGGCCTCGCTTGCCATATTTTATCTAACTGGTAACATATTTTATATTCTTATATACATATATATATTTTGTTAATTGTTCTTATAAAAAATTGATTATCTTTCTGTTAGAAGAGTGTTTTCTTTAAAAAAAAAAAATGTTTGTAACTTCATGCACAAATGCTATCTTTATTTGTTACACAAGTCACTAAGACATTTATTAGCTTATCTATTTCTCATTGGTTGATCTTAATTTAAAGTAGAAGAAAATCCTCCCTACTTTAATTGTTTAAAAAACAAAGATCTAAATGGAGAAAAAAAAAAAAAAAGTATGTATACATTTTATACGTAGTAATATTTTCTTTAATGCCCTTTCCAAGGACTTTGTTTTTATAAATAAAAATAACACAGTTTGTAGATGAATAAGTTAAATAAAATTGAATTATACTTATATAACTGTATAATCATTCAAATTTTTGATGATTCTTTTTACTCTGGCCTTTTTAAATAATATATTGCTTCCTTGATGTAAAAGCGACCTGCACAACTCAAAATAATTAATTCATCAGGAGAACGAGCAATTTTTTACTTTGATAACAATTTAACTAGATTTGTAATGTACAAAACTTCTTAAAATGTTTTTGTTATACTTTCAATAGTAGAATATTCTAAGTCTGTAATATATGTTATCTAAATTCAACGAAAGCAAATAAACAGTCAATTTTTATCAATTAATCGAGTTGCCTCACTTTTCTATCGAAGGAGCGATGTGCTTTGTCCTAAGAAATTACTGCACCTACATTATTTAATGAACTAATTATTCTATTGTTTCTTCCTTCTATGTATCAACTTACCTGAACTTAGTTTGAACAATAGTTATTTGATTCATATCAGCTCAGTAGTTTTGTTAAATAAATAAGACTCGCTCATTTTTGTGCAATATAGCACATTTTTATAGAATGGCATTATTATATTATTAGATGTTATTGGGAATATAATACTGTAAATTGCCTAGAAGGTTCTGTATTCTGTAGTTTTGTATCAAGCAAAGCACATTAATTATTATTGTTAATAAGTTTTACTAAATAAAATTTTTCAGAAAACAGGCATTAATTTAAAAATAATTCAACGTATATACAGTTAGTTACTGTTTTATATTCAGCATGTTTAAAGTAATCTCCTGATTGTATACTGGAGATATGGAATCAAGACCAGCAAAATTAAAATGGATAATCTAGTGATTGTAACTTTAACTTTATTTAGCAGGAAAGTAGTTTTTGTTAAAGTATATTCCTATTTCTTATCTCCTAGTTAAGACTTCTGTTTTTGTAAATGTGTTTTTAGATGTTAAAGATATTATATCATTCCAATAAGGTTGAATCCCATGTCAGCTTTTTGTTAAAATTGTAATGTGATTTATGGATTAAATTGTTTTTGTTTTCATGTAATGGAAAATTGTTGAATAGTTATGGAAAAAAATAACATAAACTGTAAAAATAATGTGAATGATTCCATCCATGTGTGGTTTGCCTACTATTGGTGACGTGTGCCTTGTATTGTTATATGAATTTTACAATCTCTAGCGGACATTTCAAGATTGTTGAATATGCAGTAACTTTAATTGTGTGGTCTTGAGGGGTTAATTTGTCTTTCTATTTAAAAGTATGTAGCTGTATAAATATGTATGTTTTAGATAAATAAATAATTTAGTCGTGGGTAATGGAAAGTCAATATTGAGTCAACATTTGTTTATTGGTGATAATGAATCACGTTTGTATGTTTAAATGCTTTATTGAATTGTTTTAAAAATATATTGTTGCTATAAATAAAAATACTTCATAAATACATCAGGACGATTTATTTGCATAACGCTTAAATATTGGGTGTCACATATGCATGACTTTGGGCAATGGTGTATTATATTATGATAAAATATGAAATAGGGATTTCATAGTTATTCAAGAATTTAGATATGATTAGTTTTTAACCCTTGTTGAAAAAAGTATTTTAGCTCCCGGTAGTCTCTAACACTAACACCCTATTATAAACTTCATCCTTGCCACTACCACTATCAACTTAAATATTACCACTGTTTTGGTTATGAATTTTCATGAGATTGTGACAATTCCATCCAGATAACGTATCATATTATAGTAAGTTATCTATTTTTGATAGTTATTTAAAAATGACCAAGATAAATTCCATTTTGAAAACAAGGAGAATCTATTGAAAACCAGGAAAGCAACTGGATGTTATCAGTTATTCATATCCTTTTGAGATAGTACTGCTCCAACAGCCTTATCACTACCATCCGTTGTCAATATGAATTGTTTATTCCAGACAGGGAATTGTAAGATTGGAACATTCGTCATTAGTTGTTTTAACTCTTTAACAGCTTCCTTTATTTTTGTAGTCGTGTATTTATAGTTTTTAGGGAGTGGGATATAGGTCTGCTTAATTTGGATCCATGGTTCGTATCATAGTGTCTTTGTTGACTTTCAATTGTGGTCTTGCATAATATAATGTATTGTGTCGATATCTTTGTTGGAAGTTAAGAGTTGTAATTTTTTCCATTGTAATTAGTGTATTGCTGCCTTGTTAAGTTTTTTAGTTCTTTGTGCCTGTGAAGCCTTACTACAGTTTTTCTTTACTACATGTACGGCTTCATTCCTCAGTGTGTAATCGAAGTCATCTAAGTTCTCAAATTTTATGTGATAGAAAAAGTCTGTTAGTTCTCTATGAAAGTTATTGATATGATTGAGTACTAGTTATTTTGGAAAGTAACTGTTCAATGGTTCTAGCATTTTGGTATTCTTTTCAAGTGGTTCATTAAGTTAAGAAGAATTGCAAAATCTTTATTAAAAAAGTTAATGCATTTCCTTTTAACATTGATAATAAAACCATTAAAAATCTCGCGTGATTGCCCACTAGGTATTGGGTTCGTTTGTTGCAAGTAGAGGATAGCCCATAAGTTTTATTAAGGGTTTTATAAGTCCTTCTGGCGTACCGTCATATTTGCTTATTAGCTTAAGGCCAGTATCTTTGCTTTGGTAGGATTGATTTTCTGCAATTGTTTTGTCTATGTTAAATCTTAGCCTGTTAAGTCTGTCAGTAAGTGAGTTCATGTACAATAAATCAGTTTATATTACCTCTGATGTTTTCTTGATGTTCTTCAAGTGAAAGAGGCTTCTTTCTTCCTTCAGTCTGTTGTTGATGAGTATAACTTGATGTGGTGGTTCTCTGATAGGTAGATCGTTGAAATGGTGCAGTGCTCAGATACTCTAGAAGAGGTTGCCATGAGCTATTTCTTCGCTTCTTGAGATCTGAAAGATTTCTCGATGTCGATCTGAATAAGGCTGACTGGCACGAATTTACTTAATACTGCCAGAGTCCACTTACTCTGGTGCCAATTAAATTTTCTTAGTTAGACTTTTCTTAAAAAGAAGAGTTAGACTTTTTTTTAAAAGAATTTATTAATAGAACATACAAAACAGTACATCAGCAATTATATTTCTGTAGCTCAATGACTCAAAAACAACAACTTTATTTGGTATAAAACACAAAGGTACAATTATATATGGTTACAGCCTAAGAGCTCATTAGCGAATGAGAGCCTTAAGGAAGCAACACTCTGTCTTATGCCTAAGGGGTATTAATCTGTGTAGGAAAGCGATAACAGTAGGGATGAGGGTGCAGATATAAAAGTTGTGGGAGCCAATTATTTAGAATAGAGGCCTGGGAAGGGAAGACAAGTTACTAATAGTATAGTGTCCTGTGCCAGTCGAGAATGCCGCTGACCTGCCTATATAAGGCCAAGATTTGGGTTTTTTTCCCCAAACTCTTGGAACCCGGCACCTGAAGAATACTGCTCTCTCTGCACTGGCGCTTGCTGCTCTACTCAAACCATGGCCTTCTCATTCAACTACCTCTGGATCTCTCTCTCTTTCCTAGCCTCGCTATGTTTTAGTCCGGCGGCGTGGTCAGACCCCACACCTTCCTAGTTGGAATATCTGCCTTCGTCCCGCTAAAACTCCTTGGGAGAGACCTCTCACTCGCCGGCGACGGTTGCTGTGTCCCTACAAACTTTACCTAGTAGCGTCTCCCACGGCAATCCAGTCTGCTTCTCTCCGGTTCAAACTTGCCTTTTGGACCCGGACGGTTTTCGCCTACCTTTAGATACCGAGTGTGAATTCGTGGTCATTCCAAGACCGCATAAACTACCTACCATGTTCCTCTTCTCCTGAACATAGTGCACTGCCGGGGCACACCTAAGATCTTATGGTTTTAGATCAATACGAATAAAGCTGCCCGCCGACTAGGCCGCCAGCAAAGGTCAAAGACCTCTCTCTTGACGCTTACAGGACAGCGGCCGGGTCGTAGAGACCTTAGCCCGCGGCGGGCGTCCTCCCCCTTAGGGCTACCCGACAGCTCTCTTTGGTATAGAATCTTCCTCTATCTCTATTTGATGAAATCCACAAGCTAAATCAATTGTCGTAAAGTATCTAGATCAGTTAAGTTGATTTAGTAAATCTTATATATTCGGCAGAGGGAATTTATCTGGTACCGTTTCCGCATTCAATTTTCTATAGTGAATCACTATTTGAATTTTCCGTTTACCGCTAGCATCCATTTCTTGGGCACAACCCAGATGGGGCTGTTATAAAGAGAATTGCTTTCCCCAATAATTATTATTATAGAACTTTATTGTGCAATAATTACAATCTGCCTTTTATAAGGCAATAATAATACAGATAAATGATCTCATTCATACCTTACTAGTCATCATTCACTCGCTCATTCATACAATAGGACATGATTGGGGAAACTGGCCATTGCCAGGACTCCCACTGTCACGCGATTATAGCAGGTCACGAGGCCACTGCCGTTTCAGTCTCGGAGGAGGATTATAGGGATGAGTGGCGCAGTGCAAAGACTGTGCTACAGGATTAGGGTGGTTGGAAAGGCTACTTTGGAATTTCATAAACTTGGAAGGGATGAGTTCTAGAATGTAGGGTATATTAAGGTCGTTATGAAGGGTTTTGTTGCTGACATAATAAGGGGCATTTACTCAGTTCTCAGGACTTTGGATTGAAAGGATTGGATACGCTTGATGTTCGACTTTTTTGCTGTCCCCCATAGCTCTATTCCGTATGTCCAGATTGGTTTAAGTATAACTTTGTAGATTAGTAGTTTATTTTCTATTGAGAGATGGGATGTCCTTTGAAGTAGTCTGTACAGTTGTCCAAAGCGTCTGTTTAGTTCTTGTCTTTTTAGTCTCGTGTGTGGGTTCCAGGTCAGTCGTTTGTCGAGATGGAAGCCTAAGTACCGTACTGTCTCGGTTACTGGGAGAGGAATAGAATTAAAATAAACTAATGGACAAGTCTTGCGACAAAGGGTGAAGGTAATGTGGGAGCATTTTGCTTCATTAACTTTGATCCACCATTGATTGCACCAATACTCGATCTCGTCAAGGTGTTTTTGAAGGTTATGGGATGCTATGTCGGGGTCTGGGTGGGATGACAAGACTGCAGTGTCATCTGCAAATGTGGCCAAGAAGGTGTTGGAAGTAGAGGGGACATCAGCGGTGTATAGGTTATAGAGGATGGGGCCTAGGACACTGCCCTGTGGAACTCCTGCATTTATGGGATAGTAGTTAGAGTATTCTAAGCCACAGCGGACTTGGAAGAAGCGGTTTGAAAGGTAGGACTGTAGGATTAGGAAAAGGGTCTGTGGTAAATGTCTTTTGAGCTTGTAGAGCAAACCTGCGTGCCAAACCCTGTCAAAAGCTTGAGCTATATCGAGAAAGGCAGCAGTGCAATACTTTTTGGTTTCAAGGGCTGAGGAGATGTGATCAACAACGCGAAGGCCTTGTTGAGCAGTGGAATGTCGTTGGCGGAAACCAAACTGGTGTGTGGGAAAAAGGTTTTTGGATTCAACAATTGGAAGTAGACGTTTTAGTAGGAGTTTCTCAAATATTTTTGAGAGGATAGGGAGTAGGCTAATTGGACGGTAAGATGAGGCGTCATTGGGTGGTTTACCGGGTTTGGCGAATAGGACAATAATGGAATGTTTCCAGAGGAGAGGAAAGTGTGTCGTTCGGATAATGCAATTATATATGTAGGTTAGGAAGATTATGGCTTTAGGAGGAAGTTGTTTGAGAATTTGAGGAGTTAGGAGATCATATCCAGGGGATTTTCTGTAAGGTAAGTTTTTCAGAAGGTATTTGACCTCAGAGGGATTAACGGCTTTTGGTGGAAGAGAGAGAGGAATAGGTGAAGTGAGGAAATCTTCCACAGTTGTGCTGTGAATATGGCTTTGATGAGAAAGGTGAGTTCCCCAATAATACTGTTATTTATAATTGTAGTAATTTCTCTATTTACGTCTTCCTTTAACTGCTGAGGGCAACAATAGTTTCTTGTATAGATAGGTTTTTCTGTTTTTAGTGGGATTACATGTTTTAATAAATTGGTCTTATCTTCTGTCTTTATTATTCTCGGATATTTGTTTAATAAGTCTATTACTTCTTTTTGCTCTTTATCATCTAAATGACGCCTATGAGGTTTCTTATTTAATTTTTATTTCATATATTTACTTCGTTCTTTACAATATTATTTATCTCGTTTCGTTTCGTTACTATATTATTTTTAGTCAAATTTTCACTGTTTTTGATTATTTTCCCGTTTATTATAAATTCATTATTTTTATCGAAGTTTAATTTCATACCAACTTTTTTTTCATGGTTTCCATACCAAGTAACATATTGTAACGGTTGCTAAAATCAAATATTTTAAACGTAACTAATAATTTATGTGATAGTCCTAGTTGAGGTGCTAGGTCAATGAAGATCGCTCCATGTCCTTTTTTACTACCGGCGGCTGGGATGTTCACAATAAATTCTTTCGACGATATTTCAGTATTGTCGGGTAGAGAACTTGTTATATAATTTGTCTCTGAGCCTGTATCAACTAGCCATGTCTGTCTTTTTAAGTCGGTAAAATGTGGTAATTTATTGCAAAGGTTTAATCTGTGTTCGTCAAGCGTGGTTTGGCTTTGGGCCTGCCTAAGTCTAAAAAAATGTTTGAATCTTTCTTCTAATTCAGCAAGTCAGTTTTTTAATTGGTGATTCTCGTCTTCTAAATGATGCACGCTGTTACTTCTTGCAGTTCTCATTGAGACCGTATTTTGTGAGTGTGGTTAAATGGTCTTGAACGGAAGTTAACATCGGCCTTATCTTTCTGTCGCCAGTTTGGTTTTTAATGCCACGCTTGGGGTTTGCTGCCATAAGAACTTCGGTTTTCAAATTGACTATTGTTAGTGTTATGTTGGTGTTGGCTTTTTCTGTGATAGTCATTTTATACCGTTTTTGTTGGAAGTAATTTTGCCTAGGGGTTATGTGAAGTGGTCTCGTATCTTTTCTGTGATATTTATCACTATAGTGTTGCTTATTATTACTTTTGTTGCAGTTCTGTCCATATAATCGTTCCATGATGTGACTACAATCGTTTAATATCGCGTTCCGTATAGTATCTATATTTTCGTGTTTCATGTGTGCTAGAAGTCTCCTAGTTGAGGATGTCAATTTCCTAGTACATGTTCGTTTATTTCCCTATCCTGATATCTTATTAAATTTAGTTTGTCACTAAATTAGTTTAAGAGCAGTCTGTGGCTTGTTCGGTAAGCCTAGTTTTTACAATAGTTTTGATGACGTGGTTTTGATCCCTATTATTATTGTTAGGAGCACATACATTATTATAAATTTCATTAACATTATTAACAAAAAAAATATTAAGTCATTAGGATTACCATTATAAAAAGGCAAATGACCATAGTCCTCTTTAGTCACAGAATATGCCATGGCTCTTGTGCTTGTGTTTGTAATGTCTCGTATTTGGTTGATCCTATCCCCAGTTTTCCCCATATAATTAGTACAAAAATGATTATACCTCAAGTATTCAAGCATTGTACCTCAAGTATACTACATATGAAGTTATTTACTTAGTTAGGTAAAACAATATATAGGTTACATATGTATAGATAATACCATATGTTTGTAACGTTTATATACCCCAATGACTGGCTCTACTTGAGAATTAAATTTAATTTAGAATTATTAGGGTATTTTTATTATGTATATTTTAATAATTTAATGTTATGAGGGATTAGCTTTATAACATTTATATAACTTTAATGTTATTCTTATTTATATTTTATAGGGTTAATAACACCAATTTTTATTTCGTTATAGTTATTTATTTATTTTTTATTGGTTTATATGTTTATCAAGATTTATTAATTAATTATAAATTAATATTAATAATGACAGAATTAGTAATTTTTATATTTTATATATAGTAATTTGGCAATTTTAATATTTTGTTATTATTTTATCTGTTTTTTAATCTTCAATTATCCCCGCCATTTTTTGATTTTTGGGTGGGGTTATCAGCCTTGGGAGTCTTTATCTATCAATTCTTCGAGCTTATTTGTAACTTTTTTGTTTGATTGAACATCTTTAATTTTTATAGGTTGTGTTTTATTTATTTCGAATACAGTTTTTATTATTTATAGGTAATTTTACTGTAAAGGCAAATTTATGTATTTTTGTTGAAGTAGAATTTATTTTAAGACGATGATGGGGTGAAACTCAAAACTGAAAGAGTACCTGCGATGAGTCTCGTGAGTGGTGTCTTCTTGTTTAAGCAAGAGGTTCTTCTGCCAGGCCGAAGTATCTGAGTGGTTCAGTGGCGGAGCCTTCCCTGTTGTTGGGAAGAAGTATATGACTAGAACGGTCAAGATTTCCTCAATGCAGTCTAACTCAGTCCAAGTTCGGACGCCAATTATATATCTGTAGCTCCTTAACTAAGAAAAACAATTGATATAAAACACAAAAGTTCAATTATATATGGTTACAAGCTAAGAGCTTACTGGCGAATGAGAGCTATAAGAAAGCAACACTGTCTTTTTTTTTAAATTTCAAAACCTCAAAAAATAATACAATGAACAAAAAAATTTTTATAGAGATACAAGTTGCTCCTCGTACTGCGATGCACTGATGCAGTCGAAGGAGGGCATAATATAAATACATTCAATCTGTAGTTAAAAAGTCATAACCATTCACTGTCTTATGGCTAAGGGTATTGTATGTGTAGGAAAGCGATAACAGTAGGGATGAAGATGCAGATAGAATTCCCAGAGGTCTCGGAAGGGAAGATAAATTACTAATCTGACAAGATAAGATAATTATAATAGAGCTGATTATTATAAGTTATGAGACACAGTCCTTAGTATTTTACTGATAAACATGCCATTCTTTTATGATAATATTATATCTGTACCTCGGACGGATACAACACTATGTCCATTTTTTTCCATATTGACTTTATTACCGTAAAAAAGGTTTTTTTTTCATTTTATAACAACTGCATGATGTAAATAACAATGAATAGAATGTTCTGGTAAAATATTGTTTCAACATCTCAATAAATAGCTGTGCCAATAACACTTTTTAAGTTATTTAAAAAAGTTTAAAACTCCTCTCCTGTAAAGTTATGAAAATGGACATAGTGTTGTATCCCTCCGAGGTACAGATATATTACAAAACTAGCGATATATAAACTTAAACGGGCATAGCAACTGTACTATTATAGAAACTTGAGTTTATAATCTAATTTCATGATATATACCTGAGAGAATGGGGTATCAGAAATAGACGGTTCGGAATATATAATAGAAACACTGTTTGGAATGTTTGAGATAACTATTTAATGAACTATAAACAGTAGCGTAAGATAGCAAGAAGGCGGGCTTCCTCGACAACAGTCTGTACACCATGAGTGTTCACCATAGAATCCCACTGGGCCTTCCAACAGACCATCAAAGTTTGAGGGTGCGGACGCATGGAGACGCTAGTCGCGTATTCTTGCATATCCGGCTCTGGTTATTGGTCCAGGGTATTAATAAGCAGAGCCTATGAACTATGATTACACATATGGTGGAGGCTGTGAATGCTTGATATTATTATCATCATTATTATTATCAATGGTTAAATAATAGGTTAAGAAAGTTAGATTTAATAGATAGTCTTATCATATTATGTACAGTTAAGATAGTAACATGGAATAATTGTTACAATTTTTATTATTGAATAATTTAGTTATTATAGGGTGTCCCAGAATTAACGCAAGATGTGAATTTGCCGCCATTTGTGCAGTAAAGTGCTGGCAACCCATAAAAAACACAATTTAACAGCTGACAGTTTAGCTTTAGTAAAAATAGATCGTTACACGATAGAAAAACGTGTCATTATCTAAAAAATAATGAAAGTTTGGTGGCCGCAGTTAGAAAAGTTCATACAAAGTATGGTCGGAATGGTGTTTTGACTTCATCTACTGTGAAGAGATTAATTGAAAAATTTAGGGAGACTTGACCAGTTGGAGACACTAAACACACTGGTCGTTCAAAAACAAGCCGTTCAAATGTCAATATCGAAGCAGTGCATGAGAGTTTCAAATGAGGCTGGTCAAGCAGTGACTGGTGCTCGATATTGCGGCATGATAACACAGTTCTTTGTGCCGAAATTGGATGATATTGATGTGGCCAATATGTGGTTTCAACAAGGTGGTGCCACATGCCATACAGCCCATGAAACAGTTCAAATACTGCATTAGACATTTCCAGATCGTGGACTCTCTCGTTTCGGTGATCAGAATTGGCCCCCTAGATCGTGTGATTTAACACCTTTAGATTTCTTTTTATGGGGTTATTTGAAGTCAAAGGTGTATATCAACAAGCCCACATCCACCCGTGCATTAAAAGAGATAATTCAACGCTGCATCAACGAAATTCAACCAAATTTATGCCAAATGGTCATGGAAAATTTTGACAAAAGAGTGCGTATGTGCCAGCAAAGTCGTGGAGGCCATTTGCCTGACGTTTTATTCCATAAATAACCCTATCCTAATTACTTTAATAAAAAAATAACAAAAATACTAAAAACTGTGTTTTGTATTTACGTAAATCAAATCTTGCGTTAATTCTCGGATACCCTTTATAACTTAGGGAAATTTGCGTATTTCAAGACGAACTGTGAGTACACAAATACTAATTACATTCCCCCGAAGACAGGAGGAGTTGTGACCACAAACCAGGTTTTACAGTATAGTTATAGATTTTATGGTTTTTAATGTTGAATGGTTGTAAAGCAAATTTAGCTTAAATATATGAGTGTTTAGTATGTCTGAAAGCCTACCTTATAAGACTTATAAGAATAAATGTCGCCGTTTGGACATACTATTTCAATAAATAGTTCACACAAAACTGTTCACGTGATAATGATATTAACTTTACCATCCTAAGATGTTAAGAGAGTCAATCTAAGTTAAAATCAAATATCAGGGAAAATATAAAAATATCATAATTTCCATATCATTCTAATAGTAACATTGCTTTCAGATTTCTGGAATTGCTCCCAGCCTGCTGGCCCGCCTCCATCCCTTCCTGCCTTTATGCAAGCCTCTCCCCTTATAGTCTGCCTGCCTTTCCGTATCGCTCCATGCCTGGCTTCCTGCATTCCCTCATTGTTCCCTGCCTGACTTTTAGCTTTCTGGAATTGCGCCCTGCCAGCCTCAAATCGTCCCATGGGCCAAACAACTGAGGAAAGAATTATTAACTACCGAGCTTATACCTAATGGTTATTTACGCGACGAAATTCTAATTAAGAAACTATTAAATAAAACTGCCAACCATGCCTGGCTTCCTGCATTCCCTCATTGTTCCCTGTCTGACTTTTAGCTTTCTGGAATTGTGCCCTGCCAGCCTGCCTACATGTTTTCCCACCTTCCCTGCCTGCCGGCATGACTCCTTCCCTTCCTGCCTGTATGCAAGCCTCTCCCCTTATAGTCTGCCTGCCTTCCTGCATTCCCTCATTGTTCCCTGCCTGGCTTTCAGGTTTTTCGAATTGCTTCCAGCGTGCCGGCACGCGTCCGTCCTTTCATGGCTGTATGCAAGCCTCTCTCCTTAAAGTCTGCTGGCTTCTTGTATTCCCTCAGTGCTCCCTGCCAGCTTTCTCGCATTCCGGCATTACTTTCTGCCTGCCTTCCTGTATTCCGGCATTTCTCCCTGTCTGTCTTCTTACTTCCCGGTACTGCTCCCTACCAGTCTGCCTCCTTAAGCATCCTCTCATGAACTGGTAGATCTTCTTTATTATCTATGACTAACCCATCAGAAGTATCCCTGACTCCTCCCAATCCATCACTCCCTCATTTTCTTCCCTCATAGCCATGACCTCCTCCGGCTTCAGTATCCGTACTTCTAGTTTATATTCCAAGGTCCAAGGCTCTTTCTGAATTACTTCATCTACAAAGCATACCCAACTTTCGTCCATAGCCAACGTTTAGGTCGCCTTATACTCCCTCCTCTTGATCCTAAAGGGTTCTCTCCTCTCCTTAGTACAGGCACTGAAAGAAAAATTATGACAAGCAAGGTCTGTCAATTAATTCGTACACCTGAAGCTCTAAGGAACCACAAAAATAAACGTTACCAACCGTTTTATTTCCCCCCCCCCTTTTGGGGCAAAGCCCCCAGCAATCTTCTTCATTGTTCAGACGCGTGAGAGGTAGGAAGGTCGTTCCAAAACATCATTTAAGTAAGTGTTTCGCTTTTATGTTGTACATGTTCTATTTTTTACTGCAAAAAGTGAAAAATGTCTTTCCATATTACTAGGTTGAAGTGGAGAAAACGGTATGAGTCACTATGTTATTTTCTGTAATTCATCAGGAGATTTAGTGAAAAACCTTAAACAACAAACGTTTGTTACAATAAAAGAAGCTTGACATACAAAATAATTAGAAAAATCTACTCCTTCTACTTTAGACATCAATAATTCAATTAGTGTTAGTATTGAGAAAATGAATCAAAATTAAAATGTTGGCTATGTGGCAATTCAAGCAAAAATAATAAAAAAATGTTTTTCTCTGTTTCTGGATGATCCGAATTGTCTGCGGTCAAAAACAATTTCGATACAGCACGTCAAAAAAAGGATGATGATTTTACATGAATAAGTATTTGTGAAAAACCTGAGGATCTCTTTGCGCATTTAGTTACCATTTAAATTGTTACCGTGCATACATAGCATTACCAAGAACCTCTACTAACAAACTAGGTTGCCCTTCCAGTAAAATTCCTGAAGAAATACTACAGAATTTGTTTGATAAGCTGATAGAAGAAATAAAAGATCAATTATCACAATGCTTATTTAAAGTATCTTCCTAAACGGTTGACTGAACTAACTGACACCGAGGATGCAGTAATAGGAAATATTGTTGTTAAATCACTTTTAATTGACTAAAAAATGACTGAAATTATTGTTTTCATATCCAAATGATAGGTCAGAATCTTGTATGATGTTTATTATTGTTTATTGCCTGCAGTAGTTGAAGTTGCCCGACAACTTGATTCAACAAATCAAACTGTCGCATGGGCCAAACAACTGAGGAAAGAATTATTAACTACTGAGTTATACCAAATGGTTATTTACGCAATATAATTACGTTTTATAATTATAATTATATTTTATATAATAATAGGCAATCTAATTGAGGCACACATTTATGGAACTGATACTTTGGGCGCTATTATTTAAGCTACGCTGTTCAATAGAGCCATACGTCAACATAAACGTCTTTATGAAGAATTTGAATCATTGTATTCAGAAGATGAGAGAACCTACAGAAGATAAAGATCATTCGGGTTCAATTCAGAAATATAGGGAATATTGGAAGCACTAATTGTGCCTATTGATTTTATAACATGGGCTATGAATTATGAGAATAAAACTTGTACCCTTAACAAATGACCAAACCGTCTCGGCCGGAATCTCTGATCAATCCTTGCAAATGTAACTCATCAATAAATTATTGTTTAGGGGGGGAGGGGTTCCCTAGACTATGGGCATTTATTTTAATAAAAGGTTCACATGCTCCATGCAACATGTGTATGTTGAATTTGGTTACATTTTTTTCACCGTCTAATTTAAATAATTTTTTTTTGAAAATAATATATAATAAAAAATAATCAATAATACAGTAATAAAAAAGAATTAAAATAAATAAATAAAAACTAACTTAAAACATAATATCAACGGTTAAAAATAATTTTGTTCTGGTGTAGGTGTGAGGAAAACCGTGTCGAAGTTTTTCTTTTTAAATACCAAAAGTTGTATAACGTAATTTCTTCATATACAATCCCTAAAAATTTACGTTCCAACAGTTCAAAATTAATAGTAACAGTTTCTCTTAGTGATTGGTAGCTTACAATGTAAACAAAAAAGGAGACATGGAATTATCTGGCAACAACGAAAAATTTAAAGTTTATTAAAGACAATAAACTCCCACGATATTTCACTCTTATACCGGGCGCTGAAGGGAACTGAGTGAATGAATAAGGTTGCAGCGGCTGGGGGTCCTCCAAAAGGAAGTGGGAAATAAAGCGACTGGGAACATGTATATTTGGGTTCCTTAGGGTCTCAGGTGTACGAATTAATCGACAGACCTCTCCCGTCATATTTTTTCTACTCGACTATCTTCAGCGTGGTATACTTCCCTTCTAGAATCTTATAGATTAAAATGCGTCAATAAGTAAGTTTATTCGATGCAATTGAAGCTATTAAAAGAAGTGAGTTATAATTATTAACACGATAAGGATGTTCGTAGAATACGGGTTATCTACAATAGCTGCCTTGGCAAATACACTCCTCTCTAAAGGATAAGAAAAACAACCTGTGAATCATTGATGATAAGATTCAAAAGGGAAAAACAGTATTAGTAGAACTCCTATCTTAAAGAAAGAAGCCTCACCTCACATATTTAGGGTAAGTGTAAAGTACATCAGTGCTTAATCTATTTAGACTAGTAAAATTAGTCTTAAAATTTAGCAGTTTATTTCCGGGGTAACTAAACATAGAGCTCATTGACTGATTGTTTACTACAGTAAGGCCTTGGAGGCTGAAAATTTGCAGGGTGATTAATTTAGTACAGTGTACGATGTACTACCAAATATTTTGAAAATTTCGACTCCTAAGAGGCCTAAACCATTTATCTGTTAAACTTTTATAAATTCAGCCAAATAAAGGAATACAGAACAATTTCATTACTACTAAAAAGCAGTTTTCTATAATGTAAATAAAGATTATCTTATTTTAGTTATCTTACTTATTTATTGTTATACATTTATAATTGTTACTGTAAAGAATGAGTTAAAATAGATTTGGGAAAACTATTCGACAATGCACTCATTTTGTTCAAACAAGGGTCATATGTTGCAAATACAAATGTTGTCTCCTTCAATTTTCCCTTCAGCAAGTAGTAACGGAAAAATATTTTTCCCACTTCAATTTTTGTAATACTTTTCACAGTGATTCTTTTTCCTTGCTTAGGATGCTTTTTCAACAAAAACGAATTTAAGAGAAATACTCGATAGTTTGTGTTGTAGTGACGATAAGCCAGTATTCCTCAACCAAGCCATACGCTCACACTCTTCTTCATACCATAAGTTTGCCCACTAGGAATGTTGTTCCCAGGATGAAAATCATGTACTAATAGTAGGAATCTTATTGCCACAAGTGAGAGCATGGATCGCTGGAGGTCCATGGAGAGAGGGGGAGTTGACTTTGGAGACTGTGGTTCATAATCATATGCAGGAATAAATGAATATGGTATTTTATTTACACTGAGTTAACGCGTTAATGTACCAAAGGTTTAAAAAGGACCTCCTCTGAATAACAAAACCTTGGTAACGATGCAAAATCTTCTATCTATTATCTATTTGGGAAAATCTACTCTACAAGTTATGTCTTCTACTTTTCTGTAGGAATTACTTTTTGTAGGACATCTACCGTAAACATTGCATGAAAAAACTCCAGAAACAACAGAATTAAAACTAAATATTTGTTCAAATGTTGATGTATACAGACATGACACCAGCGTACTCAGCAACATCAGGTATTCCATTGCCTGTGGTGGGACCTGACCCCATCGCTGTGACTTGCCCGGCCTGTGGAGTCTTTATGACGACAGTGGTGACCACGGAGTACGGTTCCAAGGCTTGGATAGGTTGTGGTGTTCTAACACTGCTTGGGTAAGTATGATAATATTCATTTTTATGATTATACCATCCCTACTCCGGTAAGCTGAGTCTCACAAATGGCATAGCTTTATAAAAAGAGAGAGGGAGAAAAAAGAAAGAAAGATTTATATCTTGATGCAGACGATCACACTCAGCACTTAGGTTTTGTAAAGTTTCTAGTCTGTGGAGTGTATTTGTAGCTGTAGATCTTATCGGGCATTGGTATGACATCGAAGTATAATTTTCTATAAAAAAAAAACAGAATGTCTCGCTTCAGTGGTGTTCGTCTCACTATTTAGGAATCACTATTTTACTCACGCGTAGAACAATTATAATTCATTGCTGATGTAAAATATCCTTGTTAGTAATCTGTACAACACTGTCGGTGGGTTCCATGTAATCGGGTTTCTGCCTATTTAGATTACTAGAAGTTCGCTTGTCATATTTTGAAGATTGAGTGTTTTAGTATTTTGTAGCAGTTTTGATAAATGATCCAATAAAGGTAGCTCGTCTAAAGAATTTAGAAGTCGTTGGGTTTATGGGAGCGTAGTCTTGTTCTACAAAGGATTCACAGGCTCTAGAACGTCACTAGTGCAAATATTGACAAGAAAAGGGCTTCACGGTGTCATTCCTGTTTATCTTCCATTCCTTCTTTGTAAAAAAGTGGATCCTATCTTCAAAGGTGTGGTCCTGCAAGAAAGAGCGAACAAGCTGCATCATATAAGAAGGGAATTTCGCCGTTTGTAGTTTATGATGAAGTCCGTTGTATCAAATCATGTCAAACGCAGCAACAGCATCTAAGAATGGGGACGCTGCGTAAGGACGATTCCCGTAATGTCAAATAAAACTTCGAATGAAAACTGCTGAAATACAAATTGGGAAGGTTGGGGGATGTACGAAATCAAAGATCTCGTGAAGTCCACTGTTGCTCCGCTGCTCGAATGAAGTATGTCTGATCACTTTCATCAGTATACCGTTTTGGAATTGTAGGAGTCGCCGAGCTGTCGTATACGTCAGATGACGAAAAAGCGGTGCACCTTACAGCAGAGTAGGCCTGAGTACACTATTGTAAATCAATAGCTTTAGACGCAGTGATAGATTGGGGAAAGTCAATAAATGCGTAAGTCGGTAAGACTTGGTGCATGTTTGCTTTGGTGTTGTTGGCTGGTGAAATTTGCTGCGCCCTACTATGGTAGGTAGTGGACTTTTTCCCTTTTGAAAAGAGAAAATTACGCAGTCAGTCTTACCTGCGTTTACAGAGATATTGAGTCTCCCCAATCTCTCACATATCTGGTTACAGGCTACTTCAGCCTGTCTAAGAGCTACCTTGGCACTCATGCTGCTACTGTACACAACTATGTCATCAGCGAAAGCAGTAACTGTTGTATTTTTGTATCGGGCTCCTACAATTTCAGATGTATATACGTTGAATAGTACAGGGAATAAGACGGCTCCTTGGGGTACTCCACAGGTCAGTGGCACAGCTTCAGAGAAGCTATCACCCACCCGCACCCGCAACGATCTGTTTTTCAGGAAGCTAGCCAGAATTGAATAGAATTGCTCCAGGCATTCCCGGTCGAAGAGCATTTGACACAGTGCCCCGTTCTTGGGTGCTGTCAATCGAAATCATAGCCGTGGCTATGTTTTTATTCAAGGTCTGACTGTACCTTCAGAAGGGGATGCTCAGCGCTCATACTGTACCGTATGCAGGTTATGTTAAATTTGCGACCGATACAGCTCCCAGTCGGCACGACGGAAGTCGTATCTCATGGGGCGAGGGGTCACCGCTACCATCCACTGCGTACAGTACTGGCCTGTGGTCAGACGTAATAAAGTCAAGGGCGGTGCAACTAGTGATACGGTGGGGTTGTCTTGTCAGTAGTGAGTTAATTGTCGAGGTAGCCTGCGCCTGTAGGCCAGTGGTGGGGGGGGGGGTGGCCCCGACACGCCACCTAGTGCCTAAGGCTGTTTCGTACACTAGTTTATCGCTCTCTTAACTGACGTTTTAAGGTTTTTATTATTAAAATATGGAAACATAGGTAGGTATTTTCTGGACTGAGAAGAGGGGAATTTCTAATTATTCGTGATAAAGAGGTTGACAAAACAACTGTTTGTTTTTTTTGTTCGGGTTTGTAGAAAGAATCATGTTATTTCTTTTAGAAGCATCATCATGTTTTAACTCTCAGGATAGTCCTGATAGCTTCTAAGGAACCCAGATTGAGGGCCAAATAAAGGTGATTTTTCTGAGGAAAAAAGCAATGATTAAATGCATCATAGGTGCTGTTATTTTCAAGTTGGTGATCGAATATGATGAGTAAATAAAAAGTAAAAGAAATAGTGTTAAAATAACAGAAAAAATAGATTTTATACTCATAATGATGTAATAATTATTTTAATGTTTCAATGGCAGATGCTGGGCCGGTTGCTGTTTGATCCCGTTCTGCATCGATTCGTTCAACTACAAAGTCCATCGCTGCTCCCAATGCCACACCTTCATCGGCAGATATGAAGGATGATGTCCACCAGCCACAAGAAGTCTAAAGAACTCGCTACCGTATTAAATATTTGCATTTGCATTTAAATAATGCATTTGAACTTCTTCGCTTTTGATGGATAATAATGTTAGAATAATACAGATCCACACAGTAACTTTGTTTGTAATTGAAGTATTATTTATTGATTGCTTATGAAACATGATTTAGTATATACATGTATATGTACATAGAATTAACCATAGATGTAAACAATAAAAATATAATTGTTTGTAGGCTTGGGTGTGTAAAATATAAATAAAAAAATGTAAATTACTATGTGCTGTAAAGCATATAACTATGTAATAAAAGATATTTTCGTGTCGTACAGAGGCAAACTAAATCTCGGGAACTGCAATTAAGAGTTACACTGTGCTCCCGCTGTTGGTCAGCCTAGCCCGTCGTGGTATATTCCTTTCAGTAATGTTAAATCTTGTGAGAAGTTGTTAAAAAAATGGAAATTATGTTTGAGAAAGATAAGTCTAGTACTAAGCACTCATAGGTCCTCAGTGCTACTTAACGAACTTCGGCGACAACCTTGGTTGATCATTCCTCATTATAAGGTGTATCTAGGATTTAATTTGCTTTGCGGTGCACCTGTTTTTATGACTTAATTTATTAAAAATAAAAAATAATTTTCTATTCTCATTTCCCCCTCTCATTTGTATCTTTTAATAACCAATTAACCAAATGGTATTTATCAATGAAGTATTTTTATTTTGTTTTCGTTTTTATTAATTTTATTTTTCTACAATTTTCTCTGCTGTTTAGACGCCTTCGAAGAAGCCACACACACGCGGTCATACCTATTCTCTACCAAGCAGACGTACAGAAGTAAGCAATTCAACCCTGGTTAGAATAGTGTGGGAAACCCCCCCTCCTCTCTCATACCCCGATTTTCTGCTCCCAACAATACCTCGTAATTAGTTACATGCTGTTTTTATTGGGGGCATTTACATTAACAGAGCTTTAAAACTTTTCCACGACTCTTCTTTGCTTTCGTTTATCATCAGTTAAATACTCTTTGTAGAGGAGAGTCTTTTAAAAGAAAAGAAAGAAAAGCTTTATTATGAAGTACAAGCAAAACACTGGTATATACAAATATTAAGAGTTATGTTACTACATACTGGGTTGACGTTACTACAAAGTGGGGTCTGGGGATAAAACTGACTATGTATAAGAAAAGTTTAAGATTCTGGGAAGTAGGGAGGTCATAGAGAGATGTGGTTGCTTACTTAAAATAACAGGGAAACATCAGTCACGAGGCAGGTATACATTTCTGCTCGAGCCCCACGATAATAAAACTATCGTCCGAGTGATTGACGTTGGTTTTTTTTAATGACTAATGAAATTTCCCCCAAAAAAGTTGGGAATCTCTAAGATTTATTAGCTTATGTATACGACACTTTATGGCTAGCTGACCATTCATTTTCAAACCGTGGCGTGGCGTCAGGTTTATACAGACCATAGATTCTTGGTACTGGATAAATGTGCAGCAGAAAGATTACACAGATGATTCTATCATACATCGAATTGATGTCGTTTGGTTAGTCAAGTCGTTTTCGTTTATAAATAAAAACTCTTTGAACACGGAGCGATCTATGCTAACACATACCTTCGAAAGCTTGGTATTATACTTCTGTTTTCTTGGAGGATTAAATTAAAAAAGTTTAACGATAGTAAACTAAAAGATTTGGGATGCCACCCTTAAATACTCCAGCAACATTGATTTTTAGATCATCCACAGCATAATAACATAGACCAAAATGTGACAGAGGCTTGATTCTCGGGCTGTTTATCCCCTTTACTTATCCAAAAGTACTCGTGTCAATAACGTGTAAGCATACTCATGCAATATAAAAAATCTATGCAGGTAGTTAAGTATTTAGGAACTTAAATTATATAAAGTATTTTAAAGTTATACAGTAACACATCACTAAAACAATTGTTTGTCATAAGGCGTACCAGAGATGGACCTTGCGGAGGAGCGTGGGGACTTCCCAAGACTCAGCTTCCACTTTCGCATGCGAGGGAGCTGACTACCATGTGGATTTGGGAGGTCTCTGGGATGTTTGTAAATACTGTATGAATGAGCGAGTGAATGAAAATTTTAAATATGGTATGAATGAGAACATTATCACAATTACTTATTGCCCAATAAGGCAGGTTGTAATTTCAGCGCAATAATTATCTATCAAAAAAAAAGAAGGCGTTAGAGTCTTGGGGATTTTATGTAACAAGAACAAGAACTAAAATAAATGGTTAATCATAAATGAGTGGAGCATTAAATCTCCATTCCTACTAATTATTTTTTTCTTGTTTGTTTTGGAATATCTATTTTGGAAGAAGGATTTTACTATGGCATTTTCCAGAAAAACATCTTAATAATTTTTCTTCGGTAGCGATTTTTCGTTTCCAAGTATCACGTTAGAAGTTATGGGCTTAAATGGTGAGTCTGTGAGGGACGTGTTTCAGACCACTAGTTCCAAATTTTCATCATATCTGACAAACGCACTTCAAAATGGAGAAAATCAAACATATAAGTAATTTGCCTTCAAAGTGGCATTTTTCAGCTGTGAATAGATGATAAGGTGTTATCGGACCTGATAAGATATAAAAGAATAAAATCAGTCTTTAACAGTACTCCGTCGTTGCAAGTAGACTGCGTTTGCTCATCTCACATATTCCAGGGTATGTGTGAACCGTATTATCTCTAATAAGTATTTAGATTTAATCATACTTACTATTATTTTTTAAAAATTGAGTCATTACTTCCAAAATGGCGTCTTTAGAACTATTTGTAAAGTACTAAAATATTTAAAATTTAAATACATGTAAAAGTATATATGACACATAAGGTTATAAGTACTGCTAAGTTTTGATGCGTAATTTTAATTTTTGTAAATTAAATTTAAAAAACAAAAAAACATCCCTTTCTACCAGGACTGAAATCTCCCCTCTGGAAAAATTCCTAGCTACGATCCTGCCAGCAACTGATAGTTTAAAAGTAATTGTCCATATTTATCTCCCTAATTAATGTTAATAATATACCTTATTTTGGTACGATACAATCCATAACATCTTAGCTTTATCCAATAGCGTACATAAAATATGGTATATGCAGTGCCAAATATTTCAGTCATGTGAAGGAATATCCTTGACTCAATATTTCTTCTGGGTGGATGTGTACTCGTAGGTAGCATTTTTGTACCGAAAGTTCAAGAACATGTTTCATGTAAATAGGTAAACTGTATACAATCGACCTATTTGAGAAAGGTTATTTAATTCTTAAGAGTTAGGTCTCCTTAATATTTTCAATAGGAATCACTTAGAAGAACAAAAAAGTTTAATGATTAATGTTTATTCTTATTGTTTTTCAGCAAAGCAAAGTTTTTTCATTGTATCTTTTCTTAAATGTGTTTCATCCTTTCCTATTTTTATGTTTATATCACACTAGCTGTTAATGCCCGGGGTTACCCATTGTTTTATGTAGAACCCAGAGGAGAAATTTCAGAAAATTCCTAAGAAACGCTTTCTGCTGAATTGTTTTTTTTTTTTTATTCTTATTAGAAAATCGTATGTAGTTCCCTTTTTCCACCTTTTAAGGGAGAAGATTGATGTGGAAACTGGTCATGTGCTCTTGCATAGTTCTACGTTTTCACATGTGTGTCATTCACGAGAGAAAACCGTCTAAATTTGTTATAAGTTTTCTGTTATCCGAGAATTTATAGAATTAGAATTTCATGTTTATAGGCATCATGATATTGTCATCACCACATCCTTGTACAATTTTGCGAGTTTTTAAGCAAACTGTAAGGATCGGCGTCTGTTGGGACTGTTAGATTGTGAAAGGTGAATAACGAAACCAACAGACGACCGTTTGCCTTCAGGGCCTGATGATGAAGCGGAATAGGAGACTGCACGTGCTAAGATGTTCTCGGAAGACAACTGATAGTTAATAGCACTCTCCTATTTGTTCTACGAACTTAACCGTGGGAACATGGCCCGACCCTGAACAAACCTTGTTTATTGGCCCTTAGTCATCCCTACTTACGACGACCACGCCCTGGTCGCACGCGAGTAGGGCGATAGTAATAAAAAAGCAGTCAGTCCATGTTTCTGTGTGGTTGGAAGAGGTTACGGTAGTGATTGAGTGAGAGACAAACCATTCATATTGTAGGGGTAATGTGGATACCGGATGTCGGGATATTGGTTGAACAATTGTCGGAGGTGAACAATTGTCGGAAAAGGTGAACAATTGTCGGAGGTCAACAATTGTCGGATTGCTGTAGTTAATAACATGGACTGTGTTCCATGTAGGCGTTAATATCTGACTCCATTTATTGATAGGGATGTGTCCCGACAAGACACTGTGTTCAGGATGAGGTTCAGAGGTTCATAAAGAATAAGACCAGTTTTCAGAGTTCGGGAGAGAGATCGGCAGCGTAATAAGTACAAGTCGTCAGGGGTCTGCTATAGGCTGTGAGGCGAAGTGCCGTCGTATAGTAGCGGAAGGCCGAGTAGGCATATCGCGACGGTGATAGCGGCCATCGGTATGTAGAAACTAGAAGAGAATGAAGAGTGGGCCTACCAGGGGCCAAGTGCCCCCGGTGTCGAGTTACTCGGAAGACTGAGAGACAGAGTGGGCCCACCAGGGCCAGGTGCCCTGGGGTTAGTGATAAGTCGTGCGCTATGAAGACTGAGGGACTGACTGGGCTGAAGAGTGAAATTTTACTGATATAAATATGATAACCCCCTCCCTCGTGGAAGGCCGGTTTGTCTGCCCGGCGTAAGTTTTACGATACACAGGTAGCCACTTCCTTTTAGTTTATTGACCGTTGGAGTACAAGGGTGTGTTTTATAAGGCTGCTAGGGCCTCACCCCCTTGGGTTATTTGACCACCTATAGCAAGGTTATTATCCCATGGGTCCCAAAAGGGTTCCTAGCATGATTTATTGACCGTGGGAACGTGACTGACCGTCTATTTTATTAGGGGCAGGTGTGCTTGGCCTAGGTTTTATGGTGGGGCTTTATTGCCGCACCCTCGATCCTGTGTGACTTGTTTACGACTTCCGACCTCTCTCTGATTTATTACCAGAAGTTTATACAGATTTACATTTTCTATTATAATACATTATGAACCAGAGTGTAGGGTAATTTACATATATAGTTAGCAGTCGCTACACCGGACTTGATCAAAGGTATGTGGACTTTTCTTTTCCGTCTGTAACATAGTTGCCAGCTAAATGGAGCATGTGGCTGACTGTCAAATCCCGACTTTACTCTTTAAATTTTGTAATGGAAAATAGAATTGAATGACATTTTATTTTAATTAGTAGTGGCTAAATAGTAGCTTTCGTAGTTGTGTGAGAGCTAGTAATCTTATATTTTTTGTCCATTAAAGCACCCTTTAATTTTAAACTTGTTATTCCTTTTAAATGGTTACCCTTCCTACTTTCTCCTAAGATTCCTGAGATCCTAGTCGGGGCGGGTACAATTGGTGTCAGGTGTGGGGTGGATGCAAGAATACCACAGTCGAACCAGAGAGGATAGTAGGAGGGGAAGAGCCTGCCGGCGCGAGGGCAGAGTAAATTGCTGACGCTAATAGAATTGATGGGCCGTGCGGTTTTGGGCGAACGGTTGATCGGAGGGCGAAAATAGCCGAAATTTGTGATCATCTGGGTAGGGCATATATCTGATAACTTTAAAAAAAATTTTGTTGAACCTTAATTGCCAAATTAAAAGGAATAGTTAAAATTAAGATGAACAGGGTAAATGAACCGGAATGGTGGAACCGTTCATAAGAACTGTAGAACCATTTCATGAACCGGTTTTCATTTCATTCATCATCATCATTTCATAACAGTTGAATCTGTTACGCGAAGGTACAGGTGTTTCTAATATATTATAATCCAGGCATAAAATGTCAGCAGACGAATTGAGGAAAAAGCTCGACGAGGCCACCGAGGCCAATCGTCGCTATAAGGAGAAAGAAGCAGAGCTGGAGAGGACGTTGAGGCAAGAGCGGGTGGCATCCCAGGCTATGAAGGAAGAGTTGGACGATACCAAACAGAGACTGAATATGAGTGCGGTAGAGGACCCACCCCGAACCAAGAGAGATATGTCCATGCAGGGGCTTCTTCGGGCATGGTCGGACCCGGAAAAAGATGGACCCATTGAAGAGTTTCTACGCAGGCTCGAACTAATAGCGCAGAGTGGTAATTGGACAGTGGCCGACCGATTGACGGTATTAGAGCTGAAACTCGCAGGTACGGCAGCAGTCTTTGTACAAGCCCACCCCGAGCTGCGAGAAGGGGGCAACGCTTACCAGGACCTGGTGACAAGGCTGAAAGAGAGGTTTGAAGATTCGGCCACCCAAGACTATTATCTGAGGGCGCTAGGACAGGCGAGACAGGTACCGGGGGAAACGGTGAAGGGATTCGCCGACCGTGTCTTGGCTCTGGGGCAGAAGACCATGCCGCCGGCTGCAGATGTGACAGAGAGAATGTGGAGGGCCAAGGAATTGGAAAAGAGAGTAGTAGCTACATTCGTAGCAGGGCTACGGGGTGACTCCAGCAAGCTAGTGGCGTATGCGTCTCCACGCAATTTGCAGGAAGCCTTACAGAAAGCAGCGGCATTGGAACAGTACACGGAAAGGAAGCCAACGATAGCGTATGCGGTGTCCACAGAGGAACAAGATGAGACTATAACCATCGAGCATCAGAGAGTCTGCTATTGTGGGAAGCCAAGGAAGGAAGAAAAGATGGGACACTTTGCCGCCGTTGTGGCAAGGACAAATGCCCCCTGTGACTTGTTATCGCTGCGGTAAGGTGGGACATATCGCTAGAGAATGCCGCCCGACTCCAAATCAAGGTAACAGGGGGAGCGAGATAAGGCAAGTAAGCCCTCGGACGTGTTTTCGGTGCGGGAAGCCCGGCCACTATGCCAGCCACTGCCGAGGTAAGCCGATGGAGGATCAGGGAAATAAGCAACCCGATCAGAATTCGGGACACAAGGATGACCCAAATGCTTAAGACGCCGCGAGGACCCCGGCACGGTGTCAAAAAGTAAGGGGAAAGACGTACGGATGGTCCCGAGCGTGGGGAGTAGACAAGGAGGGGGCATACGGGTGAAGGTGGTGATAGGAGGGGAGCTGAAGGAATTGTTAGTGGACTCGGGCTCGGAGGTCACATTAATCACGAAACCCATACAGGGGGTGGAAATACGAGGTAGCAGGATCAGAGCAAAAGGGATTACCGGCCAGAGACTGCACCTAGCAGGGGACCAGATAGTCGAAGTCGAGTTCCAGGGCAGGAAGGTAAAACACCGTATGACCATAGCCAACCTCTCAATGGACTGCGATGGAGTGCTAGGGTTGGATCTGATGAAAAGACTCGATACCGTGATCGACACCAAACGTGGAGTATTGTCAACAAGGATGACCGGCGCAGACGAGAAACCGGAGAAGAGGGTAGCGTCGGTAACAGACAAGAAAGCAGAGCCAAAGTGGCCTAGGAAGAGTACGCAAGGCCGACGACGCAGACCGAGGGGCAGGAGAAAGAGAGTGAACAACCAAGAAGCAGACATCCTTCCAAGCAACGACCCGGGAGAACCAACGCCCATCGGTTCTACGACGGTGAAGGTGTCTAGTAGATCGGTCATCCCGCCGTACAGCGAGGCCCTGCTAGAAGGTGACGTGGCGGGATGGGCATCGGGTCGAGACTTGTGGCAAGAACCCAAGCTGATAAGCCAACAAGGGGTGCGAGTGGGTCGGAGCTTGAACCGGATTCGAGACGGAAAAGTATGGGTTCGGATGGTGAATCTTACCGCGGGAGAGGTGACGTTGAGTCGGGGTCAAGAAATAGCAAACGCCGAGGAATGGAAGGATATTAGGGAAAAGGGAGAAAAGGTCGTGGCTCTAAAAGAAGGCACGGACCAGGACTGGACATTAGACTGGACGGAGAAATTACACCACCTAGGGCCGACCGAACGGGACGTAATTGAGGCTGTGCTGAGGTCCTATGAGACTCTGTTCGAAGAGCCTGGGCCCAACGGTTGCAAACTGAAAGTAGAACATCGGATAGAGACCGGAGATGTAAGGCCAATCTGCAAACGACCGTATCGGGTCCCCTTCGCACAACGGGAGATTGTCAAGAAACATCTGGGCGATATGTTGGCCAAAGAAATAATATCGCCATCCGACAGCCCTTGGGCGGCGCCTGTTGTTCTGGTACAGAAGAAGAGCGAAGACGGAGAAATTAAATATCGATTTTGTACGGACTTCAGAGGCCTGAACGAAGTGACCAGAGTAGATGCATACCCGTTACCGCTTATAAATGAGACGCTGGAACAACTGGGGAAGAGCCAGTATTTCTCGACCTTAGACCTAGCCAGTGGCTATCACCAGATTCAGATAGCACCCGAACACCGAGAGAAGACTGCCTTCACCACGGTCGGAGGGCATTTCGAGTATAACCGCATGGCGTTTGGGCTCGCCGGGGCACCGGCCACCTTCCAGCGGCTCATGGACGAGTTACTGATGCAGCTGAAAGGGGAAGTCTGCTTCGTGTACCTAGATGACGTGATCATCTTCAGCACGACCATCGAGGAACACGCCAAAAGACTGCGACTTGTACTGGACAAGCTAAGAGGAGCCGACTTGAAGATCAACTTGAAGAAGTGTAGATTCGCGGTGGAAGAAGTGGCCTACCTAGGACATGTCGTAACACGGCAAGGGATACAACCAGACCCATCCAAAATTAAAGCCGTCAAGGAGTACCCGCGCCCGACGAATCGTAAGGAAGTAAGAGCCTTTCTCGGGTTGGCCGGGTATTACCGTCGGTTTGTGCCTTGCTTCGCCGAGAAAGCGAAACCGCTAATGGTGCTGACCTCGGAGACCACGAAATTTGACTGGGGCCCCGAGGCAGAAGGGGCTTTTGCGAAACTAAAAGGGGAACTGTGTTCTGAAAATATTCTCATCTACCCGGATTTCGCAGACCCGTTCCTGCTAGCAACGGACGCCTCCGGAACGTCGGTAGGGGCTGTCTTATCCCAACGTCGGAATGGAGGGGAACGACCTATCGCTTATGCAAGCAGACAGTTGTCCAAGGCCGAGAGGAACTATTCGGTCACGGAGAGAGAATTACTAGCGGTGGTCTGGGCAACTAAACAATTCCGTTGCTACTTACTAGGGAGACGGTTTGAACTTATTACTGATCATGCGGCTTCATTGATCTTGAGTCAAGATTGACGAGGTGGGCCCTAAGATTAGAGGAATTTGAGTATGAGGTGACACACAAGCCTGGCCACCGGCACACGAATGCCGACGCGCTAAGTAGAGCAGTGGCCTTGGTGAGGCTGGAGACCCCCCGGGACTTTCGAGCAAGATTAATGAAGGAGCAGAGCAACGATAGCTGGTGTGAAAAAATTACCAAAAAGGAAGGAGAACGGGTTCGCAGAGATGAGGAAGGGGTGATGTACCTAGCTCCGGAGGGAGCATCACCAGAGGTATGGAGGTTGATGATTCCGACTTCAATGCGAGCGGAGATCCTACAGGCTGCCACGATGCACCCGGGAGCTGAAAGAATGGAAATGCTGGTACGAAAGAACTACCATTGGGAAACCCTAGCAAAGGACGTCAAAGAACATGTGCGGACTTGCCTATCGTGTGCCCGAAGAAAGACACCCGTTAGCTTGAAGGCCCCATTACAAAAACCATACTTCCCAACGGAACCCTTTGAACAAATATCCTTGGACATCGTGGGACCATTCCCAAGGAGCGGACGTGGGAACAAGTATTTGCTGACCTTCATCGATCACCTTAGCCGTTATCCAGAGGCAGTAGCCATACGCGAAGAGACGGCTGAAGAAACCGCCAAGGCATATGTGGAGAGCATTGTTGCTCGACACGGAGTACCGGCACGGCTACTAACAGACCAAGGTCGAAACTTTGTTTCGAAACTCATGAAGGAAGTCTGTCGGATCCTGGGTAGCAAGAAGATACAAACCACTCCGTATCACCCAGAATGCAACGGAATGCTCGAGAGATTCCATAGGACGTTGAGTGACTCAGTGGCGCACTTCGCTCGCAGGGATGGCAGAGACTGGGACCGCTGGATCCCATACGCTCTCATGGCTTACAGAGCTATTCCCCACCCATCGACGGGATACTCCCCGAACTATTTGGTGTTTGGCCGTGAGTTGAACAACCCGGGGTGCTGGACGGCTCCGGTAATCGGCGATAGTTACGAAGAGACGTCGGAGATAGCCAGTGAGGTGGAGAACCGACTACGTGATGCTTACAAGGACGCTCGGGATCGAGCGGAGAAGGCATGGAAAGCCCGTAAGTAAATGGTGCAATCGAAAACGCAAGCTACGCACCCTGGCAGTGGGTGATGAAGTGTTATTACACGTGTCGGCGATAAAGCCTGGAAACTTCAAGAAGTTTCACTGGCCCTGGACAGGACCACATAAGGTGCTGCAGAAGCTATCAGAGGTAAATTACCGAGTGCGATTATCTACGGGGCGCGAAGTGGTGGTGCATATAAATCGGTTAAAGCCGTCCCTGTATTGACCACAGAGGCTAACAAGGAGGAACCGTCAAGCACAAGGGCGGACGAGGAGAGCGAGTATGGCACGGATTCGGAGGACGAACTTTGCTTAATCCCCACCATGGAGGAAGACGGCGATGATTATGACGCTCAACCGCGGCCAACTGCGACCAGGACCCAGGAAAAAGAACGGGTCGTAGAAAACGAACAACTCGAGCCCTCACAGGCCCAGGATGCCTCGACGGAGAGGACGGAGGGTTCGCCACCTGTGCAAGGTATGGTCGACCACGTCACCCCTTGGTGGATGAGAGAGGAATCGGTGGAGCCTGAAGAAACCGAAGACCCTCGGGACCCCACGTGGACTCCCGACGAGGATCCTCCTACCACCTGTCCACGTTCTCCTTATCCCTTACGATCAAGGAGAGACTAGGAGACTAATGAGAAATTGAATTGTTCGCAGGATGGATGGTGATGCAGGTGGTGTACGCACATAGTGGGGTGCGTTTTCTAGATGAGACTGATTTAATAATAACTAGCGAGCGGTGGAGAGTAGTGGTGGAAGTGAATGTAACTCACTTGTATGGAGAGTCCGCGATGATGGTGGCCGTGATGGAGGAGATTGAGATAGCCTACTGGCAGACGCTTGACCGAATCCCTGAGATCAGAACGTACCAAGAGGAACTGAAACGGACAAGGGGGATGGTATTGGAAGTGGATGAAGCAGTGAGATCGCTCAGAAACCTTTTACCGATTAGTCGGGGGAGTAGAGGATTAATTAATGCAGGAGGAAAACTTATACGACTAGTATTCGGTAACCCGGACGCGGACGACATGGAAGAAATACGAGCGGACCTGGCACAGCTAGAGGCGAGGCAAGGGAAAATGGTGCACTTAACGGAGGAGCACCTCACCATCACGCGACGTTTGGGGCAGAGGACGGAATAGAATGCGCGTACGCTGGTGCAGGTAGCGAGAACGCTAAAGAACGAGATAACGTCCACTCACAAGAGGTTGGGTACATTAGAAAACCGCCTCGACTACCTGTCCCTCTACACTAACCTATCCCTGTCCCTTATGTCAAATCTGAGGAACATGGAGGTCACAGCCCTTAAAGCCGGTCTCGACTTGCGGGACTTGTACGCGGGGTTAGAACAGGTGTCCCTGGGTAAAGTAAGTCAGACTCTATTGTCCCCACAGTCATTAAGCGAGATACTCCAAACGGTGGCAGGTGTGTTGCCTGCGGAATTGAATCTGTTCACAGGTACTAGATCTGAAGAGGCCCATCGGTATTACCAAGCGGCCGAGGTTCACGGAGTAGCGACTACATCAGCCATTCATGTTATCATAGATCTACCGTTGACAAGTCAGGGACAGACGTTCAAGAGATATAAAGTCACACCGATACCGACTTGGAGCGCTGAGGTGGCGCAAAAAGTGGTCTTGGACACATCCGTGGAGTATATTCTGACCTCTTTGGACAGGCAGTATTACGCACTTCTGCGTGACGAGGACTTTGTAAATTGCTGAAGATCGCAGCCGTGGGTGTGTCCCGTGCAGTTTCCTCTGATCAGACGTACTAGAGCCACCTGCTTGAGTAGACTGTTCTTTGGAGACGACCAGGATAATCAGCTAGGGTGCAGGTGGATCGCTCTGAGGGGTCCCCATCTTGACACTTGGGTTTGGGACAAGACGAACGAACGCTGGTTGTTCAGCTTAAGCGGCCCAGTTAAGGTGACAAAGCAGTGCCGTTCCCAGCCTCCTGAGGAAATTTCGGTAGACGGAGATGGAGAATTGGAAGTAGCAGAATCCTGCGCCTACAAGACCACGGACTACTGGCTACTTCCCCGGTCTAGAGGGGAGACGCGAGTGCGGTTGAATCAGGGGATACGAACCTTGGACTCGGTACCCCGGCGACTAACTAACACGAGAGAGCCGCTGCTAGGAGAGGACGTGAAAGAAGCCTGGACGGCCCTGGAGCGAGATGGTGACCTGGAAGCGGGACGATGGGCGGTAGACGAGGCCCGGCTCACAGCTTTATCAAGGGCAATCCAAGATGTAGACGAAGACCGAGAGAGCAAGAGGAAGTGGTTTTGGAATTCACTAGCGGGCATGATGATAATACTCCTGGGCGCGCTAGGCGCCTGGGGATTGCGGTTGTGGCTAGTTAGAAGAGGGAACGCAAACGCCCAAGTTAAAGAAGGTGTCGATCTACAGCAGGAGATGGACCAGGTGATCCACCAACCCAGGGAAATAGACCATGTGCAGTGCTAATTGGGTGTGTTAGGTGTAGTTGTAAATCCTAGGCTAAGTTGTTAAAATAGGTTAAGTATATTGGATTAAGAATAGTTTGTAGTTAATTTGTAGAATACCTTGTGGTTAAAAAGAGTGGTCCTCTAGGATCCACTCTTTTGTTAGCTGGAGGGTAATGTAAGGATCGGCGTCTGTTGGGACTGTTAGATTGTGAAAGGTGAATAACGAAACCAACAGACGACCGTTTGCCTTCAGGGCCTGATGATGAAGCGGAATAGGAGACTGCACGTGCTAAGATGTTCTCGGAAGACAACTGATAGTTAATAGCACTCTCCTATTTGTTCTACGAACTTAACCGTTGAAGTGGAGAAAACGGTATGAGTCACTATGTTATTTTCTGTAATTCATCAGGAGATTTAGTGAAAAACCTTAAACAACAAACGTTTGTTACAATAAAAGAAGCTTGACATACAAAATAATTAGAACAATCTACTCCTTTTACTTTAGACATCAATAATTCAATTAGTGTTAGTATTGAGAAAATGAATCAAAATTAAAATGTTGGCTATGTGGCAATTCAAGCAAAAATAATAAAAAAATGTTTTTCTCTGTTTCTGGATGATCCGAATTGTCTGCGGTCAAAAACAATTTCGATACAGCACGTCAAAAAAAGGATGATGATTTTACATGAATAAGTATTCGTGAAAAACCTGAGGATCTCTTTGCGCATTTAGTTACCATTTAAATTGTTACCGTGCATACATAGCATTACCAAGAACCTCTACTAACAAACTAGGTTGCCCTTCCAGTAAAATTCCTGAAGAAATACTACAGAATTTGTTTGATAAGCTGATAGAAGAAATAAAAGATCAATTATCACAATGCTTATTTAAAGTATCTTCCTAAACGGTTGACTGAACTAACTGACACCGAGGATGCAGTAATAGGAAATATTGTTGTTAAATCACTTTTAATTGACTAAAAAATGACTGAAATTATTGTTTTCATATCCAAATGATAGGTCAGAATCTTGTATGATGTTTATTATTGTTTATTGCCTGCAGTAGTTGAAGTTGCCCGACAACTTGATTCAACAAATCAAACTGTCGCATGGGCCAAACAACTGAGGAAAGAATTATTAACTACTGAGTTATACCAAATGGTTATTTACGCAATATAATTACGTTTTATAATTATAATTATATTTTATATAATAATAGGCAATCTAATTGAGGCACACATTTATGGAACTGATACTTTGGGCGCTATTATTTAAGCTACGCTGTTCAATAGAGCCATACGTCAACATAAACGTCTTTATGAAGAATTTGAATCATTGTATTCAGAAGATGAGAGAACCTACAGAAGATAAAGATCATTCGGGTTCAATTCAGAAATATAGGGAATATTGGAAGCACTAATTGTGCCTATTGATTTTATAACATGGGCTATGAATTATGAGAATAAAACTTGTACCCTTAACAAATGACCAAACCGTCTCGGCCGGAATCTCTGATCAATCCTTGCAAATGTAACTCATCAATAAATTATTGTTTAGGGGGGGAGGGGTTCCCTAGACTATGGGCATTTATTTTAATAAAAGGTTCACATGCTCCATGCAACATGTGTATGTTGAATTTGGTTACATTTTTTTCACCGTCTAATTTAAATAATTTTTTTTTGAAAATAATATATAATAAAAAATAATCAATAATACAGTAATAAAAAAGAATTAAAATAAATAAATAAAAACTAACTTAAAACATAATATCAACGGTTAAAAATAATTTTGTTCTGGTGTAGGTGTGAGGAAAACCGTGTCGAAGTTTTTCTTTTTAAATACCAAAAGTTGTATAACGTAATTTCTTCATATACAATCCCTAAAAATTTACGTTCCAACAGTTCAAAATTAATAGTAACAGTTTCTCTTAGTGATTGGTAGCTTACAATGTAAACAAAAAAGGAGACATGGAATTATCTGGCAACAACGAAAAATTTAAAGTTTATTAAAGACAATAAACTCCCACGATATTTCACTCTTATACCGGGCGCTGAAGGGAACTGAGTGAATGAATAAGGTTGCAGCGGCTGGGGGTCCTCCAAAAGGAAGTGGGAAATAAAGCGACTGGGAACATGTATATTTGGGTTCCTTAGGGTCTCAGGTGTACGAATTAATCGACAGACCTCTCCCGTCATATTTTTTCTACTCGACTATCTTCAGCGTGGTATACTTCCCTTCTAGAATCTTATAGATTAAAATGCGTCAATAAGTAAGTTTATTCGATGCAATTGAAGCTATTAAAAGAAGTGAGTTATAATTATTAACACGATAAGGATGTTCGTAGAATACGGGTTATCTACAATAGCTGCCTTGGCAAATACACTCCTCTCTAAAGGATAAGAAAAACAACCTGTGAATCATTGATGATAAGATTCAAAAGGGAAAAACAGTATTAGTAGAACTCCTATCTTAAAGAAAGAAGCCTCACCTCACATATTTAGGGTAAGTGTAAAGTACATCAGTGCTTAATCTATTTAGACTAGTAAAATTAGTCTTAAAATTTAGCAGTTTATTTCCGGGGTAACTAAACATAGAGCTCATTGACTGATTGTTTACTACAGTAAGGCCTTGGAGGCTGAAAATTTGCAGGGTGATTAATTTAGTACAGTGTACGATGTACTACCAAATATTTTGAAAATTTCGACTCCTAAGAGGCCTAAACCATTTATCTGTTAAACTTTTATAAATTCAGCCAAATAAAGGAATACAGAACAATTTCATTACTACTAAAAAGCAGTTTTCTATAATGTAAATAAAGATTATCTTATTTTAGTTATCTTACTTATTTATTGTTATACATTTATAATTGTTACTGTAAAGAATGAGTTAAAATAGATTTGGGAAAACTATTCGACAATGCACTCATTTTGTTCAAACAAGGGTCATATGTTGCAAATACAAATGTTGTCTCCTTCAATTTTCCCTTCAGCAAGTAGTAACGGAAAAATATTTTTCCCACTTCAATTTTTGTAATACTTTTCACAGTGATTCTTTTTCCTTGCTTAGGATGCTTTTTCAACAAAAACGAATTTAAGAGAAATACTCGATAGTTTGTGTTGTAGTGACGATAAGCCAGTATTCCTCAACCAAGCCATACGCTCACACTCTTCTTCATACCATAAGTTTGCCCACTAGGAATGTTGTTCCCAGGATGAAAATCATGTACTAATAGTAGGAATCTTATTGCCACAAGTGAGAGCATGGATCGCTGGAGGTCCATGGAGAGAGGGGGAGTTGACTTTGGAGACTGTGGTTCATAATCATATGCAGGAATAAATGAATATGGTATTTTATTTACACTGAGTTAACGCGTTAATGTACCAAAGGTTTAAAAAGGACCTCCTCTGAATAACAAAACCTTGGTAACGATGCAAAATCTTCTATCTATTATCTATTTGGGAAAATCTACTCTACAAGTTATGTCTTCTACTTTTCTGTAGGAATTACTTTTTGTAGGACATCTACCGTAAACATTGCATGAAAAAACTCCAGAAACAACAGAATTAAAACTAAATATTTGTTCAAATGTTGATGTATACAGACATGACACCAGCGTACTCAGCAACATCAGGTATTCCATTGCCTGTGGTGGGACCTGACCCCATCGCTGTGACTTGCCCGGCCTGTGGAGTCTTTATGACGACAGTGGTGACCACGGAGTACGGTTCCAAGGCTTGGATAGGTTGTGGTGTTCTAACACTGCTTGGGTAAGTATGATAATATTCATTTTTATGATTATACCATCCCTACTCCGGTAAGCTGAGTCTCACAAATGGCATAGCTTTATAAAAAGAGAGAGGGAGAAAAAAGAAAGAAAGATTTATATCTTGATGCAGACGATCACACTCAGCACTTAGGTTTTGTAAAGTTTCTAGTCTGTGGAGTGTATTTGTAGCTGTAGATCTTATCGGGCATTGGTATGACATCGAAGTATAATTTTCTATAAAAAAAAAACAGAATGTCTCGCTTCAGTGGTGTTCGTCTCACTATTTAGGAATCACTATTTTACTCACGCGTAGAACAATTATAATTCATTGCTGATGTAAAATATCCTTGTTAGTAATCTGTACAACACTGTCGGTGGGTTCCATGTAATCGGGTTTCTGCCTATTTAGATTACTAGAAGTTCGCTTGTCATATTTTGAAGATTGAGTGTTTTAGTATTTTGTAGCAGTTTTGATAAATGATCCAATAAAGGTAGCTCGTCTAAAGAATTTAGAAGTCGTTGGGTTTATGGGAGCGTAGTCTTGTTCTACAAAGGATTCACAGGCTCTAGAACGTCACTAGTACAAATATTGACAAGTAAAGGGCTTCACTGTGGTATCCCTGTTTATCTTCCATTCCTTCTTTGTAAAAAAGTGGATCCTATCTTCAAAGGTGTGGTCCTGCAAGAAAGAGCGAACAAGCTGCATCATATAAGAAGGGAATTTCGCCGTTTGTAGTTTATGATGAAGTCCGTTGTATCAAATCATGTCAAACGCAGCAACAGCATCTAAGAATGGGGACGCTGCGTAAGGACGATTCCCGTAATGTCAAATAAAACTTCGAATGAAAACTGCTGAAATACAAATTGGGAAGGTTGGAGGATGTACAAAATCAAAGATCTCGTGAAGTCCACTGTTGCTCCGCTGCTCGAATGAAGTATGTCTGATCACTTTCATCAGTATACCGTTTTGGAATTGTAGGAGTCGCCGAGCTGTCGTATACGTCAGATGACGAAAAAGCGGTGCACCTTACAGCAGAGTAGGCCTGAGTACACTCTTGTAAATCACTAGCTTTTGATGCAGTGATAGATTGGTGGAAGGCAATAAATGCGTAAGCCTGTAAGACTTGGTGCCTGTTTGCTTTGGTGTTGTTGGCTGGTGAAATTTGCTGCGTACCTACTATGTAGGTAGCGGACTTTTTCCCTTTTGACAAGAGAAAATTACGCATTCAGTCTTACCTGCGTTTACAGAGTCATTGAGTCTCCCCAATCTCTCACTGATCTGGTTACAGGCTACGTCAGCCAGTCTAAGAGCTACCTTGGTGCTCATGCTGCTACTATACACCACTATGTCATCAGCGAAAGCAGTAACTGTTCTATTTTTGTATCGGGCTCCTACAATTTCAGAGGTATATACGTTGAATAGTACAGGGAATAAGACGGCTCCTTGGGGTACTCCACAGGTCAGTGGCACAGCTTCAGAGAAGCTATCACCCACCCGCACCCGCAACGATCTGTTTTTCAGGAAGCTAGCCAGAATTGAATAGAATTGCTCCAGGCATTCCCGGTCGAAGAGCATTTGACACAGTGCCCCGTTCTTGGGTGCTGTCAATCGAAATCATAGCCGTGGCTATGTTTCTATTCAAGGTCTGACTGTACCTTCAGAAGGGGATGCTCAGCGCTCATACTGTACCGTATGCAGGTTATGTTAAATTTGCGACCGATACAGCTCCCAGTCGGCACGACGGAAGTCGTATCTCATGGGGCGAGGGGTCACCGCTACCATCCACTGCGTACAGTACTGGCCTGTGGTCAGACGTAATAAAGTCAAGGGCGGTGCAACTAGTGATACGGTGGGGTTGTCTTGTCAGTAGTGAGTTAATTGTCGAGGTAGCCTGCGCCTGTAGGCCAGTGGTGGGGGGGGGGGGGTGGCCCCGACACGCCACCTATTGCCTGCGGCTGTTTTGTACACTAGTTTATCGCTCCCTCAACTGACGTTTTAAGGTTTTTATTATTCAAATATGGAAACATAGGTAGATATTTTCTGGACTGAGAACAGGGGGATTTATAATTATTCGTGATAAAGAGGTTGACAAAACAACTGTTTGTTTTTTTTTGTTCGGGTTTGTAGAAAGAATCATGTTATTTCTTTTAGAAGCATCATCATGTTTTAACTCTCAGGATATAGTCCTGATAACTTCTGAGGAACCCACATTGAGGGCCAAATAAAGGCGATTTTTCTGAGGAAAAAAGCAATGATCAAATGCATCATAGGTGCTGTGGTTTTCAAGTTGGTGATCGAATATGACGAGTAAATAAAAAGTGAAAAAAGTAGTGTTTAAATAACAGAAAAAATAGATTATGGATGGTTATACACATAATGATGTAATAATTATTTTAATGTTTCAATGGCAGATGCTGGGCCGGTTGCTGTTTGATCCCGTTCTGCATCGATTCGTTCAACTACAAAGTCCATCGCTGCTCCCAATGCCACACCTTTATTGGCAGATATGAAGGATGATGTCCACCGGCCACAAGAAGTCTGAAGAACTTGCTACCGTATTAAATATTTGCATTTGCATTTAAATAATGCATTTGAACTTCTATAATGTTAGAATAACACAGATCCATACAGTAACTTTGTTTGTAATTGAAGTATTATTTATTGATTGCTTATGAAACATGATTTAGTATATACATGTATATGTACATAGAATTTACAAAAGATGTAAACAATGAAAATATAATTGTTTGTAGGCTTGGCTGTGTAAAATATAAATTAAAAAAATGTAAATTACTATGTGCTGTAAAGTATATAAATATGTAATAAAAAATATTTTCGTATAGTGTCGTACAGAGGCAAACTAAATCTCGGGAACTGCAATTAAGAGTTACACTGTGCTCCCGCTGTTGGTCAGCCTAGCCCATCGTGGTATATTCCTTTCAGTAATGTTAAATCTTGTGATAAATATCGAAGTTAGTTGTTAAAAAAATGGACATTATGTTTGAGAAAGATAAGTCTAGTACTAAGCACTCATAGGTCCTCAGTGCTACTTAACCAACTTCGGCGACAACCTTGGTTGATCATTCCTCATTATAAGGTGTATCTAGGATTTAATTTGTTTTGCGGTGCACTTGTTTTTATGACTTAATTTATTAAAAATAAAAAATAGTTTTCTATTCTTATTTCCCCCTCTCATTCGTATCTTTTAATAACCAATTAACCAAATGGTATTTATCAATGAAGTATTTTTATTTTGTTTTCGTTTTTATTCATTTTATTTTTCTACAATTTTCTCTGCTGTTTAGACGCCTTCAAAGAAACCACACACATGCGGTCATACCTATTCTCTACCAAGCAGACGTACAGAAGTCAGCAATTCAACCCAGGTTAGAATACTTGGTAACCCCCCCCCTCCTCCCTCATACCCCGATTTTCTTCTCCCAATAATACCTCGTACTTAGTTACATGCTGTTTTTATTGGGGGTGTCGGGTTGTCACTAGGGGTGTGCCTGATCACCCTAACCCTGGTGACAAGTGCTGATTGTTCGAGTTAATAACCGGGACAATCGTTCCAGGACGGCGTTACTATCTGACTCCATTTATGATAGGTATGTGCCCTGACAATGCACAATGTTCAAGAGAAGAGGTACAGAGGTTTCATAAGAATTAGTCAAGTTTTCAGAGTTCGAGCGGAAGCCAAGCGGCGTCACGGGTACAGGGCGCCGGAGAGTCTGCAAGTAGACTAAAAGAAGGGTGAGAGACTCAGAGGCGGATGAGGATACTGGGAGACTAGCGAGGAGACTCCGCGAGGGAGACGAAGAGACGGATGAGGGACTCAGAGGTGGATGAGGAGAGACTAGACTAGACTGATTTTAGGGCCAGAAGCCCTGGGTTAAATATCGTTTCCCCTTCCTGCCGGGAGCCGGCGAGGGTCTAATTCGGCGGCGGTTCCCGCGCACCTGTGACGAGGCACGTGACCGTTAGAGAGGCCCTAAAAGGGTTGCTAAGTTTACGACTGTTTATGGCTGCCAGGTGGTACTATTGGGCTGGTGGGTACCTGGCTTTTGGGCCGGTGGGTACCTGGCTGTTTATGGCTGCCAGCGGGCGACCCTTTTAGTTTTATGACTTGTTTATGACTGCCGGCTTCCGCGCATTTATTACTTAAATTTTTACAATGATTTACATACATTTAGTTCCTGTTATTTTACTTTTGCTTACAATATATATGCACTAGAGTATAGGGTGATTTAACTTATGTAGTTAGCGGTCGCAACAGGGGGTATTTACATTAACAGAGCTTTTAAAACTTTTCCACGACTCTTCTTTGCTTTCGTTTATTATCAGTTAAATAATTTTTGTAGAGGAGAGTCTTTTAAAAGAAAAGAAAGAAAAGCTTTATTATGAAGTACAAGCAAAACACTGGTATTTACAAATATTAAGAGTTACGTTACTACATACTGGGTGGACGTTACTACAAAGTGGGGTCTGGGGCTAAAACTGACTTTCTATAAGAAAAGGATAAGATTCTGGGAAGTAGGGAGGTCATAGAGAGATGCGGTTGCTTACTTAACATAACAGGGAAACATCAGTGACTTCCATGAAGTGACGAGGCAGGTATACAGTTCTGCTCAAGACACTTCTAATTGTTCTTAGAATTATAAAACTATCGGCCGAGTGATTGACGTCGGTTTTTTTTATGATTAACAAA
Source organism: Acanthosoma haemorrhoidale (assembly GCA_930367205.1). Classification (NCBI taxonomy): domain Eukaryota; kingdom Metazoa; phylum Arthropoda; class Insecta; order Hemiptera; family Acanthosomatidae; genus Acanthosoma; species Acanthosoma haemorrhoidale. Next base: position 179,612,285 of record OV884011.1, on the reverse strand, counting down.
ATTTCCCAAAAAAAAGTTGGGAATCTATAAGATTTATTAGCTTATGTATACGGCACTTTATAGCTAGCTGACCAACCATTTTCAAACCGTGGTGTGGCGTCAGGTTTATACAGGCCATAGATTCTTGGTACTGGATAAATGTGCAGCAGCAAGATTGCACAGATGATTCTATCATCCATCGAATTGATCTCGTTTGGTTAGTCAAGTCGTTTCCGTTTATAAATAAAAACTCTTTGAACACGGAGCGATCTATGCTACCACATACCTTCGAAAGCTTCGTATAGTAGCTTCTGTTTCCTTGGAGGATTAAATTAAAAATGTTAACGATAGTAAACTAAAAGATTTGGGATGTCACCCTTAAATACTCCAGCAACACTCATTTTTAGATCATCCACAGTATAATAACATAGACCAAAATGTAACAGAGGCTTGATTCTCGGTTTGTTATATCCCCTTTACTTATCCAAAAGTACTCGAGTCAATAACGTGTAAGCATTTGAGAGATACTCATGCAATATAAAACATCTATGCAGGTAGTTAAGTATTTAGGAACTTAAATTATATAAATTATTTTAAAGTTATAAAGTATTTTAACCATATAACAACAGTAAGTTGGGTGTTACATTGCTAAAACAATTGTTTGTCATAAGGCGTACCAGAGATGCACCTTGCGGAGGAGCGTGGGGACTTCCCAAGACTTAGCTTCCACTTTCGCATGCGAGGGGGCTGACTACCATGTGGATTTGGGAGGTGTCTGAACTGTTTGTAAATACTGTATGAATGAGCGAGTGAATGAAAATTGTAAATATGGTATGAATGAGAACATTATCACAATTACTTATTGACCAATAAGACAGATTGTAATTTCAGCACAATAAATAATTATCTATCAAAAAAAAAAAAAAGAAGGCGTTCGAGTCTTGGGGATTTTATGTAACAAGAACAAGTACTAAAATAAATGGTTAATCATAAATGAATGGAGCATTAAATCTCCATTTTGTTATTTCCTACTAATTATTTTTTTTCTTGTTTGTTTTAAAATATCTATTTTGGAAGGATATTACTATGACATTTTCCAGAAAAACATCTTAATAATTTTTCTTTGGTAGCGATTTTATGTTTCCAGGTATCACGTTAGAAGTTATGGGCTTAAATGGTGAGTCTGTGAGGGACGTGTTTCAGACCACTAGTTCAAAATTTTCATCATATCTGACAACCGCACTTCAAAATGGAGAAAATCAAACATATAAGTAATTTACCTTTAAATTGAAATTTTTCAGCTGTGAATAGATGATAAGGTGTTATCGGACATGATAAGATATAAAAGAATAAAATCAGTCTTTAACAGTACTCCGTCGTTGCAAGTAGACTGCGTTTGCTCACCTCACATATTCCAGGGTATATGTGAACCGTATTAACTCTAATAAGTATTTAGATTTAGTCATACTTACTATTCTTTTTTAAAAATTGAGTCATTACTTCCAAAATGGCGTCTTTAGAACTATTTGTAAAGTACTAAAATATTTAAAATTTAAATACATGTATAAGTACTGCTAAGTTTTGATGCGTAATTTTAATTTTTGTAAATTAAATTTAAAAAACATCCCTTTCCACCAGGACTGAAAATTCCCCTCTGGAAAAATTCCTAGCTACGATCCTGCCAGCAACTGATAGTTTAAATGTAATTGTCCATATTTATCTCCCTAATTAATGTTAATAATATACCTTATTTTGGTACGATACAATTCATAACATCTTAGCTTTATCCAATAGCGTACATAAAATATGGTATATGCAGTGCCAAATATTTCAGTCATGTGAAGGAATATCCTTGACTCAATATTTCTTCTGGGTGGATGTGTACTCGTAGGTAGCATTTTTGTACCGAAAGTTCAAGAACATGTTTCATGTAAATAGGTAAACTGTATACAATCGACCTATTTGAGAAAGTTTATTTAATTCTTAAGAGTTAGGTCTCCTTAATATTTTCAATAGGAATCACTTAGAAGAACAAAAAAGTTTAATGATTAATGTTTATTCTTATTGTTTTTCAACAAAGATATATATATATATATATATATGTAAATATTTTCCATTTGTACCTTTTATTCTCATTTTTGATTTTATACATTATACTCGTATCTCTTTTTATATATGTTTTTATGCAAATTGTTATATTTTAATACATTTATTGATTTTAAACTAAAACATTTTTTTTAATTTTCTAAATTTAACAGTAAATAACCATTCCACAGAAAGGAACAATGCCGGATTACTCAACTAAATGTGGTCCATTGCCAGCTTACCCGGCACCTGCAGGTACCTCACTGCCGCCGTACGCAGCGTACCCACCAAATGCACCACTGCCGGCGTACTCCGCGTACCCAGCAGATTCACCATTGCCGGCGTACTCACCGTACTCACCGTACCCAGCTACAGCGCCTCCAATGCCTACTTTCCAAGCGCCCAATGTCGTAATGCCAGTGTACAATACAATTGGTGTATCAATACAGACGAACCAAGTAGCGACTGTTCCGATACCAACGGTGGGTCCAGACCCTATCTCCGTAGTCTGCCCCAACTGCGGAGTCACCATGACGACAGTGGTGACCACGGAATACGGTCAGAAGGCTTGGCTTAGCTGTGGTGTCCTCGTCATACTAGGGTAAGTATAAAGAAATACATACAGCTTTAAGTAACCGGGATGTCAGAATTCATTGATACTGATGTACAATACAATATTTGTACAATATGTACATACAAGATCTGGGGAGGAGCCCTCCAACGTCCAAGGCAAATTTCCCAGCAGGCTATGAGGGCTTTCGACTAGATTTGTTCGATGTTCGAAGGTCGGGCACTCCCTTATAGTTGTAATCCGTAAATCTAAAGAGGTAACTGTTTGTATTTGTGATTTTAGTTTTCTATGTTGAAGTTATGTTGAGTTTATGTTAAACTAGTCCGTATTATGTGTTCTGGTCTCTTAATTGAGTGAAGGTTCCAAGTCAGCCTTTTGTCTAGATAAAACCTAGGTATCTAAAAATATTAGATACGGGAAGCAATATCGAATTGAACGTTGCGGATTGAGTGGACCCTCGTAAAGAGTGAAAGTGGTGTGAACGCATTTGCCTTCATTAACCTTCGTGCTCACTTTCGTGCAACAGTTTCCTATTTCTGTCGAATGATTTTGGAGATTATCGGATGCAGTGCATGCTGTATTTATTTTATTTTTTTCCATATCCCCCTGTTACAAATTTATATATGTACAAAATATAGATTTCCCGGATTGTATTTCCCGTAGCTTGGCTACATTTTCATTGCATTACAAATTCTAGTATACAAAATAGTGATCTGCATTGTACAGAAGTAAGAATTGTACATTATACATTAATAGCCTGAATTTATTAAAAGTGATGGGGCTCACCTTATTTATCATAACCTTAAAACTAACTTACATCTAACAATAAAAACTTAAACTAAATCTTAACCTAATTTCTTCCAACAGTCTGTTGCCTTCGATGCGGGAAGGGTGGTGGGCTCATAGTGCTAAACATTGGGTTTGTGATGGGCTGCAACGAGTCAAAAAACTTGATGTGTCTCCAGTGGATGAACCACCGTACAGCTGTATTGTCAGTCAAGTGGCTATATAGCGAGCCACCGTACAGCTGTAATGTCAGTCAAGTGGGTATATAGCGGGGCACCGTACAGCTTTATTGTCAGCAAAGTGGGTATATAGCGGGCCACCGTACAGCTGTATTGTCAGTCAAGTGGGTATATAGCGGGCCACCGTACAGCTGTATTGTCAGTCAAGTGGGTATATAGCGGGCCACCGTACAGCTGTATTGTCAGTCAAGTGGGTATATAGCGGGCCACCGTACAGCTGTATTCATGAAATTTAGAATAAATTAATATTCATAACTATACGAATATATTCGTTAAGAGCAGGGGATTTTTTAAAAGAAATTGCTCGTACCTTTGTGCTAGTTTTTCTGTGAAAGCCTCATTCATTAGATTGATTTTTATATTGTATTGCTGTGAAGTCGTATTTTACTCGAAAAATAAACCTACCTGCAGGGATTTATGTTCTTTTATGGAAAATGTTCTTGACCAATTGTTTAATATTACAAGAACTTAAATTGGGGAATAGTCAATCTTTTCATCGTTTCTCGGAAAAAAAAAAGTTATTTAAAATCCCTTCTTAAGATGCTTGAAAAATTATCGTTCTTGTGAGAAATTATTCTTGTTTTTTATAACTTTATATAATCAAGTCACGATATAGCTCTTTTGAGAACCGCTCCCATGTAGTTTGGTGGTTCGAGATCCAATTATATAATGCACTTGCTGTTCATTGACACTGGTCAATCCCTGCTTAAATATATCCTTTTGCAATCACTGAACTCCACTTGATAGCACGAGCATGTTCGATTCAAATTTGAGGTATTAATTTTCCATTACGTATTTATTTTAAATGATTGATTAAATGAAACGCATTGCTCGAGTATCTCGTTAGCAGCCGCCAAGTATAGACGTGTTCTTAGTGTTCTCCAAAGTTTTGTTTTATTCTTCATTTATATGTTTTGTTTAACTATATTATTAATATTTATGAACTAATTCGTTTAAAAGTTAGTGGCAATAACAACAATTATTCTTCGGGGAAACATAAAATATTAGATGATCGGAGTGGCTCCGTAAAGTACAATATTCCAATTTATAACAGTTTCATTCAACTTTCCGGCGAGGAAGCAGAACATGATGAGGAAATTCAGACAAATATACCAAAGTTTCCACCTGCCGTGGTAAATTTTACATTGGTTACTCAAGAGAAATTATATATTTTAAACTAAAGGAGGTTCTACGACAGTGAAGATTTCGTTAGCAAAAAAAATCAAGAAAGAAATCAGAAATGACCACATCAAGAAAGAAAATCAACTTTCACACCGATACACCAAAACACGAGGTAAACCCGAAGGTGGTTTTGAAAGGAATGCAAATAGATTTTCCAACTGAAGAAATAATGACGGATTTTAAGGCCCAGAGCTTGGAGGTAAACAATACATACCAAATGGTAAAACAGTTAGAAGGAGCCCAAAAGAAACTGCCTATTTAAATAGTTATCCTCGAAAAGAAATCACAATTGGCAAAACTTTCGCATATTAAATATTATAATAATGTTTCCATTCCTTGGAGAAAAACAAAAACATAATGTAACGTTATTAGTGTCAGGAATTTAACCACGTGACCCCTAATTGCTACAAGAAACCAAAATGTTTGAAGTGCTTAGAAGAACACTTTAAAATGATTTCCTTAACTCGTCAATAAATTTGATGATTTTGTACCGAAGTACAGAAATTGCCAAAAAACACATTGCTCTAATTTTAAACAATATCCACTTTATTTAAGGAACCATAAATAAAAAACATGAACTCATCTAGCATAAAGTACAATCCACTAATGTTGACATTTTGCATTATGAATGGTCAAGTCCAAATCCTCTCATGCTCTGTGAGGCCAGCGATGCCCTTACATATTATGTAGTAGATTAGTGTTGGAGAGAAATGTTATGGCATTGTAGCGACCGCTAACTTCATAAGTTAAATCACCCTATACTCTATTGCATATATATTGTAAGCAAAAGTAAAATAACATGAACTAAATGTATTATAAACAAATGTAAATCATTGTAAAAGTGTTAAAGCAATAAAAGGCGGAAGCCTACTAAGTCATAAACGAGAAAGGGTCACCAGCTGGCAGTCATAAACAGGCATAAACATGTAAGGGTCACCAGCTGGCAGTCATAAACAGTCATAAATATGAAAGGGTCACCAGCTGGCAGTCATAACCAGTCCTTTAGGGGGCGAGGGGTCGGGTAATTAAGCGTGGGTACAGCACCACAGGTGTCCACAGCCCCCAACCCGGATTAGACCCTCGCAGCCTCCCAGCAGGAAGTAGAGGGGGTACTTAAGGCAGAGCTACTGGCCCTGTTAGTCAGTCTCCTCTTCAGCCTCTGAGTCTCTCGCGACCTTTACTCGGTGACGCCTTAAGCCAGGGCTCCTGGCCCTGGAAGTGAGTCTCTTAGTCTCCTCGCCAGTCTCCTCGTCAGTCTCCTCGCGACTCTCCCGTCTTTACTCGTGACGCTTGCTTGGTTTCCGCTCGAACTCTGAAAACTTGACTAATTCTTTATGAAACCTCTGTACCTCTTCTCTTGAACATAGTGCATTGTTGGGCACATACCTATCATAAATGGAGTCAGATAGTAACGCCGTCATGAAACGATTGTCCATGTTATAAACTCGAACAACCCGCACTTGTCACCAGGGCTAGGGTGATCAGGTACCTCCCTAGTGACGACCCGACAGTCGTAAAAATTACTCAATTGACATTTTAATGTTACACATCTTTATTTCATAAAACTTCGAAATAAGCTGACCACTTTTTGATTAAAATAAAATAATGGATAATCTGGACAAACAAAAAAAAATTAAGGAGGTCATTGCAACATTTGTGAATTCTCAAGACCAGGATATACATATTTTTTTATTTATGAAGATGTGGTTTTCAGTGAAAAGGGTAGTCTTACAACAACAATGAAGTATTTTAGGTCAAAAATACCGATTTTTTTCTTTTTTTAAATCATAAAACTGACTTGGCTCAGATTTTGTTCTTTTACTTTTATGGTCTGAATTTTGTTCATATATTTCTTCCAAAGAGTACAATTTAGTTTGTAATTTATGTAAACAAATTTTTGTTGATGAATGCTTTATGTATAATAAACTAATAATTATCTAAATACTTCTAGGTTTTGGGTCGGTTGCTGTTTGATCCCTTTTTGCATCGATTCGCTGAACAATAAAGTCCATACCTGCTCTCGATGCCACGCCTTCATTGGAAGATATAAACGTTGATGGAGACAAGAATTATGAAGAACTTGGAGCGACTGCAATGAAGACTATTATTTTGTCTGTGATTTTATTTGAGTATTTTTGCTTATGATAAATTAGATATAATAATTAAGAACACATTGTCAGACAGTGACTTTGTGTCTAAATAGTCAATATTTCGTATTCCAGTATTATTTCAAGTTATAATAATGATATCGATTATACAGTGAATATAAAATTAAACCTCTTTCTTGAGTATGAGTGTGACACTATGATTAAAATGTAATTTGATACCTTGTTTAAATGAAATCTGTTGAATTTATCTCTGTTTGGTTTATAATTAGTATAGCACTTGTGTACTAAGTGGTCGTAATGTATCAACGTCCTTGGCGTCGTAACTCAATATTCGATACTCATTCGTAACGATTAGCTTAGATGTGGTTACTTAAACACTGGGTAGAATCCATTGATAACCGAACAAATCATTTAAATGAGATGGACTCGGAAATAACCTCTATAATGAATCCAGACATGGCAGCCTTTATTTTATTGGTTCTAATATTTCTTTTTTACTATAGTGTAATCCTATCTTCCAACTTACATTGAACAATTAATATAAAAAAGTTAATCAGATATTATGTCCTTTGTTGGAGACTCTATTAAGTAGTATTCATCAATTACTGAATATAAAAATGTAAATATAATGAATGGTCAACTTAAGCCAAAAAGTTCCTATTGAGGAAGTCGGATTTGATGTAGCTGACATAAATTAATTTAATAAAAATTGAATGTCACTTTATTTTGACTGGTCGTGAAATAATAACAATAAGCCACAAATTTTATATAATGAAATGATTTATTAGTTTTCAACGGAAATGAATATCATGTGAAATGAAACCTAAATATAATTAATAACTATGAATGAATATACTAGAGTTAATATCAATGAGTACTTATTTAACTAAATGTTACACTGGTCTTCGGTATTCTTGAGGTCGGTCTGCGGTTACATTGTCAGGAATGTTTGGGCAACAGGCTGGCACTAGAAACACCGATGAAGGTCCATGGGAACTCAGCCAAAGAGTGGGCTACGGTAGGAGATACTAAACTACGAGTTCCCCCCCCCCCCATTTTACCCCTTAATTAATATTTTTTTACAATTTAAATTAATATGTACAATAACATAATTGAGCTGAGGGTTGTCCTTCTACAGCGTAATATGTTCATTTTAAGGAGTTCATATCCTAAAAACCAACATCTTTTTATGGCTAAAAACTTATATGAGTTCAAAAAGAACTAGGTGATGGGGCTCACCTTCGGATAACAATAAGATACTTTATTGTTAAATAAAGAATAAGAGTTTTTTTTCTTTTTTTTCTTGTCTATCAAAATAATAAAAGGATGTAGGAAAAATAATAAAGGAAAATTATTTGTAATGATGGGGGCCTTTAACTTTGGGGAGTCCCATTTGAAGGATGTATGTGAAGGATGAGGAGTAAGGAAGGCCTAAAAAAGGCGGGTGGATTCGGGAAGGTAGTGAGAGTCTAACGAGTACGGAGCCTAGGCTCGAATCCAAAAATTTGATGTGCCCTTTCTTGATGAAATCTTGAATAGCGAGCACATCATATTTTTCGTGGACGATACTAAAAGGTTCATTGTTCAGGTTTATATAACCAGAATTTGTCCCCACTCCCTTTTCAGATCGGCACCGGGACGGTCATTCCTCGTTCCACCGTGTTCGGGCATAAGCAGCCATGCGATGCTGTGTCGGCTATAGGACGTCCTCTCCGTATCATGATTATAGATTACATTCATACGATGCTTATGGTCTCCCTATAGCAGCGGACTCCAATTTAGGTAGGTGGGTATGAGATATTGCGGAATTGCCAAGTCTCGCTCTACAACCTAACTCCCCATTCACTAACGAACTAATTTTTAAATTAAATGCTTAGAATATTCTTAGATAATATTAATATTAACTAAATTAATATTATCAATTCTCTCAACAATAAACAGGTTGAAAATTAAGACTCATTAGAATCAAAATAGGGGAAAAACATTTGATAAAAAGGTGTTAGTAAAATTTAGAACCAAATTAAGTGACTTCGATAATGACGTTATTCGACGATGTGTATTTGAATTTTATGATCGTTGCGAGTTTCCTACAACCCACAGATTGTCGCCTATTTTAAACGATAAAATAGACTATTCAGGGAGGGAGAAATCAGTTCGAGGGATGTAAAACCAGGATCGCTTTCGAGGATCGCTTTGGCTCCTGTCAACTTTCTAAGAAAAATGCATACTTAAATCCGGAGGAAACGAATCCAAGTGACAGTGTGTACCTCGACGAGACTTGGGCCAATGAGCACCGTTCACGACAATACTTCTGGCCAAGTTCAAAAGAGGATTAAAAGTATCACAAAAATCCACGTCAATTGCTATTTGTATCTTTTCGTAACAAAAACGATTTTTTTTCAAAAATAAAATGTATTCATATTATAATTTCTGAACTATATTTTAGGTAAAAGTATAATTTTTGAATGTTTGTAATTAAAAAGAAACGTTATTGAAAAAATTTACTAACCTTTTCATCAAATGTGTATCCGTGTGTGTAATTTTATTCTAATGAGTTTTATTTTTTAACTTGTTTATTGTTGAGAAAATTGATAATATTAATTTAATTAATATTAAGTTTTATTTAAGAATATTCTAGGCATAAAATTTAAAAATTAGTTCTTTAGTGAATGGGGAGTTAGGTTGTAGAGCGAGACTTGGCAATTCCGCAATTTCTCATTCCCACCCACCTAAATTGGAGTCCGCTGAATTAGGGAGAGCATAAGCATCGTATGAATGTAATCTATTATCACACTTTATTGTCCTTCTAGGGAAGATTGAAGTTTCTTCAAATAAAGATTTATTAAAAATATGAACGATTACACACATCACTAATCAATTTTTTTTTCTATGTAACAAACCTTTATTAATTAATATTTATTAAATTCATAATTTCATAACAATATGGACAAAAATTTACCCATATTACACAACTTATTCATATTTCTATGAAATACTGTTGACTTTGCTTCATAGATTACTCTAGGGAACAAAAATAAAATTATTTTGGGTAACTACGAAAATTACAACTGATTTATGGGGTTCCAAAAAGGCTATCCGTTTCATTGGACGGCACTTGATTTTTTAGTAAATGAAACCTAATTGTATTGCGAAGTAAAGGGTACCGTCAAAAGGGGTAAGAATTTTCGAATTTTTTTGTGATGAAATACCCAAACCATTTGGATGACCACAACGCCTTGTAAGATGATTATTATAAAGCTCGTTGGGAGCAATCTGTGTACATTTCAAATTTTTAGTGCCTATGTAGCGACCGCTAACTACATAAGGTAAATCACCCTATACTCTATTGTATATATATTGTAAGCAAACGTAAATAACATGAACTAAATGTATTATAGACAAATGTAAATAACATGAACAAATATAAATCATTGTGAATGTGGTAAGCAATAAAAAAGGCGAGGGCCAAGTAGTCACACGAGAGGGGTGACCAGCTGTCAGTCGCAGGTACCTCACCATATGAGGGAACCCGCAGGTCCTAAGAAACCCTTGACAGCCTCTCCCAGTAGAAAAGGCTGGGTAGGGTACTTAAGGCGGGCTCCTAGCCCTGTAAATCAGTGTCTGGTGACCTCTACTCTTTGACTCGTGGCTTCCGCTCGAACTAATTCTTTATGAAAAACCTCTGTACCTCTTCTCATAATTAAGCGTCGGCCGTGGGTACATCACCACATGTTTGGGCAACCCCCAACCGCAGGCCTAATACCCTTGCAGCCCCCATTAGAGAGGATACTTAAGGCAGGCTCCTGGCCCTGTTAATTAGTCTCTCGTGACCTTTACTCGGTGACGCTTGGTTTCCGCTCGACTTCTAAAAACTTGACTAATTCTTTATGAAAAACCTCTGTACCTCTTCTCTTGAACATAGTGCATTGTCGGGGCACATACCTATCAAAAATGGAGTCAGATAGTAACGCCGTAATGAAACGATTATCCAGGTTGTAAACTCAAGCAAACCCTCACTTATCACCAGGGGCTAGGGTAAACCGGCACCCCCCTCGTAACGACCCGACAACCTACATGAGGTGAGATAAAAGGTAAGAATTGTGTCAATTGTTTATCATAGTACATCAAACATTTAGTTTAGGGGTTAGTATTGTCAGAAAAGATCCAGGATTTAAACTAAAACACTCGGAGTTTTTTTAATTTTATTTCTTGAAAATGTTTAAAGAAATCAGGAGAGCACTCTTTAAAATGTCACAGAGTTTCTAAAAAGTATGTAATTTGCACATAAAAGTACAAAAAAAAGGCACATCAAAGTTATGAAAACTATAAAACTGCCACGAAAAACTTAATGTTTGTGAAACAGTAAAACATTTTTTCGACTGCAGTGATTTCATGTGAATCGGGGAACATGAAATTGCCCATATTTCCTTTATTCTTCCCAAACGACACAGGATAATAAGTTGCATCTTTGTCGGAAAGATATCCTGACAATTCTCATTCCAGTTTCAGTAATGATTTTGACATGATTGGAGAAACAGGCCATTGTCAAGACTCCCACTGTCACGTATTTGTGGCAGGTCACGAGGCCACTGCCGTTTTAGTCTCCTAGGAGGATTATAGGGATGAATGGTGTAGTGTAATGACTGTGCTACGGGATTAGGGTTGCAGGTAGGTGTTTCATGAACTTGGAAGGTATGAGAATGCACGACATGTAGTAAAAAAAATAAATATTTTATAATAGTAGCATTGGTATAAATATTGACTTTCCTACAGCAACACAGGCAGTTGTTTAAACACCAGGGAGAATTGACAATAAAACCTGATCGCTTAGATAACATAACAGAAGCTGAGTCAACATAACAAAAATGGTAAAATAGGAAATACCATGTATATATATACCAATATGTATAGATAGGAAGTACAAAAGATACAGGGTAAATTTTAAGATGACAGTTATAAAACAGTAGTATGAGCTATAACTAAAAAAACAAGAGACAGTCTGAAAAAAAAAACCCGGCTTGAATTTTGGACTCAGCGACTTGTCATTTCTTTAGTCACTCAACCTTACTTTTTTTTTCTTCCCTGTCGTTACAACAGATTTATTCAGGCCTTGTATCTACCAATGAAGCAGTTGCACCTTGGACAATGGTGGATTTTATTGTTCAGAGAGTCTATGCAGAATGGAAGCCAGAAGCATTCACGACATCTGGAAGGAGAAAAAAACATTTAATTAGTTAAATTAGTTAGTTAAATTAATAATTCAATTAGTTTGAAATGAGGCAAAGGTAAATTTAATATGAGAAAAAAATCGGCAAAAGTATGTCTGTAATCTTAGAATGCGATAGAAAATTATTGGGAGAGGGCCCAAACAAGTTTGATACAGTGGCTAACGATACCCTCAAAATCATGAAATACTTGTTTGACCCGTACGTTGCACAAAGACTGATTCAACTTAACCGATCAAACCCGAGGCTATTGCGTACCAGAAGTGTAAAAAGACGGAACAACATTAAGACTTGCAGTAGATTTTACGATGGCACCAACTAAAAAAAATAGTAAAAGAATGGTCAGGGTATTTTTAGCAGTAATGAATTTTAATGTGAAACAGTCAATCTCGCGGAAGCAGTGAAAATATTACAAATACATTTACCGGAAGACTGTATCCAGGTTTTGTTCGATATAGTTAATTTACTCTCCAGTATTCCCGCCGTGAAGGTATACCACTTATATGTAAATACACGCAACGCAAGAAATGTAACCCGGGAGTCGACATCGACTCGACATTAGTGAAAATATGCCTCAGGCAGAACTATATAACTAGATACCTTAATTAGATTCAATTATGATTTATTCGTACAGACTTAGCAATGGTAAATTCTTTGAGACAGATATTAGCAGAACTGTACCTAGAAAAATTGTTTGAATGTGATAATGTCCTTGCATGTATGTGATTTCATCTAGCACAGTTCATTTTAAATCCATACAGGATTATTCATCCATCCTCAGTCCTGATGTGCATTGGTGTGATGATTAGTGTTAACTCTTATGACCACACCACCCTTCCCACATTGATGGCAACAGTTTGCCAGGGAAAGTTACATTAAGATATTGTTTGTTAGATTTAAGTTAGTTTTAAGTTTTATGACTCATGAGGGGTGAATCAATAGATTGATTTATATAGAATCTATATTGAATTCCATAAGTTTTAATAACAAAGGGATATGAAGGAAAAAAAAAAAAGACATGTTCGGAAGTTTAAATAAACTGCCAAATAATTATTGAGTTTGATTTCTCCAGCTTTGTCCAAGGTACGTACATATTGAGATGTATCAGAGGATGAACCACTCAAGGATTTGTATATACATATCACGGTATTATTGCCTCGGAGAAGGCTGGATACTTTCGAGATATATGACATAGACTTTTTTTTTTTTTCTTCCTAAACTCCTTGGGTTTAAATATTTAGTGGTTAAACCTTAATAACCGGCAAAGGGACTCGGTGATGGGGCTCCCCGTCTGGTTACAATAAGGGGAAAAAACTAAAACTAAACTTACAAACTATAACGTTCCTGCCTCGACCGTTTGCTGCCATCGATGGGGGAACGGGGCAGGAGTAATCGTGTTGGGTTTGTCATGGGGTTAGTCATGTGTCGTAGGGAGTCGAAGAATTTCTATGGCGAATGAACTTATCTACCGTTGGCAGCTCAATGTCCTCGTGTAGTTCACTGTTTCATCGCTGCTCGAATATAGTGTGTCTGACCACTTTCATGAGGATTCCATTCTGAAATTGTTGGAGTCGTCTCGCTGTCACTTCAGTCAAATAACTAAAAAGCGGTGCACCGTACAGCAGAGCAGGCCTGAGTACACTCTTATATATCATTAGCTTAAGGCGTAATAATAAATTGGGCGCTGGCATAGACCTTACCTGGGAAACACGTACTGACCTGACCGCTGCTACTAGCATCTACAGGAAACAATTCTTCCTAACTAATAATCCTTGCTCACGAATCAAGGGTAGTTCCTAGATACCTTCGTGGACACCTTCATACAATGACATTTAAAGGAAGGCATGCGTTCCAATACTAACCTGGAGAGAAGTATGAGACCGCAACATAAGAAAGTCGTAGAGCTGGGTTCTGTTTCCACTATAGTGACCACGTTGTATCTACATTGAGGGCACACGACACTCAGGGGGTCTGGTCCCAAAACGATTGGCGTCGCCTGCATACTATCTGAAATAGGTTGAAAGCATATCTAAGGAACTATACAAAATTTTTACGGACGGTGTTTGTGTGGTTTGGAGTAATTTTAATAAATGAATCGGTGAGTTGAAAAACCCCATAAGTCACTTTTTTGGGGATATTTGCCGGGTTTCCATACGATTGAAAAAGAGGCTTGTTTTGGAAGCATAAGCCCACAAGTCACATTTTCGCTGTTTTATAATGGTGGCTAGTTATCATTTAGAGAAACGCCTTAACTCGAAGGGTTCAGTTCAGAAACCATGTTTTCAACGTTTGTTTTCACTCCTGAAGTGAGCAAAATAAAGGGGGTAAAATGCCTACCGATAAGAAAAAATGGACGATCTCCAAAAATTCAAACGGTTTCTCCCAGATGACCAACAACACATTAAAAAGTTTTACACAGATATTTTCCAGTGGCCTACATGTGAAAGGGATTAAAAATCAGAAGTTAGCTAATCTAGTTTGAATGTACATATACTATCATAAGTTGTTTGTTTTGATTTAGTAATCAATTATTTGTAATTGTAGCGACCGCTAACTACATATGATAAATCACCCTATACTCTATTGCATATATGTTGTAAGCAAAAGTAAAATAACATGAACTAAATGTATTATAGACAAATGTAAATGAACAAATATAAATCATTGTAAATGTGTTAAGCAATAAAAGACAGGGACCAAGCAAGTAACCTGAGAAGGGTCAGCAGCTGGCAGTCATGAACAGCCATAAACATAACAACCCTTTTGGGGCCTCTCTACCTCCAGGGAGGTATTAAGGGGTCGGGTAATTAAGCGTCGGCCGTGGGTACATCACCACATGTTTGGGCAACCCCCAACCGCAGGCCTAACACCCTTGCAGCCCCCAGTAGAGAGGATACTTAAAGGAGGCTCCTGGCCCTGTTAATTAGTCTCTCGTGACCTTTACTCGGTGACGCTTGGTTTCCGCTCGACTTGACTAATTCTTTATGAAAAACCTCTGTACCTCTTCTCTTGAACATAGTGCATTGTCGGGGCACATACCTATCAAAAATGGAGTCAAATAGTAACGCCGTCATGAAACGATTGCCCAGGTTATAAACTCGAACAATCCGTACTTGTCACCAGGGATCAGGCACCCCCCTAGTGACGACTTGACAGTAGTTATATATATTTCTACAAATCTCTCGTTCTGACATTCTAGATTGTTTCGCCTTCCATGAATTAATTCCATTGGAATGATTAATTCATTATTTCACCACTTTCATTTATCATAGGTCCGTGAATTTTGAACTGATTCCGTAAACCACAGAGTAACCCTAAAAACTTCAGAGAATCTAAACATTTCCGTAAACTATTTTAACGCCTATATCCAACAACGGCCTTAGAATGTTTCAAAACTTCAACCATAATTAAAAAAGACCACAACACAAACCAGTTCAAACATCTCCTGCCTATATTCAAGTCCGAAAATCTCCTCTAAACCCTGCTGCCTTACAAGACTCTCCAATGATCAACAAAGGGTCGCCTTTTTGACCACTCTCAGCTCTTGAAAATAAACACGGATGCTTTTTCTGGGCGTAGCCCAGGGTTTCGGTCGGGGATTGATTACTTGATTCCGTTAATAATATCTTAAAATCCGAGCAGGAGTTTCTCAGGGGAGTCCTGACGCCAATCTCTTATATATCCGTTTAGTCCTAGCAACTGCTTTGAAACCTTTGCTGATGACACAGCAATATTTTCTTCTCATCCTGACACCACACCCCAAGCCCAATGATCGAGTTCGATACGTTTCAGCTTGACAAAAGAATGTCGTGGAAGGCTAACACAAGACTTAAGTAATAAGAATTAAACAGGCGTTTTAGGCACCTTCTCTACTACCTAACGCAGATTCAGAAACACTCATCTCATGCTAGAAAACAAATTGTTCATATGTTTTTGTCAAAATCAATCACGAGGTTTTGTCCCCAATAATTATTTTTATTTCATTTAAATGCTATGTAGCGAGCGCCAACTATATATGTAAATCACCCTATACTCTGGTGCAAATAATTTATTATAATATAATGTAAATCTTTGTAAGCTTCTTGTAATAAACCAGGGTCTATGCGGCAGTTGTAGCAAGGCAGGTAAACAGAGGGGCACCGTCGTAAACGGTACCTGACTAGACCAGGGCAGACATAGGGGCACCTATAGGTGGTCAAATAACCTAAGTGGGTGAGTCCCTAGCAGCCATAAAACACACCCTTTTAGGCCAACAGTCGTAAACCTAAGGGGGATTTGCCACCTGGGTATCGTAAAACATACCCCTGTCAGCCAACTCCACCTTTCACTAGGAAAGGGAAATTGTATTTAAGACCAGGAGATTAGGCACTGAACTCGACTCTCTTGGCCACACCTCCGCGCAGTCATCCTGTCTCTGTGCCCCCTTGCAGACAGTCCGACGCCTCGCTATAGTTACACTGCCGTGCCCCGTTCTAACTCTGATCAAATCTTATTCTTTATGAAACCTCTGTACCCTTTTCTTTTGAACATAGTGTATTGTCGGGACACATACCTATCATAAATGGAGTCAGATATTAAACGCCAACATGGAACAATGGTCCATGTTATAAACTACAACAATCCGCACTTGTCACCAGGGCTAGAGTGATTAGGCACTGACGCCCCCGACAGCTATATTATATCAACCATATGGTTGCCAGACACCAGAGCGCCTATAAGCCAAAAGTAAAATAGAAACTTAAATAATAATAAAATAATATTTCCTTATTCAAATTTAGGAAAAGAACAAAACGAAAACCAACAAATAACAAACTGACTGTGTGATCTTCGAACATCAGATGAATCCAAACATTCCTATCCAATGCCTCAGAACAACAGTCAACGTTTCCTTCAACATTATAAACTTATCCCTTCACAATGATAACCTAATTAGTAATCCATAATGAATATGTCTATATCTTACTGGGTAGGTTGTCAGATTAAAGATGTTGACGTCCTGATAAATAATAATCAATATGTGTTGTGGCTTTAGTAGTCTATTATTAAAAAAGTAATTTATACTTCAAATAAAATAGCTTTTCGCAATCGTAATAAAACCCTTTATTGTTTGTATCATCTCACTTACCTTGAATGTTTTTCCGATGTAAAGAAATTAAGAACTATAGTTATTTGGCAGCTTCATCATCCATTACATCAATACAACAAAAAACGTACCTAGTATCACCTTTTCATAAAAAAATTATGTAACAGTTTAAAAGATAGTATCAGGGACTTGTTAATCTTATCTTATAACAACCCACATGTATTTTTTTTATCTCATGAGTTTCAAGATAATAGAGAGCAATATTAGTTTTCATAATGGCACTGAAAATTGGGTAATCCAACACAAAGGTGTACTTGCAAAGAGACGTCTTCGAAAGCTGGCTTTCCTTGCATGAGGTATACATGTACTTACATCAACAAAATAATTAGGCAATTCAAAATAGGATTCTTATTTTGCATGCATATAGTTTGCATGTGCATGGTACTCTCTCCAATACATAAAATACTATATGGCATATACATGTTTTGGTAAAGGGGTTTCTAGTACTCGTATAATGGGGCTTCTATTATATTCATTATTTAAAAAAATATATAACAAAATACTTACCGACAATTACGCGACATCATCTATTATTACGAATATATTCTTTTAAAATGAAAAAATGAAGTAAAGGAAATGAAGAAAAAGGCCACGATGATAATGAAAAATAAAACTACATTATTTTTAGTAAGAAATCTTTTATTGAAATCGCCTGCAATGGTGGATTTCTATTGTTCACTCTCAAAATCAAATTGTCTGAAATATTTTTAATGTTTATTTAGAGTTACTGTACTTAAAGTATCCGTAACTATGGGTTCAGTTAAACATCATTCTATACCTCCATCGTGGCACTAGGAGGGTAGCTTGGATGTTGTTGAAGCTATGGATTTATTATTCTGCGAACATGCGATTAGCCCAGTGGATGTATTGACTCTTCCTGCGTCGGGGAATTGTCCTAGAGGAGTCACCGGTTGTCTTGCTTCGAGAATTGGTCAAGATTGTGCTTACTCGGTTTTTTGAAAATACTAGTCGGCTATTTACTTGATCAGTAACTCTCAGCGAAAAGTGATACTCTTCACTGCACTGGGCCTGGCTCTATACTTAAACCATGGCGTTGATTATTTTTATTTTTATTTTTATTTTTATCGTGTGCTGGTATAGAGTCCGTTACACTCTTCAGGTCACGTCGGGGTCACCAGTGGTCGGGAATTGGCTCCAAGGGGGAGGACCCACGCCGCTGACTAGGGCCACTACAATCCTCGCCGCTGTCAGACGAGCGCCATGAAAGAGATAAAATTGGTGGACCTGTGGTCTTTGACTTTTGCTGGCGGCCTAGTCGGTGGTAGCTTTATTCGTATATATACCTACATCATATATAGACCTTCCATAAGATCTTAGAAGGTGTGCCCTGACAAAGCACTATATTCAAGAGAAGAGGGACAAGGTAGGTATTATAGGTAGTTTATGTGGTCTTGGAATGACCACGAATTCACACTCGGTATCTATGGGTACGCAAAAACCGTCCGGATCCCAAAGGTGAGTGAGAACCGGAGTGAGGCAGACTGGATCGCTGGGGAAGATGCTTCGAGGTAAAGTTTGTAGGACCACGGCGACCGTCGTCCGCCAGGAAGAGGTCTTTTCCAAGGAGGTGCTAGTTTTAACGAGACGAAGGCAGATAATCCCACTAGGAAGGTCTGGGGTCTGACGACGCCGGACTAAAACGTAGCGAGGTGAGGAGAGAGAGATGCAGAATGAGAAAGCCATGGTTAGAGTAGAGCAGCAAGCGCCAGTGCAGATAGATAGAGAGAGAGAGCAGTGTTCACTTCAGTTGCCGGGTTCCTAGAGTCAGGAAAAAAAAAAACCTAATCCTTTTCACTTCAGCTGTTTCATGTACTAGTTTCCCACTCTCTTAACTGACGCTTTAAGGTTTTATTATTAAAATAATGGAAACATCGGTAGATATTTTCTGGACCGAAAAGAGGGGAACTTCCATTTATTCGTGGTGAAGAAGTTGTCACTACATCATTAGTTGTCATGTCTTACTAGAGTTCTAGTACTAGTTAATTCAAAGTAACGTAAAGTAAAGTTCTAGTTCTTTTTAATTCTTTATTAAATGTAATTCATTATATATTATTTGACCATTATTAATTATTGCGTTTATTTTATTCATTTTAATTTCATTATTCGTTCTCAATTTAATCTATGTTTCTAAGGTTATTTGCATTGTTTCCATCCCTAATAATATTTCGCATTTGTTATTAAAGTTGTAGATTTTAAACCTAACTATTAGATCACGGGTCAAACCCAATCTTGGTGCCAAATTTAGAATGACTCAGCCAATGCCTTTTTCGCTACCAGCTGGTGTTACCACTATGAAATCTTCCGACTTAATTTCAGTTCCTACGGGTACGGAACATGGGTGTATGTAATTAATTGCTGATCCTGTGTCTATTAACCAATTGTCACTGAGTAAGTCAGTAAATGATGGAGTTTCCTTCACTAGTTTTAGTTTATGTTGGGGAACAGGTTGTGGTTCGCTTACTCCTAAAAAATGTTCAACTTTGTCCTCCAAGTCTTTAACTCTCTGTTTCAATGGCTCTAGTGGGCGAGGTTCGGCTTCTAAGTGATGCACTTTGTTACTTTGAACAGTTCGCATTGACGCTGTGTTTTGTGAATGTGGATTGAAGGGTTGTGATGGGAATGATGTTTGTTCAGGTCTTGGAAAGTTAAGTCGTTGCTCATTATTTCTAAAGTTCCGACGGGATTCATAACGTTGCTGATAGTTATTGCGATGTTGAAAGTCATTGTTTTGTTGAAAATTATGTCTATAGTTATTTTGGTAGTTATTGCAATGTTGAAAGTCATTGTTGACTTGTTGACTTCTAGTCCACTACTATTCCTTGAGGATACATGTCTTCCATTATAATCCTACGGTTATTATACAAAACGTTTTTCATTTGTATCAGGTCGTTAATAATAAGATGGTTGAGTGCGTCCTTAAGTCTTGATGGTAAATTTCTGAGAAAGTGGTCTACAATTAGTACCTTTTGTGATAATATTTCTTGTTCTTTATTACTGATAGAGGTGTCAATTATTATACGGTTCTGAATTAGAATTTGATGTGGGATAATTATGTTAATAAAGTCAATTGGGTGTTCGTTTCTGTTTATCTGAATCTGGGAGATTTCAGGTTGTAGGTGTGATGTTGTCAGACTGTCCTTAGAGTGCTTTACTAAATGCAGTTTTAAGTCGTTTATTGATAGGAATTCTTCGTTGCGCGTCACCTGTTAGTCTAGAAAGAGCTATTTGTATGAGTCTTTTTTTCGTTATGTATTCTGTTAGTGATTGTTTCGTTACATACAATCAAATATATTTTTTCTAGTGGTTTAATGAATGTTATTAAATTAGTCAGATCACCATTATAGTGTGAAAAGTATCCATAGTCTTCTTTAGTCATATGATAGTCATTAAGAGCCATTTCTGATTCGCTAATTTATCTGTTTCTATCTAAAATATCTCTTACACCATTTCTTGTCATAAAAATATATATATATAATTGCACTGAATGCCAAATAATACCTTAAAGTCTTTATTGCTGTTGACGAAGTCTTCCGTGTGGTATATATTAAAATTATTCTTTCTGTATAACTAGCATAAAGGGTTGGAACGCACCCTCAAGTGAACAGTCTCTGTTAATGTTTCCTGGAGCCTTATTAGCCCATCCGTCAGAGTGGTTTCCAAACAATCCCAGATCCTGTTATCTAGCAATCTTATAATTCAGGAATTACTCACAGGTGCAGAGAATATTTCTTCGGATCTTCTGTTCTGACTTGAAGTTCGTAGGTCTTAAGTGAATGAGGTCTTCAATGAAGTATCGCTTGCATTCTTCCTTCAACTTCCTCTGATATATAACATATTTCTTGAGGTGATTGTGAATCACTGGTGAAAATCTATTGAAATGAGTGCCCAATATCGGCGAAGTCCTGTCCTGTGGGGGGGGGGGGTTATCTCTGCAGAGTTATTTGCATCGGCCTTCTTACCCTATTGGAGTGGTCTCACTGTCTGTTGCCAAATGAGGGATCTCTAGATGGTGGATTTAGTGAGTATACTGTCAGTTGCCTGTTCAGGGTGCCAGTTAAATCATCTTTGTAGAGGAGAGTCTTCAAAAGAAAAGAAAGAAAAGCTTTATAATGAAGTACAAGCAAAACACTGGTATATACAAATATTAAGAGTTACGTTACTACATACTGGGTGGAATTTCAAGGGACGAGTCTGCGGCTAAAGCTGAGTCATATATGTATGAGAAAAGGGTACGATTCTGGGAGCAGGGAGTAAGGGAAGTAAGGAGGGTATTTACTTAACAATAACAGGAACCATCAGTGACTTCCATGAAGTCACGAGGCAGGCATAAAGTTCTGAATATACCTACAAATTTTAGTTCGATTGGATAATTTTTTCAATACCTGTAAAATACTCGCAAGGCTGTTTGAAAGTAGAGCTTCTCGCTCTACGGGTTTGGAAATAATTAGCGCTATTAATTTTTTTTATATGCAATCAATCCAAAAAGTATTGTAAGCAGTGCTAATGACTCCAATTTTTTAACGAGTTGTTCATTTGGGGAGATATTTTGATATTTTTTGTTTTTAGAGATCTCTGCCTGTCAAATGGATCGAAAGGAATTAAAAGACTTGCGTAACCGAGATCTATATGAAAAGATAACGTTGTTCAATACGAAGAGATTATAAATTTTATTAATCCTATTAGAATTAATTTTGACGGAATAAGCTATGTGCTAAGACCTCACACTTGGATCACTATGTTCGTACGGGTATGGTTCGTTGTTGCTGTGCTGTTGGCACTTACGCATTTCAGCATTTCTGCAAGGAAGGAGTTCAGCATCGGAGAGATATGCGACAACATGGCTGCCTATTTAAACCTCATCAACCCAATCCTCAACTTCAAGATCGAATTAGATTTCAAGAAAGGCGGCATGTTTCTTCACAATAGAGGAGTTGTAAGTGGAAAATTACACTGGAATTGACTAGCATAATAATATTGATATTTATACATGTGAAAATTCTTTTTTTCAGAATATATCTTTCTCATATCAGTCTCTCCCAATATATCTTTTATTACTGTTTTAACATCAACATTCGATGTCTCGCCTACTCAAGGCTACAATTAAAAAAAATATTTAAAACAATTACATTTGCTTACAGGAAACGATTACATATGAAACACTTCTAATTATAAATGATAAGGTTGACAACAGTCCAAAGAATTAAACGATGCACCTGTGAATTATAGTATCTTTAAATTCGTATTCATTCATGGTATAATGGTTAGGTAGCCTTTGTTAAAATTAAAATTTCAAAATGGTTAATCATTTGTGTTTTTACACGTGTGTCATCTGTCTGTGAGTTTTTGTGAGCCCCCTGTTTAAACTAGTGACATAAAATTTTAATTACAGATCCTAGATATTAAAAAGAAATGGTACCAATCTCCATAAACACGCGTACCTGTCACCAATTGAATAATTAATCGGTGTTAAAAAAATAGCCTTTTTCTTAATAATTTTGAGTAGAGCATCAAATTAAATTTTAGTTCAGATTTTTTCATAAAGAAATTCCACTTCGTCATCAAAACTGTCATAAATAACTTTTTCGCAAGTTTCACTCAAACGGTGATCTTTTTTAGAGGCATGATTGGTAAAATTATAGTCATAACAAAAGGTATTTTTCATGAAAGTTTAAGTCGATCACCTAAAAGTGCCAATTACCAATGTGTTATAATTAGAAAATGATTTTTTTCCTTTCAAATTAAGTAGGGTTAAAACTTAAAGGCTTGACAACCTGATTAATAGGATTTAATAAATGGTGGTAAAACTTTAGTAGACTGGTAAAAAAAATGTTATTTAAATAGCATTCGTAATGCTGTATTTAAATCGGGGCCTAGGCTGTATAAATATCAATATAAAAGCTCCGAAAGGTGTCATGACCACCTCCTAGCCACTAGCATCATAATAAGCTTCCTAGCCACTAGCATCATAATACCCTTCCTAGCCACAAGCATCATAATACCCTTCCTAGCCACAAGCATCATAATACCCTTCCTAGCCACTAGCATTATAGTTGATACAACTTTTTATAAATGATTTTTTTCGATTCAGATTAAATAGGGTTAAAACTTAAAGGCTTGACAACCTGATCAATAAGATTTACTAAATGATGGGACTTTAGTATTAATACCCTTTCTAGCCACTAGCATCATAATACACTTCCGAACCACTAGCATCATAATACACTTCCTAGCCACTAGCATCATAATACGCTTCCCAGCGACTAACATCATAATAACCTTCCTAGCCACTAGCATCATAATAAGCGTCTTAGCCACTAGCATCATAATACACTTCCTAGCCACTAGCATCATAATACCCTTCCTAGCCACTAGCATCATAATACGCTTCCCAGCGAATAACATCATAATACACTTCCTAGCCACTAGGATCATAATACGCTTCCCAGTGAATAGCATCATAATTCGCTTCCTAGCCACTAGCAACATAATCCCCTTCCTAGCCACTAGCTTCATAGTACACTTCCTATCCACTAGCATCATAGTTCATACAACTCTTTATAAATTTTTTTTTCCATTCATATTAAGTAGGGTGACAACTTAAAGGCTTGACAACCTGATTAATAAGCTTTATTTATTTGGTAGGACTTTAGTAGTTTGTTCCTAGCCACTCGCATCATTGTACATACAACTCTTTATAACTATTTATAATATTTTAGAAATTAATAAAGAACGAAGAAAATATGTTTGATTGGGACCGACAATTTGGTCCACCTTTCGTTCACTGAAAGTACTTCGTGGCAGATAGATAAAAAAATTATTCGATGTACTCAATTAATAACCAAATAATACTGGGATGATAGAACATTAATATGAATAAATGTGCTTGAGAAATAAATATAACACACTTTGCGAAGAGCCATGAACGCTGAAAAACCGTGAATAATTTTATTAAATAAAAAAAAATTGAGTTAATTAATATTATCTAGTAACGGAGAATCTCATGATCAATATATTTTATTACACTGAACAAAAATATTACTGGGTATGATATGTAGAAAAACACTTGGTCTTAACTATCGAATTTCTTTCAAAAGCGTATTTAATGAATACAGAATATTGAATTTAATCGGCTCCATGGCATGGTATTCACATAAATTGGCAACGGCTATGGTACATTACAAACTAAAACTCAATGTGGTTCAGATATTCATACGCGAAGGAAAAAAAACGAAGCCCGGACCACCCAGTCCATTTGTTTAACAATAAATCACATCACCTACCTCCGGTATTTATTAACGAAACTACAAATTTATAATTAACGTAATGTAAAAATATTCCTTAGTCCTTCATAACGAAATACTTAATTCCATGAAGCATCACACTTAACTCAAATTTCTGAATCCGTTATCTTAGAACGTAAACTCCAACCAGATAGACAACTAGATGTAAAACAATTCCCGCAACTGAGTCAATAAGAGTATCTTCCAATGGGACTGGCAATAATTCCTTGCATTCTAAGTCATCTGCATTTATTTTATAGTGGTTAGTAAACAAGTAATTTGGTATACTCTTTTGTAAGTTTATTTTCCACATTAAAGAAGAACACTAGATATTTTTATGTTTCAGCTTGTATTTACTTCTGAGTTCATCATCAGTGACTGTAAAGCGTTCATGAGTGACTCTAAAATATTTATAATGGCCAGCGTAACAAACAGTTTCTTCATTCATTTCACCGGAAGGTAGTAAAAGTTAATCGTTAATTATTTTTTTTTAAGTTTATTGTTGTAGATTGTCTATTGTATATAAGTGAGTCTATTGTTTTATTAAAGTACGTTATTCCTCATCCGAAAATTCTAACTGGAGAGCTTAGGGGAAAAAAAAAAAAATATTAAAGTACTTTCAATAGTGGTTATTGAACTTATTCTTGACCCATTTTGAAATACAGAATCTCTGAAAAGAATGTTTTTGCCCATGTTATGGTGATTGCCATCAACCTAATCAAGCATTATCCCTTATATGCCTATGAAACTCATAATTTCCCTTATTATATAACTGTTTCTGTTTCTCAACAATTCATAATAATGGTTCTATCAACCAGGTGTTTAGGTTAGATTTAAATATTAATATTGTGTGCAATGGAAAAATGGTGGATGGTCTAATATGGTGAGTTAAATTACAAAAACGAGTAGTCAACTTTCATTTCTGCGTATCGCTTGTTTCAAGGCTTAGACTTTATTTCAAATTTAAAATTTTCTATCCTAGCCTTGCAAAGTTTTAGTCTGGCCTTAGACCCCACACCTTCCTAGTGGAGTTCTCTGCCTTTGTCCCGCTAAAACTAGCACCTCCTTGGAAGAGATCTCTTTCATGCGGACGACTGTAAAATTTACCTAGTAGCGTCTCCCTCAGCGAACCAGTCTGCCTCTCTCCGGTTCACACTTGCCTTTGGGATCCGGACGTTTTTCGCCTACCCTTAGATACCGAGTGTGAATTCGTGGTCATTCCAAGATCACATAAACTACCTATAATACCTACCCTGTACCTCTTCTCCTGAACACAGTGCACTGTCGAGGCACATACCTATCAGATATGGATCTCAAAAGTCCACCGTCACACCGTAATCGCTCTGGGGAAATTCGCAGACGCGGGGAGGTTCGAACATGTACATATCGACCTCCTTGGGCCACTGCCATCGTCAGGAAGGAAGCGATACATCCTCACCATAATTGACCGAGCCACGGGATCCGGCTGAAACAATTCCACTGGGCAACATGGAGACTACTTCCGTACTTTAGTGGCTGGGTCGCCAGATTTGGCGCACCCCTGCGACTAAACACTGACCAAGAGCGTCAGTTCGAATCTGTTCTATTTACGAGACTTACTCGACTCCTTGGTGTTAAGAGAATTTTGATAACCATCCACAGTCAACGACCGAATCAAACGATGTCACTGCTCACTTAAAGCCGCATTGACCGCCCACTCACAACATCGTCAATGGAGTCGAAGTCTGCCACCAGTCCTCCTCGGCCTGCGAAGTGTGGTCAAGGAAGACCTCGAGTGTAGTGTCGTTGAACGAGCATACAAAAAACCCTTACACCTTCCCGGAGAATACTTCATACCAACGCTAGTAGATCTGGAGGTACGCCGCAACGTTCGGCAAGAAACGGCGTAGCCTTCAACCGGCCTATTCTGGTCCACTGGTCAGCAGAGAGGATAAAACTGTGGCCATAGTGGCATGTAACAAGGAGAATCCCATTTCCCTGGACCGCGTCAAGCCAGCTTTTTTGATAGAAACCGCCGAAAATATACCTGCACCAGCGACGTCAGAAGAACAGTGAACGGGGCATCAGCTTACTACAGGCACACCAGTGAGATTAGCAAACACTCCACCGCCATACCTCTGCACGAAAAGTTCGATGGTGCGACGGTAATTCCCTCTTGAAAAAGTAAATAGGGAAACAATGTAACTGGGATCACCTTCACAATACGACGGGTAACTTGTCACGACGTATCCTGTTGGGGCCACTGAGGCATAAGAACTTTCCTCTCAAATACCACCACACTGACACCCATAATTCTGTCAACTTCACCGAGTATAGGGTTATTTTGAGGAGTTTGTGGAGTGACCGCTAACTACATAAGATAAATCACCCTCTACTCTATTCTATATATTGTAAATTAGTTATAAAATGTTGTAAGTAATATTACTAAACCGCAAGTCATATCAGTGTAAATATGGTAAACAATAAATGACGTAGCTACAGACGAGTTCAGAGGTAGCCTGGGGTCCTTAGCAAGGTATCCATCCTATCCCTGAAAGGGAGGAGCCAGCCCTCCTGGAACCTTCCAGCCTCACCGAGGCCTGCAGTGTGATTGGCTGCTTTGGCCTCTATATACCCCTAGTTTTAGCTGACAATTCATTTGGTGGCTCCGCCACTGATTATATATGGTGTCAGGCTCCACCACTTGACGGTGAAGATAAATATGGGGATACCCATTTATCTCACCGTCATGTATAAGAGACCGATGGCGTCTCTCCAATAGTTCTCAGCTCTTATTAAGTGTGCCAAGAGAAATAACCACTGGGTTGTTGGAGACTTAAATGTGCGGAATCGCTCGCATAAAGGCGTTCTTTATGTGCCAAGAGAAATAAACACTGGGTTGTTGGAGACTTAAATGCGTGGCATTCCTCGCATAAAGGCGTCCTTTACTGTCGTACACCCCCAGAACTACACCTTTCACAGTGCACAAACCTCCACCCTAGATTTTTTACACACAAAACAGCCTCACAGGATAAACCATTGTGAGACCCTGGACCTAGTAACGACCGACCACCGTCCAGTCCTGTATTACATTGACTCGGACCGGTGTCGGGCTGACTGGGACCTACATCGATCACAACTTTACCAACAATCGCATACGGTTCCTGTTCCCCGCACTAAAGAGGAAGTGGATCGACAGGTAGTTTTCCTGACTGAGGTTATCGTCGATGCAGCAAACACTGTTATCCCAAAGTTTAGCCCGAAGCCGCCCATGCTACAAAAACCACCAGACCATATTCTTGGACTTATTACGTTGCGCAATAATTGGAAAAATAACTGGTATAGAACAAGGAATCATCAAGCCAAGAAAGTTCTAAACTCTCTTACAACACAAATTCGTGGCTTACGTGGCGATTTCCATGAGCTTTGGAAGCTCCTAAAGACTACTACCAAGAATGAATTAGGTGTCCGTCCTGTTCACAGCTGAAGAACAGGCGAAAATACTGGACGACTACTATTCCGCAGACAACGCCGCTAGGTCAGGTAATAAATCACGAAACTCAGCAGCTGGAGACAGGTCATAACTACATGTTTGTCTCCCCGAAACAGCTCAAGGCGATTCTTCGCCGTTGTAAGGGTAACCGAGCATCAGGGTGTGACGGGGTGCAAACTGTACTGCTGAAACAGCTACCGAGGAGTGGGATTGCCCAACTGATACATGAATTGTACAGGTTGCGATATTTCCAGACAGCATGGAAACAAGCTTCTTGTTCTTGCTGCGGAAGCCCAAGTAGAAAGGCAACCACCCAGCCCATTATTGCCCGATCAGTCTCCTCCCTCACATGGGGAATACTCTCGAAAAGATAGTTCTGAACTACCTGGAGGAGTTTTGTTCGGAAAATGCTATTATTCCTTACGAACAGACAGGGTTTTGAGGGTACAGATGGACGCCACCCTCGGTATCAACAAGAACACAACTGCTATGATCTCGTTGGACTGCCCACAGGCTTTTGATTCAGTGTCCCACGGGATACTGTGTCGACAGCTTTGTGACTGGGAATGCTCAGAACAGCTATACACGATGTTGGTTTCCTTCTTGAATGACAGATCGGTGAGGGTACGGGTGGGTGATTGCCTCCTTGACCCATTCCCTCTGACTGGAGTTCCTGAGTTCCTCACACCGGAGTTCCGGTTTTGTCTCCGGTTCTTTTCATCATGTACACATCTGAAATTGCTGGGGCAAATTATAAGATAGCGACCGTAATCGGTTTTTCCGACGACATTGCGGTTTACAGCAGCAGCATGAGTGCACAAAGAGCTCTTACACAGGCCGAGTCAGTTTGTGGCGTTATCAGTGACAGACTGGGCATGTTAAACATAAGTGTAAACGCCGGGAAGACCGACTGCGTATTCTTCTCCCACCAAAAGGGGAAAAAATCCTTGCCAAAATCGTATAGCATAGGAGGGCAAGAGAACTCACCAACTTTCTCATTGCACTATCTGGGTATAAAAATGGATAGGCATCTCCATTTCTCTACTCATTTTAGTAATAAAATAGAAAAAGTACGACAAAGGTCTTACCGGCTATCGCACTTGCTAACTTCGCCCAACCTGTCGCTTCGTCTCAAATTGATGATATATATAAGTGCGTCCTCCGGCCAGCTCTGCTGTACGGTGCCCCGCTATTTACCCACTTGACAGCCACAAGTCTCTTTGGTTCAGAATGGGATCATGCGAAAAGTGGTCCGACATACTTCTCTCGAGAGGTTAAAGAACGCCTACCTGCACCCGTTGCTTGATGTGCCGTCGGTTTTTTGCATCCTTCGTGAACGCGTTGCAGCACCTCACAAAACCAGTGTTTAACACTATGACCCTACCACCCCTCAAGAACCGACGGCAACAAACTGTCGGGGGAAATTTAGGTTAAGAATTTGTTTGTAAGTTACTTTTTAAGTTTTTTGTTTGATTAAAAAGGTGAGCCCCATCATCTTGTAGAGTCTTGTCAATGAAGCTAAGTACTTTGTGTATCATTGTACTTGTATTGATTATATAACTTTTAGACCGATTCAGACCTTGTACAGAGTGTACCGATGGTACAGGACATCTAAGATGTAATTTGTTGTTGGGTCGTCACGAGGGGGGTGCCTAGTTACCTTGTGACGAAGTGAGAGTTGATCAAGCTACGACCTAGAAAATTGCTTTATGACGGGTCTTACTATCTGACTCCATATTTGACTTCATGCAGTAGTTTCCATTCTCTTAACTGACGCTTTAAGATTTTTATAATTAAAAATAGGGAAACATAGGTAGATAGTTTGTGGACCAAGAAGAGGGGAACTTCTAATTATTCGTGATAAAGAAGGCTGACACAACACCTTTTTTTTTCATGTTACTAAAATTTGTGCCAGAAGAAATAGTGTCTGTAGAGTCAGGTACAAACCCATTCGCAAGGGGTTGTGAAAAGGCAGACACGAACACAAAGAATCATAAAGGTGAAAGCCTTCTTTTTAATAAATAGAGATGCGGTCAAAGGCACGGGGGGGGGGTTGGGTATATACTTGGAGGCGAGGCAGCACAAATACTCTGTTGTGTGCTGCCGCCGGAACGTTTACACTTGCTAAGCAGAAGAGACAGAAGGGCACTTGACGAGTTACTGGATGAGCTCTACAGTTTTGACTGATCACTGGAACCATACTCCTCATCTTTAGAGAAGCCATCGATGTACACTAGTAAGATTTAAGTTTATTAATTAAGTAGCAAGATCTATGAAGTCTATTAATCATTTGATTCGTAGTAAAATCAATTATAGTTCAGAAAAAAACATTTTTAACCATTTGTAATAAAACGTATCGTATATAAAATCCTATTTTACAATTGAATTCCTTCCATTTGATCATCACGTTAATTTATTAAAATAAGTTACCTTGGGTTTAGATTCTAATTGGGACAAGAGCAAATTATTTAAGTAATGTATAATTTGGTATGAATTCACGTGAATGCAATACGCTCAGGATTTGATAGAGGAATCAAATCTATCAGTGGTTAAATAGTTAGATGGAATCCCTACAATTCAAATATTGTAATTATTCAACTAGAGCGTAACAGCTTGGCATTTGAGGGCAAGTCAGGTAAATATATAAACGGACATATGTATCCTCCATTATTTTATATTGCTTTACAGTTTATGTATTTGGATACAGCTGAATATCTCAATACACAGAAGTATCCGTCTAAACTTAAATAAAAAAACCTTCTATACGCCGAACGTAGCAGTATATTTAAATATAGTTTGAATGAAAGAGTAAATGTAAATCTCTAAATATGGTATGATGAGATTGTAATTTGTACACAAATAACGATTGTACGTACAATTTTTTCTTAAGTAATCTCTCACTTATGTTAAAAAAATTGGCTTTAAACTGAATGTACCTATTTTTTTTTTCAGGCCACGGGTTTATATTGAGAACGGCTCGTTCAATATAACGGCAACGTGTGGAAATATCTCCTATCGAAGAAACCGGAATAATAAAATGAAAGGAGTAAGATTTACTTCTGTCAACCTTGTTCACATGGAGAAAGCTCACGTCAACCTCAAGTTTCTCGACGAATGGTTCATGAAGCCTTTAAGAGATCTGATCAGCTTGGCATTGACGGAGTACGCATCAAAGAAATTCTACTTCCTTAGCGCCTACGACCAAGTGAGCGAGTCCAAAGCGATCGCGGCCTTTAGCAGTGCTTTCCAGTACTACATGTACAGGTTATAGCAGAGCACTTTTCGGCCCTACTCTTACCGTTGCATTATATAATATAAAAAGTACTTGAATGAAATCAGTATAACTTAAAAGATGCCTACTAGCCTATAATTTGTAAGCAACTAGTTTTAAAATGATGCTTGTAAAATTATCATTTTTATATTCATTTCCTATTTTAATATATGTCTACAACCTTTAATGCTCATTGTCCTCGGTAATAATTCATATATTTCCTTATGTTCCTTATTACAATCATTACTGTAACTTAAATCCATTTGTATTTTATTTTGTTCTGTCCTTTTCACGTGTTAATTTTGTTTATGAATTTTGGGGTGTTGGTTCCACATGAAGTCATATGTTCATAGGCCAAATATTATTTATAATCTAACCAAATAAGAGAAATTCCTATAATATGCCATACATCTTTGTAAAGGACATATTTATTTTTTATCTTATCATTCTTAGCATTGTCCCAGAATAAGGCGTTTAAAATTTCATTTTATTCAAATGACTGCTAAATTTTTATTACAAATTTACTAATATAAATTGTGGATTAAAATAATATTAAGTCATTAATTTTTATGATTGTCCGATCCCAGATGGTACGGTCTACTTATTTCTTGGTAGCCTTTAAATATAAATTGTAGTGTATTACATTGCCTTTTTACTATAATTACATTAATGTTACACTTTGGCTGCTTATAAATGTTTAGCTCTTAACCTGTCTTACTGTTTCAATTAATTAAAATGTTACTAGTTAGTTAGTTAATTCACCCAAAATAAAGAAATTTTACAAACAATAATGACTAATAACGATGATGGATACTCCTGACGATGTAAAGAGGGCATTTCGAAATTTGGATTCGGCCATTGAAGATCAGCTCGTCGGCACTTTACGCTCAAATCTCAGAGATGGGCTCATCGAGTCAAAGCAAATCATAGATAGTGAATTGAAGAGATTGAGGGAAAGGAATGAGCAAATAAAGCAAATAATGCAGGGTAAAGGTAGGTTTCAATGCAATTGTTGTTTATATATGTTCATGTGAGGTATTTGACCATTTTGATTAAATATTGCCGCTTAAAATGCACAGTACTGTGGCGGGCAGATCAAATTAGGATATGTAATTAAACTTCAGTAGAGCTTGATATGTCACAATTTCTACCCTCTTGCAATTCATAAGCACTGAACCTAAGACACAAAATCACATATCACGAGCATATATCCATTGGAATTATGGCAGATATCTGAAAACACACAGAGTGACGACCGAAAGACAATCATTTTGAATACTATTTTTCAAAACAAAATTCATATAAAATTTATTTAACACATTTACTGAGTGGTCTGTACCCATCAAGCACAAACACAAACTATCTATTCTCTCTCAGTGCTATAGACAACTGTAACCTCCCGTTTAACCTCTCCAGAATATTTGTTCATTTTCATACCATACAACTAATTAAGCTATAAGAGTGAGCGATGATTAGGCTTTTGTCAAATGCTGCTGTCTTCAGCTAGCAAAATATTGTCTGTGAAACAGACAAAAACATCATCTGAACTAAATTCTAAATAAACCATAAAAGATCAAAACAATTAAACAAATTTCAATTAAAGAGACTCTTCATAATTAAAATAATTTTCTTATCAATAAACAATTACTAAGATAAAAAATAAATTGTTTAATTTATCTTAAGAACCAATAAATAATATGGAGTCTAGTCTGAATGGAAGGGTCCATTCCTTTCTAATGTTTTCAATGAATTTATGTAAATATTTGTTTCTAAAGATCTTGAGTGAAGTACATATAATCAAGAAGTGAGTTAAAGAATATGACATGGTTCGTCATTACAGATTGGACATTTTGTTTTGTTATATGCAACATAAATTTTTGAAATGATCTCATTCATAACACATATACAATATCGCATTCACTTTGTCATTCATTACAGTGTTGTCTGTGTTACAGATTTGTGACTGTTACCAATCAATATATTCTTTACTGAGTGCTCTAGTTTTCTTTCTATGCATTAGCAATATCCACGAAATTGGTGTGATTATTTTTAACGTGATTTTGTTTCGATTAATAATTTTCTAATCTTACAAGAATTTTACAAACCATTTTCATAATTTAATTATACCTAACAATGTAAAAATAATGTAATTTGTGTATAAAAACCAAATTAAAATTCACACAAAACAGACAAAATAGAGAATAATGTTTTAACAGTAGCAAAAATCTACAAATAGTTAGTGGGGTGTTGCGAAATAGTAATTTAAAATCAATGCATAGGTCAATCGAAAATTGCCCCAAACAAGAATTATTGTACATAGAATCAGATAAGTGTACTAGCTCTTAATAGATTGTGCTAAATTAGTGTCATTGTCGAAATTAAAGTTGGGTATTATGATAATGATTAGAATTAGCACCAGTGAGATTCCACACCACATCTAATAATTTATACTATATTATGTATTACTGAACTCAATTATTATTTATTATTGGTTCCTTAGGCATGTTTCAAGTTAAATTTCATATTATGATTCTTGAAAATTAAAAACTTATTTTTTAGTGATGAAAACGAATACAGCACAACAACCTGTTACTACCGAACTCGATGCTGAAAAACCGAAAGGTAATTATTTGATTAACTGAGGAGTGCAGCAGTGCATTTAGGGTTGTTAAAATCAGAATTCAGTGCTAGTTATCCATCCCATAGAAATAATGTTATGACCTATATCCTGACATTACCAGTTCAACTTTGGAATAGTCACGTTTAATAAGTTTTTTGTCGTTTGAAAGCCAAGTAGGCAAGCACTACAAGTTTTTCGCATTTTTACTGGTTGTCAGCACATCCGACTATAATAACTGCTCACTATAAGAAGATATCCCAGGAGGCACAGGAGGCTTCACGGTGTCACGCCATTACCTTTCTGGTATTTATTTGTGAGGACTAATAAGCAGGTGAGTTACCACATGTAAACAACTGTTCATCAATTGCTGTCCAAACCACGGAGGTACAATCAATACCGGTTGGCATCTCTATTATAAACAAGAAACTTTCATCAACAATTCAGTATTTAGATATTTCCTTAATTGGAGATAAACATTTTATTTTATTTATTTTTAATAACGAATTTTTTTATTTGTGGCTTTATAAGGACCGTGATTGGGGTGACCAATTTTATTTTTATATCTTTCAACAATGACATAGTCCGTCGAAACATTCGGGTGAAAATAAATAAAAGCTGTGTAGAGACAGAAGGTGTTTTATTTCTTAATTTATACACACGCCACACCATCAATAATTAAAATACATTCATAACTCCTGGAGCTAGAGTCTTAAGGACCATCCAGGTCAGCCTGGAAGGTGACAATACTGCGGGTGAATTCTTGGACTATGAATTCATGTTCATATAGTATGGTTGCATATAATTAGTATTGTATACATGAGAAAGTGTTAGTATGCATGATTTAAATAAAATTTTACATAATCTTATTAAGGGGGCTCACTCACAAAAAAAAATTGTTTACACTTACTATTACAGATTGTGTTTGCCCTTTTCAGTGATATTTGTTTATTTAAACATGTAAAAAAAAATATTTTTATACAGAATATACTAATGTTTGTGGGACAAGCTTCTTGTATTGCTGCAGCAGAGTTGCTTTGTAGTAAGAAGGGCAGGCGCTATATAGAATGCCCATATGCCTTTTATGCGATATGCCCCCCTACTCAGTTGTGTAAAGTGTAGTGTACAACACAAGAGCGATTTTTGCAAGAAGCACTTGAAATCGCCTGCAGTATCTGTGTCCTGCCAAAAAGGCCATCCGGCCAACTATAAGAGCTAATGTTTAGAGTTAAAATTATACAACTACCGAGGAAAATCACCTAGTTATAATTATTAATATATTATGTATTACTAAACTCAATTATTATTTATTATTAGTTTCTTTGGCATGTTTTAAGTACAAATTTATATTATTATTCCTGAAAATCTAAAGCTAATTTTCTAGTTATAAAAACGCAAACTGCTCAAGTACCTGCTACTATCACCGAAGCCGTAACTGAAAAACCAAAAGGTAATTATTTGTTTTACTGAACAGAGTATTTTGAGTCATTAAAATTAGAGTTATATGAAAATTATCTACCTAGCCATAGATAGTTCAGGTTCAAACTACACGTTGCAGTGACCAATTGACCTTAGGCATGCAAGTAGTTTACTTTGCTGACAAGGAGTAAATTATGTTGCTTTCAGCCCAATATTTTTTAGTAATATATGTAATTCTAAACACTTAAAAAAATATTTATTGATACAAATCATACAAAAGTACGTGGGACAAGCTTCTCGCATTTCAGGACAGTTGCATTGTAAGGAGGGCAGGAGGTAAGGTTTAGAGTATTAATTATTTTTTTTATATATTAGCCTCAGTCCCAGGCACATTCCTTTGATTCCTAGTCATGTAAGCTGATTGCTATATCCAACCTAGCCTGTAGTCATGTATTATAATTGTACATTTTGTCAGTTATACAAAATACAGTTTTTTTTTAAGACGTTCAGTAAGTAGTACTCAGAATTATATCAACTGAATCCAAAAATCCCCACAAACGAGGGAACCAACTAGCACATGCTACATAACAGTTTTTAACTTATTCCATTTGACAGGAATCCAGAAGCCATCAGGTCCTATTGAGATTGGACGCCCATATCCTGTTTATATTATTTGCTATAAATGTGGGATTCGG
This sequence comes from Acanthosoma haemorrhoidale, assembly GCA_930367205.1. NCBI lineage: Eukaryota > Metazoa > Arthropoda > Insecta > Hemiptera > Acanthosomatidae > Acanthosoma > Acanthosoma haemorrhoidale. The sequence continues at coordinate 179,576,192 of OV884011.1, read as the reverse complement.
GTTCTTACACAGGTGGAAAGGGATTCCGATGAGTAAGACGTTTTCATTCATTATTTCATTATCTTAAATTAGCTAACATTTTAAAACCTAATAAGAGATTATTGCGACTTAGTTTAATTGTGAGCTATGTTAGTGTTTAAAAGGAGGAGAGTGCATTGATGTGCCTAGAAAATCATTCTTGAGTGCATGCTATTCCCCATCATGTATGTGTATGTGGGTCTGAGGTCTTGGTGCATCCCGAGTCTGTCTCTATCCTGACGTGAAGCAAGGGAGAGGCTTAAAAAATCTATCCAGTTTAATCTACTCATCGCTGTCCTTATCACCACAAGGGTGTGACAAGGATCTCGCTTGGATTTGAAGATGCTAAGGATCATTTCCAGTAATGGTCAATTTCCAGTAAAATACTTTTTTTTTTTAATCACTTGTCCCTTAGATAGTAGTGTGGAACGTGAAAGACCACCTCGTGTTTCCAGTCAACGACGAGTTCACTTCATCTGAAACTGGACTCAATATTCGTGAATTTGACATAATTTATATACAATTTCCTATATAATATTCATTGCATACGTTTTAGAAACCTATGTATATTTGTTTTTGTTAGTATTTTTAATACTGTAAGAAGATCTTCTTTCCTTTGCTTGTTCCTTTCAAGCTATTTCCTATTTAATATTAACATAAAAATTTCATCGAATTAAATGACTGTCACGCCCCATAAAATTGTATTTCGTTATGTATGGTGTAAAGTGTGTATTTACAGACGCGTGGGGAATTTCCTTAATTTTTTAGTGCCCTGAATGCCATCGCAAGAACTGAATCTCATGTAATTCGAGCCTTATAAGAAATACATATAAGGATATATCTTAAATACAAATATACATAAAATTTCGCTTCATTGAATAATTATTAATGCCTAGTAATGCGTTGATGTTTTAGAAGCATGGGGTGTTGCAGTGGTAACTCGAAGGAAGATACTGTGATTCACAGCTGCCCACTATGTGGCATATTGGTTGGAACATACAAAAAATAAAAAAAAAGTAACCAATAAATTACTCCAACAATAAAAGTGCTTGAAAACAATAAAAAATAGTCCTGATGCCGATTGATTTTACATCTGAATTTATGTTATGTTTTTTCTTTCAATAACAATACTAATTGACAATTTAAAGTCTTTATGATTGATTGTATAGGATGTGGAGATCAATCCTTGCTTGAAAAACTTATTTTTTGACTATTGCAATTCCAAATGTTTAATTGCATCTTTAAAGCCACTATGCTTGTCGGGCCTCTATTAGCCAATGCACCCCCATCCTGAATTACTAGAAACTTCCTTAAACAGCAGTGACTACAAAATAAATTCCTAATCATTACAAATTCACCTATGCGTATTACTATCTTCCGACTGCATGATACTACGGACATTTACTTTCTTTATAACATAGTAAAAGAGAGCCCTTAAAGGTTTCTTGAAAATCGTTGCAGTAGCAACAATAATTTAGTAAAAAAGCATTGTGCATAACGTTTTAACTTGGAAGAAGATACATAAAGATATTCATTAAATCAGTATCTTAGTTGTAGGTTTTTTTATTTCTGTTTTACACATATAAATATTTTATAAATGAAATATTTTAGTTTTAAGTAACTATATGTAATTAGCCTATGTAACATAAAACAAAATAAAGAAATTCTCTCTCTCTCACATACACTTTCTTCATCTTTAGAACCACACTTCCTGTTGTCCACCCATTTTGATGGTCGTATTGCGGTTCTACTTCCTAAATCATCTTCCTAAGTCACCAAATAACCTTTCATCCTATCGCCCCATTAGCCTTATGCCAATCCTTCCCAAATCTTCGAAAGCATCCTAGTTAAGCTTCTTCTTCCACACCACAGTCCCTTTTCCCAATGGACCGATTTGTTTTCTGTCCATGACATTCCACAGTGCAGCAGGATCATGGTATTGTGGATCACATTTCTTCAGACCTGTAGAGCTGTCGGGTTCTTTGCCAAACATCTCGGAATTGACATTTGGAACAGATGAGGTTTAGGTCATTTGTAAGAGAGGGACTTCTGGTATCGATTTTGACATTGGCCAAAGCCTGCCATACGCATCTCTGGCTACATGAAATAATAACAATCCAATGAACAAGTAAATGAAATGTTTGACAATGGGCGCCTGTATTAAAAAAAATAAATCTGAGGAGCCACATTGACAATTTTTTAGTGCAAGGTGTATATAATGAACTCCCTGAGAAGTTCTTTGAGCTAATTCCAGTGAAGGTATTTCCTGTGTTCCTGTTATTTGTTTGTTAGTTCTTTGTTATTTTCACCCTGAACCTAGATACCTTAATTGAATAGGCCTTCAATGAGACACATGGATATGAAATAGTTTACTTATACATTTACTTTAGACAGAAAAAAATCAATTATTTTACATATGGTCGGGTAGGTCACCTTAAAAGATCATTCGTTGTTTAACAGAAATTATTATTTTTAAAACTAATTATTATTTAATTAAAAATAATATTTTTTTAAAGTGCGTGTAGGTAGGCAGGTATAGAAAGTACTAGTCACTGATATATGTGATATAGGTGATTATATATATGTATCTGGGGTTAATTTCTTGTCCCAGGTCCTGCGTTTTCCTGTGGCAAGTTATAAAAACCTGATTTCATCAGTAAATCTTTTGAATTGCCTTCTATGCCTTACTTCAAACAGTATTCTGACCTTGGAAGTTGCAAATGCACTAAAATATTACACTTTGATCTCTCCAAAGGCATTTCTACTAATTGGTACCGCCTTTTGAAGTAGCCCGAAAGTGCAAAGATCTTGTTTGGGATGTATCAATAAACAGGGGATGGCACCCCAGTATGGTGACTACATCTTGCATTCTTGCTGAATCCGTATAACTTATTAAATGACCGTGAAAAATAAACCTACTAGGTATTAAATCATCTTGATCATTGATAATCGATTTTTAACAAATAACAAACATTTTGAATTTGTAATGGCATAAATAAAATGTATTGTTGTATGTTTAACTCACCATGTAATATATAATTTGTAGTATAATAGAAAATGGAGCCTAGTCATAAACACTCTTTTTACATGGGGTTGAAAAAAAGTCATGGCAGAGGGCTCGGAGTAAGTAAATTAAGAGTGTTCGAAGCCGCATTGGTTTATATTCGGCAGGACAGGATGGGACATTATGAAAACCCTTTTCAGTGCCAGAGAGTGCAGATAATAAACCCTTCTTGAAACCAGGTCTAGCCTCTGGTTAAAACAGGGACGAAATGGGTGTGAAAAATGTGAAAAGTCACTTTCAGTTGACCAAGATAGCCATGAACACACTTCTTTACACGGGGTTGGAACATAGGACAGTCCTAGGAGTGCTCGAGGAGGAGAAGGAGATGAGATCAGTTTTTGAGAAGAGAAAGATGGAACGAACGCTGAGTTGAGAAGAGATGAGAGGCTTGGCGGAAACTCTGATGAGGTGCTTGGGCTAGGATGGCTGGCTCCCTTCAATGAAGATCATCTTCAAGACGCCACCATGTGTAGAATTAAGAAAAAGACAAGGTATATTAATACTTATGATATAAGTCTAATGTAAAATTATCAATCATTTCATTTCATCATTTGATTCTGCTTTATTTCATCTAATTTCCATTTATGTATTCCTTCTATTAATCAACACAAAATTATCTTTGGAGAAGGATTAATTGGGACAAAAATCAAATCAGTTCAATATTAATCAATTTTATTTTATTATTATGCCAATGGAGTATGCTCAGAGTTTAATAGAGTAATGAATCAAGTAGTTTGAATAATTAATGGAATCTCAAATCAATTCAATTCATTTTAATTATTCGACTTGAGAGTAGAGGCGTGGTTCACCAGATAAGGTAGGTGAAGATATATATATATCAATATTTAGATATATAATGTTGTGATATTTTAATGTTATGATTTTTGATTGTGTTTTTGAAATAAACACGGAATTAGCGAGCGTTGAAGAACGTAATAACGATCCGTGGTTCATGCCTATGAAAGTATGAACGTTGTTATTGCCGTTATATTAACTATTAATATTTATAATAAAAATAATATCAATAATTAATATAAACATTTCATTTATAAACTTCAAAACAAGCAAAGTATAAATATCCGATACAACTGGCATTGAATAAACTATTAAAAGATCAATAAGGCAGCGGAGAGATGCGAGATATGTAGGAATGCCGAGAAGTACGCAGACACTCTTTCATCAGGAACCGGCAGAGGAGGAGGGCAGAACCAGGAGGGACTCCAGCCCAGGTAGCAACCCACGCGAGGTCAGCCCTTTTCGCTTTCACCCGGCACGAGAACAAAGGACGCTGAAGTAAGACGATCCGGATCACGCGATGCTCCAGAGGAACCGAAGATGCTCAATATGCTAATCCGAACCACACGAAGATTATCCACAAAGAAACACTGGCCAGTATTAGTATCACGTTACGAATAATTATAAGGTACCATTTTAATGTTAGATTTAATAGTATTCTTTTATTACGTACGTAGTTAATTTGTATATCAATTTTTAAATCAATTTGTGTAAATAAAACAATTATTCCTTTTGCCAGAAATTTCCTATATTTTATTAACAGAACCTTGAGATAACGTAAAAGTTAAATATAAAGTTATAAATTATATGAAAAAATATATAATTAAAATTTATATAAATAATAAATATTTGAATAATATTTACCTATTTTCTTATATTTTTATTTATATATATTTAAACTTTACTTGAGGTTTGAACGTAGCAGTATTAAAAACGGCTAGAGAGGTATCAAGCAATATCTATTATCGGCTCTACAAGCTTTATATTTTGGAATATTTTTGAAATTATTTTCGTCTATATTTTCAGTTGTGACTTGGGCAATATTAACAGTTAGCGGAATAGACCACTACTCTTCTCAGGTTTAATTTTATAGGTCCATACTTCCCGCCATTTTATTTTAACCAAAACCTAATTAGCCAACTTCAAGATGTTATGTAATATCCCTTTAAATTTTCTAACCGATTAATAGTTTATAAGGTTATGTTGATACCACTAATCTGGTAGCTGCAAACGAAAGACATGAATGAAAGTAAATCAGCGATGAAGAATAGATTTTACTATAAAGATGGCACAAACTCTTTATTACTCAAATTATATTGGTTCCATTAATACATTTGCTTTTTTAACATCCAATTTTTGATCATAGTATTTATATTTATTTAAGTTTAATTTAAATTATTTATTATGTAGATTAAATAAATGTTTAAAACGGCATCACACTCTTAGGTTCAGACCGACCAGTAAATAATTTTTCTTACACCAAATCAACCTGTTAGCAACCACACTTCCACAATTAATGGGAATAAATTTACAATGCTCATCTAATAATTAAAAAAATAATAATATAATTTTGTAATAATTTTAACAATTTAGCTCATTTACTTACATATTCTCTCGATCAGTCTATACTCTATAAATTTTTTATATAATTCCATCATCTTATTAAGTAGTTACTATTATTCATAAAACTTAATTTCCTAACTGGTAGCTAAGAAGCTGCCTTGTTAAAAAAATTAAAAATTAAGTAATTGTTTACTGCAATGTTTCTAATAGCTAGTTTAAGTATTTGCACCTTATTATTAGAAAAAATATTCTGAATTAAACTAATAAAAAAAAAAGGCTATCTATAATTAAAAGCAAATCACCACATCCTTTAGATTCTTAAGATCTTAAAATGTTGATCAGTTTTTTACTGAAAATAAGGACTTAATATCAATTTAGAACCTGAATAGATCAGTATCAGAACAATTTTTTTATTTAATTTTTTTCCACGTCGGAGTAAGCCCTCCTACGTAGGTATTTATGGATTATTTTAGGTTTTTTTGTATATTCCAACCAATGCACCACACAATGGACAACTGTGAAGCATAGTATCATCCCCCGAAGTAAAACCACAGCAGCCAGCTCTAAAACAACAATATATTATTCATTAATATTTATATAATGGAGCGATTTTACTTATTAATTACTAAAAAGATATACTTAAAGGCAGGCAGAAAAAAACCTGTCTCTACCCAAATGAAAATAAAACCTCTCTTGGCATGGTAGTGACCCAAAGAAATACTAAAACTATAACTAACTTAATAAAAATACATTTAATTTTATCATTATTAAATCATTAGGAACACTAACAGCATATCAAATAATTATTATTAAAACTATTATAGACATGTTTAAAAATTTCAGCTTTTTTGAGGGATAGAAGATCATTATTACAATTTGCTTAAACACCATTATCAATTGTGATGTAAGATGTGGATAGTAGTACCAGCATGTGATGTTCCATCAGGGTGGTCTGTTCGGTAAACCATTTACTGTGGGATTTTGAGGGATCTGTTAGCAGTCAGCCGTGTTTCAGTAATAAGTGAAACATCAATGTTTTTTTCGTGTAGTAATGCTATCAGATCGTTTGTGTGATTTCGAACACAATTGGGATTCCAAAGAATAGAAGGATAGTTAGGGATGTGCATGATGTCATAATCAATTAAGAGAGATTGGAATGAGGTGGGGAACATGGTTAATGAGAAGTGATGTGAGATAAGTGTTAAGAGTTCTGAAATCAGTGAGAAAGGAGTTAAAAAAACTTGTGATATCTGTAGAGTTAGGAGGGAGAGGAGTTTGGGGTATATAAAGCTGAGCTATATGCTGTGGTTGTGGGACATGAGGAAGAAGAGGAGGTGGATCCTCGGATTGTGTCTTGCGACCACCCGGCAAGATGTGTAAAACTGGGCTCTGCACTTCTCTGACTTACTTAACGTTTCTATATTTTGTTGTTTGCTCTACCTCTGGATTCCGTCGATGCTGGAGGATGGCACTTCAAGATTTCATAAGTCCCACGGCCCTTGTTATTTGCCGGGTGGTCTTGCTGATAAAAGGCAAACACAGTGGGCGATCGGCAATTCTTTATGAAATTCTTCTTGCTCTGGTGCTGGTTTCCACATTTAACACACCTATGTGTGCAGGTGGTGACACTAAAAACAACTAAGACCATATTTCTGACAGTTGTGGCACTGCACTATTTCACGCCTAGGGTGGGGTTTTCCACCTTGACTCTGGTGTAATAAAGAGAGGTAGTAGAGCTCATAAATTTCTTCAATGTCTGGAGTTCTTTATAAGTGTTCTCAACGAAAACAATGATAAGAGTTTCTAAGTCGTTGTGCTCCCTAAAGGCATTGACTATTTAACTTGAACTAGGCCGTTCAGCGTTGTAGGGTGAAGATTCCTAACGACGATCACCCTCTGTCTCCAGAAAAATCCTGACCCCCTGTTGAAATGGCCGAAATGTAAAGGAAGTAATTCCTATCTTGATGAGTTTCGCCCTAGTAACTGTGGGTGGCTCCTGGATGGTCAATACCACAGATGGTGTCTTTTTTATACCGTTATTCTGGCTGCTAGGAACAGCCGACTGTACATTGGGGTGTAGTATTACTGACCTTTACTCCCACTCCGATTTTCCGAACCACTCTCGCGGCTTTCTTTTTTGAGACTGATCACTATACGATTCGACGGGTATTTGTGTGTTTTAGGGACGTAGCATCCACGTGCCCCTACAACATGTTATATTCGTCACTCGGACTGTCTGGGATTTCGTCAACGGTAAATTCTTTTAATGGGGTACCGTACCCATCCGCCGTGGCATTGTACCACTGGCACACTTAATAATTACCTTGCAACATCAATTGGCATCACAGCAGTCCGTACAGCAGAGCTGGCCGGAGGACACATTTATATCTCATCAATTTGAGACGAAGCAACAGGTTGGGTGAAGTTAGCAAGTGCGATAGCCGGTAAGACCTTTGTCGTACTTTTTCTATTTTATTACTAAAATGAGTAGAGAAATGGAGATGCCTATCCATTTTTAAACCCAAATAGTGCATTGAGAAAGCTGGTGGGTTCTCTTGCCCTATGCTCCTACGATTTTGGCAAGGATTTTTTCCTCTTTTGGGGGGAGAAGATTACGCAGTCGGTTTTCCCGGCGTTTACACTGACGTTTAACATGCCCACTCTGTCACTGATAACGTTCCTAACTGACTCGGCCTGTGTAAGAGCTCTTGGTGCACTCATGCTGCTGCTGTAAACCGCAATGTCGTCGGTGAATGCGATTACAGTAGCTTTCTTATAGTTTGTCCCAACAATTTCAGATGTGTACATGCTGAAAAGAACCGGAGACAGAACCGCACCTCGAGGAACTCCACAAGTCAGAGGGAATGGGTTAGAAAGGCAATCACCCACCCGTACCCTCACAGATCTGTTCTTCAAGAACGAAACCAACATGGTATATAGCTGCTTTGGGTGTGACGCGTTTTATTTCTTCCCCCACCCTTTTTTTTCTCCGTGTTTTCTGATTATTGATCATCTTAATTACAGCAGAGGGGATCAATTATTGGGAGAGTGAAAAGATAGACTGTTCTTTGCGCATGCGCAAAACCTAGCTAATTTAAGCTAAAAAATATATGAATGAAAACGTCTTACTCATCAGAGTCCCTTTCCACCTGTGTAAGTACCCGAGTCCCGCATTTGTGGCAAATTATGTAAACAGGATATGGCCGTCCTATCTCAATAGGCCCCGGTGGCTTCTGGATTCCTGTCAAATGGACTATGTTAGAAACTTCTAATTTTATCATGTACTTGTTTGTTGGGTTTTTGTTTTCTAAAGAAATCTCGGTTTTGTTTACGAAAAACGAAAATCAAATGGCAGTCTGTCTGGGGTTGATAATTTAGTCCACCTTCGTTCACCAAATGTAATTCGTGTGAGATATGCAAAGATGTATTTATTAAATATACAAAATTAGGAATCAAAACTTTAATGTTATTTTTTAGTCTTTATTAGCTTGAATAAGTATACTTGACAAATAATGCATATAAATTGCCATGAACCAGGACATTTTTATTGAATATCAGATGAATATCATAAATTGCAATAATGAACAGAACAACAATCCCCAAATACATAAAAGTTTAACCCAATCCTAACCTTCTACCAAGAATCCCTCTGAAAACATATATTCTTTCCTCAAACAAAAATGTAAAACGAACTTATGATATTGTTGAAATAAATTTATGAACATATGGTCTTAAAATTGAATATACTCTCTCTTCTTCCGTAAAGCTGAACCAGCCAAGCTGCAGATGAGGCGCTAATGCAGATTCGTCTTCGCTGAGAATTACCGATGCCTGAGAGAGTAGGTATGACCCTGTAACGGTCCTAGTACCCAGTGATCTGTTTCAGTCCTTAAAGAATAATCATCTCCTTCAGCGAACAGTGGTTCTACCTCCATTTCTCCAATAAGGTCTTCATTTTGGGGACCATCGTCATCTTAAGTGAAAGCCGTGTCAAAAATCCCCGCCAGCGATACTGTCGGACTATTCTGAGTAGTGCTGCTGTTGTACTTTGAATTCACCAAGGCCTATGTTGCCTCTATCCACCATCAATTCAAATTAAAAACAAGTCAATAGAAACAACACAACTTCTACTGTACATTACCTTTTCGTGGTAGTTCTGTTCATGACAATCTATTATTATTATTATTTATATATTCTCCGCTAGAGTGACGAGATGAAAGGCTCGAGATGAATGAGCCATCTCCTCGATTTGATTCCTCTTGGGTTAGGTGCCTTGTAAAACTCCCACTTTTTTAATTGGCTCTCAGTCCTGCTTAGTTATATAATTTTAACACCAAACCTTAGTTCCTGCCCTTGCAATGATAATCTGCTGTAATGTAAGAAGCTTTCTCATACTATCTTTTGTGTCATGGAAATATTTAGAAAAACAAATCTCCTTGAAAAAAAACTATAATTTCAAGTAGTAAATAATAAATAACCAAACAAGAAATATGGTGAAGACGAAAACTGCCAAGTTGCCTAAAGTTTTATAATGTTAAGAACAAGTAAAAGGGGCTTGAGCAGAACTGTATGACTTCATGAAAGTCACTGATGTTTCCCTGTTATTTCAAGCAACCACATCCCTCCAAGACCTCCGTACTTCCCAGAACTACCCTTTTCTTATAAACATGTGCCTCAGCTTTAGCCCCAGACCTCACTTGTTCCCACACATTTCACCCAGTATGTAGTAACGTAACTCTTAACAATTTGTATATACCAGTGTTTTGCTTGTACTTCATAATAAAGCTTTTCTTTCTTTTCTTTAAAAGACTCTCCTCTACAAAGATTATTTAACTTAAGACAAGACAACCACGAGGCTGTAGCGAGGTAACGAGCACAGATTATTATTTTAATCTGTATAATTATATTCATTAGTAAAATAAAGCATTACCTTTTGGTTTTTCTGTGCCTGTTTTGGTAATAGTAGTTGGCTCTTGTTATGTATAATTAAAACTAATGACTATTTAATATAATTGAAACCCTTATATCATGTAACCATTATTTGTAACCTTGTTGTAACCTTTATATAAATATACTTTCATGTTCTCGCTCCAAGCCACGTGTTCGTTATCAATTATTTTATTACCCGTTTTTCCCCATGATTTATCTAAACATATCAATTGGCGACGAGAAAAAACTGATTAAACTATCCGAGTTCAAGTTCGCGGACATTGCCGGTAGTTCGTATTCCTTGTATACGCGGTAAGTCGTAATTTTTACCGCGAGTGCTTTTCCGTTGTACTTTTTCGCTGTTTTATCCGTTTTCTGTTTATTTATCGTTCGGATTAATTATCAAGATCATCAAGAATGGATGCACAACAATTTCAAGAATTCATGGGTGTGCTTACATCACTTCTAAGCTCTCAAACATCAAGTAAACAAGACCCCAAGTCAGACACAAACAACCTCGCGAATGTGAGTATTTTTGAAAACTTTGATTCAAAAAAAGAGAAATTTTCATGTTATATGGAACGTTTTGAGAATTATTGCACAATGAAAAATTTAGTCGATCCCACAAAGAAAGCTCAGCTCTTGTGTGGTTCTGTGGGTAGTATACATTACAATGCACTCACCGTATTCCTAGGACCAGAAAAACCTGTCACGTCCCTTGATTATAAGACACTTGTTTCCAATCTCATGACCATGCTGACCCCTAAACGTAGCGCAATTGTGACCCAACACTATTTCTTGAACATTACCCAGAAAGAAAATCAGTCAATTTCCGAATTTGTTGCTGCGTTACAGCGAGACATAGGAGATTGTGAATTCAAAGTAGAATGTAATTCCGACTCGTGTAAAAATTCAGAGGGGAAGAAAACAAGTATCTCGGTGAATGATATTTTCCTCAGAGCTCAGTTCATTCGAGGATTACGTCATAACTGGATAAGGGAACAGCTTCTGCAGTCAACTGTGACTGGTTTTGATCAAATTTTAGCCAAAGCCACTGCACTAGAGGCCGCTCATATTGAGAGTGCGGAATTTTCAAAGCAGTCTAATACAGGTACTTCATCTTTCTCCAGTGACATGTATCACCTATCTGGGTCATCAAATCATCCACAAACGGATAGGGAGTCTCAATTTCGAAGAAAATCGCTAGACCGTTCGTCCAACCGCCCTGATTCTTGTAATAAATTTCATTCATCAGGAGCCAAAAATAGATCCCACAGCCGAAGTAGAATAGATTATAAAGCATTAGGGATTCAAGACCTATGTACAAGGTGTGCTAGAAATAATCATAGACGAGCAGACTGTCGCGTTGATTATGATAAAGTTCATTGCACGTCATGTAACCGTAAGGGACACGTTTCACGAGTTTGTATCACCACCCTGTCACAAAATAAAAACCCTAGTTACGCATCATCTGCAAATGCAATTTCTCATGTCAACGCTGAACATCAATACGGCATTTCATATCTTGTAGACCTTTTCGAAGTAAACCCCGACTCCGATAAATATATCGTTACCGTCCAAATCAATGGAAAACCCCAGCTCATGGAGGTCGATTCAGGAGCAAGATTTTCTCTCCTAAACGAGGATGATTTTAGGAAATTGAATTTGGAACTAGAAATCCAACCAACAAATACCATTTTTCGAGCGTACTCAGGCAACGAAATTCTTCCGAGAGGAAAAGTGGAGGTAACAGCCACATATAAAGGTAGAAATGCGTGTGGTGACCTGTATATTGTTCCGTCTGGCCATACAGCATTGCTTGGGCGTCAATGGATTAGAGATTTAATGATTGAATTGAGAGAAATTGATACCACCAAAAACCATATGTCAAGTGTACTTGCGGTGGGCTGTGTCGCTGCGCCTGGCGAGATAATAGCTGAGTTCCCAACTGTCTTTACCGAGGAAGTTGGTTGCATTCCAGATTATGAAGTTAAGTTACAGCTACGACAAGGGGCAAAACCTAGTTTCACAAGAGAACGCCATTTACCTTATGCTCTACGAGAACGTGTTGAAAAAGAATTGGATTCCCTGGAAGCTGCTGGAATAATTTCGCCGGTTACCACGAGTGATTGGGGATCTCCATTAGTTGTTATCCCAAAACCAGATGGTGGTGTACGCTTATGCGTTGATTATAAATCAGGTGTCAATGAAAGATTAATTTCAGCTAACTTTCCCATACGAAAAATAGAAGATGTGTTACACAGTCTACGCAATTCAAGGTATTTTTGTAAAATTGATTTATATAAGGCGTACTTGCATGTAAAAGTCTGTCCAGATAGTGCAATGATCCAAACCATAGCAACACACCGTGGCATGTATAGAATGAACCGCCTCAGTTTTGGCATCAAGTCTGCACCAGCCGAGTTCAATCGCATAATGTCTCAAGTTCTTCAGGGGTTGCCAAAATCAGAAGCATATTTTGACGACATAATATGCCATGGAGCAACTTTGGAAGAATGTACTCAAAATTTGCGCGCCTGCCTCAAACGTCTTGCTGACCACGACCTACATGTCAACCAAAGTAAGTGTTCTTTCTTTGAAGAAAAAATTGAGTACCTAGGTCATGTTGTGGAGCACAACCAGATTCGAAAATCCCCGGAAAAAGTTCGAGCTGTCAACAATATGCCACGCCCTAAAGATGCTGACGGAGTTCGTAGATTTCTGGGACTTCTTACATATTACTCACGATTCATTCCACAATTTTCAGCCTTGTCATTCCCCCTCCGCAGGTTGTTGCAGAACGATCAACGATTTTCATGGACAAGTGATTGTGAAGCCTCCTTTTTGAAATTAAAGGCAGAGCTTTGTAGTGACCGCGTTCTGATTCCATTTGACCCTACTTTACCAGTCATTCTTACATGCGATGCAAGCCCAGATGGCGTTGCAGCAGTCCTAAGCCACCCCGTAGATGATGCTGAAAGACCTATTGCCTATGCTTCCCGCTCACTCTCATCTTCAGAAGCTAATTATAGCCAGCTAGACAGGGAAGCTCTTGCTATTATTTTTGGTGTAAATCATTTTTATGATTATGTTTTTGGCAAACAGTTCACCCTAGTAACTGACAATCAACCACTATCAAGAATTTTTCAGCATAATAAACAATTGCCACGCATGACAAGCGCACGATTGTTGCGATACGCCTCATTCCTGTCAGGATTTGATTATAAAGTAAAATTCAAATCTGGCGAAGAAAATAAGAATGTTGATTGCCTTTCACGAGCTCCTGCTCATGCTATCCATACATCAACGGACACCTTGATGGGAGAAGAAGTTCACCAAATTTTTTCTGAACAAATTGTTCATATCTCAAGCAATAAAGTTACATTTGAGACTATTCAAGAGGAAACCAAGAAGGATCCGGAACTCAAGAAAATCATCGAGTCACTAAAAAACGACTGCGTGGACTCAGAATTTACACTGCATGAAGATGTCATCTTCCGCCAAGATCGTATTGTCATCCCTACATCCCTTCGAAGTCAAGTTATATCAGAACTTCATGAAACACATCTAGGGATCATGAAAATGAAACAATTAGCCCGAAAATATGTTTACTGGCCTGGAATTGACAGTCAGATTGAGCGACTTGTCAAGAGTTGTGAGCAGTGCGCCCTTACAAGATCGGCTCCACCAAAAGTACCAGTTCACCCTTGGGATGAACCATCCGAGAATTGGGAACGAGTCCATATAGATTATGCTGGACCGTTCCAGGGCCATTATTTCCTTGTTTGCATAGATGCTAAGTCAAAATGGGCGGAAGTGGAACCTATCAAAGAAGCACCTACCACGTCCTCAACCATAAATCTTCTCAGAAAGATATTTTCAACGCATGGATTCCCAAATCAGCTTGTTTCAGATAACGCTAGCATTTTCCAGAGCGAAGAGTTTCATCTTTTTTGCCACACAAACGGAATTTTTCAAAAATTTATAGCCCCTGGCCATCCAGCAACTAATGGCCTTGCTGAACGCAATGTGCGGACACTTAAGGATAAGTTGCGGGCCTTGTCAAATGACGATACCCCTATGCCAGAAAAAGTCACAAATATCCTATTTCATTACAGATCAACTCCCCTTGCTAATGGCTCCTCACCTGCTGAGTTATATTTGAAAAGAAAATTCCGAATCCGCCTGGATGCCTTGTTACCAACCAAACCACACTCTTCTCAGTCAACGCGAGTTACCAGAAGATTTTTTCATGTGGGGGAGAGAGTGCAAATCCGTGTCTTCAAAAATAACAAACCAAAGTGGGAGTTTGGTGAGGTGACGCAAAGGTTGGGTCAACAACATTACCTTGTCCGCCTGGACGAATCAAGGAGAATTTTCAAGCGTCACATAAATCAACTGAGAAACACCCTTGTACAAGCAAAAAAGACTGTTTCATTTGGCCCTTCTCAGTCTTATGAAATTCCTCGAGCTCCAGGTCCACCTCAGGAACCTCACACTCAATTCGCACCTCATGATCTTCCAGACTCATCTCCAACCGAGCCAGCTTCAGCTGTGCCTCCTCATGATCTTCCAGATTCATCTCCAACCGAGCCAGCTTCAGCTGTGCCTCCTCATGATCTTCCAGATTCATCTTCAACCGAGCCTTTTCTTCAGACTCCTCTATGTCCTATCAACAGACCTGTTCGTCAGAGAAGACTCCCAGAAAGATTTCGAGATCCTAACATATCACTTCAGTATTGATGTCCCCTCACAAGATACATACTTTTTGATTCATGCTACTATTTTTAATGTTAATAATTTTTGAATAGTGGGGGAGACTGTTATGTATAATTAAAACTAATGACTATTTAATATAATTGAAACCCTTATATCATGTAACCATTATTTGTAACCTTGTTGTAACCTTTATATAAATATACTTTCATGTTCTCGCTCCAAGCCACGTGTTCGTTATCAATTATTTTATTACCCGTTTTTCCCCATGATTTATCTAAACATATCAGCTCTTTACGTGTTTCCATTTCTTTCACTGAAATATCATCATCTTAATTTTTACTTATGCCATACCTAAGCACCTGAATATCAAACTTATTCTGATGGATAACCAAACTTCGTTATTAGAATAACCATTACAATCTACCATAATCAGGCCGCGCATTAGAGACAGAAATACTTCATTTTTTGACAATGTTTGTAACTCTGTTAGATTGCTGCAACAACCGTACAAATCAATCTTTGAGCTTTAATCTTTAATTTTTCTTCTTCCTAAAAATATAGTAACAAATTTTCAGCATATCAATTAGATACCACTTTAGTAACTTTTGGAATAGTTAACGAACCGTGTTTTCTTCGAGCGTTCTGTGTTCATTGATGATGCCTAGTGAGCAAATGGTTCTATTCTCGGTCAGTATTGACAATTTTTCAATATCGATCCCCATTTCCAGAAAGAACGAGCTTGTTACCTACGGTATCGCGCCTTTTGAAGCAAATCATAATCCGGTAACACTACGACGTTTCAAAATAATAATATTATAAACTGTTTCGTTCAAACCGTACATCATCATTCAAACCATACCTTAAAAAATCACATTCTCTTTCACATACAGCATTTACAATACGTAATCACACTATATCATCATGTTTTCAGAGCACGAGAATTCCCGTAAGACTGACTGACGCGGCACCAGTGAAGGCCGTAAGACTATGTCATGTTGCTGGGATGGATGATACTACCTAGAAAATCTTGACAGAGCTGCTCAAAGAAGTGAGGTTAAGTGCTTGAACGACGTATATGTGGACTCAATAGTATGGAGTCAACTCGATAGTAGGGACGGGGAATCTGTGGTACGGGATAGGACCCACAGGTGGAGGAGCTCGCGCACTGACGGGTCTTTGAGCTGAATTTGAACGGATCCTCCTTAAATGGAGGAAAAAGTTGTACTTACTGTTTGTTATTAACGGTAGGTTTCTTATTGCGTTCTCCGGAAAATAACGAATCATTTCAGACTTTCTTTACTTTGATCCTCCATATTATGAACAGTTTACGTTTGATGAATTGTTTTATCAGTGTCATCACTGATTAATCCTTTTTTTTATTATACAATAATGATTGTCCACCGTAGTAGCTCTTTGCTACTTGCCAATAATTCAGACTTTATTAAGATGTCCAAGCATAGTATTCGTTCGATTTCCTATCACGGATTCAATCTCGATCAGGACGAAACAGAAACATTCAAGAAGTCTAAGGCGGCATTAGAGTAATGAGCTCACTGTTCAGCCTCCAGAGAGAGAGAGAGAGAGAGAGAGAGTGAGCTTATGTTGAGGGTAACCATCTGTGAATTTCAGTGGACAAATCGATCATTGCTGCCTCCTCGCAATTGATCCAATGATCACGCAGTATGCACACTAAGAACTCTTCTCCTTCTGGCTGAGGGAAGGAGGGAGGTTGGCTGTTCTAGTAAATTTGTTATTTTTTCTTGGAAATAGAGCTCTTAGTCAATGCAAAGGTTGAACCTGCTACTCTAGCTTCAGGAGTTATCTATCCCCTTTTGTCTATGCCAACGTGATCTAGCAATTTCTCGGTAAAGGGCATAATATTAATGTAATTAGGAAACTAGTACTGACATATAATTTCAATGTCCCTAAGCTCACTAATTATTAAAACAAATAATTACCATTTGTTTTTTCCGTTTTGGCTTCAATAATACCAGGTAATCTTGCAGTTCCTATTTTTTCCACTGAAATATGAACATTTTAATTTTCTCTTTTCACAAAAAGTAATATAAATTTGTACTTAGAACTGATTTGCCCAGACAAGCCTTTGTGACTGGACCCCGCTTTACACATTCGCACTTACTCAGTTTTTTCTCCAGTTCTTCATTCTCTGCCTTCAACTTGCTCAGTTCTTTTTCGAGGGTGGATTTAGCTTCCAAAACACCTTCTCTCAGTTGAGGTCTCACCGAAGATATCATGTGGTCGGCAGTGAACAGGTCTATATTTCGGAAAGCCTTCTCAAAATCCCCTGGGTCGGTTGCCATTTCTAAATAAAATGTTTTGATTGTTTTTGTTTACAAGGAAATCGAAAAAGGGTTGTTCCTTAGGGGGGATTTACTCACCGAGGAACGGTCAATTTTTTCTCTCATTCAGATTCTTTTCGGAAACATATTGTTTTTGTAATAAGTGCACTTAAACATTGGCAGTTCACGTTAAGTTAGCTTTCAGATGTTTCGAAATGAATACAATTGTATTCTATTGAAGCAGGTTAGAATCTAATGTAACATGCATAAATAAAAAGGTTAGTGTGAAGTACCACACGATTAAGTGTTTCAACGATCTTGCGAACACCTTTCCTTTAATTGATTTAGTTTTCATTGTATTATTTTTACTAGCAATCAAAATCATAAGCCGCTTCTCCAATAGGTCCCATTGATTTACGTAAAATTATCACCATGATGTTATATATATACGAGGGTGGGCTGAAAAGTTTCCGACCTCAACATGAAGATAGCAGCAGTCGTAAATAAAAGCTAGTGAATTTCGTAGTTCATCTGTTGACAGTTACTCACCAAAGTTTCAGCCACTTTGGACGCGCAGTTGTTTTGTAACAGTCGTTTGAGTGAGTCGATGTGAGCGTTTTTATGAAAATGGACAAAATCGAGTATCGAGCTGTCATTAAATATTAGTTTTTGAAAGGCAATACTCCTACGCAAATCAAAGATGAGTTGGATTCTGTGTATGGGGACTCTGCACTTTCATTTACCACAGAGAAATTTTGGGCAGCTGAATTTAAACGTGGTCGTAAGAGCTTGGGAGACGATGAACGTTCGGGACGTCCAAAAACTGCAACTACCGACGAAAACATCGCCAAAGTTCACTAAATGGTGTTAGACGACCGCCGAATTAAAGTGAGAGAGATAGCAGAGGTTATGAACATGTCAAAAGAACGTGTTTGTCACATATTAAATCAACATTTATAGATGAGAAAGCTGTCCGAGCGTTGGGTTGCGCGTTTGCTCACGTTAGGCCAAAAACGTGTTTGAATGAACATTTCCAACACTCTTTTGGCGCAGTTTAGGTGCAATAAATCCGAGTTTTGGCGCCGATTAATTACTGTGGATGAAACTTGGATACACCATTATACGCCCGAAACAAAAATACAGTACAACAGTGGACTGCAAAGGGGGAACCGGCTCCAAAAAAAGCAAAAACTGTTTTTTCGGCTAGGAAAGTGATGGCGACTGTTTTTTTGGGATAGTCATGGAGTTATTTTAATTAATTAACTTCAAAAAGGAAAAACCATTACAGGAGCATAATACGCATCATTACTTGACAAGCTGAAGGCAGAACTTTCGGAAAAACGGGCACCTTTGCAGGAGAAGAAAATCCTGTTTCACCAAGACAACGCACCGTCTCACACCTCAGCGGTAGCCATGGCGAAAATCCATGAATTACGGTTTGAACTGCTTGACCATCCGCCTTACTCATTAGATCTAGCCACAAGCGACTTCTTTTTGTTCCCTCATCTAAAAATTGCGCTCGGAGGATAGAGATTTTCGTCAGATGAAGAGGCAATTACCTTTGTGAACGATTATTTTGCAGAGAAAAACACTGAGTACTATTTGGACAGGTTACAGAGATGAGAACATCGCTGGGAGAATTGTGTAGAGTTACAAGGAGACTATGTTGAAAAATAAAAAAAAAATTCTGAAAAAACGTCTTTTATCTTTGTTAGGTCGGAAACTTTTCAGACCACCCTCGTATGTATATATTTTAAAGTCCTTCATTAATCTTATCTTAATGATTTTATGTAATTCTAAAACAGCAAAGCACTAGTATATAATGTACATTATACCAGTATGTAATGTACATTATACCAGTATATAATGTACATTATAACAGTATATAATGTACATTATAAGTTAACTTAAAGTTACTAATCCAAATAGCAGGTCTCTACTAAACAAGGTTGAGTTAAAGTCATGAACATGATTATAACGATAGTTGTAATGACGACGTAATTACAGTCCCCTAAAATACCATGACACAATACAAAGCTATGGTCATGGGGTCACCAATATCAATGGAACTTCTTTGGGTGACGCTAAGTCCAAAACATAATTTACACTTGTCCATGCATTCTTGCCAATGTCCTTTAGGAGCGGAGGAAAAACTATTTTAATTTAGAATCTCCTTTTTTTAGCGCAGTTTTCTACATGTTTAATTATGTTATACACTTTTTTTTCTCTTTCTCTTCAACTCGTCAAACATTCATAACTTGTCTAATTTTGCTAAACCTAGAGTTTTATAATGCTAAGAACAAATAGGGCTTGAGAAGAACTGTATAACTGCCTCGTGACTTTATGGAAGTCATTGATGGTTCCCTATTATTTGTAAGTAAGCAACAACCTTCTTCCAAGACCTCTCTACTTCCCAGAATCTTATCCTTTTCTTATATAGTTCACATCCATCAACTATTGAAATATTGACCGGAACACTTTTCTTTACATTAATACTAATGTAGAGATCGGCGATTAATAGAAGTAGAGGCTGTCTTTACTATGGCACAATTTTGCCTGCCTTTGTCATCCAAGTTACCAAATTCCACTCAAAGCCACAGTAATTTATATAATTGAAGAAAGCGGGGTCTATCTCAAGGATGAACCACACTCTCGGTTAAAAAGCCACAAGGACAAGAAACATAAAAGGGTCACTGGCTCAATGAACTAGTCTTTAAAGACCGGCATGACACTTGGGGAGGACACAGGAAGGTTATAGTGTTGGTAGATCTAACGAAGTTCTCTTATGGAACTGTTTCTTGAATGACATCAACATGAAATAAATGTTCTTCGCCAATTATGAATTGAATAGAAATTTACTCTTGTAAGTGCATCAGAAATAAGAAAATCCGATGCTGTATAGTTAATGGTGTAATTACTGTAAATATGGATCCTGTAAACTCTATGAGTGAAGATGAGGTATTGAAAACCTAAATAAACAAACAAAAACCTAAAGGTATCAACTGTAAGTTTAAGTAATTCAGTCATGTTTTTCAGAAGTTAAAACTCACTGTGTACAGTGCAGTAAGTAAAACTTGTGATGATGTTGGAAACAATAACACCTTTATTGGGCAGTTTGATTTCAATGTGGATGCGAAGGCTGTCATTACTGAATTGATTTGGAAAAAAATGGAACAATATGTTGAAGACCTTGAAGCATTCGCTCAGTGAGTTGGTGATATTCAATCATTTGTTTTTGTCAATTCATTTATGTAGTTCAACTATATTATTAATCACTAGATGTACTCAGATACTTATGCCTGCTAGGATATTAAGGTTTGATACTATTGTTTTCAGAAAAACATGGTTATTATCACCTCAATAAGCAATATTTATTAAGAATTTAAAAAGCTTATAAATTTTTTTACAATTCCGAACCTTTAGCTGTGGCATTACTTGCCATGAAAATATTTTACATTTTTATTTCCTTTAAGTTATATTATGTTTGTTTGTTGTGAGAAGAAATTATCACCATCTTATCCAATTACATGTAATTATTTGTATGGTAATTTCATTTTTTATATTGACCTTCCTTTTCAGAATAAAAATTTTCACAACAGAATACAAAGGGTCCAAACTAAGCTTTATTGTTTTAATAAATCAGATAGACCTGTCCTCTCTGTAGGAAGATAAACGAAGAAATGGTCGACAGGCAAGGAAACACAACTAAATTATTTTGGGGCTGCTGAGCATGCCTTGATAACATGAAGGTGACTAGCACAGTAAAACACCCTCCTTATACAATAGCCCGATTAAATTTTTCCTGATCTGAAGGGTAGTGGTTCTGTAAAAGTTCCTGCCAACTCAGAAAGAGCTCCACTTCTTGAATGGCCCATGCAGAAAAATAATATTTAAATTGTGTTTTTGCTTATCTGGGCTTAACAAAGGGAGCCTTATTGGCTCTGAGGTCAAATACCTTCTGAAAAAACTTACCTTACAGAAAATCCCCTGGATATGATCTCCTAACTCCTCAAATTCTCAAACAACTTCCTCCTAAAGCCATAATCTTCCTAACCTACATATATAATTGCATTATCCGAACGACACACTTTCCTCTCCTCTGGAAACATTCCATTATTGTCCTATTCGCCAAACCCGGTAAACCACCCAATGACGCCTCATCTTACCGTCCAATTAGCCTACTCCCTATCCTCTCAAAAATATTTGAGAAACTCCTACTAAAACGTCTACTTCCAATTGTTGAATCCAAAAACCTTTTTCCCACACACCAGTTTGGTTTCCGCCAACGACATTCCACTGCTCAACAAGGCCTTCGCGTTGTTGATCATATCTCCTCAGCCCTTGAAACCAAAAAGTATTGCACTGCTGCCTTTCTCGATATAGCTCAAGCTTTTGACAGGGTTTGGCACGCAGGTTTGCTCTACAAGCTCAAAAGACATTTACCACAGACCCTTTTCCTAATCCTACAGTCCTACCTTTCAAACCGCTTCTTCCAAGTCCGCTGTGGCTTAGAATACTCTAACTACTATCCCATAAATGCAGGAGTTCCACAGGGCAGTGTCCTAGGCCCCATCCTCTATAACCTATACACCGCTGATGTCCCCTCTACTTCCAACACCTTCTTGGCCACATTTGCAGATAACACTGCAGTCTTGTCATCCCACCCAGACCCCGACATAGCATCCCATAACCTTCAAAAACACCTTGACGAGATCGAGTATTGGTGCAATCAATGGTGGATCAAAGTTAATGAAGCAAAATGCTCCCACATTACCTTCACCCTTTGTCGCAAGACTTGTCCATTAGTTTATTTTAATTCTATTCCTCTCCCAGTAACCGAGACAGTACGGTACTTAGGCTTCCATCTCGACAAACGACTGACCTGGAACCCACATACGAGACTAAAAAGACAAGAACTAAACAGACGCTTTGGACAACTGTACAGACTACTTCAAAGGACATCCCATCTCTCAATAGAAAATAAACTACTAATCTACAAAGTTATACTTAAACCAATCTGGACATACGGAATAGAGCTATGGGGGACAGCAAAAAAGTCGAACATCAAGCGTATTCAATCCTTTCAATCCAAAGTCCTGAGAACAATAGTAAATGCCCCTTATTATGTCAGCAACAAAACCCTTCATAACGACCTTAATATACCCTACATTCTAGAACTCATCCCTTCCAAGTTTATGAAATTCCACAGTAGCCTTTCCAACCACCCTAATCCTGTAGCACAGTCTTTGCACTGCGCCACTCATCCCTATAATCCTCCTCGGAGACTGAAACGGCAGTGGCCTCGTGACCTGCTATAATCGCGTGACAGTGGGAGTCCTGGCAATGGCCAGTTTCTCCAATCATGTCCTATTGTATGCATGAGCGAATGAATGAGGTATGAATGAGATCATTTATCTGTATTATTATTGCCTTATAAAAGGCAGATTGTAATTATTGCACAATAAAGTTCTATTCAAACAAAGTTGAGCAATGTCTAGTTTCCTAACACGCAGGTCTGCTTAGCCAACTCATCATTCTGATAATTATAAGAGTATGTAATAACAAAACAATGCAAACATACTCCTAGGCTATTGTTTTCTTTTGTAGGATGTACATGCTGAATATTTACTTTTTTTGGTGGGTAGATGTAATTTTCCAAGGCAGAGGGGGTATAGACTCTCGTAAAAGGAGATTTTTAGAGAAGCATAAATAATGAATTCATGATTTTTTATCTTGTTTGTAGGCATGCAAAACGCAATCAGATCAATATGGATGATTTAAAGTTATTATTCAGAAGAAATCCAAAAATTGTGAGTATTGGATTGTAATATTTTTGCATTTCGTTATTTATATATATTTAGCACCAATAAAACATTTCTTAAATATTTATTGATTTTAGTTAGAAGAAATAAATAAATTTGAGACTGAAGAAACTGAGAAGCCAACAGAGAAAGGTCGGAAAAGAAAGCAAAGTGCCTTAGATTTAGAAAACGATGCAAGTTGATGGTTCTGATTAAAACTATTCTTACATTTATTTATTTTTTTTATGAAAATGGTCATTTTTACGTTGTAAATTATAAGTTATTTATTATTTAAGAAACTGTTAGTCATGTATTAATTATGTATGAATGAATGAAGAAATGGATCTATTTTATTGTTGTATAATAAATGCATTTTTTTCATAAATATGAATCGACTGTATGTAATTATTAAATATTCTGTGTAACCATAGTTATTTTGTTGCTCAGAAATTGTTTTTGTTCGTTAATTTATTTAAAACACGTTTCTAGTGATTTAAAAGACTACATCATTTTTTGCTTGGATTCTACGTATGAGTATTTTAAGTCCTCTGTTTATGAAGTTATATGCAAGATTAGTAAAAAATCTTTTGAGTAGTGCTAATTTAATAATAATACCTATATCCTATACCTATTGTTTAGTTTTGTTCATGTTATGTACTTGTTGCTTCATTATTTAATAAATGCTAAAAAATTGATTTTTTATGACAGGGGCTATTTTTGTGTTGTAAATTATAAGTTATTTATTATTTAAGAAACTGTTAATCATGTATTAATTATGTTTGATGAATGAAGAAATTGTTCTATTTTATTATTGTATTATATTTGCCATTTATTCATAAATGTGAATCAACAGTATTTTATTAAATATTCTTTTGTTGTAGCTCATTTTATTTAATAACTCCACCTGCCCATGTGCTTGAAAAATGTTTAGGAAATATGCTCCTCATTAACCATCACAACTTAAAACAAGATTGCCAAACTTGTATCGACTAAAAGCTGCATGCTTTGATAAGGTATACAGACATAGATACTGGCAACTCAAGGAAGTATGCTAAGATTTTGTCTGCCACATGTACAATAGAGCAGCGTTAATTTTTGATCCTACTGTCAGGTTAGATGCAACGATTAGGGCTAATCAGAAAAAGTAGTTGCTGAAAAAGGGGAATATGCACAAAATATATTTTCTTTATAAAACAATTTTTTTTTAAATGTGTTTGGACAATGGCAGTATCAAGTATAAAAAAGGATTTGGTTTAGAACAAAAGGCAGGCACTGTATTGAAGAAGTTATCCTGTTTCTTCAAGTGTTTCAGTATGGAACCAAACCTGTCAAGAAAAAGTGTAATTCAAAATCTAGGATTCATTAAGAATAATCCACCACCATTTGTATGGAATTCGATAATTTAATTTAACTTTATTTATATATTCACCCCATTATTAACATCATTTATTTTTCATTGTTACCTGTGCAAATCTCTTAGTTATCTGTAGACTCATTTCACCTATGTATATTAATTGCATATAAGTATTCAACTATGGTAAGATATATATTATTGTCACTTAGCTGATAAGTATGCTGTGTTGTACCAAGCTAATAAAGGGATTATCTATTTCTATATGATTGTTTGAGAAAATGACCTATTTCACAAAAATTTACTATTTGTATTTTCAGTCATAGAATTATAATACAACAATCTAAGGAAAATATAAACAAATGGCAATAGTTATAGCATTTGTAATTCAAGACTGATTCAGGTTTGTGATTTCTCTTCTTATATACTTATAAATAATTGCAAACTATCTTTGCTTTCTCCAGAAGTTTTAAAACAGTATTTATAAAATAAAAGAGGACTGTTCTTTGCTCTGCACACAAACTCATTTACTCAAATACTTTAAAATGTAGTTATTTAAAAAGTCAAACATTTTTTTTGAACTTTTAAGAAGTGTAAATAGTATTTTTCCACTATCTTCACAGTTAGCCAGAACAATGGCCATCACATTTCATCACCTCTCCTCCAGGCTATTACATTTCCCCCCAATATTTATAGACCTATGTAGACATATCAGGGATTCCCGAGTTACTTGTCAATGGGGGTGGGTGGTAAAAAAAAATAAACTAATGCACTCATTTGTAGCAAAAGTTTGGAGATAGACTATACAATCAAAAACAGTTCATGGATCACCAAATAGACTATCGAATTTATGTAAAGTCTATACTATTTACTAATACCCCCTCCTTGCAAAACCCCCCCTAAAGTAATCCCAGGGAAAGAGGAAATCAAGGTTAGAAGGCCTTAGACTAAAAAATTTATTGAGAAATATTTTTCTTTCTATAGAACAGTTTAAAAAATGAACAGGAACACAATAAGATGCAGCTATGGTTGAGAAAGCTTGATGAAAGGAAAAAATGTCTATTATGCCTCTCATCTTTGTTGTATCTTATTATTACATGCTTAATTTGGACCTGTGATACATTTAAAACTATAGTGATTAGGAGAAGACCTGGATTGCAACCTTGGAAAAAGGATTTATTATACGTTTCAAACTCTATTGACGTCTCAACCATGTCCTTGCCACATTTTCATTCAATTTATACATTAGTCCATTATTTAATACATTAGGTAATTGTATTTTTTTTTATCCAGTTAAACAAAAAATGTACGAAAAGTTTTTGTACTTTCCAAGAAGACTGAACGGTCAAACAGATAACTGACTCCTTTGACCTGAGAGGTATCAGCTCACTTTGTGAATAAAGCTCATAAGAAGATAGAACCCAAAGCCAAATGTAATGCTCTATTACTGTTCTTAGAAAATTGTTAATTTATCCTTCTGCAAATAAGTGGTAATAGTCTTATTATTGGTACCTTCATACCTCTCACTACATTCTTATCCAATAATCTCTGCAAATTATGCAAGTATATATGCTTTGGAATAGCAATTGATCTTAAATTATAAAGATATATCCCATCAACATCTCTAAAAATGATGATTAGTTTTAATTCAAATATAATGGAAGGTATGAAAAAAATCTCTAGTTTTGATTTCCCTTGTACCTCCAGTGTCAAGTCTGTCTGGATCTATCTTTTGTAAGTTTTCCTGTCATTCACTAGCCTTTCAACTTCATTCAGAGAACATCCCTTCTCTCTTAACCAGCTGCACAATGAGGTCTCACACATGGTTGTTTTTCTTTGAGTTTTGCCTCTAATGTTAATTGGGGAACCTGTTTGCTGGCAGTTGATAGACGTGTTCCCTGGACATGAAAGCTAATTAGTTGCCAAGTGTTGGTTTTTGGCCTGATATTTCTCAAAATATTTATTTTCGCAATATGTCAAGCTTGGTTTTACTGATGGATTTTGTTTATATCAGGAATCTTATTTCTGTAGCCTGGATTTCACTTTCTTTTCCCGTATTACTAAAAATTGCCCAACTAATAATTTGGAATAAACACTTGCTTATATGTGGTAATTTTGGTACCAATCCTGATTTATCTCTTACCTATAAGAGAGTTTAAGATTTTAATATACTGATTGATTCACTAATTATGCCATTTATTTTACCACCAAATCTATCATTGTTACTTATTTGTATTCATGCATGGTGTAAATGAAAGCCTGTTTGAGCTTCTTACTACTGCACATGACGGTACTCTCTCTTACATGAACAGTATTCTTGATATCCTTCCTATTGCTCTTGAAAGGGTTAGTATTCATCATAATTTGACTTAGTGATTTCTCCCATACCTGTTATGGATCTTGCAAAGCTTCTTTGGTAATAGCCATGGTGACAATGTTGCTAGCAACTACTTCACACAGAAATGCAGGATACATTTTCTAACTACCCACTTTTAATCTTGTGCTTCTCAACTTAAATTTTTTTAATTATCACATCAATATATTTATAGATAGTAAAGAACTAAGGCTACCTCCATGTTTTACAATCTTTTCCATTGCAAAATCTCAGGAAATATTTCCGTCTAGCCAGATCATTCCAGAAAAGTTTTGGTAGAGGCTTTATCTGGCTTAAGTATTAGACTAAAATGAACTTGTTTATTGATCAGAACCTTCTTTAGTTATTTTATTGGCAAGGCTGCAAGGTGAACTGCTTTATCTGTTTCAATACATTTGTCAAAAAGGGAGGGTTAAAATGTGATCTTAATTTTCCTGGCTGGTGGAAGGCTGCTTGTCCTTCATGAAGTCTGTGATCAATAACTCGATGAAATCTTATTTCCATTCTCCCGGAATATAATTTCAGTGCAAATGAGTACAGACAGATTGGCCTGAAGTTATTTTAGTCTGCTGTGGAGCTCTTCTTATGGATAGTAATAACAATACTCTTCTCCCATCAATATCTGCTTCCAAAAGGCTTTGTTAAAAATGTTCAAAAACTTTCCTTTAGCTTGTTACCCTTTATAATTTACCATTTGAAGTTATTCCATCAATCCCAGCAGTCTTATTATTTCTGGCCTTAGCTACAAAGAATTCCATTTTCCAGTCCTCTATAATGTTGTCCTCATGGTAAGGTGGAAAAGGGAAGATTTTCCTCTTTGTCGTCTCCATGAACCTTATTTCTGAAAGGCTCTCCCATTTCTCCTAAATACTTTCTTGTTCTTGAGGACTAGGTATTTGGAACTACCTTCAATGCTTCTGACCAGGTTTCAATATTTAGAACACAAAACCTCGCAAAGGGCTCCAGGAGTTTTTCAGCACCTTCATAATTGGTTTAAAGTTGATTGTCCAGTTCCGCTCATGATGACGCTATCACTTCATTTACTGATATTTTTGCTATTCTGTATTTTTCTTTCTAAACTCTATGGTCTGCCGGGTCGTTTCTCTGCATATTTTTTTCCTATGCTCACTTTTTGCTTTTTGCACACTATCTTGGCTTTCATCTCTTTTGTCCACTGTCATGTTATTTTAGTTGCTGTGCTGACCTTTTGGAAGACAGATCCTGCGACAACAATAATACCAATTTTTAATTGAAAGTGATTTGAACATTTCATTCAAATTATCATGACAAACACTTTATTCTTGGTCATTGTACTCTAAGACTAAAATGCCACCACTGTAGTCAAAATGGGTGTATGCAATAGAGGAAACCAGGATTCAGTGCGTATTAATAGGAGGAGATGTCGGGACCAATTTAGCGGTGTAAGGATGAAAATGGGTCTGCGTTGGAGTTGGGTGATGTTAGAGTTAAGGTTAGAGTTTAATTAAGGACCGAACCTTGATTTTTGACTGATGTGAAGAATTGGATAGATAGCGCATTGCTGGTGAAAACGGGATTATCATTTAGGATTTTGAAGAGGGACGTGAGCCGATAATTATTCCCATAGACTTCTTCAATAACATAGTGGAGAGAGGGCCAGGCTCCAATTCAGTCCAGGTCTTCCGGAACCAATAGGGAGGTGGATTGGAGCTCACCAGAAGGAAAGGATAGTTAAATTTTCGTTGGAATATACCTGGTTTTAGCAGTGATGTATGGAGGTCGTTGATGTGTACACAAAAAGTAAAGAAGAAATGGAGAAATTCATGAACACCGAACTACACCGGAAGACAGTGAAAGGGGTTAACCAGGGATGAGTACTACCAGGGAGCAAGCACAGGTGAATGATTTAAACCAGCTGACGGCACTGTAAGATAAGGACATCGATACTACTTTCAATAGAAGGATGGATTAAGGGGTGATCAATGATTTCAAATGCCTTGGTAACGTCTTAGCGTGAAAGGATAGAACTGTGTTGTTGGACAATGACGGACTGGAGGTCTTAGGTGGTTTTGGTAAGAGGAGATTGTGTGGAAAATCCTGACTGGAAGTTAGATTAGAGGGGATTCAAACCTGTTTCTAGAGTTGAGAACATTTGGGATTGAACTAGTCTTGGAGGATATGGGCGATAGTGTTTAGGGGACGTATGTCATCTATGCCTTCATATTCCATAATTCTCCGAAAACAGTCTTATTATATATTATTGCTTATCATGTGTTCCTTTTGCTTTGAATGTTATCTGGCGTATCCTCTTGTGCGGAAAGAATAACCTACCGATATATAACTCGTTGTCTAAGAAGAACTGTCTAAGGAACCATTCTTCTCCGTTGTAATTTAGTACTTGGGTCTTGATTATCTTCCAATCGACTTTCACCCCAAGTCTTGTCTGCTATCAATTTTCGCGTTTAGGTCTCTTTGTCAGTTAACTTGTCCCATAAGATTCCTTAGATTGTTTTTGTATGCTCCTCGGCAGAGTTGAGTAACTCCTGAGGCTTTATTATTTTTCTCATTAAGTCTAACGATTCTGACACTATTCTTATTCATCTCTTATGCAGTTTCAACATCCTTTGTTCCAATGTTGATTCATATACCCTTGTATCCTAAAAAAACCTTTAATTCTAAGGCTATTTGAATAGAACGGATGGGTGATTAGCCAAGTGATAGGGGTGCTATTACTCCTGAGGTCTGAAGGAGGAATGATTGATCATGCATGGATAATTATGATAAATGAACTCACTCATACCATATTTATAATATTAAATAATATAAAAATCATGTTTTCATGAGTTGTTGCTGATCGAGATATATCTAGCAGATTAGTCTTGTGACTATAGAAAGCTGAGTGTAAAATGTTACGAGTTTTTTGGGTGTAAGTATGAACGGCAGCTATCTTCCGATGGAACTGTTTTATTACTGCTGTGATGAGTACGGTCGGATATGGTGAGATTGTTCTGTAATCATCGTTCCGACTGCTAACTTGATCAGGAGACCTTGTACCAGCTGGAATAAAACAAAAATCCCCCCCCCCCCTACCCTAGGGAGAGATAAATATTTAACATCCTCCCGAGAGCTGCGCGAGGTATTATTTGATTTTCCGGAGCCCGGAGGTGCGGCTTTGTGGTTTGACATTTTAGAAAAGAGTAAAAAAAAATTACAGTTGCCTCGGGGCTGTAGTTTGTGATCGGCAAACAGGGCTAAGGGTAATGAGTTTTGCCGAGGTCCCTATATTTATATTGGCCTTTTTGAAAGGGCCTCTCTCTGTGTGAGGATAATGTCCAACGACGGGGGTTGTTTTCGGCAAACACGGACTCCGACGTGTGGTTTTTTTCAATTTCCACCCTCGGATGTCTGGGTGTGTGGAAGCGGCCGATCAGGGCTACGTCACCGGCCCTGTGGGTTGATTTTTATCAGACCTGCACGCTCTCCAACGGTCAAAAGGTATGCCTATAGACAGTTCATCGCCTCAGGCTCGGAAATGGCCGAGGGGAAAAAAGGGGAATAAAAAAAATGAAAAAAAGCGGAAAAAATTTCGTGAAAAAAATCGGACGGACATATTGGAGTGGGCTATGCTATGGGATGATCCTGCCTCTATCTCCCTCTCTCTCCATACAATCGTTAATTCTATCTTTTATTATACCTGTATTGCATCGGCTAGCGGCAGCTTCGGGAATGGGTTTCGATCATTTCAATCAACTCTAAGCTTTTTGTTTTAGCTTAATAGATATTCCATATAGAAACATGCTAGCCATTAACTCTGCAAAACCATTACCTCTATTAATGATTTCTTCCATTAAATATTGTTTAATACTTTTTTTTTTCAAATAAGGGCTACGGATAACCGAGAAGATCGGTAATAAAGTTGCCCACTATTTATGGTCACTACTTAAAATACCAAATAAAAATGCATTTGAGGTAGTTTTAAATTGATATTATAATGATAGTGTTTATTTTTTTTGCAATTAACTTCTCTGTTCTTATAACTTCCATTGAATGTAGCAAGTCTTCTGCTCTTAAATCTCTAGTAACTGAAAATATAAATATAAAGACAATATGGCCACACCTGCAGAAGCAGTAAAGAAAACACCAAAATAAAATAAAAAAAACATAGTTTGAAAATTGTCAAGACATCGTCGGTGAGTAGTTCTGGGCTTAATACAATATTCGTTTTTATTTAATTATTACTAGTGCAACAATCTCTAAGGTTATCACTGTTATTGTAGAAGTTCAAAAAATATCTTCTTATGTTCCATCAATGAGTGTTTTGGTATACTGGTAAGTACTGGTTGCGTACACTGAAAACGTGATTATTTATATACCCCAAAAGCGCTTCCTACAATCCATCGCTTCTTCATAGGACTTCACTGCTTCAGAATTCCGTCATAATCGCAATATCCTCTGGAACTTATTGAATTTATTTTTATTATTTGTTTAAGTAAATTTATGAATTTCAGTTTTATTTTAAAGGGGTTATTTCCTGAAATCTGATTTGTACCTCTGTGTGATTATGGGAGTCCAAGTAAGTTGCTTTCATTTGATTATGTCCTTCTCTTTCTGCTTCATATTATTTTATTATGATCTTCTCTTTCTGCCTCCAAAAAAGTCGCACTGATGTGACTGCAGGAGTAAGGTGAGGGATCTCCCCTATCCTACCCTTATCCAAAGCTGGGAAGGTGACAATTCTGAGGATGAATTGGGGAGGTCCCTTGTCTATGTGTACGTAAATACTATATCAATGAGAGAGTGAATGGTATATTGTAAATATAGTACGAATGAGATCATTTATTACAATTTTTCTATTGTCCTTTTAGGCCAGATATCTATTTTTTAAAGATGAAACAAATTGTTTTAATTTCCTTTCGTGATTGTACAGACTACTTCGAGGGACACCCCATCTCTAAAGACATCTGAACGTACGGAATAGAGCGATGGGGGCAGCAAAAAAGTCGAATATCAAGCGATTCCATTGGTTTCAATCTAAAGTCCTGAGAACAATAGTTAATACCCCTTATCACGTCAGAAACAAAAACCTTCGTATTTATCTTAATGTACCCTACATTCTTTAACTCAGCCCTTCCAAGCTCATGAAATTCCATCGAAACCTATCCTACCACCTATCCAAGCCCCTAGCACAGTCATAACACTACGCCACACATCCCTATTACCTCCTCGGAGCGGCAGTGGCCTCGTGACCCTCTATGTATTGGCCAGCTTCTCCAATCATGTACTGAGCGTTTGTGGCTCTCGTGCTCTTGGTCAGCTTCCACTGGCTCAGATGCGGCTGATGGGGGCGGGTGGGGGACTTCCCAAGACTCCGCTTTCTCTTTCTCATGCAAGGGAGGTAACAACCATGTGGATTTGGATGGAGATCTCTGGGCTATTAGTAAATATACTGTATGAATGAGAGTGAATGAAGAACTGTAAATATGGTATGAATGAAAACATTGATCACAATTACTTATTGCTCAATTAGGCAGATTGTAATTTTATCGCAATAAAGATTGTCGTTGTAAAATAAATTTACTTTCAAAACAAATCAATTTATTTTCAATATTTACATAATAAAAATAATTTTATGCTATTATGAAAAGCATCTCAACAAAATATTAGACAACAACAAACATCATACAAAAGACTAGCATCATTGATTATGAAGAAAGTCTTCATTGAAGTACAACTTACTTTCTTGTGTCAATATTACTTCTGTGATTTCTGATAAAACTATAAGTGATGAATTTATTATTGCCGTAAACAACGCCCAAAAAAAACTATGATTATATTTAGGACAACTTTTAGTCGACGATCAGCAAATGTTAGCAATAGAAAAAAATGTTGACACAAGCTGGATCTAAGTTCAACCGAACCCTCAATACTGAATAACTGCCCTGTTGTTAGCCTTTAGCTAGTAACTTGCTCGCTTGGAGTTTTGTTTTCTATCGAGGTGAGTTTTGAACGAGCGTTGGCAGGTTTTGCGAACGAGACTGTCCGACTGGAGGGCTGTAAAAATGAGGGTCGGATCTGCAATCTCGCACCCCCCCTTCCATCCCTTCCGAATGGAAATGGAAAAAATAAATTAACCCGATAGGGTCCACGGGGGAGAGGGGGGGTGTTGGTCAAGTTGAAATTATAGAGGCCTGTGCCGCTGTATACATGGGGGAAAACAAAAATTAAAAAAAAAAAAGAACAAAAAAAACGAAAAAATAATGCATCATCGGCTTATTGCTGATAAGCTGGCGGGCCTGTACGAGATAGAACCCTCCCTCCTTTCCTAATGAGAGGACCTTCCATTGTTACTGTTTATTTAAAACTTGAAATCTAACGGCGCACCGGTTAAATACCCTTCGTTTTATCCGTCCGTTTGTTTTTTCTTCTCTCTTCCCTCTGTCCTTTATTCTCATCCCTCCTGTGTGTGTGCTGACGGCTTTGTGAACGAACCTGTAATCTCTGGGCAGGCTTTGTGCTCTGGTCTTCGGGTCCGGTCCCCACACTTGTTCCCATCACAGTCACTCACTTCTCACAGCTCAGTCCATTCATTTTGGTTCAAACTTAAGCTTCATACTACTTTTTTAGTCTTTTGGTCCTTTATTTTTATTAAAATCGAAGACCCTTTTGTTTTCAACCACGTGTCCGTCCGGTATGGCCTTGGTAAATGTTGATACAACATGAAAAATAGTGTCATCTACATAAAACGTGGTGTGCTGAGTTGGATATCAAAGTTAAGATCACATTGCCCCGATTAATAATATGTAACGGAACTTAATATCGTTTTCGCAGCCAAAAGCAAACCAGTAATTGTATGAGGGATCACACTTACACGGACTTGAATTATTCTTTTTCCGTACGTTTTCACGTCAATGTATGTCTTTTATACGAATTGCGGCCACCCTGTTTGACCTAAAGACATGAAATTTTACTTGGAGCTTTCATAGTCCAAATGAAAAATTCTATCAACTCCAAGAAATTTGATCCGGTTCCATTAATCAATTAACAAAGATGAAAATTTGTCTATCATATTCAGTATAGCATCACATTAGATATGTGTTATCCATCTAATTATGTACCAGGCAGTCTTTAGCGTTCCTATTGCAGGTGTCGGTCCATTCCAAGCGTCTTTAGGGAAGCGTTAAGCGAATAATAACTTTCCCTAAAGAAGAACCCAGTAAAAAGGACAACCCAATGAGGAATTTCTTTCTATTAAAGTAGGCAATATTCAAGGAAATTCTTGATGTGAGGAAATCTGTAGAGGTCAGTTTCTTTTAAAAATTGACATACTTGAAAAATTAGACCACTCATGAGGCGTTAAGTAGTCCATTCAATGAATGCTAAAAAAGGCCCTCACCTGAAAAAAAAAAAAATCAAAACAGTTACGAAATTTGTCACAATTAGTTAAAGGGGTCTAATGATGAATTGCACAAAAGTCCTGATAAATTCAAGGCGAGTTCTAATGGCAGTGATGTGAAACATGTAGCTTTTTTTTTTTAATTTCAAAACCCCTTTATTTATCAAAAATTTTTTTTTTTACAATTTACAAATTTCTCCTCTTACTGCATACGCAGATTACTTCGAAGGAGGGTAGAATTACAATAACAGTATTCTATTTGAAGTTACAATTACAATGCACTGGGTACAGGTTTAGGTGATGGGGCTCACCTTCAGATATGTAGCTTGTTTTGGTTTATCTTTTTTATATCAGAAACTATTGGCCCTAGACAGAATATTGTATTATTTTAATATGAAGTCCATAAAATTAGCTGAAATATTGGTCATATATTTTTTTTACGTATTCGTTATAATTATCTAGTTATTTGGTATAGATCTGATCATTACTTAGTTTTACCTTTCCGGTATGAAGCTGAAGTGTTGTCACATCCAGTAAACCCGTACAAAAAGAGAATGCAAGTCAAGTAAAAGAGAATATTAGTCAACCCCTCGCTTTGTGAATCATTGCTTGAAAAACCTTTTCTTTCAACTTTTCCTCGGCTTGATTAACAATATGTTTCGTTCGGGTGTGGTTAAGGCAATAAGTAGAATCATTAGATCTAAATCGTCGCCGATTACTGCAACGTTGCCGTTTTCCTCAGATTTGCCGATAGCAGTTTTACTAATTACTGTATCAGCATCATCAGATGGTTTTTAATCTCAACTCCTTGGTTTTTGAGTGACACTGAAAAAAGGGAAATCAGTCTCGACTTATTCTTTTCGTTGGAAAGAAAATCGTGTTGTTTGAGGGTGATCATTGTTCCCTCATCAAAATGTATGTCCGCTGACTTCTTCAAGTTGTATCTTCTGCTTTGTTCACCCCTCTCGGTGCTGTGTACAGTGGAGGAGCAGCCACCAATCATCACTGTACAACTTGTGCCCAAGTAATACTTGAGAAGGTACTTGATGTAGCATTAAGAAATAGTGGAAATTTTTGGGCCAAAGCACTTTGTGGACCATCATAATTGGAAAAGTGAATATTTTTAGCTCATACTTGAAAGATTTTTTAGTTTTCCGCATTCCATTTTCAACAACGATAATGGCCAAATCATACTTCATATATGTCTTTAGGTCTTCATTGGTCCGTTTGCTAATGCTTATCTTTTGAAATATCATCATGAGCACAGTTTCTACCATAACTTTTACTGAATTAGACATACATGGTAAAGAGAGAGCTGGTTGTTTGTTAGACAATTTCACATCTTGAAAACGCAGTCCTACAATTTTTTCATTGGTTGCATCCCTGCTGAGCAAGCGTCGTAGCAAGTTTGTTGGGATCCCCTGCAATTCCACTTGCTGATACCCAGGGTGAAAATACGATGCCAATCGTACATATGGCAATTCTGAGTCTAGAAAGGAAGCCAAACCTAACACATAGTGGGAGTAGCAGGTGAATTGCGACGGAAGGAGATGCTCGGCCGGTCTATCGTGTTTGTTAACCGCGGCTAGTGGTGTTCTTTCCAGGCGAGATTTCTCTACTAAATAACTCTACACTAATAACACTACGCAAAACACCTATAGGAGCAATATTTTAGCACAGTTCACGCACTTTATTTTTGAATATGACAGTATTTTTTCTAGGACCAAACATTTCCCGAAAAAACCGACATGTTTCACTATCGCTAGAGCTCGCCTCAGATTAATAGGACTGTTGGATTTTTTTTTCAGGTTAAAACCTATTTTGACTGAACTAAAGAAGTAAGTAAGAATTCACGAAGAAGAAAACTCCGATTTGTTGGAAGTATGTGACTCATAACAAACCATTGAGCAAAGCAGGATACAATGCTATTGTGTATATGTAAGTATTTTTCGGGAGTTAAGTAAGTTGAGAATGCAGATATTGTTTCTTTAGAATTCGGGCAATGGTTTCAGAAATAAACGAGAAGATGCCACATGATATCCGTTCCTCTTGTTGACTGTAAGCTAACATGCACAGCATTCACAGGTTTTCATTAGCCATTAAGTAACCATGGGGCAGTATGGCATGACCAGTCCTCAACACGAGCCAACTCGACTTCCTTCTTAAATCGTATCTTTAAAATTTCACTAGGACCTAGGAGAAACTCCAAGGCGCATTCATCAGTGAAGTAATAACCTAACAACAAAACTCACCTCACTTGATAAATTAAGAAGTTGTAAAAATTATAAATAGGGTTTGGAAAGCGACAAATAAGTTAATGAAAGTAACATATGGAAGGAGCATTACATACTCAAAACAAGTATTCAATTTCTAAACACTGAGGAACTATATTTGAAATTGTAATTCACGCAGACCGAATAAATTTATAATTAAAACAAAAAAATGACTTGTGATGTTGGATGATACATAGGGAACAGTTTCGAGAGAGGAGAAACAGAAATTTCCCCAGCAATTCGCAGAAAAAGGGCGGAGAACCTGCTAACGACCCAAATGTAAATTTTAGTAATTCCTGATTTAATTTTGAAATTGGCTCTACCGCTCTCCGCTCAAACCCCACATGTTTGGCCCTGGATGATAGAATCCACGAATTACAAAAAAAAAAATTGGAATAATAAAAAAATGCGGGGGGCAGCGGGTATGTAATGAGATGTTGATAAGGGAAGTGAGATGCTGGCATACATTACCGGAGGCAGTATTAAGTTTGCCTACAACTGTCCACGCGGTGCCGTGCTTTTTGAATAATTCTGGGGGGGGCATGTATATTCATAGCAAGCCACGTGTGTTCTACCGGTCCCACGCCATTTTTTCAACGACCCCCCTCCCCGCCCTCCTTTCCTTATCGAAACGGTTAATGCCCTATATTTGTTTGGTTCTCTTTCTCCCTATCCCTCATCCACAGTGTTTTGTTACTTTTTTTTTGCCCTTTTCTGTTTCTTTTTTATATGCTATTTTTTTTCTCTCGTTGTTCAAGTGTGTTTTTTTTTTCATTGGGAATGGCGGGGCGGCGAGGCTAATCTACTTTCGCCTATATAATGGCACAATTACCATTTGTTACACCGGGGATGGTCGGGCTTTAATAAAGTCCACCAGATAAGTAGAACGGGAAGTGGACATATATGTGCGTTGTACACGGCCCACGGACAAAAGAGCACGATGGACTTGACCACTCTTATCTCCCCGGATTCGGACCGTAGCTGCTGGGCAAACATAAAAGAAAAAAAAAATATATTTAGGGCCGAGGGGCTTGTAAGTTAGGAATAATAGTTAGGTGGATTCAGCAGCAACAAAGCGTGCTGAATTTAAAAATAAATATGTAAGTTTTTTCTTACTTTAGGTTACATTAGCTCCTAGAGACAGACCAGCTAAATTACTTACCAAGCGCTTGTCGTTAAAGTTAAGAAAAAATAAGAATAATAAAATATTGGGAAACTGGAATCACAGCCCGAGATAAGAAATCACTCAGGGAGTATTCGAACCGAAAGGATTTTGTAAAAATGGAACCACGAGGCTTGGAACACAAAGACGGTGAGCACGTAATAACATTGTGTATTCATGATTTATATATATATTTCTTTACTGAAATATTTACATACAAGCAATAAATTAGTATACCTTTATAAATTTATACCTTTATTTCACTTTTTAGGGGA
This sequence comes from Acanthosoma haemorrhoidale, assembly GCA_930367205.1. Taxonomy (NCBI): domain Eukaryota; kingdom Metazoa; phylum Arthropoda; class Insecta; order Hemiptera; family Acanthosomatidae; genus Acanthosoma; species Acanthosoma haemorrhoidale. The sequence goes on along the minus strand of OV884011.1, from coordinate 179,538,196 downwards.
AAAAGGCCAAAACCAATTCACTTGTCACTTTACTAGTAACCACAGAGCTCACTAAAAGCAAAATCCACCTCTACCCTAGGGGTCGCTCTGGGTTACCGGGGATGAGATGGGAGTATAGATCAGGATTAGGATGGCCAGGGTGATAGTAATGGAAGTTCTGGTAGTGGGAGGGGGCTAGATCTTGAATGAATGGGCTGTTGAGATCAGAGTGAGGGGTGGTGTTGATATAGATAGGACAATTAGTTATTTCGCTGGGTATTCTGGATCGCAATGAATGAATGCGAAGAATATTGGAGGGGCTAGCAATGCCCCAGACTTTTATCCAAGATGAATTAATTCCCCGTCGTAAAAAGTTTTGGGGTAATGGAGCTAAAATAATTCGTGCTAAGCGGAATGGAATCAGGAAAATAGTGGGAGCCGACAGGAAAGCTAACAAGACGAAGTGGTAATCTACTTTGTTCGCGACCTCTTGGATGGATGACTGTCCTTCGACGGTAAAGTTTGCACCGTTATAATAGTTAATTCATTTCTTCTAAGGGTTTCTTCTAAAGTTGACTTCATTTTAGCTGAAATCCATGTTGAGAGTTACATGCCTTTTTATAAACAAAAAAAACTTAGTCTCAATTGAGATAGTTTATTCATCGGGGGGTGGAAAATGGACTATGTCGAATAACCTGAGTTGCTAAGTTTGTCTAGTTTTTATTTTTCCCTACCTATAGTCAACGAAACGAGCATCGAATCAGCACGATGTGCAGCCAAAATGACCCCGACTAGACGATCAGCTTAGCTGCACTGTACAAGGATTTATCGAACATGTTAACCGACTGCTGCGGTGGTATATAATCAGAAATACCTTCCATATTTTTGTCCTTTCTTTCGGGTCTACTCTAAGAACACAAATATCCACATTTATCAGTAGTTCGTTTTAATTAAGTATTACATCATATTTCTATCTTGTGCTTGACCGTGTTATGCGTTTAACATAAGTTACTATTCGTGATGGCAATTCTCAACACCATTCTTAAGGTTCATTTAGTAAGCACCACAAACGAATTCATTGTATCATGTAGATAGAAAGATGCAACCAATTGTTTCCACAAAAACAAAACACTTCTTTTCAAATGTTATTTTACATGTACATTCCATAAGGTCCCATAAAAAAACGTATCAAAAACGTCACTAAACAGAATGTAAGTAAGTTGTGATACAATATAAAACGTGTTGTACAAAATGAAATATTAAAAACAAACAAAATTCGTATAGTTTTTACTATGATCATGCCGAGCGAATCTAAAGCAACAACATTAACTATTAGGTTGGTGCGTATGAAATGTCGGATTTTCTTTAAATGTGAACGTTTGTCTCCCTGTTTTTGTTATGCTTTTGTTTTTGACATAACCTGGTTTATAGTCGTACTGTCCATTGCCAGAGTCACATTTTAGCAAAGAAGATTTTCTGTTTTGTTAACTTTGGTTACGGAACAGAACTTGTTCCCTTTGGTTATTTGCTTTGAATTTTGCACCGATATTCGTGTAATTTTCTTATATGAGTATAAACTTGGTAATAATGCTGCAAAAGCTGCCCGCAATATAAACCAGGCGTTTTGGGAGAATACTGTGAACGATCGAAAAGTGCAGCGTTGGTTTGAAAAATTTCGGTCTGGTGATTTTTCCCTGCAAAATGAACCGCGTGGAAGACCCGAAACGTCTGTGAAAAATGATGCTCTAAAAGCATTGGTGGAAACGAATCCAACTGTTTCTTCAAGGGAACTTGCTGCCAGAATGGAAGTTGACCATACAACAATATTGCGACATCTTTCTGAAATTGGCAAGGTGAAAAAAATGGATAAGTGGATACCGCGCGAACTAACCGAGCGAAATAAGCTGGATCGCTTGAACGTATGCTCATCATTGCTAACCCTTTTTTTTTATATATATATATATATTCTTTTTTTATTGTTTTTACGGGCTAAACAGTACGAAAATGAAGACAGTCTGAAAAATGCCATATCAGAGTTCATTGATTCTAAAGATCAGAATTTGTTTAAGACAGGCATCTATGCCTTAAAATCTCGTTGGGAAAAGTGTATTGAAGTAAATGGAGCATATTTTGATTAAATAAACAGCTATTGGAAAAAGATATGCAGTTTAATATATTCACTTAAGAATCCGACATTTCATTCGCACCAACCTAATATTACCCTTAAATATCTCTGATCGATACAAATCTTGCTAAAATGTTGTAGAGGTTATTAATGATCACACAGGTTTTTCATGCTTATACTTTCAATGGCGTCGTTTCTCAAAGCTTCAATTGGAAATGCTAACGAACACTTCGGAGATGAAACCTGAACTGTCCTCATAAATCATAACTAAGCAAGCAATAGTTATCCCTATTAACATTAGACGACTCAAAGGATGAAAACTCAGTTTCCCCTATCCGGAACAACTTCCCAATTAAAACTAATTACTCGCCTTACGGGCAGTTATTGGGAAAGCATCTGGGATATGCAGACTACATGTATAGGATACGCATTTAAATTGGAGAGGCAAAGCCTTAAATAAATCTCCAGGCGGAGGTGCATACATTTGCGAAGGAGGGATGCCCCCCCCCTCCGGAATAAATTTATTCATGTGAAGCAGTTAAATGAAGTTGGAAGAGTCGTAAATGCCTGGGAAAAGACGGCAGACTTTAATGGTCTTAGGAGGTATTAACAACTCCACAAAGTAACTCCGGCCTACATTAAACCCCGCCATCTAGCTATTTACTTTTATTCTTTTTCAGCTAATTATCCTTTTTATATATTTTTTTATTCCTTCTGCTCCTCAGCGTTATGGGCCCTTACAATGTTGGCCGATAATATACGACCCTCTTGCAGATCCAGCCTTGCCAATTATCTGCTGATCAGGTCTCTCTTTATTGCTGCTTAGTGGCCATATAAATTATAGCCAGCTGTAATGAACGTGCAACAGGCCTCACGTAGACCCTTTATAAATAGCAGCACTGTAAATGTCCGGGTGTTCCCTCGCGCAGCTTGCAGCAAAGGTGGATTGCTGATCTGCAACACTGTAACCTTCATTTCCTAAGTGCATAATTTAGTCTTTTGGAGAGTATTTTTAAGGGTGACGTAGTTTTAGATTCAGACATCTTTATATTTCATTAGTTTATTCATCCGGTGACGCGGCAGATGGAGGAGTGTGGGGGACTTCCCAAGACTCCACATCCTCTTTCGCATGCGAGGATGTGATGACCTTGCATATTTGGGTAATCTTAGGGTTGTTTGTAAATACTATACGAATGAGCGAGTGAATGAATAATTGTAAATATGGTATGAATGAGAACATTTGTCACAATTACTTAGCCCAATAAGGCTGTAATTTTATCACAATAAAGATTTGATTAATAATAATATAGTTTAATAATATATTAAGAATAGTTTATTCATTACTTTCTTTTTTGTTAGCCACCAATACCAGTTAGTGAGACCATATAAGTATGGACTATAGTATGTAATGTAATATAGGTGAGATATAGGTTTTCAATGGTAAGTGTTAATGTAACATAATAATAATATTAAAGCTTTTTATTAATTTTAAGGATAGTGAATTGATTTTTTTCAATAGATTCCAGGACAGATAGTGAGTTTGAGCAGATTAAAAAATAATTTCTAATTACCGTTCACACCGCTGATGTCCCCTCTACCCCAATACGTTCTTAGCAACATTTGCAGATGACACTGCAGTCTTGTCATCCCACTCAGACCCTGATATAGCATCCCAAAACCTTCAAAAACACCTTGATGAGATCGAGTATTGGTGCAACCAATGGCAAATCAAGGTCAATGAAGCAAAATGTTCACACACAACCAATTCGATTCCTCTCCCCGTGCCTGAGACAGTAAGGTATTTAGGCTTCCATCTCGACAAAAGACTGACATGTAACCATTACACCATATTACATCAGCAACAAAACCCTTCATAATGATCTTAATATACCCTACCTTCTTGAACTCATCCCTTCCAAATTCACGAAATTCCATAGTAACCTATCCAACCACCCTAATCCCGTAGCACAGTCATTGCACTGCTCCACTCATCCCTATTCAATCCTCGGAGACTGAAACGGCAGTGGCCTCGTGACCTTCTATAAATGCGCAACAGTGGGAGTCCTGGCAATGGCCAGTTTCACCAATCATGTCCTGAGCGTATGTGGCTCTCGCGCTCTTCGTCGGCCTCGCTCGTATTTGGTGGCGTGGCTGGTGGGGGAGCGTGGGGGACTTCCCAAGACTCCTCTTTCGCATGCGAGGGAGGCAACAACTATGTGGACTTGGGGGGCCCCTGGGCTGTTTGTAAATATTGTATGAATGTGCGAATGAATGATGAATTGTAAATATGGTATGAATGAAAACATTTATCTCAATTATTTATTGCCTATTAAGTATTAAGGCAGATTGTAATTTTATCTTAATAAAGTTGTTTATAAATAAAAAAAAAAAAATTACCGTTCACAGCATATTCAATTGCATGTAGTATCGATGAAAAATTAAAGAAGATATTCCATGAATAACAATAAAGGGTCACTAATAAATTTCTTAGTAATTTAGAAATAAATATTTGTTTGTCATACTACGTAAGTTTATCAAACTATAGTTCCCGACAACAAACATAAACACAAAATATAACTACGCTAATATGCTTTGAGGCTTTAGTGTACTATAATGAATTTAAATTGCAGAAAAATAAATACAATCTGTCCCAATAGAGATAAGGCTTTATTCATCCCATAAAAGCTGCCATCTCTAACGAAATCCTTACCTATATGACAAATCATACTTAACGCTTTCTTTCTAGTTGATGACGGAAAAGAACATTCTCGGGAAATGGAAATATAAATTCGTTATTAAAGAAACGTCAGATTCTGAATTCAGATCTGTGCTTTCTGAAACGAAAGTCATTACAATTTGAATGCTTGATCAATGGGATGATGTGTCTAGATGTTAACTGTAAATCTTTGATGATATACTAACGTTAATTACTATTACGCGGAGAGCGTCTAGAACCCAAACATCCATACCTAACTACGATAAATCATTAATTGAACTAATTATGAGAAAGGTTGGAGTGAATGTTATCAAACAGGTTTTGTCCAATTACCCTGGATTCGCTCATGTTCCCCCAAGCTACGCTTAGACTCGTTTATATTTTAATTACACTGTGGGCGTCACAGGCAACATAAAGTGTGCTGCTTAACATCTCATTGGCCAGTCAGAAGGAGACCATTAATAATCGTTTTTATTTTTTTTTTTTGTTTGTTTCGTTTTTTGATTTATCTATTCCGTTAATCGAGGCAAGCCTAATTTGGGCAGATTGTTTATTAGCCTGTATGATTAAAGGGGAAATTTTGCACGTAGCTATATCTTCTTCGGTTACTAGCATTTTTAAATATGTTTTAAGCACTAACATGCCATTTATGTCTGGGTAGATTGGAATTTATTTATCCATGGTAAATAAAAAAATATCAAACCATCCAAGAGTCCACATTTACTGCAGTGAGTACCTTATTGTACAATTACGGTATTTAGTATCTGATCAAGAGAATAAATGTTTTTTTTTACATTGCAAGGAAGCATGGACCCTCAAAGTAAACACTATGAGTAGCCAGGAGGTTTTAAAATCTCTATGGGTTTCCAACAAGCTTATGTCACTATTGGTGTGAAGAAGATCCTGAACGAGATTAAAGCTTGGAAATCCTTTAGAAATTAGGCTTTCCATGATGTGACCCTTAAAACCCTTAAAGTATATAATTGGGTGGCATGGGAGTCTCTCATCTATCGGGATCTGTAATCTGAGAGTTGTTCAGCCTTTACATTGGAAGATGTGATCAAACATATAAGGTAAAATCCTGGTGGTAACATCTATAACCTGTTTACCGAGTCCATGTAGTATGTGTTCTTAAATCAGGTAGGACCATGGTCTCATTGTCCGGTGAGATGCATAAGTTTGAGGAGGTCTCATACGAATCAGCGATTAAAAGACTACCAGATATGTGGTTTTCCAGTCTGTATTATTGATTATGGTTTTCAAGATTGTGAAGATACTAACATAGAGAATTTTCGCCCAAAAAAAGGCTCTAAACTTTCATAACCTCTCACAAAAGGATAAACTAGTACTCGTATATACAACGATTATCCGTGTGGATTTCAGTGCAGATCTCGACGAAAGTAATGTATGATGCCGTTTGAGCTAAAGGTGAAAGCTCTTAGCTGAACCAGAAATCATTGACTTCGTCAAGAACAGAAGGCTGTTCTGGCTTGGGTGTGCGGACGGGATGGCTAATGCTTCGCTGCGTGGACATCAGAAAGGAGCAAGAAAACTGGAGGACTTGCTCGAGGTGCTTGGTCAACTGGAGAGACAGATTGTGACGATGGAGCAGTGAGCAAGAGACATTGGTCCTGCATAGACTGTGAAGCCCACCACTATGTATGTTTAAATAGATTTAAAATTATTAGGCCACCTTTCGACCGCAAATGGCTTTATGACTTTATAAACGCGACGGTCCAAGACACCTTCATGATTCATACACGCCTTCTGGAGTATACGGGTGACCACCCTGTAACTAATGACAACTAACGTATTTTCGTAAAATCCCGTAAAATGTTCATAGAATAAAATTATGTTAAAATATACGACGTACAATTCTATACTACAGTACATATGTGGAAAACAAAATTTCTAAAATCCCATTTTTTGTGCAGAATTGAGGAATATAATGATAAAAAGACAGGTGTGAGACCGATATACTTGAGAGGTCTCTCGCCCACACAGATAGCAGAGGGAAGGCCGACACAGCTGGCATGAGAACAAAGTTGGCTCTACGGAAGAGGTAAGAGGCAGTTGCAGGCGCAGTAAAAGCCGATCCCAGCCGAGAGGCAAATTGGAAGCGAGGATCTTTAACGAGCCACTTAATGCCGGTTATAAAATTTCTGCACCCCCCCTCACCCCCCTGCATCTCGCTTGCATTATAATAATCTAGTTTTTACTCCCGTCTCTCTCCAATAAACATGCCCGAGGGGCGCATACAGAGATGGGGGGGGGGAGAGAGAGAGCAATTACCCGGACAAGTATATAAATTATATGATATATTTATTGTTGCATAGACGGTGGGTTATTTACGGGCGGGTGCCACGCCCTTGTCAAGGGAACGCCGTTTGCTTTATTCCTCCTCCTGCCTTTCCAATTACTAGGACCTCCTTGCATTGTCAGCAGGCTAACCTTAGCGACCATGGTGCCGTTCGTCTATAACCATGCATTTTATGGCCTATCAATAATCCATTCTTGTCTCACTAGATTTAGTATCATTACATTCGTTAGATTGCAAAGGTCGATCGATTGGTTGTTAGACCACTAGTTGCGATGCATATATTAACGATAACTTCAAAAAGTCAAAATGTGCCAAGGAACGCCCCATCCACCCGAACAATACATAGGGCTATCCTTAAAGAAGCCTACCGCCTCTAATAATAGAAGTAAAAGAAAGCTCAGATTCCGAAAATGTTCTGCTATGTAGTGAATAATATTTTTCAAAATATTTATTTGTTACAGGCAGCACACCTCAAAAGTGATTCTTGACTATTGAATATGTACACAGTAGTACCTAGTTAGTACTTACATATTTTACTAATGATAATAATAAAAAGTAAATAAATAAAAAAAACATATGATATAACTATCATGTTTGTAGTGTAAGCTAAATATTGTATCATAGTTTACACTTCGTTAATTTTTCAAATGTCTGGTCTATATTATTACTTCCGTCGTGAGTGGACAAGGTTCTAGAGTCAGTTCACTGGGTCCTATCCCAATATTGTCAAACTCACTTTCTATATTTTTGGTGGATAATATAACGGTTGCGCAGTAAGATGGACAAAAATATTGTTAAAATATGTTTTATTAAACAATTAACGGATTTTTTATAATTTAGAAGCTTGGAGAATATTTGTATTAAAAAAACGTAAGTACGGAATAAAAACTGTATTTAAACAAAAGAATTAATAAAAAGAAAATTATGTACACAATTTAGCACACCATAAATTATAAAATAAAATTTACTTAAACTACTTATAGAGGGTGTCCCAGACTTAACGCAAGATTTGATTTAATTGAATTATAAAGTAAATAGGATAGGGTTATTTATGGGAATAACACATCAGACAAATGGCCTCCACGACTTTGCTGGCACATACGCACTCTTTTGTCGAAATTTTCCATGACCATTTGTCATAAATGTGGTTGAATTTCGTTGATGCAGCGTTGAATTTCCTCTTTTAATGCACGGGGGATGTGGGCTTGTTGACATACACCTTTGACTTCAAATAATCCCATAAAAAGAAATCTAAAGGTGTTAAATCACACGATCTAGGGGGCCAATTCTGATCACCGAAACGAGAGAGTACACGACCTGGAAATGCCTCATGCAGTATTTGAATTGTTTCATGGGCTGTATGGCATGTGGTACCATCTTGTTGAAACCACATATTGGCCACATCAATATCATCCAATTTCGGCACAAAGAACTGTGTTTACGACGCCGAATTGATGTTCCTGGATTTTCAACAACACTCACGCAGTGCTTCGATATTGACATTTGAACGGCTTGTTTTTGGACGACCTGTGTGTTTATTGTCTCCGACTCCCTAAATTTTTCAATTAATCTCTTCACAGTTGATGAAGTCAAAACACTATTCCGACCATTTATTTTGTATGAAATTTTCGAACTGCGGCCGCCAAACTTTCATTATTTTTGAGGTAATGTTCAACAATAAAGACACGTTGTTCTTCCGTGTGACGCTCCATTTGTACTAACCCTAAACAGTCAGCTGTCAAATTGTTTTTTTTAGGGTTGCCAGCACTTTACTGCACAAATGGTGACAAATTCAAATCTTGCGTTAATTCTGGGACACCCTTAAGCTTAGATTATTGAAATAAACGAAATAAAATTAAATTAGCTAATAACTATCAACACGTGACTCACCATCAATCTCACAATCAGACGAGTCAGGTACTAAGTGACCTTCATCGTCACACGGTTGAACATCACTTGCTACCTGAAGTGTTGATATTGAAGGGGTGACAAATAGTTCAGAACATCCACCTGTAATTTCTAAGTTATCTTTCTAGATACTTCTCTGAGTGCATCAATCGATTTAACTTTATCAAAAGCATATTCAGCAAATCTATATTCGAGGACATTCCATATTTATTCATAGAGAGCAAACACGATCAGAAAAAATAAATTAAAAAAACGAGGGTTGGATGTGGTATTCAATTATACATCATTGCACAGATTAGGATTGTCACTATACATTATTAACAAAATAGCCTGTTACATGTGGATAAAATAAACTACGTTGAAAAATTAAAATTGAAAAAAAATATTACAATTTTAACGTACTTTACTTATAATAAGATATTGTCTCTCGTTTGAATCAAAGTTCATTTAAACCAAAAAAAATTCTTACCTTCTCAAGTAAAATCCATCACAGCAAAAGTAATATTCTTCACTTGAACCGCTTATGAATCATCACTCTAAATGTTTGCCTTAATTATTCCTCGAATATGATCTATTGGGGTTGATATTCCCACGGGATCATAATTTCATTGATTTTTGTCGACCTAGCTTTTACTTGGCGATTCACTGTGTGTCGGTTTGATTCCTCTAAGTTTGTTTTTAGTAATCTTGTCCAGCTTGATTAATTTAATTATAGTATATACCATAGGATTTTTTTATAGGTAATTAAGGGTCGAAATGAAGCTACTAGGTATTTCCCTTATTTTTCCAAAAAAGTAGAAAAAAGTTGTGACTAGACATAGCTTTAGTCCATAATTAAAGGTACTCCGTAGGTAGCCCTAGAGATATTTTTCATTGAGAAAGATTTATAGAAACAATTGTTATCGCAGGACTAGCTAGAAAATAATAAACATTAATTATTTCGACACATGACAACATTAGTCATTGTTTCGACTATTATTATGTTCCTTAACTCAAAGTGTGGTACATGTTCAAGTTGATGTGTTTAGTAGGCTTCTTCACAATATTTTATCCTCCATTGTCACGATTCTTTGCACTTTGGACAATCTTTTCTTCTTTTCCCTTTCATATCCACCTTGAGGACGTTTATGATACAGTATATACCAAATAGTCATACCAAATCCTGCACGATTGACTCCTCCCTCATATGAGAAAGAAGTGAAGAAGTAGAAGCTCGGCAGATCTCCCAAGCTCCATCAGCAACATCGCCCAAACGAGCCAGCGGAGACCTGGTGAGCCACGCGGGGCTTAAATTTGGTTGAATAACTTGGTCATTGACAGGACTTCCACAATCATGAATTTATAACAGGTCTCGAAGCCACTGCCGCTTTGATCTTGGAAGAAGATTATAGGTATGAGTGAAGCTGTATAATGATTGTGCTAAGATGACAGGTTTATAGGATTATATTAGATATGGGGCATAAACTATTGAATTCATGGAAGTACTTTATAGAGTAATGCTTGTTTGAAGAATTTAGTATTTTATGATATCTTGTATTAATAGTCTTGTGTATTGTATCCATGTTCTAATGTAAGTCTTCCGCCAAGATGGAAGTCTAGATCACATACTGTACCAGATACAGGGATGGAATTATAAAGAACTGGTGAACAGAACTTGCGACGGAGGATGAATGTTAGATATACATAAAAGAAACTTCTCATATCTCAGGTTATTGGTTATTAATGTCATTATTAAGACAATCTTATCCACCTTTGTGGAAACATAACCGTTTCTTATAACTGTTAGTGGATCCATAGATCAGTAGTATCGCCAGTTTTTTACTGAATAAAATTTGTTATATCAATCATGAACATAATTTTACTTTTTTGTAATTGTAAACGAACAATAGAGACCTGTAAATGGTGTGAAAAATATTATTAAATTATTTTTAATCAAATCTACCTTATTTTATTTGTTAAATAATTACAGAATGTCTCCTTTTCAAGAAATAAAAATTATATAAATAAGTAAAACATTAACTAATTTTTGAAAACCTTTTGAATTCCTTTTTTAAAATTTCCTTAACCATGGGATGAATAAGGAATAAAGACTTTAAGGTAGTTATACGGGTCCTTTTTTCACGTTTAATTTTTTGCCCATAGTTTTCGTTATTTTATTTTAAGCAAAAACTAATCAATATAGCTGTCAAATATTCTTTTATAAATTAAATTGGAGTGAGTTTTTTGACGACGTTTAACGCAGATTATGACAGACAGACAAACACCTGAAATCTGACCGGCCGGTACCTGAATAACGTTTGAGCCCCTCAGTTATATTAAAGATTGTACCAAACATTTGCTAACCTGCTGCAACTCACAAATACATCTAACAATATATTTAATTGTAACCTTCCTGGTTTGTAGCCATTGGAGATTTACATTTCAAGAAGAAGCCAATTGCACTATTAAGAGTACAAGCTTCAAAAAAGTATTTAAATCGGTTTCGGAGCGGCATATTAAGCGTCGATGAACCCCTTGAAAGGTGTCAAGTTGAAGAAAAAAAAAATTGTATCCTTCTCCACGCAGCTTGTTCTTTTACAGCCACTTATACATATATGTCCTCGACCACTTTTATGGTCTCTTTCCTCTTTACTCAATTATTTCTTCGGCAAGATTAGAATTTTATAGCTTTTAATGGTGTGTCCTTTTTCTTCACGTTTAAACCATCTGGCAGACGAGTGGCCATTACTTAGATTTCCAGGATATTCTAGGCTCTTAACACTCTCCTCCATGGGCAACAAAAATAGAAAGAAAACAGAAGCTAATATGCCTAGGCTTGGAGGCCAGTCGGAGTATTGAATTTTTTCATAAAGAAAAAGAATATAAAAAAAAATTTCCGAGAGGGCAGGATAATGTGGTTTATATACTGGGGAGGTTGGAGTTTTAATTTAAACTCAGCACCATAAACAAGTCTTGGGATTTGCATATAGTAATGAGCAAGCCGGTGTCGCCGAAGAATCCAGGCCACTTCCCGCCTACCGCTCATATTTATCTAACATTTTTTTTTTTATCACATTTTCTCTTCTTGCCCTCTCATTTTTTCTTTATTATTATTTTTTTTAATTTTCTACTTTACCCTCCCTTCATATTGCCTGTACGGGCTCTAATTACATTACTCCATAGGGGGAGGTTCTAACCTCTTGCCTTATTTGAGATCATTTGACTTTTCTAAATCCCGGGTATGGTAAAGCTTTGTACCAACCACGAAACTCGGGCTTTTAAAACAACAGGGAGCTCTGTTTTTATAACGGACTATTCCGCTTTAAAAATGCAGTGAATTAACAACACATGTTTCCAAGTGGTTCTGCCTTTTATTCCTACAAAGTGACTATGATAAATGTTGCTTTGTGGTTAGAGCAGTAATAGCCAGCCCCCTGTGCACTTAGCCTTCTTATCTGGCTCATTATGCATTTAGATTTTTCCGACTGATGAAATTGATTATATGTATGGACCTTTTCTTTTCTATGATTAGCTGGCCTGGTAAGAGAAAAACCTACAATAATTTTGAGCATTTCTTCCAGCAATAAAGCATGTTTATAGTATATTTAATAAGTCTTATGAAGAACTTATAAGAAGGGTTATAAGTTCAGAAAATAAAGGCCTGAATCTTGAACATAAGGGAAAAATAATACAGATTTCTAATTAGATCTTTTAAGTCATTCAAACCATGAGTAAGGTAACCATAGAACACACAAGTGCGAATAACCCAAATTCAATAATACAATTTTAGTCCCTTTCGATTTTTATGAAATGCGTTAATAAAAATATAAAAATATATTCTATTTTTGGAGGTATGTATTTTTAAATTAAAATTACTTGAAAACGTTTTCCCAATATCTGTTTATTTCCCTTTCTTCCTTTTCTTCGGTGGTTGTTGAAGTTATATACCTACCATCTTACACTTACTAGGGTTTTGTTGTTAGCTTTTACAGTCATCTTTGGGTGCTTAGCAGATGAGTGGTGGTAGCTAGAGCATCTAGAATGTTGTATCATTCTTCTAACATGGTATATACCTCGAGAGATATGCAAAAGTTAACATTATTTTGATGAAATTGTTTTGAAACGACCCAATTACTTATTCAATAGCCATCCATGTTTGGTTATGTTATATAGGGCTGGTAAACGTATATGTAATCAACTTGTGCAATGGTCGTTCCACTTTCATTTACCAAAGGTAATAAAGTACACTGTCCTCTTAAAGATTCCAACCCACTGCACCTAGAATTTTTAATTCGCTCTGAGGTCAAATACCTTTGAAAAGTTTATCTTACCGGCTTATCTACAGAAAATCTCGTTACTCCTCAAATTCTTCAACATCTTCCTCCTAAAGCCTACATTTATAATTTCACTATCCGAACGACGCATTTTCCTCTCCTCTGGAAACATTCTATTATTGTATGATTCGCTAAACCCAATTCCACCTCATTTTACCGTCCAATTAGTCTACTCCCTATCCTCTCAAAAATATTTGAAAAACTCCCATTAAAACGTCTACTTCCAATTGTCAAATCAAAAACCATTTTCCTACCCAGCAGTTTGTTTCAGTCTACAGTTACATAATGCTAAGAATATTGTAATACTAATAGTTGAAGCTAGTGTATACCTGCCTCGTGACTTCATGGAAGTCACTCATAATTTTAAGCAAGCAAAAAAATTTTTAGTAAAGACAAAAATAATAAAAGAAAAGACTGATTGAAAAGAGAAACTAAACCAATATCGGGAAGACATTCCGACAATTTCTGATGAACTATTAATAAGAAAAACTGCTACCCATCTAAAGCATGATAATTCTTTTAAACCAGTAATAAAATATAGAGATAAAAATGAAATAAAGAAATCGCATGCTAACAATATTTAGCGACCTCGTAAGAAACATCTGACACACCGGAAAAAGGTGTCACATAACAATAAAGACATTTCTGCTAATTCAGACTGCAACAACTTCGCAGAAAGTAACTGACCTAACCAATAGTAACGGAATACTATATTACACGTTAAATAACGTAAAAATACTTTAAAACTTACCACTTTTATAACATAAGTCTATTAGAGCTAGAACTAACTATATACAAAAACATACTCTATTCTATCATAACTTAACAATCTGCCCTTTAATACTAGATATGATACATGAAAGTAAGAATAAAATTGACTGATAAATCATAATATTTGACAAAAACGTGGATTAATAAATGGACTAGGAACGGCTATAAGTTGGTTACTGGTACTGTGGATGCTACGTACAAACAACATTATGACAATGTCATAAGTAAAGTTGAACGAAACAACTATAATTCAGAACGTAATATCGAGCCGACAGTAAATATATACAAACAAATTATAGAAACTTTCAAGACTGATATTAAATTGATGATCGACAATTTTAATAAGGGTAGGGGAAACATGATATAAATTGGAAAAGTGGTAGCCATTTATGACGTCTATATAACACATTTATAGAAGAAACTAACTGACTTAACTCTAAGACATACAAAATTTACTATTAGCCTCAAGAAAAAGCAAAAAGAGACATTTTATAACACAAGAACAAAATGTTAGAGAACAGATGGACATTGATACTGAAAGTGACACATAATATTGATAGAATCATGGAAGTAATCAACATTATAGACAGGACCCGATATCCTATGCACCTAACCGAACTGTACGAAATATTTAATTAGTTAACTGTACAGATACTAGACATAGGACAGTCTTTGGAAACATGTAGAATGGGAATCCCTTAAGGTAACATGATAAAACATACCGACTTAATTGATGACCAACTTATATCACAAGACTTGGAAATAATTTGATTAACAAGTAAAATTTCATGTGCTATACGAAACGGACTCATTCATTACATCATACAATTACCAAAGAAAGGACCAAAACTAAGTTCAATCTATCTTTTACCTGTGCCTGTACGAAACCAATGACGCCTCATCTTACCGTCCAATTAGCCTACTCCCTATCCTCTCAAAAATATTTGAGAAACTCCTACTAAAACGTCTACTTCCCATTGTTGAATCCAAAAACCTTTTTCCCACACACCAGTTTGGTTTCCGCCAACGACATTCCACTGCTCAACAAGGCCTTCGCGTTGTTGATCACATCTCCTCAGCCCTTGAAACCAAAAAGTATTGCACTGCTGCCTTTCTCGATATAGCTCAAGCTTTTGACAGGGTTTGGCACGCAGGTTTGCTCTACAAGCTCAAAAGACATTTACCACAGACCCTTTTCCTAATCCTACAGTCCTACCTTTCAAACCGCTTCTTCCAAGTCCGCTGTGGCTTAGAATACTCTAACTACTATCCCATAAATGCAGGAGTTCCACAGGGCAGTGTCCTAGGCCCTATCCTCTATAACCTATACACCGCTGATGTCCCTTCTATTTCCAACACCATCTTGGCTACATTTGCAGATGACACTGCAGTCTTGTCATCCCACCCAGACCCCGACATAGCATCCCATAACCTTCAAAAACACCTTGACGAGATCGAGTATTGGTGCAATCAATGGCGGATCAAAGTTAATGAAGCAAAATGCTCCCACATTACCTTCACCCTTTGTCGCAAGACTTGTCCATTAGTTTATTTTAATTCTATTCCTCTCCCAGTAACCGAGACAGTACGGTACTTAGGCTTCCATCTCGACAAACGACTGACCTGGAACCCACATACGAGACTAAAAAGACAAGAACTAAACAGACGCTTTGGACAACTGTACAGACTACTTCAAAGGACATCCCATCTCTCAATAGAAAATAAACTACTAATCTACAAAGTTATACTTAAACCAATCTGGACATACGGAATAGAGCTATGGGGGACAGCAAAAAAGTCGAACATCAAGCGTATCCAATCCTTTCAATCCAAAGTCCTGAGAAAAATAGTATATGCCCCTTATTATGTCAGCAACAAAACCCTTCATAACGACCTTAATATACCCTACATTCTAGAACTCATCCCTTCCAAGTTTATGAAATTCCACAGTAGCCTTTCCAACCACCCTAATCCTGCAGCACAGTCTTTGCACTGCGCCACTCATCCCTATAATCCTCTTCGGAGACTGAAACGGCAGTGGCCTCGTGACCTGCTATAATCGCGTGACAGTGGGAGTCCTGGCAATGGCCAGTTTCTCCAATCATGTCCTATTGTATGAATGAGCGAGTGAATGATGACTGTAAATATGGTATGAATGAGATCATTTATCTGTATTATTATTGCCTTATAAAAGGCAGATTGTAATTATTTCACAATAAAGTTCTGAACTAGCCTGTACGAAAGGACAATCATGTGATGACCACTATAGTACCTAACAATTTAATTCTGTACAATATAAAAGAAACCTTTGTTGTAACATGTAACTATATAAAATCCAACTCATTTTGTATTAACATTAAGAATATTAGCAATGATTGCATATCTAACGCATTGCATAAAAACTTAGATGAATGTATCACCACAACTATTGTAACTGCTACTCCTTTCATTCAGTATTGAGATTTTATAGATGTATATTTAACTTTAATTAATCATATGTATTTATTGTAAGCAATAGTACCTTACCTGTACACTTACCCTTCTCCTCTATTATTAAGTTAGATACTAAGGAAATTATTTATAACCAAACTGAGAAAATGTAATGTATTTAGAAACTAATGCATTGTCTATAAAACATGTTACTTCTTAATATCACCATCCTGCCCAGGAGTTCAAGAATTAAAAACGGGAGATGTTTTATAATGCTCAAAAACAAGTAGAAGGGGCTTGAGCAGAACTGTATGCCTGCCTCGTGACTTCATAGAAGTCACTGATGGTTCCCTATTATTTTTAAGTAAGCAACCACATCCCTCCAAGACCTTTCTTCTTCCCAGAACTACCCTTTTCTTATACACATATGTCTCAGCTTTAACCTTAAACCCCACTTGTGCCTAGACATTCCACCCAGTATGTTCTAACTGATCTCTTAATATTTTTATATACGATATAAAAATATTAAGAATATATATATATGATTGTACTTTATAATAAAGCTTTTCTTTCTTTTCTTTTAAAATACTCTCCTCTACAAAGATTATTTAACTTCTGGACAAAACACAACTTTTGAGTGGGTTTGGCGCGTAGGTTTGCTTTACAAGCTTAAAAGAAGTTTACCACAGACCCTAGATTATTCTAGATTATGTTCCTAGCCTTACCTTTCAAACAGCTTCTTCCAAGTACACTGTGTTTTGCAATAGGTTTTATAACCTATACACCGCTGATGTCCCCTCTACTCCCCATACCTTCTTGGCCACATTTGCAGATGACACTGCAGTCCTGTCATCCCACATAGACACCGATATAGCATACCTTCAAAAACACCTTGATGAGATCGAGTATTGGCGCAACCAATGGCAGATCAAAGTTAATGAAGCAAAATGTACCCACATTACTTTTACCTTATAGTCTTGTGCATTATTTTTTTTGTTTTTTTTTAATTCCATCCCTCTTCCTGTCTCAAAGACAGTATGGTATTTAGGCATCCATCTCCACAGAAAGCTTACATGGAAGCCACAAACGAGACAAGACAACAGACAGAGGCTTTGGACAACTGTACAGACTACTTCGAAGGACATCTCATCTTTTAATAGAAAAAAAAATTACTAATTTACAGAATTATACTAAAGCTAATCTGGGCACAGCAAAAATGCCTAAAATCTAATCCTTTTAATCAAAAATCCTGCATAACGATCTTAATGTACCCTACATTATTGACCTCATCCCTTCCAATTCATGAATTTCAACGAAACCTATCCAACCATCCTGATCCCTTAGCACAGACATTACATTAGGCCACACATCCCTATAATGTATCTCGGATACTAAATTGGCAGGGGCCTCGTTACATGCTATAAATGCAGGGAGTCCTGGCAATGGCCAGTTTCTCCAATCATGTCCTGGCGTATGTGGCTCTCGTGTTCTTGGTCAGCCTCCCCAACTTCCCATGACTCCGTTTTTTCTTTCACATGTGAGTGAAGTAATAGCTATGGGGATTTGGGAGATCTCTGGGCTGTTAGTAAATATTGTTTGAATGAGCGAATGAATGAACAGTAAATAAGGTATGATTTAGATTATTGATCACAATTACTTATTCCCAATTTTGATTGGGGAGTTTAATTTTATTGCAATAAATGTTGATGTTGAAAACAAAATTTTAATTATATGCAAATAACCGCCATTTTGACTTATGCTCTCCATGGTAAAACACCATATGAGCTGTTTCTTCGGTTATCTCTTTGAGCATGTCTAATCTAGAGATTCGTATACATTTGTATTGATATGTGGATTTAAAATCACTATTCCTTTCTGATCACGTGCAATATCCAACAATACTTTGATGTATGATAAATTTATGTCATTTAAACATTCTTGGGTGTAAATCCATGACATTTGATGGTGTCTGATCCGATATTACATCTCCTCAAATTTTAACACTCAAACCACCACCGCATATTTTGAAACATTATAACTTTCCCAATTTTTTCAAATATTTCTTATATTCAGTTCAGTTTTTCTCCCTTTAGTAAACTTTGACCAAACTTTTATAATTTCTTTCAATTTATGGCATGTCCACCACACGGGTCATAGGCCTGTTACCCTTAGGAGGTTCTACTCTCAGAATAAAGTTTCTTTTCCTATTTCACACTAACTCAAAAATTATTAATACCCTGCTTAGTGAGATTAAAAAGAAAAACATCTTAATTAACGAATTAAAAATTTTCCAAACGAGCCAGCAGAAGTCCACAACGGGAGTTCATTAAGCTTTACACTTACTTGCTCATTACTTCAAAAGGTATCCCGGTCAATTGAAACCATTACTAACCCATTTTCCCCATCTCCAACACAGCACTGAAACAATAACTACAGGTGAATACCGACCTTATTCAGTCATTTCCCCATTTTCCCTTTTTTTCGTTTTAGCTTCTTTTTTTTCAGCGACTGATCAGAGTATTGTAATATGCAGCCGCCATATGCACGCAAGGAACCTCCGGGCTACAGTAATAAAAAAAAACTGACAATAAAACGGTTATTTTTGTATGTTTTTTTTCCCGCGGGTTTGTTGGACCGGCCTTTTGAAGCCCGCCAAAGCTACCCTGCCCTCTGGTGATTACTAATTGTATTTGTTCCAAAGGGAAGTCATCCATTAACACTGGAACTTTTTATTCTGTCTCTCCCTCTCTCTCTCTCGCTCTATGAGAGACCGTTTTTGTGAAAATATAGCGGAAAAGTGTTTAAATTGATTCTTTTTTCTAAATAAAAAATATAAGCTCGGACTTGGCTTTTTATCCATTAGCAAACTTGAGCGGGTCCAGTATGATGTTTTTTTTTCCACCGGGGCACACATAGACACAGGGACTGTTAGGGACGGGGAGACGGTAAAAGCCCATTAATGAGAATAAAGGTATGGATCTACTCTGGTTATTTTCCAAGCTGATGGCTTTCCAAAAATTGCTCCTACAAACGTCAGCTTGGAGTAATCAAATTTCGAAGCGCTTGAAAGGGTGAGGGTTATTAGAGGGGGGGGGGGGCAGAAACGTTGAGAAATTTCAACTCTAGGGGTGAAGTCAAATTATGACTTTTTACATTTGATTGACGGATAATCCAACTATGACATAATCATTGTAATTTGGCAGTTTTGGTAGACAGTAGGTTATTTAATAAATCACTTATATGTATGTAAGTCATATATGAATATACATTCAGAAGTGGTACTCGGAATCCACTTACCGTTTACAGAATAGCAACTCAAAGAAAAATTGACTGCCGTTCCCGTCATCTGAAGCTGTTGGATTAATGCTTGGTTTTTAATTGGTTGTGCTGTTCCACCTGCACAGTACCATCTCCTCCAAAAACCTTCTCAGTTACATGACCTCATTAAATGCAAACCCATTAAATAGGCAAATAGAACAATAACCCTTTTCCCGATTTTTGATCTTTTGATATGAACTCCTGTTCACAACCGACACTTCCTTCATTTAAATCTAGACTCTTATACTACTATTTAATGGAGACAATAAATGGTATTTAATTAAAGACTTCATTTTTGTACGCAATAATGCTCATCAGCAGCATACATGGAGACTCCAACATAAGAATTGGGAGAATGTCATCAGAAACCCTTCATACGAAGGCCCATTGGAGGCTTAAAACGATATGTCAGGGAAAATTTTTCGGATCCTAGACATCATGCAAACAATTTTAATTTCATAACGAAGCATACCCCAATAGCGCAGATAGGATCTTGACAATGTAATTCATTATGTGTGTCTTTTACATAGAAGATGTATGCATGGAAGATGAATGCATAATAGATCAATAAAGGAGCTCATTAGAAGACTCATGGGACTTACACGAGCTACTGAGAAAGAGAAGAAACCTCTAGAGGTTGTGTCCAACAAAACTTGGCATTCAAGAAGAATATTAGATTTTTTGTTAGCTTTTGCGAAATGAAATATCTAGAGAATTGCTCTCATTTAGTACCGTTGAAAATATTATAGAAGACAACTATTGGCCTGTTATGATTGGAAGGGAATACTATTAATGTAATTATATATTGATTAAATTATACCTCAATATAAGTAATGCAATATTATATTTATTAGTGAAACATTTAACATGCTAATTTTCGTTATTCAAAGTTATTATTTCATTTATTTATCTGACAACAGATTGAATACTTCTTTCCGGATAAGGAGAAGTATAAGTAGAGGCATTTTATCTGGCCGCTTGTTGGCTAGCGATTTGGATGGTAAATACATGACAATCATCCTCCTGGGGCTAAAGTTACTTCGGCAGAAAGAAGTTCGAAAGCTGTTTGAGGACAAAAAACCTGTCATGATTATTTTTCGAAATCAGGTTAGCTGTGAAAATAGCGCGTATCGCCTATCCAAAATTTCCTTTATAATGTGGAATGGCAGAGAGACTACTCCAAGTAAAGTTGGCCGATGACACTCTCTTGTAGACTATTTTGTAGTCAGTCAGCACAAAAGCTGCAGAAAAATGACAGCTGTGGGACAGCTCAGTCAAGTTGTTTGACCCTCTTTCAAATCGTGCACCGTGGTTTATCTTCTGATTCTTGTCCAGGGTCCTACTCACCAGGAAACCGCATGTTACCACCCGAGAATGTGGTAGGTTTAGGCTGAAGGGGGCGGGTCTAATCCCAATAACTCATACTAATTGCATCGAGCATTATAGAGACTCGAATTAGGTCTCAAATTGCTCATTTATCAGTCCTGAGAATTTTTTTTTTTCCTTCATAGCTTCTTTAAATTTACAGATAATTATATATAATTTTTTTTATCTCATATTTTTGATATCAAGTAAGCGGTGCGAGCGAATCGAGCGAGAGTTCTACTGAGTGTTGCCACTTATTTTCCCGGCAAAATTGCTACAAATAACTCTCGTTCCTCAATTTTACACGTAAATTTCAAATTTGACAACTTATCGCAAATGCGAGCAAATCAACTTTGTTTTTCCAAATTAGAATCACCATTTTTCTTTAATATTCGAAGTCTACGTTAAATTTCATGATAAATTAACATCTCGCTTCAGTTATATTGCAGAATGCCCTAGAAATGCGTAAAGTGCAATATTATTCATTTTCTCAAATACAACATGTGACACATAATGTTAATGTATTGATAATCATGTGGCTATATAAGAAAACATTTCTGTTCCAAAATAAACAATGCTAAAAAAGGAAAAACAAAATGACAAATATATATTTTTTTCAATAATAATTTTTACTTTTAGAAATAATTTTTCATTGTTAAAACTATTTACATTTATATGTTCTCTGTGGAAATAATTGTAAGTATTTATTTTTCTCTCGGAACTGTCGCATAATGTGTTATATTTTGAAGTTTTCACAAACCCATTTTTCACACTTGTAAAGGGCTATGAATGCTAAGTTTTGTCTGCAATTGCAGAAATTATTCGGTACTTTCAAGATTTTCATTTTTATGGTTTAGTCATTGTCGGGGCTAGATTATTTTCTTTTTTTAAAGATTTAACACTTTATTGTGATAAAATTACAATCTTCTTTATTGGGCAATAAGTAATTGTGATATCATTCATATCATATAATTATCATTTCCTTGCACATTCCCAGAGACCTCTCAAAGTCCCCAAAGTTCCTCCATCAGCCGTGTCCCCCCGGATACGAGTAAGTAGAGGCTGACCAAGAGCGCGAGACCCACAGACGTTCAGGACATGATTGGAGAAACTGGCCATTGCCGGAGTCCCTCCGGGGTGGATTAGGTTTTGTTGTCATTTTAGGGTAAAGGTTTTTAATTCGAAGCAAAATTTTCCTGCTTTATTGGCTCGATCATGGGTTACCACGAGTTATTTCATATAAACACCTGAGTCGTTGCCCTTCGACAGTGGAAGTATTGACCGTCGGAAGTACAAATAACTTTAGACAGATTAAAACTGAATATTTTGGGAAAGTATTTGAAGCTCACGTTGTCAGCAGTTGTTCTTTGGTTCGAAACCAGATAGTACAAATTTCTTCAATCTTAAAACTGCTTTAGATTCAAGAAGCTATTCATTACTCATTATTGAAAGAGGTACGACTAGAAGTATCACAGCCCGTTAAGGCACGTAACGCTGGCAGTATGGTACTTGTGTTTGAACCAAGAGATTCTGCCTAAAATCTCATTTTTTTTGTGCACCCTGGGAATCACTAACCCTGGCAACCCATTTTCCCAAGTAAACTCTAGAAATAAATTCTTAGGTCCGTTTCAGGGCTTAGAATGAGTATATCAGAAGTTGACTATTTCACAACAAGGAAAATATGGCTGAACATTCTTGAATCAGTTTCCAGGCGGTGGACTTTAAATCAATCACTTTTGCGACATTAGTACCCTATAATGTTTACATTGTTCTGGATTTTGGAATCCAACACATGTACGTTGATTGTACTTCATAATAAAGCTTTTCTTTCTTTTGAAAAACTCTCCTCTACAAAGATTATTTAACTGTTGATTTGGCCTTCTCGAGAAATAAACGATAGGTAGCCCAAATTATCTGTTCACCACATCGCCACATGTACGAGGGCGGTCTGAAAAGGTTCCGACCTAACAAAGCTTTTATTTCACTAGCTTTTATTTATTTTATTATCATCTTAATGTTGAGGTAGGAAACTTATCGGACCACCTGTGTATACAGCTTTCGCACAGAAATCTTACAAGTTGCAACTTATTTGTCTGAGGTGATGAAAAGTCTTTGTGGTCATCCGGTGTTTTAGTCGATGGACTTGATATGACAACGTATTTTGGAGAATTAGCTTTGAACTGTAATTTTGATTCATCGAAGTAGTCGAATATGTTAACTATCTTTACAAACGCTTTAGAGAAAAACGTAATTCTGGCATAAAAAATTTCATCGAAATCACCTAACGTTTTGAATGTTTTCAGAGTAATCTGATGTATCATTGCCATATCTTCTACAAAGTAGGCTTTCGGTTTGTCGGATTTCCTTTCTATTTCGGAGGTTCGGCTGAGACTGGATTTGGTCGATTTTCTGAAAAGCATGTCCTTATCAAACAGATAATTTGGGCTACCTATCATTTATTTCTCGAGCAGCCAAAACTCTAAGGCCAAATAAACAGTTAAATAATCTTTGTAAAGGAGAGTTTTTCAAAAGAAATAAAACCTTTATTAAGAAGTACAATCAAAACACTGGTATATACAAATATTAAGAGATCAGTTAGAACATACTGGGTGGAATGTGTAGGAGGGTTTTAGAAAACAGGAAGCGGTTGCTTACAAAAAATATATACATAAAAATATATCTATATAACATAAATATGGGTTTAATGTGCTTTTGTGATTCTTAAATTGTCGAAAGACAGAACGTTTTTGAAAGATTACTCAATAAATCAGCGTGCTGTGTCTGAATAAGATTTTTATAATGTAATTTTTTGACGATATCATTTGAATTGGCCACTTTTAATTTTAGTGTAAAAAACACTTTTTTTTGTCTCAGCAAGTACCTGTCGGGTTTTTGCAAACATGTCTGTAGCAATTTCAATATCAGTTTTGGGTATTTTTCCTGGTATTAGGGACGGAATCAATGAGTGATCACGCTTTTAAACTCTCCTTACCTTTGTAGCTGATATAGACGGGTGTAAATGTGGTTGATATGTGATAAATACCGATGGAACAGCAATTTTTTTAAATATCTTAGAAAAGGAGAAGAATTACTAAAACCACCCTCTTTGAAATGGTCGTAGCCAATACGGCTGTAGTTAGATGGTTTCCGACTACCTCTCCTTATGGCACGACTCCATTTCTCTTTAAGTTCAAAGTCCTTAGGAAAACAGTGGAAAGAAACTGTTGTTCCCTGCTGATTTACTTTTCTTCCAGACACATACCCATTATAAGGGTCTGCATAGATCCATTGCACTAAAAACTTACCCGAAATCGCACGAGGCTTCCAGAAATAAATTATTTTATTAATTTTTTTCCTCAACCCCTTTTTTCAAACATTTTTACGAACAAATTATGAACAATAACAGTATTGTGTAATACACGGTGCTTTCTCCTTTTACTGCATAACATTGTAAGCAGGAAATACAAAAACAATTTTCTTTTTTAAGTTAAAAATACATAACCAATAGACTGGACTAGGTGATGAGGCTCACCATCGGTTTACAAATTCGGAAAATAAAACGGCATTTGAAAATTTAGACTTGGGAAATGTGAGTACCAGGAAAGTCCTTCAAGAAGGATCTTCGAAAAGGGAATTTCATCAACCTGTAGATACTTTCAAATTAAAGAAACTTTTTTTACACTTGGCGCAATAATTGCTTTTTTGCCTTTTGCAGAATATAGCCAATGATGTTTTCTTTATAAACGAAGTTTCTTTCCATTTTGTTATTGGGCATCTATTATTTTTTACTATCCGTTATTATGAAAAATCAAAACATATAAAAAAGTAACGCAAATAATTATACATTATCAGTCACCAAAATAATTGATCACCAATCGACACCTTCTGTACACAGATCTACATAAAGTGAAATCTATCTACATATAGATAAATAGTTACCGTCCTATTTTCTTGACATGCTCTCTTTGCAAATTATTGAAAAAAAAAAAAAGTTTTAGAATGCCTTCAATACGATTAGCTATATGTTCATCTTCAGACATGAAGATGGTTTTAAGTCCCGAAAAGGCACAACGGATATACTTAAATGCTTATACATGCTATAAATGGATGATTAAAGGAAATCGCCTGCGGTTCCTCGATAAATTTCTTACAAGGAAAGAACTATTTAGGAAGGTAAACAGTGGGAAATTGTTACCTGACGAATATCTAAAAAAAACGCAAGGTAGTGCTTTAAGCCCAAGATTGTTTTCGTTAGGAATCAATAACGTTTACCCAGTTAGAATTATGGTTCAATACTGTGGAACGAAATACATCTCCTGCTCACTCGATTGTGTGGAATTTGCATTGAACAGAATTTATATTTCGTTTGAGAATTATGGGTTAAATTGTCCCTTAAAAATGTACGTTGGTTTTCAGTCAAAAAAACAAAACAACGCTCTACGTTTACTCAAGTAAATCACGGATTACTTTGAATGACAAAATTTGTATTCACCAATTAAACCAAGCATGGATTCTACTGTTTGAAATAGACACCAAATAGTTGAGAAGTGAAGGTATGATATAATCTGCGCTTACAAAAAATATTAATAATGTAATATATATAATATAGTAAAAAGGATTTGCAGCAGATACAAAATGGTCAGAGTAGACATGAATGTGTTTATATTAATACATAAAACCACACAATACCGCTATAAAAACATTGCCCTGTTTTTCATTTCTTTTTCGAGTCGTAATAAATTGATTCAATGCTTTTAACATGTTAAAAAATCTATATTGAGTTTATATTTAAATTGAGTGGACTACAGACATGAACTTTCCACCCCGGTTATTAATTTAGTTGAAATTATGAATGCGAAAGCCATTTTCTGTCATGTTCTGGAAAATTATTCTGATATTTTCCTCATGGTAAATTCGATTCAATCTAGTGCATGTAAATTGTCTAGATAGCGACTTGTACTTAAATCACAATGCTTTGATGTTTTTACTCCCTTTTCAATTTAGGGCTTCAAATTTATTGATCCGGGAAGAATATTAAAAAAGAAACAAAGGGTTGAAAATCATATTTCCCTAAGTTCATGTAATTCATGTATAAGTGGAATGTTTCACGTGCTTAAAAGTAATTAGCGAATAAAGAGAAACAACATTGACCGGACCATGATTGGAACCTGAAACCTTACTATAGCTATTCAGATTTATGACTACTATGGTAATAATATGCAATAACTAGTTGCACAAGTTAGATTATATAAATAGATAATAATTATTAATTAGATGTAAGCTCGTGACCGTCTTTTGGCCACGGGTCCAAAATAGTTCCCTGGGGCGGAGTTTAATGTCTTACGCAGATCATCTATCATACAAAGATAGAACCAAACTAGTAAATAACAATGCATCGCACTGCTTAGTACAAATTGTTTAGTTAACGAACAGGAAATTTCTGGAACGTCCATTTAAGAAAGGGCTATTTAAACCAAAAAATCATGGCATAGAGTCAAAGATGACTTTTAGATCATGACCACGTAACCTGCTCTGATCTATTTCTTAAATTTGATCATTTTTGAACCTATTAAAGTCAATTAAAACCAGACATGCATTGCACAGAGTATGTACGTTACCGACAAACTGTGTCTCGTGACTTCATCTGACTTAAATACATTTTCCTTTCTTTGACCCAGTCTGAAAAAATTGAAGAACTTCTCAATTGTCACTAAAGAGAGTGAGAAACTCGATCTCACTGTACGATTGATAGATGATGCTTATTTTTAGTATGATAGCACACCTCTATAATCTATACACCGCTGATGTCCCCTCTACCCCCAATACCTTGGACACACTTGCAGATGACACTGCAGTCTTGTTATCCCACTCACACCCCGATATAGCATCCCATAACCTTCAAAAACACCTTGATGAAGTTGAGTATTGGTGCAACCAATGGCGGATCAAAGTTAATGAAGCAAAATGTTCCCACATTATCTTTACCCTCTGCCGCAAGTCCTGTCCGCTAGTCTTTTTATATTAGATTCCTCTCCCTGTGCCTGAAACAGTGCGGTATTTAGGCTTCCATCTTGACAAAAGACTGACATGGTACACACACACGAGGCTAAAGACAAGAACTAAACAGACGCTTTGGACAACTGTACAGACTACTTCGAAGGACATCCCATCTCTCAATAGAAAATAAACTACTTATTTACAAAGCATTCTGGACATACGAAATAGAGCTATGGGGGACAGCCAAAAAATCGAACATCAAGCGTATCTAATCCTTTCAATCAAAAGTCCTGAGAACAATAGTAAATGTCCCTTATTACGTCAGCAACAAAACCCTTCATAACGATCTTAATATACCCTACATTCTTGAACTCACCCCTTCCAAGTTCATGAAATTCCATAGTAACCTATCCAACAACCCTAATCCCGTAGCACAGTCATTGCACTGCACCACTCATCCCTATAATCCTCCTAGGTCCTAAAACGGGAGTGGCCTCGTGACCTGCTATAAATAAGTGACAGTGGGAGTCCTGGCAATGGCCAGTTTCTCTAATCATGTCCTGAGCGTCTGTTGCTCTCGCGCTCTTGGTCAGCCTCCGCTGGCTCTTATCCAGTTACGCGGCTGACTTAGGAGCGTGGGGCACTTCCCAAGACTCCGCTTCCTCCTTCGCACGCGAGGGAGGTGATAACCATGTGGACTTGGGGGGCCTCTGGGCTGTTTGTATATATATAGTATGAATGAGCGAGTGAATGAAAATTAAAATTGGTATGGATGAGATCATTTATCACAATTACTTATAGCCCAATCATAACTTTTTACGTTCCTGTTTCTACTTGTCTATAACTATGAGGGAGAACAACAGAACTTTAAATTTTAAATACTCTTGAGATGATATTGGACAATGATTGTCGGTTATTAACCAAAATTATCTGGGTCGATGTTGAGTATACTCTACAATATCGGATTAATTGGATAATTTTAAAGTCCGTTATCCGAAAGCACAGACAAACGAAATGAAAATGCTTCGTAGCAGTTTGAATGTAAAGCTCTGCATACAAGCTTGAGAATAAAAAACTCCATCGTTATTTGAATATAAACATTTTCCGTCGATACAATCAGATTCAGATACATGAAAAGGCTGTTAATTGGATGAGGATAGTTTCCATGTCTTTGCTAATGATGTGTACAATAGTAATGCGTTTCTCAAATTTTACGCTAAAAACTTAAAAAAAAATAAGTTGAACAAGTAGAATGTATAAAACATGTTATTCCTCTTATATTGATTCGCTATCTCATTTCGATAAATACGAATTTTATTCCATTTAGGAGGGAAGAGCTATGTCTCTTCCTCGTCATGTTTTTTTCACTTTTATTAACCTTTTTCCCCGATACCCTATTGCAATTTTATATTTGAAATGGAATCGGATAAAGACCATCATTTTTATCTGACGTATCATTTGAGCTGTGGTGGGCAGGAATGTCAGACTGGCCGATATTACCTTTAAAGGCCAGATTGCGGCCTGGCTATTCAACCTCCAGGCGACAATTTAATTTAACGCTGAAAAGTGGAAAACATTGTTTTCTAAATTTTTCCGATTAGGGTTGGCCGCTTTTAGTGGCAATCAATCAATGGCTGCCTCGGCATTCCCGCGCAGACAAGTCACAGAATAAAAACAATAAAAAATCGGAGAACTTTTGTCCGGGTCCTTCGGAGATACATCCATCACCGAATGAAACGGAAATGGGAAAAAAAAATTGACGGGAAATGAGATTCATTACAAGACCACGCGAGTCCTCTTTGTT
The DNA here is from genome assembly GCA_930367205.1 of Acanthosoma haemorrhoidale. NCBI lineage: Eukaryota > Metazoa > Arthropoda > Insecta > Hemiptera > Acanthosomatidae > Acanthosoma > Acanthosoma haemorrhoidale. The sequence continues at coordinate 179,509,150 of OV884011.1, read as the reverse complement.
TTCAATTTGTCGATATGAAGATTCAAGTCTGACGTATTGATTACAATGAAACGTGATCGTACAAATAATGCTTTCCTTAGTAACATTTTTTTTTATTTCATAACCTCTTTATTTAATAAGTGTACAATGAACAAAAATAAATAAATAAATTTGGATTTAAATCTTTCTCCTCGTGCTGCGCACACAGATGAATTCGAAGGAATGCATAAATATAATACATTTTCTTTTTGAAGTTAAAAGTTCAATAAAACACATACACACACTAGGTGATGAGGCTCACTCACCTTCAGCTTGCAACCGTGGAAATACTAAAACACTAAAACCTAAACCTAGAACCTAAGACTAAAGCGTTCCAGCCGCGACAGCGTCCTGCCATCGATGGGGGAACGGAGCGGGGGTTATCGTGTTAAACACCGGGTTTGTCAAGTATTGCAAGGAGTCAAAATGAATTCATCTAGATTGAGCTGCATCTCGTGAAGCTCACTGTTGCTCCGCTGCTCGAAGGAAGTATTTCTGACCACTTTCATCAGTATACCAGTTCAGTATTAGTAACATTGAACTTATTATCATTTATGTGCTGTTTGGATGGTGGCGAGATTGCCAAGTAATCGATTAATTGCACTGACTAAATTATTTAGTATTGTCTTTATAGTGTATCTGCCGGTATGTTCTGCGATAGTGATCGTGAATATGATTTAAACATCGATCTCAAATTTTGACGGAAGTTACATTAAGTATATTACTTCAAGTTTCATCGGGATGTGACCGTCACTTCTTCTCTAGTTTTACATTCAAATTTATCCGATAGCTCAAATGTTAGCATATAATGATATGAGCACGTAAGAAATCCCATGACTTCACCAACATATCAGATAGACAGACTATTATGCTTAAATAACTGACATTATGGGCAGAATGAGTTGTTTTCATTACAGTTTTAGTTTATTTGGTCACTTTAGGTAAAGCAAAAATATCCATAATAAGGAGACAAAGCCGAATCTTGTGGGCTCCCTTTAATATTGTTTTATTATGTACTAAAACTTATAAACATTTATCTAACTCGTTTTTAATATTTTACGCATGTTTACTCGATAATAAACTGTTCTAACCATTAAAAGTGTTGATCTTCAAGCATTACCGAAGGTCCCTTCTCTTTCTAACTACATCTAAGATACATACTAATGCTACCATTGAAAATCATTATTAGGAAACATAATATATATATATATATATATACCACTTTTGATGGTTGATTTCAAATTCGATTGAAATTTATGTCGTTATTTTATTGAAGTTGTCCAAAAATGCAAAAAGGTCTTCACACGGTACAGAGTGAGGAAGTTATCATAATCAGTCTATAATCGGCTTTCTCCTAGCTGGAATATATCAAAAAAAATTTAAATATTATTAATTAACAGCAAAAGAAAAAAATTAATTACAAGACCGGGACATCTTCCTTCTAATATCTAGTCTGCGGCTATACCAACTGGGCTACTTTGCCTCGCCTTCCCAACCAGCCAATCTGTAAGTAAGGCCTCAGTTATCATAATTGTTTGTGTTTCAGGAAGAATATCACACCCTCAAAATTATTGTTAATGAATATGTATTGGACCTGTCCTTCACCTAACCACATTATCGAGTACCACAAACCTAGAATTTTCCTGCAAATTTTCTCTTTGACAGGAGCTCGTTCGGCTACCTGTTGAACACTACCAGGCACTACCGCAACTTCTCAAGCCCTTAGCTTAGTCTAAGGGTTGATGTTAAGACATATCATTGGCCTGACTACGTTGGAGCTTAGCAGTACTTTTGTTGTTACTTTATGTTTCTCGTGCGTACCATGAGTGAGTAGAGGAACACAAACACCACATAACCAGAAAAGGGGAGAGACTAGAGATGGTTTGGCCTACCACCAGATATCACCTAGTAAGGAACCTTGACATGATATCATAACAACTAGCGGAAATTTATGGAAATCACCCCAAGTGTTCAGTTTCATAATTTGTATCACCGCCCACCATTCCTTCATCACTATGTGATTATTAATTTAAAACCAGTTTGAACAGGAAAATTTGTTTTTATTCACAAACAAACTTATATTGTGCCCTGATTTTACTCACTAACCCCCCTTTTACCAGAAGCATGTTTAGTTAAATCATGTATTATTTATGTATATATATAATTAAGGGACGGCAGATAATCCTGAAAGTGCTAACGAAGGTTTTTTTTTTTGTTTTTTTTTTTTTTTAAATTTCAAAACTTAAAAAAATAATACAGTGTGCAAAATAAATAATAAAATAATTGAGATACAAATTTCTCCTCTTCCTGCCATTCACAGATGCATACAGTTCCTAACGGATGTCAACACTCCTCACTAAGGCTCTCACCCTCCATGTAGCCCCAGTTGTTAAGCTGTTACACTCTGTTAGTACCTAGTTATCAGTGATTAGACTCTTTCATAGACAACACAGTCATAGACTACCTGTAAATTTGTTGTATCTTTCAAATAAAAGTCTTTTTAAAAAGGTCATACGCGTTGAAGATTATTTAATTATATATTTTTTTTTTACAGTTTATTTTAATATTCAGGTCACTATCACTTTTAGCACTTACCAGCGTAGCATTCGTTATAGTAATTGTGGTAATATTTTCCCTCCATGGCTTATCATGATTAAAGAGTTTGATTTTATTTGTTATATTGTTTAATTATATTTTTATTGATATACCATAATATTTTATGTTACAACTAAAACTTCCTAGTGATAAGAACCGCAGTAGCGAATTGGGCAAAGCCAGATGGTTTATTGTATTCATTAAACGGGCAACATGCCATTTATGTTTTCTTCTTTTTTTTTCAATCTTTTTCTTTTTTATACCACTGCTTTCCATTTTTCCCCCGTCCCTGGGCCACCTCCGCTCCGGTAGAACGGTTTAATGAGAGCGGAATGAGAGGGTGGAGCTGTGTCACAGCCAGACTCGCACATCTAACGCCCGAGACCTCTAATTATTTCAGTAATTTACACTTTCATTTTTACCGTGTCCACTTTATATCTGTATGTATGTGTATGTGCTGGATGGCCCGAAATTAAAAATACGTCATTCAACCGGATAGTAGCGGAACAGAAGGGCTGCTACCCCCACCACCTCTCTCCATGATTGCACCGGAATCTACAAAAGGGCAATTTCACTTAAAAATCGCCAAATCCTCCACTACCAGAGCTCTCTCGTACATACGTGCGACGTTTTTCTATTCAATTTTTTTCTTCTTTGAAGTTGTTGACAATTACTTTAAAATCGCCCTGAGAACGGCAGCACAAAGTTAGGATATGGAGTTTGAAAGGGTCGTTATAGGGAACAGTGTAAAAACCAATCTTTCTTCTATGAATAGGCACAGGAAAATAAGAACACTGGGGTCACTATTGTATATACCAAGGTCACCCATTGTCTACAATGTGTCCTTAACCTAAAAGAAAAGTTCTCAGGCTCGAAATGATAAATAGTTTTACGAGAAAGAGTATGTTACTAACTGCAAGCATATTTCAACCATAAAATATACAGTGTCATCCAGTGTGTTGTTTAAGACAAATTAAAAAAAAATCAGTTGTATTATTTTGCGACCATTATTACAGTGGGCACGACTAGTCTAAACGACATGTATAGTCTGGTATCATGTTTCCTATGCATAAAAATAAATACATTCAATTCTGGATTTATCAAGACTTCGTTACAAAAAAACAGGAAAAGTAAGAAAAAAATCGGTATAATACAGTATTTAACAAAACCATGAAATTATAACAATTAAGATAAATACAGAAAGGTAAAAAATAAGGAAACTGTTATTTGCATGAAGCCCGCTCAAATGCTGATGAATGACACGTCTCCGAGGAGGATTATAGGAATGAGTGGTGCAGTGCAATGACTGTACTACGGGATTAGGGTGGCTGGATAGGTTACTATGGAATTTCATGAACTTGGACATAGACATAGACATATCAGAGAAACTTTCCAGATCCAATGAAACCATAAATCTAGTTTCATAAAAAAAAAAAAAAAAAAATATTGAGATTAATGTATATTTACATGGTCTATTCGACTCTAAAGCTAAATTAAAAATAATGGAATAAACAAAATATTCGGAAATAAAAAACAAAATAATATAAAAGTGGTTTTTTATTTTTTTTTTTTTTTTCAAAACCCCTTTATTTCAACATTTTTACAAACAAATGAACAATACAATTGAACAAAATTTACAGGTTTATGGCCCCTCTTGCTGCATAGCATGACATACATTTGAAGGAGGGTAGAATGACAAAACATTTATCATTTTACAGTTAAAATTACAATAATCAAATAGACTGGACTAGGTGATGGGGATCACCTTCAGTTTAGAAAATGGGATATAAAAGTGATAATAATAACAAAATTCCCAGGTTGGCAAGCATCTATCTATGGCGTGGAGTGCTTGGGAATATGAGGGTCTTAAAGGCAAGTAACGATACATACGAAGGTGGTCTGAAAAGTTCCCGACCTCAACATGAAGATAGCAGCAGTCGTAAATAAAAGCTAGTGAATTTCGTTGTTCATCTGTTGACAGTTACTCACCAAAGTTTCAGCCATTTTGGACGCGCAGTTGTTGTGTAACAGTCGTTTGAGTGAGTCGATGTGAGAGTTTTTATGAAAATGGACAAAATCGAGTATCGAGCTGTCATTAAATATTTGTTTTTGAAAGGCAATACGCCTACGCAAATCAAAGATGAGTTGGATTCTGTGTACGGGGACTCTGCACCATCATTTACCACAGTGAAATTTTGGGCAGCTGAATTTGAACGTGGTCGTAAGAGCTTGGGAGACGATGAACGTTCGGGAAGTCCAAAAACTGCAACTACCGACGAAAACATCGCCAAAGTTCACCAAATAGTGCTAAACGACCACCGAATTAAAGTGAGAGAGAAAGCAAAGGTTATGAACATGTCAAAAGAACGTGTTTGCCACATATTAAATCAACATTTAGAGATGAGAAAGCTGTCCAAGCGTTGGTTGCCGCGTTTGCCAAAAACGTGTTCGAATGAACATTTCCAACGCTCTGTTGGCGCAGTTTAGGCGCAATAAATCCGAGTTTTGGCGCCGATCAATTACTTTGGATGAAACTTGGATACACCACTATAAACCCGAAACAAAAATACAGTCCAAACAGTGGACTGCAAAGGGGGAACCGGCTCCAAAAAAAGCAAAAACTGTTTTTTCGACTGGGAAAGTGATGGCGACTGTTTTTTGGGATAGTCATGGAGTTATTTTAATCGATTATCTTCAAAAAGGAAAAACCATTACAGGAGCATACTACGCATCATTAGTTGACAAGCTGAAGGCAGAACTTGCGGAAAAACGGCCACATTTGCAGAAAAAGAAAATCCTGTTTCACCAAGACAACGCACCGTCTCACAACTCAGCGGTTGCCATGGCGAAAATCCATGAATTACGGTTTGAACTGCTTGACCATCCGCCTTACTCATCAGATCTAGCCACAAGCGACTTCTTTTTGTTCCCTCATCTAAAAATTGCGCTCGGAGGACAGAGATTTTCGTCAAATGAAGAGGCAATCACCTTCGTGAACGATTATTTTGCAGAGAAATACACCGAGTACTATTTGGACAGGTTAGAGAGATGAGAACATCGCTGGGAGAATTGTGTAGAGTTACAAGGAGACTATGTTGAAAAATAAAAAAAAAAAAATCTGAAAAAACGTCTTGTATCTTTGTTAGGTCTGAAACTTTTCAGCCCACCCTCGTGTATAGCATGGCTGATTTTAGGAAGAGAGAAATCCAGAGAGTGGTGGAATGAGCAAGAAAAGATCAGTAGATTGCTGTAGTGTTGTGGGAAGGAGTTTGAAGTCAGAGAAACGAGTTTTTGATTCCCGGTAGTGTAAATTGAGGATTTGGACTGTGAGCTTTTGCATTTATATGGAGGGTGATGAAAATTGATGATTTAAAGAAGGCATGGACCGAAAGTTTTGTCCACGGAAGGAGGGGAAGTAAGTACGGTCAGACAGATTATTTCTTCTGAATTTTTTTAAGAATATTCCTTATTTTTTTTCATATCCCTTTGTTACAAAATTATTGTATGTAACAAAATATAGACCTACAAACGAATCTATTTACAATTGCCTCATTATATCGACAGGAAATATAATATATTTTTAATATTTAAAATTCGATATTCGATTTTTAAAATACCATTCCATAATAACACATATATAATATTTTTTTTTTCTTCCATATCCTCTTGTTATAAATGTATATGTGTACAAAATATATATTCTACAAACGAATCTATTTAAAATATTTTCATTGTATTTCCTGTAGCTTGGCTATATTTTATACAAATTCTGTTTTCTACTAATAGTGATCTGCATTGTACAAAAGTATAACGATGTACATTATACGTTAATGGACTGAACTTTGTAAAAGTGATGGGGCTCACCTTATTTATCATAGACTTAAAACTAACTTACATCTAACAAGAAAAACATAAACTAATTCTTAACCTGATTTTCCGCGGTAGTGGGGATGTGGCGGGGTGATACGTTAAACACAGAATTTGTGAGGTGCTGTAACGCGTCGAAAAAGTTGATGTGCCGACGGTGGAAGAGTTCATACACCGATTGCACACAAAGCAAGGGGTGCAGGTCGGCGTTCTTTAACCTCTCGAGAGAGGTATATCGGACCACTTTTCTCATGATCCCATTCTGGAAGTGTTGGAGATATTTGGCTGTATTGTCAGTCAAGGGGCATCGTGCAGCAGAGCTGGCTGGAGGACACATCTGTAGATCATTTGTTTGAGACGCAGGAGAGGTTTGGTGAAGTTAGCAAGTTGTGAAGCAGGTAAAATCTGTGTCTTACTTTTTCAATTTTGTTACTAAAATGAGTAGAGTAATGGAGATGCCTATCCATTTTTATAGCCAGATAATACATCGAGAAAGCCGGGTAGTTCTCTTGCCCTCCTGTTTTACAGAATATTCCATTACTCCACAACACAAATTAACTAAGTTTTAAATGAATTAAAATAACGAAAAGTATGAAAAAAAAGTCATGCCCGTTTTGGAAACTTTTAAGAATCGCCACTATATAATATAAAATAATAGGTGGAGGCTAACCATGTGAGTCGCTTATTTTATTTCGGCCAAAAATATTTTAGATATTTATAGTATGTTTAATTCTTTGAAAAGGTGATATTCAGTTACCTAGATGGTCTAGTAAATTTCTGATCAAAAATACTAATAAGTTTTCTAAACCACGCGGAGTCCTGCATCTCTTGATTTTCTTTACCGTTATGCAGTTTCTTTAAATTAAAATAAATTTAGTTTATAATTTCTGTAAAAATAATCAATAAAAATTTTTGAGACTTATGCTCTATGCATCAATTGGTACAGTCATTGTGCGCAATTAAATGGCTGGTACATTATTGGCCTCAGAGGCAATAAAGGATACTGTTAGCTTGCTTGTACTGCCATGTCGTAACCTCATTGGCCATGCTAAATCGTCGGTCTGAACCATAGAACATAGAATAGAGTAGAGCCCTGCAAACAGAGGGGGAGGGCTTGGCCCTAGCGCCTTTAACTCATCCCCACTCCAACACACCCTTCCTTCGGCACTCGACTCCCATTGACATTCACAGTTCTCAGTTGTCTTGTAGCTATTATACTTAAAGGTAATTTTTGTGTGTTAGGCGTATTTTATTGTATTCATCTACCATGCCTTGCTGCGTCGCGTCAAACAAATTGGCAAAATGTCTCCCTCCCATTACATTAAATAAGGAAATTAATTTTTATATTTATTTAGGTGTTAACTCTGAGTTTCTTCAAAATGTTTTAATGTCACCAGCTTTCAATCATGGGTCATTTCAAACCATAAGTTAAAATATTCCAAAAAATTATTTGTTTTTACTTGGGGAAAAAGAGCAAACAAAAAAATACACGGAAATCTATTTCAGATCACTAGTGAACAATGGCTGAACTGGTAAAAATTGGAAAGGAAGAAGTAACAAATAAAATTAAACTTCTTATCAAACAATAATATTATGTAAAATTAAACAATCTTTTGGTGGGTCAAAATAAACGACTCTATCATTGGCTGCGAGGAGTAATGAAATTTCTATATAATGTATAACGTACATACGTAAAAAACCCCCGGACGACACGCATGAAGTCTTACCGGCTTACACGCTTAATGATTTCCCCCAATCTATCACTGCGCCTCAAGCTCATGATTCATAACAGTGTATGTACACTCATGTACTCAGGCCTGCTCTGCTGTACGGTGCACCGCTTTTTATTCATTTGACTGAAGCGACAGCAAGGCGACTAACAATTTCAAAACGGTATACTGATAAAAGTGGTCAGACATACTACACTCCAGCAGCGGAGAATAGTGAACTTCACGAGGATTTTGAGCTGTCTACGGAGGATGAATCCATTCGACATGGACATATGAAATTCTTCGATTCGCTAAAGTAGTTAACAGGATTACCTGTGCTCCGTTCCCCCATCGGTGACATAAGGCGATCGAGGCAGGAACCCCCTAATTTATAAATTAGCATGTAAGTTTAGTTTTTAAGTCCCTTATTGTAACCCGAAGGTGAGCCCCATCACCTAGTCCTGTTTTTAGTTTATATAATTTTAACAACAAAAAGATAATGTTAGTTTTTTAAGATATGCACATCTTAGAATGCATAAGTTATGCAGTAGAAGGAGCCCAAAGCAAATTTATATTCCTGTTTATAAATTATTATTTTAAAAATAATATTAAATTGGGGTTGAGGAAAAAAAAAATTTATATATAATGTACATCATTATACTTTTGCACAATGCTGATCACAATATGTAGAAATCAGAAATTGTATGAAATGTAGATAAGCTACAGGAAATATAGTGTAAATAAATTGTAAATAGATTCATTTCTAGAAACTATATTGAATTCTAGAATAATTTTTTGTAACAAGGGGATATGAAAAAACCAATATGCCTATATAAGTAATGAGCTTTTTTTACACGGAATAAGCCACTCTCTCTCTCTCTTTCTCTCTCTCTGTTTCTCTCTCTCTCTCTCTCACTCACTCTCACTCTCTCTCTCTCTCTCTCTCTCTCGCTCTCTCTTTCTCTAATGAATTAGAGGAAGCGACTTTATCTTTAGACCCTATGACCCAAGAAAACTCCCTGCATACTATAAAGTATTAAATAAACAGCAAAAGCAAACAAATAATAGATTTACAGCGGAATACCAGTGATACAAACAGAGGAATCGTGAATTAAAATCAATTTGAGTTGAAAATTGAACGTAATGCTGAATTGTGAATGATGGGTGGAAAAAAACGTAGAAGGGCGCCGAAAAAGACTCATTGAAATTAAAGACAGAAGATGATTAATTTTATCCGGTGTGGACTTGGTAACAATTTCAAAAATTTGAAAAAATGTTCGGACATGGTTGCTGGGCATGCCTCTCAAAAGGTGCAATGTGTTCTTACCCTATTAAAAATTATAGATTTTCTTAAATAACAACTAATTAATTAACTAATGACACTTACTCATATTTTGAGGAGATGTAATTGTCATGGAATTCTTATATAAAATGAGACGTCCAAGCATAATTCCAAGCATTGCTTAAACTGGGTACTCACAAAGGCTAGAACAGAAAAAAATAGGGTTAAGGATTTAAACAAGGTTTAGTATCAGATGTATATGTGTATATACATAAAAGGACATGTTGCTGTGAGGATATTAGTTTAATATGAGAATAAGAATTACAATGCTTGGCAACATAATAGTCTGCCACAACAATGACTGCAATTAATGTGTGACAGGGTGACAGGGGCAGTTAAAACAAAAATGACTCTAATTTCGATCGCGTTGCGTCACCGCGTACCGACTCCATTAGGTAGATATAATCGCCTTAATTACGGCTTATTAACTTTTTATAAGTAATTAACTCATAACGCAATTACATAGCGTCGGTTAATTTTGGTCGAGTTAATGAGATTGCTGACTCACTCTGGACAGACCCATCTGCGCGGGACATATCGCGTTGTTAGCGGAGACCTTGGAGTTTAATATCGTTTCTTTTATTTCTGGTTTACCTGTTATATATCGCGATTCGCAACTACCATCTGATAAAGGAACTAGACAATTGAATGAGATGTATGTTAAGTAACATTGTGATGAATCTTTCTAATGTGTATTTACGTTGTACAGAGAGGAAACCGGCTGACTAAGGCACGAAGCCTCAATTGGAATCGAATGGAACAAATGTTGTTCGGTTATTACATTAATTTAATATTTTTTTCAAAAAACCAAAAAAACAGGATAGATGGTATGACGGGTAGATGGGGGGGGGGCAAACAGTGAGGAGATGAATATATTTTAGCACTACACATATTGTCAATTGTGAACTACAACATAAATTTATAACTTTATCACTAAGTATTTTGGATTTTTTTTTCTCTTCCGAATTGTTTTCTTTCATTTCTTGATGAGAAAATTAATTTAGGCATTACAATAACATTTGCCTGAAAAGAGCGCGAAATGCAAATATTTTTCAGTTATAATCAAGAAGAAGAATTCTAAAAAAACAGCTAAGAGGAGTTGCTTAGTCAGTTTGTAGTTTTCTATGTTACAATTAATGTTATTTCTTTTCTCAGTTACAACAATTTTTCAATTTTATAAAATTGTATATGGTTTGTTTTAGTATTCTTGAGAGTAACTCTCCGAAAAGAGACACTTGTCTAAATTGCATTGGGAGAAATATCCGGATATTTTTATTCATGTAATAAAAAAAAAGATGATGTTTCCTTTTTAAGGGTTACTATCAGTCACATATACAGAGCTTTTGCCTTCAGGGGTAGTTCCCAATTTGCCACCCCTTCTAAATCAATAAAAAGCAAGAGTGTTTATTAGCAATTACTGAACATAAATAAACATTTTTTTCGTTCAAATAAATCGTACACGTAAGCGTGTTCGTATATTTCTTTTTCTTCCCATTTTATTACAAAAGTCGTAAACGACATTGTTGACAATCTCAAAAAAAATCTGTTAGTTTTAATTTTTTCTAGATATTGGCTTGACCACCAGAAGACCTATGTTTATATGACCATCGCCTATTACTGATCAAGTGTATAAATTTCGATGTGGAGTTACGCCACCGTATGCTTGTTAACAATTGCATGCTTATTGTAATGTTGATTGTGTTCATTACAACAGTACTATATTGTTTATGTTTACAAAATGTAGGCAAAAATATGGCAAAAAAAAACCACCCAACATATGTATGACCCGAGGAGGCACTGGTTACTCTCAAGAATATTTTAAGTCCAACAGCTTGATTTTCCACAGTAGTGAACATTATGGATAATTTGTAATTGGGGTTTTTGCTTTATAAAATTGTTAACAGTCCCTTATAGATGTCTTAATAGTCAAAACGCCGACGTCTACGTGGCCTCATAAATAATGACATAACAACAGGGGAGACAATGTTGGCCATATTGTAAATTTATTTTTATAAATTTAATTAGAGTGAACATCTTATTTACCAATAATAATTCCTCATCGATTTTCCAGGAAGAGTAAATATGAAATGGGAAATTTGGGCAGGTTTCTTTAAATATGGATCAGCGGGAGTTGACTAGTACTGCTTCATTCAATTTTTTCCCGCTTCATCCTGCTCTGAAGAAGAAGACAAAGACCCAGAAAGGAGAGAGTCCCTTCAAGACGAGGCCTAATTAAAATAGCTGCATGAAGGCTGTGAGCGGACTCCTAGAAGAATGCCCCATTACACTGGATGTCTCCTATGAAGAAATCTGCTAGTTGGCTCTCTTAGAAGCTTACTGCCGGCTCCACCGACGACTCAATCCTATGTTAATGATCCCCTGGTAAAAAAGAGTCCATCTGAAGTTGGGGTCCAAGAGATCAAAGCAATAAACACAATTAGAGAGCTAGCCGAGAGCCGGATCTAAATCGCAATGAGTGGCTCATAACTCCGGCCTGGCTGTCCTGCCCAAGTCGGAACTCTTCTAGTCAAGCCTGCTTTATTGTTCGCCCTTATCCTCTCTTCTCTATTCCCCTCTATTTCTTTCATGATCCTCATCTTTATTTGCCAATTATTCAAATATCCCCCTTCTTATATTCCTGCCGCTCTGCCGTACTCATACTTTCTAAGGGCGTGTAAATCTATTCGATATGCATAAATATCTCCAACCGTAATCGTACCATTTATTCAAAACTATTATAGGATATGACCTAGAAAAGTAACGAATTAATCCAAGAATCAATAGGCTTACATTTTATTACAACTTTGTTACTTACAGACACGCATGTTTGTTGGTTGTTTGGAGGTTTATTTATCGGCGTAAAACCCTCTGGTCATCGACAATGTTGTTTGAACTCATTTGGGGACCTCACCGATGTGAGCCTGAGGTAGCACTCATACCAAAACGAGAGCAGAGCCGATGGTCCCCGGATCCGGCCGGAGCCCAGGAGGCACCTCAGCCCCACATGTTAGGCGCTGGGTAAAGTAGGAGGAGATAGATGAAATCTTTGAAGACCATCTCACTTAGAAACTACTTGTGTCTGTCTGAAGGCAAAGTCTTTTAATTAATTAATGGCGTTAGGTTTTACAGCATATTTTTCATGACACAGTAGGGGGAGGGGTAGAATTTTTTTAACTTACTTTTTTTTTCAAATTTCAAATTGTCTTATGTTTTAGCAACCAACAAACAATAAACAAAAAATCAAACAACAAATTCTGCAACCTTTATATCTTATAGAAATACAAATTGGGTAAAGGGAATCCCTAATTAATCTCAGCTATGTGTATGTATTTAGAATTTTTATGTCAATAAGGGGAATTGAATTTACTTAGAAAACTAACAAATCTTAATATTTTTTTATTTTCATATCTATAGTATTTCTGCATGAGTGCTTTATACTTTTTTTTCAAACGTACCTAGGATGATGTTCTTTCATTTGTATGTATGCTTTACTATAGCTACCTTAAAAATGATACATTTTTTTGTTTTGTTTTCTTAGCTCTCTAATTATAAGATTAAGGATGAGGGAAAAATAAAGGAATATTAGGGTTGAGAGTCCAATGGTGGCTGGGCCTAGAGTCCCTCTAGGCATGTAGTGCAGTCTTATTTAGTTGGATAGCAGTGATGGGTGCCCCTTAGAGTCTTGTTGTTAATGGGCCAAGCGCCGTGATGTCCACCATTTGGTCTGCTTTACCAGATCTTGAGCGTTGCCATCATCCCACCGCTACGGGGTTGTCATGTCTCGGAACAGAGGATTTTGGCTATGTTTCATCGAGTTAAAGAACTTGATGTGTCTTCTTCTGATGGCTTCGGTGATGGTGGGTACCTCGAACTTTTCGTGGATGTTGGGAGCCTTCATATCACGAAAAGGGGTATGCCATAGTGCCGTGCGCAGGATTTTGTTCTGAAAGCTCTGGAGTCGAGTTATTGTGCTAGTGTGTAGGAATCGGAAGCGTGGTGTCCCAAACAGTAGAGCTGGTCTCAGGACGCTCTTATATATTAACAGTTTCAGCCGAAGGGATATAGCCGGGCTTGTGATGAGATGCTGGAGAGAGTAGTAAGTCCTACGTACTCTTTTCCACTTCTTCTGCAGGTGTGTGTAGAACGTCATGTGCCTGCCTAGGTTGATGCCCAGGTAGCATATGCTGTTGGAAAGTTTGCATTCAGTCCCGTCTATGGCGAAGCTGGGTAGACGCTTCCGTTTTCCATGCTGGAAGGAGAAGACGATCCCTTGAGTTTTGGCCGGGTTTACCTGAATGTAGACAGCTCGTAGCCGGTCGGTGATTAACTGATTGGCGCCCTCTGCAGCCTTTAGAGCTTTCGCTGGGTTGAGGCTGGTGCTGTAGACCCCTATATCGTCCGCATATGCCGCTACCTCACAATTTGAGTAACAAAAAATAATGATACAATAGATTCGAAATCTTGTTCATAAAATTAATAACAACCGGAACTACGGGTATAGGTTTCAATTAAGATATAAAACCAAAAAGGGTTAACTTAAAAACGTTAACCCTCAAAATTTGTTAAATGAACCACATCACTCTAAACGTTTGTAATTTATTGAGTCACTGTTTAGAAATTATTTACGATTTAATGATGGGCTGCTCTTCCCACCATAAAATCAAAGAAATAAAAATTTGATGATCCAATAATAAAAAGTTGGGCATATAATGCCGTTTCAACTGATTTTTAATAGGTTTCTTCTGGTTGATATTTTAGTCATTTAATCTTTTTTCATTGTGTTTAAAAGATAGTTTTCTTTGAAGGGTCTATTAAAATTTTTTTTCGTCAAAACTATCAAGAAAACTATTGGAAAACTTTTTATTCACTTTCTACATTGTTTATAGTTTTGTTTATAAATGTATTACATGTATTTGAAATACAGTTTAGTTCATGATTCACCTAAAAGTATACTACAATTTACAAACTAGTTTATGTTGTTGTCAGTATTTGGAACATTCATGTAAACATTTAGGCCAAAAAGGGAACCTCAAATCACTTTACGTTTTTTTTTTTTTTTTCATTTGCCAAAAAACTAACATTTTCTTTGGAAGACCGTTTTAAATTACGGCCCATGAATTTTCACATAATGTTTTTTTGTTCGTTTATCTTTGGTGATAGTGTTTTAAATGAAAACTCGGTATTTTGAACGTGTCACAGTCAACAGTATTAGGTCCTGCTTTACAGCTTAAGATGATATGCTTGTGGAAGAATGCTAATTCAGTGACGTAAGGAGATGAACCACAGATCTCACTGTCCGTGGGAACAAGAATCACGCTCGAGCGAACCGTTCAACGAAATGAGCTCGGTCAACCGCAGCATATAACTTATTCTTATAATGATATCCTTCAATCGATGATTAATATTGTGATTACGGCTCAGTGGCCGGCGCAGCTACAGGATGTACCTTTGTCTCACTGTCTTTGTGTTAGAATACACTGTTCCGTTGGTTTGTTTTTATCCCCAAAGTGTTTTATTAAAAGTTCAAGGGCTTTGAACAAATCGACACTGTCATCACATGGTGCAACAATATTAAAGACTTAAAGAGACATTCGTAGAAACTAACCTTGACTGACTATTGGAGTACTCATACTCTATATACTATGTGTAGATTGTGTTCGTTGCTATAATTCGAACATTTTTCAGAGAAACATGGAAGAGTTATCAAGAGATCCAGTGCACAAGTATTTTTGCAATAGACATCCCCTGCATAGTATGATTGCATATTCATGTAGGCATGAAGGGCCAGATAGAGCTTTATAGGTTACAGCGGTGAGTATGCGACAGCATGGCCTCAGAACGTATACATACAAATAAAACAACTTAAAAGAGCTGGAAACTGGACTGTATAATAAAGATGAAGTTATCTTTATTGGCATTAAATTGTAAGTTATCTATCCTTTCAAATAATGAAATAAAAGTTATAATACGATTGTTACAAATAGACTATATTTAAAATAATATATATATACATTGAAAAGGGATGAAAATAAAAATGGCTAAAATGAAAATTAGATCAGTCTTAACTCAACTTTGCTGTGACTTCTTGATATTGATTGAAGTGCTTGTAAGCCTGTTCTTCTAAAAGAGGTCCCATTGGACTGCGATCATCGTTGGCCCAATCACCATGTCGGTACTGTGTTGCCTCTAATCACTCATTAAACAGGCCAACAGGTGTTTTGGAGCCGGAGTATTTGCAGCTCATTTCATATGAATTTGATGCCTTGAATTCAAATATGGCATCAGTTTTTGCCTAGGAGCTCAAATTTTAAGATATAATATTTTAGTGAAATATACATTACACTATTTTAAGTTAAATCCACGGAGAACCAAACAGTATTGCACTGCTGCCTTTCTTGATATAGCTCAAGCTTTTGACAGGGTCTGGCACGCAGGTTTGCTCTACAAGCTCAAAAGATATTTACCACAGACCATTTTTCCTAATCCTACAGTCCTACCTTTCAAACCGCTTCTTCCAAGTCCGCTGTGGTTTAGAATACTCTAACTACTATCCCATAAATGCAGGAGTTCCACAGGGCAGTGTCCTGGGCCCCATTCTTTATAAGCTATACACCGCTGATGTCCCCTCTACTCCCAATACCTTCTTGGCCACATTTGCAGATGACACTGCAGTCTTGTCATCCCACCCAGACCCCGACATAGCATCCCATAACCTTTAAAAAAAGTCGAACATCAAGCGTATCCAATCCTTTCAATCAAAAGTCCCGAGAACAAGAGTAAATGCCCCTTATTATGTCAGCAACAAAACCCTTCATAACGACCTTAATATACCCTACATTCTAGATCTCATCCCTTCCAAGTTTATGAAATTCCACAGTAACCTATCCAACCACCCTAATCCTTTAGCACAGTCATTGCACTGCGCCACTCATCCCTATAATCCTCCTTGGAGACTGAAACGGCAGTGGCCTCGTGACCTGCTATAAACGCGTGACAGTGGGAGTCCTGGCAATGGCCAGTTTCTCCAATTATGTCCTGAGCGTCTGTGGCTCTCGCGCTCTTGGCCAGACTTCCCAAGACTCCGCTTTCTCTTTCGCATGTGGATTTGGGAGGCTTCTGGGCTGTCTGTAAATATTGTATGAATGAGAGCATTTATCTTAATTACTTAATGCCTTATAAAAAGGCAGATTGTAATTATAGCACAATAAAGGAATATATATATATATATATTAAAAATCCACGGATAAATAAAAAACTAAACATGGAATTTTTATTATCATATTATACAAATACTATATATAAAGATAAAGGAAAAAGTCATTGATGAAACCAACTAGTCACTGAATACTTCGGAATATTCATTTCAGTGAAATTCTTGAACGTTACATTCTTCTGGATCCTTAATGAATTGTCTTATTTGTGGGCCGTCAAATATTCCTGCTTGATTTTTTTCCGTACTCAACTGATGCATTTTTCCTCTATATATGCAAAGCATGATCCGTTCTTATCAAGAGCCTTTACAAACTGCTTTATGAAGCCTAACTTTATATGCAGTGGAGGAAAGATGACTTTCTCTCTTTCAACTAAGGGATCCTTAATGACATTCTTTTGACCAACGTCCATGCTTTGTCTCTAAGGCCACCCTTTTCAAACCCAGAGGCCTGTTTCGTCCTTTTCCAGAGGCGCAAGAAGTAATAATATTTGGCGTTGCTACTTAGCTGTACTAGAAGGTTTACCATTGAAGTCCACACAAATCACCCATTGATGTCCATGATATTTTATCTTCTACTAGAACAAAGCTATGGTATCATATTCTTCTTCAATTTTCAGTAATTGTTATTGAAGCAGATTTATTCCCATTGTGTAGAAAGACGCATTTCAAACTTCGCTTATAAGTTTTCTCTCAGTTATTTATTATTGTAAGTTTTCGAATTATAAGTTTTCATTCATTTAAATGTTAACGTTTTTAAGTCTGAAAAAAGGGCCAGTTTTCTTAGTAAACTACTGTTGGGGGAAAAACAAATTTTGCTGATGTTCAGGAAAAACCAAAACTGTCCAAGTGTTTTTTCGTGCATCGGCCCTTGTCCTCAGCACCACTAGATTACCTTTTGCCCCTGTTATCCCCTCAGGGATACTGTATTCAATAAACAGTAATCATTAAGAGATAATTAATGCAGTTAGAAAAAGGGTTAAAATAAGTAAAGTAATCAATCCTGTTTTTTTAAAATTAATTTATGATTATTATTGCACTGTCTAATAATTATCCCTAATTAAAGGTAAATTCAAGTTTAACTTTCAATGCAGAGAGGTACTTCAGGACAAGCTAACCAAGTTAATTAGTAAAAAAATTTACAAAAGTCGATTAAATCTTAGCGAGAATAATTTAGGGTAGACTGAGGGAATATCAATACTCTTTAAAAATTAAAGCAAAAATACCGCTGCTCCGTGGATCAACTAGTAATGAATGTATTCCGAAAATCGTCGGCTCTGTTTCGGACGTTATCGGCAGGAACTTTACCCTCAAAGCGGAAAAAAAGTTGAAAGGTTATTGATCAGACTAGTATCTACTGTTGCTTTAAATCCAGATGAAACCAGAACCGATGCAAATTCTCCAGCCCTAAAGCTGCGACTGCCACCTGAAACGTTTTTAAAATAAAATTTTTGCCGGGAAAAGGCAATTTAAGCTGGCGTAAATCTTTATCGAGCAGATAGTGGCTGTAGATTTTATCCCTGGTCCAGTTCATCAGAATTCTATTTCCTCGCCTACCGCCATTAGACTGATTTATTTATTTATATGTTCTTTTTTTTTTCACTTTATTAAAGTCCCAAATGCTATCCATTCTGATCCAGGGTCTGTGTTTTATATATATGCGTAGTCTATATTACACAGCTCAGTCAATACATATTGCTTTTGCCCAGAAATACCTTGCAGTTTTGGGAACCGGTGTACAATACATAGTTTTAGCTTTGAAACAACATTAATGGGTTGTCAATGTCATTATCCTAGAACATGGATAAATGTTTATTTTAATAAACAATACTTATTAATTCAAAAACATTTATGGGCTTTTGGAATATAATTTCCCATTTTCTGACATCTAATATTAAGGCTGTGTTTTACTCGTAAGTGCTTTCTTTTAGTGTTTTCTATAGCTGACTGTTTAACTATAGATGTTTAAAATTATAAAAAAATTAAAAAGGCCAAAACGTAGATATAAGATAATGATTCAAAAGGTCAATTGGCTAGTTTAAAATAACTTGAAAAAGATCATATGATTCATGCTATTTTACAAATTCATAAACTTTACTTTCAGGTCCTTGTTAAGAATTGGGTTGGATACATTGCATCGACTGTGTCTTTTCTTAATACGTGAGGTTTTAGCTCAACTCCAAAGCTGTGCCCTGTAAATCCAAATTAGTTATATAATTGTGTCGTGCTACAGTATATGTTATATTTTCTCTACGTTATATATAAGTTATATTTTATACTTGCTAACAGTAGCTTGTTGTTAACTAATGGGGGGAGTAATATCTATTAATATATCAGTTAATGTCTGGGTGAGTTCCTTACAAGTGGAGTTTTCTGGACTTCAAACAAAAAAACGAAGAGAACGAATGGTCTCTAAAATTGTATTGAAGTGTTTTAGAGGGCTTGCTAAAATATATTTTCGCCTACTTTGCTTCGTCACAAGGTGTCAGTCAGATTAACAAATTATTTGAATATGTGATGACCACAATATAGCTAGCTGTTAAATATTTTATTTTCTCTAAAACATACATTTTGCTCCCTCCCTGAATCTAGCGAAGAATATGTTTTTATTGTCAGAAAATTCTGTTTCTAGGTTTGTAGTGATAAAAACGAATACCAATGTAACTTTTCCATAATATAAGTTTATTTATTTCTTAATAGTTCATGTAAGTAATGTATGATTTTTAAGTAACACTACTGAACATTCAGAACAGAAAACAACAAAATAAAAATTGCCGTAGCAGAATATATCTTTTCTTGGCTACCAAGGGTGCATTGGCAAGAACGCTCGGACACTTGTGACATATTTTCGATATAATACAACGATAACATTCATTGATATCGGTGATGCTCTTCTGTCCTCTTGCAAGTAGACAAAATAACTGTTAAATAGTTAGAATACATTGGCCATACAAATGGATTGCTGAACAGGCCAATTGTAAATTTGCTGATAATGGTTTATTACTATTGTACACGGAACCTCATGCTAACTTAATACCTTAAAAAGACGACTGATAAGGGTATGAATTATTCTCCCGCCCTCACTCGAACAGGAATAATGATCAAGTTGATAAGGTGGCTGGCACTAAATTATCTGGTTAAGTCAAATGTTTCTCATTCCGCATGAAAACAGAACTGATTATTACAAACACAAATCATGGCTGGTATAATATTGTAGTAAGCAGTCCGTAGAAAAATAGTAATCACCTCATCCAAATAGTTAAACAGATTCTTGCATTCAAATGAAAAATTCACACCATGTTACATAGGCTATAATTAAAGATCTCAGAATCCTGTTTGATAATATGTATCATGTATTGTGCTATAATGTACTATTACTACAAAAGATTGTACCTTTAAATATATAAAATAGAAACCCTTATTTGTGTGAAGCATAACCAATGCTTGGGTTAGATTTTGAACGTAGAATATGACAGGGGTTACCGTCGTAAAATGAATACCACTCTGTGAGTCCTGCTCGCGTAGAGGGTATTTGTTGAAAAGAGATCACGTGACCTACTTTAGAGGGTTTTCAATTCTCGGTTGGAATTCAATTTTTCATCATCTCATTGTCAGTCAAACACCGAAACATTGAGTATAACCAGCCTGGGCCCCATAGACCAAAGCCTGGTCCACTTGAGCAAGCCATGTTTAATTGCCAAACATGGGCTACTGATAATTGAAAATGGCTTTCGATGATATTGGCAGAAAACCGTAATTACAGCCCAAGTTCATCAACCCTCAAATGTCCTGCGATATTAAAAAAAGAAAGAAGAAAATGCAAAAAAAAGGCAATATGAGAATATTTTTTCTTTTATCAGTAACGAGTGACTGATGAAACCTAATACAGCAAAGGGCGGAGCCTCGTTTCCTCCTGCGCTGAAAAATCACACATTATAAACATTTCACCAGATATTATTTAAGGATAATTTCAATGAATTCAGGACGAGAAGGCAGTAAGGGATCTATTTCCGGTGGCGATAATAAAAGAGTTATTGTTCAGGCCAGAGACAGTATATTTTTTTCCTTTATTAATTTTATTGTTGTTTCGAAGGGCGTAAGGTAAAATGCCATGCAAGTCTTTGGCTGATTTTTTTTTTTTTTTTTGCCCTTCCTGAGGCTGAGCCTTAAACGGGCTTATCCCACAAGCCCATGAAGCGAGCTCATGGGGTTATGTAGCCTGTGGTGCGCGTATTCCGGTGCAATTGGATTGTTGCACCGGTCAGCGCACCTTGAGTAATACTGTTTTTCGTTCTTTATTTTTCAAAATCAACTCATAGAAAACTTTCAAAGAAAACAAAATAAAATAAAAACTTTTACTTAAATCTACTTTGTACAATCCTTACTAGTAATTTTTTTTTTTGTTCCCTTATAGCTAGTATCCTTAATCTATTTACAATATTTACAGATCCGTTAACTATACTAATATCTTACTACTATACTTAAGTGCTATATTTACAAGGGGTGTGCATCCTCCATCCCCCTGTAACTAAACTTATATCTAACCATAGGCTACTCAGTCCTACCTTATCTCTATATGTACATATTTACAGTGACTCCTCTGGAACCGCCGATACATCGTTCGCTTCGGGTGAGCCTTCCCGAAGACACGGCTGCTCACCCCGCGCCACCCCCCTGGATATATTGAAGTGCCCGGAGCCTTGTACCCTTCTCCACTCCCCGACGAATCTGCAGAACGCGGTGTATCTCGCTTCATCATTCACCAGCGACGGCAGGTGTTAGTTAGTGTTAACCAGACTACAATGCATTACTTGGTCCCACTTACAATAGTTAGTGAATGCGATATTACATTAGATCCAGATTTGGACAGTTTCTTACCCTACTTCATACCCTACTCATTAGTTTTACATAAAAACACTGAGATAAGTCAATCACAAAGCTTAATTAGTTTCACTGTTTTACCATTTAATTCATATTCACCCGATTCACCAAAAAACTAGAAATTTTTTTTTAACTCAAAACTAAGTAGTTATTAACTGCTGTTTATCCAAAAATCAAAAATATTATTTTACTGCTGTTTATCCAAAAATCAAAAATATTATTTTACTGCTGTTTATCCAAACATCAAAATTATTATTTTTTAACGTTTGATTATTGATTACATAATCGGACTAGCTATATAAGTAAATAATATATGAATTAATCGTATTTTAAGGGATGATGATTATCAGGAGGTCTAGTTGTCAGTAAATGCTTCAAGGTTCAAATCCATAGAATGATTTCGAATATTCAATTTTTATTTACAAATGTCTGAATGAAAATTAATGGGATAGCCTAGTTAAAAGTGTCTCTTAAAAGTAAGTTCCTGGTTCAAATATCGACTCTGAAACTTGTTACACGAAATAATAACCAACTTTGTTGAATTATTCTATTATCATACATGTAACATGTATTTTCTACGCAATCTTGATGGAAAGATGGTTTATGTTATTTTCTGATTGTACTAATTGACTCTCTTGTGATCATTGTGATGAAAATTGTAGTTGATATTCAAAAATTAAGCTAATAAATAGTTATTTAGTCACTTTATACCTAATTATCTGTACTGTATTTCATTCCTGCACAACCTAATGCCTTCCTTCTACTTCGACCCGCTTGCCTTAATAATATCAACTATGATCAGCTCTTAGCAATACAGCTAAATATATTCAATTAGTATATTTATTTCACATGCCATGTAGAATAGAACATTATGTCAGTTGGGTTGCTCCCATTTAGAAATAAAATAAAAATTCTTTTTTTTCAGAATCATCTTAAAAATTCTAGCGCAAACTTCCTGGAATATTCTGCTAACAAGACTCTTAAGATTTTTTCTGAAGGAGGTATATAGGCCTGGAAGGGATTTAATATGGAGTAGCTACTTCAACAAGCACAAATCCCATTGTAATGAATTGTTACAAAGGCTGCAAGATGATAAAAATGTGACAAGATATCAATCAAAAGGTAATTTACAGAAATCCTAAAATAGTGCCCCTGTAGTGGCGAAACTTGTGTTCGTATCTTTGTTTCATTCTTAACATATGTGTATATTATGCTGTCATAATTATTGGTCGTGTAAATGAAATGCTTGGCGTGCACAGATTTTTGTATTTTTCCTCAAAAACAAAAAGGTTTTCAAACCGTTATTTTCAGTGTTGGGTTGCTATCTATCTCTACGGATGCCACCCTGCGACATGCATAGCCAGGTGTTGTGTTAGTCTGAAATCCTGTTGTAGACATAAAGTAATTTCGATTAATAAAAAAACTGTACTTACTTACGTTCAGCACATAAATGTATATGCCAAATATTCATGTTTTTTCCTGTTTGGGAAGGAGTACCTTCTTTCCTTTTCATCCGACTGTACATAAAAGTTAATTATTGTGAAAATGGAAAAAGATTAGATTTTCTTTTCGTGCAGTCAGATTCGAAAAGAGAGAGGGAAGATGGGAAGTGGGTTTGATTAGCCAGCCAACAACCCCTTCCCTTCCGATGTAGTTCATAATTGGAAGAGCGTGGACTTTTGTGAAAAGTAATTTCGGACTTTTCAAAACCTTTTATTCAAAAGTGACCGCCCTTTCCACAGTTCATTCATTTTTTTTGTCTTATTTTTAAATACTGCTTTGGCCTTCCCTACATAAAAAAAAGATGTATGAATTCAATCGCTCTGTTACAATAGACAACAAGGCATGCAATAATAGGATCTTTTAGCTTCTCTGAGGAAGTATTTTAACATTGCTCCAGAAAATGTATATATAATTTTATATTTCATCCGGAAGTAACTGGGCCCTGTAGGGCTTAATTTAAGTCGAGATAATCTCTGGGACTAGCCGGACTTTTTTTTGCACTGACTATCTTCATTTCGGCTAGCGTAGGGTCCTTTCACAGGGGTCTTCCGACCTTGTGGTGAACTGTCGCTGCAAGTTTTAAGTGTGGTTTTAAGATATTAGCAGTTTATAGTCCTTCTTTAATACTCACCTCCTTGCTTCCTACAACATCCTTTTTACCCAATGATTACCAACTTTAAGAAAGTAAAATCACTCAACGAGTACTGTTTTACTGCTTAATCGTTTTATTTTATATTGAGAAATTAACTCCTCAAATATTACCAACGAGTAATCTATGAGTAGTCTATGAAATCATTGTGATTCGTAGACTTTGAGCACACTGCTGAAATTCGTATGTGACCGAATGATAGGGTTTATAAAATGGTTCTATCCACAATAAATTTTGTAACCACAAAGTATAACGACTTGATTAACCTAATTATTACTCATATTTTTATTTAAGCCACCAATTCCTTAGTAAATATTTATTCATTTACATTTATGTTTTGTTGCATAAAACCTTACTTATTTCTTGTTCTTCTTTCTTTTCAATTGTTGCTTTAATTCCACAAAGTTTGTGTCGGGGATGTCACTAGGGGAGTGCTTATCACTCTAGCCCTGGTGACAAGTGCGGATTGTTCAAGTTTATAACCTGGACAATCGTTCCATGTCGGCGTTAATATCTGACTCCATCTCTGATAGGTGTGCTCCCCGACAATGCACTATGTTCAAGAGAAGAGGCACAGAGGTTTCATAAAGAATAAGTCAAATTTTCAGAGTTCGAACAGAAGCAAAGTATCACTGAGTAACGATCGCGGAAGACTGGTTTTCAGGGGATATACTCCCCCGTTAAGTATCTAACCAGCCTGTCTAGAAGAGGCTGAAAAAAGGCTGGTTAGTGCCTGCGTCCCTGCATGTGTTAAGTAATTAGCCGGGAGGCTAAAAGGGTTACTCAGTACCTGCGGTTTCTGTGCAATGTGTTAAGGGTATCCCGCAGGCCGGGAGGCTGTAAGGGTCTCTTAGATTTAGGACTGACAGATGTAGACCCGTCTAGTGTTACTTTGCTTCTGTCTTTCTTTATTGCTAATAGATTTACAATAATTTATTTTTGTTCATGTTATTTACCTTTGTCTATAATACATTTAGTTCATGTTATTTTACTTTGCTTACAATATATATGCAATAGAGTATAGGGTGATTTAACTTATGTAGTTAGAATCGCTACAGTTTGTATTTGATGTTACTAAAAAATTTGATTACTTATTAGTTACTAAGCAGTTATCAATTGGTAACTTTTGACAACATAATTTAATTTTTTAACAAATTATGTACTAGTATGGATTGGTATTCTGTGTTGTTGCTGCCAAACTATATTTGATATCACCCTTTAAATTTTTTTTGTTTGCCATATCGTAATTTGTATGCAACGTAAAGTAGGAATCGGATTTTTAAAAAAAAACTTTAAGTGGCATTTTACTTAAACTTAAACATGTTAAAAATCAACTGCCAATATCACCACGCAGTGGAATTAAGAGGAATGAGATGAAGATACGGAAATAAAATTGTTATTATAAAAAAAACGTTATTCGAACTTAACGTTAGATTTTTTACCTTATAATTGCTTGGTTACTAACAATATTTGTTGGCGATAACGTCTTTTAGCTACTAGATTTTTTACGATGTTATTCTTTAAATTTCCACACCAACTTTGTACATATGGTTGTCAATATTGCATTATGACAGTTTTGCCCTTTGCCTAGGGCCAAGTTATTGGCAAACACTATCCTGTTTAAAAAAAAGTAGTGTTAGTCCTCTTTAAATTATTAATTACCAGTAGTGGTATTGATGTGTTGGATGTGCATGTACGGATGCAGTTGTGGAGCACAGGATCGGAGATTGCCGAGGTTCCTGGTTCGAGTCCGCCCTGTCAATATATTTTTTTATTTTTTCATCAGTCTTGGGATGGCATTCTAAAAACTATTAGCTAACTGTAGGATTCAAGAAAAAAATTACCATATTCATGATCAGGCTCCCCCCCCCCCTATTCCGGAGCAAATGTTCGACAACACGAGAAGCTGGCCAGCTAGCGAAGGTAAAAAACACGGGACGCAAACACTCGGACAGACCTCGCCGTGACAAAACGGCACCTACAATACGCCAACTCTTTTGTCCACCTATCAGTTCCTGTCCCGTTGCACTCTCTGCCCCAGAATCGGAATTTTTCCTTTATTTGCCCTCTCGTTGTGTGTCAACGAGTTGCATCTGCCTGGTCATTATCAGCTGGGAGATGAAGAGATACTCGCCCATTCTGCCCCGAGAACTCCCTGTCAAATGTACAGGCTTCGGTTCAATTTTGTGTATTTCAGTCAGTGTTGTATCTTTGCATTCTTTAGATACATAATTGAATCCTGCCATAAACACACTGTGACTATGTAGAAATACCATAACTATCCATGGGTTAGTAGCCTCGCAGTTTTTAAAATTTTTAGCATTATGCAACAATTTTTTCAGATTGATCATCAATTTTAAAACGAAATAAACGACGTAGAAAACGAAGAAACTATATCCACACATATTCGTGGAAATCTTAATGAATGGTTGTGAAAAAACTTATAGTATTTGCTGAAATGTCTTGGCCTTACAATATCGTCTTTTATAAAACCTACTAACATTTGCAAACATTTTAGTAAATTTGTTTGTCTTATTTGATAATAACTCATCTTGAGCAACCAAAGCAATGGGTGATTAATTTATGGTGACATAAGGAGATGATATTTCTCTAGATCAACGAACACGTTCAGAGCTCTTTGTTTTTTTAAACAGCTGATGGATAGCCAACGAGAACTATTGGTAAATTTAAGCCGTTGTGGTTTTATTTGGTGGCAAAGAAGCAATCCCTAGATCTTATTTAGGCTTACAGGAGTGAAGGCCAAGCAGAATGAGAACACTTAATGCCACTTTTCATTCACTCTTCTGTAAAAAAGGGACATAAAAAAATCCGTGTGTAAAAAAATCTTTCAACTATTTATCAGACTATTCACAGTCTCTATTTCAGCAATTAATACATGAAATTGATAAAAGATTATTACACAACATTAACCATCAACTTAACATTAAACATTATTGAATTACTAAAATGTACAGGTAAAAAATAATGTTCCTTTCACTTGTTTAAAGTTACGATTTAAAAAGAAAGACGAAGTTATACTGCGAAAAATCTTTTCAATTGTAATCTTTGTCAGATAAAGTAGTGCCTTTTTCTTAAGTCCGCTAATTCCTGTGGGTGTGGATGTGCAACACTAAGGCCTCTCTCTGAAAAAAAACCACTAATAACACCCAAAAAAAAATATATATTTTTAAAAATATTTTTTCCATTGTTACGCTTTTGTTAATTTACGCAGTATTCCTATAAAAAAAAATAACGAGCTATAAATAATTTAGTACTCGTTCATTCATACAGTATTTACAAACAGCCCAGAGACCTCCCAAGTCTGCATGGTCACATGCGAAAGAGGAAATGGAGTCCGTTTTTTTTTTTTCCCTTAACTTCTTTAAATTATACAATGTGAAAATATGACAAAATCAATGAACAAAATAATTTCTCCTCTTTCTGCTATTCACAGATACATTTGAAGGAGGTTAGGTTACTTAACAATACAGGTTGTGGTTAAAAATACAATGAAATGAATATAATGCTAGATGATGAGGCTCACCTTCACCTTCACGCTCCTCCGTCAGCCGCGTCACTGGATATGAGTCAGCGGAGGCAGACCAAGAGCGTGAGAGCCACAGACGCTCAGGACATGATTGGAGAAACTGGCCATTGCCAGGACTCCCACTGTCACGTATTTATAACAGGTCACAAGGCCACTGCCGTTTTAGTCTCCAAGGAGAATTGTAGGGATGAGTGGTGGAGTGTAATGTGCTAGGGGATTAGGTTGGTTGGATAGGTTACTATCGAATTTCATGAACTTGGAAGGGATGAGTTCAAGAATGTAGGGTATATTAAGATCATTATAAACGGGTTTTAAATGAGGGGCATTTACTATTGTTCTCAGGACTTTTGATTGAAAGTATTGGATGTTCGACTTTTTTGCTGTCCCCCATAGCTCTATTTCGTATGTCCAGATTGGCTTAAGTATAACTAGATTAGTAATTTATTTTCTATTGAGAGATGAGATGTCCTTCGAAGTAGTCTGTACAGTTGTCCAAAGCGTCTGTTTAGTTCTTGTCTTTAGCCTCGTGCGTGGGTTCCATGTCGGTCTTTTGTCGAGATGAAAGCCTAAAAAGGATACAAGAAGAGGAATGGAATTTAAAAAAACTAGTTGACAGGGCTTTCGGGAGAGGGTAAACACAGAGCCGAAGTGCGCCGCACCGCAGCTCCAGTTGTCATCAAGGTGCAAGTTATTTTTCCAGAGTTGATTCAGAAACACATATTTCCCTAGAATAGAATTTCATAAAATTCTAAATTTTCATTTCTTCGAGGGAGCGATGTTCGGTCTTCAAAATTAGTATTCAAATGAAAGTGTTCACGTCGCACAGACGGGTATTTGACATGTCTAGCCGGCCAAAAATATTTTATCACCATATTCTACTAATTTTAGACTGCTGATTTTGAAAAAAATATTCTAAAAAATCTAGGACCTCTAGTTTTTGAAATATGGTATGAATCATGCAAATAATAATCAATCCCATTAACTTGGTCTGGGTTTTGCAGCGCAAATGAGTTAATTTAATTACTTTACCAAACATTAAGTTTCTAACAGCTTTTAATCAACATTTATATTGACACCATTTTGTTTTATTTATATTTTGGGTTTAAAAATAAAAATAAATAAAAAGAGATACAATGATTCATCTTATAAATAATTTATTTACGATATACAATAAAATATTGGGCAAACTAGTATAACGCATTTCTTGATTAATCATCTGATGATTCACAACTTTCATCACTCTCCGATTCCTGGAGTCTCTGGTGAGCTATTTGATTGAATGGCTCAGCAGAAAGAAGTAGGGCTAACGTGTCGCTCAAAAATGGCTTGCTTCTTTTCCTCGGTACTGGCCTCATACCAGATAGAAGTGGATCGGAACTTAGAAGCAATCTATTCAAGATATCTATGTTACAAGATTCTCTTGAAAATTTACGAGCGAAATCTGTTCGGTATAGCCTGAAATGCTTGTTCCGAGCCTCTGCAGCTTCTTCAGAAAGCTGTCCAATTGGAAGGAGTGCACTTTCTATTATTGTCGCACCATGAATTCAAATTTTATGAACAGTAGGAGTCATAGGGTGCCATGAATACAACTCCACATATAGTTTGGCCGTTTCCATCGCGTATTCACCAAATTTCATGGTGTCTATTCCACTTAAAATTGCCTCTAAAATCACCTTAAAACGGAAAATTAAATTAATATCTAAACCGGTGATTCCTGCGGCAAGATGTGGATATTGGCGGCTATTGATTTAATATTTCTTTACTACATAATTTGGACAACCAATCATGTTAAAAAAGTTATCGGGACTCATCGGGAAGTATAACTAAATCCTTATCGAATGTTGAAATTCACAGTAACAAGCAGCAAAAAATAAAGAGCATCTTTCATATTTTTTTTTAATGCCTTATTCTGTATTTTAATTAATAATATTATGCTATAACATAGATACATACCTGGTCTCTCACAATCCATAATGAGTAGGTGTAATAAAAATCTGATCGGTTACAGGTAGCACTGAACTATGCGCTCACTAAGTTACTTTTGATATGAAACAAAATAGAAGCAGTTCAACAGACAAGTTTTAACTGGTTTTTCTTCTAATCCGATCAACTAGAGAAACGATATCTGCCCATAACTTGAATCCCCCACTATTCCAATTGAACATTCGATAGGGTTTTCCGACCTCCGCTGCATTTTGCTAAACTGATTTTTGGCCGGCTAGACCAGTCAAATACCCGTCTGTGCGTCGGTTGAACAAGTAATTTAATGGCTGATGTTCTATTGCATACAAATTACTTACTTCAGACTCTGGAGGTCATATCAATGAAAAGTAGTCATTAGTGGCATGAGGCGATAGAGGAATATAGGTTTTCCAATGGACATTTCTTTGAGTGGTAATAATTTACAGCTCACACACCTAACCTCAATTATTTTATTTACTTAAACATTTATTTAATGTATTGAGTTTTTAATTTACAATACATTTTATTTATTATTTTTGTATCAAATATAGTTTGATGAGGAAATTGAGGAATAATAAATGGTTTGACATATCCAATAGTAAATATTTTTAATATACATTAAATAATATATGTGTTATTATTATTTAGGTTGCTTGGAGTGCAACAAATGAAATGAAGACATTAGGTCCACGCAGAAAATAATCTCCTTTTTGTGTTTCATGGTAATTCGGTCGTAGTAAAGATCACTCCCTGACATGAGTCCAACGCCGAGGAATTTCTTGACTGCTGGGGTTATTTCAGAAATTGGATAACCCTTCAGAATGTAAGTACCCTGCAGAAAAACAAAAATATCTTAAGTGTTAGCTGATGGTTGTGGTTATATTTTCTTTATGATTTATAATCTAAAGCCATTAAAAATGTCAATAGAATCGTTTTTGGACTTTTGCCTTGTCTTGTGATGCACAATGTGAACACGTTTGACTTACTCTTCCGAAAGAATATCTATTACTATTCCATTGCCTTTGCTGTCTTGGCACTTAGCCATGTTTTGCAGGTGTAGTCTGTATGTTCAGAGTTTTGTACATTTTGGCCTACATAGATTTGTGTAAATATATACATTTTCTGATGGAAATTGAAAGCTCAGCAAGGCATTAATAACTGAAATTAATAATATGGAAGCAATAGATATTACCTGCAGAGGGCACTTGACCGGTGGGACAAATGAATCTAATATCATGTTCCAGAACCCATCTTCTTTTCTGGCAGCTTCACAGAAGTCGTCCACACTAAAATACAAAAACTTCAGACAGCTCTCCTTTTCCTTTGACGAACATACGCTAATGTCATGGATGGCCTGCACATAACAAACAAAATGGATATTTTAATATTTGGATTTGGTTGAGCACCTGATGTCCGCGGTTCCAATCCCGACTGATAATATATTCGTATATATATACGTTGTAAATTTAAACTCACACATCCATGAGACCCCACCCTCCATCCCCATATTGTTCCCTTATCCAGTTTTAGTAGAAGCAGAGATCTGGGAAACCTCCCCCTCCCCCCCCAAGACTCCTTCATCCACGTCAAACAATTTTTTGATCCCATTTTATTTGATTAATATAAGAATATCATCAAATTAACAAGGCTATCTACATTTGTTCTAAATGACAACTCTTACTGATACTTCTGATTTCCCCCTTCTGATTTATCTCTCCCTATTTTCGACGATCCTTTTAACGTTGAAAACTTTTTAACAATAAATTCAGAAAAGTTTTTTTTATAGTCAAGTTGCACTATTTATCTGAGTGAATTCTTAAGAAAATATCATACAATATTCCATAATTGTTATTGTCTCTCTATTCAGAAATGTCCTCAACTATTGAAGAGTCGAAAATAAATATATTCATCGATTTCTCAGTTGAACCAACGAGGGGACTGGTTAAATAACATGAAAATGAACCAAAAATAGCATTACAAATTGAAAATATACTCACTTCAACTTTTTCATAGGTCGAATTGAGTACTAAGTAAGCGTTGACTCTAAAATCATCTTTGCCATAGTAGTCAAAAGAACTGTTTAAAAAGGAACGTGTCGCTGGAACTCCGGGACAGGATTCAAACAGGTTTATGTAAGCCACTTCGGTCATCTGAAACGAAGAAAGTAACGAATGGTTACACATTGGTTGCCATTTCCCTTTTTCTATATTATAAACCATTATTCATTTATATCTATTTTTCCAATAACCATTTGTTTATTCCTCGAGAGCTGTTCGTTCTGTTGATTATGTACCTTAGGTGCATCATGGATCATGTATCATTTCTCGATTTTTTTTTTTTTTTACTTAGCTCTCGACTATAGGATGTAGGAAAAATAAAGGAAATTATTTGGGATGATGGGTGCCTTTCACTAAGGGGAGTCCCATTTGAAGGTAGTATGAGAAGGATATGAGGTGTGGGATGCCTAAAAGAGGTGGGTGGATTCGGGAACGTAGTGAGAGTCTACCTATGGTGGTATCTCGATTTTTTTTTTTTTTTTTTTTTTTTTTCCCTTAGCTCTCAAACTTATAAAATAGGATGTGGGAAAATTACTTTGGGCTAATGAGTGCCTTTCACTAAGGGGAGTCCCCCATTTGAAGGATGTATGAGAATGATATAGCGTGGGGTATGCCTAAAAGAGGCGGGTGGAATCAGGAAGGTAGTGAGAGTCTACCGAGGGTGGAGGCTAGGGGTACCTAGGCAAGGGTTTGTAGTCGGCCAGGTCAAGTCTGGCCAGCCCCGGCAGGGGCCTGAAATAAGTGTTTGTGGATACTATATTCTCGATATAAATGAAATCATCAGGAAGGAAGAAATAAGATAACTTAAAAAAGAGGACAGATCAAACTACAAATACGTAATGATTTAAAATGGTGCACATTCCACTCACCTTACCATTTAAACAATAGATAGTATTCTTCAAATATCTGCAATAAAAACTAATACATAATTAACTACAAGAACTTATATACAATTTAAATTATAGTTACTTTTAATAAAGAACAATCATAACATAGAACATTCTTCGACGTTTGGGAATGGGTTGGTTTCTTGACTCCTGCGATGACTTCTATTCTCAGCTATCAAACATGTACGTAGACAATACAAGCATGTAGACTCTCACCAGCACCTAGGTCTAGTAACTACCTCAAAGACTAACACATCTGACTGAGCTGAGCTGATTGAATCACAAAAGACTCCTCTGTCTCCTACCAGCTGCTATTTATTGGCATATAAAGCAGTTTTACCTAGAAGTAAACCCTTGGCTGCCTGATGTTTTATTAACAGTACATATTATAGCTTTCCAACCTAACCAGATATATATTTTAAAATAAAAGTAAATTTGACCATAAAATACACAACATTTGTGAAAACTGATAGATTCGAGGTGTTTGGCCGTTTTAAATTACAACGGAATAATTATACGCAAATGTACTGACCAAGAACTGTTTACCGACTTTTCAGTATTCACCAGTAAAAACCATACTACTTACTTTTCTCCTTGCTGCATAGCTGCCATGGATGTAGCATGTGAAACACAAGCAGATGAAGGCTAGAAGGCTAACCATTCTGAGCTCTGTAATGTTGATGCGAAATAATCAGGACTATCCTGCTGCAATTCACCAGTATTATTGATATTTATCATTTTAATTGACATTATTTCAGCTGAAAAGGCCGGAAAAGATTCCCATCACGCATGACTAGGTGGTCTTAGTATCAAAACAAATCTAATCAATTGAATATTTATTTTTAGGTTTCGATTAATATCCCCTGGTTTATGTTTCTTTTGGCCTCTTTTTTAACGGTGTCCATCCTTTCTAGTATTTCGTCTTCGGGTTTCCCTCAATTTCTTATAGTATTTCGTCTCGCTTTCCGATCCAGCCAGATATTTGTTTGAAAATAAAAGTCAAATTAACCATAAAGTTGACCATGCAGTTGGGTGAACTGTTAAATTCGAGACTTGCTTCTGATTGCAGCGAGATTTGCTCGGCTTTTTTTTTTATTATTGTTAATAAAAGTGTTATTCCTTCACATGTTTTTTTTTATTACAGTACAGTCACGGTATCTAATATATAGTAGAAATGTTCTCTTAAGGCGTAAAACCAAATTTTGCCACTTTCATTGTTGAGAATTAAATACATTTTAACTAGGTTTACTCTTATTGGTATTAAGGTAATGCCTTTAATATGTTTCGTATAATTAATTTTTAGTAATTATAAAAGAATACATCTATTGAACATTACTTCTGTTAAATTTGGCTGTGAGAGATAATTTTCAGACCATACCATTTTATATAAGTTAAGTCCAGGCGCCGCTAGTGCCCAGCCTTAATCCCCAATCATATAAATAAAGCAGTCTTGTAACAACGCTCTACGTGTTCTTATTACCAACCTTTCTTAGATTGTAATTCAATAAACATTAACTTATAATTATATTTATATATAAGGTAGCGATTATTTTATTGAATAAATGAAATTTTATTTACAATTTATGAGAGTCAATGAGCACGAAAAAGTTGTAAATGACATGCGTATTTAGGTATGCGTATTAAGCAGTAAAAAAATGCGGACACAATTTCTATGACAGTTTTAATTACTTGATAAAAATTATACATCAGGATGCCAAGGTCTTCGATTTGATGTCTTACGCGAGGGGTTTTATTTATAGCAACTAATTTATTATTTAATGGAACATGATCATTTTTCAGGGGTTCGCTTAGGTTTGTTTCATCATCAGGTCGAATCGATCATAACATAATAATAAAGGAGTGTAATGAAATCACATAACATAGTAAAATAGCATGACTCTAAAAAACCAAAAAAACACGATGCATGTATTGAATTATGTGAGTTACATGTGTTCGTGTTCAATAATCCAAAGTATTGTGATTGTTTTATATTGGCTGTACCTTGAAATGTATAAGTATTTTAGAGTACAATGTCTATCTATCTGAAGAAAGTTTGGGTTGGCATAATGCAAGATAGTAAATATTGGGCATTTGGCGCCACACCAGCAACGCCGTTACCTAACTGCCTTGTTCTTAGGCAATTTGTGTACTTCGGTGGTAATGCACGCCCCTGTGTCAAAGTTGAAGCCTACGGCCTACCGAAGTAAGAAACAAAACGAGCCATATTGAATCGTATCCTCTGTAGCTCAGGCAGAATCAAGAAGCCATATTTAAACTGTGCAACACACCGATCTGGGCCCCATTCCCCAACCATTTCCCAACCCCTCCTGCATAAAGTCTTTACTGTCAACTAAACCATTATTGTGAGTGGTTTTTTAAAAATAAAGTCTTTACTTTCAACTATATCATTTTTGTGAGTTGTTTTTTAAAAATAAAGTTTTTACTGTCAACTATACCATTCTTGTGAGTTGTTTTTCAAAAATAAAGCCTTTACTGTCAACTGTACCATTATTGTGAGTTGTTTTTTTTAAGTGTTTTTAAAAACTTTTTTAAAACCATTATGACCTCGTTAATAGCAAACTCCGCATGGTATGGATAGAACAATGGCAAGCCCATCAAATCAGTCCTATAACCCAGGCACACGTGTGACACCCAGACGTGGCACGTCATTTACTATTTGCGTGAAAACAGACCGCGATAATGACCCATTATGATTGTGGGCTTAGAACAGAAGTAGGCTACTAGTACCTGTACTTACGGAGTGATGCAGTGGGCACACAATCGATGGGCGCTCAGCGCTGACACCATCACACAGGGGATGGACGCCGTAAATTTCCTGAGGACACATCGTGCCCAGTGGAGCGGGCAGATTGCAATAGTGCCATTGACGTGGCCCAAGGGCCAGTTTTAGTAACGCTCCGGTGTGTTTAGTCTGTGCTAGTTATTAGTGCTTCATGCCCATGTCTCATTTTCCTCTTTTTAAAATGCACTCCTTTCATGGCAGTGATGAAAGGTGGATCGGCTCCCGATGCAGCAAACTAACTAACTAATCACTGGTAGTTATTAGCAAAATACTTGATTGTTATTTTGCATATATTTTATATAACTATATACTACATATTTATATGTAACCCGCGGCCAAGTGGTTAGCATGCCAGGACTTCTAGCAGCAGGTACTCGCGATTGATCCCGGCTAGCCTTTGGAGTTTTTCTTTGAGGCATGGTCGGAGTTGAGATAAAAAAACAGATACTTTCTCCTCTTACTGCATACGCAGATGCATTCGAAGGGGAGTAGAATTGCAATGACAATTTTCTATTTGAAGTTAAAATTACAAATCACTGGGTACAGGGGTAGGTGATGGGTTCACCTTCAGAGTAAAGTGATGGAACTACAAACTAAAACCTAAAACTAGAACCTAAGACTAAAGCATTCCTGCCGCGACAGCGTCCTGCCATCGATAAGGGAGCGGGGTGGGGGTTATCGTGTTAAACACCGGGTTTGTCAAGTACAAGTACAGGAGGGAGTCGAAAAATTGGATATGTCTACGTTGGATGAATTAATCCACCGTAGGCAAATCAAAGATCTCGTGAAGTTCACTGTTGCTCCGCTGCTCGAATGAAGTATGTCTGACCACTTTAAAATTGTTGGAGTCGCTGAGCTGTCGTATACGTTAGATGACGAAAAAGCGGTGCACCATACAGCAGAGTAGGCCTGAGTACACTCTTTTAAATCAATAGCTTAAGACGCAGTGATTGTGTGTGGGAAGTCAATAAATGCGTAAGCCAGTAAGACTTCGTGCGAGTTTGCTTCGACATCCACACAAAATGGTTACTAAAATGGAGGTGTCGGTCCATTTTAATCCCCAGATATACTAGGTTGTTGGCTGGTGAGTTTTGCTGCGTTTCTACTGTGTAAGTAGTAGGTAGCGGACTTTTTCGCTTTTGGAAGGAGAAAATTACATAGTCAGTCTTACCCGCGTTTACAGAGATATTGATTTTTACAGATACTTGAATTTAAGGATGCGAGATAAAGCTTAGTCACATTCTGATCAGAATAGCACCACAGCCCAAACTATCCACTACAGCGATAACCTACTGTTGGCTCTCTTCATGGTGTATTACGCCAGGTATTTTTTTTTTTATGGCGTTTAAAAGTCACGCATGATTCCTGGCTTAAATATTCGAATAATTCATCATCATTGACATCTGAAGACACCTGTACGAGGCAATGAATGAATTATTCCTAGCATTGAAGCACTTGTAATATTTCGATGCATCTCCTCACTGTCCACCGAACAAATCTCTTCGGGGTCCACCTTTGTACAGTTTGCTTATTTTTTTTGGTAGGATCTTATAAAACTGTGAATTACAATTTTTTACTTTGTCACTGCAATATAAGCAAATGAAGCGTATTACTCTATGTAAACAATAATATATGACTTGTACAATAATACAGTTTTTTGTGGTTGAAAATTAAATCTGAATAACAACCTAATACCTGTAAGCCAAATGGTCTTTAGAAAAGTTCTTTCTGAAACACAAAAATCAACGTTATTTTAAGGAACTTTTGTATAAGAATAATTTTAGAAGAACGTTTTTTTATCTTATAACCTCTTGGTCCGAATGGATTGGAAAAGGATAAAAAGTGAAAACTAGTACATAGGCATCTCTTGTCAACGAAATTCTATTGAGGCCATGAAATTTGTTGAATTTATACAATGGTAACGAAATTCGCATTACAAAGGAACATCTTAAAAACTAAAACTTTTGGGTCAGGTTTCTCGGGGGAGATTTCTCATTATAAGCTACTTTTCAAAATGTAAGCAATAAGAAAAATACAAAAAAATAATCAAAAATCAACTTGAAATTGCTGAGATAACAATTGGTTATTTTGGTTGGTTGAACAAAATGCTCAAGAAATTTATTTGTTCCATACCATAAGATTGGAACCTAACTTACAGCATTGGAAAGCTTAAATATTCCAAGGAATGGTGGATCAAGTCGCTAGGAATAGAGTGCTTTCCGATATTAAGAGAGTTTTCAATGTTTTTTTTTTTTTAGAGAACAACAATTTATTAAGATAAAATTACAATCTGCCTTTTATTAGGCAATGAGTAATTGAGATAAGTGTCATCATTCATACCATATTTACAATTCATCATTCACTCGCTCATTCACACAATATTTACAAACAGCCCAGAGGCCCCCCAAGCCCACAAGGTTGTCACCTCCCTCGCATGGGAAGGAGGAAGCGGAGTCCTGGGGAGTCCCCCACGCCCCTACGCCAGCCGCGTCACTGGATAAGCCAGCGAAGGCCGACCAAGAGCGCGAGAGGACACCTCTGGTGAAACTTATTAAATCAGTAGGATCTCAAACGACATTCCACTGCTCAACAAGGCCTTCGCGTTGTTGATCATATCTCCTCAGCCCTTGAAACCAAAAAGTATTGCACTGCTGCCTTTCTCGATATACCTCAAGCTTTTGACAGGGTTTGGCACGCAGGTTTGCTCTACAAGCTCAAAAGACATTTACCACAGACCCTTTTCCTAATCCTACAGTCCTACCTTTCAAACCGCTTCTTCCAAGTCCGCTGTGGCTTAGAATACTCTAACTACTACTACCCCATACTATCCCATAAATGCAGGAGTTCCACAGGGCAGTGTCCTAGGCCCCATCCTCTATAACCTATACACCGCTGATGTCCCCTCTACTTCCAACACCTTCTTGGCCACATTTGCAGATGACACTGCAGTCTTGTCATCCCACCCAGACCCCGACATAGCATCCCATAACCTTCAAAAACACCTTGACGAGATCGAGTATTGGTGCAATCAATGGCGGATCGAAGTTAATGAAGCAAAATGCTCCCACATTACCTTCACCCTTTGTCGCAAGACTTGTCCATTAGTTTCTTTTAATTCTATTCCTCTCCCAGTAATTGCTTGGGAATTGGCCGATTCATTCAATTCCCACCTCTTCTCCCTGTCTACCAGGGATAGCTCCCTGTGGAACGTAACTAAAAACATCCCAAAGTTTCAACCTGTTTCACACCCATTCCATCGTGATGTTGGGTCCTGGGCGGCTTTGGATGTGGATAGGTTGGATTCGCTCTGCATCTTTCCGATATTTTCACACCTCACCTTTCCAACCATACTCATAGCACAACTTACTTCACCTGTACTTCTCTCACTTCCACCAAAAGCCGTTAACCCCTCTGAAGTCAAATACCTTCTGATAAACTCAAATTCTCAAACAACTTCCTTCTAAAGCAA
Source organism: Acanthosoma haemorrhoidale (assembly GCA_930367205.1). NCBI lineage: Eukaryota > Metazoa > Arthropoda > Insecta > Hemiptera > Acanthosomatidae > Acanthosoma > Acanthosoma haemorrhoidale. The sequence goes on along the minus strand of OV884011.1, from coordinate 179,470,651 downwards.
TAATCTTCCGAACCTACATCTATAATTGCATTATACGAACGACGCACTTTCCTTTCCTTTGGAAACATTCCATTATTGTCCTATTCGCCAAACCCGGTAAACCACCCAATGACGCCTCATCTTACCGTCCAATTAGCCTACTCCCTATCCTCTCAAAAATATTTGAAAAACTCCTATTAAAACGTCTACTTCCAATTGTTGAATCCGAAAACCTTTTTAGTATACTCTTGTTTGGTTTCCGTCAACGACATTCCACTAATCAACAAGGCCTTCGCGTTGTTGAACACAATTCCTCAGCCCTGCTGCTGCATTTCTGGAGATAGCTCAAGCTTTTGACAGAGTTTGGCACGCAGGCTTGCTTTACAAACTCAAAACATATTTACCACAGCCATTTTTCCTAATCCTACAATCCTACCTTTCAAACCGCTTCTCCCAAGTCCGCTGTGGTTTAGAATATTCTAACTACTATCCCATAAAAGCAGGAGTTCCACATGGCAGTGTCCTGTGTCCCATCCTCTATAACCTATACACCGCTGATAGAGGGGACATCCTTGATGAGATCGAGTATTGGTGAAACCCATGTCAAATCAAAGTTATGTGGATTTGGGAGGCTTCTGGGCTGTTTGTAAATATTGTATGAATGAGCGAGTGAATGATGAATTGTAAATATGGTACGAATGAGAACATTTTTCTTAATTGCTTATTGCCTAATAAGGCAGATTGTAATTTTATCAAAATAAAGATCATAAAAAAATTTTAGATCATACTATTCTTACCTCCTCCGTGTTTTTTCCAGATTCGGTGTAAATTATTTCAGGCATACCTGAGTTACGCATTCACATAATCTCATCCATTTCTATGTATATAAATAGAGACCTCTTTTTCCATATACATTTTTTTTTAATTTCATAGCGAGAAATAATGAACCAGTATATAATAATACTGAACTAAGTTTATAAGAATATTGTTATATTTTATTTTTATTAGATATAGTAGCCTTCCTCTATAGCTAAGGTTATTATTTACTCGTAAGTTATTTATATGGAAATTAACATCTGAACATGATGTTGGAAGTATACTAACTCCTTTAAAAAAAGTGTAGTGCACTTGAATACAATAAATAATTATCCCATATTATCTGGTAAGTGACTTAATAACAATAAGAGAAGTGGGACAGTGTCTCCTTCCCCCCAACCGATAACCAGGCTCTGTTCAATAAGTCCCACATTGAGTCAACATGTAATTAACAAGAACTAAGGCGTGGTTAGCCGGAGATAGAGACAGGGAGCAAGGGAGAGAGAGGGCGATAGAGAGAGTGAGAGAGAGAGATAGGGAAAGGGGAGGCAGAAGGAGTGAATTTGCACATAAATGTTGATTACGTATTGTAATGTATTCGTAGGTAGCGCTAGCTGGATGATTAACATACCCCTAGCTTTGATTAAACTACCAATTATACGCCTCATTATAATATAAATTACCGCGCGCTCCCTCACCCCAAGAACTGGCCCCCACTCCTCTACCTAGCCGGTACCCCCACCACTCTCCCTGAAGCTCCCACTTATTCAAATGAGCCGGTGACCACCACGGTTAGAGGGATAAGGGAGGGGGGTGGATCTTCCTTAGTGTGTGACTGTCAGTGCCAGCTGTTACCACAAATGGATATATAATTTTCTTTTCATTACTCTATGCAAATTTGAAGGTTGAAGAAACCGTTACCGATATTAATACCAGTTGATCCAAGGAAAATCCAACTTCAAATCTAATGTAGCCTTTGAGTTACGGCTAGATAAATAACTGATACAAAGAAAAGTAATGGGTGCCTAAATGAAAGTAAAAACTCTTCCTTTGGGCTTGGCAAGTGTTTTATTCTTGGCTCACTAAAAAAAATATCAAGCGTGTAAAAAAAAATGGATGTTACTATGAGGTTCTGAACTAATGCTCTAGCCCCACCGAAAATTGAATAGGTCTCGGGTTTCGAGGATTTGGTGGCTTTTTTTTTGGCAAATATTTACTAATATCGATAAGTACCTGCATTCAATTGACGAATTTCTTTGAAATACCACGTTCAACCTGCACTCAACTACCGGAAGAGAAAAATAATTAAAAGGGTTAACACGACCGAACAGGTGGCTAGTTAATGTCCCTCGGCAGCTTACAAAACACTAGCCTTGGAATAAAGCTGTAAATGGACAACTGCTGCGACCAAAAAAAAGAACAACCTCGAAACTATTCTTGGGTATTGTCATTGGTGTCGCCAAATCAACACCCAATCTTGAAACGGAGGTCCAGGCAGGTGTCTTGTCAACAAATAAAAACTCGCAAAGAAGAATGAATTCACATTTTCATAGATGGTTCCTCCAGGTACGAATACAGGTGAAAAAGAAACAGGGTAGATTATGGATGAATCGGCTCCAGCCAGTATGCAGCTGCCCACAAACTTAAGAAGTTAATAATTGTAAAATTTGGTTTCTTGATATTCACTCGCCTCTGAACCTTGTTAGCCAGTTAGGGAAATGACTGTGAGCTGACCCTTATCTATATGGCATCAAATCAACAAAAGTGGATGATCATTCACTCCAAGGGATTCTCAGACATACTGGGCAATAGGGAACGCACATTGGGGCAATGAGTGGAAAACCTCCCACGACCTCTTCAACTATTATGTTTGAGTACATCATAAAGAACCTATGTGGTCCATCTTCAGGTAAAAGCTTTACAGGTAGAGAAATCATGATACATCTCATGATCCAGATGTTCTGCTGTTTTCAGGACTGGTCAAGCACCTTTATCGCATTGGCATACATTCACCAGAATATACTCAACGTGCTTAGGCAAATTATTCCTGCAGAAAGTCTCCACCCTGTATAGAATATTTTGATGCAAAAACGTAATATCTGCTGCTCACCCTTGTTTATTTGGTAGCGTGAAAACTAAATGTTATGGGCCAAGAGTTCGGTAGTCAGTGACTAGAAGAGCATATAAAACATGGCAAATAATCTGGAAGACATCAGACCAATGGTCTATCATTAAGAGATTTTAGCATGCTATGGACAACTAACCCTTACTGCGATCGATACAAGTATTGTTTTCTGCCAATGAAAAATAACAATTTGCACGGACTCTGAATGAAAATCAACGGGATTAATTACTTTTATTTACATATTTATTCATCCGACTAATGAATCCCATTAAATCTCTGTGGATGTGTATATAAATTACGAGGAAAAATCAAATCAACATAATAAAGCGTTAGTACGGTAAAACAAACAAAAACAGAGGTAAAACGCCACGTTAATGGGGGCGTTAAACGTGAGTTAATGGTCCCCGGGAGAGAGGCAGATATATTTTCCAATATATGTAAAGCAAGTCTCGCTTTCAATGAGGGAACGTTAAATAAATTGCATTAGCCTTTAATTATCTCCGATTTAATCGGGGCTCATCAGGTATCCGATATTAAATGGACACTGAATAAACAGGCAGGAGTTGCTCTCGCAGTCTAGAGATTGAATTTTAAACCACTCCTAATCAGGTGTCGGACTACTGCAATACGATGGCCCAATGTCGAATTAACTTTTTACTGTTGCTTTTTATGTTTCCCCAGGGCATCATTTGTTTGATAAATAATCCATTTATAGGCGTCAATTTTAGTTTCTGGTAGATTTCTTTCTCGAAATGACCTATTTTTAAGCCTCCTTTTAATTCAGAGTACAATCGTTCATATTCATGCTTCCACATACACAAATAAAACATTATCAAATATCTTTAATTATAATGGTTACATTGACCATGTGGTGACACAACCGGGATTCGAATCAAGGCACTGATATTTTACTCTCATTAACTCATTAAAAATAAATTTCGATATTATTTCAGAGCTGACTATGTCATAATAGATTATGCCAAGTGAAATAAAAATACTGGCCTGTATGCTACTTTAGTGCAACGGCAGAGAAAATACTTCATGAATGAAGACGTTGATAAATTTCCTGTAAATGGAGGTTTTGAGGGTTACCAAGGACTAATTTATACTGGTCTTCTAAAATAGGATTCAGAAAGGATAATATCAAAATGTCTATCCAATTTCACTCGTACTGTCAAATATTCATAACCTCTTAACCACGCGATTATTTAGTTCTGGGATACTTTATTGAGAGCTCTATTATAGTTTGGTATCTCTGGAAACGAAAAAGCAAACCTTCCCACGAACGATGATGCCTGGAATGCGATTGCCTTTCTGAGGTAGGTCAAGATTCCTGCTCTTAAAATATGGAAACACAAAAATAAGGAAGAATCCTGATGATCCCGAGTAAACAAAGGAACAAACTTAGTACGTGCATGCATTGCTCTTACACACTTCGTTCTTTGGTCCATAAATTGCGGCTACTGCTAAGAACGGTAGAAGATGCAAAATTTACTCATATCCTGGAGGTCGCTGATCCAGTGTGAATCATCAAGATACGCCAATGGCCCAGCTAGCTAGAAACCAAGCAAACATTTAAATACAAAACTAATAAACCAAATATTCCGGAAGAATCTTGTGCATTTAGAAATTAAGACAAGCCCATGCTGTTTAAAACAAAAAAGACCTTTTCAACAGCCCATTGAAGAAAAGTACTATATACAATTTGTTGGAACACAAGTTTTCATCAAACACCACGTAAATGAAAACCCCTTTTATTTTACACCCTTTTAATGTATAGATTTTTTTTTTATCATACAGACAGAGGAACATTTTTTCCCTGCGATGTATTGATCACATGAGACCTGGCTCTCTACCTTTACACACACAGACACAGCCACCAATTAATAATGATAATAAAATCCTGAGGAGGGATACTAATGGAAGGGCCTGGATACATTTTAATTAAAAAGTACCCCCACCTCGTACACGTTGGCCAGCTGTAATGTCGTTATCGATACGCCGCTTCGCTGAAAACATTTTTTTTTTTTCATCGCCTCTGCTCCATATTATTTTTTTGTTAGCCCGTCACTCATTTGGGCTTTATGAATTCCCTATTAAATATGTTCTCAGTTGGTATGAGGGTTCCAAGGGGGGGGGGTCAGCGCCATTTTAAAAAACCCGGGCTCTCCAGCTTTTACATCCCCCCATCCCTGTGTTCCTGCTGAATAATTAACTTCATATTGATTCGAATTTCCAATGTACCAGTCGAACTTTTTTTATTTTTGTGTTTTTTTTTATCTCTCCCCATGGCTCTTTAACCGTCCATCGTTTTGCGCACTCCCCATCTCACCGATGCCAATCTTTTATGGTTGTCCCGGATGTTTGGCAAAACTAAATTCGCAACTAAACCGGCACCAAATTTGGTATCCATATGCTGAACTTAACCGGGGGTAGGAATAGGTCGCAATGAAATAAAAGTTGTTGGTTTATTACGTATCAAGTAGACGCCGCCAAATAGGCTTTCCAACATCAATTGCAAATGAGGACTTCCCTGTACTCTTGTACTTTACTTCATGCAAAACAAATCTGGAGTAATGAGTCTCTGACTCAATTACAGAAAAGCTGTGATCTAACTGTGCTAAGTATCATAGTGAACGCAACAAAGACTCCAATGGTTTGCAGTTAAATCGCCACCAGTGATAAATCTTGGGCCGAGGTGGCTGGAGAAATTCAACATTTCTTCCTGGCCTAAATTCCTTTCAGGGACCCAGTTGATTGTTGCTATATTTGTACGTGATATGATTGTGTATACATTGATAGTCCAGTAGATTGTATGATGTCTGTTAGATGTTATTTAAAAACACAGTGTTGTGCAATATGATGGAAAAGTATAGCAGAGCCGTCACAGAAAACTTGTGATCTAATTGTGCTAAGTACCATAGTGAACGCCACAAAGACAGACTTTGTGAGTTACTTGTTGGTCATACGACTCCGCATCCTACGATGGACCCCACTGACATAAAACTAGGACTTAATGCACATGGCTTGAATCAAATAATATTCATAGGGCGCTACATTGACTTGAAGCAAATTCATTGACTGGAACAAAGAAATCTACACCCTTGAGTATTTAATCTACCCAAAAATCAACGTTGAAGAACCTAGACGGCGAAAATAATTCCTACAGTGTCATCGATGCAAGCAACTAAACCAGAAACATGGGTATTTCTCATACAAGCCTAGCTGCGTGAAGTTTGGGGAATAACACTTTACAAAAGAGAGCACAAAACAGAGAAATCGAGGTGACTCTCGCCAACTGCCACGTATTTCATCCCGCTAACTATCACGGTTGTCCAACTCCTCCCACCCCCTCCCCTTCCTGAGGAAGACGGACTCGTCGTAGGGTGCAGATTTCGTATGACCACTCTAAATTTTTCGGAAACAAGTAAATAACAAAGTCTGTCTTTCTGGGGTTTACTATGATACTTAGCACAGTTAGATCACAAGTTTTCTGTGATTGCTCTGCTATACTTTTCTATCATACTGCACAACACTGTGTTTTTAAATAACATCTAACAGACATCATACAATCTACTGGACTATCAATGTATACACAATCATATCACGTACAAATATAGCAACAATCAACTGGGTCCCTGAAAGGAATTTAGGTCAGGAACAAATGTTCAATTTCTTCAGCCATCTCGGCCCAAGATTTATCACTGGTGGCGATTTAACTCCAAGTAACGCTAAACACGTGCAGTCGAGCTGTAGGACAACAAATACACGAGGAAGACATTTGATAGTTGTCGTGATAAGTACACTAATTGATGTTCTTGCTTCGCATCAACTAACTTACTTGTCCAGAAACTCCCTGACGTCCTGGACGTATTTCTTTACTCTCGAATCAACGCCAGTCATAACTGACTACTCGTTTTGATCAGTCATCAGATCACAGCCCACTGATTCTTGAAGTTGACCACGAACCCATTCCCCGCCTCACAGAAACTTCGTAGATCACTGGAACTATTTTGACTTTCGTGAATAATTAGATAATACGATAAGTTTATATGAGATTGCAAGGAAAAATAAAGATTTAGACTTCAGAATAAATTAAACACAATCAAATCAAGAAGCTATACAATTCTCACGTCAACCGCTTTTTATTTTTCTAGTATTGTTTCGAAAATAATACTACACTTTGGACTACTTCTAAATGTCTCCTAACTCAACAACGGACACAAAACGTCAACAACGGGCAAACGATCCATAAATGAGTGGAAATGGTGATCGTACTAAAACAATCATAGACAAATCTAATTTGCTTCGCACATACTTATAAACAGTAATTTCTACTCACACCGACCTGTTTGACAACATACATACACACGATATCAACTCATTACTAAACTCTCCACTTCGAATAAATCCACCCCCACCTGTCTTCCAACCAGACAAACTTAAACAAGAAATTAAGAAAAAGAAAAATTGAAAATCTCCTGGGCATGATTTTGGAACCCCTATAATTCTAAAGCAACTTTCAAAACTATGACTAATATACTTGCCTAACGTGTACAACTGTGATTGACAAACCAGCATTCTAAACATCTTCGTACAAACCTAACTAAATTTACCACTAGACGAAATTGAATTCTTGGATTGGAAATTGAAAACAGTTTGGATCCAGGCCAAACTTTATCAATGCCGTTATGTGGTCGATAAAATCACTACTGGTACGCTTTCTAGAAATCAGACGTGATCATGTGAAGGATGTTCAAGAAGTCTTTCCTGCTGCAAAAGTCAATACCGGGGTTCCTCAATGAAGCTACCTTTGCCTCTTCCTCTACCCTTATAACAAACTTTACTGGGTACATTTGCAGATAACACGGCCGTCATCACATACAGACAAAACCACCGTTTCTCAAAACATAAATACTCACTTAACCGGTATTACTAACTGGTCACACAAAAAGAAAATACAATTTAATGCAAAGTTACTCATGGGCGATACACTACACGAAAGACTACAAGGGAATACAAACGTGCACATTAACACCTTATCCCAACTGACACATCCTGAAAACCCTCTCCTCACTAGCTGAAGAGGAACGGAAGAAAGGAAGCTTCTTGCCCAGTGACCTGACAACCTCTTGCCACGCACCCCAGCAATTCAGTCAACATTGAAGTTACCACACTAAATATTATATGCTGTTTAAATAATTAAATATAGTTGGAAAATATTACTATTTGGGCCTGTCCACTGCACATTCATTTTTTTGCCGACTTCTCGAGTTCACACTGAGTCTTGCTTTTTCAAACTCACCAATCTGTTTCAAGCTGATGATATGTAAAAATGATAATATTTTTTTCTTGCATGGAACAAAGGATAAAGGATCTAAAATGTAATTTTATTTGCTTGTCCAGGAGGCAAAGAACATAAGGGCGATTTTGAAAAAAAACATTAAAATTCAGCGAAGGCCACTGGATTCATGAATTTGCTATTATTTTAGGTTTAAATGCACTAATTGTTCGTTTCTCTTCAATAGTTTTCTTTATTTATTATTATACCTCACGTCTGACATCTACAAAACAACTGTCCTGAACCGTAAGCAATCCAGAATTTAAACAGGCCTCAGGATGACAGGGCTCTCCAAACCTCACATTAAAACCTAAATTATCTCTTCAAATCTAGCTCTTCAATACAACGTGGTCATGTTTAATCAGGCCAGTATTAGAAACAAATGACTATTTATCAATAAGGAGTCCCCCACAGCTTGACAGTGGGGCATAATAGGCGTTCGTTGTCTAAAGCGCTGAAAATAAAGACAATTATTTGAAAAGAGGCTTACAATTGGTGCCATTAAAATTTAAAATATACTATCTCTTCCGATCTGACACCCGATTTTTTGTTAGTTTTGCAGCTAATCCAATAGGCCGGTAGGAGTCCATCGGTCTTCGGGAAGGGGTGCGCAGGGCCCGATAATATCCCTCCGAGGGATGATGGATGCACCCGTGAACCGGGGAACGGTCATGGAATAAGAACTGTAAAGGAGTAGAAGAGAGATATAAAGAATAGGTGGACGTTGGCACGGCCACTGAATTATGCATGCCGGTAAGGTCCGGCGCCTATGTATGAATATGACTCGAGGCCGGCCGGGGTAATAAGACGCTTCCCCTATCTCTTAACGCCTCTTTCCATATCCACCCTTGAGCCTCCACCCTCATCCTTGTCCACTTTTCCCCGGATCCTCCCCTACTCTATATACAGATATTTATAGCTCCCTGTGTGAAACAACGCTTATTTGGCAGGATCGAATTTCCTACGGGGATATCTTCTTTGCCTCGAGGGTCCGTGGCTAAACCGGACTGGTCATCCTCCAACAATATTGCCTTATTTATTTTTTTTATTTCAAAGCTCTTTCCTGTCCCTAATGCAGTAAGTCCCTTCAATTTATTTCTAGTATAAATCATTTATTCATGAAGTTGCATCTTACTTCTCGTATGATACATAAATGAACTAAACCGACCGAATCGTTCAATTTTGATGAGCAGATATATGAGATATGGCACGCAGCTTATGGTATTCTTTGTTACATATCTGCAAACTGAATAACAAGTCATTGATAGATAATTAACCTTTAACAGTATTATTATTAAGAGCAAAGCTCAAAAGGAGACACCAGTTTATTGATATTTATATATGATATATATATATTTATTTTTGCAATTATATTGATAACCGGTCTTAATGCGTATTCTCTTCAGTACCCTTGAGCCGAGTACATAATAGTCTAAATTTATCAAGCATAAAATTAAAAATAAAATGCAGGAACTAATTTATACTTATCTGCATGAGAGATTTTGTTTAGAAAATAACTAGACGATAATAGCATTACGGTTGGCATTTTATCTTCTTTTATATGCTATTAGATTGTTTAGCCTAGCGAAAAGAGAGGATATCTGGTTCCTGCCCAGTGGGCTTTTGTTAATTTATCTCTGAATCCACATCTCAATTAGATGATGGGGCACAGATTATAGGATCAGGCTAAAATAGTAATGTCATAGGTGGAGCTGTGATGGACAAATATTCGGTCCTCGCGTTGATCCTCTGCAGTTGTTGGTGGTACCCAGCTGCTTCCCGTAGGCCCTCAGTAAGTTGGTCTTTTCTTATTTAATGCCAATCGACCAATAGCGTAGATAGGACTAAAATAGTCCCCCATATAAAAAATATTTAGTTATCATAGACCTTGTTTCCGTAACATGTTTTGTATTATTGGACTTTCTTTTCTTTTTTCTTTCCTGGAATCGATCATGGGCAAAAAAAATAAAAAAAAATAAAAAAAATCCTCATAAACTACATTTACAAGGGTGCTGAGAAACCAACTATAAACTATTTACAATAACTGCCTCCTCTTCACACAAACGAAAACGGCCAGGTTGCTGTTTAGTTGTCACTGTGTCAACATCTGATTTGATCCAGCCGCCATCTTTTGTCAACGCCATCACCACGCTGTGCCTGTATAGCGTCTTAGGTGACGACTGTTTAAGGTAAACATTATAAAACTATTTAGTGCATCAATTAATGGGGATGGTACCTCATTAAAAAGAATTTTACCGTTTTCTTTGAACTTTTTCATTTGCGATGGAGATGGAAGTAGATACTTCCTAGTGAAGAGGACTTCACCTACCCCAAGGTTACAGTGAAAGTCCAGCGACCAACAAAGAAAAATCCGACTAAGGTCAGAAATAAATTTCAGGCACTCTAGAGTGAGTCACCTGAAAGTCCACAATCAGTACCACCGGCGACAGTAAAAAAGCCACAGCCAATTATTTTATATTATTATTATTATAGGAGAGATAACTATTTCTTTAGCCCGAACGCTCAAGAATGCAGATCTGCCCTAAGGAAAACGAAAGAGGGGGAGACAATTTACCCAGAAGCGGAGGAAGAGAGGATCCTCATTGTGGAGATATTAAAGCAGGCAGGAAGAGAGTACCACTTCTTCGCCCCGAGAGGTGGCACTAAGAATAAAAAGTTCCTTATTCTTGGGCTAGATGTCCAGGAGGACATGGACGAAATTAAGCAGCAGAGCATGATGTAATAGACATTAGGCACCTCCGAAAGACGGACCCTAGGTGGCGGAAGATATATCTCCTGTCCTGGTCACACCCAAGCCCAATGTGACGCTTAGTAAACTAAAGAAGCTACGTGGCATAAATCACGTAATAATGTCATCGGTGTCAAGAATTCGGCCACACGCGCAACCACTGAGGCCGGAAGATGAAGTGTGTGCGCTGTGCAGGATCCCACTTTTTTTTCCTTATCCCCTGAATTTATTAACATTTTTACAATTTTACAAATTTACAATTCTTGTATAAAATTGCGATACTTTCCTGACACATGGAAACAAGCCATCTTGTTTCCATTACTCAAGCCAGCAAAGAGTGGAGATCACCCACCCCACTACCACCCGATCAGTTTGCTACCGCAGATGGCAAACATTTTTTTAGAAAATTCTATTGTATTATCTCAAAAATTACTGCTAGGAAAATTATATTATTCCACCAGAACAGACTGAATTTCAATCCCGTATGAGGACAGAGCATCCCCTTCTGAAGGTACTATCAGAAGTTAGCAATAACAGAAACATAACCACGGCTATGATTTCGATTGACTGCACCCAAACATTCGACTCGGTGTCCCACGGGACACTGTGTCAAATGCTCTGTGAACGGGAATGCCCGGAGCAACTCTATTCAATTCTGGCTAGCTTCCTGAACAACAACAGATCGATGCGGGTGCCGGTGGGTAATAGCTTCACCGAAGCTGTGCCACTGACCTGTGGAGTACCCCAAGGAGCCGTCTTATCCCCTGTACTATTCAACGTATACACGTCTGAAATTGTAGGAGCCCGATATAGCACAACAGTTACTGCTTTCGCTGATGACGTAGTGGTATGGAGGAGCAGCATGAGCGCCAAGGTAGCTCTTAGACAGGCTGAATTAGCCTGTAACCAGATCAGTGAGAGATTGGGGAGACTCAATATCTCTGTAAATGCGGGTAAGACTGACTGCGTAATTTTCTCTTTTCAAAAGGGAAAAAGTCCGCTTCCTAATAGTTACGTAGTAGGAACGCAGCAAATTTCACCAGCCAAAAACCTTGTATATCTGGCGATTAAAATGGACGACTCATCCAGTTTAGTAACCATTTTACATGGAAGTTAAAGCAAACTCCCACAAAGTCATACCGGCTTACGCATTTATTGACTTTCCCCAATCTATCATTGCGCCTAAAGCTCATGATATATAAGAGTGTACTTAGACTGTATGATGCACCACTTTTTCGTCATCTGACGTATACAACAGCTCGGTGACTCCAAAAATTCCAAAACGGTATACTGATGAAAGTGGTCAGACATACTTCATTCGAGCAGCGGAGCAACAGTGAGCTTCACGAGATCTTTGATCTGCCTACGGTGGATCAATTCATTCAACGTAGACATATATATTTTTGGACTCCCTGCAATACCTGACAAAACCGGTGTTTAACACGATAACCCCCGCTCCGTTCCCCCATCGATGGCAAGACGCAGTCGGGGCAGGAACACTTTAGTCTTAGGTTCTAGATTTAGGTTTTAGTTTTTAAGTTTTTCCCAAATTGTAAATAGAAGGTGAGCCCCATCACCTAGTATTATATACATTGCATTGTTAATTTTAACGTCAATGTGATATTGTATTGTAACCCACCCTCCTTCGAATGCATCGGCGCATCGCCGATTAAGAGGAGTAATTGTAAATTGAAATTTGTGAAAATGTTATTAAATTCAGGAGTTAAGAAAAAAAAAAAAGAAAAAAAACCTTCTCTTATTCACCTTAATCTACGTATTTACAGCCTAATCTTTACTTATTCTATATGCCATTTATATATACAATGCCTGCCATCCCTCCTTGTTGAGTCTCCCCGAAATCATGGCTACTCATCCTGCACCACTCAAGGCGGGGAAGCTAATAAAGCTCCTTCCACTTATGGACAAAGAGAATAAATTCCCCATAATTTTCTTCTTACTGACCAGCGAAGGTAGGACGTACTTGTCCAAGCTGTATATTCCTAGCGATCGGAGCAGACGTTTAGACGGGTTTAGACTACGTTTTGCGGTGGTACTTTTCCGCAGTGGGTGCACTACTCTATCAAACTGCATTGGCGCAAGTGTATTAGTATTGAACTGATTTATTTTTGTCATTATTAATTAATTCATTTCCAAAAATAAATTTTGTGTTGATCAATGGAACTAATTTAACACTTTTTCACCGGATGACCGCGTGTAGCACTATACAAACTCCCTAGCACAACTATGGACTCGATGTCACTTTATGCCACGTACGCAATGAGCACTCAGCAGACAACAGAGGCACAGTGTGAGCTCTAAATTAATTCTCCATGTAGTCCAGTCATCCCGTACTTAAAAATAGGTTTGCCTGAAAAAAGTCCGAAGGTATGACGTTTTAAAAGGTCATATGTGGGGGGTCGGTGGTGTAGAATGCGAACTTCTGGTGAGTTAAAAATCTCGAAATTGGGTGAATAGCCATATTAGTATCCGAATGGTACCATAGTTTCGTCGCTTATAAGAGCACCACTAACGATATCGGGAGGCTTTCCCCATGTTTCTGCCCTACGACACCAAAATGAGAAACTTTATTTTAATGCTGACGAAAGGGCAGCAAAGGGTATCAAGAATAAGGAGGCAATAGAATATGCTGATATCATGATAGTAAAAACTGCAATATCTAAGGCTACTGAATTCAATAGTTGTAGTGTAACAGATGAAGATATTGACCTCCTAGTATTGCTGACTCCGTTAGACTCTTCTAAAAAAAAACCGGTTATTTCCAAAAGAGTGGGAGAGGTAATGCCCCCAATGTTTTGTGTTTGTCAGCTTCGTGCAAAAACGATACTCAGGATATTCATTTCATTTATGCAGGAAGCGGGTGTGACACTACATTGAACCAATTTGGACAAAGAAAAAAGGAAGGTTTCACTATTTATGAGATAAACCGTTCTTTGTCTAAGATACCTGGTGTATTCAAAGATGACGAAGCAACACCACGCAAAATTTTGGGAGCAGGAGAACCGCTTCTTGTGTCACTGCACGGTGGAAACATGGGCACAAATACTCTGGACGATCTTATAAATATTTTTCAACTCCGTGGCAAAATCCAAATTCAACCCTGTCAGATTGCCCCCACAAGAGACGCTGCCCGATATCATGTTTTCGTACCTACTACAAGTGCAGACGTGGCTGGGCTTCGAAAAGTTACCGTCAGTTTGGGTCTTGACTTAAACAAAACGAGGTCTGATTCCCATAACAACGTCCATGGATGCTGCTCCAGAAATGTTGCTGCACATGATACAAAGCAAGTGCACGATAGGGGTTATCATCAGGGCTTCCAGCTGCAAAAAGGCAGGACTCCGGTGCTCAGCCATATGCGAGAATTGTGCAGGAAAAGCTTCCGAGAATTCGCCTGAGACAGGCCTCAACCAGTAAGACACAGGCATTAAGTGCGAAGATGAGGAGGACGTCATCGATGAGATTATGTTCAGGGGGAAGAGGAATTACAGAGATGCCGGCTTGCAATCGGGACCAAAGAGGTCAAGGCTTTTAATTCAAGTTAATTCAAAGAATTCATATTAATGGCTAGTTTGTTATAACTTAAATATTTTACACTTAGTTAATATACCCTCATGTAGTGTAAATTTTGGATTCTGCAGCATAAAATAACCCACATAACATATAAAAATATCATGAGCTTCTGACATTTTTCCATGTAAAATGTACCTGGTGACTGGTATAAGTAGCTAGTTTGCTATTATTACATGATATGAAAACACTACAGATATTTAAATTTTAGGAATATAAATCGAATGAAATATTTTATTGGTCCCACTATTATTTATGACGTAGAACGTATTATTTATTTCGTAGTATCATAAAACGATCGAGAACGTCGTAGGTATTGAGAAGATCGTCCACTCGTGGAGGGTTGGAAGAACCCCGTGTCTGTTGGTCTGTTCATGGTTTATTATTAGGAATAATCGTAAACTCTTATCCATTTACATTTCGACCCTCAGAGCGTCAATGACCCTCTCACAGCACCATGTACCATGTTATTTAAAACTCCTAAAAGAAACATTTTGTTAAAACTAACGATAACACTAAGTTCAGGGACTGATGCTACATTATTCCAAATATTCTCTCTACCAACAATAGGAGAGTTATCGTAGGAACCAAATTTTATCACCATGGCTATTATTTCTAATAGCTGTTTTTAACTGCTCACTAGGTTCGTCAGGTCGCCATTCTTTATAATTTCACAACATGCCCAGGTGTGCAAACCGAAGGAGATGTCTTTGCTAACATCACCTATGTAGGAAACGACGAGTATTCATTGGACCTCGATCTCGTATATGCTGGAAGTTCAATGGAAAATGCACAAGTGAGTAAACGATTTTTTTCCTGTGTGGTGTTTGGCTGCTTTCCTTTGGGTTGCGAATAATGGAAAATAGGTGGCTGGAATCGCTTTCAATCATTGATCATTTCAAAGGTTTTCACGTTTTTGTGTTTTTTTAGTGCCATATCTCTTTTTCACTTTGCCCAACTAGAGAACTGGAGGGCTGTCAAGATTTGATTTCGTTTCCGGTGGATGATTTCTGCGAATTTATTAAACATAAAGACAACTTTATGCATGAAGTACTCTCAAATATGCAGCCACCAATATACTCATGTCCATTGGCGGTAGGTGGATCATTATTATTACACCTTTGAGACGTTGTAGTATTATTTAATAACTGACTATTGTAATGTACAACATTCCCAACTAAATGTATAGCTAGATCGATGTGTTATTATGCCCACGGGCGTGAGTCACGAAAGTGTGGCTTGGGCCCGTAGCCGCTCACGAAAAGAAGGAGCTCTGAACCTTTCACTCGATTTGGCATTTCACACGAATTTAAATACAAAATTAATTTCCTTAATTGAGTGTAACAATAATACTCAGGTTCGTGATTCAAGGCCCGTGGGAACCCGGCATTGATCTGATGTGATCCTTTCTCATGCGCTGTATTATTTAGTTTGATTTGTAACTGATTTTCAGCCCTAGGTGTTCCCAAACTCCCCCCCCCACGGTAACAGTGGCGTATATCCCACATCATAACCCGATTACTTAAAATATATATATTGAAAAGTTTCCGACGTAACAAAGATACAAGACGTTTTTTCATAATTTTTCTTTTATTTTTCAACATAGTCTCCTTGTAAATCTACACACTTCTCCCAGCGATGCTCCCATCTCTGCAACCCTTCTAAATAGTACTCGGCGTTTTTCTCTGCAAAATAATCGTTCACGAAGGTGATTGCCTCTTCATTTGACGGAAATCTCTGTCTTCCGAGCGCAATTTTTAGACGAGGGAAAAAAAAGAAGTCACTTGGGGCTAGATCTGGTGAGTAAGGTGGATGATCAAGCAGTTCAATTCGTAATTCATGGATTTTCGCCATGGCAACAGCTGAGGTGTGAGACGGTGCGTTGTCTTGGTAAAACAGGATTTTCTTTTTCTGCAAATGTGGCCGTTTTTTTTTGGAGCCAGTTTCCCCTTTGCAGTCCACTGTTTGGACTGTATTTTTGTTTCGGGCGTATAATGGTGTATCCAAGTTTCATCCACAGTAATTAATCGGCGCCAAAACTCGGATTTATTGCGCCTAAACTGCGCCAACAGAGCGTTGGAAATGTTCATTCGAACACGTTTTTGGTCTAACGTGAGCAAACGCGCCACCCAACGCGTGGACAGCTTTCTCATCTCTAAATGTTGATTTAATATGTGAAAAACACGTTCTTTTGACATGATCATAACCTCTGCTATCTCTCTCACTTTAATTCGGTGGTCGTCTAACACCATTTGGTGAACTTTGGCGATGTTTTCGTCGGTAGTTGCAGTTTTTGGACGTCCCGAACGTTTATCGTCTCCCAAGCTCTTACGACCACGTTTAAATTCAGCTCCCCAAAATTTCACTGTGGTAAATGATGGTGTAGAGTCTCCATACACCGAATCCAACTCATCTTTGATTTGCGTAGGCGTATTGCCTTTTAAAAACTAATATTTAATGACAGCTCGATACTCGATTTTGTCCATTTTCATAAAAACACTCACAAAGACTCACTCAAACGACTGTTACACAACAACTGCGCGTCCAAAATGGCTGAAACTTTGGTGAGTAACTATCAACAGATGAAAAACGCAGTTCACTAGCTTTTATTTACGACTGCTGCTATCTTCATGTTGAGGTTGGAAACTTTTCAGACCCCTCGTGTATGATGTGATATTCTCTATAGCAGAACAATCAAATTTTTAAATTAATTTTGGTGCCACCCTGGCAAAATGCTTGTATTGGGTCTGAAGCAATCATCTAAGATAAGACTCGTATTCGAGAACAATATTGCTAACCTCATCAGCCACCCCTGTTTAGTTAAAGCCACTTAAGTCCCCACCATCGTTAGAAAGCAGCTAGCTGAAACCTTTATTGTCCATAGATGTGTAACAAAATTAACCTTTGTAGTGGTTTAGAAAAAAAAAGTTGCCGAGTCTGGGGCATTGTGAGTACAGAACATCTGCTTGTGAAGGTACAGATGGAAGTCACCTTCGGTATCAACTGGAACACTGCTATGATCCTGTTGGGCTGCATTGAGGCTTTCGACTCCCCACGGGATACTTTGTCAATACCTTTGTGACTGGTAATGCCAGATCTCTATTATAACATCTTGGTTTCCTTCCTGAAGGAAATAATGGTGAGAGTATGGGTAGGTTAAACTTCAGTGTGCACATTTAAATACGCTGTATAATGACGTAAAAAGATTCATAGAATCTAAGTTTTTATTGTCTAATTAATATTTGAACAAGGGGTTATGAAAAAAAAGTCATTGTTGGTCCTAATTATTAAAATATTTCTTACTATACAAATAGGAGAATTGGTTAAAACAAATTTTTGTCAGCATTATTCACATATATTTTTTTTTGAATGATAAGATTTTATTTGTATTTATTTTTTTGTTTAATGTGAATGTCAGAGGTTACCGTAGTCATTTAAGTAATTTTATTTTTTCCACAGGCATCCCACTCACTAAGAAACTTCTTGACTTCTAAAGTTGCCAAAAATTTGAAGGTATTTTTTGGTTTTTTTTCTTCTTCTTCCCGGAAGACCGACCGCGTAATCTTCTCCCTCTAAAAGGAGGAATAAGCCTTGCCAAAATCCCACATACTATAGAGTGGGGAAGAGAACTGTCAAATGTATTTAATAAATGACTGGATTTGGGGAAAAAATAAGCTTTGATGTGAGGTGCCCTACTATATACTCACTTTACAAACAATACAGCTAAGTCTCCAGCAATTTCAAAATGGGATCATGAGAAAAGTGGTCAGGCATGAGTCTCTCGAGAGGTTAAAGAACGCCGACCTGCACCCATTACTTATGTGCCTTTGTTGGGTGAGTTCATCCATCATATCATATCGCAGCATATCGAGTTTTTTTAACTTGGTGCAGAACCTAATAATCCCAGTGTTTAACACTATGACCCAACCACCCTTGCCGCATCGATGGCAACAGACTGGTGGAGAAAATTAGATTAAGATTTTGTTTGTTAGGTGTAAGTTAGTTTTAAGTTTTATGTTTCATAAGGTGGACCCCATCACCTTTGCACCTTTGGGTAATACCAAAGCATGTTAAATGAGCATTTCATTGCAAAATATTAATAATATTTGGAAACGTAAAAAGATTCATAGAATCTAAGTTTTTATTGTCTAATTAATTTTTGAACAAGGGGATATGAAAAAAAAGTCATTGTTGGTCCTAATTATTTAAATATTTCTTACTATACAAATAGGAGAATTGGTTAAAACAAATTGTTATCAGCATTATTCACATATATTTTTTTTTGAATGATAAGATTTTATTTATATTTATTTTTTTGTTTAATGTAGATGTCAGAGGTTACCGTAGTCATTTACGTAATTTTATTTTTTCCACAGGCATCCCACTCACTAAGAAACTTCTTGACTTCTAAAGTTGCCAAAAGAAGAAGAAAAAAAACCAAAAAATACCTTCAAATTTTTGGCAACTTTAGAAGTCAAGAAGTTTCTTAGTGAGTGGGATGCCTGTGGAAAAAATAAAATTACTTAAATGACTACGGTAACCTCTGACATTCACATTAAACAAAAAAATAAATACAAATAAAATCTTATCATTCAAAAAAAAAATATATGTGAATAATGCTGACAAAAATTTGTTTTAACCAATTCTCCTATTTGTATAGTAAGAAATATTTTAATAATTAGGACCAACAATGACTTTTTTTTCATAACCCCTTGTTCAAATATTAATTAGACAATAAAAACTTAGATTCTATGAATCTTTTTACGTCATTATACAGCGTATTTAAATGTGCACACTGAAGTTTAACCTACCCATACTCTCACCATTATTTCCTTCAGGAAGGAAACCAAGATGTTATAATAGAGATCTGGCATTACCAGTCACAAAGGTATTGACAAAGTATCCCGTGGGGAGTCGAAAGCCTCAATGCAGCCCAACAGGATCATAGCAGTGTTCCAGTTGATACCGAAGGTGACTTCCATCTGTACCTTCACAAGCGGATGTTCTGTACTCATGAGCCTGAAAGCCTGCTTGCTCCTATGGAATGTTAGAATTTTCCTAACAGACCTCCTTCAGATAGTTCAGTATAATATTCTCCAGAATCTTCCTCATATTAGGAAGGTGACTGATCGGGCGATAGTGGGCTGGGTGGGTGCCTTCCTTTGTGGGCTTCCGCAGCGGGAACAAGATAGCTTGTTTTAGCTATCGGGAAGTATCGAAACCTGATGCATGAATTGTACAGAGTAACGAATTGGGAAATCCTTCTCCTTGGCAGCTGCTTCAGCAAAACAGTTTGCATCCCGTCGTGGTCCGGTGACACTAGCAAAGAATCGCTGAGCTTGAGCTGCTTCGGGGAGACAAACATGTAGTTTTGTCCTGTCTCCAGCTGCTGAGGTTCGTGGAAGTTACCTGCCCTATCTGCAGTGTAGGGTCGGCCAGTAGTTTTGCCTGTTCTTCCGTTGTGTATTTGGTGTCACCGCTATGAAGATAGTCGCCTGAGTCGTTCTTGATAGTGGTCTGGTTGGTCCGTTAATGGTGCCATACATTCAGTTCCCCGGGGCAGTTTTCATCGTATTTTTGAAGAGTGATATCCTCACTCACAACTATTCCCATAATTAGAAATTTCTTCAATGACTATTCTTCTCACAGGGCGTAGGTGTGGTGGAGAGTGTCTTGTTACTTTAGGGCCATTAATAATATTTGTTGATCGCTCTTTGTGTTGACAAACACCCTAGAAATAGGAAAACTATGCAAAGCAAAATGGCCCAGACTCGGCAACTTTTCTTTTCTAAACCACTACAAAGGTTAATTTTGTTACACATCTATGGACAATAAAGGTTTCAGCTAGCTGCTTTCTAATGGTGGTGGGGACTTAAGTGGCTTTAACTAAACAGGGGTGGCTGATGAGGTTAGCAATATTGTTCTCGAATACGAATCTTATCTTAGATGATTGCTTCAGACCCAATACAAGCATTTTGCCAGGGTGGCACTAAAATTAATTTGAAAATTTGATTGTTCTGCTATAGAGAATATCACATCATATACGAGGGGTCTGAAAAGTTTCCAACCTCAACATGGAGATAGCAGCAGTCGTAAATAAAAGCTAGTGAACTGCGTTGTTCATCTGTTGACAGTTACTCACCAAAGTTTCAGCCATTTTGGACGCGCAGTTGTTGTGTACCAGTCGTTTGAGTGAGTTGATGTGAGTGTTTTTATGAAAATGGACAAAATCGAGTATCGAAATATTAATTTTTGAAAGGCAATACGCCTACGCAAATCAAAGATGAGTTGGATTCGGTGTATGGAGACTCTGCACCATCATTTACCACAGTGAAATTTTGGGCAGCTGAATTTAAAGGTGGTCGTAAGAGCTTGGGAGACGGTGAACGTTCGGGACGTCCAAAAACTGCAACTACCGACGAAAACATCGCCAAAGTTCACCAAATGGTGCTAGACGACCACCGAATTAAAGTGAGAGAGATAGCAGAGGTTATGAACATGTCAAAAGAACGTGTTTGTCACATATTAAATCAACATTTAGAGATGAGAAAGCTGTCCGCGCGTTGGGTGCCGCGTTTGCTCACGTTAGACCAAAAACGTTTTCGAATGAATATTTCCAACGCTCTGTTGGCGCAGTTTAGGCGAAATAAATCCGAGTTTTGGCGCCGATTAATTACTGTGGATGAAACTCGGATACACCATTATACACCCGAAACAAAAATATAGTCCAAACAGTGGACTGCAAAGGGGGAACCGGCTCCAAAAAAAGCCACACAATGAAATTTTGGGCAGCTGAATTTAAACGTGGTCGTAAGAGCTTGGGAGACGATGAACGTTTGGGACGTCCAAAAACTGCAACTACCGACGAAAACATCGCCAAAGTTCACCAAATGGTGTTAGACGACCACCGAATTAAAGTGAGAGAGATATGAAAAAAAAGTCATTGTTGGTCCTAATTATTTAAATATTTCTTACTATACAAATAGGATAATTGATTAAAACAAATTGTTATCAGCATTATTCACATATATTTTTTTTTGAATGATAAGATTTTATTTATATTTATTTTTTTGTTTAATGTGAATGTCAGAGGTTACCGTAGTCATTTACGTAATTTTATTTTTTCACAGGCATCCCACTCACTAAGAAACTTCTTGGCTTCTAAAGTTGCCAAAAATACCTTCAAATTTTTGGATCTGTCTACATTTCCAGAACATAACATATGCAAATTTGTAATGAAAATGTCTTACAAAAAGAAGCTAGTTTTTTGCATGTTAGTAGTCGGCTCAATGCGGGCTGTAAGAGTAACCAAAGCCGATAAACAATAGTGCACATCATCGATTCCACTATTATCATCAATATATCTACTATGTGTATAAACATGGGAAGGTTTTTTTATAATTTTGAGCCAAATGTTTATTACAATCAGATTCAGATGTTTTCATAAAAGCTGTTTTCTATACCCCAGTTTCGTCCTAATACAACTAATGATCTCGCAACAGTTAAGACTTTATTCATAAAATCAACTTACAAGAATGACATAACTGGTCTAATGACAAAAGACTGAGTGAGATGTGTAATAAGGAGAGTATTATATAGCAGGAGAAAAGGGAATGACGTTTGTCTTATTCAGCAGCAAATCAGGAGAGCTGTGCTGCCCTGTAACTCGCCAATTTATCTTCAATTTTAAATAAGCACTCAATATTGCCGTGGGATACGCTGTAATTGTTGTGATCAAGATATATGAAAAAAGAAAAGAAAAAACTTGGAAAACGAAGGCCTATTGTTTTTAACTTCCCGGCTCCTTCCTTCAAGTTTTCTCAAATGGTATATGAGATTTTATGTTCTCATTTTTACTCACTGCTGAGGGCCCAGTAAATACCTTACCCTAAAATAAATTCAAAGATATTCCCATAAATTTTTGGTTATAGTTTGCTATAGTTTCTATAGCAATATATTTATATATCAAATAAATTGAGTAATATAATGATAACTCTCTCTCACTCACTCTCTCTCTCTCTCTCTCTCTCTCTCTCTCCCTCTCTATATATATATATGTATTAAAATAACATTTTGGTTATGTATGCTGCATGCTTTTATACATTACATACTATTCTACTTACATACTTGTGTAAATTACAGAGTACATGTGAATAAGTAAGTAGTAGAATATTTAAATAAAACTGTATATTTATTGCTGGTACTTCAGAATTATAAGGTCCATGATACAAAAATAGTACAGAAGTATGATGTATCAAACTATTAAGGGTTTCGTTAAACTCACTACAACTCCCACCTCGATTGGTATCTTCAAGAAACAATAAATTACTAAACTGCGGTGTTGAGTATAGTGATTACTTTGCTTATTTTTTTCGCATGGGTGGCTTTAAGTTGAACTGATGATTATAGAAAGGGGATGTCTGCAAGTCGTCGTGAGCGTTAATGATATTAGGGAGATGCCGTCCATCGAGTTAAACTTCGACGGAGTCAGCTCAGGTCCACGAATCATTTTCCCATCTAAGTGGGGAAGAGACTGCGAGTAATAAACAATATTTTTGTTGTCACAGAATAGGTTTAGAATTTAGTGACAGTAGAAGAGCTACGACGTAAGAAAAGAAAGGCAGGGGAGAAGGATACAACAGAATTGTCCGTGTATCGTGACGGAAGGTAGTGTGTATGTTTCTGTCTATGAGGACTCAACAGGCATAAGGTATGGATAGTTCCGTTTAGATAGTTCATCCTTCGATTTGTAATTATGTTGGTGTAACTGTTGCCATAGCAACATTACCCATGTTGCCATAGCAACATCGAGAGTTACTTTGATGACTGTCTGTTGTAGTGGGGCTATAGAAGTTTTAAATTCCGTAGGATTTTGGTGTTCATTCTGTTCATTAGTTTTGCTATAATGTCTGGTTAGTGTCTGCTTTGGTTAAGTTTGTTAGTTGGTGTAATCGTGAGATTGATTGGGCCCTATGACCTGCCTAGAGGGTCTTCTTTCGCTGGTCTCATACTGTTTTCACCCACCCTCTTGGTTGCTCCCTGTTCCACAGATTGTGGTCGGTACGTCTCCTTGTTTGTTGGAGGAAGCGGCATCCACGTGTGCCCGAGTTACTCTGTAATCTGCTCTAGGTTTCTTCAAGCAGAGCTTCACACAGAGTGATTGCTCTCATACTTGATCTGGTATCCACGTTCCCAAGTTAAGATTTAATGTCATTCACGCCAGTCGTTAGCTGTAAACAGATCACCATTTTGTAAGACCATTCTTGTTATAGTTGTAGCCCTACCTATATTCTGTAATAGACTGGTGAGTTTGTCGACATAACGTGATGGAACCACATACAGTATAGTAGTAGATGTCACTATCTCGATTAGGCTACTTACGTTATGTTAAATAATAACGCCAGTGAAAACAGACATAATTTTTAAAGCCAGGATAGGCTCCCCACAAACTACTGATCACTAGGCAGTCGTTCGATATGCCTTACTCACTCAGCGTTTGATGGCACATCCTTCGAGGCACTTATTGATTGACCATAAGGAAATGCTAATCGTGACTCTTGGCAAAACCTACCAGGCGTGTCTGGCCCGCAGGAAGACCCCAAAGGCGGGACCCGAAGTTCATCGCGTTGGTCGTTGCGCGTCTGGAGTAAGTGTGTCTTCATTTCCTGATTATGAGCTGTAATTATATCTCCCCTGCCCCGGTGGGTCTGTCCAAAGACGATCTCGATCGGTGATAACCCCGTTGCCACATGAATTGTGTGGTTGTAAGCGACTACTGCGCGCGGCATCGCCTCATAGGGTTCCAAATTACTACCTAGCTTGAATAACCTCAAATGTCCCAGTGTGCTATGGAGACGTTTCACCGCGCCGCGGCCCTTGATATGGTAAGGCGTGTTTGGATGCTAGCTAATAATCGAACTACGCTATCTTCCACTGTCTGACGTAATCCGTTCCAGCATCCCGTATGTCGCGCACCACGGTAGGACGCTCTTCCAAACGGTCTCTAGGGTTTTTGTCTCAACCATGGCGAGTTCACTAAAACAGCCATGAGCCACGACTGCCCTTCGTTGGTGTAAAGGTCGATTTGTATTGACCGGAGCGGTTCTGTAGGGGTGTCCGTGATTACTTGGGTCGTTACGGGAGGTTGGCGATCGTACTTAGCTCGTTGACATATGTCACACCGGGCGATGCAGTCCCGCACCGTATTCCCACACCCACCACCCACAGTGGTAAAACGGGGATTTGCTAGATCGAATGATTCCTTGTTACCGGAGCTCCTCGAGGTGTTCTCGGATGACCTCGCGCATTGCCGGCGGATATCGTCAATCTTTTACATAGACGGGCGCGTTTGTTACTAAATTTATTATATGCAACGTTCTCATCGTGGTTGGGAGAAAGTCACCCTCCCGGTAAACAGGTCCCCATTCTCCTTCGTGAGTTGGTCTAATCACTCCCTTATACATCACACCTTTGGTTACGACCTTGTATTTCTTAGCCCCTAAGGTGAAAGTCCATCTATCCCCGTTCCTTCGCAATCACAGCTCTGCCAGTCGCAGTATGTCACACCCTACGATAATGTCATAATCCAACGAGACCTCCTTCATTATGTGGACCGCTACCGCAATGTCACGTTTCGTTAGCGTGAATAGATTCAGCATGGTTTCCCCGGCTGTCCGGCATCGTCCACTAACGTGTCAATCACGCAATCGCTATTTTTCCGGCAATTCCACACCCACAATTCTTTCGCCCTTCTTGCGCTAATTAACGAATGAGTGCTCCCCGTGTCTATCAACAATTTCAACTTCGTCTTCACCCACCTCACCACGGGCAACCTAATCCTAGTGGACATTTCTGAAGATAAACAATCATGGTTCAGTTTTCCAGCTGATTTCCGGAATCTACATCATCAGGTACTATTAACAAAATCAACTATTAAAAAGCTGTCTCCGCAATAGTCAACCGATATCGGAAAGTAGGCATTAAAGTAGACGAAGATTTAAAGAAAGTGTATTTTGATGAAGATGATAAACCTTTGTATTAACAACTTTCCATTAGAAGAATTCAAAGAATTAGAAGCTAAATTAAATTCTAGTAAAATTAAACTGCGGGAGGTACAAAAGAAATTTATTATAGAAAAATTTGATAAAAAAGAAAATCCTTCAGAATGGTTAGAACGCTTTGAATCTGAATGTATGAGGCACAACGTGACTTGTGTTACGAAGATTATTGAAATCCTTCGTTTTTTTGTAGACGGCCCAGCCAAAGATTGGTATGAGGCAAATGTAAACAAGATAGGTCTATTAAATTGGTCTGAATGGAGAAAATCTTTTTTAACAGTTTTCATAGATAAAGGTTGGTCAAAGGTTAGGAAAGTATATAGTTTTAAATATTTAGAAGGGTCATAGGTTGATTAGGCATTAGCAAAAGAAAGGTTATGTTTGGAAGTGGAAAGCCAAAGTACAGTTTTTTTAAGAATCAATATGATTGTTGTGGGACTACCAATTGGCAGTACAATATGAATTAGACAGAGAAGAAATAACGAGTATTAAAAAACTGTTTATACAACTGAGGAGAATGGATGATTCATTTTCCAGGATGAAGAACAACGATACACCAAATCAACGTATGAGCACACCATTGGAAAAATCCAAACAGAAAACCGATAAATTAAATAAAATAACCAACTCTGCTTTAAAGAAACCCTGTTCTATTTGTGAAAATTTAGGATGGTCAAATCGTTATCATCCGGAAAAGAATGCAGAAATAAAAATTTATTTGTGACAAAAAAATTAATTAATCTAAATGAAACATCATTATCACCTGATAATCCTAATAACACATGTGGAGAAATAGATATTGTAAAAATTAGTGGAAATAAAAAAAAATTAAACTAGAAGGCCCGGAGAAATTGAATCCATTAATTAAGATACACGTACTTATTGATAAAAATATGAAAATCAAAGCTGTTTATGACAGTGGTTCAGATGTAAGTTTGATAAATCAACGAGTAGTTGATCTGTTGAAATCAAGTTTGATAAAACACAAGTCTGTATTTAAAACAATCAATGGATTGAATTTTAGTACTGCCCGGGGAAATATAACTTTAACAATAGGGAATTTAACAAATACTATCATCACATATATAGTGAAAAATAACAATTTATGATATAATTTACTCTTAGGTCTAGATGCTATTAGAAAATTTAAGCTTATTCAAGATGAAAATTTAAAAATATTACAAAGAGTCAATAAAGATGAGATAATAAAATTAGAAAATAACGAGAAGTGGTTGAATACAAATTCAGCTAAAGATGATACACTTTTAATAAAGAATGAAGAAAATAAAAGAAGTTATAAATCAGAAATTAATTTTTCACTCAATAATGATAAAACCAAAAATCTAAAAGTATGTGGAACAAATCTGGGTCACATAAAAGATGAATATAGAAAATTAGAAATTTTAGAATTAATAGAAAAATGTAAACATGTATTTGCTAAACATAAATTTGATGGTAGAGTGAAATCAAGAGAAGATGAAATAAAGTTAATAAGAGAAGAATGGGTTACTTAGGCTGCAGAGGGCACCAATCAGTTAATCACCGACAGGCTACGAGCTGTCTACATTCAGGTAAACCCAGCCAAGACGCAAGGGATCGTTTTCTCGTTCCAGCACGGGAAAAGGAAGCTTCAACATAGACGGGACTGATTGCAAACTTGCCAATAGCATGTGACGTTCGGCACACACCTCCATAAGAAGCTGAAAAGAGTACGTATGACTTACTATTCTCTCCAGCATCTCATCACAAGCCCGGCTATATCCGTGGGGCTGAAACTGCTCATATATCAGAGCGTCCTGAGGCCAGCTACTGTTTGGAACTCCGCTTTTCCGTTTTCTTCACACCAGCACCATAACTAGACTCCAGAGCTTCCAGAACAACATCCTGCGCACGGCAATATGGCATACCCCTTTTCGTGAAATGGAGGCTCCTGACATCCAGGAAAAGTTCGAGGTCCCCACCATCACCGAAGCCATCAGAAGAAGACACATCAAATTCTTCAACTTGATGAAACATTACCAAAACCCCCTATTCCAAGACCTGACACCCCCACCACTACCGGCAAGATGGCAACTCTTTAGATCTGGGAAAGCAGACCAAATGGTGGACATTACGGCTCTTGGCCAACCAACAACAAGCCTCTTACGGGCACCCATCACTGCTATCCAACTGAATGAGCTTGTACTACATGCCTAGAGAGACTCTAGGCCCAGCCACCAGTGGACTCTCACCACTGCACCGCAACATTTCCACCTCTACCGAGGCTTCCCAAACTCCTTAATTCCCTCACTCCACCTTCAAGCAGGTACTCCTAGGCCAATATACTATTTTAAAAACTTTGATACATTAATAAGTCAATTTTGTAAAAATTGTGCCATTTGTATGGAAAATAAAGTGCGTACTAGTAGACCCATTAGTTTAATGTCAAAACTAGGTCCTGCACGTAAGCCATATGAGATCATGTCTATCGATTCTGTTGGTGGAAATCGATCGCCTAAGAAATTTATGCATATCTTAGGATCATTTTAGTAGGTATGCACGGATTTCTACTGCGACAGGTCAATCTGCCGGAGATTTCATAAGACTTATTGATCCAATTGCGCAGAAAAATAAAATCAATGTCATCCTGGCAGACCAATATACGGCATTGAATTCTACAATACTTAATAGATACTTAGCGAAGATGAAAATTCATTTTTTTTTTTTTTTTTTTTCTTAGCTCTCAAACTCATAAAATAGGATGTGGGAAAAATAAAGGAAAATTATTTTGGGCTAATGAGTGCCTTTCACCAAGGGGAGTTCCCCATTTGAAAGATGTATGAGAAGGATATAGGGTGTGGAATACCTAAAGGAGGTGGGTGGAATCAGAAGGAAGTGAGAGTCTACCGAGGGTGGAGCCTAGGGGTACCTAGGCAATGGTTTGTAGTCGGCCAGGTCAAGCCTCTCGGCCGGAAGGTCGACCCTGCTTAAACAGGTAGATGGGGTCTTGTAGCTTCGGTAGCTTTGGAGATCGGCCTCGATCTCTCGGCTGGGTGTAGATCTTCAGTCTCCGTCAGGGGGCTGGGGTTCGATCACGTCCATCTGTCTCCAGGCTTCGGTGGTCCAGCAGTGCTTCCATCTGACGGGCATTGGTGGTGGTTGAAGGTTGGATAATAGTGGGTTGTGGCTGTGTCGGAGTGAGTCGAAAAATTTGATGTGCTTTCTCTTGATGAAATCTTGAATGGTGAGCACTTCAAATTTTTTATGCATCTCGTCTGCCTTCATTTGGTCGAACGGGGTATGTTTGAGGGAGGTGCGGAGAACTCTGTTCTGAAATTGCTGGAGCGTTTTGAGAGTGTTAGGAGTCAAATACTTGAAGAGAGGGGTCCCATACATCAAAGCAGGTCTTAGGACGCTCTGGTATATCAGCAGCTTGTGGCGTACCGATAAAGCCGGGCTGTGAAGTAGGTGTCCGAGGCTGAAGAGTTTCTTCCTAACACTCTTTAATTTCTTGCCGAGATGCGTTGTGAACGACAAGTGCCTACCGAGGGTAATCCCGAGGTAGCATAGCTTGTTGCTTACAGGGCACTCTTTGCCGTCTAAGACGAAGGATTTTGGGAGCTTCTTTCTTCCGGATTATTGCTGAATATAATTCCTTGCGTCTTGGCCGGGTTGACTTGAATGTGGACGGCATCGAGTTTCTCGGTGATCTGTTGACTAGCACTCTCAGCGAATTTCAGGGCTCTGGTGGGATTGATGCTAGTGCTGTAAACACCTATGTCGTCTGCATACGCCGATACCTCGCAGTTCTGGTACGAGGCTCCTACGATGTGGGCGGTGTAAATGTTGAACAGCAGGGGGCGTAGCACCGATCCTTGAGGGACACCGGCAGTGTAATTTCTTCGGGTCGTAGACGTAGTGCCTATAAACCGAAAAAGTTCTGCCTGTAAGATAGGATCTCATCTTATTAACTCTCTCATAAATTAACCAGGCACCGAGTCTAAAAGTGTTTTGGGCCACATGTCTTGACCCCATTCCTGATCAATCTGAAATACTAACTTCTGTTGAGTTTGAAGGGACTTTAACCTTATTAATAACAGTCTTTATTGTGCAATAATTACAATCTGCCTATAAGGCAATAATAATACAGATAAATGATCTCATTCATACCATATTTACAGTCATCATTCACTCGCTCATTCATACAATAGGACATGATTGGAGAAACTGGCCATTGCCAGGACTCCCACTGTCACGCGTTTATAGTAGGTCACGAGGCCACTGCCGTTTCAGTCTCCGAGGAGGATTATGGGGATGAGTGGCGCAGTGCAATGACTGTGCTACAGGATTAGGGTGGTTGGAAAGGCTACTGTGGAATTTCATAAACTTGGAAGGGATGAGTTCTAGAATGTAGGGTATATTAAGATCGTTATGAAGGGTTTTGTTGCTGGCATAATAAGGGGCATTTACTATTGTTCTTAGGACTTTGGATTGAAAGGATTGGATACGCTTGATGTTAGACTTTTTTGCTATCCTCCATAGCTCTATTCCGTATGTCCAGATTGGTTTAAGTATAACTTTGTAGATTAGTAGTTTATTTTCTATTGAGAGATAGGATGTCCTTCGAAGTAGTCTGTACAGTAGTCCAAAGCGTCTGCTTAGTTCTTGTCTTTTTAGTCTCGTTTGTGGGTTCCAGGTCAGTCGTTTGTCAAGATGGAAGCCTAAGTACCGTACTGTCTCGGATACAGGGAAAGGAATAGAATTAAAATAAACTAGTGGACAAGTCTAGCGACAAAGGGTGAAGGTAATGTGGGAGCATTTTGCTTCGTTAACTTTGATCCGCCATTGATTGCACTAATACTCGATCTCTTCAAGGTGCTTTTGAAGGTTATGGGATGCTATGTCGGGGTCTGCGTGGGATGACAAGACTGCAGTGTCATCTGCAAATGTGGCCAAGAAGGTATTGGGAGTAGAGGGGACATCAGCGGTGTATAGGTTATAGAGGATGGGACCCAGGACACTGCCCTGTGGAACTCCTGCATTTATGGGATAGTAGTTAGAGTATTCTAAACCACAGCGGACTTGAAAGGAGCGGTTTGAAAGATAGGACTGTAGGATTAGGAAAAGAGTCTGTGGTAAATATCTTTTGAGCTTGTAGAGCAAACCTGCGTGCCAAACCCCGTCATATTGTTATCTTATAACTTTATTATGATGAAATTACAATCTGCCTTTACTTAATAGGCAATAAATAATTGAGATAAGTGTTTTCATTCATACCATATTTACAAGTCATCATCCGTTCGCACATTCATACAATATTTACTAACATTTACAAACAGCCCAGGGGACCCCCAAGTCCACGGTTGTTGCCTCCCTCGCTAGCGAAAGAGGAAGTGGAGTCTCGGGAAGTCCCCCACGCTCCCCACCAGCCACGTCACCGGATACGAGCCAGCGGAGGCTGACGAAGAGCGCGAGAGCCACATACGCTCAGGACATGATTGGAGAAACTGGCCATTGCCAGGACTCCCACTGTGCGCATTTATAGTAGGTCACGAGGCCACTGCCGTTTCAGTCTCCGGGGAGGATTATAGAGATGAGTGGAGCAGTGCAATGACTGTGCTACGGGATTAGGGTGGTTTGATAGGTTACTATGGAATTTCATGAATTTGGAAGGGATGAGTTCAAGAATGTAGGGTATATTAAGATCATTATGAAGGGTTTTGTTGGTGACGTAATAGAGGGCATTTACTATTGTTCTCAGGACTTTTGATTGAAAGGATTGGATGCGCTTGATGTTCGACTTTTTTGCTGTCCCCCATAGCTCTATTCCGTATGTCCAGATTAGCTTAAGTGTAACTTTGTAAATAAGTAGTTTATTTTCTATTGAGAGATGGGATGTCCTTCGAAGTAGTCTGTACAGTAGTCCAAAGCGTCTGTTTAGTTCTTGTCTTTTTAGCCTCGTGTGTGGGTTCCATGTAAGTCTTTTGTCGAGATGGAAGCCTAAATACCGTACTGTCTCAGACACGGGGAGAGGAATCGAATTAAAAAATACTAAAGGGACAGGACTTGCGGCAGAGGGTAAAGGTTATGTGGGAACATTTTGCTTCATTGACCTTGATTCGCCATTGGTTGCACCAATACTCAATCTCATCAAGGTGTTTTTGAAGGTTTTGGGATGCTATATCAGGGTCTGAGTGGGATGACAAGACTGCAGTGTCATCTGCAAATGTTGCCAAGAAGGTATTGGGGGTAGAGGGGACATCAGCGGTATATAGGTTATAGAGGATGGGACCCAGGACGCTGCCCTGTGGAACTCGTGCTTTTATGGGATAGTAGTTAGAATATTCTAAACCACAGCGGACTTGGAAGAAGCGGTTTGAAAGGTAGGACTTTAGGATTAGGAAAAGGGTCTGTGGTAAATGAGTTTCGAGCTTGTAAAGCAAACCTGCGTGCCAAACCCTATCAAAAGCTTGAGCTATGTCCAGAAAGGCAGCAGTGCAACATTGTTTGGTTTAAAGGGCTGAGGATATGTGATCAACAACGCGAAGGCCTTGTTGAGCTGTGGAATGTTGTTGACGGAAGCCAAACTGATGTACAGGAAAAAGGTTTTTGGATTCAACAATTGGAAGTAGACGTTTTAAGAGGAGTTTCTCAAATATTTTTGAGAGGATAGGGAGTAGGCTAATTGGACGGTAAGATGAGCCGTCGTTGGGTGGTTTTCCGGGTTTGGCGAATAGGACAATAATGGAGTGTTTCCAGAGGAGAGGAAAGTGTTGGTTCGGATAATGGAATTATAAATGTAGGTTAGGAAGATTATGGCTTTGTGAGGAAGCTGTTTAAGAATTTGAGGAGTAAGAAGATCATATCCAGGGGATTTTCGGTAAGGTAAGTTTTTCAGAAGGTATTTGACCTCAGAGGGGTTAACGGCTTTTGGTGGAAGTGAGAGAGGTATAGGTGAAGTGAGGTAATCTTCTACAGTTGTGCTATGAGTATGGTTTTGATGAGAAAGGTGAGGTGCAAAAGTATGGGTAAGATGCAGAGCACATTCCTCCGACCTATCCCCATCCGAAGCCGCCCAGGACCCATCATCACGACGGAGTGGGTGTGAAACAGGATGATACTTTAGGATTTTTTTAGTTACATTCCACAGAGAGTTATCCCTGGTAGAAAGAGAGGAGAGATGGGAATTGAAGGAATCGGAACGGAAGGACGCCAATTGCCGCACTACCAATCTGCAGTACTGATTGTATGAGCGGCGATCAGCAGGATGTCGGGATCTTTGCCATACTGTTCTGGAACGGCGTTTGGATTGGATTAGGTCTTTGAGGTGCTGAGGTAAACGATTGTGATTGTAGATTTTTGGGTGACTATGCCTCCCAAGCCGACCTCTGGACCAGAGTAGTGAAAGAATGCACTGCATCATCTAGGTCTTGGGATGTTTTCAGGGACACTTTGAGGTCAATGGAGTCTGTAAGAAGCTGGTGGAAGTGGTCCCAATCGACTGGGCCCCTAATAAATGAAGGAGGAGGTAATTTGTGAATGGGCTTTAGGGAAATGGTTAATAATATAGGGCTATGATCGGTGGAGAGGTCATCGAGGCGCTTGAGTGAATAGTTTAGTGTTCCTAAACTATTGTAGAAGAAGAAGTCTAGGAGATCTGGATTTCGGTTGGGAACTGATGGCCAATAGGTGGCTGTGTCAGGAGAGATCGTGGAGCAATGTTTCCGTGTGAGTGCAGACAGCAAAGCACGTCCGCGTGTATTCGTGGATCTTGACCCCCAGTGTTGGTGCTTTGCATTAAAGTCCCCACCCACAAGGAAACAATGTCCTATGGAGTCTAGAAAGGAGATGAATTGGGAATCGGAAATGGATTTATTGGGAGGGCAGTACACTGATGCTAGAGTAAGGGGGAAAAGGAAGGTGCTGATTGACACTGCAGTGGACTGAAGGAAATCATGTGCTACCAAAGGAACTATGTGATGAGAAATGGAATTATGAACAATGACAGCGGTACCTGCATGAGCTCTTCCATCTGGGTGATCAGTTCGGTAAGTTTGGTACTGTCGAATCGTAAATAGTCGTTTGCTAGTAAGTCTTGTTTCAGTAATGAGAGCTACGTCGATGTCCTTGTCGTGGAGTAGTGCTGTCAGTTAGTTAGTGTGGGTGGGAACACCATTCGCATTCCAAAGGAGAATGGATAAGGAGTCGGAAGGATCCACTTATGGATTTTGTTTAACGGGGATAAGGTAGGAGACAAGATTTGTAAGTAGGGAAATGAGATGAGTAATTAGGGTTCTGAACTCTGTAAGAAATGAGGTTAAAAGGCTAGTGAGATCCGAAGAACTTGAAGGTGGAGGAATGTACGGGATGTGTGGCTGAGGATGGGATAGAGTTTGTGGGTTGACGGGATGAACGGAATGCTGGGAAAGGTGATCTTGTGTACAGGGGGTGGGCGGTGCCTGTGGCTGCTCTCTGTTGCGAACGGCATCGGCGAAAGAGACAGTAGGCCTCAAATTTCTGGCTGGGCCGCTTCTTGCTGCAAGTTTTTCCACTTCTGGCTGACGGCGTTGTTCGGTCCTCGACTTCAGCGTTCTGTAAGCCTCGCAGCCCTTGTAGTTGGCCGGATGGCCTTGCTTGCAAAGTACGCATACCGCGGGCGATTTTAGGGGCTTTTTGCACAATTCGCTTTTGTGCTGCCCACTACACTTTACACATCTGGGAGGGTGGTGGCAGTAAGATTTCGTGTGCCCATATGCCTGACAATTATGGCACTGGACGATGTCTCGTTTGGGGAACGGTTTCTCAACCTTTACCCTTGTATAGTACAGTTCATAAATCTTTTCTACTCCAGTTGTTCGCTCGAGATCGACGAAGAACAGTGGTAACGCCGTTTTTATTGATCCCTCTTGTTGTTTATCCTCACGTAACACGTTCGTTATTTGGTGAACTTTGAATCCGAGAGTAAAGAGTTCATCTTCGATTTCGTCAGCTGGTGTGGTCGGGTGCAAGTTTCTAATTACTACTCGGAGCGAGCGTTCTTGTTTCAACTGATAGGTGTGAAAGTCAGCATTGGTTTCGTCCAAATATTTGATAATTGCCCGATAAGTATCGGGAGTGTCCGGAGATATTTTTAAACCCTGTCAAAAGCTTGAGCTATATCAAGAAAGGCAGCAGTGCAATACTGTTTGGTTTCAAGGGCTGAGGAGATGTGATCAACAACGCGAAGACCTTGTTGAGCAGTGGAATGCCGTTGGCGGAAACCAAACTGGTGTGTGGGAAAAAGGTTTTTGGATTCAACAATTGGAAGTAGACGTTTGAAGGGACTTAAAAGCATTAAAGTGGTATAGATAAGATCTCACTACACGGTAGATTATTTCATAGATATATTTTTTTACCATTTATTTTAGCATTTCAAAGTTACTTATTTTAAATAAATACTATATTACCATTCACGAGTGTTGATCATCATACAATATTGATGTACAATGAATGACTTCCAAGTTTACTCAGCTGGAGGCAAAAGTGACCATCCCAGACTAAAGTTAAGTACTCTTTATTTTTTAAATATAATTATATTTCCATTGTTCCTTAGCGAGTTATTGTAAAATGCATTAAATGCTTGAATGCTTAATTAGTTAAATCAATAAACTGAAGTATTTATTTAAAATTTTTAAAAATACTAGGGCACTATTGAATAATATTTATTAAAAAATGTAGACCTTAATTATTGAAATAAATTTAAAGTCAAAATAAATTAATAGAAAAAAAAATTGGTCAACATTATCAACTAGTTACATAATTTCAATGACCCTGTGCTAATCTCAGGAAAACGATCTTCTGAAAGCCGCAGTGTGCAGTGTGGAACATTACGCTGTTCCGGCCTTTACAATTAAACTATGTGTATTAAGAAGATAAAGATCGACTATAAATAACTGGGAGTGATGACTTTTTCGTGAATTAGGCAGTGCTTATGTCAGGAACGATGGACGGCACTGGTATTATCTTCCGTCTGTCGTTCATCTGCTTTAGCATTGGCTGGTGTACTGGTCGGACAAAAGTGAGTACCTGTCACCTCTAATGCACTTTGAAATCTCAAGTTTTCCACTCTAATACTTACTCACTGCGTAATGTTAGTGAATACAATATCAATATATTGCTAAAAAAAAAAAAAAAAAAAAAAAAAAAAATCACTGGTTACAATTCGTCTTGATAATGCCATAGGATCGGTGAAAGTTATTTAGCGTAATTGTGCTACTAGTTTTGACGGTGTTATTTTGTTAGTATACTCTCATAAAACAAAAATTGGATAATATATTGATGTATAAATATAAATAAATATATATTTATAAATAGGTATAAATAAATATAAATAAATTAGAAGTTTGAAAATGTTTTCAAACTAGGCTCCAGTAGGTATAGTTTTTTTTCTAATAACTATGATATTGAACTATTTTAATGGCATGTATTTTATTTATTTCAGCTGCGTGAAGTCGCTTACTTGTATGATTTTCAGCCCTGCTCAAACTTTCCAGTGTCAGGTGATTTAAACGCTAGTTACGTCTACGGTGGCAAAGATGACTTTAAGGCCAGCGTAGAGTTCACAGTGAAGAAGACATACCCAACAGTTGAAGTAAATATAAGAGTTTACTAGAGAATCACTGGCTATCTTCTCCAGCATGTGAAAGAATACTTATTCAAAACAATAACAGGAATAAGTGATAATAATATACAAGTATATAATATATATCTGATAATGAATAAGCTTTTCATCTAATACAATGTTTCTAACGAATTCCATCTTCCTCTCCTCCTCGCCACCCTCTAATAAGATGTGTTACCATTATAAATGGTTATCATCATTCTTTCCAATCTGTAACACTTAGAACGATTAGTACAATAAAAAATGTCTGCTTTCCTAAAAACAATATCAATTAATTTAATCCACCTTCCAACTCGGCTTATCCATTGATTCTGCCACAACCGTCACATGGTCCTCCATGTGATTGGGTAAATAAGATCATCTCTATGAATGGATCCTCACACTTCTGTTGCTATAGTTATAGTCGCAATTATAACTGCTCGGAATTTCCAACAGTTTCTGATTGAAATATACTTTTTCATTAATTCGTGCTGTAAATGAACTTAAAGTGATGAAACTTCTTTTCTAAGACGCATCAAAATCTTTATTGTCATCATTTTTAGCACCACCGAATTATCACTACGATTGATCATCCCATCCTTTTATCCAAACTAGAAAATAGGATTTATCTAGTCGCACTGTAATACGATTCCATCCCTTTAATTTCCACCGATCCGAAGTCGTGTTAAATATCCTAATATAACCCTTTATTTTACGCTACCCTTTTCAAAAGAAGTTGTGCTGAGATTTTCGATTCCCCCAACTATGTTATGCCTATACGTCGATGAGTTCCAGACGTTTATATGACACACAATTATTCTCTCCTCACTTCATTACAGTTCTAAGCTTAAAATTCAAGAAGACCTGGACCAAAGCAAACCTTAAAAAGTACAACCTAGTTTGGAACCTCAATTATTCTCATGCCAATTTAGTTTTAGACATTAAAATAATATATTTTCTAGGTGACAATTGTATTTTTTTATTTTCAGGGCCTTTTTGAGTGTAGCAAATGCCCAAGCAGGGAAAAGACCGATTGTGAAATGTTCTTGAGTTTTCCTATGGCTGACTACTGCGCTTTTGAAAGTTCGGAAGGTGACTGGAGATTAGCCTTAGACCAAGTTAATCCGCCCCTTAAGTGTCCTATAAAGGTAATATTAAACGCTGTAATATATTTAATAAATTTTAACATACTGTGTTTGAATGAACCCGAAATCTGTTGTAGGTAATTATCCATGGATTTGGCTTGGAATTATATACTAATACACCGTGTCGTAGGTTACCTGCTGTTAGTAGTTGTAGAAGTATTATTTTACGAGCCCTTCAGTAGGACGGTTCCTCATACGGTTTTTTTTTCTAAACCCCTGAATTTATTAACATTTTACAATTTTACAAATTTCTATTTACAATTTCTCCTCTTTCTGCGATGCCCAGATGCATTTGAAGGAGGTTGGGTTACATAACCCAATTGAGATGAATTCATCCACCGTAGGCAGCTCAAAGATCCCATGACGCTCACTGACCACTTGACCTCTGACCACTTTCATCAGTATACCGTTTTGGAATTGTTGGAGTTGCCGAGCTGTCGTATACGTCAGATGACGAAAAAGCGGTGTAGGCCTGAGTATACTCTTGTAGATCAATAGCTTGAGACGCAGTGATAGATTGGGGGAAGTCAATAAATGCGTAAGCCAGTAAGACTTCTTGCGTGTTTGCTTCAACTTCTTTACAAAATGGTTACTAAAATGAATGTGTCGGTCCATTTTAATTAGGCTGGTGAGTTTTGCTGCGTTCCTAATGTGTAAGTAGTAGGCAGCGGACTTTTTACCTTTTGGAAAGAGAAAATTACGTCAGTCTTACCGGCGTTTACACCGCTATGTCATTAGCGAAAGCGGTAACTGTTGTGTTTTTATATCGGGCTCCTACAATTTCAGACGTGTATACGTTGAATAGTACAGGGGATCCTTGGTGTACTCCACAGGTCAGTGGCAGTGGCACAGCTTCAGAGATACTTCCATCCACCCGCACCCACATCAATCTATTGTTCAGGAAGCTAACCAGAATTGAATAGAGTTGCTCCGGGCATTCCCGGTCGCAGAGCATTTGTCACAATGTCCCGTGGGATACCGAGTCGAATCCTTGAGCGTAGTCAATCGAAATCATAGCCGTGGCTATGTTTCTATTCATGTTATGGCTAGCTTCTGACTGTAGCTTCAGAAGGGGGTGCTCTGTACTCAGACTGGATTGAAATCCAGTCTGTTCTGGCGGAATAATATCATTATCCGCGCAGTAATTTTTAAGATAATTCAAAAAAAAATTTCCCGTCTGAGGTAACAGGCTGATCGGGTTGTAGTGGGCTCCTTATGCGGGGTTTCCCTGCGAGCCCGTGATACGACTCCAGAGGGTGGTTATCGATGACTGTGGTGCGGGCATTGCGGTCTAATGAGATTGGTCACCCGTTAGCGCACTTCGGCTATTCTCTTAAACCGTCTTTATTCGTATATCCATAGTAGTAACCTTACCAGCTAACAAAATTACAACAACTTACAACTTACTAACTAACTACCTACTATTTTCAGAGGTAACTTACATCCTAACTAGCTATTTACACTTTAACGAATAATAAAACCTATCTGTGACCTATATGCCTATATGCATTACAGAAACCATTAAGATATTTCTTAAAGATTAGTAACTACTTAATACTACCTAAGGTGGTTACAATATCCCGCCACGTTGGTCCATGACACCTTCACTGCACTCATACCAAGTACTACGCATCAGGACCTCTTTGATCAGCTGGGGACACTCCATGGCTTCCTTTGGAAACCCAACTCTGATGCAGTTAGCGTATCGCGGACTTTTATCCTTATGGGTGCAGGCATTCGCTAAATTTCCCTCAAAGACACACCATTACAAACAACGGGATTTCTTTTTCCTTTTTTTTTTTCAATCCCATTACAAAACGACAAAATTATTATTCATTATAGATTCTCAGGCAAATCTATTCACATATCACTTTTTATATGTCCTGTAGCATCGGTACATTCTATACAAGGTCTGATTTCGGTATATAAGTTATATAATTAATACAAGTACAATGATACACAATGTGCTTGGTTTCATTGAATAGGCTCTATAAGGTGATGGGGAGGAAATCTTTAACTACCAGCCTGTGCAATCCCCCCCCCCTAGCTCGACAGTTCACATCAACGCGAACCTAACAGCGGGTGAGACCTGCACTACCCACCTTATAAAGTCCCTAGCTGCTCGCATCTTGAAGATCAGCTTCAGGAATCCCTCTGATCCTGGGGCAGACTCGGGAAACAAGGATCAGCTCGGGACAATGCCGTCCACACCTAATCCACGAATTCATCTGTCCAGGACGTAGGGGCTCCTCAAAACACTCTCTTCTAGCTCTTTCGAGGAGCCCGCAGTTTTCGAGGACTCCAGAGGCTCACCTCGCCCTCCATATTAGGTGCCTCCACGTGTATCAGTAGAACTAAGATGTACCGTTAAACGGAGTGACTATTGTCCCTGAATGTTGTCAGGACAGTTTCTTGACAAACGTATGACCCCGACGAAGATCCTGTATTGTTTGTGAAGAATGAAATGGACAAATTTATCTTCCCATATTAACCTCAGTTCTCTGCAAGTGAAAAATAAAAATACCTTATAAGGGTGATAACTGCTTCCGTTGAAGGAAGAAGAGGATGGCTGATGTTAAAAGTGAGTTTAAGGACTAAAAAATTGCCTTATTTTAGAACTTGGTACAATATTGTGACACCTAGTAAATTTTGTCTTAGACATTTTAATGTTCACACGAGTGTTTTCTTTCTTCTTTTATTGGTTTAAAACTTGTCTTCCGATTCAACTTGTTTTCAGTTTTTTTTTAGCTTTTAAAAGCTTGTGGAAATTTTATGATATCTCTAACTTTTATGGGCCTTTTTTTTATACCGTGAAGTGCACTTTTAAACATTTTCATATTTTTTAACATTTTGAATGTAATAAAAAGGCTCTCGATCGATTTCTAGTTATGCTTCTTGAGAATTTTTTCAAGAAATAAAATAATAAATACGCTGAGTTTTGTAGTTTGAATCCTGTTCTCTTCATACAATATACTGAATTTACTATGAGAAACAATTAACACAATTCTCACCCCACCTGTGACAGAATATGAAAACAGAAAGGGTACTGACATTTGAGATTTAGACAGAGTACTCCCATTGACTTATAATCACCTTAAAGGCCGTTGTGATCATCCAAATGATTTGGGTATTTTATCACA
The DNA here is from genome assembly GCA_930367205.1 of Acanthosoma haemorrhoidale. Classification (NCBI taxonomy): domain Eukaryota; kingdom Metazoa; phylum Arthropoda; class Insecta; order Hemiptera; family Acanthosomatidae; genus Acanthosoma; species Acanthosoma haemorrhoidale. The sequence goes on along the minus strand of OV884011.1, from coordinate 179,430,093 downwards.
AAACTAGCGAGTTTGACAATTCTGACCTCGTTTGACGGCCTGATTTCGATTCTTTTCGGTTTGATTTAATTTTAAAAAAGTTTGAAAAGGAGAAATTGTATACACTGGATCACCACTTTATTCCTAAAATAATATCAACCTACCTGTTTCGCCAATATATTGTATACGTGATCTTCCTTCCGAAATTCTCTCCATCCACATGTTCAGACATTCGTCTCGTATTTTAGATACTAGTCAATTTGCCTTCAAATAAAGAGAAGTCGATAAAGGATCGTTGAAAGTTGAAGGTTCGTTCATGGAGCAATACTAATAAATAATTTTATTTCTCCAAAAAGTATTTATTTTGCACAAACGTCTTTAACAATTTCATCTTCAGACTTTGTAGGTAGACATAACAATGAAATTACATAATTTAAAATATTTCGTCACTGTCTCTCTTTATAAAAATACTTCATTCGGAATAAACAGGATACGGATCACAGATTGTTTCCGATGACTCACAATATTAATTAATTTATATTGTTTTTGCACTTCTGAAGCTTAACCAAGGATGATTAACTATACAAAATATGCAGTAAAGTCATTTTCCTTATCTTAATTCCTCCACTGGCCGAATATATTTTTTAAATTATGTAATAAAATAAGAAAAATTCAAGAGCTTAGACTGAACATATACCTATAGCAATTACCAATATCTTTATACTTATTGTTTCTTGTAGGGTCATTATTCTGTGAAAGACTTCCCTATCTCTCTGGCAATACCATCTGTGAAGAAGTTCCTCGGGATAGGACTGCTAACGGATACTACCATCTATTACAACCGATTAATAATGAAATACAAAGAGGACAACATTCTTTGCTTGGAAATGATGGGTTCATTTCGTCTAATGCGAGCTTAAGGGTTCTAGAAATTAATGAAACTTCTATTTGATATTGCATTATTTTTAATTACATTGAACATGTTAAATATTCAATAATTTACCATTGACTCAATGTTTGTAGCAAACTATTTTAATAAAAGATTACACAATAAACCATTAATTGAATTTTTTTTTTGTCCAGAGCTCTCAAAAGTTGAAAAGAGGAATGGGGGGAAAATAAAATAACATGGAATTTATAGGAGTGAAAGGGATCCTTTTACTAGGAGGGGGCCATTTGAAGGTTGGGTGAAGGAATTGAGGAGTGTGGCAGACCTCGGCTGAGGTCCAGACATCTCGGTAGAGTGGCGAGAGTCCACTGACGGTTGATTAATTGATTTGAAAACAAAACAGATTATATTTAGGAATTATATTTTAGTTTCTGAGATAAAGGAGAGTTGCCAACTCTGGATGGCAGCAGATTGAATATACAGCCAGACTATGCTAAATGAACTGGTGAGATTTTTACTCAAGAAATTGCTAACCTGCAGGTTTCAGGAGTTTGTTACCACCCTCACTCTAAAAGTGGAAGAACCTTTCGGTCTAACATTTTGAGTAAATAGACACCAGTTAAACAGCTATCACGGCTAAATTTTGTGGATCCTTTGGTTGATATGCCTTAAACTGTATTCCAATAAACCCACATGTTGACGATGTTCGAGCGACAAAAGACGTCTAACTCCTTCTTTTGTTTGCAACCTCACTAGATGTCTTGATAGTACATGAAGATTATTTTTTATAGCAAAATTAGTGACCACGCAAACAAATCTCTAATACAACTGGACATCATTGAAATGTACCCACTTTTTTTTGTAAGCGGCATAGTGTTGTGGTGTAGTTAAAGCAACTAGTGGAAGGATGGTAAAAAGAATTCTTGGAAGTAATTTGAAGAAAATACTGGGCCATTGTCAGAGACAACGACTTTAGGTACACCCCGCTGAGCAAATACCGTTTCGAGGACGTTTGAAGTGGCTTGCGATGTTGTTGAATTTGTGCTACTGCCGTCCACTCGGAGTAAGCATCAATGACTAATTGTTTAATAATAGTTATTTCTAAGTGCTGAGCAATAGTGCAGATGAATTTGGGTAATCCCTGCGGTGAGATCGGAACTGACAACTTTGCAATACAATTTTGCATTCTTGAGGCACATAGAACATCCCTTAGCCATTGCTTCGATGTCACGATCGATGGATGAATAAATAAGAGGTCGAGCCGAACTCTTCATTTTAACTAATCCTATGTGGGCTAGTGGAGTTTCTTCCAAGAGTACCTGATGAAACTTCGGCGGAATGATAACCATATGTCCAAGCATTAGGCATCCGAGCTGGGGTAGTCTGCTTCTCATCCTTTGCAGCCAAGGGATTTATGATATCTCCGTTCAAAAATTGCAGTCAGTAATGCTTACAATTACGGATAACGGTGAATTTCCTCAGCTATCTCATTAGAAGTGTGTAGCGTTATTTTATTAAGCTGACGTACGAATTCGTCCATGGAGTTTTCTGGGTGAACTTAGTTGACTCGAAAATAAGGTAGTTCCTTGTCGACGGTTTTCACGGCTCTAGAGTCAGCATCGCAGTTTTAACTATGGTATCGCAGTTGAATTTTGATAGGTAATTGGTATAATTAGTACGAGTGTGTGAACTGAGCACTAAGAACAAAGATGTGGGAAAATGGTTTGTTATAATACGGTGAACTTAAGAGCATAAAGATATTGAAAAATCGTTTAACAGTCCAGACAACAGGAAGCGCTTCTCGATAAATTTGTGGATATCACCGTTCTATGGCATTAAGAGTTTTGCTTGCATATGACATTGGGCACTCCGAGTGCTGTGGCATGGTTTCAAAAAGTAGCTGAAATTTAGGATTGAAAGGTGTAATTACTCTGTCAGAGACTTTAATTTTGAAGAACTAAGCATTTCTCTAAATGGAGCAGTGATCATCGATAACTTCGGAATAAAAATAATAAATAAAGCATGATAGTAAGTGACCTGGCCTAGAATACCACACATTTCTTCACGAGTAAATGGCAGAGTTGAATTGAAGGCTGCATCAACATGCTTCTTTTGACAGTGCAATTCTGCTACCTCGATTGTGTAAAATTTTTCTGATCGAGGAAGTCGATTTTTTCCAGGTTAAATGCACATTTAGATCTCCGAAGGTTCAATGCAGAATTTTTAATGGATTTCAAGAGCACGAATCATTCCCTCACCATAAGTTGAGAAATGAAGGATGTCAAAAAAAAACTAATGGCATTGACAAATTTTGCAAAATATGAATATAAATAATGAATAATAGCAACACCATAATGTCCGCGTGTGTGGATGTGTTTAAGGTCATAGCTTTGCAAAATTTTACACAACGAAGTAAGGCGTCGGTTACACTAAGCCTTAAGAATTTAGATGCACCAATTAGTTTTTGGAACAGACTATTGATCAGACAGATTAATCATCAGCTAGTTGAGGATTTAGTAATCAGCTTAGTATTCACCAGTTATTCTCATTTTGCCACCTTTCATTACAATGCGGGGTGGGGAAGCCCATTGCAAAGTTTGAAATGAAATTGCAGCTGAATGAAAAACTCAAAAAAATGAAAAACAGATATATCATATGCATATTACTTGATAAGTATACTTGTTAGGCCTCTTCTATGGCAGCTAAGGTCGGAAGCCACATTAAAAAGGGTACGAGTTTCAGTCGAGTTCTGGCAGTACATCAGTCTTCTGCTAGGTAGCAGCAGTATTGCCAAAAACAGCATTGAATTTAAGGGAGTAGTAAAGGATTCGTAGGTAGTAAATGTGTGATTAAATAATAAATGTATGATACTAGGATATAGTCTTATATATCCATATTTCTATTTTAATAATAATTTACATAAAAGTGGTTAAGTATTTTTTTTCAAACGTGATCCATTTGTTATTATTTAATATTTTTATCTAACCATTTTAAGTGGTTAGTGTGAAGGAATTATAATTTAATTCCAGTCATGTTAAAGTTATAGTCGAAATAAACAAGGTAATCTATTGCATAAGTAATAAATTGAATTAAAGGTTAAGCAAAAGCGCTGATACGTAAAAAACCCGAACAATCCCGAGCACTGCCGAAGAAAACTGCTCCAATTCTGCGAGGCCAAAACCGTTGCTTGCCTGGCTTCCCAGTCTCATCCCCAGTCTCAAGAACAGGAGGAAGGTAATTGCCGCCGCTAGCTGTCAAAGAGATGAAGGACAGAGTAACATAGTTGAAAAGGTTCCCGATTAGGATTGCATACAGAACTAGGAGGTACGGCCAGAGAGTGAAGAGAGCTCTGCAGAAGTCGACACAGTGAGCTCCTAAAATGTAATGCCGTCCTGGTAGCAACTCCTACGGTAAACGGAGAATTTCCTTGGCTCGCCGTCTTTTAAATTCCCTCACAGCCTTGGCGGGTAATTTCGTTGGATGGGAGTGGGAATCCGCGCTCGTTTTTCAAATCTTGGTTGTCGGCAAATCTATATAATAAATAAATAATAAATATGTCTTCAAGAAAATATAAAATAATTTTGAGTTTAAAAATAATTCTTGTAGCTCAGCTATATATATATATATATATATATATATATAATCCAGGTAAGAATTATTAAAGTTACTTTAATTCAATAAGTCCAATTTAAGACAATATTTAAAGTGATGCTAGTAAAATTCTTGTTACATTAAATTATATTTATCAAAGAGCTAAAAAAAATCAATAGAAGTACCTTTCTGCGATTGAGGAATGTAGAAATGAAGAATTTAAAAGAAAATGTTCTTCAAAATATTAGGTTATTAAAAATAAAACTATTCTCTTATTTATTCTACTATATATAAATAAGGATGATATATTTGATATTGATATATATATAAGAAATAAATTTTATTTTGAAAAACTGCTAGTTAACTAAAAATACTTCAGTTTATTGACTAATCCATCTTATTATACATTAAAAATCGCATTTCTAACAAATAAAACTAAAATAAGTAAGTAACTAAAACATTAATACAAAAATAATATTCAGGCCAACTGCAACGTAATTAATTATATTACTGTAATTAAATATTACAATTAAATATTTCATTTGTATTTTTGGCTTTGAAAATTGATTATTTGGATATGTTTGTCATTTTTCTTGCCGCCTCCACGTGTCCTTAACCATGAGAGAGAAAAAAGCAGAACTTTAAATCTTAAAAAAGCTTCTGAGCTAGGAGAGGACATATCTTAAGAGTTAAAGGAACAGACCAGATTTTTTTTTAGCGTTTATTGTTTTGTTTATATATATATTTATATTTGAAAATTGTATCTGAAACAAAAACTAATCAGTATATTTGGAATTGTTATGAAATATTTGTTTAGCCTGTAAGCATTGCATGAACTGAAATCCAAAGAAATAATCCAGTAGCGTACCTGGGAGAGGTGGGGCGCGGTACGGTCCGGTCTTGGGAGCATTTTTTTTTATATTTCGTCTAAATTATGAAAAAATAAATAATATAATAGTATTATATTACAAATTCAATTTATAATAAATATTCAATTTAATAGTATCTCAACTAAAGCAAAATCGAATGGAATGACATCTTCAGAAATGAATTTTTTTTTTTTTTTCAGGTTTCAATCAATTTTTTATTAAGATAAAATTACAATCTGCCTTTTATTAGGCAATGAGTAATTGAGATAAATGTCATCATTCATACTATATTTACAATTCATCATTCACTCGCTCATTCATACAATATTTACAAACAGCCCAGAGGCCCCCCAAGTCCACAAGGGTCACCTCCCTCGCGGAGGAAGGAAGCGGAGTCTTGGGGAGTCCCCCACGCTCCTACGTCAGCCGCGTCACTGGATAAGCCAGTGGAGGCTGACCAAGAGCGCGAGAGCCACAGACGCTCAGGACATGATTAGAGGAACTGGCCATTGCCAGAACTCCCACTATCACTTAGTTATAGCAGGTCACGAGGCCACTGCCGTTTTAATCTCCGAAGAGGATTATAGGGGTGAGTGGTGCAGTGCAATGACTGTGCTAGGGAATTAGGGTGGTTGGATAGGTTACTATGGAATTTTATGAACTTGGAAGGGATGAGTTCAAGAATATAGGGTATATTCAGATCATTGTGAAGGGTTTTGTTGCTGACGTAATAAGGGGCATTTACTATTGTTCTTAGGACTTTTGATTGAAAGGATTGGATGCGCTTGATGTACGACTTTTTTGCTGTCCCCCATAGCTCTATTCCGTATGTCCAGATTGGCTTAAGTATAACCTTGTAAATAAGTAGTTTGTTTTCTATTGAGAGGTGGGATGTCCTTCGAAGTAGTCTGTACAGTTGTCCAAAGCGTCTGTTTAGTTCTTGTCTTTTTAGCCTCGTGTGTAGGTTCCATGTCAGTCTTTTGCCGAGATGGAAGCCTAAAAACCGTACTGTCTCAGACACAGGGAGAGGAATTAAATTTAAAAAGACTGGTGGACAGGACTTGCGGCAGAGGGTAAAGGTTATGTGGGAACATTTTCCTTCGTTGACTTTGATTCGCCATTGGTTGCACCAATACTTGATCTCGTCGAGGTGTTTTTGAAGGTTTTGGGATGCTATATCAGGGTCTGGATGGGTTGACAGGACTGCAGTGTCGTCTGCGAATGTTGCCAAGAATGTATTGGTGGTAGAGGGGACATCAGCGGTGTATAGATTATAGAGGGTGGGACCCAGGACGCTGCCCTGTGGAACTCCTGCTTTAATGGGATAGTAGTTAGAATATTCAAAACCACAGCGGACTTGGAAGAAACGGTTTGAAAGGTAGGATTGTAGGATTAGGAAAAGGGTCTGTGGTAGATATTTTTTGAGCTTGTAGAGCAAACCTGCGTGTCAAACCCTGTCAAAAGCTTGAGCTATATCAAGAAAGGCAGCAGTGCAATACTGTTTGGTTTCAAGGGCTGAGGAGATGTGATCAACAACGCGAAGGCCTTGTTGAGCTGTGGAATGTCGTTGGCGGAAACCAAACTGATGAGTAGGGTAAAGGTTTTTGGATTCAACAATTGGAAGTAGGCGTTTTAATAGGAGTTTTTCAAATATTTTTGAGAGGATAGGGAGTAGGCTAATTGGACGATAAGATGAGGCGTCATTGGGTGGTTTACCGGGTTTGGCGAATAAGACAATAATGGAATGTTTCCAGAGGAGAGGAAAGTGCGTCGTTCGGATAATGCAATTATATATATAGGTTAGGAAGATTATGGCTTTAGGAGGAAGTTGTTGGAGGATTCGAGGAGTAAGGAGATCATATCCTGGAGATTTTCGGTAAGGTAATTTTTTCAGAAGATATTTAACCTCGGAGGGGTTAACGGCTTTTGGTGGTAGTGAGAGAGGGATAGGTGAAGTGAGGAAATCTTCAACAGTTGGACGGTGATTATTGTTTTGAGGAGTAAGATGAGGATCCTTGGGCATAAATGGGGTGATTTTATGTGAATGATCCCAGAACCACTATATATGTTTTTTGTGGAATTATAATCTTTTTTCTTCTCTGTAGAACTTATAATGTAATCGTTAATTAACACACAACCCCGCATGAAAAGCAGTACTTGTCCAAATATATAAACAAAAGGGCAAAATTTCTGAACTGACATAATTAAACTAATTAAAACGACGGAGAAACCCATTGAAAAGGCTCTAGAAACAAGCATAACTATGTTTTTAAGCTCGTTGACTGGCTCAATTATGCCTGTGTCGGTTGGGAAAATTATGATCGACACATATAATTAAGGTATAAAGTCGTTACAGTAATGAGGGAGCCTAATTGACGTCACGAAAGCCCCTTCTAGGAAAGCACATGCTACAGTCGACCAGGAATATATAACAATTATATTGGGACCGAGTGCTCCCACATGTAGTGTGGCTGTGAGTGTGTACGCATGACTTCGCATTCACACTCCTGTTAAAGTTTAATAGAAAGTTCATTTATATTGTTTTACCTTCGGAATAGGGGGGATTTGTCACGTAGAATACACGGACCATCTAAGGTGAAATCTCTGATGCAATCTGTCTGCAATCCATAGTAACGTTTGCAGTTAAAGAATTAAGCAAGTGGCCTAAATCATGTCATTTATGACTCACAAATGCATTAGAACATGATATTAATACACATTATATCTGCATGTCTTAACTTTAATTCATTGTTCCTAAACGGAAGAGGAACGTAACTTACTAAAAGTCCAAAAGCTGTAACAAACAATGTTATGTTCTTTATACTTTTAACCCTTTCAGTTATGCCAAGGGAATCCTATCGACAGTTACTTTATTACAGTTTGAAATCTTCATAATTTAGACTTCTCTATAAATAAGAAACTTGAAGCACGTATTGCACTGTGTTCTTCTTACTTCTTCACCACGACCAGAAAACACCCGCCTACCTTTCCACATTTTATCAATGAATCTTCGGCGTCAGTATAGAGAGAGAGGATTAGCTCACGATGTTTGTTTATAAATAATAAGTAGATTATTTTCAAACATTTAGCAAGTAAATTAGGTTGACTTGTATGTATGTAATGACCTGTAGATCCATTATTATCACTCAATGTTTCTTCATTGATGTCTTTTCATTCATGTCTTCGTGTCCTTCGTTCCAGATATCCCACACATGTAAAAGAGTTCATCGTTATGACTTCGTCGTCTATAAATGTCAAGAGTGTTTGACTATTAGGGATGTCTTGAGTGAAGTAGTGAACTTTACACCCTTCCCTGTAGTACTCCTGCTCTTATCCAAAAACTGATCAGCATATTTCAATATGTTGTAAATATATAAACAAAATTTGACTGACGTCCAATTTTGTCTTCCCACAGGTTTTAATAAGCGGGTGGGGGGAAAAAAATGTACTTTACTTAATCTAAATCATAGCCAGCAATTAAACCATAAAATAGACCTCTGAAATTTCAAATCGATTTAATAACTTTCACGTCCACAATCACCGAACACTAGGGAGTAGGGTTGCAGGATGTAATGGTTGCCACTATTTGCTCTAAATCCAGCGATCTGAGTTCAAATCTTCGTATCATTTTTTTTTTATGATCGCATATATCAATGATTTACCCTTGTGATTGACGTGACGTAAAAATAACAAAAAAAAATCATGGAAATCCATACAGCCATTCTGACTGACGAAAAACGATCTTAGTTGAATGAAAGAATGATCTCTTCATTGAGGTTTGGCAATTAGGGCAGAGAATAGACAGATTGACAGTGACCGTTGGAAAGTAAAGTCTCTTCCTTGGGAATAAAGAAGGCCTCGAGACTGTGAGGAGACTGTTTTGACGACTAGGAGGGCGAGCAGTGAGTATCGACCGAGAACGTAAGTGAGCCTCAGCTGTGAATGGGCTCCCCTCCTTACTACCCCATTGACTACTCCTTCCAGACAGCCTAAGGCACCCCAACCTGGAAAAAACTTCATTCACCCTCTCCGCTTCCAGGGCGAGTTTTTTTTTCTTTCCCCCCTCTCTCTTCCACCACCTTTTCTATCTGGAGCAGTGGGGATGTAAACATCGGCGTACTACAGTAGCGAGTTAGATGGTGTCATCACACCATGTGAGCTCTAAAAATATGAGTTTCTACCGTGATCCCCGTTATTGTTTGTTAATGTTTCCAAAACTTAATTGGCACGATTGCGCATACAAAAACTCTCAAAGACTCAGCAATGATAGTATAGTAGGACCTAGTTCTAATCAGCCTAATTTTTTGCGAAAGTTTCCATGAAAATTTTCCCATCAGCTATCCATCTACTTAAGTTTTAAATGTTTGCTATTAGGCCAACACAACATATAAACCAAGGTTATCAAAATAAACGAGTTGGATCCATTTTGTAACAGAGGCTCAGTGTGAAAGCGTCCGAAGTTGGTGATCACCATGGAAAGCCGGGTACTGGTTTGATATGTGTGCGTATCACCGAATTGGACGGTGATGACATATACTCAAAACAGGGAACCATAATAGAATAATAACACGTAAACCATTAAGATTTATGTGTCATTTCTGTTAACGTTATTTTTGTGTGTTGCCCTTTCTAATGACCTATAAATAGTTTAAGAAAAATATTGACTAAAAAATAATGATTTTTTTATATATGACATAATAATTACATATTATTATTATGAAAACATCATTTCAGACATTAATATAGATTTACCAATTGATTAATGCTCGTTCTGCGAAAATTGATGATAATACGTCTTATACTCGTATTCTTCACAAGGAATGTAGACTTTATTCCTGAAGAATGGTGACATTTTCCCTATAGCAAATAAAAGAAGAAATACTATAAAGTTTTCATCATGACTAAAAAGTCCCAAGACGATTTTGTACACTAAATGAGTACAATGTTTGTGTAATATTTATAGTCATCACATTTCTGTATTATAATCCATTGTTCGGGGAGTCCTTTATTCAATTCGACAGTTGTTATTAAAATATAACTAACGGAAAAATATTTAAACATTCCATAAATGAACACCTTCCTAAATGATAAGCCTGTGTAAAACTAAAATGATAGGTTGAAGCTAGGAATTGCTTGACTACGACTGGCAAACTGGACTTTATCTAGAGACCTTAGCCAGCCAAGCATAACCCACACATTAATCCTAAATCAATATTAGCGTTGGTTGCATACTGCTATCTATTTCCTATACCGTATTGTGTAATGTTTATAGCTATGTAAAGACATGATTAGACCGGCTGCTGTTACAATATTCATGGTATTATTCCATGAAATAACAACAACAGTGTGTATTGTAAATAAGGGTGAGTTCTCAGAATACGAATGTAACAGGGGGGAATAAGATTATTAAAAAAAAAAAAAATTCCTCTTGATAATAACCCGAGTATTTATCAATTTAGGAGCCCAGAATGTAAACGATAAATAATAATAAATACAAATTTCTTTCTGCAATAAAGAAAAATGTAATATCGGAATGGAGTTCTGTTTTTTTTTTCATTTCATAATACCGGATTTTATAATTGAAAAGTTAACATGAAGAACGTAAAAATTCACCTAAATTGAATATTGACCAAACTTGAATTGGCTGCTTTGATTTATTTATTACAAATCTTTTTTATTATTTCCTATTTCTTTTCTGTTGTTACTATGCCAATTACAGTGCAATATCAATAATTCGAACTAATTGTGGCCCTGGTTAGGGTCAGTGAAAAATGTGGATTTTAATTAATAAAGTTGAGAAAAATTAAACATTAGAGGTACTTTTATTGAAAATGTAGTGCAAAATATAAGTATAAATGTATACACCATGCAAGGGGCCACTGTATGCATATCTATAATAGATGTATGTATTGTGTTCCAAAGCATTTTATTTAGGTAAAAACATTTTGAATAGATGATTTTTTTTGATTAAATTAACATTTTTTTAATGCTTCTCTTGGAGCTGCTGTAGAAGAATAATCTGCTGGGACTATAATGTACATTTTCCTCCATTTGAGATTGGAGACCATGGCAATCCAATTGGTCACGTCACATCTTCATCGCTCAAAGTAGCAGCAGGATTTATTTTGTCGATCAAGTGAGAAACCATTTTCCGATTGGATTTATCGGCAGAAGCTTCTTTAGCAACACATTTCTTGCCCAATAAGTTATTCCAAGAGGTGTGCATGAGTTTTGGGTGGATTGACTCCTAAGACGCGGCAAGGAAATACACCACTTTCATTATTAGATTCAAAGCTTTTAGAAGTCAAAGTTATGTCTCCGTTTTGTGATACTACGTGAGACAGCAGGTCTTTCTTGTAATGTGTGTTTATTGTGTTGTCTTACTGCAAATAAAATTGTTTATCCAAAGTTGCTTTATAAATCATCTTTCCTTCAGACTCGAACTAGACTAAAACAGCTTATTTTAGTGTTCTTATTACCAAAGTTAATGACTAGCGAGATAGTATATAACCACCATATTTGCCGTTGACAACTTTTGAAAAATCATAAAGAATGTTAACAATAATCACTAAACTGATCAAGCATTTTTTATCTGGAGAAACACTGTTCATTCATGCCACCTTTTTAGATGGATAATTTTATCTAAAAATTTTTAAAGATATATGACGTCTAATAGGAAACAATGGTTGTTGACTTCATGACGGACTAAACGGACATGTATTCACAAGTAGAGTTTTATCAACGATCACCTTAGTTAGAATAATTAAAAGCATTTATTAGTCTAGAGTTACAACATATGATTTAATTTTGTATAGTTTCCAGCATTGATTTTATTGATTTTTTTTGTTTTATATTCTTTTTTTTTATATCTTCTTTTGTTATGTACCATGTTGCTTACTATAATAGTAATATTAGTATAACTAAAATTAATTATAAAAATTTCAATACGAATGCGTCTTCATGAAACTATGTAGTTTGGGATAAAGAGATCAGATGTTAAAGATTTACAAATGAAGCACTTAGTTCTAAGAAAATTGCCTTTTTGTACACAGTGCTAGAAAAATTTTGAACATTCGTTTTTAGAGTGTAAATGAGATGATTAAAAAAACAAAATGAAGTATTTTTGATTTAACCACTGAAGACTATGCCCTAAATCCCTCTCAATATTGTTTCTTTAATGTACGTATTTGTTGAGTGTAATGTAGTATACATAATATAATAATAATAATAATAATATTTACATATACCGATGTATTTTAGCCGGTAAATATAATAATTCTTTTAATAAAAAACATGAGTTGATCCAGGGATTGATTAGAGAGAGGGGCAGTCAGTCAGTCGTCGGTGGTTGTCGATGATTAACGAGACTGATGAGGAGGAGACAAGTGGATGTAGGTAACAGGACAGCAGGAGACAGTAGGAGGAGCTACCACCTGCATAGCCACGGAGAACCGAACAGTAGAGTCAGAGCTCCTGCCGCTTGCTGGTATCCACGTACTGCATCTCCTTAGTTATGTCACTGCTATGTCTATCATCCACACACGACATTCCAACCAAACTAAACTGACTGGCTTGATTGGGAGCATTTATTTATTTATTATTATAATTCTACTACAGAGTCCTTCAACAGAGCAACACCATTTTTATTTGTTAGTTAGTATTTTTCAAAACCCTTATTTTTTTTTCTTCCTCATTTTTTTGAGATTGTGAGCCCCCCCATAGTTGACCTATAAACATAAAATTTTACATAGATGATCGATCCGACCAAGGACATGACAAATATTCTCAACTTAATAAAACACAATTTTAAATCTCATTAATTAAATTATTAATCAGTTGAAATTAAGAAAAAGAAAAAATATATATATTTCTATAATTGAAGATCGCGACATCCTGATTGTGCAGTGCTTTTTAGAGGCTTGATATTTTTTATTATTGCTAAATTTGATGTCCCAGATGTTAGTACAGCTCTCATATAATAAATAAAGAAGAATCAATTTTAAGCAATCACTTTTAATTAAGAAATAAATATCATTTGTTATATTGAGTAGAGTATCCAAGTTTATTTGTAAGTTTGAACGCTACCGCCAAACTTCGGCACATATGTTAGGTCCCTACAGAGCGCGCTAAGATCGAAGATGCTCTGAGTTGTAACCTCCTGAATATGGTTACTCTTGTTAAGACAATGGTCAACACTTATTATCGACAATTGTATTGATTCAGGTTAGTTATATGTTTTATTTGTTTATTGTAATATTTGTAGCACTAGCTTATGTGTACCTATGTTTAATATTACAGTTCTAAACTGCATCTGCAAGTGTTCGATTTATAACCTGAGAACCTCCACCTCCTTTAAGTTTCTGAATTCAAAACTTACTAGTTAGTCGTTTTCGTATCACTCTACAAACTAACTGTTTTTTTACCGTACGTAGGAAGTGTCTACTATCCACACACGACATTCCAACCAAACTAAACTGACTGGCTTGATTGGGAGCATTTATTTATTTATTATTATAATTCTACTACAGAGTCCTACAACAGAGCAACACCATTTTTATTTGTTAGTTAGTATTTTTCAAAACCCTTATTTTTTTTTCTTCCTCATTTTTTTGAGATTGTGAGCCCCCCCATAGTTGACCTATAAACATAAAATTTTACATAGATGATCGATCCGACCAAGGACATGACAAATATTCTCAACTTAATAAAACACAATTTTAAATCTCATTAATTAAATTATTAATCAGTTGAAATTAAGAAAAAGAAAAAATATATATATTTCTATAATTGAAGATCGCGACATCCTGATTGTGCAGTGCTTTTTAGAGGCTTGATATTTTTTATTATTGCTAAATTTGATGTCCCAGATGTTAGTACAGCTCAGCTGTGCTGCAGATAAGAGTGGGGAGTCCGGCCAGACCCTCATCTAGCACGAGGAGACAGCTGTAATTCCAAATGTATTTATTTATTTTTGTCATTGTATATATATATTTTCAATATAAAGGTTTTGAAAGGAAAAAAAAAAGACTCTCATTGCACTCTTAATAACAATGGCTCTTAGTTACAATGTGTGCGTTCGCGGCTGCCATTTGCTGTATATTTTTAATTTTATAAAAAAAATACTGTATAATTCAGAAAAATACCGTATATTATAAAACATACGTTTCTATCAGCAGGTAATGTCTGGAAATAAAAAAAAAAACGCTCAAGGTCTCTGGGACACCTACCCCGTCGCCTGTCAAACGTAAGCCACGGCGATCTAATAAATGTGCCTAAATTGTTCAGCACCCAGCAGCTCAGAAATACCACCACCACAACCTACCACATCAAAACAACCAACAACCCATGAGTCTCCATTTTTCACGCCCAATTGTTATGAGGTGTTGAAAAATATTAAAGTAGAGGACATGGCCTCTACACAAACACCCACAAAGCCCACGCCACCAGCTATATTTGAACGCAATAGTAGTAATTTTAAATGACTATGTACCCAATTGAGTAAAATTGTAGGTACAGGCAAATACACGTGCCTCAATCGGTCCCGGGACACAAAAGTTTCTCCGGACACTCCCGACACATACCGAGCGATAATAAAATACTTGGAAGAAACTAAGACCGACTTTCATACATACCAACTAAAGCAAGAAAGATCGCTGCGGGTAGTGATTAGAAACCTGCATCCCACTACAACAGCGGACGAGATAGAGAAGGAGCTCTTAAGCTTAGGATACAAGGTTCGCCAAATTACCAATGTGCTCCGTGACGAAAGGCAAAAGGATGATGCAAGTATCAAGACATGCCACTGCCCTTGTTCTTTGTGTTCTAGAGCGAACATCAAGAGCGTAGAAAAAATCTACGAGCTTACCCACTTGTATTACACAAGAGTACAGGTCGAAAAACCTTACCCGAAACGTGACAAAGTCACAAGCCATAATTGCCATGCATATGGGCACACGAAACCATACTGCTACGAACCAGGTGTGTAAAGTGAAGTGGGCAGCACAAAAGTGAATAGTGCAAGAAGCCCCTAAAATCACCTGCTGTATGCTTGCTCTTCCAGCAAGGCCACCCGGCAAACTATAAAGGCTGTGAGGCTTATAGAATTCTGAAGTCCAGAAGTGAACAGCATCGTCGGCCAGAAGAAGAGAAGCCAGCCACAGGTAGCTCAAGAAGCGCCCCCGCCAGAAATTTTAGGTCTTCAGTCTCTTTTGCTGATGCCGTTCGGAACAGAGAGCTGTCACAGGCATTGCCCACTCCTCCTCCGCAAGTTCTTTTCAAGTTCAGCAAACTCAATCCCATCCTGAACCACACACCCTGAATATTCCTCCACCTTCAAGCTCTTCAGATCTCACTAGTCTATTACCATCATTCCTTACAGAGTTCAGAACCCTAATTACCCCTTTCATGTCCCTTCTTACAAATCTTGTCTCCTACATACATACACACAGAGGTCGGTCTGGGAGGCATCGTCACCCCACCGTCATCTAAAAAATCACAATCAAAATCCTTTACCTCAGTATCTCAAAGACCTAATCCAATCCAAACGCCACTCGAGAACAGGGTGGCAAAGATCCCGATATTCTGCTGATCGGCGCTCATACAATCAGTAATGCAGGATGGTAAAGCGGCAATTCGCATCCTTCCGTTCCGATTCTTTTAATTCCTATCTCTCCTCTCTGTCTACCAAGGATAACTCCTTGTGGAATCTAACTAAAAAAATCCTATAATATCATCCTGTTTCACACCCACTCCGTCGTGATGATGGGTCCTGGGTGGCTTCGGATGGCGAGAGGGCGGAGGAATTTGCACTGCATCTTTCCCGTACTTTCACTCCTCACCTCACTCCTCAAAACAATACTCATCGCCCAAATGTTGATGATTTCCTCACTTCACCTATACCTCCCTCACTTCCACCCAATGACGCCTCATCTTACCGACCGATTAGCCTACTCCCTATACTCTCAAAAATATTTGAGAAACTCCTATTAAAACGTCTACTTCCGATTATTGAACCCATAAACCTTTATCCTACTCACCCGTTTGGTATCCGCCAACGATATTTCACTGCTCAACAAGGCCTTCGCGTTGTTGATCACATCTCCTCAGCCCTTGAATCCAAACGGTATTGCACTGCTGTCTTTCTTGATATAGCTCAAGCTTTTGACAGGGTCTGGCACGCAGGTTTGCTTTACAAGCTCAGAGGATATTTACCGCAGACCCTATTCCTAATCCCACAGTCTTACCTTTCAAACCGCTTCTTCCAAGTCCGCTATGGTTTAGAATATTCTCATAAAAGCTGGAGTTCCACAGGGCAGCGTCCTGGGTCCCATACTTTATAATCTATACACCGCTGATGTCGCTTCCACCACCAATACCTTCTTGGAAACATTTGCAGATGAGACTGCAGTCCTGTCAACCCATTCAGACCCCCTGATTTATTCCCTGATATAGCATCCCAAAACCTTCAAAAACACCTTGATAAGATGGAGTATTGGTGCAACCAATGGCAAATCAAAGTCAATGAAGCAAAATGTTCCCACATAACCTTTAACCTCTACCGCAAGTCCTGTCCGTTATTCTTTTTAAATTTAATTCCTCTCCCTGTTTCTGAGACAGTACGGTATTTAGGTTTCCATCTCGACAAAAGACTGACATGGAGCCCACACACAAAGCTAAAAAGACAAGAACTAAACAGACGCTTTGGACAACTGTACAGACTACTTCGAAGGACATCCCATCTCTCAATAGAAAATAAACTACTTATCTACAAAGTTATACTCAAGCCAATCTGGACATACGGAATAGAGCTATGGAGGACAGCAAAAAAGTCGAATATCAAGCGCATCCAATCCTTTTAATCAAAAGTCCTGATACCTATTGTTTACTATTTACTATTGTAAATGCCCCTTATTACGTCAGCAACAAAACCCTTCATAATGATCTGAATATACATTCTTGAACTCAGCCCTTCCAAGTTCATTAGATTCCATAGTAACCTATCCAACCACCCTAATTCCCTAGCACTTCATTACTCATTCCTATAATCCTCTTTGGAAACTAAAACGGCAGTGGCCTCGTGACCTGCTATAAATAAGTGACAGTGGGAGTTCTGGCAATGGCCAGTTTCTGTAATCATGTCCTCAGCGTCTGTAGCTCTCGCGCTCTTGGTCAGCCTCCGCTGGCTCTTATCCAGTGACACGGCTGCCGTAGGAGCGTGGGGGACTTCCCAAGGCTCCGTTTCCTCCTTCACACGCGAGGGAGGTGACAACCATGTGGACTTGGGCGGCCTCTGGGCTGTTTGTATATCGTATGGTATGAATGAGCGAGTGAATGCAAATTGTAAATTGGTATGAATGAGATCATTTATCACAATTACTTATAGCCCAATCAGGCAGATTGTAATTTTATCTTAATAAAAATTGTAAATAGTAAAGGATATTATGTGTTAGGGATAAAGGAAACTATAATTGCATAAAGCTTGATATTTTGCATGAAAGTGTATTTGACGCCCTATAAATGCTAAAAAGAAAAACAATCTTATTACTAGTACATTAAGGGCCAGTTATCAATCAATTAATTAATTGTTATTAAAAAGTAGGTAAATATTTATTAATCTATATAAAGTAGAGTACCAAACAAAAGATCTTAACATCCTGATTACAAAACCCACAAAAACTGTAAAAATAAACAAAAAACATTTGCTTAGCTATATGGAAACCTATTGTGATGCATCACACATTACTTGATTTTGTTTCTTTCTCACGTCACATCAAAAAATGGATTTTTCACGACTTACTGCTGACTTATTCATTTTCTACTTACTTAATAGTAGAACCAGCCAAGCAAGGATCAGTGCCCTTAACTATTTTTAAGGTTTCGTCAGTACTTTCAAAGCCTCAAACCGGGGGTTTCACCCTTTTTTGTCCTCGAGTCCTCTGTAAGGGCTGTAAACATGGAAATTCTCCATTAAGGCTTCATTTCATCATCCATCAGCATGAGAAATATATTCCATAAAACATGTTAAAGTGTATTAATGAATTAATAATTTGATATTAAAACTATAATCTATTTCGTGGGCGGACATTGTCATTGAGTCCATAAGTATTAGAGACGCGTGAATGAGGCTTTAGTAGACTATAATTACAAAAGGTGATTAATACTGTTGTTAAAATTGTTTTTTGAGCGTAAAAAAACCTCGAATGTTTGACGTAATCATTACACAGGTCTTGATTTTTTTTTATTACAATTTTATTTGAAAGAATTATTCATGAGACCGAGGAAGATGAAAGTGTTAAAGGTAAAGTAATGTAACGCAGAGACTAGTAGTCTATTGAGTACTTGGATAGGTAACCGGTCTGCTTGTCCTGCCGAGCACAACAGCAGTGAAGTCCTGGGTTAGACGGGCCAAAGTGAGGGGTAGCGAGAGCACTCATTTAGTGGACCACATTTTAACCCCTAGGAATAGGGGTGCTATCAAAAAGTCTTTCGGGAAGAAAAAAATTACTAAGGCTTAAGGGATCATCTAATGGAATTTTTGACAAAAATTGTTCAGACTAACTTCTCGCTGTCTAACTCCATTTAAAATATTTTCCTTGATAGTCCTCTTTCTCCACAAAGTTGTGAACTACAAACCCCCCCCCCCTTCCGATTACCCTGAAAATTCCAGTCCAAGGCAGATAATCTCCCGCAATCTTCTGTTTTGACGTACGACGTTTGCGGCTAATCTTGCATCTTCAACCAATCCATGATATTTATTACACTTTACATATTTCAACCTTCTTTAAATGTATCTTTGTTCTATTATTTTAATATATATTCCATTTATAACATATTATTATTTACTGCCAACCCAATGCCAAGAACAAATAAAATATAAAAAAAAAATTAAGGAATATTGAATAGTATTAATTTGACCCATTTGTATGATACAGAAGCTTGAGGTGCTCCAAGGAAAATCCACAAAGAGGAAAGAAGAAAGTCTATCAATTTCTTTTCGAACCGAGAGTTCATTTTGATTAAAATTTCAAGCAACTGATACCCAAAAAGTATTTTAAAGTCTACTGATTATATAATTAGTTTTAATTTTGGCTTTTAGAATAAATTTTTATATTCTATGTTCATTAAGTCATTAAGAAGTTGTGATGTGGCTGCATGTTAATATGGGGAATCTCGCTGATTCTACCCTCCTCATAAATATCCGGGAAGGTAATAATCTTGAATAATGGACGGGTCACCATCAGGTGGAATGGATGATCGTGCTATGGATATATTTTCCATCGTTTACATGTTTATTTCAAATACTTTACTTATGAAAAAGTGAAAATCATTTGAAAATATGGTGAATCAGATCGTATATATAGATCTATTAGGTTAGATTTTAATTATCTTTAATTTAAACTATTTTTGTACTATTTGACATCTTTACGCAACTTTGAGAACATTAAATGTATTCCCTTGGCCATTCTGGGCTTATTATATGGCTTATAAGTCTAGGGAAAGTTCTTTGATGCTTTTGTTCAACATTTTCAGATATTCGCCACAATATTTTCTGGAGAGCTTTGTTTTAAACCTTAAAGTGTAAGACCTTGTTCAGGACTCTTCGATCTTACGTGGTTTAAATGATCTTTAAGAGGAATGAAGAGGCGAAGGATGGAGAGAAAAGAGAGTACTCTTTCGCAGTTGCGTTGGCGGTATCGTTTCTTGAGAAACCGACTGGGATCCACATCTTGATGGAGTACTTACTTAGTTTGCTCCAACCAAAACAAAGGAATTTCTTTTGTTAGAAAGTGAAAGATCTTTACTTATATACTTTAACCAGGGATTTTAATGCACTTTAAGAATCTGAACATATGTCTGGAATGACTACTTTCTTGTATTGTTTATAATATGAAAGGTAACTGAATAAGTTACTAATGCTATTTTATTTACCACAAAATGTTTTTTATATATCAGCTAGGTCTTTCAAAAACCTCTTAACGATGTAAGTACCCCACTTGACCACTCACACTAAGCCCAAAGACGACCAGCTAAGGTCTCTCAATAAGGTATACAACAGGAACATAGGGTCCTATCTTACATTTTGTCGTTTTTTCATCACACCTACTATCTGATATTACAATAAGCAAATAAATAGCCCAGTCCATGTATCGTACAGCTACTTCGAACCTCGAACGGTTGTAATTTTATTATTACTATTTTTTTTTTTAATAAGCGGGTCTAGTTGACTGAAATGTATCCCGAAGGGTCAGAAACTGAAAAGGATAAAAAATAACAATATTAAAGGGGTGAAGGGGAGCCGGTGGATAGTTTATTGGCGAGCGGTTGGCGATACCTCCCTAGGGCAAACAACTGAGCAGGGAGACCACTATGGGACTTCGGGGAGGGACGGGAAAAAAAATTCTAAAATAATACAAGTGATTAATCAATGAATTATTAACTTTTCCCAGACTATATTCGGAGCAACACTGTTGTCACCTCACCGTCAGAATAACAGCGCCTTTTTGAATTTCCACTTTGAGAGTCAACAATAGAACTCAATAGATTTTAGTAGGCTTCTAGAACAATAGTTTAGCTTATTTGTAGAGCCCTTTGAAACATGTATTGTGCAATAATTTTTCTTATCATTGTCTATTGGCTTGTAAGTACGATTAGATTATGGTAGAATTTGTAAAATGGTCAGATCGATCTGATATTTTAAAGGCATAGTCCCAAATACTTTGGTTTATTTGTTGGTTAAAATTACTGGCATTAAAAGACTAAGTACACGTAAAATCATACGGTCCCGATTCACTAATCTTTTTTGTTTTTTAGGTAAGAAGCTATTTATGATTTAAATTTAGGATAAGAACGCTTTAGAGACAAGGCATGAAAGAGTTCAAGGTTAATTAAATTTTGTTTTGCTGGCTACAATATATTTACATCACCTTAATTCTTGTTTTTTGAAAGAGATTCGAAATTGAGAACACAGGTTCTGCCGGAGACCGCGTCATTTTCATAAAAACTATAAATGATCGTGTCTGTCGGGATATCGGCTTAAGTTGAAGAAGGGAAAGAGGACTGTAAGATGTTCATTAAGTTCGTTAATGGACCTCGTCTTAAATTGCCATGTGTGTCAGCATCAGGTCCTGGTGCGAGAAAGAGTTTAGTGTTGACAATCTAAGACATGTAGGAGGCTTCTACCAACCTAAACCGATCACCTAACAAATTCTTCAACTCAAGTATCAACGGTAAAATCTACTCGGACAGTTATTTTTCAGTTTACAAAAATATATATGTCATTTTATTTGTCTATCCATCACGGCCATTAAAGTACAATGCGACATAAATATTGAAAAAAAAAAGTCGTAATGACAGCGAATACGTAATATCTCGTAATATCGGGTATATATTTGAATTTCGTAATGTTACCATCCGGGAAAAAACACGTGGCCATAAATCTTAAACAGCTTTTGTGTAGCTCAGACTTGAGAAACCTTATAAGTGTCAGACATGATGGTCAGTCAATAGGTACGGGGTTGACTTAGTTCATGTTATTATATCTTGCCCAACCAAAGCAATGCAGTGCAAAAAATGCAGACATATACGCAGACCATGAGATTGCACATCTCATCATACCGTACCTGCTTGAAAGTAGAGCCTCTCCATTCAAGCTCCATTGATACTTAGGCAAGTAGAAATAGTTTCAATAATCATTTTAACTCATGCGTAGAGCACCATATCGTGATATTCCTTCGAAAAACTGTTATAAAATTTATTTTTATAATTGAAATGTTACACTTTACTGGTAAAAATAAAAATAAAATGTCAGATGATATGTAATAAAAAACTTTCCATCGATCTTGCATAATACGCAGAATTCACACCAACAGGGTATAATGCCATTTCAGTAGCAAGTTTTTATTTGTTTTTTTTTTGCGGGTGGGGGGGGGGGGGCTGATTAGTTTTTTTTTGTGCGGTCATTTCACAAATGGTTGTGCACGGAGTTAATGCTGTGCAGAATCGTTCTGTTGAGCCGACCATGTTAATGATGTTAGCCCTCGGGGTTTAACTCCACACATTAAGTTGAGCATTTTCATTCAAATGCCCGATGCGATTTTCTTTCATAATTCTTCTCACTACAATTGAAATCATATTTCCATTTGGATTCGAAACGTTAATTCCTTTTAGTACGGGGGTGAGTGGGTAGAGTGATGAGTGGAGATTATTTCCCTACACAAATAAGGTAAAATATATTTAAATTCGACTAAAATATTAACAACTAATTTTTTATGTCATGACTTAAGTCAACTATTAAAAGTTTAGTGGCTTCTACATTTCCCAACTAAACTTGAAACCGAGTCAATTTTTATTTTATATAAACGCACTTATTTTTTATTCTCTATAATAAAACTTTAACATTTTTTTAATATGCTATAGGATTAGGTTCGTTAATTGTTCACAGAGAGAGTTTAGGTTATAACGTTATTACGTCATAAAAAAACAAAAATGATATAGTGTTAAATCACTAGCTGCTGGCAATTGATAACTAAGAAAAAAACAAAAAATCTTCATTCTACAAACCATTTCTTGTATTTATATATGAATCCAAAAAAGGATGTGACCTAAAATGGGACTTTAATTACCCCGCAGGATGACTCCTGAGCCTTAATGGCGTGTTCCCACGGGGCGTGAATCACGAAACTGAGTACTATCGATGTATAATTAAGAATAATAATTAATTTTGTCTTTAAAATTCGTGTGAAATCCCAAATCATGTGAAGGGTTCACGACTCTTTCTTTTCGTTTGTGGCTATTAACGTGACACCCACATTCGTGATTCACGCCCCGTGGCAGGACCCCGTCATTAATTGGGCTTACGTGGTGTATGTGAAGAAAAACATATTGCCAGTTTGTACATTTACAATTGAGTGGAGCATTAGTATTTTTCAATATAAAATATTGATGGAACTGACACACTCAGATTTTCTAGTCACAAAACTTTTTACGACAAAGAATTATATTTTTATTAAAAACAACATTTTACTTCTATCTGTTATCACTTTCTGACAATCGCCATTCTACAATAAGAGATACAATTGTGTGTTTTAAATAATAAACACACTAATAAATACATGTAAGAAAATTAAAATGCGCAAGATGTACTATTAAAAACCATAATTAAACCTTGATGAATTCCAAGGGCTAGTGACGGTTAATCAAACGGTAGGAAAAACCAACTACTCACTATTATCGAACCAAATACTCATTATTATTTGATAAAGTACCATTCTTTCGTTGCCTCAAACTTTTTTTATAATATTTTGTAATATTAAATAAAAAAATACAAAAAACAGAACTTTAAATAGCTCTGACATGAAAAAGCATGGTATCTTAAAAACGTATTTTCCTTTATTATGTCTTAACCAAAATATATACGCGTCACAATCCGGCCTGTTGTCATTTGAGGTAGACCGACTCATTTCCATGCCTCCTTAAGTACTAGTATGGTCCGACCCTTATTATAAAAATACAACCACTCATTTTTGACTTGGCAAAAATCTGTTTCCGAGGATTCACTTAGCAGCTAGTAGAACTTATTGAGTTTCCATCTCATTAAACTTCTCAGTTTATTACAAGCTAGTTAAAGTTAGATGTTTGTTCAGTAACGCTCCTTGCCCTGCTTTCATCATTAAAATGGACAGGAACCTCATTTTTACTGCAAGGACAAAACTTGTAAGATTTAGTCACCCATCTTTGAAATGAAGCAAAAATATTGGGTTATCCGGAAATAATTTTATGTTTCGGTTCTCAAACAAAAATTTAATTCATCACAATTATTTGAAAAGATTTGGCATATCCTTAGAATTTATGAATTTCAAATGTTTTGGAAAACTTTAAACATAATTCATTTTTATTCTTTTTTTAAGAAGTTAAAGTGTTATAAATGGTAGTCTATAGTATATTAAGATAACGGTAGATTAAGAAGTCTCAAATCCAAGCACCCCTAATTTTTGGCGGACGTTAAATTGACGAGAAACCCTTTTTTTACAGTGTTTTCACCTTGCCGAGCGCTGTGAGGTGGTCATCAGTTTTTGGTTTGACTACTGACAGTATCCTAGCAAGTTCTCTAACAGTTTTTATTGGACTTTCTTCAACTATGGTTCGAAGATGGTTCAGATCAACAGACGAAGTAGAGGCAAGGACCGACTCAAAATTGTCATTAACGTTTCTGGTACTTTGTGCTCTTTTCCAGTCAAGGTTGGTTTCGTAGAAGGAAATTAAACGTAAATTGGATGCTTGGGCATCTCAATAATAACCAGTAAGGAAAAAGTATCATGGTAAATCTACATTACTGTTTGGAAGTGGATTAGTTAGTGTTATCATTTATATATGCATATAACAATGTGCTTTTCTACGATTTCGCCTATCACAACCATCCTCCTGGGTGCTATTAGATGCACCAGCCCGTCTATAGCAGTGCTTTTGTAACGTTCCCAGTAATTACAGGAGGACGACAGCCCTTAACGAGGAATGCATATATATAATTGCCCCCCGACTCCTAGCAAATCTAAATGTGTTTATATTAATTACATCAGTTGTTGGGATTAACAGATGAAACCAAACTGAGCATTTTGGATTGCACAGTGATGACTGGAAGGGGGGGGGCTAGGAGGTACAGGGGACTGGTCAATAATAGACTCTCCTCAGCATCTGTTTTGATATTCAGCAAATGTAAGAACAAAAAAAAATACAAGTAAGATTTTTTACAGGTAATCTGTGTGAGGCTGTTAATTTCGCGAATCTGAATAGCCCAAAGATACTGAAATATGAAACATTTCGACTCAGGTGAATATCCTCTAATGGTTGCTATATTCCGTTCATTAAAAGCTACACTGTGAAAATGTACCCTTATACAGAATGCTCTACGATATTCAATATGAGAAAATAGAACAATAAATTTAGGGTAAGTGAATGAATATCATTGTTATTTATTTCTTGCTTTAGCGTGTTAACCTATCTATAGAATTATTAGTAAAACTAGGCCAGAATCTATTTTTTTGGAGTATTTGGTTCCTCGTGGTCACATTATAGTACATACACAGGTGGTCTGAAAAGTTTCCAACCTCAACATGAAGATGATAATAAAATAAATAAAAGCTAGTGAAATAAAAGCTAAAATAAAAGCTTTGATAGGTCGGAAACTTTTCAGACCACCCTCGTAGATGTATGTAATGAAGTGAATTATGTTGCGGTTGACATATAGGGGTGAAGGGTTGAGAAATATAGTGGCGTGAGTCAGGAAAATTGAAAAAGTGAGTTACGCCGTAATTTATCATTAGAAAACCATACACTGTTTAGATTCATAGTAAATGAAATCATAGTTCATAGTGAACTCAGCTAGGTGTTTTTGGCTGTGTTACCTACCATATATATGGAAGGTACATGAACATCGTGGATCTGTTTAGGAAAATAGTGATGTACGTCATTTTTTCTCCCTTCAAAAAATAGTGGTCATAGGAATGGATTGGCTTCATTACGGCACTAATACAAAGAGAGGGAAAAATACAAGAAAACTTGTGTTTTTTATGGACAAAAATGTGAAAGTGTCTTCGAAATTCTTCAACACTCACTTGCACCAATATATTTCTCAACCCCTCATATGTCCCCTCTCATGTCTTTAGTTTAGTGGTTTAGTTGACCAGTTCATTTTCCAGAAGGAAAAGGATTTATTGTTTTTTTCCAGCAATATCTCTAACATTGTCTATTAATGAAACAAGTATAATAAGTGAATACTAATAATTATTATTAATGTCGATTTGAAATCCTACTAGAGAGAGCTTTTTCCATAGCATTCACGATAACAACTTTTAATTGCTACTTTCCTGTCCTCATAATGTGAATTAACTGGTATAGTGATTTAGGTAACGGTAGGTACCGGGCTGATATGCCTAGTAGGACAATGAATTGTCTTTTGTCTCCTATCTCAAGTCACTCCCATTGACATGAATTGTGACTTAAGGCAATGAAATAAACAAGATGAAATACTACAAAGTTATTCAACATTGATCATGCAATCCTAACTTGTCCTAAATTTACAATGACTCTACGTCATCACGTACAAGGATGCCTTTTTGACGAGCCTTCCCGAAATCACGGCTGCTCCATACTCCCCTCCTAGAGCTTAAGCAGATGAGATAGATTTGAGGAAAGTACCTGGACCTTTTTTTTCTCTCCCCTCCTTCCTGGGATCGATATCCCATAATGGGGTTTCCCCATGAGCCCATGAGGTGAAGTGACGAGGCAGTCGTAGCCTGTGGTGCGCGTATTCCAGCGGAGTTGTGATTATTACACCGGTCGTCGCACCTTGGTTTATTCTGTTAAACCATCTTTATTTGTGAAAACAAAGTTATATAAACTTCGTAGACTCTATTTACACACTATATAGAGGATTGATTACTAACTAACTATAAACTATTGACACGCATTCTTCTTTTCAAGAAGAGATATATAACTAATACTTACCATTAATTCTAACTCATTCAATATTTACAATGCCTCAACCCCATCCCGTACAACGATGCCTTCTTGACAAGCCTTCCCGAAACCACGGCTGCTCATAGCGCACCACTCTCTCTCCGGGGTGGGTCCGTATCTCTAGGAGAGACAAGTGAAGTAGTTAAGTCCCTGAACCTCCCTCCACTTCTGGATTAAGAGAAGTGCCCCTAAAGTTCACAGACCAGCGGCAGGTCGAGTTGTCTAGCCTGTATCTTCCTGACTGTATCATCTAACTGAGTTGCCATGCTCTCTTGGGTTCCAGGGCTCGACAAGAGAATACATTTTCTCCTGTGCCCTCTTCTCCGTAGTGCTGGTCTCTGCTCTTTTGTATTCGTGCAGCTTGGGTCGAAATCCGCCTTACCCCGCGAGAAAAGAAAGTACCTAGGCCATCATGATTTCTTCACTTACTGCCTTTTGCAGAACAAAATAAAATAATATAGATTATTGCTAACCTACGTTCTGCATACATATACCATTTATATACAAAAAAGTTAGGGTGTTCAGGGTTATTGTTTATATTGTATTTTAAAAATAAATCTATCATAGCATATATTGAAGTGATTTCGAATAATCCTTTAAACTTTCAGATCGACAGATATTTCACATTCTCTAACAGAAACACTTCTTATAAAGTAGAGCCTCTCCCTTCGATCTAGGCAATTATTGTTGAGTGAATTTACTAGAGAATATCATATAAAATAGTAATAATAATAATATATAATATAATGATAATGAATGCTTACCATATTAAACAATATAGCAAATAATTTTTTTTTTGTATATTGAATTCTTTATGAATGTTTGCTAAAAGAGGCCACATTTATTTGTAGAAGCCCTTACCATACGACTATCTCAATAACAGTTAATGCACATATGTTATGCTGTACATGTATAAATGTGAGGCATTTGCTTCTGTGAATCTGTAAAGTTCAACAATTTAAGGTTTTTAGTAAGTTATGTCATAATGTGTATCATGTATAATGTTAATAAATTATCAATTAAGCTCAATTTTTATGTTGATATTTAGTAGCTCATTAGTGGTTGTAAAAATTATTCAATCGATCTGAAATATTTGATCAGTACTCTACAACATCTTGAAACATGCCGATGAATGAAAAAACATTAAACTTGAAAACGTCATGTCCACTTGGCAAACTTTAATGATTACACAAATGTCTCAATTTTCTCAAATATCTTCAAAAAGAATCTATTTAAGGTTTAAAGTTCTGATTTGTCCTCCACGGTTTGGGCCAGAAAAATACTTTAAGGTCGTCTTGGTGATGTCTTCATCTTACGCCTTCACCTTAATTCGAGCAAGACGGCATCGTTATACAGACGTCTCGTCAAAAGTTCCCTTAAAATATTTAAACATATAAATCAGATATAAATGTCGGTTAAAGATGGCTGTTTCTGATATAGTGTAAATAAATATGTGTCATATTGATTGTCGATCTCCAACCCTATTATAATCACATTTTCATTTTCCTTCCGTAATCTCCATTCTTTATCTTATGCTACTTCTGTACAATTTAGACGTTAACGTTATTCATCTAATGCTGGTAGTTTCTTTATAATTCATCAAATATAAACACAAACCCGATATTGATTAATAATTTAGGCCCGATATGGTATTGTAATTTATGTCACCTGAACAAGTTTTATGTATTATTATAATTCTTTCGGGATTTTTTATTTGATATCATTACATTTAATAATAATTTATATAATAGCTATAATTACATTTAAAAATAATTTATATAATAGAGATAATTACATTTAATAATAATTTATATAATAGCTATAATAATAAATATGTTATAATGATTTTTAAACAATTTAAGAAATTTAACATTTATTTAATAATATGTAAAATATATTAATAAAAGCAGGTATAAGATAATGAATCTCTAAGTTGCCAGGCGAGTGACGAAGTGGGGGCGAGGGGCCAGGAGGGTGGGGGTGGCGGACTGGAAGGTCGAAGGGGTTACTAAAGCAAGGGTTGAGGTCGGACCATTGACTTAAGTCCTAGCTACTTAGCTGTCTGCAGCACTTCGTATCCTTGTTCGCCGATCTGTCCCGCTCCTGGGGTGAGGTAGGTGAGGAAGGGGTGGCTGGAGGTGGGGTTACCGGGGGTGGGGAGGATGCCAGGGAAAAAAAAAAAAAGAGAGAGAGAGCGAGAGAGAGGAAAAAAAACCGCGCGCGCGGGACAGCTCTACAGAGAAAAAGTGGGGTGAGGGGGGCGTGTGTATAAAAATGGAGGGCCCCCATTGGTCGGCCGGGGGCGTATCATGGTCATATCTGCTGAAAAAATGACCAATCAAGTTTATTCTGGGCCACTTGGGCGTTCTCTCAATCAATACCGTCCACTCTCCGATCACCCCTCTCCCCTAGAAAATTATTGTTTTAATTTTTACCGTTTCCAACCCCTTTAGCGATCTCTCTTTTTTTTTTTTTTTTTTAATTTTTTATATCGCCCCTTCCGATCCGAAATTCACAACTTTAAATTCTCACCTCTTTCTGTAGTCTGTAAAAGGCTTAAATCAGCTAGGCTGAGTCATTACTAGCAACGTGCATAAACCTAAGACAGATTAGACCTGCACTTAACTCTAGCTTAGCTGTATAGCCAGGCTTAGTCCCCTCCTCCTGTAAAGTAGTCAGGGAAAATATAAATTATTTATTTCCCTTTTCGCACTTGACTGGCCTAATATATTTTCAGGTGATGACAATCCCGCCTAATAGAAGAGGTCCTGTATTAAAAAAATGTGCGGTAAAGGATTTAAACCTTGTGATCAATTAAGCGCCCTGCAAACCTTAAAATGCCACTTTTAGCTTTTCTTCCGGTTGAACACTAAAAGTAAATGATTCTCAAAACTACACTCAACAAAAACAAAAAAAGATGAGTAACAAGGATAGTACAATTAAGGGTTCGTTAAGGCATTGTAAAAATTGGGAGAACGAGTTTAATATTAGTATTATAACTGTTTACTATCATTTCCATCATTACCAAGTCCCAACACATGTTACACATTATTAATCATTACCTCGAGATTTTTAGTTATCCTTACACATTATGATAACATTCATTTTTTTTTATTTACTAAGTAATCAATTATTTAATGATCCTCCAAAGTCATTTTAAATTGAGTTGGAAGTATTTTATATGACATCGGAGCATCAAATTTTTATATAATTTTATATTTTTTCATAAATTTCGTTCCTCTAAGGGCACTCTGCAGCAACATAAAGGGGTGATAACATATAGCTATCTGGTTTTAAAAAAATAAAGAAACCCTAGCCATTAGCATTATGAAAATATCTTTCACTGTAGCATATATTTAAGGAGTACTTATTATAAAATGTGCAGCTATTAGAATTTATTGTCTAAACCAGAAAGCCTTTCTGGTTTCATCCCTGTGACTATCTGTCTGGTGATTGTTTAAACTATGTTTGACATAAAAGCTTTAAATCTCACATGGATAGATGCCCCACAGACTTGAAGAATACATCAGACCAATTAAGGCTAATACATTAAACAAATATTTAGTTAAAAATTTCATATCATATTGAGTAGGGAATCAAATTATAACCATACACTTGACCTACATTTTGATTAGTAACATATTCTCTACTTTGGGACATACTGTTATCCTCTATTTTAGGAGCGTGAGGGTAAACTGTGGGTATGACCTATTATCTTTAGGCAGAGAATTAGTTATTCTTATAGGAAAATATACACCCGTCAACTAAACTTAACCAAAAAAATAAATGAATAATATGAACTGAAATGTCTTTTCACTAAAAGATTCAGAGGTATTCATTATGTTGCCGACTACATATAAATCAAATTTTTTGAGAACATTATGGAATGATCTAGAGACCTTAGCAGTTCCACCCAAAATATATTAATAATTACTAGAGGTAAACGTTTACTCATTGAATTAGGAATACATGAATGGGAAACAGCACATCATCTTGAGAAAGAGGGTACTGAAGAGTTATGTAAGATACCGAAAATGACCTATTAGTTTTCTCCTCCATTGAGAGGTTTTTAAACTAAAAATTTTTTCTATGAGAAAAAAGTGAGGCATAAAACCAATTCATCAAACATTAGTTGTGTATTAATAATAGTGAATTATTTCTATCCATTAAAGTACAGTAGTCGAAAAAGTTGTGATTTCGCAAATTATTTCGGGCTAGTATTGATAGTTTAATGCTCTCAGTGCCCAAGAAGTGTGCTCAACCTCGGGTGGTCCACTTATTATTATGTTTTATGTGCTCATTTTTACACATTATTGTAATTTATTTACATGTTTTTATTTTAATCGGAATCATTCTTTCTTTTTATTTTTCAACCCCAAATTCTAATGTTACTTAGCTTGTTATTTAAAAAGTAATAAATCTGTATATATTATTTATGTATTTTTCACAGTTATTTATTAAGTTTCAATGAACTGTGTATTGCTGCTGTTTGTTATGTCTACTGACTGTAGTTATGTTGTAAAAACTACTTCTTTGCAAGATTTCACTTATTGTTGTGTGGAGATCTCAAGTTCAAAAGGGGAAAAAAGCCTTGCCAAAATCCTATACTATAGGAGGGCAGGAGAACTTACCAGATTTATCAATGTACTATATGGGTGTACGTTCGGCTAGGCATCTCCATTTCACTACCCATTTTAGTAACAAAATAGAAAAAGTACAACACAGGTCTTACCGGCTTTCGCACTTGCTAACTTCACCCAACTTGTCGCTTCGCCTCAAACTATATAGAATATATATAAAGGTATATAAATGTGTCCTCCGGCCAGCTCTACTGTGCGGTGCCCCGCTATATACTCACTTGACTGACAATACAGCTAAAATTCTCCAGAAATTTCAGGATGGGATCATGAGAAAAGTGGAGATACATACTTCTCTTAAAAGGTTGTAGAACGCTGATCTGCAAACGTTGCTTGGTGTGCCGTTGCTGGGTGAGTTT
Source organism: Acanthosoma haemorrhoidale (assembly GCA_930367205.1). Taxonomy (NCBI): domain Eukaryota; kingdom Metazoa; phylum Arthropoda; class Insecta; order Hemiptera; family Acanthosomatidae; genus Acanthosoma; species Acanthosoma haemorrhoidale. Next base: position 179,398,256 of record OV884011.1, on the reverse strand, counting down.
ACCCACCCGAGACACATAAAGTTTTTTTGACTCGATGCAGCACCTAAAAAACCCAGATTTGAACACTATGGATCCTACCACCTTTCCCACATCGATGGCAACAGACTGCCGGGGAAAATTAGTTTAAGATTTAGTTTAAGTTTATATTGTTAGATGTAAGTTAGTTTTAAGTCTATAATAAATAAGGTGTAGAAAAACGAATTTTTATAAAATGTATCCAGATTTTAATTTATAAAATAAACTGATTTAAAGATTTGTGTATCAGGCACCACCACAAAATGATCTGGATTTGTTTCTTCAGAATTCATCCCTACTCCTTAGTGTACTACCCCACTACATAGTACAGAGTGCCTTGCTAGATGACGCTGGGCGTAGTCCTTGCCTTCGTACCTGCCATCTGCCACCCAAAATAGTGTATCACCAATGTATAAGTATGGCAAACGTTCATTCATTGTTTCACTATTGAAATTTTTGCATAAAAAAGCTCATGTAAGTGAACAGAAATAAATCTCATGTCATGAAAATAATAAACACATACTAATAGAAACACATAACAAGAGTATTATAGAAATAATAAAGTGTAATCCAGGACTGCCAGAATGTCTTTAAAATAAAATCCTCATTAACCAATAAAAATAATTGTAGTTCTTTGATATCACAAATAAGGTATAAACATGTAAGCTTACAATTTACAAATTTAACATATAATGCACAATTCAGGTGACACACACATGTGACATGACATTACACTAGGTACCATCCATTCCAGGAAAAGGTACCAAGCTCATTATAAACTTTCAAAATGTAAGGTCAAGTGATTGACTAATGTGTTGCTTTGATCTCGACCTACATTATCACATCAGTATCCGAAAAGTGATAGTTGTTCTATTTCAATACAACCCACCGCAAGTCGAAAAGGGACTGCTTACATTATCATTCCTCGACAAGTGACATTGGTAGTTGAAATGTGACTGCCTACGTACACCAACACGCGCAGTAAACACTATAAAAAAATAATCAATAGCATTGCAAACCAGGTCAAAGAAGTGAAAAGTGCTAAACCCACCTCTCATCGTCATTATCGCTGATATAAAGTCTTGGCTCAAATTCACGGGCATATGGAAACTTTGACAGAAGATCATTTGGAAATTTATATTTGTTTGTACTTGCCAACGATCGACCTCAATTAATATAGATTATTATGTAACGACATTGTAACTTTGACTGGATATCTGGAGTGTATTTTTAACTGTTTTCTCACTTCCTGGTTAAGAACTAAATAACCCATTTGGAAGAGGATAGCTTTTCTTTGCTTTTATTAATTTATTTTTGCTATAAATATTCAGCATTACGAACAATTTTTTGAGCGACAAGAGCTCTTACTTCATTTAAATCCACCTGAGAAATTCCAGTGACCTGTTCACATGCTATAATTAACTCACAAGATCGTGACACATTTCCAAACATTAACAATTCTGCGAGTCTATTTTGCACGCGCTTCAGTCATTTATCTCAGCTACTGTAAACATATATTTTATCGTTCCCATTTTGCTTGACCATTTGCCCAACTAGAACCCTTGATACCTTCCTTTGAAAGGGACTCACTCTCTGTGTCGGTATTCCATGAACGATAGAAAATTTCTCAGGAAGGTCAATAATTGTTGTGGTCTGTCAGTCTTTTGTGTACTGGTGTTCCGTTTGTTAAGGTGGTTCTCAGAATCAAGGGTAAACACTGGAATTGTTGTCCCCACTAGAGGGCATGTCATTAGCATTCCCCAGTAAATAAACATTATCACTAATAATTTCCAGTTGACAATACAATTCACCAATAAGGTTATCATTAGTATTATTGACATGTAAATTATTAACTAATTGACCATTAAAACCGTCAATACTGCTCGGATAGGTTATGCTTTCTTGGGTTTGAGTAAACTCCAGTATTATTAAAGTTAGTGATCTTTTGATTTCTAGTACTCAGTAAAATGCATTTTCCGTGATAAGCATCTGAAATTTTTGAGAATGATAAATTAAAAATTCACCCGCAACCAAATAAAATATAATTTTTAGCTAGTTGTCATTTATACTGACCAATGACAATAATTGTTTATCACACGTTATCAATGATGCACCTAAACCTTCTTAGGTTACTATTACTATTTTAGTGAATCTTTTTCCACTATATTTTGCCAAAATTCCGATCCCAAGTCAAATTGAAAACAAAAACGTTCACCGTTTTGAAGAAGTGTGCCCAATTAGTTAGTTATGCACATGCTGACCTTCTTCGCGTGAGATCCGTATGCCATCTTTGCGCACCTCGGCTGATGTTCTGTATTCTACTCCCATTTTAAGGAGTAGCAGGTCAATTTGTAGATGGGTGTTGAGCTGGGGTTGATTGGTAGTAGCAGCTTCTCTTCAACGACTTTTCGCATCCTTGGGATTCTTCTTCTCCTAAGCAGCCCTCGACGGTGTTGCACTAGGGTTTAGGGTTCATTCTTTGCTCTTTAGGATTGAATTCTGAGGGTTTTATGACAGGTTTGCACTTACTTGTGTTTGTTAATTGTCCAATTATAAGAGTTTCTATCTGCCCTCTCTGTAGTAGACAGTTGTTCTTGCGCGGCCATGCTGTTGCTTAATCCTACGTCTGATCTGGGAGATGCGGTATCAGAGGTGGCCAGATCGGGATCCACAATGAAAAACACTATTGTGCTAAAATTACAATCTGCCTTGCTAGGCAATAAGTAATTAAGATTAAATAAATATAAATTATACAACAACAGAATACGTTAGCAAGGAAGCGGGTTCCCTTGATACTTTGAAATGTACTGTAAGCACAAAGAGGGTCCTTCTGGATCCACCAGCACCTCTTCTTCTGTTGAGGGTGGCTTGCTAGAGCATGCCATAAACATTTTTTTTTTTTTATTTCATAACCTCTCTTTATTAATATACAATGAACAAATGAATAATTTTTGATTTACATACTTCTCCTTGTTCTGCATACACAGATGCATTCGAAGGAGGGCATAGCATTCATATAATACGTTTCTGTTTGATGTTAAAAAGTCAATAGCACATACACTACACTCGGTGATGAGGCTCACCTTCAGCTTACAACCGGGAAACTAAAAACTAAAACCTAAACCTAGAACCTAAGACTTAAGCGTTCCCGACGCGACAGCGTCCTGCCATCGATGGGGGAACGGAGCGGGGGTTATCGTGTTGAACACTGGGTTTGTCAAGTATTGCAGGGAGTCTAAAAATTTGATATGTCTACGTTGGATGAATTCATCCACCGTAGGCAACTTAAAGATCTCGTGAAGCTCACTGCCATAAATAATGAAAGATCATCTGTTTAAAACGGGTTGTACCTGAAACCTGACAACCTGAAACAGCCAGAAGTATCCTAAAACGAATACGATAACAGCCAGACATGTCTTAGCCATAAAAAATTTAACACCTAGAAATGGAAAACAAATCAATGAGACCCATTGGCTCATGGAAGTACCTGGCTAGGTCAGATATCGGGAATGTGCCCAAACCGGAAGTAATAATTCTAACCGACACAAACATGTTGGAGCCATAAACGATTAACACCTACATACAGAGAAGGGTGAGGAATCGCCGACCTCAGCGCAGCTTTGGAGATGAGTGGGGATAACTCTACGCTAAATAAACCTCAACATTAAACCTCTTCTGGCCCCTTGCCTGAGCTCTCATTGATCTCATTGATCTGGTGGATGCAGGACATTCCAGTGCCCTGTCGGGCTTGGACAGACCCAACAGCCCGAACTCTTTCAGACGATTGCCTCAAGAATTTTCCCGGGGACATTCACTAGTTACGAGTTTTAGGTCAATGAGAATTTTGAGGTCGCTAAAATTAATCAATAATACAGTAGTATATTATTTTGTCACATAAAATTAATTTCTTTCCACATAAAATTTATTAAGTTATTATTTCATAAGCGTATGTGGTGGCTCTCGCGCTCTTCGTCAGCCTCCACTGGTCGTATCCGGTGACGTCGCTGACGGAGGAGCGTGGGGGACTTCCCAAGACCCCGCTTCCTCTCTCGCATGCGAGGGAGGTGACAACCATGTGGACTTGGGAGGCCCCTGGACTGTTTGTAAATATTGTATGAATGAGCGAGTGAATGATGAATTGTAAGTATGGTATGAAAGAGATCATTTATCTCAATTACTTATTGCCTATTAAGTATTAAATAAGGCAGATTGTAATTTTATCACAATAAAGTTGTTTATATAAATAATTATTTCATAAACAGCTATTCCCTCCAGGGCTGATGTGAGCCATATCAATTTGACCTCTCGATGAGGTACTAACTTTTAATTATTAATAATTTTAAATTAATTGCTGAAGTATGCTACAATGATGGAGTAGTCTGAACAGTAAGCTAAACTACAGAGTGATTGCGATAAACTTAATTAATTAATTAAATTAACAATTGTTGAACCTAAATAAATGAAATCATGGTGCTGTCAGATCATTTGCCTTTTTCCGTTTAGACATTAGTCAAACGTTTTCGTTTCTATGCTAGATAGTAAGAATTAATTAATTATAAGTAATGTCAATTTGAAGGGGATTATGTTAGACCCCAAATATCAAATAAGCCTAATAATCTTAAATCGCTTTCATGTTTAATTGATATTCAAAAATATAAATATGATTTTCCTTAAACCAACATTCCCTTTTGCTAAAAGGATACAATAACAAAAATCACGGATTTAAACAATGGTGAAAAATAAATAAAAAACAAACGGATCTAATCAATGATGTTTTAAATTTATATAATCTCCCTAGTTATAATTATCGTCAAATTGACATTTCTTTTAACGTGCTTGGTGTAGCTTTGTAGTATTCAATTGCATCATAGCCCAGTTTAAAATGTGTGTGGTCAAAAGGCCCTCTATTGAAAAGATCAATAGTTCTATGATGCAACATTTCATCAGAACACCTATAGAACATACTATGAAAAACTGAAGACTCCTAGAAGTCTAAGAGAGAAGTGTATGTGGAAGGACGACATGCACACATAAGGATGCCGGCAAGGTAGCGAGTCACCTCATTCACTAATCATTGAGAAACCTGTCTCTTCATTCACCGCTCCGTTCTTCGCTCATTCATCACTCTCGAGGAGTTAGAGGAGTGGAACGTCTTACGTAACCACTAAAACATCTTTGCCACGGTTACACAGTCTTGCCTTCATAATCTTTTTCAGACCATCTTTGATTTGGTGTGAATTTGACCATTGTGAATAAAAGAACTTTTAATATTCATTCACTTCTAAGGTAACAGTTAAGAAACCTTTTAATTTTCATATTCCAGTTATGGTACAATTCATAAACAGTTCAGTTACATATTAACACACAAGAAGAAAATGGGCAGCCAAAGGTTTCTGATGATGTGATAATTCGTTTATTTTGTTGTCAAAGTATAGTTCTAAATACCTGATTGCTATGTCTTTTGGTGTCCAAACAACATGGATAGTGCTTTGCTAGTTGAACTGTCTTAGCGCAAAATAGCACTGCCGGGTGATTCAGCTTGGTTGGTACATTGTTCATAGCTTAGTCGGAATTGACATGTTTCTTACTGTTTATTTTATTTTCTTAAATATGGGGTGTAGTAACGCTTGTTTCAGTTCAAACGTTTGTGATTATTTATTGGTATTTTATATATTTTTTATGGTATACGACATCAAAAAAAGACGTCTCCTGAAGCTAGTATAGAACATGTGAGAGGTATCTTTGATAGGGGGCTGTTATCGACAGAGACTGGACGTAGCAGCCTTATCGTACATTGGGTCGAGGGGTGAGAACTAGCCGAATAAATCAGCAGTCTCGACCACTCTAAACAATTCACCACAATCACCATACACAACCATCCCCTATTTTTTTATTTTTTCATCCCGGCCCACTCAATCTTCTCCCTGAACAAAAAAAGTAAAAAAAAAAAAAATCATCATAATAAATAACCCCTAATTCTGGACGTCACCCCCACGGTCGACTCCCCCCTCCTATTCTCAATTAAGTGAGATGTCGGGTGGCTCTTGTAAATAGCCGCTACTCTTGGGAAACAAGGACAATACGCTCGGTTTTTATTTGGCCGGCCGTGTAGCGGTGGAAGTGGTGCAAATGGTAAACAGGTCCTTCCCACAGGCTAAACAGTCGGCGAATTTTTTTAAAGCATGAACATAACTCCATTTCCTCCGGGTTAGCTCACTTATTCTTCTCTACTCAAAAGAACTTATGTGAGTTTCTAATTTATCAATTAATTAATAATTGAATATGTGTACCATAGAACTAATAAAATCGCGACTCAACGAAACTGAACTTAACATTGCCAGGGCAGTCAAAAAGGGGGATGGTACTGAAACCATTATGCTTAATAGCAAACCATAAACTTAGTATACATGTATTTTCCAATGCATTAATGACAAGCACATGAACTTGATTCCGGAACAATCCAATTATAATAAAATAATTAATATAACGGAAGAGAAAAAATATGATTTAAATGAATGATGGATTTAAAATGAATTAAATTATTCACAAAACTATTTATTTTTAAATTAGAAGATAATTATTAGAAAATATCAATTTGGCTATACAAAATTATTAATTGTAATATAATAATTCATTCATTCTATGTACATTTCCATTCATAAAAATTCTGCTCAGGTGACCCCCCCCCCAGCAAGCTGTCAGAAGGCCCTGGAGCAGCGGAGCTTACCCCACCAACCTCTCCAACCGTTTCACCATCTGACGAAGGCCAGAATACAGGGTAGGAGAGCCACAGACAATAAGGGCTTGATAAACAGTGCCAGGACCCCACGGCTTACATATCTATTTACAATAGACCGCGAGACCACCACCGATTCAGGCAACGAAGAGGATTGTATGCATAAGTGTTACTGGATAAGGAATTGACAAAACGATTTGGATGAGCAGAAAGGTTTTGTTGAATTTGAAAAATCTTGAGGGTATTAGGTGGAGGACAGTTTGCACAGGATGCCTCATATATGAAGGGATGGGTTTGTAATGTAAAAGGAATACAGTTCTGAGGTCTTTGGATTGGAAAGTTTGGATTCGTTTCATGTTCGACGGTTTGGCTATCCCCCATAGTTCTAATCTGTGAGCCCAAATTGGGTTTAAGAACTGTATATATGAAGTTGGTTTTTCTAGTACTAGGTTAGAGTTTCTGTTAAGTAGTTTGTAAAAATGTCCAAACTGTCAGTTAAATTCTTGTCTTTTAAGTATTGCGTGAGTGCTCGAAGTCTATATGAGAACCTAGACATCCAACAGTATCACGGGCAGCGGTATTGAATTAAAGGTTACGGACGGACAGGATCCTCGACGGAGAGTAAAAGTGGTGCGAACGCTTTAAATCTCTGCGAGGTGATACTGGAGATTGCTGGATGTCATAAGACGAAAGAATTGCTGTATCTCCAGCACAAGTTTCAAGGAAGGACAGGTGACTCGTAAGAATGTCAGCAGTGAGCCTTGAGCAACTGGTTGTCTGGGATAATAGTTGTAATATTCTGAACCACAACTGACCCGATAGAACCGGTTTGACAGATAGGATTGAAGGATTAGATAAAGGGTAAAGCATACCAGTGTGCCACACCCGGTCGAAAGCCTGAGCTGCGTCCAAAAAGGCACCCGTGCAGGATGCAGGATAACCAATCTTGTTTTCTATTCGTGTGTACAACAATCATATGAAATCAATAAATAAGTTAAGATAAAACTCCACAAGCCAGGTTTTCTTCCAGTCCTATTGTAAATATCTTCCACAATCTATCAGATAATCCTCCTTTCTTTCAGAATTTATCTCCTGTCTTACTAATATTCTACTGACCTTAGATTTGATCATAATAGAAGTGCATATCTGGTACATGGTATGTTCTATGATTATTTTGATGCTCTCTATTTCCTTCATGTTATTCTTGGGGAAAGGTCGTCCTATAATAAATTTGTTTTTTCATTTATGAGTTGGACAGCCCTTGATAAATAAACGGTCATAGCCACTGCGGAGTTGCTTTAGAAGAATGCCCGGAAAAAGAAAAAGATACTGCATTCGATAAGAAAGGCCAAGGGAAGTTCTTGGAGTAAGACCAGTAACAACAGTGTAAGTGCATCAATTAAAATGATTTGATCAAGTTTGTGAGATGATCGAATACCGTTTAAAATTAGCTAGGTCAAGATTGGCTAAAAAATCCATCTCAACCTCAACTGGCTTTGTCTAGACTGGATCACCACTCGTCTATGTTTCAAATTCATATAAAGATAGATTTCCTCTTCCTCTTCACAAAACACTGATCTCAACTCCTTCACCTCACCATTTTCCCTTCGTACTCACCTGTGTTCCGACCCATGTAGAGAAGGGTGCTTTGTCAACTAAAAGTGTCTTTTTACACACATTTCGTACCTATTACCAAGTGGGCAGTATAATGATCTGCACTGTCTGGTACCAAAAACGGGGTTTATAATGTCCCACACCCTGTCCTGCTGAATATAAAACCAATGCAACTTGGAAAACTATTAATTCACTTATTCCGAGCCCACTTCCTTTACCTGTTCTCAATCCCTTGTGAACAGGGTGATTACCACCGGTCCGTCAACTCACCAGTCAAACCCCTTTTGCCGACCATCGACAAAGACACTTATAAGCTACGGTGAATTTCCATATCTTATTTTCATTATATTATTAATTATATGTTATGTGGCGAGTTACACATATAGCATTATCTAAACGCCAAAAATGAAACATTTATCTATTTTATCACATAACTTTTTTCATAGTGTACTCACCAGAGGCATTGAATTAAACACAACCTCTACCTATTTTTTATAAACACTAGTTGCTTAATGCGAAATAACTGATTGAGTAAACATGACAACTCTGATCATGTTTAGTTTACTAACATGTCCTCGGAGGCCTACAATATTTCTAGCAAAAACTGGACCAGTCCTGGATCGAGGTCCTTCTTATAAAAAGCTTCCCCCAATCCCACCCTGATTTTACTATGAATATGAGTACGGACTGACTATTTTTTAACGTGAATAGGTGTATTCCACCTTCAAAATACTTCGATAAAAATTAACTGAAGAACTTCATCCATAATCCAATTCATTTGAATTTTTATAAAAGATAAAGAAGGTATGTATATGAGTGGTATATCTAATGTAGCTATATTTAGTATTGGGTTCTATTATAGATACGATACGACAGGCCAGAGGTATGTAGAACTCTCGCCGAGGTGCATAAGAGAGAGGAGGACAGGAGAAGATAGGAGCAGGACATGACAAAGATAAATATGTAGAGGAGACAGCGATAAAGAGGAGGCTAAAGCAGTTAATGCCTGTGTTTTGAAGGTTTAAGGCCGGGGCTGGCATTAAAAGCCCTCAGAGACTCCGCTTCGGTTACATATGCATGAGATGTAATCGTGTTAGCTCTCCATTGACGTTTAACTTACCTACAGGAATTAGCTATTTTCTCCCCTACCCCATCTTCATTCTAGCCGCTTCGCAACTTTATACATAATCAGCCTGTACAGTTTTAATCGGGTTTTGTCCTGTTTTCTTTTACCTCCACCCCTTCTCCCGTTCCTCCTACCCCTTGTCCTCAACCCAATTTGCATACCAATTTCAATAATTCTCTCGGGATTTCTGGCGTTCGACCCAGGGTATTGCGCCAACTTGTTCAACGAGTATTTTGTAACTACTAGAACCGTTTAGCCTCCTCTGTGGCCTAGTGATTAAGCGCTCAACGATTGACAACATCAACCAAGTACACTGGCAGAAACCTCTATCACTTTATACCACTTTAAATTATTATGTTTATATTTAGTTTAAACACTCACTCAAACGATCTCCCGCACTGAAATTATGGACCAAGAGGCAAATTACATATGTAGGCTGTTAGAAGAAACATAACACATCAACTTGAACGGTAAAACATAAATTATAAAATGCTGTGCTTTTCTTAATACAGCTACCTAGTAGAGGCTCTTTTAGAAATTCATTATAGGAGATAATTCAAAACTTTCAAAAAAATAGTTGGGAATCAGTAAAACATCTTTATATGTATGACATGTTACAGACATTTCAGTAGTTGAATAACAGCTATACATTGCACCTTATAGATTTTACCCATTTCTTTTCAATTTCAATAATACGCAATATTTACAGGGATTTCCTGTTGGACACCTGGGCATCTAACGCATCTCAAACTACCTTTTTGGATCGTTTCGTGTAAACTGCATCAATGAATGTCTATAAGATCCTCCTCAAAATTTTCCTTTTGTGGCTATCAATTTATGGAGACTTTTTACTATGAAATAGTCGAGATCGTTTCTGGAAATGTGGTCATGAGAAATACGAGAGGAAGACCCATCCTGAAACGATCACACACAACTTCACAGATTGGGATGTGATCCCCTTTCACCATGGTGAATCGATAGAAGGTATTGGGACTGACTCCGGCAGGTGACACACTCCACTTGTCTTCTGGAAGTCCAATCCTGCACAGCCACTCAACCACTGCCCCTGCCATAGTGACTACAGGGATAGTTTTCGGCCATCGCTCGAGTACCTCAGTTATATGTAGTAAACAGCTGCCACTCAGGTATTGGGCTCAAGCAGGCCCTTGTGTTAGTAATACAGCGGCTTTTACTAGAGGCCGAATATCCGTCAAGCATACTATAATATTACACCATGATTCCGATCTCAAACCGAAGTGAACCTAGGTACAAAATTAACAGTACAAAAACACTCACTGCAATCCATGAAATTTACCCAGACTCAAATGAACATTCCATACTTTCCACCCACACTAAATTAATTTAGTAAAACTCTGTAATTCGTCTGCTATCAAAGAAAAAAGAAAAAAAACCCAGCTTTTACAGAATAAATACAGGAGAATCATAAATTACCTGTACTTGATAGATGCGTGAATAATTAAGAATAGGCTTTATGCAGAATTATATAGCTTCGGAACTGGACTCAAATCTATATTTACTTTTCTTTTAAACAGAAACTAATGCTAATGTTTTAGAACATAATTTATAAATTTCAGATAGTTTATATTATATTTAGGATTTCTATGTTGTTTTTTTTTCAAAATCTTATGTTATAACAGTACGACTGTTTACTTTTTTCTGTTCAAAGTCTTTGTGAGGAGTTGTCTCCGTACACTTAAGATTAAATTTTATATCCTTGTCTTGTTTAATAATAGGAATACATAAAAGATTATATACATCTCACTAAGATGATATGTTAATGGTGCTCTGTTTTTTAAACTATAATTTAAAAAACTTATTTAGGCTTTCATTAACATACTTGTTTTCAGAAAATGTCAGCTACCCTTATTTCATAAATCACTTAATTAAACTTAAGTCTAAAATTACAACTAAACAATACTTCAACAAGAGAACAAAACATATTTGTATCCAATCTAAACTTCTACATTACACACGATATAGGATACCTTTATGTTCGATCTACATCTAAAGAAATTGCCCGCTCATTTTACCCAGAAGATAACAGGAAAAAAAAGATGGGAGGGATTCATGCACCATTGGAATGATGCCCAATGAGATGCCATATCAGTTTGTGGGGCATTAGACCATGTTAGAGAGGCGTGAGAAACGGAAAATGACGGTCTTTAGTGATCTCTGCACACTAGCAGGGATGTAAAAACGTATTAATTTTGTACGAAATGTATAGTTTTAACAGAATAAGAAACATAATAATGGGGTGAGTCATACAAAATGACCGAGTTCGTTTTCTTGGTAATTGTAATTCACTGATCGGTTTTATTTGATTTAAATCCAATCAGGGTTGATATCAGTTTGAGGCTTAGACTATATTAAATAAATTTGTAAACAAAATGACCTTGTCTTCCCTTCAGTTTTGTCTTAGCATTCAGTTAAACAATATGGCACTAAAATTTGAAATATTGGCTATGTTATGACATTATTGGAAACGTAAGTTTTCCGCTACCGAAACAACCCCTTAGGCGTGGGAATTTGAAGAAAAGGATTCTCATTCTGAACGGGCTGTGAGTAGATGGTTCCAGAAATTTGAAACTATTAACATCAGTGGGAGGAGGAAAGAGGGTTCTGGACGAAAATAATCATTCGTTGAGAAAGCTCTGCAGGACTCAAAGCCAACGAAAAGTAATCGGGAATGGCAAAAGAGCTTAGGGTTTCCCAATCCATCATAAATCGTGAGCAGGATAACTTGGGGAAAAGTGAGGCTGATATTTTCAGAGGATTCATAATGAAGACATAGAAGAAGTTATAACAGCCAACTGCCTCCTGGTCAGGTGGAGGGGGATTCCTCTGAGTCTCCTGACCTACTCACCTTCATAGGTAGTAATCTCCGGGGAGGTTACCTAGGGAAGGCTAACTAACATAAGGTGTGAACTTTATGTGACATTATCTGTATTGTGGGGATGTACGCTGTAATGGTATATGTTGTGGCCACCTCTTAATTATGAATAATTAAAAGTTACCCTCATAGAGGGAGAAGCTAGTGGATGGAAAAGCCGCAAGTGGGGAACCATCCCCACCACGGCTGGCCGCCTATATAAGAAACCAGACTAGACCGAATTAGCATTACGAGCAGGACCGAACAGGAACGCTAGGCCCCTAGACCCCCGGACCTTTCTGACCACTGACCAGCGCCGAGACCTGGACTGCGGACCGAGATGGGTGACTGCCCTAGTGGTCCTTTGCCGCCAGATGTTTGTTTGCTGCCTTCGTGACAAACTAACATTGTAAACCACTTTATCCTTAACTTTAATACAGATGAACTAATGACCAACATAGCACTCTACCAACCCGACATTGTAGTACTAACGGCAATAATTGGAAGAACAAATGGTACAGGACCAGAGATCCTCAAGCGAAGGTAAATGTGAATTCTCTCACAACGCAAATCCGAGGCTTAATGAAGACAGCACAGTGGCATGAGTACCTCCGTAGCACTCACGGCGATCACAGAAAATTTTGGAAGCTGTTGAAGACTACCAAAGGCAAAACATTTGCCATCCGCCTTCACGGAGGCGACACCGCTTTGACCGCGAAGCAACAAGCAAACAAACTAGCCGAACATTACGATAGAGATATCACGGCTAGGACTAACGACTACCAACCACCTCCTTCGCGAGAAACAGAGCAAAACCACTTGTTTGTATCTCCGAAACAGCTCAAGGTGATTCTCCGCCGTTGTCAGGGAACCCGAGCACCAGGGCACGAAGGGATACAGACGCTTTTGGTGAAACAAATGCCGAGGGAAGGTCTCCCGCGGGACTCTGTGTCGAATGCTTAGTGACCAGGAGTGCCCGGAGCAGCTCAATTCGATTCGATTCGACTAGCTTCCTGAGAAATCGATCGCTGCGGGTGAAGGTGGGTGATAGCTTCTCGGAAGCTGTGCCACTCACCTGTGGAGTCCCACAAGGAGCCGAGCTATCCCCAGTAATTTTAAACGTGTATACATCTGAAATTGTCGGAGCCCGGTACAAAAACACGAAAGTCGCTACTTTCGCCGACGATATCGTGGTGTACAGTAGCAGCACGAGCGCCAAGTTAGCTCTTAAACAGGCCGAAATAGCCTGTAACCAGATAAGTGAGAAATTGGGGAAACTCAATATCTCTCCAAACGCGAGTAAGACTGACTGTGATTTTCTCATTCCAAAAGGAAAAACGTCCACTGCCTACCTACCACATACACTAAAGAAACGCAGAGAAACTCCCCAGCAAACAGCCTGGTATATCTGGGCGTTAAAATGGACAGTCATCTCCATCTAAAATGGACAGTTTTAGGGGCCATTTTTCCAGGAAACTAAAGCAAACACGCACGGATCTTACTTGCTCACGCACCTGTTAACATCACTCAATCTATCATTGCACCTTAAGCTAATAATATATAAGAGTGTAATCAGGCCTACTCAGGTACACAGGCTCCGCTTTTTCGTCATTTGACTGAAGCGACAGCGAGACGTCTCCAAAAATTTCAGAACGGAATCCTCATGAAAGTGGTCAGACACACTACATTCAAGCAGCGGAGAAACGGTGAATTACACAAGAACTTTGAGCTGCCTACGGTGGATGAATTCAGCAGTTGAGGCAGGAACGTTATAGTTTGTAAGTTTAGTTTGTAGTTATTTTTCCCTTATTTCAACCCGAAGGTGAGCCCCATCATCTAGTCCACTCTGTTGTCTTTGTAATTTTAAATATAAAACGAACAATGTTTGGACGTCTACCCTCCTTCAAATGCTTAATATGCTATGCAGGAAAAGGAGCCATAAACCTGTAAATTTGTTCATGTTATTGTTCATTTAATTGTAAATATTTAAATAAAAGGCTTTTGAAACAAAAAAACAGGACCGTAACTTGGAACACTACTCTCTCCGCTCTCTCTGCACGGGCACTTGCTGCTCTACTGAAACCATGGTCTTCTCATTCAACTACCTCTGCATCTCTCTCTCCTAACCTCGCTCGTCTCGCTAAATCTAGCACCTCTTTGGGAGAGACCTCTCCCTCTCGGACGACGGTTGCCGTGACCCTACAAACGTACCAAGTAGTGTCTCCCACTGCAATCCAGTGTGCCTCTCTCCGGTTCACACTCGCCTTTGGGATCCGGACGGTTTTCGCCTACCCTTAGATACGGAGTGTGAGTTCGTGGTCCTTCCAAGACCACATAAACTACCTATAAACCTACCCGGGACCTCTTCTCCTGAACATAGTGCACTGCAAGATCTTATGGAGTCGGATCAAAACGAATTAAGCTGCTCGCCGACTAGGCCGCCAGCCAGGGTGAAAGACCACAGGTCCACCAGCCTTATCTCTTTTTGGCGCTCGCCGGACGGCGGCTGGACGTTGTAGCGACCCTAGCCCGCGGCGGGCGTCTCCGCCCCACCTTGGAGACTCACATATCCGTACCGTACGGAGAATTAAATAAATATGTTAAATCCATTCCTTTTAGAGTTTAAATTAGTTGAACATTTTTTCAATAATCAATTAAAAAGTATATGAACATATCAGTACACACAGGAAACAGAATTAATAAATAACGTAGAAATAGGCAGAGCATATATAAATCAAATAGGAAAAAAAATAAATAAAAGAAAAAATAGGGTGGTTCATTTGGGAAGGCTGTAAAATGGGAACAGAAAGAATAAAAAAAAAAAAGTTAATTTTCCATACCAGGAACGGCCCACCAACAGAATTAACAATTTGAATTTTAATTCATCCAATACATTTGCCGATTTAATCTGCATTCACTGGATTTTATTGTAACTTTATTCACTGATTTAGTTCTTGTTTTTTCTTTACTTCTTTTTTTTTTTAACTGTAATAGCATTTGAATATTTTTAATCAGTTTTAAAAATATTAATCTTACAACATTGAGATAAAACAAAAACAAAGCTGTTGTTTAACTCTACAGCTATGTAATTTTGTATTCATAAATACATAAGGATAAATATATAGGTAGGTGGGAGTTTAGTTTTGTGTTTTCCTCGAACTAAGTGTGATTCGACAACGGAATTCATAAAGTACGTCACACAAATACCACAAGCTCTGTCATACTTATACGGAATATTAAAAACAGTATAAAGAAACAAAAATAGCCATATTATTTATAAGTGCTAATGAACATTTTCAATAATGGTATGCTAGATTTTTCGCCAAGTCTGAAGTATGATATGAGATGTATATTATTTAATTGTGGCAACACTACTTTAACAAAATACCCACATAACAAACTAAACAAAAATTGCAGAGAATTTCAACTGAATTGATTTGCTATGTGGCTATTTTTATCTCAGTAGTCCACACATATTTTTGAAACAGTTTGATCGGAACATTTTTCTGAAATAAAAAAAACAAACACTAAAAAATCATAGTTATTTGTAACGTGAAATCATTAAATGCTTCGTGGAGTTTTCAAGTGGCGACTAACGATATAATAATACATAGATAGCTCTGCAAAACATGTTTTAGTCTCATTGATTACTTTATAACAAAAAAAAAGAAAGATACTTTTGTGCAATGAGATAGGTCTTAAGATATCTAATTGTCCCATCGTTATGGATCAATACCGACAAAAGGGAAAATTCCAGGATAGATTTGGCGAGCGTAAGTTCCCACTGAAATGTTCGTTGTTTGGGCGTTAAGGAGATGAAAAACACAAGTGTCTTTTTTAACAAGTTTCGAATTGACCAGGTCCCAACGGACAATAGTAGAAACAAGCTCTGTTAAGATGTTATCTTATATTATCATAGTTTGTTTGAATGCGTCATTGTTATTATGTATACATATATAATTGTATATTATTTATTCATGTATTATATTTCTATATTAATATTGTTCTTAGGACTGGTAAGCGTACCGTATAATTAGCAATCGATTTCATTTGAGGAGCTAGTCTTGTAAGATTATGTTTTAAAAAAATAATTTCTTTTAGTGGTCTTAAACACAAAAAAATCATGATAGTTGAACAGTCATAACAGTCGTGTTAGCTAATTTTCAAATATACATTACAGTTATATTGCATTTTTTTTCATAAGAACGTCAATAGGACCGTCTAAGCCTAAACTGAAAGGTTGTAAAAATAAAATAATTTTCTTATGAATAAAAATTACTCCATCAAGACCCAGGGAACTAAAATATATCTTTTTTGAGTGGATGACGGTCCTGTTAACTTTGAAGCCGTGCCTTGTATCATATGTATGCGTTATAGGATGGAGGGCACTCTATCATATGTATGCGTTATAGGATGGAGGGCACTCTATCCACCAAGACATGTATTATTAAGTCTGGTTGAAAGGAAAAGGGTGGGGGTTTATAATCCCCGGGGAAACCTCATTAGAAGAGAGGTTATCTACGAACACAGCCCCTAGCTCAAACTCATTTTATAGTCTATAACCTCCACTTACCTACCATCTCGGCGTGTAAGCAACTTTAGTGAGATGGGCTGCGCAGCGCTGGCTGATTATAGCTGTCAATCTAGCACTTGAGCTGCTCGGAAGATCCATATTGGAGCCTGAAATGCCAAAGTATTGTCATGTTGGACTTACCAACTCATTCAAGGAACATTAAACTCACCATTTTATTTTATTATTATATTTAAAAGCTAATTTTAATTCTTGATATTTCTAAACATTTAGCATGTCATATCTGCTCCGCCATTCTCTGGGATTCTCTCTCTGTTAATATCCGATATGCTTTATCCTTCCTTAAAAACCCTCCTAATCCAACCACCGCTCACCATCAAGGCAAAATCTTGCTCGTTGTGGAATTATTTATTATCTGTATTATTATTTATGTAAAATACTGATGATATTAGTCGTCTCTAGCATCTTAATGTCAAAATTTCAAAAAACACACTTACTCTCTCTCTCTCTCTCTTTTTTCCCCTTCATATCGCCATGTTACAAAATTAATATATGGTACAAAATATAGATTCTACAAACTAATATATTAACAATTGCTTCACTATATTTCCTGTAGCTTGCATACATTTTATACAAATTCTTTTTTCTACAAATAGTAATATGATGTGCATTATACATTAATGGACTGAATTTATTAAAAGTGATGTGGCTCACCTTATTTATAATAGACTTAAAACTAAGCTTGAGGCGTACTGATATGGCCGGGATGTAACGTAGGTGACCTAGACTGTATAAGGTTTTCCTGACACTTTTCAACTTTTTGCTGAGATGCGTGGTGGTGAAAGACAGATGTCTACCA
Organism: Acanthosoma haemorrhoidale; assembly: GCA_930367205.1. NCBI lineage: Eukaryota > Metazoa > Arthropoda > Insecta > Hemiptera > Acanthosomatidae > Acanthosoma > Acanthosoma haemorrhoidale. The sequence continues at coordinate 179,380,485 of OV884011.1, read as the reverse complement.
AGGAGTAATACCAAGGTAGCAAATTTTGTTGCTCACGTTGCATTCTTTTCCGTCTAAGACGAAGGATTTTGGTAGCTTACTATGACCTGTTTTGTAGCTGAAAACAATCCCTTGTGTTTTAGCCAGGTTTACCTTGATATTGACGGCGTTGAACTTCTCCGCGATGAGTTGGCTGGCGCCCTCTGCAAATTTCAGTACTCTGGAGGGATTGAGACTGGTGCTGTATATACCGATGTCGTCCGCATACGCCGACACCTCACAGTTGGGGTACGAGGCTCCTGCGGGCGGTCTATATGTTAAACAACAGAGGGCCTAGCACTGACCCTTGGGGGACACAGGCAGTGTATTTTCTTCTGGTGGTAGAATTGGTGCTTATACGAACCGAGAAAGTTCTGCCTGTGAGATACGAAGTCATGAGGTTCTGCAACTGCAGATGTTGAAGCAGGGTGTAGTGGTCCAATGAGTCAAAGGCTTTTGAGCAATCCAGCGAGATCATTGCGGTAGCTCTGTTACTCCGGATGTTCGATGTGGTGTTGTAGTCTCACCAGGTTGTTGTTCGCGCTTTAGCCTGAACTGAAACCACTCTGCTCGGGTGGGATGACTTCATATGCCTCGCAGTGTTTGGAGAGATGTAGGTGTATGATTCTTTCGAACAACTTCGATAGCTGAGTCAGCAGACTGATGGGGTGGTAGTGAGATGGCTTATAACTGTTGGTTTCAGGAGAGGGACGACCACAGCGTGCTTCCATGAGATTGGTTCCTCTGGGGGCGAAGGTATGGAATGGGATATCCGGATAGCAGCGATGGTTTGCTGCTAATCTTGCGAGGTGTGGCAGAACCCTTTTGTGTCCTGCTGACTTTGGACTATACGGTAGTTCTTTACTTTAAATTTGGCTAGGAGTCTGGTTAGGTCGTAGCTGTTAATACGACTGAGTATTAGGGGCGGCAGTGATTTTGGTTTGGAAGTCGGGAGAGCTGCTGAGGCAGTAGAGGTGGCCTCTGGCTGGGCTGCAGAATTCAATGGATTAAAAGAGTTCGAACTCCTGGGGTCTGAGGGAAAGTACGCTTGCGGCATACTCTTTTTGGTAGTTGGAAATTGTCCATATATGGACCGTGGTCCAAATATTTGCCCATTTCAGTCTCTTAACAAAGAATTTGAGCGTTACCTGTGACGTAGTAACCGATTCCTCCTTCTGTTCTGCGGGTTCGGTCTTCTAACAGCATCTGTTTCCACTACACTGTTACACTGAGTTTGTTTAACTTTGTAATAGTCTCTAAACTTAATTAACACATGAACTTTTAAAATTGCAAAAAAGGTTATAAAGTTTAAACAATTTCAAGATCACATGTCCCATTAGTTAAATTCAAACCGTTAGGATATATAGATATAACTAATAACTATAATAATGAGAAGGTAGACAATATGGAGTGAATACTTTTAGCCTCAATACTATATACCTGACCCCCAAAGATGGAGCAAATGGGTGACCATTAGCTATAAACGGCTTCAGCTGTTTTAATTATAGGAAGTGGTTATGCTTTTGATCAATAAAAGTAGCCATTTCCTCTACGAAACATCCACATTTTTTTGGTGTTTTTTTAGGTTTTCTCTTCCAGGTTCGTTATGTGCTGGCCCAGAGTACGAGTAGATGCCACCGCCATTAGCTAAATGAACATCACTGGGTATAATATCGTTTGTAATAGGATTCTAATAGGGGTCTTTCTATGGAAGCAACATTCTTTAAATGTGTTTTTTCATGCTTAAAGCCTTTTAGTTCATGACCTAAGATTAAATCTATATTACAAAGGGAGAGTCGAACGATGAATACATTATACTATTTCTAATTACTTTTATATTATATACTATATAATATGTACACTTAAAACAAAAAGATTTACTACAATTGCAATGTATTCATAGAACTCTTCCGATTCTTATTCAGTATATTTTTATATTATAGATATTTACAAGTTTTGAAATGTTTGAAAAATTAATTTTCAGTTACCTGTTTCAATTGTTCAAACATAGTATTTTTGGTTATAAAAGCAATAATTGAATAAATTAAGAAACCTACTGCCATTTCTTTATCACTTCAATTCAAATTAAATTAGATGACTTGGGATTGATGAATTCCCCCTAGGAATTATCACGACAGGCAGCGTATACCTAAAATCTTGTTAATAAGCCATGAGCATGGGGGCAAGTTTGTTTTGCTAATCCAACAGCAGTAAATTGTTTTGTTGCATTTTCCTACGGGACTCCATCCCTTTTTCGGGAACTCTCTAGCCCCTTATCCACCATACGAAACTTCATAACCCTCCTACTCTCGTCAACCATACGTAGTAGCTAGTTGGGAACGCTTTTGTTGTTGCATTTTATTTTCGTGCTATATTTTTTTTCCACTATTGTAAATTTAGTTGGTATGTTACTGTTTTCTTTTGTATTATCCTTTTGTAGTATATGTGTTTTCATTTATTGTTGATATGTTTTGTTTTATGTGAATCCAACTATGATTTTATTTGCTAACGTCGGTTAAATAATCTGATGTTATTATTTTTTTTTCTTAGAGAGGCTCACACTTTATTTTCCATTGTTGTTTTTATATGTTTTATTTTTTGAGGAACTAATTTATTTGAGAGTAGTATTATATTATCCTCTTCTTTTAATTAATTATCATTCACCTCTAAATTAATTAACTTGTTTATTTTACTTTTTTTTTAATTAAACAAATTTCTAATTTGACATATAGCCTTTATTTACTTTTGTTCTGCCATGTGATATTTGTTAGCCAGAGTGGGTTTTTACGTTTCAGCCGTGCATATGTTTCTAGAGTATTGAATATTCCAAGAACTACTGTTAGAAGGACGTTTCCTCTGGACGAAGAAGTGTGACTACACAAAGGAATGTCCGTCTTTTAGTGTTGAATATTTGACGTAATCATCATTCTACTGCTGTAGTGGCAAGGCATCAACTGCCTCAGATAAGAGGAGTGGATGATAGTTTGCACATAGTAAGGCAAAGACATTCTGAGACTGGTTTAAGAGAAAGAAGTCCTACGCATGGACGAGAAAAGCAGCCAAGGCATAAGACAGTTCAATTAAATTTTTCCACAACACAATCACTGTACCTAGGAGGTTGGGATTGGGGAAAAATTCTCTTTCCAGATAAATTACGGTTTTGTCTACGATCACCAGAGTGTTTGGAGATGAATTATTGAGCTGTATACGACTGCAACCTTTTCACAAAGAAGTGGCTGTGGCAAAGGAGGAATTTCATGTTTTGGGCTGGGTTTCATATAGAAGCTCAGGTTGTATTAATTTTCATAGAGGTCTCTGTAACAGCTGCTGGCTACATACATTCTTTCGGAGCCTATTGTCAAATTTGCACCATACGTTGGAGAATTTTTGTTGATAATGCACGGCCTCAATTGTTTCCACACAGAAAGAATTCGCTTCAATCCAATCTTTAGAGTGGCCAGCATGTAGTACAGATCTAAACCCAATTAAGGTCATGAGTTGTGAAGACAAATCAAGAGATGTCCAACTTTAACCAGATTCTCTTCAGGAGTTAAAGGGAGGGCAACCCCTTGAACAACGGAGCAATACGAGAATATCCCTCAGGAATTTATTCAAAACTTTATTAGGTCATTGCCCCATGGAATGGAAGCCGTAATAAATGCAATAGGTGGTACATATCCTATTAATTTAAACTTTTGTTATGTACCACAGGTTTTTATTTAATTTATACTTTTAATATTCCTAACTTGTTTCACTTTATTTGTTCTAAAAGTATGAGCCGTCAATAACTAATTCATAGTTTTGATTTATTTACAGCTTGGAAAAGTTAGCTCCTTGGATCAATGGAAGATGTAAGGAAACTTAATGCAATAGCATTAATATTATAATTATATGGTTCAGTGGTTATTGGTGAAATATTCATGTCCATACCTATAAAAATAGATAACTCAGCATAGGTTCCAATGCAATATCTAGTCTCTAAACATCTCTCAGTGATATGCATGTCATTCCTTGGGCATATCCTCAGACATACAAAGAAGACAAGACAAGTATAGCCTTAAGCTCATATGCCTGTGCCTGAGGGGTGCTCTGATTTTATCCCCATGCAAAGGAACCTCAAAGAAGAATCAGAAGATGAAACTATAAACATTATTAACAATTCTGAAAGAGAACACTTACTGTTATTTTTAATAATGCAACGGATAAAATTAAATTGTAAATCGTGATGAACTCTTAATCTATTATACTCAGTTTTAAGCCCGAAGAGGCAGGACGTAAACGAGTCATTATAGTTATTAATAAATTCCTACGGGTAAAGAGTAGAGAGAGGAGTAGGAGGGGGGAGGGGAATGAGTCCCTCGCATTAAAATATAAGGAACAGGGGAAGAAGCTCCTTGAAATCTTCATTAAAACAGCTCCGGGATGAGAGGGTTCCTGGTTCATTAAAGCCACTAATCCGGGGAGAGCATCGATTCGATATAATTTGAGTAAAACTTTCAAACACAAATCGAATAAAGGGACCGAAGGCAAGGGTTGTGAGCGTTCGAGGAGAGTCAAGTGTAATCCGCAACCCTTTCTTCTCATTACCATAGCCTGTGTTTAGCATAACGTCGAATGGTTACCCACCACCGCAGCAAGTAGCCAGCGAGGAGGTGTAACAGAAACGTGGAATACCTGCTTTGTTCTGGGAACACTGGTCAATATCTATGAACAACCCTCTGTTAATCTTAATTATATATTGAGAAATCATATAACGTTATAAATTACACCATCATACACAAGTTAAGAGATAAGCATTAAACAGACGGTTTGGGCAGTTATACTAATTACTCAACAGAAAAATAACTGCACATATCGCATTTATCGACGAATAGTGCGGTAACTCAACAGAAATCAGTAAATTTAATTAAGTTCATGATTAGATTAACAAAATATTCAAACAAAATTAATTAACAAATTATTCAGTGAAAATAGCTTTAAGTTTTGGTCTCGTCCTTATGGGTGTAATTGCAGATGACGCACTATTCCACTAGTGGGGGTAGGTCCTAATCATTTGTGGAACAGCACAGTTTAATCTCACATGGGCTGCCGGACGGAAAGTGTCCCACACTATCTCCACGCCCAAACATCTAGGGAAGTTATCGAAGGAGGAGAATCTGTTTCCGATATTTATCGAAATTGCATAAACATCTGTCAGGATAATGGCAAATAGTGTATGATATTTAGGCCGCACTCCCTACCTCTAAGGGGATGTATCAGTTTTTTTATTGTAAGTTGAAGTTGTCAACTTACATCCTCACCATCTACAATTTAAAAGAACACTCGCAGTGTGCAAAGAATGGCATGAGAGAGAAGGCAACAGGGATGCCAAAGAAATCACTGCTTCTGTCTTTCAGCCCATTCAAACAAAAGCTGACGCCACTAATAAATAAACATGATTTAGTTTCTACATTGATAATTGAACAGGGTAACAAAAAAATAAATACATGATCATGATGCTCATGTAACGTTGAACATCTACATCATAAATCTTTACTGAAGAGTCACACACAAAACGAGGGAATAATTGTTCTCGGAGTTATTGAAAAAGAAATTTAAAAAACGCAAAAACCCTCCTAACAGTACTACCAACACATCGGACCAGCTAAAACCCACAACAGCGAATTCGTTGACTTTAAAGCAATTGAAAATCCGCCATCTTTAAATATAACGACTTCTTATCAAACTGAGGATTTTGAAACCGTAAATATTTTCCAGGGAAAGATGTCAAGGAAATCTAGAGATAACATCAGAGTTCAAGAAAAAATCGAATGTGTCGAAATGTGGAAAATTATGGGAGCTGCAAATCACCTATTGCAATTTCAGCTAACAAAAAATGATTTAATGTACCTTGTTAAACAAAATTACCTTAGCCTTTTATAACTCTCTCAAAATTCTGAGGCCTATATTATTTTAAACCTTTTCATTGCACACGTCCCAATTAATTAATTAAATTCGCCTGAATATCTTTAATTATAAATAATTATCTGAAAATTTAAAGGGACTTCCCAAAAAAAAATCCCAATTAATGAAAGTAATATTTTTACCCAAGTATTTGGACAATTAAGGGCCGAGTAGTGAAAAGGCTGCAAAGCAAAATTTCAAATGTCTTCCCTCAAGTGTACTTTTTCATTGGTTTGAGTTGTCACACTATTCCCGGATGGGTCCGATATACTAACAGTAGCTAAAACCAATTCGAACTTACGGCTTACAACTATGAGGGACAGCCATCAAACGAATCCAAACATTCCAGTCCAAAGTCCTCAGAACATAGACCATCCACATTACAAACTAATCCCTAGACAGAGATCTCCATGTGCCAACTGTCCTTGACCATATACCATCTACAAGATTTCCCAAACAACGATACCTATCCACTAATCTAAATGTTAACCCTTAACTTTTTATCTAGTAACGCTAGGTCTTAATCTAATCTTCACAATCTTTCATACAATCGCTGCCTAAAACGACAATGGCCAAGTGGCACTGGTCACCATCCTCGCCCATGCCCTGAGCGTCTGTTTGTTGTCTTCTCTCTGATCTACTCATCATGGCGAAACAATTGGAAAGGTAAGCGGGGGAGCTCCTTTTCAACAGCTTGCTGAGGTCTTGGGAGTAGCGACTCCTGAGCATTCTCACTGTCGTATGCATTAAATATCGTGTTTCTTATGTAACCTGGACCAAATGATGTACTTTTGGGTTCGTTGATCGGTATTATGTCGAAGCATATCGTATAAGACAATTGCTTGGTCCTGTCGAGGCACACCGGTTCATCTCTGTGTCCTTCTGCTTCATCCCATTCAATGCTTTTAATTGTATATGTCGGGTCATCACTAGGGGGGTGCCTGGTCACCCTAGCCTTGGTGACAAGTGAGGATTGTTCGAGTTTATAACCTGGACAATCGTTTCATGACGGCGTTACTATCTGACTCCCTTTTTGATAGGTATGTGTCCCGACAATGCACTATGTTCAAGAGAAGAGGTACAGAGGTTTTTATATAAAGAATTAGTCAAGTTTTCAGAGTTCGAGCGGAAGCCACGCGTCAACGAGTAGAGGTCATGAAAGTCTAATTTACAGGGGCAGGATCCCGCCTTAAGTACCCTCCCCAGCCTTGTCTACTGGGAGGGCCGGCAAGGGTTGCTAGGCCTGCGGTCGGTTCCCACACATGTGGTGAGGTACCTGCGGCCGACGCTTAATTACCCGGCCAGCCCTGTCCCCTGGGGTGCTGCAAAGGGTTGCTTAGGACCTGCGGGTTCCCTCACTCATATGGTGAGGTACCTGCGACTGACAGCTGGTGACCCATCTCGTGTGACTTACTTGGCCCCCGCCTTTTATTGCTTACCACATTTACAATGATTTATATTTGTTTATGTTATTTACATTTGTCTATAATACATTTAGTTGATGTTATTTACGTTTGCTTACAATATATATACAATAGAGTATAGGGTGATTTATCTTATGTCGTTAGCGGTCGCTACAGTATAATTTTGCTTTTCTGTTACTTGGTAAAAGATAAAGGTTATTATATTTATTTGCTTCATATAAATCGGAAATATACATATATTGTTTCTTATTCTTCTTATGATTACTAATTTCTTAACTTCTTGGCTTCCACTGTCAATTTCATTAGGACATAAGAATATGTACAGTACGGTTCATAACTGATCTTACATACTTCATAGAGTAGAAAAATATACGGTTATGTACAATTTTCTAGAGTTGAACAGCTTCTGAAAATGATTTGGCATGTTTGTATTTGTATTCCAGTGACTTTCAAACAAACGTATCACATTATTAATCAGATCACTGCGGTCTTTAATTCCAAAATTTACTCGAAATTATACAGAATTTATTTTTTTACGAAGTAACTAATGGTTTAATGGCACTTAAAAATGTATCATAAGTGACATGGTATACCATGTTGCTACTCCAATGATCCAATAATGAACATTGCTTAACATTGTTACTTGGTAATTATAAATTAAATATTTCCCTGTTACATTGAATATGCTAAAGATCTCCTCGTCTAGATTAGTATTTTGTTGATATTACTTTTAAGATTAATATTTACATTTTTGTACCAAATTATGATCGATCATGTTTCGTTTGTATTTTTTACTATTACAAATATCAATAAAAAATAAGTCTAGTAGTAAAATCAATAAATGTCTTAACAAGCTTTCTTTTGAAACAGGCGTGTTAATAATGTGTTACAGTGGGACATGTGATGAAATAAGCGATGATTTTTAAAGCAGGGTAACATAAACGGGAAAGAATTATCCACATTCATTATTTGTTGGGTATTGCTCAGTAGGAAATTATCTTTGTAGTTTGCTCACGCGCTGTAAATACAATTTATGCTCTTAAATTGTTCCACCAGACGGTGTTTCAAATTGTTTCCAACCTTCCCTTCAAGCTGCGTCGGTTATAAATTACGCAAGTGCTCGTATTCCTTTTCGAATCCTCTTCCGTTTGTCAAGGCTTCAAGATCCCAGAATGCATCTCCCTCTTAAGTCTTTGAGTTTTACAGCCTGACACACGGCCAGCTGTCAGACTGACAAACAGTGAATGTATCAAGAGGAATTCATAAGGTAAAGCCTCCGCCCCACCAGATCCAATGTTGGCGCACCCAGAGACACTTAACTGCCCGACTATAGGTTTTAACAACCCTTCTCCCCAGACGAGACAATAAAACGCCATCTCTCATAAACTATCTCTTGATCTAACATAAAACAGCAGTTTAAGCTTAGCCTGGGGTACTTTGTCCTAAAGTACAGCCGCGGTCGTAAAGCCGAACGAGGCTCCCATTTTGCCCACGCCGCGCCTACTTTAGACCTCTTAATAATTTAAATAATACTCATTTAGACAACCTCACGCTGGGATTTTTACAGCTGAGAAATGTGTTTATTATGTCACTCTAAATTACACAAGCCTTCGCAACATCCAGAAACTTTATTGAATACGATCATAGAGACAGATATCAACAGAAAAATAGAAAAATGTTATGTGTACATTTACATTTTACAGCTCTCATGTTTTGTTTGTGAGATTTTTGATTGATAGCAAAATAAACGTAGTTTTATTTTAATAAAGATGATCCTTTTATATTAAAAAACATTCCTTTAATAAATTTCAATAAACTAAAAGCAAGATTTTGGTTGGTTCGGTATGGCCTTATCCAGTTGGAATGAGCTTCTGCACGGACATCAGAATTTCCCTACATCCAACCTAGGTCACTATCGTTTTTCTTTAGCTAATAAAACGTAAATCCAATTTAATCTTATATCACTGAAAATGGCAGGTAAGACAAATCTAACGATATGCATACCATGCCAATTGCAACGTATTTAATAGTTCCAGGTATCCTTGTGAACCATGGTGGGACCCGTGTAAAATAGAATCATTTATTACTCAGTAAAATTTTATTTTCTATATTCATCTGGCTGACTTATTTCAATGGAACCTAAGGCCATAGACATTTTCCGTACTTGTACTGACTCTTGTCACACTTGTATTGCCTGCTTCACTATTTTGACTATTTCGCTATTCAGCTTTTGACAAATTTCGTTTTCTTCTGCAATTTATTTCTTGTTGAACTGCTTTCTGTCCTGTTGTCATAGCATCTGAAATGAAGTGGGCACTTCTCTAAAAAATGAAAAGAAGGCAATGGTTGGTGAAAACTTGGAATTCTAAAACCAAATTAGTATTTTATGACGTAAATTTAGTAGTTTCACAGCCTTGAAAAATATCTTGATTATATTCCAGTGTTTTCTCTGCTGGAGAGAAGCACTTTCGGCCTTACATGAATACTGCTTCACAATCCTTCAGGCTTTATGGCAAGGTGGACATAATTACTATTGCCGCAACCAAGCTGTATTTATTACAGGCTAGTATTTATTACTATTTAACAAGCGCCATTGTCAGCAAACGTTTTCATTTTCATAGGCGTTCTCCAGTTTCATCCAGTACTTCGGTACTCCAAGGTACATTATCAGCACTTGAAATGGGTGTAATATTTATAAATTTGCTATTTATTTGATATAAAGGGTGTAAATATGAGCAAAACGCGTCCCAGTGATACTACAATCAAAAATGTTGTATAAACCTACTGCAGAAATAATAAAATATACTACTGGAATAAAACAGAAAGAAAAGCGAGCTAGGAAAAAGTTGGGAAAACTAGATTGGACAATGAGGTAAATCAGAAACCCCTCCAGGTCTGTACCAATAAATACCAGAGCACATGAATGGTTCAGACACGTCCATGGAATTTCAGTGAACTTGCTCCTGATGAACATAAAGAAAACTAAGATAAGTGTTGGGGGGGAAAGGGGGGAGGGGCGCGTCGGCTGCCAGAACCACTAGTTAATAGTTTTCAAGGTGAACGTTGAGTTTCATATGTTTCTCTTTACCCTAAGTAGCTCACATATAAGCCAGTTATGTCTATTGCGAGTACAAGATATGTAAGGTTACCTATCAAGTCTGAGAAACTATTTCTTCTCCATTAACAAACCCTTTAGTACCTTACGGGGTTAGAACCTGCAGAAACTTCCTATTGTATATGTATCTAACCTCTACAAATCGCTCAGCTCTCTGTTGTGCTGTAACCCCATTGCTCTGGATATTCATCTCACATAATCCATGGACCTTCAGCCCAAGCTAGCTCAGAAGCTAGCTACCAAACTTTGTTTTTTAAGCCGGTTTTATTGTGCTATTTATTTTTCTTTCCTGACGCTAACTTATTTCTATTTATCGAGGGCCTCCCCTCCATCTTGGTCTAACGGTGCCTTCTTGATGATCACCCGTGCAGATGGTGAAGTACGGTAGTCCCTGCAGCTCCTTCCACTTCTGGCCAAATACGAGAAAGGCCCTGTAGCTCTCCTCGTTGTCTTTCAACAACGGACTCATCCAAGCTTCACTGGCCAATCGAGCGAAGCATGCATGCTATTGCTTATTCCAAGGTTTGACAGGTGAGCACAACATGCTCTCTATCCCCGTAATGTTGGCAGTTAGGGCCCACACCTGTGATGGTCGTGAAACTTCGAGCGAAATCCGCCATGCTCCGACAGCATCTGAGAACTCCAGTAGTCAGGGGAGACCCACTTTGCTCAGATAGCCGAGAGGAAGTACTTCCTTAGTGTACTCCCTTTCGTGGTATTGGTCCACCAGACATTCTGATACCTCATTGGTCCAGTCACTAGGATGGCCTTTCCTCTTCCTAGATTATCCCTAAATTACCCTCCAAAGCGGAGGGGGAAGCTCTTCTAGACGTCCTTCACCTTAGATCGGAGGTGTCGTTCCTAGAGGACCAAGTATATTAGGGCTGCCGCAGCTAGTATCTGGACCATTTCGAAGGAGGCTCTTTTGACTCGAAGCAGTGCCGTTGTCTGCACCTAAAATAACCTGTCTGCCCCTTATAGCGGTAAGCCGACCACCACTGGGAACCTGTCACCACATCGCATCACCAATCCTGCGAAGTTGTTAGTGACAGATGTCACTCATTCCGCTAGGTTCATTTTTCTGTCCAGTCTCACACCTAGGTAGACTTATGGAACTTCCACCAATGCCCAGGCGAATAGGATGGTTTACTTTATTTTCAATGAAACTCTTGGATAAAATATGCCTTTTTGATTTTTTATACTCCCTTTAAACCAAATAAATGATAAGTTATTGAAAATTTGTTGATAGCCATTGGATATAAAGGGTGAGAATGAGTCATCGGGGGCAGACACCGAGGGAGGGCACATGCAGACACAGAACGGAGACCGGATCGCTAATTACCGCGAGAATGAGAGCCAATTAGCAGAATACCTTTTCCATCGCTCACCGTCGGCCGGCTCGGTAAAAAGGTTCAGTAATTGACGAATTACCCGTCGGGCTATTACCATAGCCACTGACCGGTGGCCCACTAAAGCATCTCTACCCGCTATTGCAGGCGCTCGCCCACTAACACCCGATATATCACCCACTCTCCGCTATCTCCGTCTAATATTTCACTCAATTTTAGGGGAAAAATGACAAAAAAATGCGAGAGGGACAAGTCGCGGAAAAAACGCAAGGGCAGTAACGCTATTTATAAACCGCTGAGATTATGGTGCATTTAGGTGAGCTTAACATCACATCTCATCTAAAGCTATTTGAAGATGTTGGGTTGACATTAAACTAATAGTGAGTGGTGGACAGTTGGTGAGAGAAGCTAAATAGAGGCTGTTATGCTACCTCATCTCGGCCAGCAGATGATACGATCTAGATCTTTCTTGAAACTTTAAATCACCATCTCTGGCCAAATGTTCGGATGGGTTACCTCGGATCAACTCATTTCACTGCTTACTCTAGAACTGCCTAAAATACATATATAATAATATATAAAAATATATATGTTTATACTCAGTGTACATATTGGTTGAACACTGAAATAACATTGAAAGTAATAAGATCACATATGTAAGATAATTAAAAAACAGATTAGACATATTTTATTAGAAATATTCATAGGCGGTTATGCGACTGCAGGAGTAACGTGGGGTGGATCTTCGAATAATTTGCGTCCTTCTCCATAGCCAGGAAAGGGACATAACTGTGTACGAATCATGGATCCCTGTGGTATATGCTTGTATTTTATGAATGTATGTTGTAAATGCGTTATGAATGAGCGAGTAAATGTACATTTGTAAATATGGATTGAATTATTGGATTGAAATTTCCTGCAAATAAAGATTAATAAATAAAAATAAATGTATATCTTTATACAACAAACCCATCAAACTATTAGGCTGGTGTGAATGAAATGTCATATTCTTTAAGTGAATATATTAAACTGCATATCTTTTTCCAAAGGCTGTTTATTTAATCAAAATATGCTCCATTTACTTCAATACACTTTTCCCAACGAGATTTAAATGCATAGATGCCTGTCTTGAAGAAATTCTGATCTTTAGAATCAATGAACTCTGATATGGCATTTTTCAGACTGTCTTCATTTTCGTACTGTTTAGCCCGTAAAAACAGTTCTAAATGTTTAAATAAATGAAAGTCGGTTGGCGAAAGATCCAGTGAATAAGGTGGGTGCTGCAAAATCTCATATTTTAATTCATTTAATTTTATTAAATTTATTACCGATCTTATTTCGCTCGGTTAGTTCGTGTGGTATCCACTTATCCATTTTTTTCACCTTGCCAATTTCAGAAAGATGTCGCAATATTGTTGTATGGTTCCTCAAAATTCCTCAAAGTTCCCTTGAAGAACAGTTGGATTCGTTTCCACCAATGCTTTCAGAGCATCATTTTTCACAGACGTTTCGGGTCTTCCACGCGGTTCATTTTGCAGGGAAAAATCACCAGACCGAAATTTTTCAAACCAACGCTGCACTTTTCGATCGTTCACAGTATTCTCCCCAAACGCCAGGTTTATATTGCGTGCAGCTTTTGCAGCATTATTACCAAGTTTATACTAATATAAGAAAATTACATGAATATCGGTTGAATTCATATCGGTGCAAAATTCAAAGCAAATAAGAAAAGGGAACACTTTTGAGAAAATCTTCTTTGCTAAAATGTGACTCTGGCAATGGACAGTACGACTATGAACAAGGTTATGTCGAAAACAAAAGCATAACAAAAGCAGGGACACAAACGTTCACAATTAAAGAAAATCCGACATTTCATACGTACTAACCTAATACAAATCCCACCATGCTACAAGGCGGTAGTTAATAATCATCTAATCATAAGGGTGCCATTGTTGGCTCTAAAATTTAAGGGAAAGCAAGAAATATCTGCTTATAATTACGAAACAATTGCCTAAGCCAATGGAAATTTTATCACTAATTGAGACATTTTATACTCGAACCATCACTCATTAATCATGAATCATACCAGACTTCATGTTTTCTTAGGCAGTTATCAATAGAATTACTTTTTGACACTATATGAACACTAATGTGGAAGTGGAATCTGATAAGTTGAGAAATCTTTATGCTGATCAGTCAATTTTTAGAAATCCCTTGCTGACTTCTAACTACGAACACCTGGCTGACATCCATAAATAAATTTATGTTCTGCAAAAACTTCACTCTGCCTTGTTAGGATAAATGAATAACTTCTTGAAAAATCATTACTGAAGTTTATAAAGTAAATTCAGAAGTATTCTATGTATGAAAATGTCCTTGCTCCTATTGATAAATGTATTCACACAACAAAATAGCACAATGACTGATCAATTTGCCAACAGTGAATCCTGTTCTTGAGGGGAATTCAGTGTCCATGTATGCACTGCTAAAGTACGTTGATACATACTGAGTTTGTGAAATGTCATTGTTTGGACTCATGAAATTCTTCACAAACTAGATTTAGGAAATCGTTTTCTTGGCTTTTGCTATGGTATTTTACCCATTCAATTTTAAAAATTAACCCTTTAGTTTAAAAAAAAAAAAAATTCCTACAAGTGGCGTTTCGCGGAGTGATTTCTATTATCCCCCTTTCATATCTCTTTTTGTCAGTGGCCGACAATCGCCCGGGATTTTATCTTCCCCCCACTTCCACCCCGTTTTTTTATATTCAAATTTTTTTTTTTAATGCTGTCCTTAATCATTTTTATAGGGCGGGCACTCAGAAGTGCGCTTGGTGTGTCACGCCAGACAATATTTATAAGTGCGTCATTAAATTACGGGGAGAGGCGGCAGTGCCATTGTCAAAAACAGGATCGTCATCCTGCCGCTATCCTGACCCTCCCCGCCCACGTCAGCCGACGGGCCGATGTTCAATCTGTTAATGCGCGCAGCTATCCCGTGATATTTTGCAGAAAATTCTTTCTCTTGTCCCCATTGTGACAAGGGCTAAATAGCTTTTCGCAATTTTCAACCAGCAGTTTTGTTTCTGCTGTTTTATCCGGCGAAGAGCGGAAATATTTATGCCGTCAATGTCAATATGCGGTGCAGCAACGAACCGGGCAAAAATGTTACAAACTCAAATTAAGAAACAGTTGCAGGCGTGGCCCGCAGTTTGTTCATTATGCAATGAGTGTCATGCCTTCCGCATCGCAATAAAAAATTTATTTTTTCATACTTTTTAACAAGGAATAATGGATATTATTCATGTCGGCTTGTTACTGCGTTTAAATATTTTAAAATGCGGTTTTAGCGTAAATAAATAAACACACATGGAAATACAGCTTATGTGGATCTAAAACATGGGAAATGAGCAGGCAATACGCTTGCAAACAGAAGGATATGTACCGTCCTAATAAATAGTAACGACTAGGATAGGTAAAGGATAGTTTAGGATGGCTGCAAGGAGTGTCCCAAGGTAACGTAACAATTAAACAGTAATGGATTTTGCTCATCTTGCTGTAACAACTAATATAAATAATTTTGCTATTGAGTAGTTTAGCAAAATGAATTAGTGAGCTCGGTCCTGACAGAAGGATAGTAGGTGAGCAACGAGCATACCCCACCCAACACCTCACTTTCCACGATTGTGTCTGTTGAGTATAAATGTTTAGTAGTCCTTTGTCATTCTATTTATACTAAATTATTTACACGTTCATGTCTGAATACCCAATTACCAATATAGCGTACAATACTAATGTATTGACCCAAATAAATATATTTATTGATTGATTGAAAATCCAGTGTGTCTGTTTGTACAGATATTTTATTTTTAATTTTTAATAATTTTTAAGTTATTGTTTTTGTTTTTTTTATTTCATTTTCTATTTTCAAGTTTTGATGGAGATATGTATTTTATGTGTATATATATATTTTTGATTACATATTTTCTTATTTTATTTTTTTGAAGTATTTAATTTCTCTGCACTATAAATTTTAGCGAGGATTGATACTCTTTATGTTAAATAAATGTTTGCTCTCAAGAGTCATAGTCTCAGGGTAATAAAGATTATTATTAAACCACTCACCACTGGAATAAACCGTATCTGTTCGTCCTTGCCGGTTTCTAGTTTAGTAGAGCTACTGGATAGCTTTGATATATGACCAAGTGCCCTTCTCTACCACTTTTTTTTTTTTTAAATTAAACATGGTCAAATGTGTTCGATATTTTTTTGTACGTTAACAAAAAATGAATCTTACTTATACTTTCAAATTTGATAGATCTGCCAACAATCAGAGGGGTTCCACCCCTACTGCGGCAGTTACCCCTCTGCACGTCTGGCAAAAACCAATTTGGTGTCTGCGAGGATGTCGACTTAATTGTCAACAAACACAACAATTTATTCCTCTTGTTCGGTGGCCTTATGAATCGGTATAAACCATCTGTTTTTATTTAAAGATAAATAATATACAACTTTTTTAATGTTTTCCTGCTTTATTTAATTAAAGGACCTGAACAAGACGCACAAGTAGAAATATGAGAATTTAAATTGACAATTTATACAGTCAAACTTAATTAATAATCATAGCATGAACTAAGAAAACAATCATTCATTATTTGACATTATTAAGGAAATTTAGTTAAATCAAGTTGTAGTTACTGTGTGGAGAGAATATACAGACATGATAACATCCCTGATGCTCTGTTCAATTATTCTACTCGTTAGTTGACAGACATATATGACCAATGTGATTGGCGATTAATTTCACCAGTTTATCGAAAACTGAGGCCTTGAGAAATTAATTGATTTGTTTATGTAATATGTTTACTTTAATACTGTCGTATGATTGAGAGGTTAATAATTATATATGGGAGACAGCCCAGGGGTACAAACCTACCTCTGTTCCATATGGGCACTATGCGAATGATAAATCAATCATTGGCATGTGACAACACAATCATAAGGAGAATAACACATTTAATGACTCGTTATACAC
Source organism: Acanthosoma haemorrhoidale (assembly GCA_930367205.1). Taxonomy (NCBI): domain Eukaryota; kingdom Metazoa; phylum Arthropoda; class Insecta; order Hemiptera; family Acanthosomatidae; genus Acanthosoma; species Acanthosoma haemorrhoidale. Next base: position 179,363,602 of record OV884011.1, on the reverse strand, counting down.
TACGATACTGACTAGAATAGTCATGATATGCAAGGTGAAGTACACTAAGAGGCAATAAAATTTATTCCAGCTGTCTTATACCTTGGTTGCTATTCTCTTCCATGCGCAGAACTTCTTTCTCTTAAACCAGTCTCAGAATGTCTTTGCCTAACTCTGTGCTAGCTCATCATTTACTCCTCTTATCTGAGGCAGGTGATGCCTTGCTATTACTGCAGTAGAATGATGATTAGTCAAATATTCATTTGATATACTCCTTTATTGTGCTATAATTACAATCTTCCTTTTATAAGGCAATAAGTAATAAGATAAATGCTCTCATTCATACCATAGTTACAGTTCATCATTCACTCGCTTATTCACACAATATTTACAGACAGCCCAGAGACCTCCCAAATCCACCGCGAAGAGAAAGCGGAGTCTTGGGAAGTCCCCCACGCTCCTCCGTCAGCCGCGTCACCGGATGCTAGCAAGTGGAGGCTGACCAAGAGTGCGAGAGCCACAGACGCTCAGGACATGATTGGAGAAACTGGCCATTGCCAGGACTCCCACTGTCACGCGCTTATAGCAGGTCACGAGGCCACTGCCGTTTCAGTCTCCGAGGAGGATAATAGGGATGAGTGGCGCAGTGCAATGACTGTGCTACAGGATTAGGGTGGTTGGAAAGGCTGCTGTGGAATTAGGGATGAGTTCTAGAATGTAGGGTATATTAAGATCGTTATGAAGGGTTTTGTTGCTGACATAATAAGGGGCATTTACTATTGTTCTCAGGACTTTTGATTGAAAGGATTGGATACGCTTGATGTTGAGAAGCGGTTTGAAAGGTAGGACTGTAGGATTAGGAAAAGGGTCTGTGGTAGATATCTTTTGAGCTTGTAGAGCAAACCTGCGTGCCAAACCCTGTCAAAAGCTTGAGCTATATCAATAAAGGCAGCAGTGCAATACTGTTTGGTTTCAAGGGCTGAGGAGATGTGATCAACAACGCGAAGGCCTTGTTGAGTAGTAGAATGTCGTTGGCGGAAACCAAACTGGTGTGTGGGAAAAAGGTTTTTGGATTCAACAATTGGAAGTAGACGTTTTAGTAGGAGTTTCTCAAATATTTTTAAGAGGATAGGGAGTAGGCTACTTGGACGGTAAGATGAGGCGTCATTGGGTGTTTTACCAGGTTTGGCGAAAAGGATAATAATAGAATGTTTCCAGAGGAGTGGAAAGTGCGTCGTTCGGATAATGCAATTATATATATAGGTTAGGAAGATTATGGCTTTAGGAGGAAGTTGTTTGAGAATTTGAGGAGTAAGGAGATCATATCCAGGGGATTTTCGGTAAGGTAAGTTTTTCAGAAGGTATTTGACCTCAGAGGGATTAACGGCTTTTGGTGGAAGAGAGAGAGGAATAGGTGAAGTGAGGAAATCTTCCACAGTTGTGCTGTGAGTATGGCTTTGATGAGAAAGGTGAGGTGTGAAAGTATGGGTAAGATGCAGAGCAAATTCCTCCGACCTATCCCCATCCGAAGCCGCCCAGGACCCATCATCACGACGGAGTGGATGTGAAACAGGTTGATACTTTAGGATTTTTTTGGTTACATTCCACAAGGAGTTATCCCTGGTAGACAGAGAGGAGAGGTAGGAATTGAAAGAATCGGAACGGAAGGATGCCAATCGCCGCTTTACCAATCGGCAGTACTGATTGTACGAGCGGCGATCGGCAGGATGCCGGGATCTTTGCCACACTGTTCTGGAGCGGCGTTTGGATTGGATTAGATCTTTGAAATGCTGAGGTAAACGATTATGATTGTGGATTTTTTGGTGACGATGGGGTGACGATGCCTCCCAAGCCGACCTCTGGACCAGAGTAGTGAAAGAATGCACTGCATCGTCTAGGTCTTGGGGTGTTTTCAGGGATAATTTGAGGTTTACGGACTCTGTAAGAAGCTGGCGGAAGTGGTCCCAGTCAACTGGGCCCCTAATAAATGAAGGTGGAGGCAGTTTGTGAATTGATCTTAGGGAAATAATAATAATAATATGATCTTAGTTAATAATAAAGGACTATGATCAGAGGAGAGGTCATCGAGGCGCGTGAGTGAATAGTTTAGTGTTTCTAAACTATTGTAAAAAAAGAAGTCAAGGAGATCAGGATTTCGGTTGGGATCAGATGGCCAATAGGTGGCTGTGTCAGGAGTGATAGAGGAGCAATGTTTCCGTGTGAGTGCAGACAGCAAAGCACGTAATCGTGTATTTGTGGATCTTGACCCCCAGTGTTGGTGCTTCGCATTAAAGTCCCCACCCACAAGGAAACGATGTCCGATGGAGTCTAGAAAGGAGATGAATTGGGAGTCGGAAATGGATTTATTAGGAGGGCAGTACACTGGTGCTAGTGTAAGCGGAAAAGTGAAGGTGGTGATTAACACTGCAGTGGATTGAAGGAAATCATGTGCCACCATTCGCATTCCAAAGGAGAATGGATAAGGTAGGAGACAAGATTTGTAAGAAGTGAAATGAGAGGGGTAATTAGGGTTCTGAACTCTGTAAGAAATGAGGTTAATAGACTGGTGAGATCCGAAGAACATGAAGGTGGAGGAATATGCGAGATGTGTGGTTGAGGATGGGATTGAGCTTGAGGGTTAGCGGGATGAATGGAATGCTGGGAAAGGTGATCTTGCGGACAGGGAGTGGGCGGTGCCTGTGACTGCTCTCTGTTGCGAAAGGCATCGGCGAAAGAGACAGAAGGCCTCAAATTACTAGCTGGGTCGCTTCTTGTTAGTGGCTTTTCCTCTTCTGGCTGACGACGTTGTTCTGTCCTGGACTTCAGCGTTCTGTAGGCCTCGCAGCCCTTGTAGTTGGCCGGATGTCCTTGGTGGTAAAGCACGCATACCGCAGGCGATTTCAGGGGCTTTTTGCACAATTCAGATTTGTGCTGCCCACTGCACTTAACACACCTGGGAGGGTGGTAGCAGTAAAATTTTGTGTGCCCATATGCCTGACAGTTATGGCACTGAACGATATCGCGTTTGGGATACGGTTTTTCAACCTGTACCCTTGTGTAGTACAGGTTTGTTAGGCCGTATATTTTCTTGATTCCAGGTGTCCTCTCGAGTTCGACAAAGAACAATGGTAATGCTGTTTTTATTTTTTCATCGTGTTGCCTATCCTCACGCAACGCGTCTGTTATTTGGCGAACTTTGTATCCGAGAACTGAGAGTTCTTCTTCTATTTTGTCAGCTGGTGTGGTTGGGTGCAAATTTTTGTAATATCACCACTCGGAGTGATCGTTCCTGCTTTAATTGGTAGGTGTGGAAGTCTGCCTTAGTTTCTCCTAAGTATTTAACTGTTGCTCGGTATGTTTCGGGAGTGTCCGGAGAAACTTTTGTGTCCCGGGACCGATTGAGGCACGTGTATTTGCCTGTACCTACAATTTTATTCAATTGAGTACACATTAATTTAAAGTTATTAATATTTCGCACGAATATAGCTGGTGGCTTGGGCTGTGTGGGCGTTTTGTTGACGTCCATTTCATCAGTTTGAATATTTTTCAACGCCTCAAATGTGTTGGGCGTAAAGAAAGGGGAAACTTCGACGGTGTCTTCTTTAGATGTGCTGGCCTGTGGAGGTATCTCTTCCATGGAACTAGCGGCAGAGGAGGTTATTTGTACGTTCCTGTTTGAACGTCTCGGTTTTCGCTTTACAGGCGATGTAGTCGGGGTTGGACCTAGTGACCTAGATCTCTTTTTTTTATTTTGCGACATCAGTTGTTGATAAAACCTTATTTTATCATAACAACGGTTTTTGCTAGTAAATTAAATACTTTGGATTCGATCTCACAACTTCAAGTGGCGAGACACCGGGTCTTGGCTCTGAGCCACAAGACCGTTTGGCTCAGAGAGCCGATCACTTGATGTTATCTCCGATCCGTGTATGGCTAAAACTAAGGCGTCCAAAATGACCGACTTCTCTGTCCGATATCACTTGTTGCACTAAACACAAATGTAACAAGCGATTCACTCACCTCCTGTGGGCTCCCTCGTGACCAGCTCACATAAATTGCCTGCTAGAACAATTCTGTGTCTTACTGTGGCCTATAAGCGGTAGTAAACAGTACTTGAAGTACAAGCGAAGTAGAGAGCTGTTGTAAATAGTAGCGCATGCGCAAAAACTAGTCAAATATTCAACACTAAAAGACCGACATCCCTCTGAGTAGTCGCTCTTCTTCGTCCAGAGGCAAGTCTTCTCGAGTATTCTCCTGTTTCCTGGGAACGATAGAACGTCCTTGTAAGTACGAGGGTGGTCTGAAAAGTTTCCAACCTAACATAGATTCAAGATGTTTTTTCAGAATTTTTTTTTATTTTTCAACATAGTTTCCTTGTAACTACACACTTCTCCCAGAGATGCTTCCATCTCTGTAAACCGTCCAAACAGTACTCGGCGTTTTTCTCTTCAAAATAATCGTTCACGAAGGTGATTGCCTCTTCATTTGATGAAAATCTCTGTCCTCCGAGCGCAATTTTTAGATGAGGGAACAAAATGAAGTCGCTTGCGGCTAGATCTGGTGAGTAAGGTGGATGGTCAAGCAGTTCAAACCGTAACTCATAGATATTCGGCATGGCAACCGCTGAGGTGTGAGACGGTGCGTTGTTTTGGTGAAACAGGATTTTCTTTTTCTGCAAATGTGGCCGTTTTTCCGCAAGTTCTGCCTTCAGCTTGTCAAGTAATGATGCGTAGTATGCTCCTGTAATGTTTTTTCCTTTTTGAAGATAATCGATTAAAATAACTCCATGACGATCCCAAAAAACAGTCGCCATCACTTTCCCAGCCGAATAAACAGTTTTGCTTTTTTTGGAGCCGGTTCCCCCTTTGCAGTCCACTGTTTGGACTGTATTTTTGTTTCGGGCGTATAATGGTGTATCCAAGTTTCATCCACAGTAATTAATCGGCGCCAAAACTCGGATTTATTGCACCTAAACTGCGCCAACAGAGCGTTGGTAATGTTCATTCGAACACGTTTTTGGCAAACGCGGCAACCAACGCTTGGACAGCTTTCTCATCTCTAAATGTTGATTTAATATGTGCCAAACACGTTCTTTTGACATGTTCATAACCTCTGCTATCTCTCTCACTTTAATGCGGTGGTCGTTTAGCACCATTTGGTGAACTTTGGCGATGTTTTCGTCGGTAGTTGCAGTTTTAGGACGTCCTGAACGTTCATCGTCTCCCAAGCTCTTACGACCACGTTTAAATTCAGCTGCCCAAAATTTCACTGTGGTAATTGATGGTGCAGAGTCCCCGTACACAGAATCCAACTCATCTTTGATTTGCGTAGGCGTATTGCCTTTCAAAAACAAATATTTAATGACAGCTCGTTACTCGATTTTGTCCATTTTCATAAAAACGCTCACATCGACTCACTCAAACGACTGTTACACCAGAACTGTGCGTCCAAATGGCTGAAACTTTGGTGAGTAACTGTCAACAGATGAACAACGAAATTCACTAGCTTTTATTTACGACTGCTCCTATCTTCATGTTGAGGTTGGAAACTTTTCAGACCACCCTCGTACATACAGAGTTGGGTTATGAGCAATTTTCTCTGCACTCCTTCAAATATGAACGTTTAATACTTGTCTTGCCAAGGTTTGGTTAACGTGATGTGAATCCTGGAATACATATAAACATGATAATTAGATATGATCCTGCTGCATAATGCAGTATGTAACAGTTACCTAATGATTCGCTATAATTGCAATACCCCTGTGACCGTCAATATATCTACAGAGAAAATACTTGAACCATATTTTCACATATATATATATATATAATAATATATAGTTAAAGGACCTCAGATATGTGACACAGTATTAAAATATTAACTCCTGTCAACACTCCTTACACTATAAAGTCTCTGTCTGCTCGTATCTATGTACCAGTAATTAACTAGTCTCTGACGCGCTTGTAATAGGCCAGTCACCTCTGTAACCTTTACATCTTCTTTTTTAAAAAGAGATTTTGTGCGAGCAGTTATTCAGAACTCGGGACACTGAGGGCATTTTCCGTTTGAAGAACATTCATAGAAGAATCTTCTCAAAGACCAGCTACCGTCATAAACTCCTGAAGATCAATCATCAAGGATTCATCATATCAGAACTTGGACTCATACTGAAGGAACTTCGCCGATATTTCAATATCTTACTCAGGTCAACACATTATTGAATATTCTCATCAATCAAATATATAACTAATATTGAACATTTAGTTCAAAAATATTGCAAAGATGATAACATATACAAACATGAAAATCATAAAGAAATTCTCATACAAGCTAAAGCAAAATTAGTATGAGAGCCAGATGACTCATGTTATGACAAACACATTTTGTGCGAGCAATTATTTAATTATATATAATATATAGATACACATAACATATATATATAAACATTTGAAAATCGTCGGTAGAGAATTTGAGGGGCTTTGAGCTGCCTGTTAAACGACAACCCCCCCCCCCCCCCACCGCCTGCCCAACCAGCACAATAAAAGTGATTAAGGGATCCCGACCGGGAACCGGACTGCATTTGTAAAAATGAAATATTACTTATCAGACTCGCAGGGGCGATTGCTGAAAAAAATAAAAAAAAATGGAAAAAGCAGAGAAAAAACGAAAAAAATTCCCGGCGTTCTCTGTAACATACCATGTCCCCAGTAATAGAAATTAATACATCCCCGTATAGCCTGGGTGGAAAAAATTAACCCTCTGGGCTTCTGTGAAAAACTCTTCTACCCCCCCCCTTCTCAACTAACGCTCACATACACGCACACAATCGTACAGAGTTATCGAATGTATGGAGATGCATGCCCGTTGTGTAAAGTAGCTAGTGCTAATACCTGCTGATTGCATAGTTTACTTAACAGTGTTGATCAATATTGCTGTACGCCAGGCATGCAATCGGGAATAAATCTATATCAGAAAAAACGTTTCTTTGGATATTTCTTGTTTATCTTTGGAGATATTAATCTCACATGTACTGCGAATGAGACAAGACGGATAGGCGATAATGAAAATATGTCCATCGAAGTCTTTAGGTAGGTTTCAAAATAATTAAATTAAAATAATTAATTAAATAAGGAAGAACCCTTCTTGGAATTTGAATGCGAAACCTTAATGAGGAGGTTATTCCAATCAGTATCCCGTGTGATAGCCTAGATAAAATCAATAAAAGCTACAAAGATTCTAGGTGTAATCGATAAAAGCCGAACTAAATCCAAGCCACTCAGCGGGCTATCAGAAGAAGACTTTTTGGTCGGAACAATGAGCCGTTGAAATCGGACGAAATCACACCTCGGGTAATTAAAATGTCCCGTTAATTGGGTAGTGGTGTGTTGTGGTACAGCGCCTGTGGCCTAATGCTACCAAACACACACCGCCAAATACTTACCCGCTCAAATATTACCAAATTAGCTTTTTCACCCCCCCTATTGGATATGTTAACAAGTCCACCCCGTCATTTATATTCCCTTTTATCCCTCTCACCGATTGCATGCCGATATTTGCCAGAACGTCACCTGTATTTATCATCATCAGCAGCTTTGGGACCTAATCTCAAATATGTTGCTGAGCCGTTCCTTTCTTGTTAGAGGTTATACTTTGTTACGCCTGGCAATAAATTTGTACTTGATTTTCCCCTATAGATATGTTCCCCGATAGACCATTCACGATTAAATTTAGTGGCATTGATATAAATAATGAAACAGCAGCTACCTGGCCAAATCTCCCAATGCCTGTGTAAATAAATCTAAGCGCCATGTAAAAATCTAGGGCTTTACTCCTTGTTAATAGGCTCTTCAGGATATTGGCAGACGTTCACAGTATAACTTGGTAGCCGTTGGACTGTCTACTTCGTCCTATCGTGACTTTTTAAAACTCTTATAAAAAAAAAAAATGTTACAAACGGTAATAAAATGAAGGTAAAAAGTGCCGGTAAAGTATGGGGAATGGTGATCTCCACTGCACAGAGATATTTGAGAAATACTTCTACGAAATTTTAATCAGATTAAGGTGAGTGGAGCGTTATCTCAACGAGTAACATTAGTGAGGGCCGAACTTGAAAGCGGCTTAGCTCTCTATACCTAAAATGGTAATTATTTAGTCGGTTATTCATTATTATTCCGGGTTTCTTTTAATTTTTTATTTTATTATAATAAATGGTCATCTGCACTATTCGTCTGGTAAGAATATATAGGGAAGATAAATCGACAGTGCAGTGCCCAAAATGTCAACTTTAATGTTACTAAAGTGCAGAAATTTAAAAGTCTACGATGTTGCCATACTCGGAGAACCAAACATCCCTGGGACTGCCCGGATTGTTTGGCGTCCAGAGAGACTGTTCCCTTATTGTAGCAATCCGCCGCCTCTGCTAAGACAGAATCGACTGGTGGCAATGTACGTCGTATGGAGGATAAATCAACAATTCTCACCGCGGTGGGGAGGCCCTAAGCACGCAGGATGAACTTAAATTCGAGAATTCGAAGCGGGTAAAGAGGATGGAGGAACGGGAAGAGATAGTGAGGCCAGTTATATAATACTCATTATATCTTACATTTTTAGTAGAAACGTGTACCTCAGTTGAGACTTATAGTCCCCTATTTTATTAACCCCTTCCTAACTCACTAACTACACACACTTGTGCCTTAGCCTTCACTAAAGTATGTTCTAACGCTGTAACTGATTAATATTTGTATATATATTTCAGTTTTTTGATTGTTATTCATAATAAAGTTTTTTAAAAGACTCTCCTCTACAAGATTATTAAACTGGCCGTTAAAACAGAGGTGTCCAATCTGAGGTCACGCATGACTCAAGCGGAGCAGAGGCTCTTCGGCAGGTCACCGGAGATTGGGATGGTTCTGATAAAGCCTGGGGAGACCCCTGTGGTGGTTGTGACCCAGCATCGGGGCCGATCCCCTGACGACCTTGACACAGTAGTAAGTAGAAGGCTGCGAGGAGACCACTCGCGTCTGCCGGCAAACATACAGGGTTCGTGCGCCAGTCAGCCCGGGATGAGTTGATGCGGTTCCGGGAGAGCCGGGGGACCTGGATGTGTTCACGTGCCTTCACCTAAACTCTTGTAAATTTCATTTTAATTTTCTTTAAGAGTGCCTATATTTATTTTTACCGGCCACAAAACTTCCGGCGCTGTTCACATTTTGCTACACAACCTCCCTCTACCACGCCGTCCTCCGTCCTTAAACCTGTTTTTTTTAATTCTTTACACCTTCAATCTTTCTTCTTCTCTCAAAAATTTTTATATTTCTTTTCATAATGTTATTATTTTTTCTTTATTTTATTACATTTACTTTTTTCCAGCACTAGGTCGTTACCATAGTGTCTTCCTACTAGTCACAGTCTCTTCCGATACTCCTCCTCCACATAACTGGTGTTTTTACCATCTGTCACATAAATTCTACCCATTATGATGAAACGTTTTTATATTTTAAGGAAACTTTTTCCACATTATCTTTATATCCAAAACATGCCCTAAACCTACATCTTCCTCATATTTCTCCCTCCCCATCTATATGATTCTCCAATGACCGGGTTGGCCGGACTGGTGATGGTGTGGCTCTTACATGAGAGCCTAAAGACCCGAATTTTTGACCTTTTCCCCCATTCCTCTTTTCAAATTGTGAGAGGTTTGAAAAAATAACTGCCTGTTGCGTATATATGTATATGTGTCCTATCATGAACTTATCCTTTTTTCCTATAATACCCAGAACTCATGTTTTCCTAATAAATGAATAACATGACAAAACCTGGATGCCCTTTCATTTTAAAAACATTTTACAGGATCTCGAAACCATGGATTGGATTACTATTCACTCCTGCTGAAAATCTCTAAAAACTCTACCTTTCGTCACAGGTCTACTCCGTTGATATGCCAGGAGATCAGGGACTTACAAAGAAAGCGTTGGGCTGCGCAAAGACCCTTCAAACGCATTAGGCTTGCAGATGACTGTCAGGCATTCAGGGTAGTCTGAAACTTGAACCAGGTAACCGTCAGGTAGGTGACCTCCAAGTAATTTCATTAGAAATTTCAAACCTCAGCTGAGGTTCCTAGTTCCTAATCCAAATGACAACTCTTTCGAAAACTGTTTCTCTTTTACTCCCTTGGTGCTTTCTCCACAAAGGTAGTCTGGCTCCTCAAAACGGACTCCTAAGACTAAATAGAGAATTCTTACCTGTCCTCGTCACACCTCAGCTGTAAGTGACGTTAAACACCCTTAAGGGGGTAGGAGCGATCAACACGTATTATTACGCGTGGCTGTATGTAAAGAGCAGAGGAGTGTCCCCCAATACACCATGTGCGAAGAGTTTGGCCATCCCATAAACCACTGTGGGAGGAAGAAAACTTGCGTAAGGCGCCTAGGTCCACATAAAGTGGCACAGTTCCCTTGAGATGTTGCTACAGCTATAAAATGTGCCAACTACAGTGACTCCGACCTATTCTCGTTCTGAGGATGCCCAAAAAAGGAGGAACTCACAAGACCCACTGACTCGAGACTATCTAAACCTTTGCAAAAGGCCAAACTACAGAAGACTAAGAAGTAGTAAGACAAACATATACGACCAGCTCCAGCACCGACAACTAATGCCTGGCCAAAGCCACTGAATGTCACCAAGGACACTGCAATCAAAGACCCCCGGGCCAACCTGAAGACTCTACCTCACGCCGGAACATCGAGCAGAGCTCGAACAGGAGCCGAGCTGGGTTGCCATCTTCGTGTCTCTGTGGAGCAAATCGTTTGGCACCCGAGTGCCCGGTCACCCTTAAAATGGTATGTTCTAAATTTTAAAGTCAACGACGACAATAGATCAACACGGCACGCCATAAGCTTATGACCAGACAATCGCATCGTATCACGTATTGCACCACTCTGGACTTCGTTAAGTCAGACCTCTGCCAATCCTGTATGCGCAAAGGATAGTAAAGAGGCGACATGAGGAAGATTATGGAGAAAAATTGAAGCTCTCTCTAACTACTATCTCAAATATACAAGACTTATCTCGACTATAAGACTCGAAAAATCGGAGAATAGGAAGAATCCGAGGCATACTTCCTATCCTGTCTAAACGCAGAATCCTTCCACCAACATTGGAAACTTGCGCATAAAAATAAGTCGTCGCTCCTTTTTTTTCGGCCATTGTACGTAAAAAATGACTAATGCTAATATGCTTGCTGATATCCTCCAATCTAAGTTTAAATTTTAGATTCCTCTCTCTGTAATCCGAAGGTGAGCCCCATCATCTGGTCCTGTTTTCATTGTTTAGTTGTACATTGTAAAGGTAGGAGACTCGGTCAAATTCGTAATAATCATTACGCAAGACATCTCCTCTGCCTTCATTAGAATGTGGTGGCCCTTCGTGATGAGAGAGTTGCCGGAACTTGAGACACCCAGCAACCTTTATGACTCTATGACTCTTTGGCCTTGTGGGCAGCTACCTGAACCAACGGAGGCTGGTCATCAGAGGTCATACGAGGTGGAGGCAACCGTTGAGCGATCTACCCTAGTGATCCGTACTGGACCCTTGCCTTTAGAAGCTGGTATTCAACAAGTCCCTCGTGACCGTTAATAACCACGCGATCCCTGCAGTAGTCTATGTGGATAGTTATATAATGCTAACAATATATATAATGCTAAAAGCCCCTTCTACTGTATACCTGCCTCGTGACTTCATGGAATTCACTGCTGATTCTTGTTATCTTTTTAGTAAGCGACCGCATCCCTTCAAGACCTCCCTCCCACTTCCCAGAACTACCCTCAGATTTAGCCCCAGACTACACTTGTTCCAAGACACTCGTCCCTAAACATCTCACCCAGTATGTAGTAACATAACTCTTAATATTTGTATATACCAGTGTTTTGCTTGTACTTCATAATAAAGCTTTTCTTTCATTTCTTTTAAAAGACTCTCCTCTACAAAGATTATTTAACTGATGATCTGGCGACGACAATTGGGGTGAACTCTCGAGCTGAGGTCATCAGAAGAGCATGCGCTTGTGTTGCATTTGTGGAAGAGTGGTGCGCATCCCAGAAATATGGAAAATGACAGACCGCGGTCAGCCTACTCGCTTGGATATTGGATGAAGATCCATGAGCGTGAGTACTGAGTTCACCAACCTAGGTTTCTCCTACCTTTCCCCTCACATTGGGTACCTAGTGGACAGAGTGTCGAGCCAGAATGGACGGAGAGTCGGCCACTAACAACAACTTCGCGAGGATTAGTTGCGCTGTTTGGGGAATCAGGTTCCCAGTCTTAAGTGCCCTCAACCTGTGGTGTTAGGAATCATAAGATATGCCTCCCAGTCGTGGTCGGCTGACCTCAATAAGGGACAGATTCACATGCTAATGCAAGTGCAGATAACGACACTGCTCCGAGTCACAAGAGCCTATAGCACCGTTTTCTTCGAAGTGGTCTAGATACTAGCTGTGGCAGTCCCAATAGACTTTGGTCCTAACCTAACCTAACAACACCTCCGAGCTAAGGTGAAGAGTGGACGTCTAGAAGAGCATCCCCCTCCGCTTCCCATGGTAATTCTAGGGGGAAGAATCTAGGAAGTGGAAAGACCATCCTAGTGACTGGACCAATACAACGGAAGGGATTACACTAAGGAAGTACTTCCTCTCGGCCAATGACAGGCTGAGGTCAAAATGGGCTTCCCGTGACTATTGGAGTTCCCAGGTGGTATCGGAGCATGGCGGATTTCGTTTCAAGCTTCATAAGCGTAAAAGAGCTGCGAGCACCAATTGCCCACATCGCCCACCTGTTAAGCCTTGAAACAAGAACACAGATGCTTCACTCAGTTGACCAGTGAAGCTTGGATGAGTCTTTGGCCAGAAGTGGAAGGAGCTGCAGGGAACACCGTACTTCACCATCTGTAGGTATGTTCATCATTCATATGAAGAACCCATTTCATATAGATATTATCAAAACGGTAACCATAATGAACAGAGGCAGAAAAATTCTATCCAATATAATGAAATAGGTTTATTAATATTTTATATGTAGGAACTCCTTCCAAGTAAAATAAATGGTAAAGATTTATAATAAATTTTTATAGTGCACTGAAAATCTAGGGAAATAAATATTCTAAATAGTACAAACATGGCCAAATATGATTCTTGTCTAAATTAATTGATATTGATAATTACTTGATCCGTACCTTTCCTCATGCACGCCACATCATTAATTGGATACCCGAACAGGTGAACAGTTTTAATGCAACTTCATCAATGGCATCCGATCGAAGGTCTATTTTTAATTAACCCTAATTAAAAGGTTCTATGATAAAATAATTGAAGCGGAGGAAGTTTATGGGGCAGTATATTTCATGTGATCGCATATGAATTAGTTAAGACGAGAAAGAATGATCGATTTAATAAATGTTTAAATCCGAAGAACATGTCATTAAAACAAATTTTAAAGAAATAAACCACCTGGTTTTTCTAAAAATAATGTCACTTGCATGTTAAACTCGTTTGATAATTCTGTCAATCTCCAATCTAAGACGTCGATTTCGAGTGTATCATGATTTTTTTGTCATTAATCGATAAATTCTTATAATAGTGAATAAATAAAGCCATATAGATTTGAATCTGGGGCCTCCTGGTGTCCCATCTGAGGTATCCCATAGCTAACAACCAAGTGAATATTTTATCTCATTCAGTCCCAAAAAACCTTACCAATGCGACATTCTCAAAAATCTTGAAAACCAAATTTTACCAACACCTTCAACCAACGCCAATCCCTTCAGTCTAATAATTATGAGTCATAATAATTATATTAAAATAATAAAAAAAGATGGCGT